>OX421470.1:10927514-13327514 GCA_949126895.1 Eilema caniola
ATTGACATTTGTTTCTAGGAAAACCGTAGGAAAACTATAAATTATTTTGTAATGTTGGTAGCTTGTTACATGTCTTAGGGATGTGCTGTGTTCAAATAATACCCTACTTACGTAGTATATTACTTACTCTGTGTACCCTACCTCACACCCTATTTACACTCTTGTCCCTCTTTCTGACAAATCGAATCTCGAAAATCGATCCACCAAAGCATCGATTACATTAATCCTGCAGATGTACTATCTGTGCTAGTATTGTGAATTGTGTAATCTGTGCTTCTTAATATTTGGTTTGGCATGAAGGCATGTCATATTTTTTTTATTGTTGATTTTAATTTCTAAATAGAATAAATTCAACTGAGTTTCTGAATGAAACAATAGTAATGTTAGTTACAAAAAATGTGAAGTGAATTAGAACATACATATTATCAGTAAACCAATACTGGAAAACCATTCGCACAAAATGGAAGAAGAGATTAGATGTTTTGTTTGTAAGGAATTCTACAGGGAACCTGTACTTCTACCTTGCGGTCATGCACTCTGCAGAGCTTGTGCAATAAATCTACAGACCCCTGTACATGAGACAGACAATTCAGCTGCTTCTAATGACTACCAAGAGGCAGACAAAGCTTCCGTTTCTAGTGAAACTGACAGCGGTGTGGTATGTGGATCAAGGCCTAATAGTTATGCAGGAACCCCGGCTGTACCCGCGTACTCAAGCGCAGCATTTACAATAACATGCCCATCTTGCAGTAAACTAGTGTATTTGGACGACAATGGAGCTGAAGGTCTGCCACCGTTCCGCGTCATGCGAACTATAGTGGAACGATTCGGGGGTAACACTGGTGCACCGCCGGCTGAAGAAGCTTGTCAAATGTGTGAAGGAGACCGTCGAGCAGCCGTAGTTCGATGCGAACAGTGTTCTGTTCGTTACTGTGCTGGATGCCGTGATGCCTGGCACCCTACCCGTGGCCCGCTTGCTCAACATGAACTAAGAGCTCTTGGCACCACATGCACTGACCATGGGTCACCACCTGTTCTCTACTGTAATACATGTTTGGTACCAATTTGCCAGCGATGTCTTGCTGAAAGACATTCCACACATGAGACACAATCATTGTCAATTGCTGCAAGAGCTCATAAGGTATATTTTGAATTACAAAGTGTACTTTGTTTAAGTGTATATTATAATAAACATGAGAGAGGTAAATTTTGTTGCATAACCGAACACACATTCTCTTCTTCCTTTGTTGTCAGTTTGACTATTTTCATTAGCTTTGTATGATCAGCATTAGAGTTTAGTTAGTTTATTAGCAACTTTTAGAGTTTGCAGTATTTAACAATTATTGTTTGATAATCTTTTATCATGATTTCAATGAACCTAACAATATTGTAGTTTACATCTTATCAGTTATATTTATTTCTTCATAGATAACTACTACTGTAACTACCTTTATTGGTGTTTATTTCACTATGCTTTGTAGTAACAGTTTTTAAATTATTATATTAATCATATAGAAGACGGGCAGGCGCCTGCTACTTCGTGAGTTAGGCTTTCATACAAACCACATCCTCCTTTTTTAATTCCAATATGGGGTTGATATCTGAGGATACATTATTAGTACTCCTAACATATATTTTAAATTCCAAGTCTCCTACTGCAAAAATATAAGACATTCATACCAACTTCTGACCCCCATTTTACCCCCTTAGGGGTGAAGTTTCGTAAAATCCTTCCGTACCAGATGTCTACATCCTACAAGAAATATACTGGCAAAATTTAAAGTTTGTAGGTGTTACAGTTTCTGAAATTTTGTGATTAATCAGTGTTGTGTGTCACTTTAATTATATATATATCAGAAATTTTATTGTACTTACTTGTAGTAAAAAGGTGTCTAGTATTATTTATTTCAATCCAATAGTTACCTAAGCTAAGTTTGAGCTAAGTCAATGTGCATTCTTGATGTAATAAATTATCTCTCTAACTCTCTAGACATATAAATAAAGTTTTGTTTGTAATGTGGAAATGAGTTATTCATCAACTCACTAATCTGAAACTTGCTAGCACATGCACATTAGCAAAACAGCTTTTTATGAAATACCTAATTAATGTAAGAGATTTTAAAACATTTTGTCTGTCTTGACTAATTGTGCATTTGATAGGTTCAAAAATAGGTCATTACTTTTTAACCTAATTAAGACAGGACATGATTCACTGAGTCTTCTAGTAAACTATAAATAAGCAATATTTTTATTTCAGACTGAACTATCACAATCACTGCAACATCTATCAGAACAAGCTAAAGCCATGACAGAATACATACAACTAGTCAAAGGATCAGGTGACAAAATTAATGTAAGTTATTTTGTTTTATAAAAAATTATTATCATGCAGTTTGTGCTGTTTTTATAGTTTTTCCAGCGTGAAAGATTTTAGGCAGTTTCGATCACAAAATCCGCTGGAAGTATCAATTTTATTTATAATGTATGGGAATAATGTGCAAGCCGAATTAATACTTCCAAACGATTTTGCAATCGAAACTATGCCTTAAATCTTTCACTCCGAAATGACTATAAAATCACCGATATACAGAAACAGTAAATTGCAAATATCAATAGTTCAATGTTCGAAATTAGGATGATGAAATAAGATATTATGTTGTTCCATTCACAGGTGTTATTTATAGTTATTGTATTTATTTTTCTGATATTCACAATACCATGTAAACTTATACAAATATTGCATTTCATTTATATTTACATATAACTTAATGGATTATTAATGACAATTTTTTTATTGTACATACAAATTGATTATTTGAACTAATATTTACATAACAATGGTTTTAAAACTACATTTCTAAATAATTACACACTACTAAAAAGAAAACTAAAAGTTAAAATGCGTCGTGGAATTCATCCGCATCGCATGCCTCTTGTGGAAGTGTTCCCAGAAGACTGGCAGCATTGCCACGTTGTATGGCAATGCTTAATCTCTGACCTAAAAAGAGGCCAGCCTTCTGGTCACGAGAAGCGTCGACCATACGCTTCGCAATCTCACTGAAGGAGAATCTCACTTATACTAATTGAAATATGTTCAAAGATTTCAATAAAAAAACAAATGTACCTGAAGACCTTTCAAAAAGACCATCATCATCATTATCATCATCATCATCATCATCATCATCATCATCATCATCATCATCATCATCATCATCGTTATCGTCATCATATCAGCCGAACATAGTCCACTTTTCATCATAGCCACGCCTATGGAATTCCAGAACGACTGATCTAAAGCAGCCCGCATCCAGGGGTTCCAGGCGACCTTGATGAGGTCGTCCTTCCACCTAGCTGTTGGGCGTTCTACACTAAGAAAATAACCATGTATATTTAATTTTGACCATACAGGAATCATGTGAGGAGTTGGAAAAACAAATAGACCATGCCTGTACAGAAGTAACCCGTGCCATAGACAGAAGACGTGATGAACTAATACGCGCTGCTCGCAATACAAAAACTCAAGCTATAACCAACATGCGTTCGCTCACATCCCATGCTGCACAGAAACTGCGAGAAGCAACAGCTTTACTACACTTCTCCATTGAAGCTCTCAAAGAATCAGATCATGCAGCTTTCTTACAGGTGAATAAAAACTGATGCATTGTCTAAAGTTGCGATGATCAAGTATCATGATCCAGGGTCAATATCTTCTTCATCATAGCGTTAAACTCAGTCGCTGTAGACCAGTTGTTGGACTTTTTAGGGGACCAATTACTCGTAACAACTACCACAGATTGCGTATGGCAACTGGGATTGACGGCTTAACGTGCTCTCTAAGGCAAATATCCATATTCATGCATACAAATATTTCCACAGACCAGAGATCGAACCCACGCCTCCTACGTGGCGGCCACTTCACTACCGCCACGCCACGGAGGCTGTCTTTATGATCTGGTGTTAATATAATAGTAGTTTATGATACTGTTGCATAATAAGGGTTCTTATAACACGAGTGTGTTTTAAAAAAACGAGCCGTAGGCGAGTTTTTTTATTGTATCACACGAGTGTTATAAGACCAAGTTATGTACAGTGTCATACACTACTTTATCTACTCTCATACATAAACTAATTTATTTTACAAACAAAACCAAACTTTGTTTAATATAAATGTAAAAAAAAAGTTGACGCCAAGCCAAGGCGCAAACATCGATTGCGCATGCGCGATTCTTTTCTTTTTCTTCCGAATCGGCCGTTTTTTTTTTAAAGTAGAGGTTCAGTCCAGATGCAGGTTGTATAGGTGTATCGTTATGATTAAAAAGTTATTTTATGATATAGGTGTCCATACAAGACCTGTATCGTAATAAAACTTTTTTTTTGGCATGTGCGTAATGTTTGTCATAAGAGTTTTGATTTCAATTTTATAATCTTTGTATTATAGTATCAGAGTAGATAAATAATATAACATGCTCATCAATATGTATAAGCAGGATCACTATATTATATCGACTGTCAAATCCCTCCCTAAGGCTTTAATGATAATGATGAGAGATTTAACTCATATATTTGTCTTTTCTGTATTAGCTTTTATATGGTTAATATCCATCCAATCTATTTATGTATTAAAATGAAGAAAATCCTCTTTGAATATGACTACAGCAATGATAATACAAACATGAAATTTTGTGTCAGGTGGGCAACATACTATCGGCTCGTGCTCAAGAAACCGCATCCAGCCTATGTTCGTCTCTAGATTCCCCACCGACAGCCCCCGCGCTCACCCTCGATATCGAACCAGTGATACGTACAGTCAGGAGTATGAACTTCATTGAATGCATACGTAAGTTTTTATGTAGTCTTTTGGCCATATGCTGCGTCGTCTAATTGCGCCGTATGCGGGGGCCAGCTTTGTGCAAACAATACTGAGCTAATTTCGTGCAGAAAATTTACAGAAATTGTGCAAAAAATGTATATGATTTGCGCGAAGTGTAGGCGGTAAAAATTGCTTTGACCAAAAATATATAGGTATGTTTTAATAACCATTTCTTAATTTATGAATTAAACTGTGTCCTTTTAATTTAATTCGCTCCCATGGAAAATGCAGCAGCAGAGAGTTTAATGCAATCACCAGGTAAAAATTAAATAAATAAAAGAAATTAAATTTGCATGCAATTTTTCTAAAGTAGTATTCTTTTGCCGTCTACGAGTTCGAATGCGCGGTAAATGCTTTTCATGGATTCACCAATTGCTTGAAACTTCCGGTCCACAAATTCGGATGTAGGGTAGCCTAAAGTTAATTTTGCGATTGGGACTGTGTAGATTTAACATCTTGGGTCTCGGTCGCAAACTCAGCGATACGGCAGCGGCAGCGGTGCAGCAAGCCAAAGAGAATTGATCCTCTTTTTCTCTCTAAGCTAGTCGCACCGCCGCCGCTCTCCGTTGAGTTCGTATCCGAGGCCTTAGATTACGTTTAAGCCACAACTTATACCCAGTTCACATTATTCAAATCCAGTGGGTAATCCAGCGAATCAATCCAGTCAATTGCTGGACTGGATTGTTGTGTTCACGTTATTCTAGTGTTTTAAACGCGCTTGAACAATCCACTGGACTGAAATCACTCACTGTAATGTCACATTCACGTGATGGTTCACATTATTCCAGTAGCATTCCAGCACTCGATTCGCTCGCTGGACTGCCCCTCTAGACAAGTGGCAATTCGTTGACTAGCGTTTGATGGAATAGAATTACGAATGTATGGGATTCGACATATTGAACATGCGTTAACGACTATATCATATACGTCAAATCCCATACTTTCAACATTCTATTTTATTTTATTTTATTTTTTCGGAAAACTTACAGCTAATATTAACAATAGCAAGGTCAATAACATAATAATGGCCAATTAAAATTTTTCACAGATAGCTTAAAGTACATACATACAGCTAAAGAAACACTCCCACACACCCATACAAGTTAAGTTGAGAAAAAACAGAAAAGAGAAAATGAAGTTCTATTCATTGCCTAAAGCAAAATTCGCACAGAATCCTCTTCAACTTTACAGTACTAGTTGTAAACAGATCTATGTCAACGCTCCTGCAAACCATATAAAGGTACGGCACATTCCACCAAACGCCGGCCAGAGAATTGCCACTTGTCTAGAGGGGCTGGAATGCTACTGGAATACTTGTGCCATAGCAACTGCCATAAGCAACACTTCTTGTTCTCAATAACTCATTGTCTCCAGCCCCGGGGGCCCCCGAGATGGCTGTTGAGGCGTGTGCGGCGCGCGGGTGCTCCTGTACGTTGGCTTGGCGAGCGCCCGCGGCACCCGCCGCTGTGCGAGGCTACGTGCTCGAACTGGACGACGGGCTCGGAGGCCCGTTTAGGGTAAGTTATATTTTATCGTATATACATGAGTACCTACGGATGCCTTTTTCCCCAGACAGAGACAACAGCGTGCCATCTACTTCTGCCTTATTTTATTGAATACTAGTAACCGAAAGTTACTAGGATCCACTCCAGCTAAGCTAAACTGCTTGTGCTGGGAGTTATTTTTATTTTATTTTTTATTTCACTAATGATTCAATTTATAAGTTTATTAGCCAGCTTTGTTCGCGTAAATATAAATAGTTGTATTTTAACATATATCATGACAATCTGGGCCCTGATTCTGCTATTATTTTATTCATGGCAAAATCACTGTGGTACCACAGACACTGTAACCAATGCCAATTAATTTTAGACTTTACTTTTATACAGTTAAAGTCTAAAATTTAATGACATTTTATGCAATATCAGCGGTATCACAGTGGTGTTGTTGGGTCATAAAATTAGCAGAATCGGGGGCCTTGTGGTCAGTGGTTTGTGTTTTGGACTCCTTACTCTTGACGCGAAGGGCTCCAATGAGATCGGGAGTAACAGGAAGATAATTTTGAATGTTTTGTTTACAGGAAGTGTACTGTGGCCGTGAAACGGTGTGTACTATCGACGGGTTGCACTACGCGTCGTTGTACAGCGCGCGGGTCAAAGCGTTCAATGGCGCCGGAGAGGGGCCGTACAGTGAAGTAATCGGGCTGCAGACTTCGCCTGGTAACGTACCATTTGTGTCGGTCTATATACACGTTCCGTTATATTGAATAGTGGTACTTACATTACTTCCACTATTGAACTAATGTAGCTGTGAGTGTGTTGTGAGGGTCAAACCTAAATCACGTGACTATAGTGGCTAAAATATTAAGTCCCGTCTACCATATAAAGCGTTGGTTGTTAGCCTAAACAGTAATACCATAACAATCAAACGTGCCGATGGGATAACAATGCACCCATTAGAAAATTTGTTTAAAATAAATTGTAATTGAAATGGCATAATCTTTGAGGAGCTTGACATTGACCGTATGAAAGTTAACATTTCTGTGTTGAATGTTTTTTTTAAATTCTACTTCCTAACATCGGCAGAGGCCTATGTTAAACAGTGGACTGGGATAAGCTTATTAACTGATTGATATGCTTATTCTATTTTTGAAAACTACTTAAAAAACTTATATACGTGATCATGGTGATTGCAACAGCACCGAAATTTCGGTTACAAATATTCTTTTTAAACAAAAATCAAAAAAGAAAATTGATAGATTCGAAACAATGCAACATAGTAGATATTTCGATATCTCTTATAATAATATAAGTGCCCATTGAAGTTAAAATATGTACCTTAAGTTTTTGCTTTTAATATGTAGATAAACAAAAAATAATAATGAAACAACTTAACTTACAGTGGCATGGTTCTCGTGGGACGCTCGTTGCGCGGACGCAGAGGGCGGGGTCACACTGAGCGCGGACGGCCTGAGCGCTTCCGCGGGCGGCTGGCAGCCCCGAGTGGCGCTCGCTGACCAGCCGCTCGCTAGAGGGTTACACTACTGGCGACTACGGATCGATCGGTACGATGGCGACGCGGATCCGGCGTTCGGAGTAGCCAGGGCTGACGTTGCCAGGGATAAGATGCTTGGTGAGTGTATATTGAAGTTGTGACTATGTTTATATTGCTAACTAACTAATGCCCACAGCTTCGCCTGCGTAGAATTCTGTACCAGTTCCAGTGACGGCTTAACTCTTTTTTAAATTTTTCTCTGCGTAAGAACCATACCCGTACTATAAGGAATATTATAAAAAAGTATAAGCGAAATCGGTCCAGCCGTTCACGCGTAATGGCGTGACCAAGGGAAATAGGGATTAATTTTTATATATTTGTTAATATAGTCTGAAATAGAATGCTTTTCCTTGTTAATTGTTTTCAATACACAACTATGAAATTCCGACCAATTTTTTTTTAATTAACCCTCATTATGAAGGTCGGGTGTCGGGTCCCGTCAGTCCCGTCACGCGAAGTATAAAGTGGCCTTGGTGTGCGAGGTCTCGCGCACCAAAACTAATTGAATGAAAAATTTATATACGTGTCCGCAAATCTAGACACCAAATATCCATCCATCCATCCATCCATTTATTCATCCATTCATCCATCAATATAATATATATAGTGGATATAGATTTTTGACGATCCGGCACATTTTTTTTACACTGCCTAGGTGGCAGATAAACACACGGCCCATCTGATGGAAAGTGGTTACCTTGGCCTATGGACGTATGCAACGCCAGGGGAGACACTCGTGCTGCCGAGTGTCGACCCTGTAAAAACAGAGTTTCTGTAACGTCAGAACACAAAGCAGGACAAGCCTTTGGTTTTTCCACTGACCGCACTAAAGCTCTCCAGTGAGCTCTGGCTACCGTACTCAACGCCGGGAACACAACACGAGGTTATGTTGCCGCGGTATTCTGTAGGGCGGAGGTACTTCCCCAGTCGGACTGCTCAATTGGGTCGGCAGTATCGTTGTGTATAATCCACCACTATTATGTATAATCAACGCATGTCGTACACGTATCTTTGACCTAATTCGCGAGACCAACAAGGCCCTGGCGCGTGTGGATTGTTTTGTAATAATCTATGTTAGGTGAAGTTTAGCTCGTCCACAGTAGTAACACTGCTATCTTCAAAAGACACCCAAATTACGTGTACTGCACATATAGAGCACATTTTAGGTCCAAGAGCCGAACTATATAGACGGCAGCACCGTCTCTACCGTGGTAAATATTCTGATAAGCTTTTCCAATTAGTTCCACCCTCTCCTTTCCTACACAGGACAACACGTGCAGGACTTAGATGTCACCCGCATACGGTTCAGAATATTCCATCAAGAACCAAGCGGTTCTATGACTCTTTCCTTTGCCGCACCATTAAGACCTGGAATTCCTTGCCAGCTCACGTGTAGGGAGGAGGAATTAAGGAATTTTTCCTACAGTCTCGGTCCTTTAAGCGGGGTATGCAAGGCATCTCAAGAGGCCGTCGAGCTGAATGCCACCATTGTTAACATAGTATATGTTTGAACCAGTGACCCTCTTTCCAGAGACTTTGTCTTCAGCTTGCCATCAGGTGAGGTGAAGTCAATTTGACGTATGAAAAGAAATAGTGAAGTAGCGTATATCCGCACCCCGCAGGTAGCGACGCGCTGGGCTGGGCGATGTACATCGACGGGACCCGCTCGTGGTTCGTGCACGGCGGCGCGCACGGCGGCCGCGCGGCCGGCGGCATCGCGCGCGGCGCCAAGGTGGGCGTGCTGCTCGACCTCACGAAGGGCACGCTGCGCTTCACCGTCGACGACCGCCCGCAGGTACGTGCGCGGGGCTGCATGAGAAAGAGCTGTCATTGTACCTTTGCAATAATTGCGTGTTCTATGTTTTAAGTTTTTTTATCTACTCTGATACTATAATACAAAGATTATAAAATTGAAATCAAAACTCTTATGACAAACATTACGCACAGGCCAAAAAAAAGTTTTATTACGATACAGGTCTTGTATGGACACCTATATCATTATAGTAGTTTATGATACTGTTGCATAATAAGGGTTCTTATAACACGAGTGTGTTTTAAAAAAACGAGCCGTAGGCGAGTTTTTTTATATTATCACACGAGTGTTATAAGACCAAGTTATGTACAGTGTCATACACTACTTTATCTACTCTCATACTATAATACATAAACTAATTTATTTTACAAACCAAACCGAACTTTTTTAATTTAAATGTATAGAACAAAAAAAAATATTCGCGCCAAGGCACAAACTTCGATTGCGCATGCGTGTTTCTTTTTTTTTTCTTCCGAAATGGCGGATTCTTTTTTTAAAGTAGAGTTTCAGTCGAGATGGGGATTGTATAGGTGTATCGTTATGATTAAAAAGTTATTTTATGATATAGGTGTCCATACAAGACCTGTATCGTAATAAAACTTTTTTTTGGCCTGTGCGTAATGTTTGTCATAAGAGTTCTAATTTCAATTTTATAATCTTTGTATTATAGTATCAGAGTAGATAAAATAACTTTTTAATCATAACGATACACCTATACAACCTCCATCTGGACTGATACTCTACTTTAAATAAAGAATCCGCCTAGTCGGAACAAAAAAAAACACGCATGCGCAATCGATGTTTGCGCCTTGGCGCCAACATTTTACATTTAAATTAAACAAAGTTTGGTTTTGTTTGTAAAATAAATTAGTTTATGTATTATAGTATGAGAGTAGATAAAGTAGTGTATGACACTGTACATAACTTGGTCTTATAACACTCGTGTGATAATATAAAAAAACTCGCCTACGGCTCGTTTTTTTAAAACACACTCGTGTTATAAGAACCCTTATTATGCAACAGTATCATAAACTACTATTATCTACTCTGATACTATAATACAAAGATTATAAAATTGAAATCAAAACTCTTATGACAAACATTACGCACAGGCCAAAAAAAAGTTTTATTACGATACGGGTCTTGTATGGACCCCTATATCATTAAATAACTTTTTAATCATAACGATACACCTATACAACCTCCATCTGGACTGATACTCTACTTTAAAAAAAGAATCCGCCTAGTCGGAACAAAAAAAAACACGCATGCGCAATTGATGTTTGCGCCTTGGCGCCAACATTTTACATTTAAATTAAACAAAGTTTGGTTTTGTTTGTAAAATAAATTAGTTTATGTATTATAGTATGAGAGTAGATAAAGTAGTGTATGACACTGTAGGTACAGAACTTGGTCTTATAACACTCGTGTGATAGTATAAAAAAACTCGCCGGCTGGCTCGTTTTTTTAAAACACACTCGTGTAGAACCCTTATTATGCAACAGTATCATAAACTACTATTTATCTCTTGTTTGGGTTAATCCCCACTGAAAAGGCAGCGGCCGGCGTGTCGTGCCAATGATCGTGAGCAGACGCACGCGGCCCTTGTCTGTCCCGTAGATAAGATTCAAAATAGCTTGTAATATTTTGCTTTAAAATGACACTGCGTGTCGCTGCTCTTTCAGTGGGAATTGACGCTTTGTGGCTTACACCAGACCTTATAACATCAGCTTCTTCTTCATCTTAGCTTAGCTATTAGCAGTTACACTAAACTAAAGCTTTCACCTCGGAGCGTGGGATCCGCTTTACCAGTCTAACTACAAATTGGGCTTCGATATTTGTTAACCATATAACATCAGCCGTGTACAGTAAAAATTGTAGTTTCGTTATATGTACCAAACACATATTATGCCATCATTTTTAATATTACAGACAGACATTTATATAGATGTAACTAGCTGTCGCCCGCGGCTCCGCCCGCGTGGATGTCGGCTATCGCGAATCGGGGTATGAAAAATAGATGTTGGTCGATTCTCAGACCTACCCGATATGCCCACAAAATTTCATGAGAATCGGTCGAGCCGTTTCGGAGGAGTTTGGGAACGAAAACTGTGACACGAGAATTTTATATATTAGATAATATTCGAGTAATGAAAGCTTGAGCTTCCCATATAATCAAAGTATATGAAAATTCTTCCAGGGAGACATTGCGTTTACGGGTCTTCGCGGAGCATTTTACCCAGCGGTGTCTCTGAACCGAGGCGTCGCTGTCACATTACAGCCGGGCTTGCCGCCGCCCCCCGACCTTCTCATGTCGCAGCTCACCATCGAATGAACCACTCGTCTTTCCACCATCGCCAGCCATTACAAAAACACGAAATACGTACGAGTATGGTCTCTTCCATGGGCGTAGTCAAGTTTGAATTTTGGAAGGTTTACTTAAGCTGCAAAAATGCAAATGAAATGTCACTTTACTCGTGTGAAACATCACAGAAGGTTGAATATAATAAGTAATGCTTAGCTGTTGCCCGCGGCCCAACCTTCGTTAGATTCAGATTCCGTTCCTGCTACAAGTGGGAACCTATTTCAGGGATAAAAATAGCTTGTGTTATTCTCCATCCCTATACCAAATTTTAATCAGATTCGTTCAGCCGTTTGATTAAGTAACAATCATCTTCACAAGCTTTCACATTAGTAAGATATTTTAAATTTTGCGGGCGTCAGTTTGAACTCCCGTAACACTGGCTACGTCCAGTCTCTTCGTTCACAAGCAATTACATACAATATTGCGTACCATGTAATTGCTTAAGCAGCGATATGACTACTTAGCTTTAGCTTTCAGTGCTCTGAGCTTGAATATTTATCGAATTCATAACGTAAACGTATCCATAAAACGGAGCAATGCGATTGGCTGCCTACCTACTGGGAACCAATCGCAATGCTCCATTCCTTCCTATCGTATACGTTTCAAATTCGAATGTTATTTGTCCTTGGGGCACTGATATCAGAAATGGTTTTGAAGGACGAATAAAATGAATAGATAGAGGCATAACGCACTTGCCGGTAGCCGTATCGCCGATAGTTGCATACGGCTGTCAAATCAAATCGGCGGATGGCTACCCGCGTAGCTACTACATACGGTTCATTCGCACACAAAAGTAGACATGGGTGAATGGGCTGCCCGCAGGTGCGTTGTGGGCCTAAATAAGCATTAAATCTTACACAGTCCTTGAGGTTTATATGGTGCCTAATAAAGGAGACATTGCCATGCACACATCTTTGAATCTAGATTTAATTTAAGTGTTTACATTAAACTTAAGTGTTCTATCGCCTGAGATATAGCTGTAGAAATAGCCAAATTATAATCATGCCCCATAGAATTTACTGTTAATGAATTGGCAACTATCTATTGTTGACTTAACACGCCAATACCACGAAATTATTATTGACATTTTTACTGTTAAATCGCTGCAAAACAAAATACAAAATCAAATAGTCGTTGTAATTCGATAGATGTGTACAAGTTCCATTTTTTACATTTATAAGATAAGACGTCCCTAATACCGTTAACAGTTTATTTAATTACGCAATAGAATATCGAATTTACAATTATTGTTAATAAATACATATTTTGTAATGACTCCTGTAGATGTAAGATTCGTTTAAAAGTTGATAATATAATATAATATATTCATGTCATTATAGATAGGATTTAAAATTATATTGTGTGAGATTTTGACTAATTTAGACTGATTTGATTTTTCAAACGAAATGCCATAGAAAGCTATTAATTAATTATGCGACAATTGTAATAGAACACATAAAAATCATCTGATCTCTTGGATTGTTTATAATTACAATACATACTTGAAAGTATCAATTACACATGACGTAAGTGTAAGTTCTTAGATTAAGTTTTCAATGTCTTTGGATATTTTAATTTTAATGAAATAATCATTTATGTCTGGGGACCTGAAATGTAACCTACAATATTCCATAACCCACCAGAATGTTCTATCAGGTGAACTATACAATGTTAGACAGCTATTTTTTTTATCTAATTAACCTTAATTTAAATTGTGCTTTTATGTCAAAGCAATTGCCTGTTCATTTTTATAAGTACTTAAAATTTTCATTATTTATTTATGTTAAATCGATATATTTCACGTATCGTAGTATCTTAGATATGAATATCTATTGTTTAAATCTAAGGTTTTTGTTGAAAATTGTATACATATCTTATGTAGAAAACAAAAGTTAGCTGTTAAGCTACGAAAACATAATATGGTAGGTACTCGTATGATTGATAGATTGATACATAATATTACTTTTGATAAATTTTCTGTTGCTCTATTGAGTGTTGGAAACATTCGGGTCTACGATTAACAATGATTTAATACATACATATATTCACGCCTATAAATCCTCGAATAGGTAGGCAGAGGTGTATATCAACACCCACATTTCGCTTCATATCATTTTCGGTCCCACGTAATATGGGCGAACTTATTACGGTCAAGCTACGGCAATCCTTCCCACGGGAAAAGATCTTGTGGCCTATTCTACTCCATCAAAAACTAACACACAACCTCGAATCCCAATCTATAGACGTGTGAGCCGCTACCGTATGCATAGAAACTAAAATACGAATATTTTGAATTTTAATTTCATTAAGTATTAATATTAATACCTACCACAAAAAATTATTGCGTCGTAAATGTTTTCGTAGCTTGACTAAAATATATAGAAATTAAAATTCATTTCTTGCTTGTTAAGTAAATTATTGCAAACAATCAACATAGTAACAAGGATTATTAAGGCTGGATTTCATTAGTGAAAATTCGCCATAATTAAACGTGAGTTTTCACGTTTTACCCCACGAAATTAATCGAGTAAAACTCAGTTTAAATTTAATTTATTGCGTTTATATCAATTGGTAAAGTCAATCTAAAACGGTATTACTGATCCTAGACGCACAAAATACTTGTGTATTTACTTACATTATGATGAATGAACAGTGACAGTCATCACATACAAACTTATTATACCATGTACTTAATTATGACTGATTTTCAATAAATACTTTTAATATAATATTTGTATGTTTTTCACTCAATTTAATTTTGACACAAACCTTAGAGGAAAATGTAGTTGCACAAAACAGTCGCGCGATTTCAAAATTCGCTCAATTGGTGGACGGAACGCTACTGTTGGCTTTTTACTGTAAAGAATTTCGTTTGGACCCCATAGCACAGATTACCTAATAGTTGAAACTAGAGATGGGCCGAGTACTCGGTTGCTACTCGGTACTCGGCGTACTCGGCGGGTTTTTTGATACTCGTACTCGGCCGAATAACTCGGTTTTAATGCCGAGTATACTCGGTTTAGGTAAAGCAATATATTTAGGTTGTTGACGTTGACGCAAATAGCTCACAATTTTGAGATATTTCCAGCATGTTGGCTTCTGCTGTTGTGTTTTTATTTTTGTTTTTTTTTTTTGTTTTGTGTTCCATCTCTTTTTCTATTTTCTAGATTTTTATAAATGTAATATCTTTCTATTTATTATTCATGTCGCATGCCCTCCACATAGGAGCCAGTTGAAAACTAGCGTCAGGCACTTGTGACTAATACCATGCAGTTGTGCCTGATACCATGCAGAACTGGCCCTTTCTTTGGTGTAGCGCGAAGAACAATTGTGCCTGATTAACTTGTTTGCGTGTGTCAGTACACAATTAATTGTGTAATCGGTGCTGCACTAAAATAAAAGGTTTTTCTGTCTTTTTTCTTTCAAAGTTTCATTTTCCAAACCTTTAAACTCTTGTGTGCTTTATTTTAACATGGCTTAACATTGCTGTCGTAGAAGCCTTCCGTCCAATACCGCTACGTGAAATCAGAGAATTGCATAAGGTGCATTTCACTTTCGTTTTATCTTCTTCAATTTCGTCGTAAAACGTCCAAATTCGGAATATTTTACGTGAAGTCATCACAGTCAATTGTTAATTATCAAACTTTTTCAATTATTTATTTACTATGACGTGCAACGCGACGTATTTGTTTGTAAACTAGCAAGCGACTGATAGATGAAAGGCGGGGGCGGGGTGAGGGGTGTATCAACGCGAGCCGGCCGCTCGTGCCGCGAGAATCTGTTTGTTCTTGTTTACGCACCCGAAACGGGGATTTTATTGAACCGAGTTACTCGGCCGAGTACTCGGTAGGAAAAAAATTGAACCGAGTAAAACTCGGTACTCGTTACTCGGCAAAAGTGCTACTCGGCGCATCTCTAGTTGAAACAGATAACTCACTGCCTGAAAAATCAATAATCTAATTCAGTTTAATACCTACAGTCCACAAGATCAACCACTGCATACAAATATGTCATCTTAACAGTCTGCCATACGGTTATTATTACTTTGCAGCTCGACGTCGTAGTTACGTACTAGCAAACTTTATGACGCTTGGGCTGCCGCGCTTAGTAAAGGAATACTTTTTTCAATGGTTTGATATGTGGATGATAACAATGACAGATTTGTGGAAATTGTCCAAACGACTGGTTCTGAGATCTTCAAAGCCCGTCGTTCAAAAGGAACCAATAGGATCTCGAACCTCACCAACAAACTCATGGAACAAAGGCGAAATTTGGTTCTGCAGTCCTCTGAAGATGCTGCTCAGTATCGGCGTTTAAACAGACAGATCTCCAAGTCCTTGACTCGCGACCTACGCCAATTTAATACGACTCGTATTAAGGAGGCGATTGAGAGCAACAAAGGCTCAAAGGTTTTCGCAAGGGATCTGTCTGTTTCTCAAAGCCAACTGACTAAGCTGAAGGCAGAGGATGGCAGAATTATTTCGTCAAAGCCGGAGCTGTTGGAAGAGGTCGAGAAGTTCTACGGACAATTATACACGAGTGTACGGCAATCTGTTAATAATCTGGCTAAAGACCCAAGAGACAGATTGACCCGACACTATACCGTGCATATCCCGGACGTCAGCCTGTACGAGATCAGAATGGCTCTTAAACAGCTAAAAAACAATAAGGCACCGGGTGATGATGGGATCACGGCTGAGCTTCTGAAAGCTGGTGGAACACCGGTACTTAAAGCTTTTCAGAAGCTATTTGATTCTGTCATACTCGAGGGACGAACGCCTAAGGCATGGCACAGCAGTGTGGTGGTACTCTTCTTCAAAAAAGGTGATAAAACCCTGTTGAAGAATTATAGACCCATCTCGCTTCTGAGCCATGTCTACAAGTTATTTTCGAGAGTCATTACGAATCGTCTCGCTCGCAGGTTCGACGACTTCCAGCCTCCCGAACAAGCCGGTTTCCGAAAAGGCTTTAGCACCATAGACCACATACATACGCTGCGACAGATTATACAGAAGACTGAGGAGTATAATCAGCCACTCTGCTTGGCGTTTGTGGACTATGAGAAAGCCTTCGATTCGATCCAGACCTGGGCTGTGCTGCAGTCTCTCCAACGGTGCCAAATTGACTATCGATATATCGAAGCGCTGAAGTGTTTGTACGAAAACGCCACCATGTCAGTCCGCCTCCAGGACCAAAGCTCAAAACCTATCCAGTTGCAGCGAGGGGTGAGACAGGGAGACATTATATCTCCGAAACTGTTCACCGCCGGCCTGGAAGATGTTTTCAAGCTCCTGGACTGGAGAAGACTCGGCATCAATATCAACGGCGAGTACATCACTCACCTTCGATTCGCTGACGAAATCGTAGTCATGGCTGAGACCTTGGAAGACCTAGGCACAATGCTCGATGGCCTCAGTAGAGCCTCCCAACAAGTGGGCCTCAAAATGAACATGGACAAGACGAAAATTATGGCAAATGTCCATATCGCACCCACTTCTTCTTTAAAGGTTGGAGACTCTACACTCGAAGTTGTTGACGAATATGTTTACCTGGGACAGACAGTCCAGTTAGGCAGGTCCAACTTTGAGAAAGAGGTCAATCGTCGAATCCAGCTCGGCTGGGCAGCGTTCGGGAAGCTTCGTAATATCTTCTCGTCCAAAATACCGCAGTGTCTCAAGACTAAAGTCTACGACCAGTGTGTGTTGCCAGCGATGACCTACGGAACTGAGACTTGGTCCCTTACTATGGGCCTCATAAGAAGGCTCAAGGTCACCCAAAGGGCGATGGAGCGTGCTATGCTCGGAGTTTCCGTGCGTGATTGAATCAGAAATGAAGAGATCCGCAGGAAAACTAAAGTAACCGACATAGCACATAGAATCACCAAACTTAAGTGGCAGTGGGCGGGGCACATAGCTCGTAGAACAGATGGCCGTTGGGGCAAGAGAGTTCTCGAGTGGCGACCACGCGCCGGAAGACGCAGTGTAGCCAGACCAGGACACGGTGGACCGACGACCTGGTGAAGGTCGCGGGAAGGGCATGGATGCGGAAGGCGCAGGACCGGTCATTGTGGAAATCCTTGGGGGAGGCCTTTGTCCAGCAGTGGACGTCTTTCGGCTGAAATGATGATGATGATGATGATTCATCGAAGATTGAATACGTATCGCAAGAATTACCTATATTATCTGTGGTATCGCACTCATTTCGGTACACGATTGAACAGAAATAAATACATAATAATTATTATTATTACCTATAATACCTACTCCTGGTTTAAAAGTTGAGGTTATAAAATCTTAACTAACAATTTTAGGTGTTTTTTCTGTGTAAATGTAGGTATTTTCAAAATGCCATTTCCTGCCGCTACCTACAGACAGCGGTGCGACGGGAAATCTATGGACGGGAACGACGGCCGTCGCGTCGGCGGAACGCTGAGCGCCTCCCGCTACTATCCTGCCTACGATCTGGGTGGCACAGAAGAGTGCCACCGCCAAGTCGAGCAAAAAAAGTGGTACGGCCGTAACATTGTTTTCTCGACCATAACTTCGTTGTGCATAAAACTAGAAGCCTGAATTTTAAGTAATCAAGCAGGCAGTGTGTAAGTACCTAAGGTATATTTAAAATTTCATTCAATTTGAGCCAGTATTTTAATAATTACCAAAACGAGTCAAAGTTTCTTAATTTTGTCACTCACTAACTGACCAATCATCAAAATTCTAAGGCACTTCTAGCAGACGTAGAAGCTTCAAATTTAAAATATAATTACCTAGTGTTTAGTGTATGAACCAAGGAAAAACTCAAATATTTTCAATTTCGGTCCAGTTTTCTAGATACAGTAACTGCATAAATAACTTTGTAATCCCATATAAATATATAGGATTACAAAGTTACATTTGCAGTTAATTAATCAGTGTACTACCTGTATATAAGTAAAATGTAGATACTTAATAGGAAAATCAGAGGTGACTTGTAAAATGGTCAACGGAATAAAAAACCAGAATGGGAGTATTAACTAGAGTGAATTGCCCGAAATTGCATAATTAGTTACTTACTAAAGGATTAACTTTAACCGAGATTCACATGTGCGTACGGTTGTAAATAACCGACCGGAGAAGAAGAAAGGAAGGTTAAAGAAAATTCATTGTTGATATATAGGTATTATGGTCGCCGCCAATTAGCTTAATCAGCCGTTCAATTAACTGCCTAGGCTCTTTACTGAATGGCGGCGACGCCGTTCAATTAAGGGCCTGAATGGTGTTCAGCCATTTTATTAAACGGCTAGGCAAATAGCTTGGATCGATGACGTTTAACTACTTGCCTGGCCATTTAATTAAACAGTTAGAAAAAGTAGTTATTTCTGCATGGTTATAGAAAAAAATAACCACGACGGCTTAATGTATGTATTAATTCTAACCTAACCTAACCAATAGTAAGCTATCACAATAAACCTATCACTAATTTTCTGTGAGTTCATCTCTGTCTGCCCCCTCGGGGATTTACAGGTATCTATGTAGATATTTTCTATCTTATTTCGAGGAGTGCCCGGGTATTGGGAGGCGCGCAATGATTCTGCTAGAGTGACAGGCGGTTCCACCCGTCACCCCCAGGCCCGCGCTCATGGGGGAAGGTCATTCTGCGACCTCTGACGCTCGAATTGCCGCGCGGAACGCGCTCCGCGAGTCTCACTTCTTCCTTCTGCGAGCATTACTTACTCGCAGAAGGAAGAAGGCGCCGGCTATCCACGCATCCGCGTAGCGAAACATCGCCGTAAGCAAGGTGGCGAGCGTGAGACCTCTTACTCCCAGGGCCGCCACTACCTCCCGTCGTGGCGTCTCCCACGCCGGGCACTCGGCCATGTGCAACCCTGAGTTCTCGTTCGCGTCTGAGAAATGACACTCGGACGTTGGCTTTTTCTCGATCGCAAATAACGCCCGAAACACCCCAAAGGTCCCTTTTTCAGTATTTTGCTTGTATATTGAAAACTTTAATAATATCTCTTTAGTCACTTCTACATTATTTATTTGCTTTAAATTTCTTTTAATTTATGTCTAGAAATTATTAACTGTAGGATCAATACTTATATAACTACTAGAGGTCAAATGTAAGAGAGCTTATAATTCGTGACAAAATTGACTCAGAGCTGTGAAGGAGCCCTTTCTGAGGGCCTACCCTTGCGACTACCCAAGTCACATCGGCCGTCGAGTTCGAGCTTCAAAAATTTCATTTGGGACTTGATGCTGATAGAAATGCCTTCCAATATCAGGCTGGATCACTCGGGTGGCACGCTCCGAGGCCCATGAAAAACAGAGTCTGTTTTATGCAGTGCCACCTCGAGACACCAAACCGCCAGATCCGGTCCACAACTTGGGCGAACGCGGTCGTGGCCTTCAGGGTTGCTTCGTGGTGGTAGCACCGCACGCCGTCCCGAATATATCATACACAGAACACGTGACGGCATCTCTGTCTGAACTCATTGCGTAGCGCCTAGTTGTATCCGATGGCCGATGCTCCACTGAAGTGACCCCAAGCCGATGATGGCATATATGGTGGAGTGCCTCTGGCTGAAGCCATATTATTAGCTATCCGCCAGGTTAGTGGCACCCCTAAGAGTGCGAACGAAACGAGTTAGGTCTACGCGCTCAATCTTCTTCATCTTAGCGTTAATACCAGTCGCATCAGCTACCCACCGGTATATAGTAATGGATTTTCTTCCATTTTTGAAGTACTTATTAGGAGGGTAAGTAGTTACAGTTATGCCTACAGGATATTAATAAAAAAAAAACATTGGCGTGAAGAGTTTATTTTTTGGCCCTTTTTTAACAACAATATATTTCTGAAACATAAAAACAAGATAAATAATTATTACGTTACAGAATATGCCACTGCCAATATAGGATGTTTAGACAGAAAATACACTATAAATTATGACGATTTTGTATACGAGCATGATTTTTGTTTTCATAATATCTTATCTGATATGCTTTCAATTTCCGGTTACAAAAATTCTGTTGAACTAAAATCTGTTTTATTTTGACGTCGATTCCAAGTATTATCATCTTTATATTTGTATGTAAGCAACCGGCAGTCCTGTCCAGCCTCATACATTTTATCACTGATAATGATCTTACTTTTGGATGAAGCCTTGATACAATCTATTATAGGCGATAATTAGTATAAGTTGACTATGAAACATTAACCAAGAATCAATGTCATATTAACAAGATAACAATATTGCGATTATTTTATTAACCTGCGTTAGTTTACTACTCAATGGTCAGAACATACATTATTCATTACTTCAAGATTATCGGAAGACTAAATAATTAAATATATTATGTATAGTTAGGTACACACAAATCTAATATTACTCAATTACGTAGCATCAGCAACACAGATGATATTTTTCATTACATTAAAATAATTCAGTATATTTTCATTACTACAAATATATAGTGGCTGTGTTGCTGGGTGTACCATAGAACCATCATCAATCTATATCACAGATATATTTGTCAAAATCATTACTCTTGACTCAACATTTGTCTGCAATTTCCTTCAATCATTTTATTGAATTTCAAGCTTCCATATTCCAAAACAACCCTTAATCTAATACAGTCAGCAAATCAATCTATCAAACAATTTGAACAAAGTCTAAGCACATAGAATACTAGGACCTTTGCACAACATTCACATTGACAGGCTAATAAAATAATTATTGATATTTTTTTGGCTTAAACAGGAAACAGATTTTAAATTTTGATGAATAGCTTTGAAATACAAAAATTATTGACTAATTACCCACTTTTGTGCATAGGTATTATCTTCAAGTAAAGTAAATGTAGACTTTTTACTGATGTTTTCAAACGTTGGATAAAAATAGAAAATAAGCTCAATTAAAATGGTCAACTAAGTTTCTGGCAAAGCTGGATGACCATTATAAATAACTCTTCACTTGACATCCCGAATCTTTTATTTCCCCTGAGAGCACAAGTTGGTTTCGCAATTAGCTCTCTAAAAAGAAGTTACACCCCTGAGTATGGAAAATGTACCATGTCTGTAAGCCGTGTCAGAATGGTCCACTTCCAACTTATGTCACAGTTCCTCACAATGTTATGGTTTATGGAGCAATTACATGCCATTATCTTGACCTAAGGCATATGAAGGGCAATTCCCAACCAAATTTTCATTACTTGCAAATTAGCTCACTTTGCTAACATTCTTAATTAGTTAATCTTTTACTCAGAATGAATGCCCTTTACAGCCTCCAAAACAATCTGTATACTAATCTCTGTGACTAAAACCGCTTGATAATAATAGTTAAAACAAGATGACTACAAAACTGTAAAGATAAGTCAAAGTGATACTTCATCTAGACTGGAAATTAACTGAAATTTAGTTTTTTGGTCATACTCAAATTCTGAGAATCAGTTAGGTTAGTCAAAAAGATTTAGTATCACGATAACCTGCCTTAATAAAGTACGGCTTGACGACGTTGTTTCAAGCGGCCAGAAACAACATTTTTTACACAGAAATATTTGTTCATTCGACAAAAAATGCTGTTTGAGCTAGTCTTACTACCCACCTTACAGTATTTCAAGTTTATTTTTCATGTATAATTAACCTGGTGCTAGCTCAAACAAAATAGTGTGGGTAGATATTCGTGATAGCAGCAGAAAGTCAACCACAATTTATGTATGATGATGGACAAATCTAGGTAGACTCTCAGATATGATGCTCAAATAAATATTTTTTATATTTTAACAATGTAGGAATTCGCACACGATATCCAATATGGACAAAGCACGCAGGATACCTTTTTGTTTCAATCGTCCTGATGTACGGCTGTATTTACACTTTAAAAAAGTAACCCACTTAAGGGCAAAGTCTTATCACGATAAACTATTTACACTCACATTTTGTTACAATAAATTCATTACACTTTTTTACAAATAAGTTTTTGTTTTTAAAGAATTTAAACTATATAGTTCCTTTCACCAGTCAGCAAGTCCAGTTAGTTGCGGTGTGCGCATGGAGCGGCACGGCGTTACTTGTCGGCCGAGTCGTCGTCGTCCGGACGCGACACGTACAACGCGGGGTCGATCACCTTGGGGATCGGCTTGATCTCCGTACCCAGCTCCTGCTCGATGCGGTGTAAGGCGAAGCGATCCTCGTATGTGATTAGGTTAATAGCGATACCGAGGTGACCGAAGCGACCCGAGCGACCGATACGATGTAGGTAGGTTTCTGCCATGCGCGGAAAGTCGAAATTGATTACAACGTTGACAGCCTGCACATCAATGCCTCTAGTAAACAGATCGGAGCACACCAAGTTGCGGCACAACCCCGCACGAAAGTCATGGAACACGCGGTTACGATGCGCCTGCGCCATGCGCGCGTGTATGTAGTAACAACAATAGCCCAGCTCTGTTATTTTCTTTGCAAGCAGTTCCACGCGCTGGGTTGAATTACAGAATATGATGGACTGGTTTATTTGCAACTGAAACAAAAATGAACATGAAATGTATTAATTTAAATGTTACATTTTATCTACTGAAATGAAACTCATACTGAAACGTTGACTTGAATGAAATTGGGTGGAGGAATCAAAAAACAATGTTTAAAAATGATTGCAACATCATTCATGGTTTCCGATAGTTCATATGACTATCGGTATATTTCTCCTACCATCGCCCCAAGGTAGTTAATATATAGGTGAATTTGGAGCACTCAAGATGTGACTTGGTAGCTCAGTAATCAGAGAATTCCCTCTTGGGGCCGGCTGCGGGTTCAAGTCCCGCCTAAGTCGTTACCTGTTTTTCTTATCCTAATCAATTTGAAACGTAAACATTGAAAAACATAACTTTAATGACGGCCTTTATGCACAAAATATCAAAATACATATAAAATATTACATTATAATACAGCTCTTCTATGGTGGAAGATTTTGACTTCACCTGGGGGGTAAACTCAAGAGGCTACTACTACCTTATTTCTAAAAAGAAAAAAAGTGCATTTAAAGGTATTAGAAAACTGACTTGCCACACCCGGTAATCAAACAGACTAAAATCCGAAAAAATTACACCTGTATTTTTGACATCAATCTATAATGTTATTCATATGGATCAAATCACTCTAAAAACATGGTAAATTAAACAAAAAGGAAATTCTTGAAATCTAAGCTTAAAAAATAAATTTAACGAAATGAAGCACTTAATTTCTAAGGTCCATCAGATATCCCATTAACAATAAAATTCCATTTTTAAAATTCCTTGCCCCCTTTTGTCGTCTGGCTATCCCTGCTGGCCATTTGGGGGTACACGGACGTGAACGTTACCGACCACGCGATATACCCCTAAATAACTTGTACTTTATAAAGTTACATTCTAAACTGGAAACAAAGTTCAGTGTTAAATGACGTCACAGATAACTTTATTGCTAAAAAGATATCTGATGGTTCCTTGAGTAAAATTGCTGTGAATGTTAATATTTTATGAATTCCTTTCATTTAATTTACCATGTTTGTAAGGTAGATTTCATCCTTATGATTGATACGTATGTTATTTTTCGGATTTTAGTCAGTTTAATTACCAGGTTTGTCAAGCAAGTTTTCGAAAAATGTTGAAGGCAGTTTTGTTACATACTTTTTAAAAATAAAAATAAATATTAAAATTTTATAAATTAATTATTTCTTCAGTATTTAGAGTTCTATCCCTTCAGGTAAGGACAAAATCTTCAGCACCTGTATATTATTTTTCTGTTTCAACTGGATTTTTTTTTTGCTTAGACTGTGGACGCGACGAATGACGCATGCGCGATCAGCAAATGGATTTTGGCGCTCAACATTTACGCAAATTATATTAATTATTTCATGAGATTACAGTGTATAAACCTGCACTTAATTTGGTCTTAAAACACTTGTGTGATACTATAAAACAAACTTGCACTGGTATTTTAAGAATCCTTATTATGTAACAGTTTCATAAAGTTCTATTAGTAAAATGGAATGGTGTAAAAGAAGTTCACCTTTGAAAAAAGTGTATTTAAACAATGCACTTTCTGTCTCTCTTGTACAAATGCATAGTATTGTGTTACACCTTTCAATGTAAGTTCCTCCATAAGATTAATCTCATAGGGCTCTCTTAAGTGTTTTTCCATGAATTGTTTCACACTGAGTGGGAAAGTGGCTGAGAACAGCAATATCTGGCGTTCTTTGGGTAATCTGCAAAATTGTGTTATGTTAGTCATGTAAAATTTATGAATTTCTAATAATTTAGATGTATTATTAGAACAGTACATACCGTGAAATAACCATGTCCAACATGCCTTTAAAATCTTGAGAAAGAAGTTTGTCTGCCTCATCAAGAACCAGCATCCGGCACTGGTCCATCTTAGCTACTTGTTTATCCATGAGATCAATCATACGACCTGGCGTAGCAATTATTACTTGAACTGAAATAAATTTATTAAACTTAGTCACTTTTATTTAAATTAAAACTTATAATCAATATCATATAATCTATAGAAACTTACCATTCTGATAAATACGCATTATGTCATCTCGGAGATTAGTACCTCCCGTAGTAACCATGACGCGAATATCTGTGTGCTTTGCCAGTTCAATGCAGATTTGTGATGTCTGGAGTGCTAACTCTCTAGTTGGTACCACAATTAAAGCTTGAATACAATCTTTTTTAGGATCCACCTGAATGAAGTGCAAATGAAATTCCATTTAGAACATTAATTAAATAACAATATTCAATAGATACATCAAAGTTAGTTCAGAAAGTACGGCTTTTGTCACTTATATACAAGTGAAGGGGAATCCAAAGTATCATCATTCTATGCATACAACAATATTATTGGTTAATATAAAAAGGTTCAAACCTGTTCTAAAACTGGAATACAGTATGCTCCGGTTTTACCAGTTCCATTTTTAGCTCTTGCAAGGACATCTTTACCACTAAGTGCAATTGGAATAGAAGCCTCTTGAATGGGAGAAGGTTTTTCCCAGCCTTTTTCAAAAATGCCCATCAGCAGCTCTCGTTTTAGGCAAAACTCTTCAAACTCATTACCTCTTGTGTCTGTTACATCCTTTAAAATAATAAATACGATTAATATAGCACATCAAAAATATAACTTTTCTTTCACATTTGCCCTAGAAACTAAGTGCTAAATTAAGAATCTTGTAGTATACAAGTTTGAGTTTCTGTATTTAAGCTGATATCTCTACATAGTATAAAACCAAGTCGCTTTCTCTGTCCCTATATCCCTTTGTATGCTTAAATCTTTAAAACCATGCTACGAATTTTGATGCGGTTTTTTTTAATAGATAGAGTGATTCAAGAGGAAGGTTTATATTGTATAATACATGTTTAATAAAGTAGACGATGCAGCGGGAACTGGATCTGACGCCACGCGGGTGGAAAAATATTGGCGGTACGAAGTTCGCCGGGTCAACTAGTATAATATATAAACAATCTGTACTAATGAACAAGTGCAATTTGATTTCTCAAAGGCAAAATTTTTATGGTTAGAATCCCTCCTACAATTTATTTACTACCATCAGAATTTGAATGATCCCCTGATCGATTATGATCGCCTCCAAAATGACCTAAATACAATTGCAAACTGGTCTAAGAAGTGGTTAATCAACTTAAATGAAACAAAGTGTACAGTATTACATATAGGAAGCAGAAAACCCCCGCAAGACTTACACACTTGAAGGTACTCAGCTAACTGAAACAAAGGTGCAAACTGACTTAGGTGTAAAAAAAAAATATTGGGAAACCTTAAGTGGGAAGAACACATAACAATGATTACCAAGAAAGCCAAAAGTCTTATTTACTTAATTCGGAAGGCCTTTGGGGTTATAACACCGGAAATGATGCTAAAAATTCACAAAACTTACATCAGACCAATTCTTGAGTACGCGTTCCAAATCTGGAGCCCATATTTCGTAAAGGACATTGAGATGCTAGAGAAAGTGCAGTGGAGTTTCACTAAAGTACCACATGTGCTAAAACGACGTCCTTATGAACAGCGCTTAGAAATTCTGGGGCTCACGACACTCAGAGAGCGCAGGGAACGTGGGGATATAATCGAGACATTCAAGATCTTAAATGGCCACTATGATATAGAAGGCTTTGGCAATTTATTTCTGCGAAACCAAAATACTCATCTCAGAGGTCACCACTTGAAACTGAGTACCAGCTTTTCACATAACAATCCACATAGACATTTCTTAAGCAATAGAGTTGTCAAAACATGGAACAAACTGCCAGAAGACGTAATATCTTCACAAAGTGTGAATCAATTCAAGAACAGACTTGACAAATGTTTGTCAACTTAAGATAAGCTGGTGAAGAATAGCAGGATATAGGCATTATCAGTTGAATCAACTGCTGCCTGATTAATAATAATAATAATAAATGCATAGAGGACAAATATAAAAAAATATTATTCTGTATATTATGATTTCTATTACTAAATACTATAAATGCTTATAAGTAACAACATAACATCAAGAAATTTGCCGTTTGCCCATGATGGTCAAAGATTTATGGCTTACTAGCTTTTGCCTGCAGCTCTGCCCACATGGATGTCAGTTATCACGACCAAACATAGCCTTTGTCTTTTCTCATGGTCTAACCCCTATTCTAAATTTTATCAAAATTGCTTCAGTAGTTTAGGCGTGTAAGACACAGACAAACAAACAGACAGACAGACAAACAAACAGACATGCCTGGGAAATTAAATACCTCATGTCTAATTTTTGCATGTATTGTATCAGGTAGATATCTTTTCTATAATTGGTAATCAAATGCGCAATAATATTGGCCTTGGAACTTTCTATAGGTAATATTGAATAATAAATTTAGATATGTACTTAAAAACATAAATAAATAATAAATATTCTACATACCTATTCAAGAATCTTATTCCTGTCAAGTGAGTAAATAATAGACACAATAGGTAAACAATAGACTCGCGGTGCAATCGCACCGCTTGGGATCTTAGACTTTAAGCTTGAAATTAAATCATAATAACAGTATAAAAAGAACAAGTACCTTCATTGATTGTAAACAAACAGTGGATCTATTTATAGAACAATGTCATTTTAGTGAACCTTTAAGGTTGTTTTTGTAATTCGGGGACAAATGGAATCCATTTTAACATATTCTTATAACAGAATGATATATGTGCTGTTGTGTTACATCCCACATGTTTGTTTAAAATTCTGTGTTGTTTTGTGTGTGATAACATTTTAGACAATGACCTATATTTGATAACAAGGTTTACAAAAACTGCGATTGTAAAATAAACGTTTTAAGTTTTTCATACTGATAGATTCTAGTTCTTCTGATCCCAATCAGTACTAATAAGATTAAGTGAGGGTAATAATAAAAAAACTTACACTAGTCTTTATTCTCCTGTCTTTCGGGGGTATTTTTAATTTTGCTTTCCAACCGATGTCGTCGATACTTTTATCGACATCTCTGAAAATTGTGAAAATAAATTTTTGAAACTTATTCAAACCGATAAACAAAGCAAAAGTAATAAATTATACAAACCCCTTATTCTGACTGGTCATACTGTTTCCAACGTGATTACTTGAACTAATTCTATTTTCGGTCATCATTTTGCGAAATAATCCCACTAGGGACAAGACTAAAATTAGAAACTTAGAATCACAATTCTTTGTCCAAGTCCAACACTAAACAAATTTTACGTAAAGTCACTTTTAGATACATATGCTTATTTAGAAGTTTTATCACGTTCACCAACTTAGTCCGGGGATATCTGAAACAATAAATAAACTGAAGTCAATTATCATAACACAAGAGATGCACCAAAGTGGGGCATAAAGTAAACGAGATTACAAGACGCGTCAACAAGCTTCAAGATAAGTACAAATAAATAGAACAGTTATTACTAGCTTACAGATGAATATTCTTGCAACTAAAGATAATTAAGTATTGCTTACGGTTTTCAACAGTAATTTATGCTCTAAATACGTCTAAACAACTAATGATTAGTAAGATAATATAGGATAAAAACAGTCGCAGTTTAAATTTTAATATGGCCGCCAACAAATATATAAATGACAAGTTCACAATGCATATGTAATCATACAATAATGGAAAATTATATGATAGGTATACAAATAACATTAAAATAATTAAACTATATACAAATTTGCTAAAAATCACCATTACCTTGATAAAATTCTACAAAAGACGACGACACTCGATACTCGACGACGACATCACAATGTAACCAAAACAGTGTTGCCAAAATTTTCTAACTTTTTAGTAGTGTAATTTGCAATAAAATGCATAGTTTTACGTTTTTAAGTAAAGTACGTTATTAAGTCACAATTAACCTATAGTTAGAATCATATTATGGGCCCTAAAAATCCAACAATTGAAGACTTTTAAAATTAGTTACAGGATAGTGATAAATTTATCATTTTTTATCTATCTTATTATCAAAACTTGATCAAAACGACAATCGCTGAAAAATGGCAATACTCGAAAAACATAAACAAAATAAACTAGATCATCGGGCCGGGTTTCATTATGACGAAACCACAGACACAAAATAATGGTGCGTACATACTGCTAACAAAGGATTTCAGAGTTGGTTTTGTTTTTATACCGCACGTATTATGGATACTGGATGAAATGTCTAAATATTGGTTTAAGATTAACAATGGTTGGGCTCTAATAGGTTTGGCTCTCTGGCTTCAACTGAACGTGCGTTCCTTAGCCGTTGACAACTGGCATCACTGAATTCGATCAAAAAACCCTAAGAGGATGAGTGATGACTGGATTTGTGACGGACCGAACCACCAGACTTAGTACGGTTGAAACCATTTTTGATTTTTTTGACAGCAGTCCGGTCGTCTGTTCCGGATAGGTCTATATTGGTCGATTCCATTTGTGTTACCTTCACGCTTTGGAACACCGGCAGCTAACCCGGTGACAGGAGTTCCTATTTGGTAAAATTTCTATGTAGATTAAGATGATGCAAACAATGAAGGTTGTTACTTTTGTCATGTAAATTTTAAGAATCTTCTTCATCCTAGCGTTAATCCCAGTCGCATCTATTAACTTGGAGTCTGGGATCCGCTTTTACCAGTACCTACAACTGCGGATTGGGTTAAATTCGACATTTTCCTTGAAGCGACTGCCATCTGTCCTCCACAACCCAAAGACGATATCCAAACATTGCAATCAGACCAGTTGTTGGACTTTTGAGGGCTCCAAGTACCCGTAACAACTGCTATAGGTGTTTGTATGGCAACTGGGACCGACGGCTTAACGTGCTCTCCAAAGCGCAACCAGACAAATGCAAATACCCATATCATCATTCATCATACATACAAATATTTGCACTGAGCGGGGATCGAACCCGCGCCTCCTGCGCTGCGGCCGCGTTCACTACCACTACGCCACGGAGGCTGTCGTAAATATTAAGAATATTGCTTTTTAAACCACTTTCCATCAAGTGGAACGTGACCTAGACTACTACCTAAGTAGTATAAAATTATATGAGATTCAACTGAATTACGACTACTTAATAATTGTTATTACTACTTAATCATTGTTGTGATTTATTAATAGTTGTTAAACGCGGCTCTACCCGCGTGGATGTTGGTTATCTTGACCAAATATGGCCGATGCCCTTTCTTAAGGTATAATCTAAACTTATACCAAATATCATCAAAAAAATTAGTGGATTAGGCGTGAAAGCATAACAGACAGACGGAACTGTACTTTCCATAATTATATGAAATGGATAGCGGCTGGCTGGCTTGCTCTTCTATTTTGTTTCCATTACTTGCTTTAAGGACCAGTAACCAGGGCCTGCAAAGAATTAGCTATAAAAAAATTGTTTTTGACGGCTCCTTTCAAATTTCAATTTGAAGTTTGTGTTGAATGCTATTGTGCATATCATATATGGTATTGTGCCACGCCAGATCCAATAGTTAAATATATTTATTCGAATACAATAAATAACATAATAATTATGGCTGAAACTATGAAGCAAACGGTGGCTACTATATTAAAAAGTATTGAAAGGTAAGGTAATTCGCTAGCCAAGCTAAGCCAAGAAATTTCAGTCGGGAGAGGTTATGTTTAAAGAGATACAATTTATGGAGTTGATTATACTTGAGTGTTTTAACACTGGTAGAGTTATTATTGACGATTGGTGATCCTTAGATGTTAAATAAAATGCCAGTCTAAATATTTTATATATTGCAGATACAATCCAGCTAATCTTCAAACATTAGAGAGATATGTTGAAATGCAATCAAGAGAAAACACTTATGATTTGGAAGCCAACCTCGCAGTGCTAAAACTATATCAGTTTAACCCGGAGAAGTTTAATGCTGATATTACATGCCAGATACTTTTGAAAGCATTGACTAACTTCCCTCATACAGATTTTACTTTGTGCAAGTGTCTCTTACTTGAATCTGTGGTAAGTTATATGCTATATTTACATAATTCTTATATTTATCAATTGTAAACTGCGTTTTTTCGGTAAGGTTGCTTAGGAGATGTTTCTAATTGTGATAAGGCTGCCTGTTGTACAGTATTATTTAACTGCCTAAAGAATTACTGTGATATATATTTTTTTAAATGCTTAGCCATTATTATTGCTTTGTGTTGATTACAGGTTGAAAATGAGACAATCTCACAAATTAAATATCTGGCTGATATTTTGGAGCAGTGTGACTTTGCTCAGTTTTGGAACCGTGTTCATCAAATGCCTGAACTCTGCAATCGCATCTGTGGATTCCATGACTCTATCAGAAAGTTTGTTTGCCATGTAGTTGGTATTACTTTCCAGACCATAGATAAGAACAATCTTGCTAATTTACTGGGAGGAATTGATGGTTAGTGCTCATGTTTTTTTTAAAGTCCCTACTATACCAAATTGCTTGTGTTAAGAGTGAGTTCACATTGGTAGCGTAAATACTAAGATCTGAACTCTAGATAATAAGTTCAAGTCAACTACAAAGCTGCTGACATCTTGTAATATCATTACAGATCTTAAAAAGTAGGTTGGTGTAATTGTCATTTTTAAACCAATTGCCAAAAGATATTCACTTAACATTGTAAGTATACTTATACTTAATTTATGTTTTAGATGTAACTTTAAAACACTGGGTGAAGAAATATGGATGGAGAGATGATGGCAACCTCATTTTTATTGCTACCCAGGATGAGAACATTAAGACTAAGAACATCACTGAGAAGATAGAGTTTGATCATCTTGCCCCATTGATGACTCTGTTGTAAATTTTATGATAATTTGTATTCAATAAAATTTAACACTAATTATGTTGCTCTGACTGTTCCAAGGACCAATAGGGAATTTGTAATTTATTTGAAATGGGAAAGTTGTTATTTGCTGTCATCCATAAATTACGTCACACAAATTTCATGATTTTTGCTCCTCCCCCCGTCCTTAGCACAGCAGCTGGTCACATTTGTGAGACTCCCCACTTCCCCAGCGCGACGTCACATATTTTGCGAACGACAAAGTCATTTTGGAAAAAAAATTATAAGTGTTGCTTTCTTTATTGTCATTTTTATTTAGAATTCTTTGATTTTATATTCCACATCTACACTACCTTCAAAATCGTCACTACTTTTTACAAGCTTTTATTTAACTTGCAATGTATGTTTGTTCGGGTGGAATCTAACAACTCAATTTTAAGACACTTGCCCTCAACCGATTGAGCTGAAATTTGGTATGCACGTTCAGTTCGGATGACAATGCAAGATTAACAGTGTGACGTCATTCTAAATCCAACATGGCGGCATACGAAAAAGGGCGGACCAATAATTTTAAAAGCTTGTGGTTTTTAAAACCTTTTTAAAAACAATCTTTTTAAACTATTACATAAGTTGTTTACCTCTTAAACAATTTATTTCTTTTTTCACCAGCGTAAGTTGCACGGTATGTTTCATATGGTTTTGAGATTTTCGTAAAGTAAGTAATAGCTTAGCTTAGCATAGATTATAATGGATTTTGAAATGTGACGTCACAAAATTTATGACCCTCCCCCTTGCCACAAAATGTCACACTTAGTCGACTTCCTCCCTCCCCCTTAAAGTGTGATGTAATTTAAAAATGACTCCTTTACCTAGAAGCCAAAATGGCTACTATGACTGGAGCTATACCATAGTTAGATCTGCAGCACCTTAGATGATGCTATTTTAACTAGGTATCTGTGCTCCGAGCACGAAAAACATTCAAATTCGTAACGTAAACGTATAGAGAGAACGGAGCATTGCAATTTGCGATTGGTTTACTGTACGCAGGCGGAATTCGAATATCTTATTGTGGTCGGGGCACTGACGCCTATCTAGTATTATAAATTAACGGATATGACAAACAAACTTCACTCATGTTTACTAAACCTATGAGATATTTAACCACAAGTCTTTACAGAACTTTAGAGACTGAATTCATTTGAATAGTTTGCACAAATACAGCCTGATTTTTGACTTTTCCTCAATCAAACAATGTCTTTTTACCTGTAATAACTGATATATACCCATCTAGATAGGGTGAATGGGATCCCACCTATATCTTTGTAACCCAAGTCAACCTTACTTACAAGACACTGGCACTTGGAGGCAGGGACTCAGGCTGCAGTTGCCTCCTTAAAAGTCAAAATAAACAGATTCAAAGGAAAGGATACAAGGAGGGCGGACCCAGACTCCAAAGGCAAGCTATAGATGCAACTGGAATTGGTTGGATGATAACTGATCCCTATAAATCCAAACATGTACGTAAACTTGACTTTTATTAAATAAAATGCCTTACGTAAACTTTTATATACAATGACTTTTGCAAAAACGTAACAATAAAAAATATGATCACATAGTGTAACAAACATTGAGGTTGAGTCTTTTTTTCTTTATGATTTCTTTCCGTGACTGTAGCCATGTTCTTTGCCGCCTGCATGACCACCTTTCTTGCCATGGTCATGGTGGTGGGCATAATGTTCTTCGTGGCCATGGTGCCCCTTGTGTCCTTTATGGTCTTCGTCATAGTGTCCTTTGTCGTGATGTCCTTTCTTCCCGTGATGTTTTTCATGATGACCCTTTTCATGATGACCGCCTTTCTTGTGGTGACCACCCTTCTTGTCATGATGACCATGGAAATCGCCATGCTTGTGATGGTGTCCGCCTTTATGGAAGTCATCGTAGAATTTATGCTCTTTGTGGTATTCGTCTTTGTGTGATTTGTGGTGGAAGCCCGTCGTTTTCGAACCTTTCTTGTGTCCTTTTTTGTGCCCAAATTTGCCACCTTTATGGCCATGTGCTGCTTCATGATGTTCGCCGTGGTGATCGTGTTCATCATGGTGTTTCTTTTTATGTCCTCCATGGTCTTCATGGTGACCTTCGTGATGATGTTTTGCATGTTCGCCGTGTTCGCCTTTATCGTGATGGTGATGTGATTTGTAACCCTTGTCACCCTTATCTCCGTGGTCTTCATGGTGATCAGCATGATGTTCATGACCACCACCTGATTCGTGATGACTGTCCTGTGCCTTCTTATGTTCGGTTCCTGCTATAGCTTGGTCCTTAACAGTGCCGGCTGCTATAGCTTGGTCCTTAACAATGCCGGCTGCTATAGCTTGGCCCTTGACAGTGCTGGCTGCTATAGCTTGGCCCTTGACAGTGCCAGCTGCTATAGCTTGATCTTTAACAGTGCCGGCAGCGGACAAGTCAGTGCCGGTGGGCGCTGTTATCTCAGCTGCAGTTGTAGCCTTTTGGTCAGCAACAGTTTTCTCATTCGTTTCTGCGACATTTCGAGCGTGAGTGCATATCACTACGCTTAACAGTAGATTTAGTAAAACTAAAGCCCTCATATCTGAAAAAAGGTAAAGTACAGAAAGAATTACTACTTAGGTACCGATATAAGACCTTATTTAATACATTCAAGTGATAATCAAATAATAACACAGCTTCTTTTGGACGGTTAGATCGATGTTTGTTGAAATTCATATTCATTAAAAACACATGAGATAGGTAGATACTATCATAGGACACTTCTTGACTTGGAACAGTATTTATCTACTGGGAATTTTGTAACAGAAATTCTTTCAGTGCTAGCTCATTGATCCTGGGAACCTGGGTATCGAACCCGTGTTTATAAGTTTCTTATTAGCAGTCGCAGTTATGAAACCTAACTAACTTATAATAAAATATCGAACCTCACCTAGTCTCTTTCCGGCAGAGACGTAACCGCCGCCAGAGCTATGACCGCAGTGTCCAAACCGTTTCCGCACTTTGATTTTATAGATAAAATCGCTTTCATCTGGAGCCGATTACAAAGTGTTCTTTAGCAATCATTGCTGCAGATTTCTGGATGAATGATTCTGCGACGCTAACGGTGACGACATCACGTTATGGTTAAACTAAATTAGTTTCGTTACATCGGTAGAATGCTGCTACTGATTAATTTTTGTGAATTTATATAGGTGGTCATTTATTTATTACTTAATAAATTTCATCACAGTAATGTACTAAAGTAAACTGATTGTCAATGTGAAATGTATAGGTAGATACATTGCGTTTATACATGGCAACAAAATGATAGAGGTTTTATGTATTTGTCATCGTTTATTTACAAACAGGTTTTGAGCTATTTGGTATAATAAAAAATTGAGTATCTTAAAAGTAATAATTTCAGTGCTTGCCGTGATGGAATCCCCAATGTTTGTGGTCATCGTGACCACCTTTCTTTCCATGATCGTGGTGGTGATGGTGGTGTTCTTCATGTCCATGATGGCCCTTATGGCCTTTGTGATCTTCATCATAATGATGTTTATCATGATGACCCTTGTGGCCATGGTGATGCTCATGGTGACCAGAATGATGATGACCTCCCTTTTTGTGACCGCCGCCATGTTTCTCGTGGTGCCCGTGGTGGTGGCCATGTTTGTGATGCTTGCCTTCTTTGTGGTGATCATCGTAGAAGTGGTGGTCTTTGTGGTACTCGTCCTTATGGTATTTTTTGTGGTAGCCTTCAGTCTCTTCGCCCTTATCGTGATGTTTCTTGTGATGATGCTTGCCGCCCTTGTGGTGGTGGCCATGTTCGTGGTGATGGCCATGATGGTCATGTTCATCCCAGTGTTTCTTATGGCCGCCTCCGTGTTCATGATGATGACCGGAATGGTGATGTTTACCATGTTCTCCGTGTTCACCTTTGTGGTGATGGTGATGCCCCTTGTGTCCTTTGTGTCCCTTTTCACCGTGTTCATGGTGATGGTGTGAATGGTGTTCCTTACCGCCCCCCGATTCGTGATGGTGGCCGTGATGACTAGCTGCGGCGACGAGATCGTTCTGTTCGATCTCTCTGCCGTAGCAAACTATTACCACACATCCTAACACGGCAAGGGCGACCAGCGACCTCATTGTGGCCTTATTCCTATACTTATTTGTTGTATATTTGGTTACTTGTAGCGAACTGCTTGTAAACCAGGCTGTGATAGCATTTTATATCATTAAATTTGTGGGTTGCAGTCAGTGAAACCATCGGACAAGGACGCCACGGCGGCGGCGGCGAGCTCGATACCGTTGCACCTTATTACAATTTCTGATTATTGCGACATTCTAAAAGCCTACGCAAAAAAACGCCGATGTAAAAACGTGTTGTTTTAGTCTTGCCGCTATGGATGGTATCTATTTACCTATTTGTTGGTAACGCGTTTAAGTAGGTAGGTACCTATGCTTTAATAATACTGAGATTAAGAGATGAACTGATAATTTTGAATCCCATTTTTATTAAGAACAATCTGTGCCCGGGATTTCGTTCTCGTCTACTCAGATTGTATGGGTTTTAACTTTAATTGTTTTGCTATAATAAAAATAGCCATCCTTACTCCTTAAATCATCACCTAACCACAGATTACCTAAATAGTTGATATAACAGTCACTAAAAGTCTCATCAAAATCGGCCCAGCCAGCATAGTTTTTACCCGACTGTCAAGAAGGGTTGTGTTTTAAGGCGCGCTTCTTGTATGTATGTTTGTAATATTCTTTGTTACCTCATATCTCCTGAACCACCGCACGGATTTCAATGATTTATGTCTCAAATGAAAGATATTTATTGCCTAAGTGTTAAAAAATATGAACAAAAGCTATATGTTGGGTTTTTGGCGCCAAAATATATGTGGTATAAATAAAATTTTCACTCATATTTTATCAAGTGGGGTATCAAAATGAAGGAAATTAGAAGACAATTACAAAATATATGTCATAGTCATAACTAAAAAGTATGAAAACAAATTACTTGTTAAAAATGAAAAACCCAACTGATTCTCAAACCAAATGAAAATTAATGGGTACCGCCAGCTATAAAGCTAGTTTCGATCTTTTCAGAATCAGTCGAGTTTTTTTAATTTTAATTAGCTGTTGCTCGCGGCTCCGCCCGCGTGGATGTCGGTTATCGCTTAGTGTTGAGTCAACGCTATTTTTCTAAAATAAAAGTAGCCTAAGTTACTTCTCATTACATCAGCTACCTGCCGATAAAAGTACCGTCAAAATCGGTCCAGCCAAACTGACAGACAGACAGACAAAAATTGTAAAAAATATATTTTTGTGTAAGTACCGTATTATATTATTATGAATGTAGTAAAAAACAGTTTTTTCAATATTACAAACAGACACTTCAATTTTATTTATATGTATAGATGTATAGATAATTAATTTTATTTATATGTATAGATGTATAGATAATTAATTTGTATCACTAGGAATTATATTATATTATCTGTTGTATCACTAAGCAATGTCTAAGTATATCTATAGGCACAGAATAGATAATAGTACTACGTATAGTACTAAATATCAAATTAACAGGTGTTTTAATTAATGTAGGTTAATTTGTGACTGTGAATTTCCGAAATTCAGTGCACGTTTAAGATTCACATCCACCAAGGTTTTGCGGTCAATGACCGTTATTCCTTATCATGGCGAAATTATGACGCGCGGGAGCGAGCGAAGTGAGCTCGTGGACACCAGGCGCCCCGAGACGGGGTTTTAGGTCAAAAAGGTACGATAGATCCATAAAGAAATAGGAGCCCCCCAAAGCGGGGCTCCGTCGACTTCGGTCACTAAACGACTATTTGTAAGTATATGAAGGAAACAATTAATTTATGCTGAAGGAATTATGAGTAGTGATTATTATGAAGATGAACTTAAATCGCTAGTTTCACGATTTGTAAACACACAAATCGTCTAATCTAAGATTCACTGTATCTCTCTGAGTAACTATTTTAACATTCACCGGTGTATGTGCGATTTCAGTAAAAATTAAGAAAAGTTTTGGACCTACACCATCGATTTTGGTGATTGTCGACATACACCGGGTTATTACTTTCGGACATTCACATTCACAGTACATAACATAATATCTACGAATAATGTAAGCAAAATATACACAGAGTAGGTATCTTAGTTACGCAGTTTATAAGGAGACATCACTTTTTAAACTTTTGTCATCGACAGACAGATGTCTCTTTCTTACGGTTAGACTCGTTTTATATCTGCAACGGCTGAGCCGATTTTGAAGCGACTTTCACTGAAAGATAGCTCGTACCTACTATAAGGCATAACTAAAAGCTTCCTTTTAGAAAAAGAATTAGGGTTCGGTGCGGAAAATTATAATCGGGTACGAATCGCAGGCACAACGAATACTGGGTTACTCCTGCTCTTTTTCTCCAATTAAATACTATTCTTTACCTACATTCGAGCTCCAATCCTGGATGCATCCAGAGCGCTATCTCCTTTTTTTATTATTAACAACCGAAATTACTAATATTCCCTCTAACCCCTCCAACTAATCTACATTGTTTGTGCTAGGAGTGGGTTCACGTCGGTATTGTAATGGCCAGGATTTGAACCCGGGACTTCTTGATCGTAAAGACGACTCCTCACCCATGAAGCAATCGACTTTACACGTAAACTTTCCGTAAGAGACCTTAAAATACTATGTTAAATCTATTACTATTACTTTCGTTAATGTGAGCATTGTGCATAGGTTAGGCACCTGTGACACACACGGACTTCAATTTTATTTATTTGTTTAGATTATCTGCTTATTACCACTTAGGGTTTCTCGTGTCAAGCAGGGTTGTTAGTGCTTTTGGCAAAAGGGGTAGAGTCGATTGTTACTGAACGTTCAGAGGATCTGGTAACCAATGGCTACCAGACTGACTAGTGAGCTTGTTTCTAAATTTAGTTTATGTTTAGTACTTAGTATAAAAATACTTTTACCTTATGCAGACACACAGACAAAAATATAAACCAGTGGCTTGAGAAACGACATCTACAGAGATCGATATATTACGCACTTATGGAATTTTTTCACAAAATATTTAGGCAGAGAAGTATACCTATTTTGCTATCTGAAGGAGCGAATGTGGCGTGACCGTCGCGATCGACTTACTTTAGATGAAGCAAAGGAGAGCGCAAACCTTGTTAAATCATCAGATTTATCAAGGTTTTCGCAGTATTGCAGCAGTTTAGTAATCATTTAGTTACTTAGCTGCATTTCTGGTCATCAAAAACTTTTTCTTCGTTTTATTAGTGACTTGTTTCTCCTACGCTTTGCGGTGATTAGTAGGTAGGCAATCGATGGCATGGCAGCATGATTGGTAACCTAATCTAACCAGGTAACAGCCGAAACCAGCTCAAGTAATTTGCAATACTGACTTAGGTACTAATTAAAAATTAAGAATTAATTTATAATTGTGTGGTATTCGAGGATATGAGGAGTCAAATATTGGTCACGGTAACGAAGAATTTTAAACAGGTACCTATAATCATCTTCTTCTTCTTCTTCATAGCGTTAATTCCAGTCGCATCCGAAGCTGTCAGCTAAGAGTCTGGGGTCCGCAGCGACTACCATTTGACCACCACAACCCTAAGGCGATATCGAAACATTGCAGTTAGACTAGTTGGATTTTCAGGACTCCACCTACCCGTAACGACTGCCATATATGTTCGTATGGCAACTGGGACCGAAGGTTTAACGTGCTCTCCGAAGCACGGACCAGACCAATGCAAATACCCATATTCATGCATATAAATATTTGCGCTAAGCGGGATCGAACCCGCGACTCCAGTGTAGCGGCCACGTTCACTACTGCTACGCCATGTAGGGTGTCAAATAGGTACCTATAATATATAACCCTATCCTTTGGGGCTACTTTGACCTATCCCTTGCCTGCTCTCCACTGCAACCTCCGCTAGCCAGAAGAGGAACACACCGGACACACGTGGCTTGTAGGCTTTCCGTGCTCGAAGGCCGTAAGTGGTAGCGTCTTCACTACCTTTTCCATTGCCCAGGGTGCACCGCGTAGAACCGGGCCAAGCACCCCAATAGATAAGTACCTACCCCGATCAAAAGTAAAACGCACATTGTTACTCTTAAATCCAATAAGTACCAACTCAATCCGAAGTTTTGCCAAATTACCATCTCACTATTATTTTACCATCTTATATTGTAAAAACCAACATTTCCGTTGCCGCCATTTACCCTTCAATAATATCAAATTGCCATTTTACGGAATCATTGTTTCATCACGTAGCTGCGTTGACGCTTTTTATTTGTAAACGTAAATTTTACTTCACCTCGCCTGATGGTAAGCTGAAGGCAAAGTCTCAAGTAAGAGCGTCAGATTTACAAACACGTAAACACGTAGTATGTTAACAATGGTGGCACTCAGCTTGACGGTCTCATCAGACACTGGTATGAAAGTATTAAGAATAAATCGCTGAATGTATTTTAGCTAGCGTCACTCGTCGTTCTCTTACTTCTCCTGATTATTCTACTCTACCAGAATAGAAAAATAACTTTACCCTCCTATGGAAAAAATATGGTTTTTGAAACCAAATTCATTCATCAATTATTTTTTAGGTGGCATGCAAGTCATTGCATACGGTATAGAAAGGGTATACTTAGATAGATTGATCAGATGTTGGTTCTAAACAAACTAAATAATTAAAGTAAATAGTATCTAGACTAAACTCCCTTCAAAATAGGTACAGCCACTTCAGAGATAACCCAGAATAAACAGGCAGGTAGACAAAAAACATATATAACGTGGGTGTATTCGTTAAATGGATATTCGCTGGACATAGACCTCTCGCAATGTTGGTAGGTTTATGGATTAATTAAAAGATGTTATTTTAATTTTAAAAGCAAACACTTCTATTTTTTTTCTTCCGATACAATGAAATCATCTAGTCTTTGACCTGACTCTGCATGCCCTCGAGTTCCCCTGTATACAGAACATATTAAGCGTGCTGCGTCTCAGCGTCTGGTGTAATCTTCATTTCAGACAGGATTTACGCTGCCAATAGCCTACAGAGACGGAGTAGTCCACATTCCAGTGGGGAATTTTGAAAATTTGGCAAAGGGAAGCAGTTGGACTCAATCTTCCCTCATATAAAACCACCATATCATTTTTGTATGGAATTCTACCACAGTTTTCAGGTAGCAGGGACCCATCGCCACTGCCACGTTCTGACTATTCTCCGTGTATCTTCCTGATATACCTACTTAATCGACACCGATATGTTGAGTACCTACAAATCAACTTTCTCGTATTGCTAGGGATCGAACAACTGATTTTAGATTTTAATATAACAATAGAAAATATAGGCTGATTCCACAGTATATTGTCCGCACCTCATTCGGACGCTGCAAAGTGTGTTTATGAGATGTCTAGATAATACTTGGTAAATAGTTACCTGTACCTGAGTCAAGAATAACTGTCAATAATGTAATTTTGTTACAATAGGACTGACATGTCTTACGACAAAAGTCCTGTAAATGAATAAAGATACAAAAATAATCTTCTGCTATTTTTTGCTCTACTCGACTAGTGCAACGTCCGTGGTCGCGGGTTCAATTTTTTGCTCTGTGTTGTATGCAGGAATATGTAGGTATTCGACTAAATATCTGTATTATACCTATAGTTACAACAACTAGTGGATTTATAAGAATGTTTAGCAAGTCGCATTTTAGAACCCAAATTACAATAAACTTATGCATAGTTTGGGCTAGTATAAAAAGTAAAATATTTTTTACATACTAGTTGCCCAAGTTGTATAATTCGGATTGCGGATATAAGTTGAGATGTTAGCTATCCTATCTTTTAAGTTGGACCATATTATAAATGGTTACAAAATTTTATCAAAATCCGTTCGGTAGTTTCGGAGTTTATCGCGAACATACATCGTGACACGAAATTTTTATAAATATAAGAAATATTTTGGGTCTAGGTGACTCTGTGTGAATATGTCCTAAAAAACCTAAATGTGACATGCGTACCAATGGTCTCAGGAGACACCAAACTACAGACCCTGATCGTTGATGATGATGAATGACAATACATAAAATAATATAGGTAGTGTGCTTACCTACTAGTGTAGGTACCACAGCCTGAGAACGATCTTTACTACAAGGTAATGATAATCTTATTACTGTTTTATTGAATCAAGTTGTATTATTGTCCGAATTAAAGGTGTGTACCTACCAAATATCAGAACAATCAGTGAACAGGAAGGGGGAACCAAGGTATTAAGATCATTTTGAGTACTTTGTTCGTCAAGATCAATCTGATGCTGACTGTACTTATGATATTATTGTACTTGCTTACTTAGTATAAATGAAAACAGCTGCTACAGTTAACTTATTTATAATAGTAACTTACTGATGAAGTTATAATTATAACAATCAGTGCATTTTGTATAATTTTAATGCTTCCCATGATGATGTCCCCAGCCCTTGTGGTCTTCATGGCCGCCCTTCTTGCCGTGATCATGGTGGTGGTGGTGGTGTCCCTCGTGTCCGTGGTGGCCTTTGTGTCCGTGATGTCCCTCGTCGTGATGGTGCTTATCGTGATGGCCGTGATGGTCATGATGTCCGTGGTGGTGCCCAGAGTGATGGTGACCGCCCTTCTTGTGTCCGCCGTCGTGGTGCTCATGGTGTCCGTGGTGATGTCCGTGTTTGTGGTGTTTGCCCTCATCGTGGTGGCCGTCGTGGAAGTGATGATCCTTGTGAAAGTGATCCTTGTGGTACTTCTTGTGGAAGCCATCGGTGTGCTCGCCCTTGTCATGGTGCTCATGGTGGCCATGCTTTTCGCCCTTGTGGTGGTGACCATGCTCGTGATGATGACCATGGTCGTCATGCTCATCCCAGTGCTTCTTATGGCCGCCACCGTGCCCGTGGTGATGCTCTCCGTGATGGTGCTTACCATGTTCCCCATGGTCACCATGATGATGATGATGGTGTCCATGGTGGCCTTTATGTCCTTTACCGCCATGTTCATGGTGGTGATGTGCATGGTGCTCGTGGCCACCACCGCCTCCTCCGCCGCCACCGCCGCCACCACCACCCTTATGACGATGGGAAGCAGCGACCGCCATATCGTCGGCTTCGTGAGCGGTACAAAGCGCCGCTAGGCACAACACGCCTGCTACTAAAAGCACCCTCATCTTGTGTTTTTAATTTACAAATCGGTAGGTACTTCCTTCCTCTACAGGTGACTGGTAAGAGGAAGTTCGTTACTAACTGACCTCTAAAACATTGATTGTCTATTTATATCGTCAAGAAGTTTTGTAGATTCATTGATGAAACATTTCGGTCTGAAATTTTTCACGGTTTGTATCTATTTTTGTTATGAAAAATGTTTGTAAACGTCACAATATCATTCCTATACTTAACTACAGTCAAATTTAATTGAAAAAATTGTTCTACATTTTTTGCGTTCATGAACTTATTACATATATCATGCCTTCCCCGGAGGGTTAGACAAGGGTGAATTAACACCCACATTTCACCGTGGGCCTATTGTCGTATTCCGGGCACTGTTGTTGACTCGAGCCAACCGGCTGCGGCTGAGTCTGGGCTGTACATATCTGTCTGATGTTAAAGTTATTCAGCCCTATCCCTTAGTCGCCTTGTACGACACCAAATGGGAAGAGAAGGGGTGACCCAAATTCTACTCTGCCGGGAACCACGCGGCTGATTATTGTCTTTTAAAATGTGTATGTTGTGAAATCTATTTTTATTTACAACAATGTTTACGAGAATTACCGTGATCATGGTACGGAAAAGGGGCTCGAGTCTGCTATTTCAATAGTGCATTTATTGATGGGGTGTCATCGTAATGGTTTTGCACTTTTCATATTCCGCTGAACATTCCCTTGGTTTGTAATTCCATCCATCAACATACGTTTCAAATCTACACCTAGGCACTATACATAGAAGTGGCAATTCGACTCACAAATGCATATTTAATCCAATCTGAACTAACATTTTGAGAAACGCATATTTTCCTTATTATTTAATTAGCCTATCCTGAGGATATCGTTATACTGTGATATAAATGCAGTTAATATTAGCAGAAAGTAAGTGCACCTACATCCACGCTGTAGCAGATAGTGGCGGGACCCATCATGGAGAGCTAGCTAGAGAGACGATATCGGAGCCTCTTATGGCTTTCATATTCGATTCAGGTGTTTTCTGGGTAGGGGTGCTTCGGGGAACAAGTGTGTTGAATCGGGAATGGGTCAGCGTCTGAGTGTTATCATTGTGATGCGAGTGAGAACTCAGGGCTACACACGCTGGCAAAGTACCCGGTGTAGGAGGTGCCGAGGGTATTTGTGACAGCTCTCGAAGGAGGAGTCCTCACAGCGATGGTTCGGAGTGCTATCGTATGGTCTGTCGCTGCTTCCTTCTGCAAGCAAGTAATGCTCGAGAAGGAGCGGAGTGAGTCCAGAAGAGACATGGGACTCTCCCAGCCCATGTGCGGCGCAACGGAGGCGACTTACACGTTGGAGGTCGCTCATCGACCTCCGTCCTCCATGAGCGCAGACCTGGGGTGAGATGTGGCGCCGCCTGTTACTCTAGCAGAAGCTGGCCGGGGCTGTAGTGCGATTCATGTCCCTTTCTCCGGAGTAAAATGGGTATTTCCTCAGCATACGATTTAGCAAGGTGCAGTTAAAATGCCTGAATGAATATGAAAAATGACTAAGAATACAAAAAATCTGTTGAAATTTGAAATCAGCAGTTGTGAAAAGTCTTATTTTTTCAGTTAGCTCAATCAGAGCAACACACTCGCAAAGGTATTCAAATCTATACTATATCTTCTTCATCCTAGCGTTAATCCCAGTCGCGTCCAATTTTTTTAAACTTGGATTACGGTCCGCTTGACCTGTCTAACTTCAGATTTGGCTGACCTTAGATATTTTCCGTGAAGCGACTGCCATCTGACCTCCACAACTCAAAGGTGATATCGAAGAATTGTAGTTAGACCAGTTGTTTTTTAGAGCCAACTACCCGTAACAACTGCCATTGATGTTCGTATGGCAACCGGGACCGACCAGACCAATGCAAATTACCCATATTCATGCATACATATTTGCATTGAGCGGGGATCGAACCCGCGCCTCCTGCGTAGCTGCCGCGTCCTCTACCGCTACGACGCAGAGGACCGTCTACTAGCTTTTGCCCGCGGCTCCGCCAGTGTGGACGTCAGTTATCGCTTAGCGTTGAGCCGACACTATTGAGCATTAAATCTGCCTCTCTACTCAGCTTTGTCGTCGACCATTTACTCGCATCTGTTCTCGACTTTCTACTCTCCTCTATATTCGACTCTCTACTCGACTTTCTACTCTCCTCTATATTCGACTCTCTACTCGACTTTCTACTCGCCTCTATACTTGAATTTATACTCGACTCTCTACTGACTTCTCTGCTCGTCTCTCTACTCGACTCTGTACTCTCCTATATACTCGCCTTTTTTTCGCCCTTTTATGCAATAAAAGGTTACCTATGTTCAATCCTAAGCTTTAATCTATCTTTCGGATATCGGATATCGTCAAAAAGGACAAATTTTCATCCTAAAGCCATATTCCCACCCTTCTACTTTTTATGCGATCAAAGGTAGCCTTTGTTCGTTCCCAAGCTTTAACCTATCTCTGTACCAAATTTCACAAATAATGACATTCATGGCCCCACTCTCCCCTTTAACCCCCCTTTTCGCGATAAAAGGTACCAAATTTCAACAGGATATCTTCAAAAATTACAAACTTTCATAAAAACTACCATGGCCCTTCTCCCTCCCTTCTATCCTCCTTTCTCGCAATAATAGGTAGTCCGTTCTCAAGCTCTAATATACCTCTGTACCAAATTTCATCAAGATCGGTTTAGTGGTTTAGGCGTGAAAGTGTAACATACAGACAGACAGACAGACAGACACCCAGACAGGGTTACTTTCGCATTTATAATATTAGTAATGGATATTATAATCAAGCGTATTTCCTGTTGGCCTAAAACTATAAAAAAAATACATGGGGTCCTTATAGCATAAGCAAAAGGAAAGTCTTCAAACTAACAATTTATAGTAAGTATAACTAGGTAGCTTCCAGTCGTAAAAAAGCGTCGGTAGCTTAGTGCCTAACGAGTCAGACTGACGATTGAGTTGAGAGGGTTCGAGTACGGGAAAGGGAACCTATTTTTTTATTATTTTTTTATTTTTTATAAATAGGACACGTCAATTTGACTTTACCTCGCCTGATGGTAAGCTGAAGGTAAAGTCTCAAGAAAGAGGGCCACCATTATTATATACACGTGCCATGTTAACAATGGTAGCACTCAGCTTGACGGCCTCATCAGATGCTTTTTCACGCCCCGCTTAAAGGACCCGGGACTGTAGGAAGAGGGAAACACGTGAGCTGGCAAGGAATTCCAGGTCTTAATGGTACGACAAAGGAAAGTGTCACCGAACCTATTTAGTTATATAGTGCTTTGCATTTATTTCAAGGTATGCATATCTTTATTCTACTTCTTCTTCAAATTATAAACCTATCTATCTAATTCTAATTCTAAAATCTATTTTTCGTAACTAATGTTACCTAGGTGCTGATCTATCTTAATAGTACGGTAGCACTTAAATTTACAAAGATTGAAAAATGCACTGGTACTGACCGTGAAATAGTTCGGATTGAATCGTTACATCAATGAGCACCTACACAACGTCTTACAAATTAAATCAATATAAATAGACAATCGATGGTTTAGAGGTCAGTTGCAGACGAACTTCCTCTCAACCGTTACTTACAGAGGAAGGATTTTTTAATTAGTGACACAACATGAAGTTGCTTTTAGTAGCAGGCGTGTTGTGCCTAGCGGCGCTTTGTACCGCTCACGAAGCCGACGATATGGCGGTCGCTGCTTCCCATCATCATAAGGGTGGTGGTGGCGGCGGTGGCGGCGGAGGAGGCGGTGGTGGCCACGAGCACCACGCACATCACCACCATGAACATGGCGGTAAAGGACATAAAGGTCACCATGGACACCATCATCATCATCATGGTGACCATGGGGAACATGGTAAGCACCATCACGGAGAGCATCACCACGGGCATGGTGGCGGCCATAAGAAGCACTGGGATGAGCATGACGACCATGGTCATCATCACGAGCATGGTCACCACCATAAGGGCGAAAAGCACGGCCACCATGAGCACCATGACAAGGGCGAGCACACCGATGGCTTCCACAAGAAGTACCACAAGGATCACTTCCACAAGGATCATCACTTCCACGACGGCCACCACGACGAGGGCAAGCACCACAAACACGGACATCACCACGGACACCACGAGCACCACGACGGCGGACACAAGAAGGGCGGTCACCACCACTCTGGGCACCACCACGGACACCATGATCATCACGGCCACCACGACAAGCACCATCACGACGAGGGACACCACGGACACAAAGGCCACCACGGACACGAGGGACACCACCACCACCACCATGACCACGGCAAGAAGGGCGGCCATGAGGACCACAAGGGCTGGGGACATCATCATGGGAAACACTAATTACGCGAATTGTACTGTTGTTATAACTGTTATTTATATTTTTATACAAATTAAATGATAATATTTTTATATGTAAATGTTATACTTGCTCAATTATCATTCACATACTTATTATGTATCAAACCATCAAACGCGCTGGTAGATAGCTTGTTGATGAATCGCTTAAAAAAGCTGTAATTAATATTCTTGCGGTGAAAGTAAGGGACCAATATTCATGCTAGGTATGAGCTGCATGAATTCTGGATAGACCACGGTAGCCACTTTTGTGTGCCTATCTGCAACTAACCAAAGTGGTTTAAAAATATATAAAAATGTTATTGTTGCTATGGTACGGTGTACATGGTCTGCTGCTGCGTCCAAAAAAAGAGCCGGTGGCGTTGGAGTCCCGAGAGAAACTTACAACACTTCCAGTCCGCCGGCGCAAGGTCAAAGGTGAGGCCGCCTGTCACCCTAGCAAAAGCAGGCCGTACGTCACGCGCCCCCTTTGCGGACGAGATGGGAACACTCGAAGGAGAGAGGTGCACCTCCACCTCGCAACCGGATTGGGTCTGAATGGATAAAATTTATATATCGTCTTCTTCATCCTAGCGTTAACTCCAGTCGCAACCTAAGATTTCACGTTGAAGTCTGGTGTCCGCCTTTTCCGCCTTAAAGCTTACCATCAGGCGAGGTAAAGTCAAATTGACGTGTCCTATTTATAAAAAAAAAAAAAAAAAAAAAATCACCTATGTCTGAGTTTATTGGCGTCACTATTTTATTAATTACAAACCCAGGTAGGTACAGTCAGTCAGCAGGTGACACCCTAGCAGAAGCAGGCCACGGCGGCGGCGCGCATCCCGCGATGCGAGCCTCCCTATACCGGGGGCAAGTGGAAGACCTCTCAGTCTAACCCTCCTCTGAAGGGTCGACCGAGGGCGCTGGGTCTGCCGGGGTGCGAGGGATATGTCGTCGTCAACCTCACCTTCGGCCTAGCACCACGACCCACAGACAGCGCGCGGTTAAGTCGATTCGAGTCCGACTTAACCTACCCCTATCATGTTCTCCATCATATCTGCGCCTTTTATCATATCGCTGTCATACATGTCGTTGGGTATTGATTTGATAGTCAGTATCATACAAAGTTTGAATTAAAAAAATGATTTCTTGAGAGTGACGTTAGGATCGCGATAGTGATTTGCCATCCACTTTTTGTCAGGTGCAGTTCATCGAGAACAATGTTCAACACTTCCGTACGATCAACTCTACTAAGTGGATAAGCAGACTAATATTTTCATCATTAGCGAAACTTTGAACATCAGACGCGCTTGGTTACATTTTATTGCTACTTTATTTTAATTTAAAAGTCAAGTCCATCGGCAAGAATCGACGAATATATAGGGTATAGGGTGTACTTTTCAAACCCTTTTTAAAACAAAAATATCTACTTTAAATATTGGAAGATAGCAACCTGTCTACGAATTCTATTGATTCCATAGGTATTGATAGAACTGTTTTTATAATCATTAGACATACTATTTAATTGGATAGGACTAGTGAACCATCCTAGATGGCGCTACTGTTAATGTAACCGGTATCTCTTATTGCGATACCTTTACATTTACAACTTCTCTGTCTCTCTATATTGTAGCTTTTCAAAGCTGCATTGCCATTACCAAATAGAATCAATAAAATATAACAGACTAATCAATGTATGGGCTTGACATATATTTACGACATTTTATATGTTAATCCTGTACATTGATAATTCTATTCTGTTTTTAAAAAGGTTGTGCCACTTATCTAGACTAGCCAACATTTAGCGATTATGCCAGTGGAAACATACAATAGGAAGACGGTATCTAATGCTTATTATATATGTTCTCTGTATCACTATTAATCCACTCTTCGTCTTTTGTGCTAGTACATAGCATTGCAACCCTTTTGTATTCTTAGTATGAAATCTTTAAAATTCCAGTTCTTTCGTATTACGCGACTCTACGAGGGTAACGTAAGAAATTGATATAAGCGTTAGTGTAACTTCTCACAAAATAATTTTGAAACTTAAGCGAGTCTGTGTCATTAAAAGATAATAAGTAAATTAAATATAATTATGATTTTTAAGAAAGAAAAGAAGAATCAAAAGATGTATGTCAGGATCTTGGCAAGTGGAAAACTGTCGTCTCAGCCACTGGGAAATAGGCGTGACAGTAGGTAGGTATGTGTGTATTATAGATAAACAATATGAGTGTCATGTGATTAGTGATATCGTGAAAAACTATTTGCATCAATGCGATTCTACTAATAGAATGTCACTGTGGTTTGTACGTATACAGACCCATTGACCCCGCTGACTATAGTTTGGTAGGTTAAAACATAAAACTTTTTAATAATTATTAGTTATTTACTTTGTATAAAAATATGAACAACACAAATAACAACTCCAACTTCCATCAACAGCATGTTATAACAATCAGTGCACTTTGCAAAATCAGTGTTTGCCATGGTGGAAGCCCCAGTCTTTGTGGTCTTCATGGCCGCCCTTCTTGCCATGATCGTGATGGTGGTGGTGGTGTCCCTCGTGCCCGTGGTGGCCCTTGTGCCCATGATGATCCTCATCGTAGTGATGCTTGTCATGGTGGCCGTGTTTGCCATGATGACCCTCGTGATGTCCGGAGTGATGGTGTCCACCCTTCTTGTGTCCTCCGTCGCTTTTCTCATGGTGTCCGTGGTGGTGCCCGTATTTATGGTGCTTGCCTTCATCATGATGGCCATCATGGAAGTGATGGTCCTTGTGGAAGTGATCCTTGTGGTATTTCTTGTGGTAGCCATCTGTGTGTTCACCTTTGTCATGGTGTTCATGGTGGCCGTGCTTGTCACCCTTATGGTGGTGGCCATGTTCGTGGTGATGACCATGATGGTCATGCTCATCCCAGTGCTTCTTGTGACCGCCGCCATGCTCATGGTGATGTTCACCGTGGTGGTGCTTGCCGTAGTCACCATGGTCGCCTTTGTGATGGTGGTGATGTCCCTTGTGCCCCTTGTGGCCTTTGCCGCCGTGTTCGTGATGATGATGTGCATGGTGTTCGTGGCCACCACCGCCTCCTCCACCTCCACCGCCGCCACCGTGGTGGTGGTGAGAAGCAGCGACTGCCAGGTCGTCTTGCTTCCCTTCGTCAGCGGAACAAATGGCCGCTAGGCATAAAACTCCTGCTACTAAAAGCACCCTCATGTTGGCGTCCCTACTGTTTTCTCTGTAGGTGACTATCGGAAGGAAGTCCGGTTGTAACTGACCTCTGATACATCGATTGCCTATTTATATCGTTTAGTTGTAGACGTAGTGACTATAAGCCAGTGGAGAAATATTCCGCAAGCGTCCCGCCGTACTAGTTCATGGACAAATTAAAAACAAACAATCACTCAGTCTGATGACTCATTTTTAATATTATTCTCTGGTCTTTTGTTTAATATATACAACGACATCGTGGTACAATAATATCTTGAAATTATTTTGTTTACCGACCATAATATTCCGTCTCTTTCCCATTAGGATAAGCAGTGACAGCGTCGCTTCTACTACTTTTATTATTGTTTTCATAGTTGCATTAAAATATAAAGTAACATTCAAGACATGCATCACGATCATGATTTATGACATTCATTTTCAACCAATATCGATCGAATGATATATACCTACGAATACTAGAAAAGTTATCAAATAGACAAAGACGTTTAATGACCAGTATGTTGTAAAATTTAAAGTGGTACTTCTAGTTGTTTAATTCTAGGATATCTAAAAAGGTCAATATATTAGAAGCCCTGTATCACATCACATACATCACACACTGTTAACAAATCGCATTTGTTATTACGCGCTTGACGTTTTGTCATAGATACCTACGCGCTACGCGCAAATTATTTAGGTGGTTTTACACAGTCAATTTACCTGCGCCTTGGATAATTTGTCGTTTTCGTTTTTTTGCCTTTGACAGCTTAAGAATATACACTAGTAATTTCTACGAGGAAACATGTTTGCCTATAAGGAAACAATGCATTCGAAACTTGAAGAATCGCAGTCCGAGATAGGGAGTTCCATTTCGTAGCTAGCTGTAGGTACCGGCTGCAACTACGCATAATGAATGCCTACAGAATATCTTAAAATAACTTTGGATCTATCACAAAGTGTGTACCTACTTACCTATAATAGTAAATTTTGGTAAAACCTATGATATTTACCTACTGAGAGTATGTGTAGATATCGCACAAGCAATTTGAATAGATCTCGACATCAATGGCGGTATTGTTAACCTCATCGTGTAGAAATCTTCATTGAATGTAACACACAGTTGATTGACGGTCCATAAGGCCGAGTCTATCGAAAATTATCTGCTTAGTGGGTCCTTTCGCGTTCAAAACACCGCTATTTGGATAGCGTTAAACAATTCTTCCGATTGACTAACCTCACTTAATCCCCGCCCTTGTTGGTCCATGTCCGGAATCTTTTTACTATAATGCATATCTGTTTGAGTATTCAGTTTGATTATACACGCTTATGAGTTCATCACGGTCTTTTGTAAATAGTTCGGTTTTTATAGAGCGAATACATGTGAATATATTTGTTACACAGATGTTTTTAAATACAAAATATGGATTATACTTAGTGAATTTAGGTCGTGTATTTATTATATCCATTTAAGAATGCGGACTTAGCCTTAAGTGGAAATTTGTATTTTTATTTTATTAGTTATTCTTTCATCTATCTATATTCCACAGTTAAGTAGAGTGGTGGTACCAACCTAGTACCTACCTATGTGTAGTGTAAGCAAACCGTGTATCGATTAGCCCTCCATTAGAACTTCACAAAAATATTTGACTGGCTTCATTACTCATTCGAAATCGCGACATACGTCACGGCTAGCACAATCCGGTATCACAAAATATGAAAATAATCTTACTTATTAAAATGATTGGATGATTTACTTTATATAATAGTAAAGCTATCAATACAATTGCGAGGGAAATGCTCTATAGCTACCTCACCTTCAGCCTTGCACTGCTACCCGCAGACGGCGTGCGGTTTAGTCTGTTCGAGCCCGCAATAACCTCCCCCTCCGGCTCCGACGGGGATGATATCCGTAGGGATTTCCCGCACGATGCTACCTATACAATAATTGTAATACCAATGCAATATAGTCAGCAGAAGATGCTCTGCGCTCTATTCTAAACGTAGAGACAACGTGGAACAAATGAAGAAATTCCAAAACCCTCGCCAATGGGTTAACATAGCTATATCTGAGAGTAAAGTCCATTAAACTGCCTCATTTCGTCATCATTTTAGTGATATTCCTAGTTGCATCAGAGGTTTTCAGTTCGGGGCCCGGCGTTCACTGACTGCTTTTCCACCTCTTAGTTTTATAGGAGCGATTGCCGTGTCACCTTCTAACCCTGAGAGCAAAGCCTGCGTCACAGCCTCATCTGCCAATCAGTAGGCACAGGCTTGTAGCCTCTTGTACGTAAGGTTGGTTTGGCCCCAAAGCTCTTAATGTGATTCCAATACACCTTTCGAGTCGTTCAGCCATTCCAAATTTTTTTTTATGTTGAATGCACGTACCCATAACGTCGAGAAATGTGGGATATGTGGGACTGTTACCCCTGCCTGCTTCAACAAGGTTGACCTCTTTGAACTTCATACGTCCGGGTAGGTATACATTTTCAAACATGTAATTATAAAGATTGATGAAATACCATTTATTATAAACAACAAATAGACTATTTGCATTATGTATTTCTGTTGCACAAATTAGTTATTATTATTGGAGCAGTAGTAAGTTCATGATCGTTACGGTCTGTTGAATACTTTTCTAAAGGCACGCTTTCAAAAGAGTTCACAGATTTCAAGGTTAACGTGGCCTTCTAAAATACTTTCCATTAATGTGAAACCATTATCAGCACAATAAAACAATTATAGGACACATCTTGTTTTAGATGTGTCTAGATTTTGCTAGTCATGGTTTTTATTTTTAAAGGGTTTGTATTACCATTTCATTTTGTAATGATAAGGTAAGCTAACATCACCTGATAATACTGACGATAGGTATGAAAATGCGATTTTTATATTTAATAGTAGATTTATCAAAATTAAGTCATCATTATCATGGTCTGAGCGATATTTCCGGTTGCATTTGAGGCTTTTACGGCTTCCAATTGGAGTTCAAGTAAAGAGGGCGAATGTCTTTTTTTTAGATGGTAATAGGCATTGAAATAAAACCTCTTTTTATTGGATTCTACCGCGATTTATTTGTTATTATTTATTTTTAGACCGACGCGACGTTTGAACGTGATAGAATCCGTGAAAAAGTGATGGTTTTATTTCAATGAGTGATATTCGCGTAAACTTTAGAAGATATCATGGTAATAGGCACTTTACATGGCGTATAAATTATAGTATTAGCTGGATTGACTCCGAGAGTCGTTTCGTCATACAATATTGCATGATTAATCAAATTTACTGCATTTTGCAGTTTCTTCACTAGGTACTTTTCCGACACTCTTCGTCCGACAATCACAGTAGTTTCTGTATCCCCTATGTATCACTAACTAGTATGTACATTTTAGTGCATTTTAAATTGCAAAGTCATTCAATTTTAGGATATTCTTAATTTGAATCAAATTTTTAAAGCATTTTGCATGCTGTAAGGCAAAGATCCGCGTTCAAAGCCCGCCTAGACCGATTCAAACTTTTCCTATTTTAATAGATTTGAATATTCTTAATGTTCTAATCTAATCACTTACTTGTTGATGCACTAATTCCTATAAACAGGACGCTGTACACGGTATACCTGTTAGTGAGCGTTTATCACATCTGCACAGGGGAAGGTAGTGGTTATGAGGATAATAGAGATAGAGATCGGCGTTTGATGGAATAGAATGACGAATATATGGGATTTGACGTTTCTGACAGTCGTTAACGCATGTCAAATGTGTCAAATCCCATACATTCGTCATTCTATTCCATCAAACGCCGGCCAACGAATTGCTACTTGTCTATATAGACGGGCAGGAAGAGACTCTCCTCTCCAGCGTACTGCTAGCTTAGCCGATATTATGTATGATTTCTTCCCCGGTTAAACATATATTCATACTGTTCCACCACACTTACAATTTTGAGAAATTCCCTTATACAGATCGGAGAGCTAAAATATTTTCTAACTAAATTTCAGTGTAATCAGTGAGGTTACAAAAGAAATTGCAAATTAATTGAAAAAGATGCAACGGCTTAACAGTTTTACAGACAAATCGATCGTCAGTCAAGGTTGAAGATATTGCAGTAAATCATATTAACAAATCTAAAAGCCACCAAAACCACTAACATTGCTGTTTCATTGCTTGTTTACTTCAAAAATAAGGAGACAATCAATTAGAAACGTAGATATGTGTGTGGTGAGCGGTTTTAAGAACCTTTTAGGGAAATCTGTATTATTTTGCATTGTTTAACCCAGTTCATAAGCTCCTCATGGATCACTTAAGGCGCCCACTCACTAACAGTTTACCGGACGACGGTCGGACGATATAAATCTGTCAGTTAATCGCAATAACCCACACACTCACAGTTTCGTTAACGATTTTGGACTGACGACTAATACGATCCGATAGTGTGTGGCCGCTGAACGATTCCGGACAGTTCTAAGCCGGACAGTCCTAGGCCGTCAGGGCGAACGAGCACAACGGGCCTGTCGATCGACGTTTCGTGTCAGTTTTTACTAAGATTTTATTCATTTTTTGTACATACTCGTCAATATTTCTTATGCACATAGTCCATATGGTTCAAAATAGCTAACACCTATTTCCCACAATGATTAGCACGTACTTATATAAGAATAACGTAGTCCAAGCTATTTTCAACCTTATTGACATCACAACAAATCTAGTTTTTTTTCTTATATTCGTGATCAGCAGCATTTATTTATGCGAAAAAACATGTAATTAAGAAAATGTCAATAAGGTCGAAAATCGCTTGCACTGTTTCGTACTCTCTATGTAACTGATATAAGACCATTACCGGCAGGCGATCGTACGACCTAAAACTGACGACTCACAACTGCTAGTGTGTGGTCGCAAAACTGACAACAGGGAATTGCCGGCGGGCCAAAATCGCTTTAGTGTGTGGGCGCTATCGGCTTAGGACTGCAGGCCGCCGGACAGATCAGGAACTGCAGGCGGACTGCAGGCGGACTGTTAGTGAGTGGGCGCCTTTAGGTGTTTTTTTTTCAAACTACATACAATAAGCTTTCTACCTACATCAAAAATACTATTATTTCAAAAATTACTGAGACTCGACAAGGCATCATGTGTTTAAGTGTTACTTTCTTGTATACGACACAAACTAAACATTTGTATACATTATAGGTAAATAAGAGCTCTAAAAATAACAGTTCCCAGGAAAAATAGTTTAAAAAGTATCTTATAATACAAAAAAAAAATACTAATGCTTAAAATATAATCTAAAAAAAACGATTTCACGTAATTTCCTATTTCCAAAATATATACAGGAGTCTTTTCTTCACGAAATAGAAAAAATTGAAAGGAATAATACAATTTTCAGCATGTTTGAGCCGCAACTTTGCCACACAATACTCTATTACTAACAAGAATTTGAATGGGAACTGAAACTAGGAGTTCTGCTGTTTTCCTTTAATGAGATTACAAATTTATACACTGTTCATCTTCAAAATAACGAAAGTGTTTGACCGGGAATCGAAGTTGAAATCGCGGCGTGCGGTAACGGTATAAATCGCCAATGCCATGATTATTCGGTTATCAATACTTACTCTATGTTTAACTTTGCGTGAAGTAGCTAATATCATACCTTTTTCTTTCGTGCAGAAATCCACTCAGATACTACTGCATGCCACGTCGGATCTACAGATGCCGGGGTCGGGTGTAAGATACCGGCTAATCCTACACCATCTACAGTTTCGAGATAGCCCCCTCAGGTTACTTACCCGGCTTTCAATGAAAGTGAATCACCGATATATGTATGCACATAATTTTCGCAAAAAAATGGATATCTTTTTGTTTTAGGGTCGCTATTGACAGGAAAAATGGAAATTGAACTCTTCTGCTTGAATTTGTGTTGCAAATCAGAATGAATGAGATCAGAATTCCACACGGGCGGAGTGCCAGGCAACAGCTAATATTTTATGAGCACAAGGAGGTTTTACTATATGAAAGATAACTAAACTATCAGTCCGATATACGTAGATACTCGATAGAGAGAACTCTCTACATATCGAAAGCAACGGATTTTAACCAAACTTTGTTTTTTTTTTTACCGACGCCGACGATTGAAGCGGGTATCTACCGTACTTGTGTGTATTTAATCTGCAAAATATAATGTTACAGTAAGAAGTAATAGTGTTAGCAAAGCCTCGCGGTAACAAGATTGTGCGATGTAGGGCTAGGCTTCTTAGCGTCTAATGCCGCTAAGTACGGCGCCCTGGATGCCATAAGAGCATTAGCGGGTTGTGTTATCGTGCAAGTGGGGCTCTGGTAACAGTCTAGAATTTCTTACTACGAGTTCTACGTAGTACTTACGTTCCTTATCTATATATAAATTGATTTGCAGCTTACAAAGGTATATCTACGTTTGTTATGTTACGTAGGTACGGAAAAGTTATTCTTACTAATATTATCTATAAATGGGAAAGTGTATATGTGTGTCTGTTTGTCTGTCTTTCACGCCTAAACCACTGAACCGATTTTGATGAAATTTGGTATCGTATAGGGGTAAATTAGAGCTTGAGACAGGACAAGGCTATGTTTAGTCGCGATAACCGGCATCTACACGGGCGGAGCCGCGGGCAAAAGCTAGTATAAGAATAAAGACTTTTTAATGATCAAAGTCTAGATAAACGACCAGCTGACCAGCTTCACCTACCAGTAATTTTGATTTCGTTCCTGCCACCCATGGGAACCTATTCCTTTAATGAAAAGTAGCCAATACGTTATTTCAAACGGTAATCTACCTTGTATTATATTTCGCCGTGTTTGAAATATAAACATCTTCACAATCTTTCAATATTAGGTACCAAGACTGCATAGTAGAATACATCAGAAAAAAACTATCACTACATAGTATAAAACAAAGTCGCTTTCTCTGTCCCTATATCCCTTTGTATGCTTAAATCTTTAAAACTACGCAACGGATATTGATGCGTTTTCAAGAGGAATGTTTATGTGTATAATACATGTTTAATATACCTAGTAGAGGGTGCAGCGGGAACGGGATCTGACGCCACGCGGGCGGAAAGTTCGCCGGGTCAGGTAGTTTTATAATAAAGGACAGACATCAATTAAGTTCACTGTGATTCTACAAACTGTACACACCATCCCAATGAGTTATATCTAGATGTACCTAATCAGCAGCAGTGTTGAAGATGTCAACATGTCAACATTGGTGATGATTCAGATTCTGTATTATGGAGTCCCCTTTTTTTATGTTAATTATATAATTTTCTTATAAAAGAAGAGGTTTGATTATAAAATATATTCTAAATCAAAATGCAATATGATTCGAATTTCTTGCTCACAATTATACGTCCTTACCTACATGTGTGTATTTCAATAATAAAGTAATGTTTGGGGGCATGTCGAACGTGGTTTAGACAGCATATTGTTGGCAATCAGGAGGTTAGCCCCGGATAATCCCAGCTATTGTTAGCTATTTTAATGCTTATGCCCTTTGTGTGTGTCCTGTATTAAGTCATACGCGGATAATCGCAGTATTATATAGAGTTAATTTTCCATTGCCCCATATCAAAGGGATTGCCAGCTGCTTACTGTCGCAGTGGAGCAAATCATGGCTGTTTGTACCTAATACCAGCTCAATATGTGTCCTTCCCTGCCTACCTATTAACATTTGCATTTACAATACGTATTCCACGCCTTAGTGACTTTCTATGATTCGCTATACTGTAATGGTATTCAATATTCTCAGAATATAGTGATGGAATACTTTGTGAATTCACATAGGTACCCACATAATATACAACGTTTACCCACAGAATGTAATGAAATATAATTCTAACTGTCGAAATGTCAACAATCTATATAAAACCAAACGTATCCTTCCTTGCACTAGCTCTGCGCTATCTCATCTTGACACCGCGAAGTCCTAATTTTTACCCAACTAAGCCAGAAGGAGGGTTATGTTTTTCGAGAGTCTGTATGTATGTATGTATAATTGTTTGGCACGCTCTGCACTACTCTGCAGCCTGAACGGCTTGATGGATTTTAGCTTGAGAGGTGTCGTGAGATTCGTATTTACTGTGAGAGTGACACTGGGTATATCAAAACTAAAAAATAAACAAAATGGTGGTCTTTGTAAAAACACAAATTTATCGATTACAATAATATAATATATCATAACTAAAAAGTATATAATAAAATATTTTTTTTTTTAAATCCGACTGATGCTGAAAAGATCGAAACAAGCTTTATAGCAGGCGGTACCCATTTGCAAATCTTAAACCCGATGAAAATTAATGGGTACCGCCTGGTACAAAGCTTATTTCGATCTTTTTAGCGTCTATTCGGTTTTTTTTTTAATTTATACTACCTAACTACCTAGTTGTTTAGATACCCAGTATAATATAGATACAATGCTCTTCACAGTATGCAAGGTGCAGCAGGATCCTTCTCTCTTACTATACAGGGTGCATTCGTTAAGTGTGTCCAGGCGATTATTCCGTAACTATTACAGATATCAAAAAACTTTAAACTGATATCGAAAGTACGTTACCTAAACATTAAACACTCCCATACATTTAGTATGAGATTAGTAGAAAGGTTTTAGTTTCCTTATTTTAAATAGTACTGATATTAAAGGAAACTGTTTATTAACCTAACAGTGTAATAAGACTATCTTTGAATTGAATAATATTTATTTTTTAGTAAGTACAAAAAACAACAACGACAAATTGGCGGGAACAACAACCCGAGATAAAGTTTTGATCTTTTTTTTTTGTAGTGTGTTGCTTTTCAGTCAGCTCAAATTACTTAATGCGATATTGAAACACGGTTTATTACTAATTTGAAGTGGTAAGATAATTAATTTACACGTGTATCTATTTGAAAATCATCATTGTCATATTATACGTAATCATAAAATATGATTAAGGTAAAATGGGTACTAGATCACTTAAAATAAGGAAACTAAAACCTTTCTACTAATCTCATACTAAATGTATGGGAGTGTTTAATGTCAAAATATTAGATACCTCTCGTTTGATTTTTAAAAGGTTATTGATGTCATTTTACTCATTAGGTAACGTACTTTCGACATCAGTTTAAAGTTTTTTGATATCTGTAATAGTTACGGAATAATCGCCTGGACACACTTAACGATTACACCCTGTATAATTTAAGTATTCCTTTCTAAAACTAGTACTGTAAAAGTGATGGGTAAAATTTATGTGGAAACTTTTTTTTTATATAGGACACGTCAATTTGACTTTACCTCGCCTGTTGGTAAGCTTTAGGCAAGGTCTCAGGAAAGAGGGCCACCATTATATACACGTGCCATGTTAAAAATGGTGGCACTCAGCTTGACGGCCTCATCAAATGCTTTTTCACGGCCCGCCTAAAGAACCCGGGACTGTAGGAAGAGGGAAACACGTGAGCTGGCAAGGAGTTCCAGGTCTTAATGGTGCGACAAAGGAAAGAGTCACCGAACCGCTTGGTTCTTGAAGGATGTTCTGCACCGTATAGGGGTGACATCTAAGTCCTGCACGTGTCGTTCTTTTTTATGGGAAAGGAGAGGGTGGGACTAATTGGTATAGCTCTTCAGAACTTTCACCATAGCAGAGACGGTAAAACACTGCCAAGGAAGCAACATCTCTACGCATCTGCAGAGGCTCGAGGGTACTCGTGACCTCAGGATTTCCGATAATACGGACCGCACGTCGTTGCAACCTGTCGAGAGCATCTAATAAGTACTTTGCGGATCCATCCCAGAGATGCGAGCAGTATTCCACGCAGGAACGAATTTATCTATTGTAGGACCTAAACAAATAAATGTCCCATTTACTTTCATTCTTTTGTAAACAAATATTAAACTGCTTACACTTTATGACCCAAAATGTTCTGATTTTACAGGTAATCTTGACTTAGTGTCACGCATCGTCGAGTGACCAATATTTACCGGAATAGAATACCGTAAAGATGTTTCCGGCCCATGAAAGTATCATATTAACTGTTCAAACATAGGATCGGAGGTTTATCGACGGCAGCTGGCCGACACGACTAATTACATCAATTACAGGCAAACAGAAGTCCGCTCGGGTTTCGCTGCTCCCACCTTTGTCAATATTTGGACAGTCGCCGCGCGCCTCCCGCTGTCACGTCACAGTGGACACTCGCTCTTCGCTACGCAACACTTAACTACCTACGTTAAAAACTACGAACATCAATAATACGAGTGGGTACCACCAGTTTGATTACGAACGTACTAGTATGCAATGTTTTGTAAATTACAATTAATATTATATACTAACCACACATATGTAGGTATAGCTTCTTGCTTGGAGCAAGCAAGTCTGATCGCAATCACTCTCATTAAAAACTAAGGTAAGTCAAATCAAGAGAAAAAGTAGGCAAGCGGACCCCGGTTAAAAAGTAAGTTTAGGTAAACTTTGAATGCAATCGAGACTAAGTATATCTATTGTGAAAGAAAGTAATAGATTTGATGATAATGTTAATGACCTAGTCCTATTCCCCCCTCCTGAGGAGGGCCAAACCGAGAGGAATGGCCCTGGGTCAGCCGGGGTGCGAGGGATATGTCACGAGACAACCTCACCTTCGGCCTAGCACATCGACCCATAGACGGCGTGCGGTTTAGTCGGTTCGAGTCCGACATAACCTCCCCCTTCGGCTCCGAAGGGGGGGGGGGGTTATCCGTGGGAATTTCCGGCACGTAAAAAAAAAACCTAGTCCTATAAGATATCTTCTCTTAGCTTTAATCCCAGTCGCATCCGAAGCTTTCAGTTCGGATTCTGGGGTCCGCTCCAGATTTCCGCTGCGGATTTCCCTGTACTTCGATATTTTCTGTGAAGCGATTGCCATTTGACCACCACAACCTAAACACAATATAGAAGCATTGCAGTTAGACCCGTTGTTGATCTATTTAGGGCTTCAACTGCCATAGATGTTCGTATTACAACCCGTAACAACTGCCATAGATGTTCGTATTACAACCGGGACCGACAGTTTGACGTCTCTCCGAGGCACGACCAATACCCATATTTATGCATAAAAATATTTGCACTGTTCGGAATCCACGGCTGCGTAGCGGCCGCGTTCACTACCACCATACAACAAAGGCTGTCCTGTGTGTGTAGTACCCATACATACCCATAGGCTATACGGAAACTCGACCAGGGTGTATAGCTTTTCCTTTCGGGTTAGGAAGTTAGACGACAGTCGGTCACACAAAAGCTAAGGTAAGGCAGAATCTAAATAATAATAAGTTGATGACCTACCAGATCCACGTTCACGTCAAGGCTATCCATACTATTTATTTATTCATTTATTTAAACTTTAAGCACAGATTGTACAAAGGCGGACTTAATGCCAAAGGCATTATCTAACAGTATAAATATGAAAGTGTGTATGTGTGTGTGTCTGTTTGTCCGATTTTCACGCCTTAACCACTGAACCGATTTTGATGAAATTAAGTATAGGGATAAATTAGACCTTGAGAAAGGACATAGGCTATATTTGGTCGCGATAACCGACATCCTCGCGGGCGAAGCCGCAGGCCAAAGCTAGTAATTACGTAGATCCACATAATCGTATTCAATGCCGGTTTTACAGCACTAAAAATATTTACTAAAAATAAATAATTAGTTACCGTAGGGAAAATAATAAACAACCATTGTCCATAATATATTATAATGGTAAGCTTTCCTTTTCAAAGCTCTTTTCACCAACGTGATACTCATAGTAATAGAGAGGTGGTACCTACAATACTTGACAATGTTTTTTGCAATAACTTTTTTTTATCAAAACTTACAATTTCAATGTAAGTTTTACAGTTTTTTGTACATCAACAGATTGACAAAAAGGTTTGTTATCCATTATCCGGACGACATAAGGCCCGTGTTGGTGTATGAACATTAGTTATTGTTATACGATTCTCATAGGTAAGCTGCAAAAAGGCGAACACGTCGTGAAACACCGCGGGCGCAGTTTTTGACAACACAAGTCATTCAATTTGTTCGCTGTTAGTAAGAGTTGGCTAATCCCTGCCAATCTCTGATGTCTCCACAATTGCCACAAAACGGCTGCTAAAAAGGCATGGTTCCCATTTAATTTATAATAATGGAAAGACGATGTAATGGATTAAAAATATATGTAGGTGTCTACCGAGATTCAATATACTTAGGCAGTTACAAAGTACCTACTGTTGCTTACTCCAGGTATTCATGTTTTACTACAAATAAGTAAGTCGCACCTAAATTACTACTAACACTAGTTTCTATAGATGTTTGTCACTCAATTGCGATTACATAACTGAATCTGATATATTATAGTCTGAAAGACTACTTACGTAAGCTACTTTTTATCCCTAGAATATAATCCCATAGGTTTTGAGAACGGGGTCAGAATACCACGCAGGTGGAGTTTGGGGGGCTCCTAGTAGTGCTCCAGGCCATATGTTGTGTCTATCTACGCTAATCCAATACGCAGAAATGCGTGCTACATAGCGTAGAGTTGAATGATAATATCCATTCTATTGTCATAAGCTGCTAGGTTAAGGTGATAAGCTACGATGAGTCGTAGCTTCTTAACGATTGTAGAAGCTAAGGAAGTTACTTAACTAAATACCTCATAAGTATTACACCACCTAATGAAAAATTCTTACAAAGATTGCTTCCCGTTGGCAGTAAGATGGTAAGTACAGTTTGACAGGAGAGTTACATCCCACGCCCTACATCCCTCATAAACTGGTTTTATTTTAATAGATTAAATTCCCTAATAAGTATTATCATAGTGCTCTGTAATGAAACGTATAAACGGAAAATGAAACGGAATGTATACAACACAACATGCCTACTCATTTCATTATAACAGATTACAAGCAATAGGGTGGGATACAGAGATTACTATTATATGATCTGTTTGGGAGCGTCGTATTGTCACATCCATTAAGCTGTGCGAGGGGCGGAGCGCCGGGGGCCACGCCCCGGCGCACGCCCTGCACCCCACACGGCCCCCCCACTCGACGCCGCACCGCCGTTACTCACTAAAACGATTTACGAGCAATCGCATCACGCATCGCATTAACCCATCGGGACATATCCAAAATCCTCGCTTTACCGATTTCGATACACAAACTTTACCGATAAATATTTTAATTACATAAATTTTAAGTTTAAAAAGTGTATATACATATGTAAATAGTGACTGTGACCGGTATGATTAGAAGAAGAAATTAAAGGACAGTCGTGTAATGTGGTGTGGTATCTTGGGTGGTGAGTGGTCGCGGTGAGGCTGGCGCTGCGGTCCGTCAGCGTGGCGGCGCCGGGCGCGTGCGGCGGCGAGGGTGCCATGGGCGGCGCGGGCGGCGGCTGGGCGCGCGACGCACCCGCTCTGCTCAGCACGGCGCTGCTGCTGGGCGGCGCGCTGCCCGAGCGCCCACCGGCGCCGCTCTTCACCATCGACAGCATACTGGCGCCGCGTCCGCACCCGCCGCTCCCGCAGCTGCAGCTACAACACCTGGCGCACTCACCGTTCCATAGAGCTCATGATCTCTTTGGTACGTTTGCCAACAGTTTAGGTAATCATATTTAATATAACTTAAGCACGGATGAGACATCAATACAATTTATTATGCCTATGGCAATAATGCCAACGCAATTCGTACCTAGAATTCGTTTCAGGTACATTACATATTGGCATATAGCATGAAATTGTCATTTCGTTGAGCTTTACCAACACGATGGAGAATAAATAATAGTAGATTGTTCAACAAGGGACTAAAACAAGCCATAATGACACGAGATGTTTTAGCGACTCGAGCGAAGCGAGAGTGGCTAATAGTTCGAGTGTCATTATGGTTGTTTAGTCCCACGTTAAACACTCTACTTTTCACTTTGAATGCGAGGAAAAAAAGCGAAATTAAGAAATAGGCAAATATCTTTTTCAACCTAAATATATTAATTTATCATATCGATAACGGGGTGAAGCCTCCGTGGCGTGGCGGAAGCGAACGCGGTCGCTACGCAGGAGGCGCGGGTTCGATCCTCGCTCATTGCAAATATTTGTATGCATAGATATGGGTATTTGCATTGGTTTGGGTGTTTCTATGTATAATATGTATGCATTTACAAAAAAATATATCTAAGTATGTTTATCCGTATTCTAGATTTCATAATACAAGGTAGTAAAGCTATGCTTATCATGGATCTAGATAGCGTTGTGGAATATTTATTTATTTTTATTTATTTATAATAACAAAGTTAAATGGAGAACAAAGCAAAAGCAATTAAATGATAACTGTCCAATTATTGGCCTTTTTTAAAAGTTCATGGTACGGGCTCAGGTCATTAGGTTTGTAGCGCAAATAGAAGACTGAGAAAGAATTTTATTGCTTTTTTAGTAGAATAGAATGACAAATGTATGAGATTTGACGGATATATTGACAGTCGTTAACTTATACCAATAACGTCAAATCCCATACATTCATCATTCAAACACCGGCCAACGAATTGCCACTTGCCTAAAGGGGCTGGACCGAAATACAAAGTCTTTGTAAAATAATATTAATAAAAAAACAAGCTTTTTTTTAAAAAAAGCTGCTGTACTAAAACGAAAATAATACATTTTATGCAAGGGTCTTGCTGATTCAAAAGCTTGGATGTCGGTTATCGCTTAGTGTTGAGCCGACACTATTGAGCATTAAATTCGCCTCTGTACTCAACTTTGTCCTCGACTATTTACTCGTCTCTGTTCTTGACTTTCTGCTCGCCTCTATATTCGACTCTCTACTCGCCTCTAAACTTGAATGAATATTCGACTCTCTACTGACTTCTCTGCTCCTCTCTCTACTTGACTCTCTACTCTCTCTATACTCGCCCATTCCATTGACCTCTGTACTCGCCCATCCACTCGATTCTCTTATCGCCTCTCTACTTGACTCTCCCATACAGACAGACAGAGAGACAGACAGACAGAGTTACTTTCGCATTTATAATATTAGTATGGATACATGATTTTTTATTAAAGTTAGAAAGTTTAAGGCTTAGAAAAATATTCTCAACTAGCTTTAGTACCCGCCTCTTAGTCATCGAGAACTAAATTTTAATTTATTTGCGATGTAACTCTAATTACTTTCTCCCCCTTTTTGGACGTCGGTTAAAAAGTAAAGTAAGTTATATCTTATAATATTGATCGTAAATGTATTGTAGATATTAATTTAATTATTGTTAATTATTTCAAGACATTGATCAATTTGTAGGTACTAATATAATATGATTCTAGAAATCTCAACTTGATACCGATAGTCTAGTAAGAAATGATACTGAAACTTAAAAGTAAGAGTTAGCAGTAAATTAATAATCGTTACCAATCTAACAATCTAGAACTTCTTGGAACAATCTTATATAAGTTACAAACGATAACCAATTTACTAACTATCCTTAAAAACTATGTTTATGTAGGTACATTTTTAATCCTCAGGGGTAAATAATAATAAATTCTTGATACGTTATTATTTTATGGAAGTTATAGAGCTAAAGATCTTTTTAAATTTATTTATTTTACTTCACAATTAATACAACTTGACAAAAATCATCAGTTACCAAACCGCAAAGCAATTTGTTGGCATCAATGATCGTTAAATTGAAATGGCATGTCTTTAATAATTTTTGTCATTGACCTATTCAGCTACGCTTTAGACATCATAGAACGAAGATGAAATCTATTACCGTCAAATATGTGACCGACTCTTAACTAGATATTACAAGCACGTGTAACGTAATAGTTAAGATACATGAGTAAACTATGTAGTTTAGTTGTTAAGCGCAAGGCGTCTTCCTGGGAGAGCCTCAGGCGCTCCCTCGCCTCTGTGAGTGAGCCGCATCGAGCTCCGAGGGGAGTCGCGACGCCGTTCGCCACAGAAGACAGCTTATCTCAATTAAATTCTTTTTCCTCTTATCCAAACGAACGTTTTAAAAAATCTAAATATCCCCCGGTATTTTATGAATCGTTGCCACAATAAAAACAAAGTTGTATTTTCTTTTGTTGAGTTCGCAAGTAATTTTTGTTTATGTTTATACTAAATATCTATTCTGAATAATTAAATCAAGGTCTTATTAGTAGACTGCCGATGTTGGTATAAAGTTTTATAAAAAATAAATAAAATTTTTTTTTTTACAATAATAATAAATCAGAACAACAATAAAAAGGATTGAATGTCAAAAACCAAAACATGTAAACATGATAACATTACCACAGAAAATATAATTAAATTCTTACACATTACTATTAGGTAGGCACTACTACAATAGTTACGTTACAGGTCGCGGATTTGTACTGTATTTGCATGCTTCGTACACAGCACGTACCGTCCCATTCATTGAGTTTCAAACGCGGTCCATAAAGGAAAGTGCCCTTTTACGCATCATCGCATAAAAGTCATCCACCTTGTTCACAGCAAACATACCAGACGCACTTCACCACCATGGAAGTCCTAGCATAGCTCTAAAAGTTGTTGTATTGCACGCGTAATGCGTGGTAACTACGTTGTACGCTAAGTAACTAACTTAATACTCAAAAGTTCCACCATGTTTTTTTTACCTATTCTATAAAAGAAATTTCGGGTAGAACGATTAGTTTACCACTTCTAAGTGTTGATAGACAAAATCGATAGTACTGGGATCATGGAGAAGGAACTTAATCATATTCTGTCCTCCGCGATTGGGATACTAGCGATCTGTCGAGTGTACATACTTATATAACACTTAACCGTATCTCCTTTGTCGACTGTACCTACACTCACTATAATCATCATCCTGCCCCCCCCCCCCCCTATATGGCATTTGACGTATTTGACATGCGTTAACGACTGTCATATACGTCAAATGCCATATATTCGTCATTCTATTCCATCAAACGCCAGCTAGCGAATTGCCACTTGTCTAGAGGGGCTTATCTTAAATATTCGAGGTAATCATGCTTTCCTGTCAGACGTCCTTTGTTCACTTAGATAGAAAGGTTTTCATTTCCCGATTCTGTTCTTTTTCACTCAATTCTTTACCTAGGTCTATCTCTGCTCCTAAGCCCTACTGTAAGTTCACCTTTGGAACCATTTAAATATACCATGAGCATATTACTCTGTTCTGCTCATGCCATGCTTATACCATGACAGCTGCTCATTTCTCAGCCCTAATACGTCCTTGTTTCATATAAAGCCCTCTTTAATTTAGCATTTCTTCTTTATTCATAGTTAGTCGTGTTAAACCTAATTCGATCTATCTAGATTTCGATGAGATGGGCAATTTGTTTCTGTATTTACGTCTACGTTTTGTAGAATAGAATCTTTAATGTATGGTATTGACACGTAATTTGACGTCTATAAAGTTTATGATAGTCGTCAACATTTAACATTTCCCTACATTGATCGATCTTTACTATTTTACAAACGTATTGCGAGCTGTATAGAGGAGCTGGTAAGTTTGTATACTAAAATCTAAGATGAAAAATTGTAAATATACTTCACACTCGTATTCGACTAATCGTTAGGTACTTACCGAGACTCGTATCCATTACGTACATCCATTTTTGCCACGGTACGGGTTGTTATTGTATTCAAAATCGATAGAGCTTATTCGGGCGCTCGGAGGTGCAGAGCTGGTGCGTGTGGAAAGCCCCCGATAGCGCCTTAGCAATCTGCCGGCGGCCTTAAAAGCTTTTATGTTTCTTTAAGAAATAATACAGTGTAATGCCTCTCGCGTTTCCGATAGTATACAAAAATATTCAATTTTTATTTGTAGCTTTATTATTTTGAACGGTTCGCTTATTGAGTGCGCGCGGGGTACTCATGGGGCTCTAAGCTGCGATCTTCACGCATCGCCTAGCCCAACAAGTATTAACATTGATCGATACTGATTTGTTCCATTTTTAAATTCACAGTATTTTAATGTGGGTAGGTGCTTTGAAATATGGTTTTTCAAACTCATTTTTCCTGATAGGTAACTGGGGTGTGTCAAGTGAAAGAATGTTAACTGCTAAGGCGTAGATATGATGGCTATTCATTATTGTCAGAATCAAAATTAAAAAAAGAAGGATATCATTCGAGGCTATTAGGATGAATGGGGCCAACCTCGCGCTAGTCGGTAGACCTGCCAAAGACGGATGTGCCTCTATCACAAGCTTACCATTCGGAGGTAGAGGTCCGGTGGAAGCTGGGATCGGCCGTTTGTATGTGAAAGTTTGCTTGCATTACTTACTCTAAAACATACGTAAATACGTATAATCACGCCTTTATCCCTGGAGGGTTAGGCAGAGGTTAAGTTACACCCATATTTCACCAATCATAGTATTAGATCCCACGTAATCCCTATTACTCTTCAAGTGCTCTTGAAAGTACTTAGTTACTTGCATTGTTTGTACCAACGGACATATCATAAAATATTGGTATCAGTTTCGTGTAGTTTATAGAAAAAAAATGACGTCATAACAAAAATCCTTGAGCAAAGCTCGGTCATTACATTTTCTGCAATAATAATTAATTAACGAAAAATAATTGATCAAGTAACATTAAAAAATTTCAATAACATGATATGGATAAAGATACATTTTATTTGTTGAACATTGTGTTCAGATGATATTACTACAAAATAGTGCATTGAATGTTTCAACATGTTCTGTCAATGTAGACGTACAAATATGAGTATTCGCGAGCTTTTGTATGAGCACAAGACACGTATATCAAGGTTCCTTTATTAATTACATATTTTTGTTTAAATCATTTGACAATCATATTTTCCTTTATTCTACTGAAAACGGTTAAATTTATGTATATATCGGTCAATAAAGGAATAAATGATTAACTAATTGTCAGTATAAAGGGATAAATATAATCCAAAAAGATATTATTACAAGTCAGAAAACAGATTGATGTTAAATAAATACTTTGTAAGCTAATGTCAAAATCCTAAATAAACGGATGTAATATTTTTTATTTATTTATGTCAACACAATGCGAAACTAATTTATAATCTAAAATTCAATTAAATTTACGTATGTCGAAATTCCTATGTTACTCATTTCGATTCTGAATTTCATTAGTGTCAGTGGTATTTTATTTCCGTATAATCATCAAAGGGAAGTAACGAACGAAATATGAGAATTATTTGTGTTGGTGGTTTACCACCAACAGAAAAAAAACTCATATTATTTCGTATTATTAATTATCTATGACTATATTTAAAATTATTTAACAATCAAACTAATCGTAATAGTTCCATCAAAACAAAAGTGCTAATATGAATTGCTGGAATTCATCATTGCTCTTTTTTTTATACAACTGAGACGTACACGGCCCGCCTGATGGAGAGTGGTTACCGTGGCCTTTGGAAGTTTGCAACACCAGGGGAGTCACACTCGTGCTGCCGACCCTATAAACACGGAGAGTGTGTTGTGACGTCAGTGTAGAAGGCAAAGCAGGAATAGCCTTTGGTTTATTTCTTTTACTTGTTTTCCAGCATCGTATAGTCACCATCGGTATTAACTTTCTAAGTTTACACACTCTAAGTTTACCACGTAACTCTAAATTACATAAAACTACTTATAATAAAAGTTGTATAATGGTTACCCTCTGAAGACTACAAAATATTTATAGTTACAACAATTTTTATTTATTGATTTATTACGTAATGCAGGAAAATTAAAATAATCAGACCAAATACTGAATAAAGTCTGCCCCTCTAGACAAGTGTCAATTCGCCAGCTGGCGTTTGGTGGAATAGAATGACGAATATATGGGATTTGACGTATATGACAGTCGTTAACGCATGTCAAATACGTCAAATCCAATACTATCGTCATTCTATTCCATCAAACGCCAATTTTCACGTTAATTTTCCCGTACTTTTTTTTATCAATGTATTTTAATATCGACGTGTCAGTCGTGGCTGTCACATGATGCCCAGTAGAGGTGCAACTGCCGAGTTGATTTGTAGTTACAAAAATGAACAAGTAAAAAATATTTTCTACTTAGAACTGTATAAAGTCACATTTTATCGAATTACTCTTGAGCGCTACAGTAGTCTACAGATGCATGATTCACCGTTGAACAGCAACACGAAAATTTCCAGATTGTACGTTTCGTCGAAAACACGCTACGAAGATTATTATGGTTCATGGATTAAAACGATTGGCTGATGTGTGATATTATTTGGCCCTGCCCCTCTAGACAAGTGGCAATTTGCTAGTAGGCGTTTGATGGAATAGAATGACGAATGTATAGGATTTGACGTATTTGACATGCGTTAGCGACTGTCATTTACGTCAAATCCCATACATTCGTCATTCTATTCCACCAAACGTCGGCTAGCGAATCGCCACTTGTCTAGAGGGGCAGTCCGGGTTGGAAACGAATTGCGTTCAGACTCGTTTTAGTATGCAGCATGCAGAATCTAGACTATTACAAACACAGAGTTAGACGACGTAGCAAGTGTCATTGTCAACGCGGTGTAAAAATGACTACTAATTCGGTATAAGTAGTCATCCCATGACATGCACACATTGACAGTTTAAAGAACTATATTCATATTAGCTTACTCATACAAAACGTGTTTCTTTCGCCATTTTTGATGAATTTTGCTGTGCCTATACAGTATATGGTCTAAGTATGGAATATTTGACTTGACAGCCAAGACAAGACTCGCTATTTTGATGTTTAACATGAAATCCATTAAGCCAATATGCATGCGCGAATTTTCCGACGCTGTCCATCTGAGTTGGAACCTACATTTTTTACGTTTAGCTTACTCGACAGGATAAAAAGTATTCATAATAGTTTTTATAGAAAGTGTCTATTGTGGGTATTTAAGTGGTTTTACATAAGATTTTTTTGACGTTTGCTACTTGTATGGTGAAAGACTTTGAAAAAACCCAATTTACTTTTATTCATATATCTACATAATCTGTTAATGGTCATAAACATAAATAATGTTTAACTTATTATCTATTTTACCCGGTTGTTCAGAAGAATAATAATTTGTATCAGGAGTGAGCGGCGTAGGCAGTGCGGTGTCGGGAGCGGGCGGCTACGCGGGGCTCTACGGCGGCTACGCAGCGGCTGCACTGGCCGGGCTCACCGGCCCACCGCCGAAGCGCAAACGCCGACATCGCACCATTTTCACTGAGGAGCAACTCGAACAACTCGAAAGCACCTTTGACAAAACACATTACCCTGATGTCGTGCTGAGGGAACAACTCGCGTTGCGAGTTGACTTGAAGGAAGAACGAGTCGAGGTAAGCAGAAAACTTTTTCAAATATTTAACAACACGAACACTTGAAGATGTAAGCCAGTATGTTTTATACAATGTTTTGCTCAGAACAGCTGATTTAATCTGCTATTTACACACCTATCATAAAGAGGAAAGATTTTTATCTTTGTAATGAATAAACTCAAAAACTACTGTGCCGATTTCAAAAGTTCTTTCACCATTGCTGCATTGAAAAGCTACATTTACCCTGAGTAACATAGACTACATTAGAATTTCACGGGAACGGTTTTACCACCCGTGCGAAGCCGGAGCGGATCGCTAGTATCAAATAAAACGAGCTCTGTTTCATATAACAGATTTAATCACACAACTACAATCCAATGTTTACAAAATCCATTAATTACAATAGGTTAGTATAGAAAGTTATGAATTCCGTTTAAAAAAAGTAAAAATTATAAGGAATGAGAAACCAAATAAAGTTTTAAAAAGATATTATTATTATTAAACTTCCCGAGCTCCCCGATAAGTACATTGATCCCATATCTTTTAAAACTCCTTACACAGAAATTTCTTTACCACCCAATGCTGTTCTCTTTCAAACAAAACTGGTAAAAATTGTGAAATAGGAAATCTACTTAATTCATAATACCGATAAAATTGTACTTTTATTGTTTGATATATAAGGTTTCCAATATTCGTAAACATGTACAAACATCAAACATTTTAGTTGCCGTATTTGAGGATTTGAGCTCCTTAAACGTAGCTACTTATATTATTATTACGATTAACTTCTAAATAAGAATGTCCTATGTGGAGGACATTAAACCAGGAATCAATTTTTCATAGATATGTGATACTGACACGTATGACATGCGGTTTTGGCGTAGTTTTGATTCAAATTGCATAGAGATTAGAAGAGAGAAAAATTGTATTTCTATGTTGAGCTTGGTACTCTCTACCTTAGTAGGTAATCAAGCATAAAGTCTGTGTCAACGATGCCTCTCTGTTTTCTTTATATTTTGAGAGAAAAACTGAATAAGTAATTTATTATAATTGTGTCGACTGTCTGAGTAGGTAGGTCCTACCTGTAATTACAATGGGTGAATGTTATTGTTAATCCTATAATCACATTATGTTATAATTAGGTTTAACCTCTTTATATTTAAACACATTATATATTATGATAAGATAATAACCTCAGTTGAGTGGTTAATCTCTTGTATTATCCATATTTTATTTTCAAAAGGGGGCATTACCGGTTCGATGTAGTAGATACAAACTGTTATATCTCTGTTTATTCTGTTGATCGATGGCACTTGGTGAAACTTCCACATTTTAAATAAGATATTTATACTTTCCACAATATTTAATTTTTTAAACTGACCGGGTTCGCCTCTCGGTATTACGGTATTACATTACATAACCGTAATTTGAAAATACCGTGAGGTGTAATCGGTCAAGTCAGAATACTGTGGAAAAATACAATTCAATATGTGTTATATCTCTAATGTCACACGTATTGCTGGATAGGGCGGTTCACCCGCGGACCAGAGTGCCCAACCATATGTGTTTACCTTCATTGGCACTTCAAACCTGTTCATGCATATATAAATATGCAGGTTCTTGCAACGCGTTGGTGATAGATTTTCTTCCTGGCGGTCTTGAAGAGCGTTATTAAGAAAATAATGGTGATCTTAAGACACAATGCTGTCCGTCGTTGGTTAAGCTTACGGATTAGCCAATTCGCCATCTTTAGCAGAATATGTTGAACGAAACTGGAGAGATTTTCTTTTCCGTAGTTCCAAAGAGCCAATGTTACAGTTAGTGGTCGGTCAGGCTTATTCAGACTATTAGGCAATCTGGATATTTATTCACGATCTATGGATACTCTCTCTCCTGACTTAAGAATTCAAGTTATATAACGTGATTTTTTTTCTTATCAACTAATTTAAAACTCAAATATACGAACGACATTAGGGTAAACTAAATAAGTATATCGGTCAGAGAGAGTGTTGAGGAGCAATAGTACGTCTCATCTCTCTACACACCACACAAAACAGTGCATTCATAGTCAAAGTCTAAAATCCTTACATACCGTCGAAAAGTCTTCTCCGGCAAGAGACACGCGAACTTTTTTTTGGTCATTTAATAAACTATTTACTTAGTTTAAATACAATAATTAGCTTGAGTAGCATAGTTGTGCGAAGAGCTCATTTCCAAGCTTGTTAAATCATCTTAATAAATAATCTTTTAAAAAATAGAGTACATTATTTTTCTCGAGTAACCTTGAACAGATCCAACCTCTGGTGCTTATCTTTTGTGTTTAATTTTTGCTATAACCTCCCTTCTCTCGAAGGTAATGGAGCGTGTGATTAATGCACAGCTCCTGGGATACCATGAGGGAAATGACCTACTGAGCGACCGATAGTATGGCTTTCGCCACCGTCGCTCCACTGGTGACCTTCTTGTGTATCTCACAAACCGATGGGCGCAAGCTATCGAGAGTCGGGGCGAGGCACTAGCGGTCAGCCTCGATATAGCAAAGGCCTTTGACCGGGTCTGGCACAGAGGTCTTCTTTCGAAGTTGCCACGCTACGGACTCCCCGAGGGACTTTGCGAATGGATTGCCAGCTTTTTGTCCAACAGAAGTATCCAAGCCGTCGTTGATGGCAGCTGCTCGGACCGCATGGACATAAACGCTGGTGTCCCACAAGGCTCCGTGTTGTCCCCGACGCTGTTTCTGCTGCATATCAATGACATGCTGTCTGATGGATCTATTCATTGCTATGCGGACGACAGTACCGGGGATACGTGTTACACGGGTCGTGCAAATATCCCTCAATTCGAGGTGGAGAAGAGACGCGAACAACTTGTGTCTGAAATCGAGACTACTCTCTCGGGAGTATCCGATTGGGGTCGAATTAACCTAGTCCAATTTAAGACACAAGTATGTGTATTCACCGCTAAGAAAACCCCATTTATTGTAGCGCCGCAATTCCTGGGCACACCACTTTCCATCTCTTCGAGTATTGGGATCCTAGGTGTCGACATCTCAAGCGACGTTCAGTTCCGCAACCATTTGGAGGACAAGGTCAAGCTGGCCTCAAAGAAACTTGGAGTGCTCAACAGGGCAAAGCAGTACTTCACTGTGGGGCAACGACTTCTGCTTTATAAGGCACAAATTCGGCCCCACATGGAGTACTGCTGTCATCTTTTTGCCGGAGCGCCTGCATACCAGCTTGGCCCCTTCGACTCATTGCAAAGACGGGCGTTGAGGCTCGTCGACAATCCCATACTCACAGGCGATGTGGAACCTCTCAGCCTCAGAAGGGACTTTGCCTCGCTGTGTGTGTTCTACCGCCTATACAATGGTTTGTGCTCAGATGAATTGACATGATGCCCACCGCTGCATTCTATCATCACACCACTCGCCATAGGCAGGGAATTCATCCTCACACACTGCGACCGGAAATGGTGCGCACCGTGCGTTTTGAAAGGAACTTCATCCCACGCACGCTCAGGTTGTGGAATGAACTTCCTGCCGTGGTTTTCCCAAGCGACTACAATATGGGGTTCTTCAAGAAGGGTATTAGAAGGTATCTACAGGGTCGGTAGCACGATTGTGACGCCCCTGGTGTTGCAAACGTCCATAGGCCACGGTAACCACTTCCCATCAGGTGGGCCGTGTGCTTGTCTACCACCTAAGTGGCATAAAATAAAAAGTGCACGTTGTATCAAAATCAGCTTTTACGAGTATACTTTTTTTTTTTTTACGTGCGGGAAATCCCCACGGATACCCACCCCTCCGGAGCCGGAGGGGTAGGTTATGTCGGACTCGAACCGACTAAACCGCACGCCGTCTCTGGGTCGTAGTGCTAGGCCGAAGGTGAGGTTGTCATGCGACATATCCCTCGCACCCTGGCTGACCCAGGGCCATCCCTCTCGGTCTGGCCCTCCTCGGGAAGGGGGGGACCACGCGGTCCCCGACTCAACCCCGGTGTGGGGGGACGCGCATCGTCCTATGATGCGCGCCGCCGCCGTGGCCTGCTTCTGCTAGGGTGACGGGCGGCTCCACCCGTCACCCTCAGGCCCGCGCTCATGGGGGGCGGAGGTCAGTCTGCGTCCTCCGACGCCCGAGCCGCCTTCGGGCGCGTGCAGCGATGTCAGCGAGCCTCTCTCGCTCATCGCGCCGCGCCCGCTCTGCTGTCTCCTTCGCGAGCATGACCTGCTCGCAGAAGGAGGCGCTGGCCGCCCACGCATCCGCGCAGCGGACCATCGCCGCGAGCAGGGTGGAGAGCGTGAGCACTCTCACCCCCAGGGCCGCCACAAGCTCCCGCCTCGGCGTCTCAAACGCCGGGCACTCGATGAGCGTGTGCAGCCCCGAGTCCATCGATGCAGATACCGCCCGAAGCTACCGTGCCCGGTGATAATCTGCGTCTGACGGTACGAGAGGCTACCGTGTGGCCTCTCTAGCCACTCCCCCATGATGGGCCTTACCGCCGCAATGACGGCGTGCCCTGCGCGTGGTTGCCCAAGTCGTCGCTCCCACTCGGCCACCATGACCTGGTGGAGCCGGGATTTCTCGGCCCGAATATCCTCGGGCTCGGGATCGAATCCCCGCTCCCGCGCCTCCTTTCGGAACTTATATAGTGCCGAAAGGGCCCTCGTTCCAGGATCCACGGTGGCGATCCGGCCAGGAGACTCGCCGCTTCGAAGGATATCGTGCGGTATCCCCTGATGGCCCTGGAGGCCATCGTGCTCTGCGCCGTGCGGAGCAGAGGCAGGAATCTGGCCTCCAGGGTGTCCGCCCACACGGGGCACCCGTATAGGGCCATGGACCGCACGACACCCGCGTAAAGTCTCCTGCAGGAGGACGAGTATACTATAGCAAAATACACTTTCATGAACTTTAATTGTGTCTGGTAGGGGGTTACCACCATGTTAAAGTGTTTGTATATGTATTACGCGGTTTCTAATAATACTATGAAGATAATACCTAAAAATACACGGTTAGTAAACAATACGGTTAGATTGCCTATTTCTTTGAAATTCTGATTATGTCCAAATTATACATAGCTCGTATAGCCCACTTTTGCAGTATCTACAGCCTATTTTTTGTATAATTTTTTCACAAGCATAATCATAAAGTTTGTTTAAAAACTAATTTATCATGTTTTGTTTTGTTTATAATTTAAATTTTCCGATAGTAGCATGGGCAATTTTTTATTGCTGTTCTAACAACTTTCAACTTCAGTAGTAAGAAGGGTAAAGGGAATTCAAGTACCAGTGTTACTTCTAGTAGTAAGATTGGTATTAAAAACGGTTAAAATATTCCTTTTTCGAAAGTAAGTTATTTATTAAATTATAAAATAAAATAATAATAATAATAGGTCCGTACGCTACTCACTACATACCGAATGCATCATCCGCGTTCATCTGTGATGAGGTTGTACATACCGCGGAAATGCGGAGGTCGTGGTTTTTTAAATGCCAAGACCCTTCATAACCGCGAGGTGTGCAACCTCAGGGAATATTTCCTACAATAGGCATTTCGGGATCCTCACTTAGTTGGATAACTTCATATTTAAAGGAACGTGTCTTCACTGTCGTAGTTAATGGCTATGAGTCAGGCTTGCAACCTATTTTGTCAGGCGTTCCTCAAGGCTCGCATCTGGGTCCGATTCTTTTTAACTTCTTTATTAATGATATTCCAGAATGTTTTCATTTTTCTGAAGCTTTTATGTATGCTGATGATCTTAAATTTGTGAAGATAATTGGATCGGATCAGGATGCTATGCATCTGCAAACTGATCTCAATAGGCTTATCGCATGGTGCAAAAGCAATGGAATGCTGTTAAATGCTAAAAAATGTCACCACGTAAAATACAGAAAACTAAATGCTCTAAGCCACGATTACTACATCAATAGTGAAAAAATATCTGAGGTGACAACGGTTAGGGATCTCGGGGTAATTTTTGATAAAAAATTACATTCATTCCGCATTTGGCTAATGTAATTAAAAAAGCTTCGAGGATCGAGGAGGAGGGTTTATGCTTAGAAATATTAAAAGTTTTCGAAATAATAACACAAAAATTTTGTTGTGCAATAGCTTAATTAGAAGCCTGATAGATTACTGTAGTGTTATATGGCGTCCTCACTTTGCAACACACACTTTGCGTCTTGAACGTATTTAGAAGCGCTTTGTTTGGCACCTAGCATTTTCAAACGGCCTAGCTAAAAAAATACGCTCCTACGAATGCAGACTCGATCATTTTCGGATGAAAACTTTGGAACACCGCACAAAGCTTAACGACGCAATATTTGTGGGCAAAATCCTTCATCATCAAATTGACTGTCCGAGGCTGTTGGCTCTCTTTAGATTTAAAGTTCCAGCAAGAACTCCTCGTAGGCCAATCACACCCCTCTGCCCACCCTTTAAGAAGGACAGTTTTAGGTGCCAATTCTCCTTACGCCAGATTGTCTGGAATCGTGAATGGTTTGAGCAGCTCGATTGACATACACTTCGACGCCGTCACAAAACAAAAACTGATTTTAAGCCACCTATTGGATATTTAGTTGTAATAATTCTTTAATAATTCTATAAAACTATATAAAGCTAGGTCTGTTAATTTCATTGTGTAGAACTGGGGGCCAAGTCTACTATTATAACATAAAATACTGTTCTATGACTATTCTATTACTATTCCATGGCGACTAGTCCGAAAATAGGTAGTCTAATAAATCTACTTTGACATTTCGTAGGACCGCAATAGAAATGAAATAGAAGAGCAGTAGAGTTATATTGGGTGGATAGTAGAAAATGGTAGAAATATCATTAATATTAACCACAGAGAAACATAGGCCTCTGTACTACTTTTTGACTAGGATATTTATTCTGAAAGCACTTTTAATAAAAGCTATTTTTTTATAGTCTCATGACTTAATAATTAAATAATAATTTGCCACCAAAGCATGAAAATATAATGTTTCCATGGGTCATTAAAAAAACAACCGGCTGTCAGATGTCATTATTGATGGACTTGACATATGGAGTTTCTTGGTTTGTTTTGTTATTGTTTGGCATAGAATCGTTGCCTGAGGCACAGGAGCCATTAGAAAGAATTGAATTGAATTGTTTGGCGTAAATAAAAATAATAGATCATGTACGCAAGGCCCAATGATCTTGTACATTAATAAAATTTGTATTGTGTTATTGGCGGAAACTGCCACAATAATAAGATACGAATAATAAAGTGGACAAACTTTCATCGTGATTGGGGAATAAATGAAGTAAGCTCCTGCACGAGGCTCCTTGCAGTGGACTTCTGCAGGCGAAAAGTTTTAACGAATTCCGCCTCCGTTACATCATTGAATGGCTCAAAAGTTTCTCTTGCCAATCGTCGTGCTCTACGGCGGTTTCGATGCACCTCCATTTGGTGTAAATTTTCATCAAGTTCGTCAGCCAATAATAAAATATTCATTCTAAACATCTTATTTATTATCAATTAACACTGAATTGACTAATGGAAACACAACACTTGCCGAAAAGTCAAGATAAAAAGCAATTGTTGCACAATCGTACAACATAAGCCGTTGGGTAGCAATACAATTGCAGTTTAGAACTGTTAAAAAGTAATAGACTACGTACCCGAGCGGCCGCTAGTTTGTCACCTGCCAGCAGACTACCAATCAAAGTCAATTGTAGTGTGGATGACCACTGGCTGCAATCGGAAATCTATTGTGCCCTGATCTTAATAGTGGACTACAAAAACTGTGAAAGTTTACTGTCAACTTGTTATTGAGCGACCTTTTTGGTGTTATTTTGATACAATTGAAATAGTAGACTTGGCCCCCTGGTTGTATGTATCTCATATAAAATAATGGCATGTGGTGTTTACCTTTTAGAAATTGTTACGTTCTCCGATGTTTCTTTTGTACAAGCTCATGTTGCATAAATAAATGTACACAATTGTTGGTGAACCAAATAAATAAATAAAAAATAAATATAATACAAAATGGCGCGGATATGCATCGTGAGGTAGTGATGATGGATAGCGGACTTACCCCGCTCGGTCTGGCTAAAGAGAATTGACGCCAACCTGTGGTATTGAGTATTATTGACCATAGGGATGTATGGAAGAGCAAGGAGTTGCATGGCCGTTTCTATCGGGCCCTACATGGGCCTGATATAGATATACCAGCCTCTTTATCGTGGCTACGCTTCGGTGACCTATTTGGGGCAACCGAAGGGTTTGTCTTTGCAGTTATCGACAAAGTCGTTATGACGAACCACTATCGGAGGTATATTTAAGGGATGGGACGGTTGATATTTGTCGGGCGTGCCACCGTCCCGGGGAATCCCTTGGATATATAATTTCTGGTTGATCTCGTCTTGCCAACGGAGAGTATTTGCACAGGTATAACCGAGTGGCCAGGATAATCCATCAACAACTTGCCCTGAAGTATAACCTTGTGGAATCAGAGGTACCCAGTTCTCGAAAATGGACATATCACGTTGTACTGGGATCGATCTATTACCACTGATAGGACTATTGTTGCCAATAAGCCTGATATAGTGATAATAGATCGAATAGAGCGCCGTGCAGTAATAGTTGATATCACTATCCCTCATGACGAGAATTTCTTGGAGGCAGAAAAAGAAATACAAATTAAGTATTTGGACTTAGCCCATGAGATTGTCGACATGTGGGATGTGGACTCAGTTATTAATGAACCGATAGTCATCTCAATTCACGTACTTATCGCCAAGAGCCTCGATCAATATCTTATGAGTCTCTCGTTAGACAACTGGCTCAAGGGCTTGATGCAGAAGGCAGTTCCGCTAGGCACGGCACGTATAGTGAGGAAGTTCCTCTCCCTGGATCCCGAACCACCGATAGCTTGGTCTCTGTACCCGATGCCGGTGGGACACAATTTTTTTATATTTTTAAATATATTTGAAATTTTTGTAGATCTATTTAAAAAGGTAATTTATATGTTTTGTTAAAATGAATAAAGGTAATAATAATAATAATCCGATCTATTTAAAATTGTAACATCATTTTTCCTGCGAAGTTCTGACCGCTCTCGTTTATTGAAGCCCTAAATGGAAATCACGCTTTCGTAAACGAGGTCTCACGTTTACTGACTTAATTAAAAAAGAAACTAGTGCTTCCTAACTATTTTACCTACACCATACTCGTAAATATTTGTTTTGTTTTTTTTTCAAGAATTAAACCTAATCTTCTTAGTCTGTATAGGTAATAGAATAGTACATTTTGGTACAAGTGTGTAAAGTTGGTGATTACCGCCGAGGCGCCATTGAGAATCGAGCCGTTAGGTGAGGTTCTTAAGAGAGCCGAGACACTGTTGTGAATAAAATAATACTAAAATAGATATTTACCCTTGCCGTTTTCGGGTACTAAACTTTCCATGACGTTAAGGGCTTCACATTTATCACATCATATACCGGACGTTGTACAATATAAATAATTTTCTTCATAACTGGTACTTGTAGACATTTTATTTTAATAGACAAATTAATTTCAGTAGTAAAAACATTTTGTGATTTTTTTTACAATAGTAGGCAAAGCATAATTGTTTTTATTTCGATCGGCCATAGACTAAAAGACTTTACTTTTTAACCAAATGGGGAGTTTTAAAGTTTTTACAGCGAAAACAAAAGTTATTAATTACTTAATTGAGTGAAAGTATTGTTTGTTAAACACGTACAAGTGAAATTATCCATTTAAATAAATTTTAAATACAAAGTTGCATGAAATAAGTAAGTAGCAGGTATATTATATACGACCTTTTTTTCTCGAATTTTTTTTAACAGACCTGAGCACAACTGTCAGCCTCAACTTTTAACAAAATTGGAAAATCTATAAGTAACTGACTTGTATTTTATAGCCTTAAAAAAGTCACAGTTTGAAAACAGGTGTCATCACAAAACCTTTGTGGTTTATGGAATGCTGACATAACTTGTAATCTTTGCATGATGATTTAACAATAAAATAAGTAAAAAAATAAAAAATATGCCAAATTGCGGTGAAATTGCCACTTTATGAGCAAAAGTGTTGAAAAATACTAGATTTTCAAATTTAAAAACCGAAAATCAGTCATGAAAGCTCGCACCACTTGAATATTTGTGAAATAACCATTCAATTCATATAATAATAATGTTTGTGAAATAATGATTTAATTCATTACAAAACTTAATTTCCATATTGCTTTTATATGGGTACCTAATACTTCAAATCAAGTCTAAGATGTTATCATCTTAATGGGTTTATTATATTCACAATTGATTCTGTTATGACATAGGGGTGGGTGTAACACTGTGTACTAGGAATCCTTACAGTAAGGATCGAATCCATTGTCAAATTGTGATGTGTGTATTGTGAAGCGACATCGTCCACCCTACTAAGCCACCCGTCTTATCTGAACTTGGCTATCTGTTTACTTTTAGTCAGTTGCGTTGAAATGTTTTTATAACACAACATTAGGCCGCGCCACACATGAGCTGTAAGGAAAAGTTGCTTGAAAAGTTAGTATCCAGCTATTATCTGTCAAATCTCTGTAATTCTGCTCCGTCGCCACAAGACAGATATATAAGACAAATTTGTATGGCTTCATTCGTAGTTCGATGATTCAGTATTCAGAGAATTCTCTCTGTAAGGGAATGATTGCGGGTTCGAATTCCGCCTGAACCGATTCAATTTTTCCCTTCATCGATTATCTAAAGAACAGCTAGAGACATTAGTATTCCCCCTAACCACATACGGAGATATAGACGCCATAATAAGCTAAATTGCTTGCTGGCTCACGCTCGTAGTTTAATGGTCAAAATTGGAAACCGGGAGCTCTGGGTAGTAGGGCCGCTGTATAGAGAAGGAAACATATTCTGTCCTCCGTGGGCCGCAGCCACTGACAGTATGAGCAGCTTTTCCTTAAAATTGTCATTCCTTCTCGTAGTAGTTAATAGATTAATAGTTAATAGTTAGTTAGTTAATAGTTAGTTTTGAATAAAATAATAGAATTGCAAGCTTTAATTGATTCACAGTTGGCAGGTAGGAGTGCACAGATATATCTCACTTTACCTTTGACTTACTTGTACAAAATATTGACATAACGAGAAACTTATCTTGGAATCAATTTGCCATGCGGAATGGGTATTACACCAAATCGCACTTTCGATATTTTTCTCCTATCCCTATACTGTACCCCGAGCACGAATAATATTCGAATTCGTTACGTAAACGTATCCAGAGAACGGAGCAATGCGATTGGCCACCTGCCTACACTGTGAACCAATCGCAATGCTGCATTCTTAAAATTCGAATGTTATTCGTGCGCGGGGCACTGATGTGCACTCACGTCACTTATAGAATGTATTGTAACAACCCATCAATTATAACTAACCGAAATTACTAGTATTCCCTCTCACCCCTCCAACTAAGCAAAATCGCTTGTATTAGGAGTGGGTTCCCATCGGTAGTGTAATGACCAGGATTCGAACTCGGGACCTCTCGTTCGTAATCCTTAACCACTAAGCTACCGACTATTTTCACCGAATACATCTACTATCTGTATTACTGTACGGATTGCAAAAGGCATGCGACGTGACGGCAAACCATTTAAAGTATGTGATTAGAGTAACGGAGCGTAACGCGTAGCAGTAGTGAGGGCCCAATGTGTCAACAGAGATGACCGACAAATTTGACTACGCTCCCTATGTGGGTGGCCTACCGTTAGATACTATCAGAACATGTTCTATAGTACAATTTTGTTAGCTATTGTATATTTTAAGATTTTGGCATCTAACAAGTTACTATTACTTATTATTAAGTTGGCATCTAAAACGTAGGTACCTAAGTATATTTTATAAGTGGCGTGTAGATTTCGTTTGTTGTACTGCCCCTCTAGACAAGTGGCAATCCGCTAGCCGGCGTTTGGTGGAATAGAATGACGAATGTATAGGATTTGACGTAAATGACAGTCGTTAACGGATGTCAAATACGTCAAATCCTATACAATCGTCATTCTATTCCATCAAACGCCTGCTAGCGAATTGCCACTTGTCTAGAGGGGCTGATTTGCAATGTTTACCCGCATTCTAAAACACATAACTCAGGTAAATAATTAAGCTATACGTACTTCGGGCCTAGATCGTAAAACATTATTTTAATTTGTATATTTAGTTCCTGTCAGGCCCATATAGGACCCAGGAATAAGTTTGAATTGGTTACGGGAACCAGATTTTGTGGAGGTCAGAGTGCAGTCGCTTCACAGAAAATGTTTACCCAAATCCGCATTTGGACTGGTAAAAGCGGACCCTAGATTCCAAGTTGATGCCTTCGAATGCGACTGTGATTAACGCTAGGATGAAGAAGAGGTTACGGGAACCAGATTGCGGGTGGAGCCGCAGGCAACAGCTAGTCACTTATATTTTGCTGAAAAGCGTGTTAAGAGTGTTTATGCTTATCCAATGTGAAGAAAATCAACGTATTACAAAAGTTGAAAATACATATACTTAGTTAAATTAGTAAAAGTCAACATTCAGGACGGTACTTGAACCCGTGATAGTCTCAAAGCGCGAGATGCTTTTGTCCAATTGAGGTACGGAGGTCCTATCTTAGTACCTACTCAGTTTATTGAATTTTTTGACTACATACGATACGTCAACCAACTTTAAGACTTTAATGATATATGATTTTATGACTCTTTTTCTGTAAACGTTTATTTATATCAATAAATAAAAACTGAGAAAATCAACTTCTTTCATCTTTCTCGACTTTACGTAAATTTATTAGATCACCTGTTTCTTGTGGCACAGGGCTTAAGATTGTAGGCTTAATTAAAAATGCGTAACCAAGTAGAATCAAACATGGCGAGTGAGATGCTCTCAATAGAATTTGGGATGTTGAAAGTAAGTCTGGATATGTTTGTAGGCTACCGGTGTTGGGAAGTGGAGTGTGTGCTATCCACTTCAAGACGTGCCACCCAGCGGGCAGCGACACCGGCTCGCACTGTTTACACGCCCACTTATTTATCCGACTTTAGACTGCGCAAATCGGCGTCCTAGTTGACATTCGAAAGTTTCTTTGACGTTTATCTCGTATTACAATTTACATCAAGTGTGGTATTCCTATACTTTCTTTTTTTCAGCTAGGGTGGGTACTGAGCTAGTCAATTTAATTAAAAATCACTTTTACTGGAGTGATATTCGCAAAAACTGACGAATAGCTATAAAGTTCATTTAAGTACCTATAATAGTAGTTTATGATACTGTTGCATAGGGTTCTTATAACACGAGTGTGTTTTAAAAAAACGAGCCGTAGGCGAGTTTTTTTATATTATCACACGAGTGTTATAAGACCAAATTATGTACAGTGTCATACACTACTTTATCTACTCTCATACTATAATACATAAACTAATTTATTTTACAAACCAAACCAAACTTTGTTTAATTTATGTATAGAACAAAAAAAAAATTGTTCGCGCCAAGGCGCAAACGTCGATTGCGCATGCGTGTTTCTTTTTTTTTCCCGAATCGGCGGATTCTTTTTTTAAAGTTGAGGTTTGGTCCAGATGGAGGTTGTATAGGTGTATCGTTATGATTAAAAAGTTATTTTATGATATAGGTGTCCATACAAGAGCTGTATCGTAATAAAACTTTTTTTTTGGCCTGTGCGTAATGTTTGTCATAAGAGTTTTGATTTCAATTTTATAATCTTTGTATTATAGTATCAGAGTAGATAAAAGATATTATGATAAAATTGTTAGATATAGTCTGCATTAATTCATTCATTTGACACTAATTTTCAATCGAATGTTCCTAACTCTGGCAAGGAGGCACTACACCTATCTTAATTATTTAGACAAAGGAGATAATAGGTGCACCTTTTCATATAAAGTTGTATGAAAAAGTGTACAGCTAGGTACTTATCTCCTATTGGATGCAGCGAAATCGTAGCTCTAGATAGAAGTCACATCTTAATCAATTCTTCCACGCCTAAGTACTCACTGTACCCAAATACACACCATTGATACAGCCCGAGGAAAGAAATTTAATTGTTCTACAAAATATCTTCGTGCTACGACCGTCCGCCAAATCACACCGGTAACGTAGCAAGACATTAAAATAGTTTTTACTAGAATTTTCTTTGAAGAAACCATGTAGATTAAAGAAAACTCTTGCAAACTATAAGTTCTTTGAGAATATAGTAGTGGTCCGAGTTTTATAAACTAAACTGAGTACTTGACTCTAATCGGTATGCGCACCATAAAAGCAACATAAATGATTGCAATACCTAATTATTGTTGACTAATTTATCAATCATACATTGATGAATGAAACCCATCACGACGCATACTCAGACTGTAATAAATATAAGTAATTTAAATAACTTGTATGGCTTGTCTTGCTGTGAGCAACGGTTGACATGTGAAATTTACTTAATGTAAACTTTTTATTAAGGAATCCATAGTAAATCACTGGCGGGTAGAGTTTTCAACCGAGTAGAAATTTGCCTCAGGGCAAATAAAAAGGGACGCTCGGCGAGACGGGCGCCGCGAAAATTAATCTGAGTTAATTAAATTTGATTTATTTATGCTGCCCCGGCCCCGAGCGAGGGAACGATAAAAGCACAACAATACCACTAATGAGGGTCACTTTTACGGCTTTTTCTCGGATAACAGAGTTTTTCCGATTTACGTAACTTACAGCTTCAGTAATCAACCAAAGTTATTCTTTATACGAAGCCGTTGTTTTTGTTTATCGTTTGCCACGTTTAATTTAATGAACGATACCTAAATGGTTCCTTTGTTTTAACTCTTCATTTAATTCAGTTACTTTTTTAATTGGATTTGGACATTGATATTAGGTTTATACAAAAGAGAATCTACCTATTACATTTGCAGCAACAATAATAATACTAATTATGAAAAAGATAATGGATTACTTAGACTTTATTTGACTCATTAAAATGCGTTTAAAAAAGCTGAGGGACCTATCACATTTTGCGGAATTAAATAATTCAATAAAATCTGCTAACGCAATTTAAATAAAATTTATACGTTTAATATTCATCTATGAAATTACGTTTTTATAGCGTATCAGTTTAATTGTTGTAATTCATTCCTATACAATTATTCATTTCAGTCTAAACTGCAATACGTAAAGGGGTCAATAATAGTCGATAGGTAGGTATAGCGTATAACAACATTTGGTTACAATTTAGGTACATGAGATGGTATGTAAGTACAAAGCTATACGTGCTGCTTAATGGCTCTGACATAGTTTTTCCTCTCAATATTGGGGTCAGTCAGGCCGAAGTGGCATTCGTTTCCGCAAAAGTCAAAGTGCCACATTAGGTTGAGAAAAAGTAAGCTTGAAATTCCATAGGCATGATCACCGCTAGGATGCGACCAGGATGACTACGTGGATTATTAAGAGTAACTTTCGCGACTGAACGGATCTACCTCGATTTTAGTTTAGGTATCTAGGTATATTATAAAGGCTTCTTTTCATCCCTGGAATAAATCCTGTGAGTATAACCATGGGGTACCGATACTAAGCAAATATCTTTAGTAATATTCAAAAATGAAAACTTATTTGAAAAGATGGCACTAGTAGACTTACTAGTGCCATCTTTTCAAATAAGTCTATTTGAAACAATAAAAAAGTTAAAACCATGTTAAAACGCTTATTTGCTAACTTAGAATCACGTAAATTATTTCAGAACTTAAACACAGGATAATGTAAGCATATAAAATTCGGTAGTAATGTAAGCGTAATTGTAATAAATAAAAAATTCGTGACAATCGTGCTATTAATTTTTTTATTTATTTTTGTGCCCTCTAGCGCATAGTGAATGATGTCTGTAACTTTTACAATTACTGCAGAATTTGACAGAATCAATATAGATTACAATGTAGAATGATTACATTGTGTATGATTGTGTATGATTACATTGTAGAATATATATAGTTTTATTCAGTCATACTCAATAATATATTTAGTGTATGTTTTATTTTTGATAAGTTAATTTTAATACTAAAAAATATAAATGGTTTGCCAAAATAATGTCGCCATCTATTTATAACTCCTGAACTAAAAAACTGCCTGCCTGCTTCTCCAAGTTACGAGTGTAACCATTTTTTGTTCCTGATAGTGCATCTGTATAAGAATTATATAATATTATCTGTGGTACATACAGGTGAACCCACGGGCAACACTGTTTCATAAATCTTGGTTCATAATTTCTGGCATTCGTAAATCATCAGAAACTTCTTTTGTTACAATAGTTTTTTACACTTTGAAAGTACATTCGCAGGTTTTAATAATGTACTAGCGGCTTTGTGTTGTAAAGGAGGTGTATTGTAGACACAACAAAAGTGTGTTTTTCGTGGCAATACCTACACTCGTTTCGTTGTTGCCCCTGCTATTTGCGCAGCGGCAATTGGAAAATGCATTATTAAAACGCTTTTGTTTAGGCATCACAACACTTGCCCAAAATCGAGGCGAGGCCACCAGTATCGCATTGTTTCTATTGAGTTCAACTTTATTTTTATTTATTTGATATAATTATATTAGATTTGGCTACAATCCCAAGCCTATAAAGGCGGCCGGTGCTATCGTTATCATTTCGTTAGGTAATCTAGTAAAAACAAAAAACAAAATAGGCGTATTTGTCTTAAGACGACTTCAATCAAGGACGTATATTTTCAACATGGATCAACCACCTAAGTAGAAACTCGTTCGATATATCTTGGACCTCAAATGTGCTCAAAGCGCGCAGTACACGTTTCTTGGAAGTATTTTGAGGATGGCACAGGGTGCTACGGCCGTGGACGAGCTCAAATCGGTTTCGTCACCGTGCAAATTTTGCTGAGCTGCAAAAGGCGCTCTAACTATTTGCTCAGTAATTATCAATCACATAAGTAATTAACAATGTAAACTCTTTGCAATAACAGTTGCTCTGATGAGGTTAGGATACGGGTCAGGTTAGGGATTAACCTTTCAATAACACGGGAAAAGATCATTTCACTTAAACATTTCTCTAGAATTCTGAAATCACAACCCGCATGCATTATATAGGAAGTCAGAATAAAAAGTCTCTGTGTCAATATTTAACGCGAAGAACGTCGGCTGTGTAAACGAAAAGACAACGAAGGGAGTTTCGCAATCTTCCATTGTGCGGTAGCGTTCAACTCTTTACACAAATTAATTATTAAGTGAGGTGTAATCTAGTTGTCTCCGAAGCTCGCGAGCGCCGCGGGCTTGCCGACTGCCGACCCGCGCCCTCTCGTGTTGATCTTGTTCCACCGCTGTCTGATTAACTGAATGGCTTATGCTCACTTATAGGTAACTCACTCGAATTTATGTTTTCCAATGATATTCATAATTAAACAATAATAATGCGCCCTATCCTACTGTTTTAATAAAATAATAAGGGTATTTTCATAGAGCGTGTGTGTGTATTTAGATAGATATCTGATATTAAAAGTTAACCTTTAATTAGAACGTAATTTTAGTTTATTTTAAACTTAATTGCCAAAAAATGTTCTTAAACATATAGGTGTAATAATTATATTAATAACTGGTTTCATAGCTTGCCTAGCCTTTGTGTGACTTGGCACTACAATATATGTACATAACATCCGACCCAAGATGTGTCAGTCATAGGAATGTTACCTATCTACTTAGAAATTGTTTTTGCTCATTTAGTAAGAACAACAATTAATATTTCATAAGTGTTTTGCACAGCTCTAGTGTCTTCTTTTACTTTTCGCACTCGTGCAATAGCTCTGGACCCTGCCATTCAAGTCTTTGCCAGATCAACCAACCATATTTGCACATTGATCGGACGATCCACCAATGTTGTGAATACCTATTAGTACATTTTAAAATATCCTTATTTTACCTAACTAACCCTGATGGACCTTTTTGAATCTCTACGTCGTAGACAATGGTCAAATGCAAAAAAAAACAACGTAAATCTTAAACTCACCTACCACAAAGGATGTTTGAGTTCACTCTTATTTGGTCATTGGTGATAGTTTTGGAAATATGGTTTAAGGAATCTTTCTAAGTAATCTTAATTGTTATTGCAAAATTTTGCAATTCAGTGTGATCGTCAAGCCATGTTGGTATGAGCGTGATTTTCGCCTTCACTAAATAGTTTTCCAAGTATTTCAAGTAAGTACTTAGTTTGATTAGCAAGTGGCCCGAACAAGCTAGCAACTATATCTGGCAACTTCAATCGAAGAGATTTCTGAAATATCACAGTAATAGGGCTAGAGCTAGAGTCCTGACGCCACTGCTTATGCTCCTACATGACACCTAATAACTGGTACTATGGGAATTATTCTAAGGATATCATTCTGGTATAGATTCGGTAAACTCTTGTTACTTTCAGAATCAAAATACCGCCAAGCATGATGCGTATTCATATGCAATTGAAGTTCTTGCATTGTTTCTATATCAAGGTAAACTTGAAATCCCTAAAAGAAAATCCTCGCTATTATGCTTCACTTTGATAGGTTTAATTCCGAAATGTCATTATTGTTAGCTCATGGGATACCCCGCGCTTGACACTTTTGGTGAAACAACGTAAAATTTCGTACCTTTTTCGATCGTTATTTTTACGAGTTCCAAGTTCATTGATCCTTATTATAGTAGATTTGGCGTAATTTTTAAAGATATATATTTAACATGCTACTACGAACTAGGTACATGCTACGAACCTAACATATTACAAATTGCCATTAAACAGACGGAGATAAAAAAGAACATACCATACCATACCTATAATATAGCGCTAATCATAGAACCTATCACTTATTTTCTGCTAATTTTCTGTCAGTAGAAATTAATAAATTATGAAAAGAAAAAATAATCACAAAAAATAATAAACTACAAAAAGAAAAAAATATCATAAAAAGTAATAAATAATAATAAGAAAAAACAATCACAAAAATCCCTGAAGGCCAGGTGGTTTGAACCCGATACTATCTGAAACTATAAGAACTTACAGTCGACGTGCTTACCGTTTAAGCTACGACGCTATCTATCGTGACTCCCAAAATAGATAGTCTGTACCTAATCTTGTATGACGTCAGTCGTCGGTTACGGTTCAAAGATCAACTAATCCTGACGCTTCCTTAACATTTTACACCCATCCAACGCCGCTAAAGAAGTTTTCACTTCAAAAATGCTTCATTTTGAATGAGTTTCATAGAGCTTTTTTAAGATATGTGTCGGTAGCATATTTTTCAATCATATACGATGGCACAGAAGGCACATATTAGCGTTCAAAGTTTCTCCCTAATGTCACCGTTGACGTAATAGTATAGGTACTTTGTACCTTTTTTACTATATACATATAAGTCACGAATCTCGTTTTTACAAAATGTTACACAAAAATATAGTCTAATAGGTGGATAGGTACTTATGATATAACGTTGCCTTCCTCATCTAAAGACTCTGCATTTATTGCACAGAGTTGGCAATAAGTGTAATTACACGCCATAATGATTCCCGTGTACAAACAGCGAGTTAGCGAGCAGATGACACAAATGGAAGAACATCGCTACACATAGCGATGAACAAGAAAAAGTGGGCGTGTCGCTCCGCCCAGAACCCCGGCCACGCTTTCTTGTCATCCTGCAGCCTCCCCCTGCAGGATTTATCTCCTAATAGGTAGCTATAATAAAACAGATACGCTAGCAATGTGTTACTAAGTAATAAAGCGGCGCCATTTTGTTCTATGCTTCCGTGTCGACTGAAAGCAATAACGCCTTTATGAGCTGAGCAGCGATCCGGCATGAAGTGATCAAAGAGCTCGCTTCTGTTTCATTTTACGCTTGTTGCTTTTCTTTTGCTGTCAAACGAAACGTTGATAACACAATCTTTCAATTCTTTGTTGGAAATATTATTAGGTATAGATATAGATATAAACATAGATAGCTAAATAATACAGATTTTTTATTAAGTAGTTGTTAACGTCTCTTCGTGAGGTACCTACGACAGATGGTAGAGATGTCAATAACCATTCATCAAAAGGGAATGATTAGTTAACCTGTGTGGCAAATAGTTGATTTCATAATACCTACCTGCCTACCTTATAGAAAAATTAGCTGGGAGCTCTCATCGGAGTTTTGATTTCGTGAGGAAATCCCACGGAGTACGAAATGATAGGCAAATCACTTGAATACCACCGGGGGGCTGTCGATCTCGACCCATTTAAAATAGGCGCCTCCATCTGTTACCCCCAGGCCCACGCTCATGGTGGACGGAGGTCGTTGAGTGACCTCCGGCGTTTGAGAGAGGCCAAGAGGGTCCACCTCGGCTTCTCATTTCACACGCCGAACACTTAGCTGGCGTAAGCAGTCCTGAGACCTCGCTGTGGTCACACTAATTGCACACGTTGACCATCAACGATTGCTCCTTCTGGATCAGAAAAAAGTGATCCCCAAAACATCATTTCCCGGAGTACAGCTGCTCCAACCGTTACGAGATGCTCCCGTGCTGCCTCTTTAGCCAGTGCTCGGCGTGCCCTCGCAACGTAGTCCTGTAATACTACTTACTACCTAATATTATAAACGTATTAACTGCTTATACTGTCGATCGATGGCACTTGGTGGAACTTGCTACACAACTTCAATGAAAACACTTGTACCTACTATAGAATGTGGAATAGTACAAGTGTTTTCATTGAAGATAAACGTATAAGTTTGTGAACATATTTCAATGTTTTTCATGCTTAAACGGCTGACGGATCTGACTGAAATTTGATACAGGAATAGATTTAAATAACTACTGTCGTAAGTTTACGTGAATGATATAGGGTTTTATTTAGGCACACTGTGTGGTCAGTTCCTCATAATACGGTGGTCACTCATTTTTTTCGTTAAAAGTACTTTGTTAAAATGTATTTATGGAATGATCCTAAACTAGCACTCCACAAAGACTCTACATTACATGCAGCAAAAACAGTTTTACTTTATAACAATTCTACAGTACTGAAACTCCTATAGAAATATCATCCGCAAAGAGTAGATACAAAACACTTGTATTGCAAGTAACACTTTTTAAATGTAATAAAACTTGTTGTTAATCAAATAAATTAAGGAAAGTATCGGCCCTGATATACACGACCCTGTGGGACCCTGAATCGTTAACCCCCTATTATTATTGAACGAAATTTGGACCAGTAGGTATATGGATGCTATGCTGGGTAAATAATTGACACCGTGTAGTTTATTCGGTTCGATTGGATTTTATTTATATGTTATGCTCTGTATGTAGAAATATCCTTAACATTGCGTTATATCTTGGGTGCTAATATTTATCTGATTTTGTCAAAACCTATCTTCTTCTATCTATCTTCTATCAATCATCATCATTATCAATCATCAATACGTAAAATAAAATTTTAAATGAAATTATTTTGTAACCGGTTCATAAATAAAAAAGTTATGTCAATAATACTAACTCACACCTAACAATAGTGATGTGTGAATAGATCGAACCAATAAATATATATATATATAGTTGCTCCGTAAGTCTCCGGTGGACTTCCAATCTTGCTAATCCATGTTCAAACCCATCTTAAATAGGTATGATTTCGTTTTTTACAGTTGTTTTTATTTATTTTTGTTCAAATTATTTATTTTTATTATCATTATATTATAATGTATCAATATTGTTTAAAATATCACAAATTATACACGAGTTATTAATATTAAATTATAACATAAATGTCAAGTAGTCAGTCATGAAGCTCTCATGTAAATAACCCCCCTCGGGTCGTGTCTGGTGCAAAGGAGCCCAGAACACTAGCCTTTGCACCAGGTACTATCCGGAGCGATTACTTTCATTGCTTCTATACCCCAACTGCCCATGGTCTAGACCTGCAACACGATATACTGCTACATAATGAGCGAGTTCTTTACTGACGCGTCTTCGGCCACGGCCGCAGGGGAAAGAGCTCGCAGCTATAGTTATGACACAGATCGCATCCCATACCAAGCACATATCCTCATGGCATCCGATCTGGACAGGCCTGGCGGCTCGAGAGCGCAAGGTACATCCGCTGAAATCAGGGTCATTGAGGTCATTGTCATTGTCATTGAGGTGACAAAGGTGAGACGATGGCAGTGCCCAAAAATTGCGTTTATTGTCCAGGCTACACCCCGTGGTCACAATTGGCCAGCGTTTCAGAATCTCTGTCTTGTGATCTTCTGTTTTTAGGGTTTATCTATATATGAAATTAGCTTTTCATTCGATTTTGTACGGGATTTTTATCAACATATATTATACAGTGTCTTTTTATATATAAATCATTCAAACCCTCTATGTCCGGTATCCTCCGAAGAGGCCTACTTTGACTAGGGTGACGGGTAGCTCATCCCATTATCATCAAATTCGCGCATGGAAGGAGATCTTTGCACGGTCTTTGACGCCTCTTTCGTATTCTGGGAAATAGGAGGATAGTGGTCCTCTTCCATACCCTTTCCGGTGCCTCTTTTGCCTTCATAAACACCTCAAAAATCGAAGCGGCGCACCATGACCAAGCCATAAAGCCACCATTCCAGATGCTGTCGGTCATGAAATAGCTGACCCAACTTTGATGGCCTTGCTTTCTCATACCCAAGCGGTGTGTGAAGGAACCCGGAACTGTGAGAAGAAGGAAACACGTGTGTTGGTAGAGCAATACAGTTCTTTACCGTGCGATAAAGAAATGAAGTTTCAAACCGCTTAGCTCGAGGCGATATTATTTCTCCCTTAAGTGAGTAACACCGCAGTCATGCACATGTTGTTCTGGACATGAAGGAAGACAGACAGATTAGTTAAAAGAGTCCTAATGAGCTCTTACACTCACTGCAGTGCGGTGGAAATGGTAAAATACAGCTAGAGAGGCAAGGTCTCTACGCGACTGCAGAGATTTTAAAATGTTAGTAACCTAAGGACTACCAACGCATGCCGCTGTAATCTTTTCTATTGCGTCAAATACTTACTGCGTACTACGCTGAGCCATCCCAGAGATGAGAACAGTATACCACGAGGAGCCAACCTGTGTATTTTACAATAGATACCTCTGCTCCTATTACACAATAGACAGCAAATGTGGGTAGAGAAACAGCCAGTTCTAGTAGGTTTCATAGGTCAAAAGAAATTTGAAACGTATATAGACATCAACTCCAGTGGTCAACTTGGAAGTATCTAATTTCCGGATACAAGTTGGTCACTGTAAGAAAAATATGGCAAAATGGGCCTATTTTAACCAGTACCCTGCGATTGCCGGGATCCATCCAAATCAATTCTGCATTTGCTCTTTCACCCACTGTGCCCTTCCACCTTTGTGTAAGGCAACGCACACCGATTTATCTGTCGTTGAAAAAATCTAATTATAGTTAAATCTATTTTCATGACGTTCTCGATGTATTTATTTGCTTAGTTCGTAAGTGGTAGTAGTGTGTTCGAAGGAGTAGGAAGGAAGGATATTTAAACTTTTATTACTTACGAATATTGCTAAATGTGGATACATCTGGGGGCACAGCAGTGCTCCCGGCAAGACGAGCCAAGTGAAGCGCATAGGCACTACCTATCTTTTTTCGAAACGCTTCGTCGTTTTTTTGAACTCTCATAACTTTGCTTTGGATAGTGCTAAATAGTTAAAATTTTCAAGATAGAATGCCATCGGTACAGTCATTAAACATACAAAGTTTGAATGTCATAGCTATTATACTTAAGATTTTATTAATGTCGCAAAACCCTTAATTTCGTCACTGACTCATCACTCACTGATCATCAAAATTGTTAGGCTACTTCCTGAAGTCCTAGAAAGCTGAAATTTAGTATGTAAGCTAATATTACTACAAAGACAACACAAGAATTAAAAAACCTAACTTAACCTATCCCCTGGGAATAGGAGGTGGAAGCACAGATTAAATAATAGTACCTACTACGGCGGAAGTTTTTATATGACACTTGCACTACAGTTTGTGCTACATAAGTGAAAATTAATGAAAATACTTCTTTTAACAAATAAAAAATACGTACGTCATAATTTTTAACCAACTTACAAAAATAAATGAAATCCCACCAATAACATTTTCATGTTAAATGTTGCCAAGACGAGTCTATGTAGTACGTACTATGTGTACGAGTCCCTGTGAAAAAGTTATCAGATCTCGTATAAAGCCAAGCTCTAAAGACTGCACGGGCCAAACCTACAAGCTCTATATTTTGAGTAAGGTGTAGTATAGAGCTTGTAGGTTTAGCCCGTGCAGTCTTTCGGTCGTACTACATAGACTCGTCTTGGCAACATTTTACATGAAAATGGTTTTTGGTGGGATTCTTATGTTTTAGTCAGCTTAAAGTTGAATTTTTCAAACCCCTTTCGCAAGCTTTGCCCAGCCCATAGAAGAAGCCTTTCTCATTTCGTACACAGTTTCCGGTAGTTTAGCCCTGGATTCATAAGCCGACTGGCTTATGAATCCAGGGCTAAAAACTCTTGTTCGAGTGACTACTCGAACAAGAGTTTCTTCATAATAAATAATAGAAAATATATAATATTGAATTGACTTGATACATGGTTTTGAGCTATTCCGATCTCAACGCGGTCGAAGTCGCGGGCAACAGCTAGTACATAATATACACATCTTATGACTAGTAACCGACCTTGTTAACCCATCCGTTAATCCCTCAAATGCTTGTGTAAAATCAGTTGTATATTTGATTGTATTGTTGAGAATTCTCAATCTAGAGATTGATAACTTTGCTACAGTCGCCCTTTTCTATTTTAATTAATTGAAATGCAATTAATAACAATGCTAGCATCTTAATCAGCTGCATTGCCATCCATGGCATCACTTTTCAATCTTCTTCTTTGACCTCGCCACGTCCCGTTACACGGGGTCGGCTTTTGTTATCTTGCGGCGCCACTCAGCTCGGTTCTTTGTCTCCTCCGTGGTGAGGGGCATGTCCTTCATGTCCTTTTGGACGGTCGTCAGCCAGGTCGCCAGAGGTCTTTCTCGTTGTCGATTGCGTGTTACGCAGGATAGGCACTTTTTTACAACATAATCGTCAAGACGGCGCATCACGTGTCCGTACCATCTCAGTCTGGTCTCTACCATTTTATCGGCTATGAGTATCACCTTCAGGCTTCCTCTAATGTATTCGTTTCGAACTTTGTCTTTCATTGTAACGCCTGCTGACCATCGTAGCATTCGCATTTCGGCTGTATGAAGTTTTTGTGTATGGGTTCTTTTAGCTGCCCAGGTTTCGCTGCCATATAATAAAGCTGGTCTAACAGCGGTTTTATATACCTTCCCCTTCGTTCTCACAGGTATTTTAGCATCACACAGAACTCCATTGAGTGAGCGCCATTTGCTCCATGCTGTGGTTACTCTATGTGTGACGTCCGCCTCTATGGTACCATCCTCTGATATCACAGATCCCAAGTATTTGAATTTGTGTACTTGCGGCAGCTTGATGTTATCCAGCGTAACGTCAGTGTTCAGAGTTCGCGTTTGGTCGAAGTTGCAGACGATATACTCGGTCTTACTTCTGCTTATCTTGAGACCATTGTTTTCTAGAGCCTGTCTCCACAGCTCTAGGCTTTCCTGGATATCCTGCTTGCTATCTGATATAAGAACCACATCGTCGGCATAAAGCATGTTACTTTTCAATATTAATAGAAAATGAAGGCATAGTAATTAAAATTTGATAGTTATGTGAAACATATTGTGTGCAAGGTATGTGAAAGGTAGGTAAGGTAGTAAATAATTTACCAAAGATCAATGTTAAATAATATAATAAGTACGTCTTTATGTTTGAAATTGGCTTTTTATCAAAATGGCCATTTTGATCCAGCGTATGGTTAGGAATTCCAAATTCAAATTAATTGAAATTTTAAGTTTGTGTATTTGTGTTTCGAATGTGATAATTCTTTTGTTAGCGCGCTATTTAATTTTGATTTGACATCGTTCTGTTCACAATATGGAAAACCTACAATATCGCATTATTTTCGATAACAAGTTTCATCGCGACACCTGCAGAAACAGCTCGAAGGATGATGATGTGTATGGAGACAACGCTTTCGTTTTGGAAATTTAGACCCAGAGCCGTCTTAAGGCTATATAGCGCCAGGGTGCGAAGCTCAGACTGCGCCCCCTCCCCCCGGTCAACAAAAAAAACGCAATAAATTTTTGATGTTTCATTGATTTTTCTCTAAGATCTGTAATCCATACTTTTAATATTATAAATGCGAAAGTAACTCTGTCTGTCTGTCTGTATGTTACGCTTTCACGCCTAAACCACTGAACCGATCTTGATGAAATTTGGTACAGAGGTGTATTAGAGCTCGAGAACGGACATAGGCTACCTTTTGTTGCGAGAAAGGGGTTTATGGGGGGGAAATAGGGGATGAAAGTTTGTCATTTTTGTAGATTTCCTAATGAAATTTGGTACAGAGGTGGATTAGAGCTTGGTAACGGACATAAGCTACCTTTCATAGCGAAAAGGTGGGTATAAGAGGGGAGTAGGGCCATGAGATGAAAGTTAGTCATTTTTGAAGATATCCTGATGAAATTTAATACAGAGATAGATTAAAGCTTGGAAACGAACATAGGCTACCTTTAATCGCGAAAAAGGGGGTTTAAGGGGAGAGGGGGGATAGGGCATGAAAGTTTGTCAGATTTGAAGATATCCTGATGAAATTTGGTAAAAGGATGAATTGGAGTTTGAGAACGGACATGGGGACAGGGGGGAGTAGGGCCATGAATGTCTTCTATTGTGAAATTTGGTACAGAGATAATTTAAAGCTTGGGAACAAACATAGGCTACCTTTGATCACGAAAAAGGGGGTAGAGGGGGGGATAGGGCCAGGGGATGTTAGTTTGTCAATTTCGAAGATATCTTGATAAAATTGATATAATATAGAGCTCGGCCTGCGCCCCCTCGGGCTACGCGCCCGGGTGCGGCCGCACCCTTGAACCTCCGGTTAAGACGGCCCTGTTTAGACCTCCAGAATATACTTCGTAGACGGTCATAGACCCTAGTTATCAATGAAGATTTGAAAATGATCGTGGAAGCGGATCCATCTTAAACCACGTTATAGTTAGCTGCAGGCTTCGCTGTGAGTTATAAAACTATTTTGAATCATTTGAAACAAATTGGAAAAGTGAAAAAGCTTGAAAAATGGGTACCGCATGAACTAAGTCAAGCAAACTAACAAACACGCGTCGACTGCTGCGTCATGTTACTTGACCGTCACAATAACGAGGGGATTATGAATCGTATCATCCATCGTATCTCCCGGCAGAGTAGAATTTAGGCGACTAAAGGAAAATGGCTGATTAACATCAGACAGACATTTACCGCCCAGACTCGGCCTCCAACAATAGTACCCGGAATACGGCAATAGGCTCACCCCCTATTACGTGGGACCGAATACAGATTAGTGAAATGTGGGTGTTAATTCACATCTGCCTAACCCTCGGGAGATAAAGGCGTGATTATATGTATGTATGTATCATTAATTGTGATGAAAAATGGGTCCTATACGATAGTCGGAAACGCAAATTACAGTGGTTAAACCCTGGAGAAACGACCAAATGTATGTGACCAAAAAGGTACTGGCTAGTACCTGCCTTGATTGACTAAATAAAAAAACTGTAAAAAAAATGCTGTTGTTGTTTTTCCAAATAAAACGCCAATTTATAATGTAATATTATATTTCGAAATAATGCATCTTAAACTCGTCGGAATAAAAAAGTCGGAACTTCACCTCGGAGATGAAAACCTCGCATTCAACCGGGGCTAAACCAAGAATGATGCTGAAACTAAAGTAATGAACTATTATTATCTAAAAGGAAACAAGTGATCAAGTTGAAAAATTATAGTTTTGATTTAAACACTCGTTCATATCCACCTGTAACAGAATAATTATACAATATTGCAATTAAGCCCTGCACCTAATTCGCACCAAAAGGGGTAACAAAGTGTAACTAAAGTCCATAAAACTGTCGTCAATTAAATAAATTACATTGAACGAGGCGATATAACGAGCGTGGTCACATCACCGAGAGAAGTATCACTCTATTATTTATAGACGCGTTCGATACGCAATACAAATTATTGTTTTCAAAGTATAACGTTTAGGGGAGCGCGTTGTTTGCAGAACAACCCTCTGGGACTCCCTTCGGGCTAGTGTGGCTCAACGAATTTAACATTTACCCATGTAGCTTTAAGTGTTATTTTGTGCGGCAATCCCCATCACCAAATACTTTTCGTTTCGCGAAGGCATTGTGGTACTATTATAGCAATCTTTTGACAATTGAATTTCGATTCGAGTGGCGCGCAGTGTGCAGATACGTCGTTACGGCTCAGATACGCAGCATGGGTGTTTGCGTGCGGTAATTGATACGAAGTGACAGACACGAGGGGATACTTTTTCAGCCTCCGGCCGTGGAGAGGACTAATGTTTTGACATCAACCGAAAAGAGATGGGTGTGATTTGAAGTGCCCTTTGTGGAATTATAGTCGCGGATGGCGTCTTTAATATTGACTAATGCATTTCGCTGCTAATGGGGAAATGTAATACGACAGGTGCGAGGGCTTTAGGGATGCTTTAGATTAAAAATACAAAAATTCATTACTATATTCCGAATTGTATATTCAATATAACTACAATTGTTAGTTTATTTACATTGTAATTGGAAAGCAAGAGAATCTCCAGCTGTTTAAGCTTTCCTCATATTAACGATGTGAATAGGTTGGCAAGTTTATTAATACTTAGTGGCAAGTTACTTCTTACCTAAGTTAATCTAAAAGCAGTGTTGAATATCTGGTTTATTATGGAGTTGAAAGAGTAGCAAAGCAAAGCAGACCTCGAGATCCAAACTAGAAGCTTTTGATTATAACGTGACATGATTGTGATTAAACGGCGGGATGATGATAATAATGATAAGTAGATACTTGTACCTACAGGTACTCGCAGTAGTAGATAGATTACATACATACATATAATCACGCCTTTATCCCCGGAGGGTTAGGCAGAGGTGAATTAACACCCACATTTCACCAATCTGTATTCGGTCCCACGAAATAGGGGGTGAGCCTATTGCCGTATTCCGGGCACTATTGTTGACTCGAGCCACGCATCTGAGGCTGAGTCTGGGCTTTACATATCTGTCTGATGTTAAAGTTAATCAGCCCTATCCCTTAGTCGCCTTGTACGACACCACATGGGAAGAGAAGGGGTGGCCCAAATTCTACTCTGCCGGTAGATGGTAGAGTGTGATGTTATATAATGGAAACTATAAATTAGAATAGTTTTACTTACCTACATTACTTTGCAGTAATATACTCTAATCTCTTAAATAAGATTCCTTCACGGTAAATGCTATCGGGATACATTTAACCAAGTAACGTATTAAAAATATAATCGATCTAACTAACTTAGAAACCTGCCTAGTGTACTTATGCAAATTAAATCGACATTAAAGTTTCAAGGGCGGATCAGGCGGTCCATTAATAAATCAGTTCGCTAAAACCGTAATTGTAATCTCAAACAAGGCGAAGGGAGCGCGGTGTTTGTTCTAACAACATTATTACAATAGGTTTGGGTTCGGTTCGCCGCCGCCGCACCGCGCGGTTCCGCCTGGCGCGGCGTGCAGCGGCCTCGCGAGCGCCCCACCCGCTCGGTTCTCACGGTGTAAGCGGTCTTCTCTTGTGCCCATGGATTGCATATTTATGTAAATAAAACATCATTCGACTATTATTGAGACATGAACATTTTATATACTCATGGTTAAATGAATATGTACGCAATACTTTGCCCACTCATGTTACGAATTCGTTTTGATAGTCTCAGTAATAGTAGAACAGTGTCTCTACCATGAGTTTACACGGTCAATTCACGCTAGCGTCGCCGTAAATCATTTGTATGAAATTTTGTACAGCGCCTCTGGCGGTCACGGAAAGAATTAAACTTTGTACCATGAGTACTATAGATTTCGCTAGTTATAAAACGCGTAGAAATCTATTCGATTGTTCGTAGCGTTTTTCAGCTTTTGCCTACAAAACGGCACCATGAGTCACTAATTTGACAGACGCTAGCGAGGCTTTCTATTGCGATTGATTCTCCGTAACTCACTAGCATTTTGAAGCGTGAAAACGTTTGTTGATATCATAATTGTGTTTATTTTTCGGTGTTGAATTGGATAATAATATCTGGAAGAGCTTATTTAGCATGGAATATGTTAGTGGTAGCTGAATATGAAGACCAAAGACGTGAACAATGCCAATTTCAAAATAATATGCGAGTTCATTTTGGATACCAATTAGAAAATATAAGTGATAGGAAATTTACTAAACTATACAGACTCTCTAAAGAAGATTTTGAAGATTTGTGCTCATTGTTAAGTGTAACGGGTTTAAAGTCAGAGTAGTCAGAGTTACATTACAAACAAAGGTGAGTTGGTGTGGTTGATAGCTGAAAATAAAAGGCATTGATGATGATCGCACTTCTCAGTACCTCCCCAATATTCAAATAGATTGTGGTTATCTACTTGCAGGTTTTGTGTTCTTTGTTATTTTTTGCCAATACATAAAACTTGATTTAGAGATTCAAAACTCCCGCTAACGAACGGTTCAATGACACAAATAAACTCAACTGACTCTGGCAGTCTGTGACAAGTGTGTGTGACACAGGGATATTCACAGTGAGTTTTAGCATCACTTTAGAACTATACTCTGAGCATTTGATTCTTTCTCTTTTTTCGAGTAATGATAGAAAGAAATAAAACATACGAGTGAAGTTAGCTAGTTAGCTACAAAGTGCCAACATAAGAATGTCAAGGACGCTGTTGGACGATACTTGCAATCGAGCTCACGCTAGCGTCTCCGTGAGACCTCTTAAAACTCATGGTACAAGCATTATCGAAATCTATCTGAACCACGTTATGACGCTAGCGAGCTTGACGCTAGCGCGTAAGTTTACGATGTAAACTCATGGTAGACACACAGGTCCCTAGGTAGTAACAACTGTGTTTTAATATTGTATAGTTTAGAAATTTAGTGTTCAGAAACTTATAGTGACTGTGACTAAGTATTGATCAGTTTGCTCACGCACAGATCAACATATTGTTACTATTCTATTATATATCATCACCATCACCATCACCATCAGGCTATATTAGTCCACTGCTGGACATAGCCCTCCCTATTATATATAGTGACATTATAATGAAGGAATTGGTTGATTCAATTTAATTAATTAATATGATTCAGACACTTCATAGAAGTGATAAAAGGTGTGATAAAAGCACCGAATCGTCCAAGAACACAACAAGGAGCGGTGTTATATAAGTACCTTGCGTTAGCTAGCAAAGAGCATAGAATTGAGAAATCTATGTATTATGCCCAAAACCCCATTCCATCCCACGTTATCCCATAAAATAGGGGGATAAAAGTGTGTACGGCATCTTGTGAATTTTCATTTGGCATGTGCAAGAAATACAACTTGAAAAAGGGAACTGCACTCACTTTCAGGAAACAGCCAGGACACGGATACTTGACGGATAGAATTTACACAGAACTGAATAGGTTCTGATGATAGTAACGTAGTGGCACCAATGATCGACACTTTAAGGAGATAGTGGGCTTCTTAATAAGATTAAAGGTCATTTAGTCATCTTTAAACCAAAAGTAACGATTGAGTATGGTAAGGTATATTCTTGAGATAAGAATAGGATGTATTATTTTTATTAACTATACACGGACTAGAAAAAAATCCCAAAAAATGAAAAAGTATAAAAATCTCCAATCATCGACACCGAATCTCCAGTAGTCAACACCCAGTCATCGACAGCTGCCACTTACCGACACCCAGTTATCGACTGTTGACTATAATGTGTATCTGCCAAATAACCACCTGCTTAGTGGGTCATTAAAATAAAATAAACTGTTTAATAAGTATCTATTATTTTATTGTCCACAGTACAACATCCATATCTAAATCAAACTTTTGTAACTATAATAAAAAAGGTCAAATAATTCTCAAAAAGTTGAAATTGCAAAAATCTTCAATATTTACTGTAAAGTTATTCTTACTTAAATAATTATTAAATATTTATTAGTAATCAAATCACACAACAAAAAGGATTTGGTCTGTTTTGATCAATTTTTTTTTGCACACTGTCTAATAGCGAAGAAGCTCGCTGAACTCGAGGAAGAATTGAGCAGGTTACGATGGGATATCGTAGGATTGTGTGAAGTCCGGAGAGAGGGGGAGGACACCATGATCCTCAAATCCGGTAACTTGCTCTATTTCCGGGAGGGCGACAAACTGTCCCAGGGTGGTGTCGGGTTTATCGTCCACAGGTCCCTTGTCAACAACGTGGTCCAGATCGAGAGTGTTTCGACGAGGGTAGCGTACTATAAGTACTCAGAATCACCAAACGGTATTCGCTGAAGGTCATACAGGTACACGCACCGACCTCGAAGCACCCCGACGACGAGGTGGAGACTATGTATGAGGATATCTCTAAAGCCATACATAGCTCCCGAACACACTATACCGTTGTGATGGGGGACTTTAACGCGAAACTGGGCAAACGAAGCGACAATGAGCTGAGAGTGGGGCAATTTGGATATGGAAAGAGGAATGCACGTGGCCATCTGCTGGCCGGCTTCATGGAGAAGGAGGGCCTTTTTATGATGAACTCCTTCTTCAGAAAGCCGGAACAGCGTAAGTGGACATGGCTACACCCTAACGGTGTCTCAAAAAATGAGATTGATTTCATCTTGTCGACGAAGAGGCACATATTCAATGATGTCTCCGTGATCAATTCAGTAAAAACAGGAAGCGATCACCGGATGGTAAGAGGCACATTGAATCTTAGAACAAAGCTCGAAAGATGTCGACTGATGAAGTCTACGCTCCGACCAGCACCTATCCAGTTCCAGAACCCTGAGCACTTTCAGCTCGAGTTGCAGAATCGCTTTGAATGCCTGGGAGATTGCGAAAATGTGGATGATTACAATGACAGATTTGTAGAAATTGGCCAAACGACTGGGTCTAAGACCTTCAAAGCCCGTCGTTCAAAAGGAACCAAAAAGATCTCGGACCTCACCAACAAACTCATGGAACAAAGGCGAAATTTGGTTCTGCAGTCCTCTGAAGATGCTGCTCAGTATCGGCGTTTAAACAGACAGATCTCCAAGTCCTTGACTCGCGACCTATGCCTCGTATTAAGGAGGCGATCGAGAGCAACAAAGGCTCAAAGGTTTTCGCAAGGGATCTGTCTGTTGGTCAAAGCCAACTGACTAAGCTGAAGGCGGAGGATGGCAGAATTATTTCGTCAAAGCCGGAGGTGTTGGAAGAGGTTGAGAAGTTCTACGGACAATTATACACGAGTGTATGGCAATCTGTTAATAATCTGGCTAAAGACCCAAGAGCCAGATTGACCCGACACTATACCGAGGATATCCCGGACGTCAGCCTGTACGAGATCAGAATGGCTCTTAAACAGCTAAAGAACAATAAGGCACCGGGTGATGATGGGATCACGGCTGAGCTTCTGAAAGCTGGTGGAACACCGGTACTTAAAGCTCTTCAGAAGCTATTTGATTCCGTCATATTCGAGGGACGAACGCCTAAGGCATGGCACAGCAGTGTGGTGGTACTCTTCTTCAAAAAAGGTGATAAAACCTTGTTGAAGAATTATAGACCCATCTCGCTTCTGAGCCATGTCTACAAGTTGTTTTCGAGAGTCATTACGAATCGTCTCGCTCGCAGGTTCGACGACTTCCAGCCTCCCGAACAAGCCGGTTTCCGAAAAGGCTTTAGCACCATAGACCACATACATACGCTGCGACAGATTATACAGAAGACAGAGGAGTATAATCAGCCACTCTGCTTGGCGTTTGTGGACTATGAGAAAGCCTTCGATTCGATCGAGACCTGGGCTGAGCAGTCTCTCCAACGGTGCCAAATTGACTATCGATATATCGAAGCGCTGAAAATGCCACCATGTCAGTCCGGCTCCAGGACCAAAGCTCAAAACCTATCCAGTTGCAGCGAGGGGTGAGACAGGGAGACGTTATATCTCCGAAACTGTTCACCGCCGGCCTGGAAGATATTTTCAAGCTCCTGGACTGGAGAAGACTCGGCATCAATATCAACGGCGAGTACATCACTCACCTTCGATTCGCTGACGATATCGTAATCATGGCTGAGACCTTGGAAGACCTAGGCACTATGCTCGATGGCCTCAGTAGAGCCTCCCAACAAGTGGGCCTCAAAATGAACATGGACAAGACGAAAATTATGGCAAATGTCCATATCGCACCCACTTCTTCTTTAAAGGTTGGAGACTCTACACTCGAAGTTGTCGACGAATATGTTTACCTGGGACAGACAGTCCAGTTAGGCAGGTCCAACTTTGAGAAAGAGGTCAATCGTCGAATCCAGCTCGGCTGGGCAGCGTTCGGGAAGCTTCGTAATATCTTCTCGTCCAAAATACCGCAGTGTCTCAAGACTAAAGTCTACGACCAGTGTGTGTTGCCAGCGATGACCTACGGAACTGAGACTTGGTCCCTTACTATGGGCTTCATAAGAAGGCTCAAGGTCACCCAAAGGGCGATGGAGTGTGCTATGCTCGGAGTTTCCCTGCGTGATCGAATCAGAAATGAGGAGATCCGCAGGAGAACTAAAGTAACCGACATAGCACACAAAATCGCCAAACATAAGTGGCAGTGGGCGGGGCACATAGCTCGTAGAACAGATGGCCGTTGGGGCAAGAGAGTTCTCGAGTGGCGACCACGCGCCGGAAGACGCAGTCTAGGCAGGCCTCCCACACGGTGGACCGACGACCTGGTCTGGAGACGCAGGACCGGTCATTGTGAAAATCCTAGGGGGAGGTCTTTGTCCAGCAGTGGACGTCTTTCGGCTGAAATGATGAAATGATGATGATAAAGCTAATATCCACTTTTCCAAAATGTCTTCTTCCCCTTTAGTTAAAACTGTGCTCGGCCCCATAGTGCAACCCATTGTTGTTTTTCCCGAAATTTTAAAATGGAGCGTAATCCTAGGTACTCCGAAACGTTTCGCAGCAACTGCAATCTTTTCGCCATTTTTAACAGCTTCTACAGCTTTTTCTAACTGCTCGGGAGAATATTTTTTTCTCGGAGCCATCTGTAAGAACCAATCATCGACATATATTATCCTCCAATAATCGACGCTTGTCGATTACTGGTAGCTCGACTATGATTAGTTTATTTCAAATATCTACTAAATACGCAAAGTAATACGAACTATATTCGGTTGTCAAATGAAAAATGTTTCAAAAAATTATTATCGACACGTGTCGATTATTGGAAAAGTCAGTTTGTGAAAACCAGTGATCGACACCAACATTTTACTAAAATTAAAATAACCTTAAAATTTCGTTATAACAAAAATAGATCCTATAGTTCTTATAGTAACCCGTGAAAAAGATTCAAATAAGTTACAATACAGTAACTAGTGTAATTAACAAAAAATGTACTCACTTCCTTAAGGATTTCACTAAGAAATGTTGTTATTTTCACCGGTACTCCAGTCGCAATCAGTTGTTATACCGCCATTTTCAAAACAACATGGCGGATTTTGTTTAAATGTCAATGGGAGGCAGTCAAAAGTGTGCTATCTATGGTATAATGTTGCCTTATAAAATAATCGATTTCTTACTCTTATTTTATTGAATCAAAAAATAAAGTGTCGGTCATTGGTTCTTGTCGGTCATTGGTGCCACTACGTTAAGAGAGTATTTATGAGAGAGATCCTGTTTTCCATAATATCTGGTGACTTTTTAATAGTGCAAGTAATATGGACTCGACGCCAGGTCTTGACGTAGCTTTCTTTTGTTTAATCTACTATATAAAAATAAGTCGGGTTTTCCTTCCTGACGCTATAACTCCAGAACGCACGAACCGATTTCCACGGTTTTGCATTCGTTGGAAAGGTCTCGGGCTTCGTGAGGTTTATAGCAAAGGAAATTCAGGAAAACCGACATCCACGCGGGCGGAGCCGCGGGCAACAGCTAATATTTTATGAAAGTTTAGAACTAAGGTAATTAATTGATGATAAGTAAATTGGAATGTGTTAGGCTTTAATCGATTGATACCCTAATAAAGTGAGTAGGATAAATATGATCAGCAATCTTTCTTTATATGCAACCATTATGATAAATATGGGTCTAGGCGACAGGGCAAAATTATAGCCTGACTTTTCCCGACTTCCCATAATGTTATTGCCACTTTAATTTAAAATGGCATACAATGCAAGTAGGCTAATTTTTTTTATGTCACCGCCAACTAGCTTAGTCAGCCGTTAAATTAACTGCCTAGGCAGTCAACTAAGCGGCGCCATTTAATAAACGGCCTTAAAAAAAATTCTATGCACTGGGCGAACATTCAAATTTTACCCAAAAATTACGAATCTTATTGGTTATTGTTAATTATCATCATATATAGTAGCGATAAGGGTGCATGGTTAGGCAGGCGTCGAGGCGTGGTACACCGCCGGCGGCCATTTGCACCGCCCTGTGGAAGCAATCTCATCTGCTTGTCTTGTCACCTATAATATCCACATAATAATTGTAAATGTAACCAATAAATAACTAGAGTTTAATGAAACAGACTTTAAATGCAGTCATCATCAGATCGGTCTTGACGAAAAAAGTGCTTAAAGTGATCTTAATTCCTTAGTTTTTCCCCTTCCATGCTGGACTGATTATTCTGATATTTAGTTCACGCCTTCAGTTCAAACGATAAATACAATTAAAATCAATAAAACTGTTTGATTTACACTCATACCTTGGTTATTAAGATAATTTTGAGACTGTAGTCAAGATCTTTCTGAAGCTGACTCTACATTGTGCTATCTAAAATAATTTCCTTTCTTAATTTGACGTGTAATACTCAAGTGCCTTATTCTTAAATGTTTTTAAAATAATTACTGATACGGGTTAAGTACATCACTAAAATTAAAAAAAGAAACGGTTTACACTTCTGGAGTGGCGGCAGAAGTGAAAACTATTTTTTCTTTCTTTCTTCTTTATATACATACATAGATAGAAAAAGATAAAAAAGACGGGTTGCACTCTGGGAGTGCCGGCAGAAGTGAAAACATTTTCTTTATTTCTTTCTTCGTTATATACATAGAAAAAGATAAAAAAAGAACATACCATACCATACCTATAATATAGCGCCAATCATAGAACCTATCACTAATTTTCTGCTAATTTTCTGTCAGAAGAAATTAATAAATTACAAAAAGAAAAGATAATCACAATAAGTAATAAATTACAAAAAGAAAAAACAATCACAAAAAATTCGTGAAGGCCAGGTGGTTTGAACCCGATACTATCTGAAGCTATAAGGACTCACAGTCGAAGTGCTTACCGTTTAAGCTACAACGTTATCTATCTTAACTTGCAAAATAGATAGTCTGTACCTAATCTTGTATGACGACCGCTTCCTTAACATTTTACACCCATCCAACGCCGCTAAAGAAGTTTTCACTTCAAAAAATAACCATACCATACCACACCATAATAATATAGCGCTAATCATAGAACCTAACACTAACTTTCTGCTAATTTTCTGTCAGAAGAAATTAATAAATTACAAAAAGAAAAAATAACCACATAAAAGTAATAAATTACAAAAAGAAAAAATAATCACAAAACGTGTCAGAAGCCCGGGTTCGAACCAGGTACTATCTGAAACCATAAGGTTACAGTCGAAGCGCTTACCGCTAAGCTACGAAGCTTCTTAGCGTACCTAGCAAAATAAACATTCTGTAGTTAGGAATGTTGTATGCAGCAGAAAATTAGTGGTAGGCTCTATGATTGGCGCTATATTATAGGTATGGTATAGTATGTTATTTTTATCTTTTTCTCTGTATATAACGAAGAAAGAAAGAAAGAAAAAGTTTGAATCTCCGTTATGTATGGAAATATTTGGTGATTATCTGTGTAATGTTTGGTAAAATCACCGCGCGCGAACGTGTTAAAAGATAAAAGAAAATTTTTTTTTTTTACGTGCGGGAAATCCCCTCGGATACCCACCCCTCCGGAGCCGGAGGGGTAGGTTATGTCGGACTCGAACCGACTAAACCGCACGCCGTCTGTGGGTCGATGTGCTAGGCCGGAGGTGAGGTTATCTTTTGACATATCCCTTGCACCCCGGCTGACCCAGGGCCATTCCTCTCGGTCTTGCCCTGACTCGCCCACGGTATGGGGGGGCGCGCATCGTCCTACGATGCGTGCCGCCGCCGTGGCCTGCTTCTGCTAGGGTGACGAGCGGCTTCACCCGTCACCGTCAGGCCCGCGCTCATGGGGGGCAGAAAAAATAAAAATATACATATCATATTTTGGTTGTTTTAATTTTAATATTAATAAATAAAATAAGACAAGGATGTACAAAGGATGTACAAAGTGCAAGTAAGTAATTTTTTGAAAAAAATATTTTTACAGAATCATCTAGCGTAGAGAATAAATAAGTAACCTTGTGTTACATGTATGATAGTTGTTATAATAACTCAATCTATTTTATGAAAATTTCATCACAATTATTTCACCCGAGTTCAATATAGTTGTTAAATGTTAGTTTATTTATTAAATGGTATATTTAGCTGAAATTGAAAATTAAAATAATAAAAAATGAGCCATCTATCGGCATTAGGGCAAATCATTTAGGGGGCCTAAATGATTTTGCTATAATCCGAAAGATGGCCTTATTTTTAAAAATGATTTGCCTTATTGAAGATTATTCTAGACGAATAATAACGCATAGAAACGCAATACGCGCGAGCGAAGTGAAGCCATTTTAACCAAGCCGGCTTACTTATTATCATGGTTACCAGTGTTATCACATAATTAGGTAAAATATTAAAAACAAATTAATTGGTATTAGTAAGTTTCAAAATACTCCATGGATATATCATTGATTCGTAAACTTTACTTACCGCTTTTAGATACATAGCAAAAGCTGTTTTATCAAAAACTCTATAATTATTTAATTTTTTATTCATAGCTATAGAACATAAACATATTCGAAGCAAATTGAAATAATAAATAAAATATTTACAATTATCTAATGCGTCGATAACAAATTCTACATGGACACGATTTATTAATTTAAAGTTTTCACTTCTGCCGGCACTCCCGGAGTGCAACCCATCTTTTTTTTATATAGGACACGTCAATTTGACTTTACCTCGCCTGATGGTGAGCTGAAGGCAAAGTGTCTGGAAAGAGGGCCACCATTATATACATGTGCCATGTTAACAATGGTGGCACTCAGCTTGACGGCCTTATCAAACACTTTTTCACGCCCCATTTAAAGGACCCGGGACTGTAGGAAGAGGGAAACACGTGAGCTGTCAAGGAATTCCAGATATTAATGGTGCGACAAAGGCAAGAGCCACCGAAACGCTTGGTTCTTGAATATGCGGGTGACATCTAAGTCCTGCATGTATTATGTTGTCCTGTATAGTGAAGGAGAGGGTCGTGTAATTTCATTAATAATTTGATCAAGTAATCGTACCTTATAGTATCTTACTTCCATCTTATCGTAACTTTCCTACGTTTGCAAGCTACCATCGCAATTGGTTGCTAAAACTCTGAAAGTACCTATTAAAAAAAAATATTTTAGAAGTATAAGTCCATATAAGTTTTACAACCTGTGAATTTAGTTTTTTAACATACCTTTTTCTGAAGCTATTTTTCTTACGCAATACTCGCACAAGGGACTATAAAGCTTAGGACGGAGGCAATTTTTTTAATTGAAGTTAGAAAACAATAATTTTAATGATACATATTTACAATTGATGGCATAACATGCTAACTATTTAACTCATTTTGACTTATAAGAAAGAAAACGATCGAAGTATTTAAAGCGGTATGAAAAATTAATACATAGGTACATGTGGCGAGCACGATCTCCAGATATTCGCACGTTTGCATTCTTTTTGCATATTGCACCAGAATAGAATAATATAAGAAATGATCACTTCGTTTTGTCCATCCGTTTGTTGAGCAATATAGTTAGGTAACAACGGAAAACCGTAGATGCGGAATAAGATTGCAGTTTTAATTCCATGCAAAATAAACAAACTGTGACTGTTAATACCTTCCTACCTCCTTGGTTCGCTAATCTTTCAATAAATATATCCTCGTACTTCTAATATAAATACGGACTTCTAATATAATAACTGAAGCATAATGTTAGTTATGATTCTAATTTCCCATCCACTTGATCCTCAGTGTGTGTTTGTCTTAAGCAGAATGAACATTACCGCATTGAAATGAAATTATGCATGCATGATACTGGTGCGCTGCAACAGTGCCTACATACAATAGAATTTGGGAATTCTGCACGCTCCCAATGGCATTAATACAATGGGGCGTATTGTACAACTTGTAATGTAAGCTACAAGTAGATATGTGTTTATAACTTTTTAATTTCATCTTTATTTAGCTGAGTTAGATATTTCTTGTGCTTTCTTGATTGATTATGTCTCTAAGTAGGTAGCCACTCAATTCACATGGAAATGTAAGCTATTAGGCGTCCAGTTCTGTTAGATAGACCAACCTATTCTATTACCCGTTAATTTTCCTATCATCATCATTAGGATAGGTTGTGATAAGACAACTTGGTAGGTAGGTATTTAGCTATAGGTACTTATTTACTATATGTTGGTAACTAGGTAGGTATATATTCTATATGATTGGTATTGTGCTGCTCGTGTATTAAACTATAGAAATCTAATCCTGTATTGGCTCCATGGTCAAAACATTCCACTGTTTTGTACATCACAAAAGGGGATACCGAAGTCACTTATTGATAGGCAGGAAACAGGGGTACTTTTATTACAGAAAATGAACTCATTGACTGCAATGAAAACAGCAAACGAGTTAAACCAAACACAATCAGCAGTACACAAAAGAACATCGGGCTAATCTTATTGTGGGCGAGGAATGACAAAGTAGTCGGGTGCGAAGAGCGGCTGTAAGGAGTCGCCCCGGAGTCTGGCGGTGGCAGAGGCCATATTTGCCGCCCGAGTGCCGTTCAATTCAATGGTAGCGGGGGAGCGGGAAGGGGACGCCGAACGCGAAAACCCCGTCACTCTTTCATCGAAAGTTAATGGGACCTTTGTAGGGACGACGACCGACTCTTGTAATGCAATTAACTCCGACAATGGTACTATCGCTAACGAATTAATTTCCTACTGAATAAGCTAATAAGGTTCTCTTTTTTAATGTACTTAGTTTTTGTTGGGGCGCTTTCATGCGACACCAGATAAGTTTATATGATGTTTGAGGATTGCATGCCACGTTACTATGACTCGTGACTCTGCATCGTAAATCATTGAAAGTAGATAATTTTTCAATATTCTTTTACGGAAACTTGAACTTTCGCTGAAAAGTCAATCACTTAGGGGATAGTTTTTCCATACTCGTCTTTATACAGATGACATGTGTTGTGTGGGTGTGACTTTGTGGCCCACCAAGATCTGAGAGGCCTAAGGCCACTCCATTTACCGGCCGGTCATATCTGCTGATCGACAGACAAGGCTTCGGTGCAGAATCTCCTCTCGGGTTCAGAAGACCTTCACTCCCACATAAGCCGAAGCAACAGGAAAAGAGGGTGGACCCCAGTCTCCAAAGTGTGAATTTCGGCTGCAGCAGGCATTGTTGTTCAGATGAAAAAATATATCCCAATTACAAGTTTTTATGAGTACAATAATAAATAATAGTAGGTATAAGAATAAGTTAACGTATAAAATGCGCAAGACCTTGATAGCCGATAGGTTACGTATTTACATAGTTACGTAACCTATCAAGATAGATCCAGAAGAACACGACGCAATATTTAAAAAAAACTAGAACGTAATTTTTTGACTAAAAATGCACCTATACTTTTACTAGATAATACATAACGTGATATTAGCCGGTAAACGCATTTTAATTTCAATGTGTAGAAAACATTCACGCAAGCTTCAGGAAATATCGAACAAGTGTCCAATTTTCAAACTACACTTAACGTTAGTCATGCATGGTTGTATTTATTAGAAAACAAATTTATTTTACATTTTAATACTTACAAATCATCACAATATAATAAGTATGTCAACATATTGTAAAGGAGTAATACCCATTGGATAACAGAAGAATTGATATGTATTTACAACAGTTGGAAAGAGGCCGCTCAGATCTGCCTGTGTGCTGTGTTGTGACGGCAAGGTGCTACAATGGCTCACTCGTCGACCACCCGCAGTCTGGGAATATCGCCGCACTTGTGTCCGTTCTCTCAAGTGGAAGCGCTCGGCCGACGAGCTCCTACCTACCGGGAAATATCAATGATGGCCAAACAACAATAGTCCCTTTTGAGGTTTTTTTGGATCAGGCATCCAGTAGCTTGGTCAATGTTTGAATCGTTTCAATTGTCCGTAGATAACGCGGTGTATAATAACCAATCGATCGAATACGAATGCGAATTACTGGATCGTTTAATATTTACGGAATTCTGGAATTGTGATATCACAGTAAAGATTTTGGGTCATCTTTTGTTGTTTATGCATAAAGGATTTACTGGGGTTTTTGCAGATTTTAATAACGACATGAATCCTTAAATATAACTGATATGCCTATGTAAAACTGCGATTTGTTATTGTGTCTGTCAATTATTGAACTCGATCAGGTTATGGTGCCTACCTAGGTACTCCATAAAAATGCACACATGCGGATTGGACAAACAAATCATTCAATCAATCTGAAAGAATACGTAAGCCGTATATAATGTGAACTTAAACTTAGTTTGAAGAGTTCGGTACCTCAAACGTAAAGACGGAAGCCTAATAGGATTCTCAAACAATGCAATCAAGCGATACAGTCGTTTATTCCATCATCAATGGTTTATGCAACATATTTAGACAATCGCAAGACAATCAATACCTATAGGATAGTTATTTCTCGTTTTTGTTGAGCTAGAATCATGAAATCTAATAAGAAGCATTGAAGAAGAAGGAGATCTTATAGCACAAGTAATGGGAAATGTCTGAAAAGTTTCCAATGACAGTCTTCACTCTAGGATGTCTTCGACCATCGGTCCTTTGGTAGATTTGGTCAGTTCATTATCATTTCGGTTGCTTATTCTGCGATTTTAACTCGGGTTCATTATTAATCATAAATATTTTTAATATACTTTTTTATTATTTTAACACGAGACAAGTGTAGATTCCTCCATAAGTATTTAGTCTTAAGAAATTGTAAATTGACGTCTCGAAAATACCGCAGTGGAGTTTGTTGCGCTGTTTCTTCTTCTTTAGCACCTAGAAAGCGGTGGAAAACTTAGTTTTAACACAATTTTGAAAATAAACAATCAGAATTTAAATTTGAATAATAGTGTAATTTCATGTTTTTGCGGAATCTTCAGACGGTTTTGTTTTAAACATTTAGAGCTTTAAGGCAATGACTATTTCAATTTGAAATACTTGATGATATGTTTGACATGACTGTTATTGCGACTTTGTAGTATTTTGATACCCTTATATTTAATCACAGGTATGGTTTAAGAACCGTCGGGCGAAATGGCGTAAGCAGAAACGTGAAGAACAGGAGCGGCTACGAAAGCTGCAGGAAGAGCGAGCGTGCGGGCGCGCGCCTCTCCTTGCGCGCCCCGTGCTGTCGCCCGCGCCCTCGCCGCCCGAGCTGGTGCCGCCCGCGCCGCCCGCGTCGCGCGTCTACTCCGATGACTCCGACTCAGACCTAGAGGTCGCTTGAACCCTTGCGGTACTAACAAGTGAACTAAAAAAACTTCAAAGATAAACACTACAAAATATAAACATGAAAGTGATGTGCCGATGTGATTGTGTCTCTGTGCCATTCCTAATCTCAGTGCTAAAACGATTAAAATAATGATACCCCTAGGTGTTGTTAAACTGGTTAAATTTTCAAGACTTGTAGATACTTAAATTATGAAATATATTTAACCCAACTTATTAGCAAATTTAGCATAGGAAATCGTAACTTATAGTAAAATAAGAATGTACTATATATATATATAGAGGTACCTATATTATTTATACCTATGTACTTAAGTACCAATCTATGTAGTTTAATGTAAATGCATTCAACATTCCTTGTTCAATGTTCAGTTCAATTTTGAAGAACTTACTACCTTGCCTTGCTAATTACATATTATGGTTTTCTAGTAATTTGAGAAGTTAACATACAAAACGAAAAGCAATATTTATAAAATAGTAATAAGTAATAAAACTATGTTTGCAATACGAAGTTACTAAACTAGATAGGTATTTAACACAGATATCCGAGTATTTTAGCCATAAGCAATAATAGAAAATATCAATTTGCTCGTACCTATTCAGGTAACCTTCCTATTCGTTCTTATTTTAACCCTTTAACTAGACAGGCGATAATTTTAATTCCTATTACGCTATTACTTATACGTTTTGTATGTTAAATTGCAAACTTCAACTAATTATAACAAGACTTCCTAGTATGAAGTACCTGCCTAACTAGGATGGAATTTTATTGTACTTTCGATTTCGTTAGTAGTTAAAAACTAGATGACTCTGCTAGTTGTACCTTAACAACTAAAATAATTTAAATTAAATAAAAATAATGTAAAAAAATTATAACTTCGAGATTATAAACTGCAGGCTGGCTTATCTTCTAAGCATTGCATAAATTCAACTATCAGTCATGCCGAAGCCACATAACGATCATATTGTCGAAAGTTTATGAAAATATTGAAATAAAACTAATTTTAACACGATTTATTATAGCCGTGGGTTCCCAGTAATAATGAATGTCATGTACCTACATGATATCTGTCCGTCAGAAATAGTTCTATTTCAATCAGGAGTTCAACTTTTTGTCCACACCATTGGCATTATTTGTCCCAGTGGTACCTACATACAGTAAAGCCTGTCTCAATGCTGGCCTGTTTGTTAAATTGTATAGCGTTCTTCAATATTGACTGCTCACTGTGCTACCATGCTTACCTTATCTAGGATTATTTTATTATATTCTATGTGTATATAACTGATTTAAGATTATGAGAGATATAGAGATTTAAGTACGAAGTTTAATAGAAAAAAATGTACTTGTTAGCTGTCTGTACCTACCTAACAATTTGTCATATTGGAACTTCAGTAACTAGTAGATACCAACTTATTATTGACTGGTATTGTATCTGCGATTATCAAACATTCAATATGCAATAACTTAATGTTCTTATTGATTACATAGTTAAAGAATGGAACCCTAATTACATAATATGTCTAATCTCATTATGGAATTTTTACTTTGAATAATCCTTGCCGAGCCTTTACACCTAAATACTATTACCGCTGGAGTAAACATTTTATTAAACTTACTAGTCAGACAGAAGTAAGTGGGACACAACCACCACGAAGATAAACCGGTCTTGGTAACCTATAATTTACAATGAACATTAATATTTTACAAAAAATATAGAAGGAGAGTAGAGCTAAACGATTCATCGGGAGTATCACGAATTGTTTTCATGATCAAGTGATTAAGAAGTCTGCCTTACGATCGAGAAGTCCCGAGTTCGAATCCTGGTCTTTACATGATTACACTACCGCACTATCCACTCCTAGCACAAACAATTTTCTTTATAGTTGGAGGGGTCAGAGGGAATATTAGTAATATCAGTTACTAATTATTATATTTTAAATATCATCCTAATTCTCAATATAGATTCTAGGTTCTATGTATATGTATGTAAATTAATCTTATTACCAGATGCAGAACATTATATTGATAGATGAGAAATAAAATAAAAAGAGAGGGCAAAGGCAATAAAGGCCTAATAAAGTGGACAATGACAGACAGAAAATCCTTTTTTTTTCGTCTGCGTACACACAAATTTAGGTAACTTGAATTTTTTTTCAAATGACACCTAAGGATATCTTCTCTAAGAAGAACATTTTTTAGTATCTAACAATAAAATAACTAGGGAATAAAGTACCCGTTGACTGGTAGCCCCATTGAAATTGGGTAGAAAATATCTGAAGCAGCGCGGAGTCTGGAAAAGTGTCCGATAAACAATAGTAGACTTCAACCAACAGTAACTTACGTAAATTATAATAGTAAAGTACTTATATAGGTATAAAAATAGTAAAACTTAGATATCAAGTTAAGATGTCATCAATGGGTAACCCAAAGGCGGATTAGATGTAGCATTGTGTTGTCAAAGGATGGTGTCCTATCCAGCATACTAATGAACACTGAACTGATATAAGTATGGCCTTGCACATGCCACGATAATTCTGTCATGGACTGTGTCATCCTAATAAATAATGGACACACAATACGTGCAAGCATTATAGTTAGCCGCATCGAAGTATTTATATGTAATGATGAAATGTCTCAAGGAGCGGCTCGTTATAATAGGATATTTGTGTAATTACCAAACATATTGCAAACTCTGAATCGTTGGAGCGGTTTCTCAGATACTCAGTAGATAGCGTATACTTACCTAAATAAGTATTGGCTTGCTAGCTGTTACCTGATTTTATTTGGATCCTCTGCTATGTACACTGACGCGGTAAAACCCTTTATATGTGTCTATAAGCTATGTCAATATTTGCCAATGAAAATCTCATCAAAATCGACCCAACCACCTCAAAGGTAAACTACTCTTGGTAACCTATAATTTATAATGAATATTTTTCTTTTAAATTAATGTAGAAGGAAAAGAGAGCTAAACGATTCATCGGGAGTATCGTGAATTTAAGATCATTTGGGTCCTCTTTCATTTTTAAAAGCTATACAAACATACCTTCTTAAGTAGTTCCTCTCAACTTAGTCTATTATTCAAAAGTCGCCTTACCGCTAGCCCGAACTCGGCAATCTTCAAGCAAGATGTTTTTGTAGCAAACCAGACAACATTAGCCCATTGTGATGTGCATCTGGATTGAGTGATCTTTTCTTATATTTCAACGAAACCAAAGCGTACATTTAGTCAAAAATTGTCAAAACTTATAACCGATATCCAAAAATTTGTCACTCACAAGATAATGAAGATATTGACCAATATGTCGATCACTCAATACAGACATTTTGCAAAATGGCTTCAAGCTGAATCTTAGCCAATACTTACTCCGTGGACAAAATTTTCGTATCAAAAATTTGTACCTAATTTGTCACATTGTTTTACAAAAAATCTAGAAACTAAAAGGTAAATCCAGGAATCTATGACAGTTTCATTGGATCACTCAATTCAGACAAATTTAGATTGAGTGATTCTAGAAATAGGGTATTATGTAGACATAATAAGTACTTTTTATTTTCGCCATAAATTTAAGACTCGAAAACATTTTTAAAAATTGGAATCACAACGCCAATATTTATAGTTAAATAGTTATGAGAAATTAAGCCTTTTTGAATTTGCTGAACTGAGTGATCTTTAGAAACGCATGCAGGTAACTATCCCTTTTGTTTAAATGTACACTAACTGCGTTGAAAATTTGTACTATTTTGTGACTAAAATTTGGCATAAAATTCATTTGTCTATGTCATTTCATTTACGAGATTTAATTTTTTACTTTTATTAAAGAATAGAGTGTTGCAGGGTAGATATAAATTTTTACTGTTGATGGACTATTTTCTCATCTACTATCTATTGTATTCCTGCCATTGAATCTAAATATAATAACCGTATTTGGAATTCACGCTCTTAGAAGATGCAATTTCTTTTAGCGACGAAAAGGGAACTTGTTCTTTTTGTAACGGTACTGCTGCCTATAATTACGAACTTTCAAATGTTATTTTGATGGAGTTAAATGGAACAGAAAAAGTCAATTTACATGATGTGCCCGAAATGATGTTAATAAAAAAGAAGTCCTACAGATTACTGGGAGGTATAGAATTCATCGCTTCTATGCATCCTGGTGGAATGGGTCATTATAGAGCACGCGGGTATATATTTGGACGCATGGTTTGCTATGATGATAATATGCAAAAAATGTATGATAGTAAAAATGAATCACTTATTTTTTTGCATGTACTTACTTACGTAATTTGCGATTTAAAAGAGTAGTTTGCTTTCTAAATAAAAATTGACAAACATTTTATGTAGTCTTTAATTCTCTTATGATCTCATATTACTATGGTCACCCTACTGCACTTTTCTCTGGAAATTAATTGTGAAACGAATATCTCGTAAATGAAATGACATAAACAAATGAATTTTATGCCAAATTTTAGTCACAAAGTAGTACAAATTTTCAACGCAGTTAGTGTACATTTAAACAAACGGGATAGTTACCTGCATGCGTTTCTAAAGATCACTCAGTTCAGCAAATTCAAAAAGGTTTAATTTCTCATAACTATTTAACTATAAATATTGGCGTTGTGATTGCAATTTGTAAAAATGTTTTCGAGTCTTAAATTTATGGTGAAAATAAAAAATACTTATTATGTCTACATAATACCCTATTTCTAGAATCACTCAATCTAAATTTGTCTAAATTGAGTGATCCAATGAAACTGTCACAGATTCCTGGATTTACCTTTTGGTTTCTAGATTTTTTGTAAAACAATGTGACAAATTAGGTACAAATTTTTGATACGAAAATTTTGTCCACGGAGTAAGTATTGGCTAAGATTCAGCTTGAAGCCATTTTGCAAAATGTCTGTATTGAGTGATCGACATATTGGTCAATATCTTCATTATCTTGTGAGTGACAAATTTTTGGATATCGGTTATAAGTTTTGACAATTTTTGACTAAATGTACGCTTTGGTTTCGTTGAAATATAAGAAAAGATCACTCAATCCAGATGCACATCCCATTGTGACATCACATAGCCGCATTCAAAATTATATGCGATAAGTGAAAACTATAACAGACGATTCAAGGAATGTATTTTAGGTAAGTGGATATGTTATTACTTAAGTCGGTCGGTTGTTCTGGAAGCCCAGAGAAGAGACCTATGTTCAACAGTGGACTGTGTGCGGCTGAGATGATGATGATGATTACTTAAGTATTATTGATATCCCAGTAAGCATTCTTCCACCAATTATATTATATTGTCGAGTTGATTCCCAGTGGAGTATACCATCTTAACTTATCCTTGGGTATCGTAGAAAGAATGCGAATAAGGTACCTATGGGGCGACTCTCCATCCGACATTACTTAAACATAGTGCACGCTTGACGGTTATAAGCTAACTCCCTATTACTAGGGATCGAAAATTAAGGATGGCGAAATGTGGATTCCTACAAGTCTTTTTATAGTGACTAGTTTTGACTCACTGACCGAAATTTGAATATGACGCCTACCTAACCATTAAAGAGAAACACCGAAAATATAAAAAACTATTCAGACTGATTTCATTCCTTCATTCCTAACAATCTTTAGTCTTCGACACCAGTAACTATTTAGTAACTGGTGTCGAAGTGAACAAAAAATAATCCTATTTACTTACCGTTCTAAATATCTTTTATCCAATCTTTTAGTATTTCTATAATCATAACTTATCTCTATTCTAGAGCAACATCGATAGGTACCTACTGCTTACAAAAAATCACTATTCATAACTAAGTAGGTACATATATTTTAGTCATATACCTAGGGACACGTATTTTAGAAATAAATCGCGAAACATACGAGTCCCTGCGGCCCTGTTTCGAATAACCTATGTTTGGTAAATTTGAGCTCGCCCACTGGCCCGGAGCACCCCTTGCTATCCTTAAAAGACACTACATTAGACTTTGACCACATTTTAGATCCAAGATATAAGCCCCGAGTAATACTTTAAAAATATCCACGTACCTACTTGTTATGTAAATCAGATTCATTCATTCATTATTTAATATGGTTACCATCATCATTGGAACAAAATAACAAAGGCCCACTTAACGACGATTTTATTGTTTAAAACCGCTTTGATAATAAGTATCTAACCATCCTGGCGGTCTAATTACCTTCACCACCTTATGTAGGTACCTATTAAGTAGGATGATGTGATAATTCCTTCTAGAGTTTTCAGCTTCTGTTTATCTTTTACTTATTATTAAATCTGGGCATACCTACATCAAAAGCCAAAAAGGTAGGGACCTGTCTTTAGGATGGAAAATTAAATAAGCACTATTTATACTCGTAATGACTTTATTGATTATACATCTTAAACTTATATTATGCTACAAATGTTGTTTGTCATAGCTAAGTTTACAAGTGACGATACGTAATTGCAATAATGCGTAAAATGCGAACTGTCGTGACTAAGTTTATAAACCTATCTACTACCTAAAAATCATGATGAAGGTTACTTTGGTGGGACGGCAGATCTTTTAAACAGCTAGTAGTAAGCTAATGGATACCCGTAGGAGTAGGCGTAGGGGTAGGAATAAGAATAGGCTACGGGAGAGCTGTAAGACGCGACGTAGGCAGAAGGGGCGTAGTAGCCGTAATCAACAAGCACTTGGGGCTTCGCCACAGCAGGGCTCACCAACAGCACGGCCGCAAAGGCGATTAGCATCATCTGTTGAGTGAAATACTTTTTAGAAAATGCACAGTTTTGACTAATGACGTATCAATAATAGATACGTCATGCAAAAATATGGCTTAGGTATAAAACAATTATTGCTACTTACTAATAATACGTCAACATTATTAATTTACATTAATTATATTATTATTTAGATTGAATATCACAGCTTTTTAGGCTCGTATTCATAAACCTCTCACGGGCTTAAGCCAACTGGGTTGGTTCATTTAGAATAAATTGTGGTGGGTGTTTTTGAGGTGGGTGTTTAAGTGGTGAATGTGACGAATCGACTAACTATGGAACATGTATCTACAACAACGGATCTCTGTTATGATATGTATGATCTTTTCATGTAGGCCTAATTCTTTTAGTGCTGTGTGTAATGATTTTGGGATGAGAGAATGATAGGTACGATTTTGACTGTGTGTTGATGTCACATTTGCCGTATTTCATCAGCAAAAGATAGGTACTTTAGTATTGTTTCTGTGTATATTTTCTTTGTTTTCAGAGTAAGGAATCGAAATATCTATTACATATGTATTTTTTTCAGCTTTTAGTGTGAGTGTTATATCTGGTCTGATGTTTGCTATCGTTTTGTCTATTATTATAGCTCGATCCCAGTAGAGTCTTGTGTTTTATTATGTCGATCGGTGTACAGTTTATTATTTATATCAATAAGAATATTGTTATTATTACGAATTTATTTTTAAAACCGTGTTGGTTACCGGTGGAGTAAAATAGGGCCACCCCATTTCCTCCTGTGGGTGTCGTAGAAGAAGACTAAGGAATAGGGCTTTTCTCCATCCGCCAGTAAACATACAGCCCAAAGCCAAGCGGCCGTTTTTTTTTTACGTGCGGGAAATCCCCACGGATACCCACCGCTCCGGAGCCGGAGGGGGAGGTTATGTCGGACTCGAATCGACTAAACCGCACGCCGTCTCTGGGTCATAGTGCTAGGCCGAAGGTGAGGTTATCATGCGACTTATCCCTCGCACCCCGGCTGACCCAGGGCCATCCCTCTCGGTCTGGCCCTCCTTGGGAAGCGGCCGCTTGATAGCAATAGGCTCGCCCCCTATTGTTGGCGTAAGTTGGCGTAATGTTGGTATTAATACTCAGCCTACCCCTCGGGAATTACAGACGTGAATATATGTTTGTATGTTATTTTTAAAGATTTATTTTCTTTCCGTAGCATACTGTCGCGTCTCTGATGAAAAAATTATAACGGACGTCTTTTTTTTTACGATTTTAGAATGCGGCCCACGCATCTACAGTTTATAATATATTATTAATTTTGCATGCATCATCCAATGTAGCATGGCGGTAGCGCTCGAGTGCTACGCCATGGCAACCCATTGGCGTAGCACTAAGCTGACGAGCGCTCAAATGACTTGTTTCTTTTTATATAATTTTTATATTAAATTGAAATTAGTTCAATTGTATCTGTACATTGGAAATTATTTAAAATCAAGCTTTCCGCCCGCGGCTCCGCCCTCATGGATTGTGACTTTGCTCATATCTCCGGTCCTTCTAAACCGATTGTGATGAAACTTTTTAAGATCTTTCAAACAAAAAACACACCAAAATACATTCAGTAGTTTTTGCGTCCTTTTAATTCCTGTCGGTTTGTTTACGATGGACGTAAAAACATTCAAGTGTCTTCTATGCGGGTTTTTTTATTACAAAATGTCTTGGTTAGGCCGTTGATAATAACATTGGGTCGAGCTCACAAACTGACGTATATTTAGTTGCATTTGGTTAATTAGAACCTAAGATACGTATGACCAAAAGTAGCGATAATTTATATCTAAGCGGGCGGAGCCACAGGCCTTAGCCAGGATAACATATAATTATATTATTATTAATTAATGACAAGGATAGTGCAAGCTGCTTATGCAAGCTAGTTATCCGATACGCTTATGTACCTACCATCTAACGGGGTGCAGTTTATGAAATTAGATAAAGCGAATGGCGTATGTCCAAATCGTAGCAAGTAGATAGTTTTTAGACTGAGTTTTTAGATAATTTATCAATAATATCATTTTGATATTCATTATGAATTTCGTATAAAATAAGCGTTAGCTCATGTATAGAAAAAAAATATTAAGGAACACACACGAACATACATACCTACCTAGGTACATACGGTCGCGCCCATAGGATATTTCCCTCTGAGATAAGCCAAGACAAAACTTAACAGCCCGCCATTTGACTCTGTCCTTACATACTTAACGTACTCCTCACTGCGTACCTACCTACTAATTAATCTAGTAGGTACATTTCTATGAATACCTAGGTGATAAAATTCAGATATACTTACTTAGTAGGCGATAAACCTAATTGGAAACTACATATTAATCATACGTACCTATTCCATATCCTATACTGGACTATTTCAGTTCTCGTTTATACTTTCTTTTACAGTTTTAGGTACTACACAGTGCTTTTTCATGACATATTAGGCAAGTACTTATATAATAAATCAATAAAAAGTGCTATTATTTTAAATCTCATCAGTAAGTACATATAGATATGGAACAAAATAACTTACCAATTTAAACATTTTGTTTGGTTACCAAGTTATTCTACAAAGACACAGCACCAAATCAGATCTAGCGTGGCGACTAGACGGGACTGTCACAGAACGAGGCAACGACAAGTGTCATGCCATCTCCAGCTATGGTGCCCCTTATATAATAGTGCCCGAGGTTCGACGTCCAGTCCGTGATTGGAAAAATTAATGATCCTCGGACCGTCCTCAACATGTAGTGTTAACGGATGTAAAAAATGTTCTACACAATGTCGCATTAACAGTTAATAATACCTACTTGATTTCCATATTAAGCCGGATCATGCTCACACAATAGAAGCGTTGAAGATTCGACGGCTGATTAATGGTGGTAAAAAATAAACGCTCTTGTTACACAAATATTACATATGTACCTACATTACTGAATAGACGTAGAATGTTATTCGTCAATAAATAACACTTAATAAAAAATAACCGAATTCGAGAACAAAATGGCTGTGAAAGGTAACGTATACGCCTTTTCGGATGTAGTTGGAGCTAAGCCAAAATATAGTTACATTTTAAATCGGCATAAACCTCTTTTGAGCAAAAATATTTTGTAAATCAGTCGTTTGTAAATGAACAATGGAGCTATCCCTACTTACATAAAAATATCCTAGGTAGGTTTTTGAGAACCTGCTGATCTTGTTCAGGCTTCAGGAGTGAGAAATCCGTCTGATCTCCCATTAATCGCCCCTATAAAAGCACTATAAACCAATGCGCTCTCCGGGTTCCTGAGTGAAAGCCTGGGATGCAACAGGAACAACATTACAGCGTGTAGCGATGATGATAATGTCATGACATGATACTTCAATAAAAAAAATTGAGGTGATAAATAACTTCTTTAGGCGCATTGAGCACCATTGAACCCGCGACACCGTCACCGACACCTCTTGTGATTGATTATTACAGTTCACATATGACACCTCTGTATTAACTAGATAGTTATCTAGGTACCTACATTATGTACATTGGCTAAGTTTTTACTTCTGTTTCTGTCTGCCACTGTATTTTATCTTTAAATTCGAACTTAGGTAAACAGATACATATTATATGGTCATAGAAATGAAAACACATGTATTCATCCATATAAATATTTGCACTGAGCGGTTATCGAACCCGCGACCTCTGACTTGGTAGTCAGACCCCACACAGATTTGAATGTAAACAAAAAAAGGACAATTATTTATTATGATTTATTATTATTTATTAGTTTTAATGCAGAATACTCTTATAAGGGGCACTCGCCCGTTCTGACCAGTAGACGGCCTAAGAATAATCTGTGCTAAACCACTATCGCCTTACGGAAATCCCAGCCTAAGTACGAAAGACCACTATGTCGCCTCTCTAACCATGTGGAGTTCTGGCAATGAGGATGACTGAGATGACCCTGTTGGCCATTACACGTTGCCGAGCGCGCGGAATCTGCATATTTTTCGCCCTTAGGGCCTGCAGCTGCACCCTTATCGAGCACCCATATAGGACCATTCACCGTAAACACCGCGCGCGTTACGTATCACCGCATACCGTCAAAAGCGTGTCGTACGGACGTGTCCTCATAACATAACACGTGACGGTAGCACGAACTATGAATTCAACGCGCTACACCGGCCCCAACATCGCCCCCTGTGGAACACCGTACGTCAACCTACGCCCTCAAAGATCGGTCATGGTTGGGTAGATGGTGACAGTCTCCGACGGTAAGCGGACGGCGACTTCGCCGGTTGCCTCGCAAGTTAGGACTAATTTCGCCGTCTTCTACCATTTCGGGCTGTTTATTGTTACGGTCAAAGTATTTTCAAAGTAATTCTCATAGTGTTACTTGATTAATTCTAGGTATATTCGCAGCACCCCATCGGCTGCTACTCATTGCTGCATTATCTTTCACTGATTCAAAGATACCTAACCAGAACAAGCACGAAGTCAAGGTCACCGAGGTCAAGATCCAGTCCTTTATCATTAAACCACAATGTCAAGGTCGATGCCGCCGAAGTCAAGATTAATGAACTGGGTAGTGCAACGTAGTGGTTCGGATTCCGGTGGGATGTGGGAGTGTTATAATCGTGCGGAACCATTGCGTTTGACACTATTGGATGCCTGTCAGTTAATAAAGACACACTCGTCTCGCGCTATCAAAAGTCCATAGAATTTAGGAATTTTGGAATCAGCGCAGTGGTGGCATCGATTTTGAAAGCAACAACGGCAGTTTTATGCTTCTTATAGTTCTATGGTTATTTCTTGTAGTACAAAGAAACATAAAAAATATTATTGCTTATATTTTTATTTACACTTTACATAACAACAATTAGTCATCATCTAACTTCTGTCTCATATTTTTCTTTTGGTTATTGAACTTGCGCTTTTTGAATTCCACAGGTTCGTCGCCCAGGGACTGCACGCGTTTTTCTTTAAACTGAACTATTTCAGGCTGCACGATAACTGGCGGAGGGGGCAGTTCCTTTTCTGGCTTTGGTAACTGAAGATCGATTTCTGCCACAGGTCTAAATAAAAGAAAGTTTGTTAATTCTTGACTCAATGGGCTCTCGACAACACACTAAAAATTAATAGTCCAGGAGCAACCAATCCTGAAAGCTCCGTGATCACGCTTACTAAAATTTTAAATGAAACATAAAAGTTAACATTCAGACGAATAAGATTCGCTTGGTCGGCGTGGATTTAATTGGCAGAAAACATTTTAAATAAATTATATATTTTTAAATTTCCATAATTTTCTGCAGTCATCACGGATTTTGATCACTCTCAGACAATTTTGTGAGAAAAAATCCGGCCGACCAATGATTGATGGAATCAGGAATAGGCAGTGTTTTAACTTTTTAGGTTTACACAATTTCAGATGACCAGTATGCATTTTAAAAGTAAAAATTTTTTATAGATACCTATTTAACTACAGTAAGAAAGTACAATTAACCATGTTTCTATACTAGTAGACAAGCTAGTACATACTCATTTACAACTGGAGTCCATGAGCCATATGGTTTAGCAGCTCGTGGTGCTGGCCCATAGTCCACAAAGGCTTTTGCTGGAGGTGGTTCATCTTTATTCACAGCTAACTCTCTCATCTTCTCTCTCGCTAAGTGGGCATTGACCTCCTTGAATACCTCCTTTTGAGCTTCTTTTTGTTTCTGCTTTCTGAATAAGTAAAAAAAAATAAGAAATAATTAAGATTTTATCTCTTGATTAGTATGTACTAATCAAAACAAGACAAAGGAGACAAAAGAAAATACTCTGCTTTAGGCTGAAAATGTTTCCAGCCTAAAGCCGAGTACTGTCTTTTGTCTCCTTTTAACAAGGTAAGTGATTAAATGGCTTAATGCTCTAGAAGTCCTTGATTGATACATTATTGAGAAAATCCCCTACCAAAAACCAAATAAAAGTTTGAGCCCATAACAGATTAATATAATCTATGATTGGTTAATTGGTGCGCTCCGTGCGCAGTACCCCACGCAACCACCAAAGAAACCTAAGAATGCATTCTAAACAGCTAGAGTAAATTGTCCAGATGTTTGTTGGTCATTATATGTAAACATTGTAGGATCATGTTCATTCTTGTAAACATAATTCATATCATGAAATGGCTGCTGTCACTGTCTACCCCAGAGAGAAATAGCTGTGGGCGTATGTATGTATGAGAAAATTCAAAGCTAGCTAGATGTGGACTACCACACTCACTTTAATTTTTGCTTCTTTTGTTCTTGCTGATCTTCTTTCAACTTCTTCTTTTCCTGATCGGCAACTGATAAATATTCATCAGGAGGGTCCCATGTGGTCTCTGAAATTCAAGAAATAATAATTATTTTATACAAACTTTCAAACATAATGATAAGCTTCATGACCAAGGAAGACAGTCAGTACACTGGAGCAACCATCAATCATTTAATTTAGATGAATTAGTTAGTAAATAGTTTAAAAAAATATAACTAAGCACCTACCATTGGTAACAGTATTCCAGAAGTAAGAACTGTCATTGTCACTTTTAATCTCATGCCACACAGGAGGAACTTTCTTGGTTGGTTGACTGGTCAACATGACTGGTGCGTTACTGTCACTACTTGTGCTGTGTCCTATCATTTCATTGATGTTCTGAAAACCAATTTCAGCTATGGTATTAGATTATCTGTCTCCTAGCCTACAGGAGAAGTAAAACTTCAGCTATGACTAGTTTCTTAAGGAATAAAATGAGTTCCATAAACAGTTTCAACTTTGTATATAAGATTGTAATTTCATAGCCCATCAATATTTACAAGTAAGTTAGTTAGCAATTATTTATGTCCTAAGTACATGGCACGAAAAAAATATTGAAAACAGACATTAAGTATGTTGGTTACCATAGAAGTTGTCTGCAGCTAAGATGCAGGGGCAGATATGCTTTATACTATAAAGTGGTACTAGCTTAATCAGATACAAACAAGATATAGAAACCAATATTACAAACTTTACCATGTTAATAATCATTTTTAAAATATCTATGTATTACATACAGACCTGTGATGTAAGATCTGCATTGTTCTGTACATCTTTCAAATAAGCAGCCATTGCAGCTGCTTCCATTTTTTTTATATCATCATCCATTTTCTCTTTTTGTTTAAGTTCTTTAGAACTCTTTTTACTGAGTGTAGATATGTGTTTTTGAACACTTTCCTTATGACGTTTTCCATTTTCATGAAATGATATTGACTGTAACATAAAAACTTCACTCTTGAATAAGTTTTAAATGAGTATGCTAAGGTTATTTTGTCAAAGTTGATTGATGTTCTGCTTAAAATAAGGACTTGTCATAAGGGCACCTAATTGTAAGGATATACCTAATACCTATGTACATTCTGTTCATCTTGCTTACTGTGTGTATTAGCAGGTAACCCAGCAGTGGTGATAGATATCCCCCATGCAGTCTTTTTGATTCTGCTGTGTCTAGTTCCTATTATCTATCATCTATTATCTATCTTGATAGTTTAGAAGTTTAGTAGATTGAAAGCTTATGCCTGATTTGCACCTATAGTAGATATGCAAGTAAACTAATTTTATGATGTTATGACTTACCACTTTATTATCAGCAAACCAACATTTACAAAATTCACAATATTTTCTGGCTTGAGATTTCCAGTACTCTGTCCTGCAAAAATCAAATCAAGGTAAAACAGTGAGAAATGGTGTATCTCAAAATAGTATGGTCGAAATTTCATGGTTTCTTACATGGTGGCGAACTTTTAAAAACTTTTTATACTCAATAGGTACTTATCAATCAATCAATTAGCCGACCATAGTCCACTGCTGGACAAATACCTCTCCCAATAGTTAGTTAATTAGTTTTGTACTTAATATTTTTTTTTTGTAATACTTTCGTATGTTGATATTGATTTGGTGGTATACTACCGCGATATTGTGATTTGTCATTAGTGTCACTGTGTCACTGTCAGACTCATTGTTTTTTTTTAAATTTTATTGGTAACTGGATACAAGTTCTTAATGCAGCACGATGTCAGACTCAGAGTCAGTCACAGTTGCCATATATAGAAATGGAAATCCCTAGACTGAACACCAAAAATCGCCAGAAAGTAGCTAGATTCCCACGAATACACCTTAGCTAATATATAGATTATTATAAATAAATATAAATATTCCACAACATTTCACACAACGCTTACTAGACCCATGGTAAGCATAGCTTAACTAGCTTGTGTTATGGAATCTAGAATGCGGATAAACATACTTAGATACATTTTTTTTGTAAATACATACATAATATACATAGAAACACCCAGACCAATGCAAATATACATATTCATGCATACAAATATTTGCACTGAGCGGGGATCGAACCCGCGCCTCCTGCGTAGCAGCCGCGTTCACTACCGCCACGCCACAGAAGTTATTGGCTCTTAAACTGTTTGTTTTGTTGCCAAACTTTTGTTTTTGGTCAAAACTCATTTTTAGTCGCTAAAACATGAGAAAAAGTCGCCATTCCCAGGGACAAAGTCGCTAAATTGGCAACATCAGTCATTGTAAACGGATTTTAGGAGATTTGGCGCGAATGCGGGAAAACGCACATCGCGGTATTATTTTATTTTTCGAAATTGGTGTGAATTCGAGTTTTTATGTGTAAAAATGGTGGATTTTTAGATATAACGTCTTGAACAATTCGCACAAGTGTAGGAAAGTAGGATATTACAGTGATTTGTGACATTTCGTGTTCGTTCCAAATCTCAAATTCAATCTCCTGGAGCTGTAGTCTCTACTTCAATCGTTATGACTTGCTTACGAAATCGTAAGCAAAGATAGCGACAAATATCGGTATGTTTGCGTCAAACCCAAGTCTGTACACATTGAGGTAGCGAGCAAAATTGTATGAGGGACGCAAGTCTCTACGGGGTTTTGACATTAATCGTTACGAGTTAACGACAGTATTCGGTACCACAATCAAACGTACCGATATTTCCGAGTCTCGAGTTTCCAAGTTAACGAGATTTGTCGGTATCTTATCAAATTTCCTCGTTAACTTAGCGAGCCTTCTTGACAGCCCGCAAAGTACGTAACGATCGTTATTATATTTTGACATTTTAAGAGGTTATAGTGACCGACATTGAGCAATAAGTATGAAGGAGAGACATGTATTGAAGATGGATGCTTATTTTAATAAATTATGTTGATATTTTTAGAGGTTATTAAATATGAAATCGAACCATATGTATATGATGGATGCTTAGTTACTTATTTGGTGAATTTGGTTGAGCTTCAAATTATTATTAATTGACTTTTGTTGATATTTATAGGGGATATTAAATATGAAATTTAGCTACCTATTTCATTATATTACGATGGATACTTACCTTATTAATGAATTTATCTATCATCATCACGTCGCGTTGCATACCTTCAAAGCTTGTACGTTGTGAAAATCCATCCTAAAACCACACGTTATCGGACCTCACATAAGTCACATACGTTATAAGTACCTATGTAATGACGGGGTTAAAGATGACTCAATAAGACATTTTTCTTCGCACCTCTACTGAACATGTACTAGCTTTTAAGGTGAGCCTCTTGGGTGTGGGATACTTACCTTATTCATGGGAATAGTTCGATATATTCATGCGAATAGGTTCCAGATTATGATTACCTATTATTTTGGCCTATGCAACAAAGGTCAGGAAATATTATCCCAGTAACTAACAAAAGAAAGTTATTGCAGAGTGCAAGTAGTTATGCTATTATATGGCTAATGCATAGGGCGTGCATTAAATTATACATAAAAAGATTAAATTTAGTTGACTTTAATATGCCAAATAAAACATCTATACACATCTGCATATTTTATTTTACATTAAAACAAGGGTATCTATCAATTTCTTTGCAGCTTGGAAAGAAATCAAGTTTTTCACTTATTTTCAAGATTCACAGAGTTTGGTATCATCTACTACGACAGCCTCTGTGGCGTGGTGGTAGTATATTTAATTGTTACACAGCAGGAGGCGAAGGTTCAATTTCCATGTGTATCTGCATGTTAAGCCGTCTGTCCCGGCTACCATACCAACATTTATGGCAATTGTTATATAGGAAAACGGGTGACATGGCCCATACAGAAGTGTTAATCATTTGTCCTGTCAACGGCTTATGTTAGGTATCCTCTAATTGGGCTTGAGTGACCGCTGTTGGCATCTGTAATGAAAAATAATAAATAGCAATAAAATTATACTATTTTCCTGTGATATAATATAAGCTGTAGGTACCCTCATGAATCCCTACAGGCTATTAGTTCAGTTTCGCTGTGTTAGTTTATTGTTACACGTTATATTGCCTATAGTAGCTACTTATATACAATTACATAGCACACATCTGAGTATGATTGAATTAGAAGAAACCATGTTCCCGCAGTGACATATTTCTTCACTTTCCATCCAATGGGATGTACAGCTTGACTGATTTTTATATAGGTTATGCACTTGATATAATACTTGCATGTTGGGTACTATTTTAACTTTCATTCAGTATAATAATCTGTAAACCCCATGTGGTAGAACATAGCGTATACAACATAGCTTATAAGACTTTTATATCTAATCTTTGTCAAAATATATTCTATTTTATGATTATGATTCTTCGGGTCAATCTCAAGATTTGCTCGATAGGTAATGAAGAGCCACAAAACGTCTGCAATGATCCTATAAATTTAAAACAAAATAATATAGTCTTTCGTACATACATTTAAAACAATGTTTGAATTTCTTACATTGTACAGCTGTACCATTGTCCTTTGATTTAGGTAGAACATTCTTTCTGAATACTATGCTTCACAAAATTCGTTCATAACTTTTAATTACTGCAGTTTAGTTCATGATAGACAATAATTGTATAATATTTCTAATGGAATTCAATTCTTATTGAATGGGTTGTGTGTTGCCACAACTTGCCAATGTCAGGGTGTTGTGAAAAGTAATTCGGTATAATTCAATATCATTCTTGAATAATTTCTTTGAGAAATATTTTTTAGATTTTTCGACAGCATGCTGACAGCAATGACAACTTATGACAAGTCACCACACCACAGATTACATAGTTTTAGTTCCTTAAGTACGTAGATAAATTAATTTCACAAAATATAAACTTAGTGTAATCCAATACATATCATACGTAGACTGCAAAAAAGTATTTTTTCTCTAAGATGTCATATAATAAAAAGCATACCTAATAAAAAAATACAGTTAATGTTGCCAGGTGAATAATTTTTAAGTTTTTTGATATTGCTTTATAGTATCGTCCATTAAAATGTCTTCTCCTTAGAAACGACTTGTGAAACGCGTTTTGTGTAAGTTACTTAAAGTCAATATTAAAATTACTGACATAATTTAATTAATTTACCTACGTAATGTTATTTATTTTAAATATAAATAATACTAAATGAAATTAAAAAACAATTATTATTAAGTACTTACTAAAATAAACATAGGATATAAAAATTTGACAGCTAGACCCTAAGTAGTCTGTGGTGTCATTGGTGTCAATATTCTGTCAAATAAAAATAAATATATTTAATTCAAAGTTAAATTCTAATAATAACTATTATATACTCTTTGAATAATGTTGTGATATTGTATGAATGCAAAACATAATTTTGTTACTGCCTCATAAATACCTAGAGACCGCTTTCAACGATTAAACCTAATCTCTACCTTGAGGTTGGCAGAATCGTCGGCAACCAAATAGCTGATGCAAGGAGCCATTTGAATAAAATAAGAAGAAGAAGAAAGTTCAATTCATAATATTCTTACAGATAGTACAATTAGCCCATATCATGAAGGAAACTGCAATAAATAAGAATAATAAAAAAATTAGGTGAAGTATAGTATTCATATAAAAGGATGTTTTACCTAAATTAAAGGTAGGTACAGCTCTCCAATGTTAGAATTCTAACCAAAGTTGTAAATGTGTGTACGAAAGACAAATTATGTATTATGATCACTGCAGACGTATTGTGGCTCTTCAGTACCTACCGAGCAGATTTTGAGATTGACCGATGAACCATAATCACAAAATGAATTCTGCTGATCAAAGGTTAGGTATAATGTCTTAGCTATGTTATGTACGCTGTGTTCTATACCACATGGAGTTTACAGATTATTATACTGAATCAAAATTAAAATAGTACCCATCATACAAGTAGCAAATCTTGAGATTGACCGATGAAACATCCCGTTGACAAAGTAGACAAGATCATCACTGAGAGAATGTGATTTCTTCTAATTTAATCATACTCAGAGGTGTGCTATGTACTTGTTAATTAGTAACCGTTAAACTATTGTAATAAACTAACAGCAAACCCAAACCTCTTGGTTGCCCGTAGGGATTTTCTAGTTTTATTAGAACCAAAAGTTGTATTCATGAGGTACAGTTTATAGCATATCAGAGGAAAATTGTATGTTCCTTTTGCTACCTATTATCTTTCATTACAGATGCCAGCAGCGTTCACTCAAGCCCAAGTAGGGAATACTTCCAGCAGTGAAGCTGTTAATAGGATGGATGATCAATCCTTCTGTATGGGTCATTACATCCATTTTCTCTATAGAACGACTGAAATAGATGTTAGTAAGGTAACCGGGACAGACAGCTTATCATGGAAATTGGACCTTCACCTCTTGCTGTGTAGCAGTTGAATATGACTACCACCACGCCACAGAGGCTGTCGTAGTAGATTATACCAAAATCTGTGAAACTTGAAAAGCTGCAAATAAAATAATAGATACCTTGTTTTAATGTGAAATAAAATATGCATGAGATGTGTATAAATGTTTCATTTTACAGCAGTTTCTACAGCATTTATATTATGCACTCAGCAATAACTTATACCACCTACAGCATTTATATTATGCACTCAGCAATAACTTATCTTGTATTAGTTTCTGTCCTATTACAAAAACATTACAGTATAACACTATTTTGAAATTTTCTAGTCATGTAGGTACATTACTAAAAAATATCAAAACAGTGTGACACTATGCTAGGTGCCTCCTTGTAGCTTTTATGACATGTCTACTCAATTTCCTGATTTTTGCTGCAGGGCCCAACTTGTTAGTGGTAGCTACCTGGAACCTATCTTAAATGGAAACTATTTTGATGTAGGCAGGTACCTATTACAACAATGAATTGCGACCCACGTCGGAGGGGCCCAAAATAAGCCGGGATGCGAGGGAATTACTTAGGCCGGGCAGCATTTGAGGTTGGGACTAATAACAACCGGCTTATATAATTTTCTCGAATCGTGGTTTCGAATTGACCACTGACCGAGGTAAGCGCCGCACGATAGAAAGACAACTATGACAACAATTAAAAGGATCTCATTAGTTAAGCCCTATTATAAATACGAGATTGTGTAATATGGGTGGAAGTATTTTCACTGGAATGTATTCCCGAATTTCAAAGTACAAGCGTTGTAGGTATGTAGGTAATGTATTGGTGACGATAATAAAGTATATTAGTTGAAGCTGAACCAAATAAGCTATCATAATATTATAGCATCCAATCCATGTTGAAGCTCAACCAACAACCAAATTCTACACTAAATAACCTTCCATCTTAATACATTGTTAAATTTTCATACATAATAACCTCTAAACATATCAACAATGTCAACAAATTACACAGTTAACGATTACTATGTACATATCTTCTAATCTGTGGCCACAGAGTCCTTTATAAATGATCTGTGGCTAACGATTGTACTTTGCGGGCTGTCAAGAATCCTCGTTAAGTGCTACCGAAAATTCGTTAAGTTTGCGATGACAGTCGGTAAGATCCTACCGACAAATATCGTTAACTTGTACAGACTTGGGAATATCGGTCGCTACGTAGTTAACATCCGAATTCGGATGTTATCTTATGTCCAGACTACCGCCCCTGGGGGAGCATTCAGTACAGTCCCCACAACTTTACTGAAGCAGAAATAATCACTCATCGTCATCGTCATGGCAATCATCACTCATCATCATCGTTATGGTAATCATCACTCATCGTCATCGTCATGAAAAGTGAATAAACAAAACTAAATGAAGACATGGCTTAAAGGTCTTGTAACCAAGTCAAAAAACTAAAAAAAACGGATTTTAATTTTTTAATCATTGGTGTCGATTCGGGTTGGCAAAATTCCGACTAAACTAAACTATAATTAGTTTAGTCACGTCAAATTGCGGTTTCTTATTCGGGAAAACACCAACTAACTTAATTTGACAGGACTAAACTATTTTTAGTTTAGTCGAATTCAATTTAGTGAAAATTGCTATTTTGCTATTCGGTAAAGCAAAATTTTATTCCTGTCAAACTAAAATCCGACTTATTTTAGTGGCCATATTTTTGGTCACGATTAAACTAAACTAAACCTTGTTCTGCTGATTGTTTGTGCTGGTTGAAATTTTTAAATTACAGAAAAATGAACGTATGCGTTGTGGCTGCTTTTTTCGAGGAGCAAGAAAGGTAAATAAGAAAATTTATCAACTAAATATATGTTTACTTGTTCAAAACTGACCTAGCAGTAAAAAAATCCGCATCAATGCCATTGTGGAGAAGCAGTTGACCGACTCGGACACCATGGCCTGTCATGCTGCAGGAGCGCGGGGCGAATTCCACGGCACGCCAGCCTCAACGACATAATCCGCCGTGCTCTTGTCATTGCTGGTGTGCCCAGATGTGCTTGAACCAAACGGTTTGGCGCGCGACGATGGCAAGAGACTGGATGGTATGTCAATAATGCCTTGGAAAATGGGTAGGACTCTGGTGTGGGACGCAACATGCGTCGACACCATGGCCCCTACCCATATACCTGGCACAGCTGGCTGTACCGGTGCCGCTGCAGCTTCTGCAGAGGCTGTTAAGCGGCGCAAATACTCCAATCTTATTGGAGATTATGAATTTGTGCCGAGCGCCCCCAATCTCTTCAGGGAGATTGCGAAACGTATGGTTGACGCTTCTCGTGACCAGAAGGCTGGCCTCTTTTCAGGTCAGAGATTAAGTATTGCCATACAACGTGGCAATGCTGCTAGTCTTCTGGGAACGCTACCACAAGAGGCATGCGATGCGGATGAATTCCACGACGCATTTTAACTTTTAGTTTTATTTTTTTAATTATATTTAGTATTGTGTATATATAGTAACTTTATTAATTTAATTTAATTTTTGCCAATACATCTGTAATATATGTAAAAATTGTGTAACAATAAAAATAATTGAAAAATTAACAATTATCATCAAGGTTTGAAATTTATTTTAAGGTTAGAAATTTATTTGTTTTACAGAAATCGGGAAAACGGGCCAGGTTGCATCGGTTGAGGGATGCATCAAATCCGTTTGAGATGGCCGACCGCAAATTTAGAAAATTCTTTAAGGTCCCGTCATCAGCGGCCAAGTTCCTGTTGGAGATACTTGAAAATCACCCTAGATTAAGCGAAGAGGATTTTTTTGTGATTGTGACATACTTATATTTATTTTTCCTCTTTTCACGTAATATTCCCATTACCATGACGCCAAGTTTGTTGTTTTGGTTTGTTTACTTTTTCAGAGTTTTAATTTACGGTCATGTTTGAACACATGTTTTTTGACCAGAAATTAAATTGTCTCTCTCACACTTCAACGACTTCTTATTGTGATTGTACTAATTTACCATAATTTACAGCGTAGACGGCCTACTTTCTTTCTCTAAGGACGTTGTCATTCGTTCATTGAATTCACAGATTAAAAAGGGTTTATTCAATTTAGTCGTGTGACCTTGACTAAAAATGCATGCACTATTTTTAGTTCGGTGGCCAAACCGAATGGACACAGCGTTGAACTAAACTAAAATAAGATAATTTTTAGTTTAGTTTAGTTTAATCGGGTGGACATGCCGAATTAACACCATTGATGTTGATTCGGTTTGGCAAAATTCCGACTAAACTAAACTATAATTAGTTTAGTCACGTCAAATTGCGGTTTCTTATTCGGGAAAACACCAACTAACTTAATTTGACAGAACTAAACTATTTTTAGTTTAGTCGAATTCAATTTAGTGAAAATCTCCATTTTGCTATTCGGTAAGGCAAAATTTTATTCCTGTCAAACTAGAATCCGATTTATTTTAGTGGCCATATTTTTGGCCGCGATTAAACTAAACTAAACCTTGTTTTGCTAGTTTAAATTTTTAAATTACAGAAAAATGAACGAATACGTTGTGGCTGCTTTTTTCGAGGAGCAAGAAAGGTAAATAAGAAAATTTATCAACTAAATATATCTTTATTTGTTAAAAACTGACCTAGCAGTAAAAATTCCGCATCAATGCCATTGTGGAGAAGCAGTTGACCGACTCGGACACCATGGCCTGTCATGCTGCAGGAGCGCGGGGCGAATTCTACGGCACGCCAGCCTCAACGACATAATCCGCCGTGCTCTTGTCATTGCTGGTGTGCTAGCTGTGCTTGAACCAAACGGTTTGGCGCGCGATGATGGCAAGATCAAGATCAAAGAATCGGGTGGACATGCCGAATTAACACCAATGGTGTTAATTCGGCATGTCCACCCGATTTAACTAAACTAAACTAAAAATTATCTTATTTTAGTTTAGTTCAACGCTTTGTCTATTCGGTTTGGCCACCGAACTAAAAATAGTGCATGCATTTTTAGTCAAGGTCACACGACTAAATTGAATAAACCCTTTTTAATCTGTGAATTCAATGAACGAATGACAACGTCCTTAGAGAAAGAAAGTAGGCCGTCTACGCTGTAAATTATGGTAAATTAGTACAATCACAATAAGACGTTGTTGAAGTGTGAGAGAGACAACTTAACTTCTTGTCAAAAAACGTGTTCAAATTCAAACGTGACCGTAAATTAAACCTCTGAAAAAGTAAATAAACCAAAACAACAAACTTGGCGGCATGATAATGGGAATATTACGTGAAAAGAGGAAAAATAAACAATGTATGTGTATGTGTGTGTATGTCACAATCACAAAAAAATCCTCTTCGCTTAATTTAAGGTGATTTTCAAGTATCTCCAACAGGAACTTGGCCGCTGATGACCCTAAAGAATTTTCTAAATTTACGGTCGGCCATCTCAAACGGATTTGATGCAGCCCTCGCCCGAAGCAACCTGGCCCGTTCTACCCGATTTCTGTAAAACAAATAAATTTCTAACCTTAAAATAAATTTCAAACCCAACCTTTATGATAATAGTTAATTTTTCAATTATTTTTATTGTTACACAATTTTGACATATATTACAGATGTATTGGCAAATATTAAATTAAATTAATAAAGTTACTATATATACCGTCTCTACCATGGTGAATGTTCTGAAGAGCTATTCCAATTAGTCCCACCCTCCCCCTTCCTGTACAGAACGACACGTGCAGGACTTAGATGTCACCCCTATACGGTGCAGAACATTCCTTCAAGAACCAAGTGGTTCGGTGACTCCTTCCTTTGTCGCACCATTAAGACCTGGAATTCCTTGCCAGCTCACGTGTTTCCCTCTTCCTACAGTCCCGGGTCCTTTAAGCGGGGCGTGAAAAAGCATCTGATGAGGCCGTCAAGCTGAGTGCCACCATTGTTAACATGGCACGTGTATATAATGGTGGCCCTCTTTCTTGAGACTTTACCTTCAGCTTACCATCAGGCGAGGTAAAGTCAAATTGACGTGTCCTATTTATAAAAAGAAAAAAAAATACACAATACTAAATATAATAAAAAAACTAAAACTAAAAGTTAAAATGCGTCGTGGAATTCATCCGCATCGCATGCCTCTTTTGGTAGCGTTCCCAGAAGACTAGCAGCATTGCCACGTTGTATGGCAATACTTAATCTCTGACCTGAAAAGAGGCCAGCCTTCTGGTCACGAGAAGCGTCAGCCGTACATTTCGCAATCTCCCTGAAGAGATTGCAGGCGCTCGGACCCCAAGGCCCAAACGTTTCGACTCCAAACGGCACACATTCATAATCTCCAATAAGATTGGAGTATTTGCGCCGCTTAACAGCCTCTGCAGAAGCTGCAGCGGCACCGGCACAGCTAGCAGTGCCAGTTATATGGGTAGGGGCAATGGTGTCGACGCATGTTGCGTCCCACACCAGAGTCCTACCCATTTTCCAAGGCATTATTGGCATACCATCCAGTCTCTTGCCATCGTCGCGCGCCAAACCGTTTGGTTCAAGCACAGCTGGCATACCAGAGAGCACGGCGGATTATGTCGTTGAGTCTGGCGTGCAGTGGAATTCGCCCCGCGCTCCTGCAGCATGACAGGCCATGGTGGTGTCCGAGTCGGTCAACTGCTTCTCCACAATGACATTGGTGTTAATTCGGCATGTCCACCCGATTAAACTAAACTAAACTAAAAATTCTCTTATTTTAGTTTAGTTCAACGCTTTGTCTATTCGGTTTGGCCACCGAACTAAAAATAGTGCATGCATTTTTAGTCAAGGTCACACGACTAAATTGAATAAACCCTTTTTAATCTGTGAATTCAATGAACGAATGACAACGTCCTTAGAGAAAGAAAGTAGGCCGTCTACGCTGTAAATTATGGTAAATTAGTACAATCACAATAAGAAGTCGTTGAAGTGTGAGAGAGACAATTTAATTTCTGGTCAAAAAACATGTGTTCAAACATGACCGTAAATTAAAACTCTGAAAAAGTAAATAAACCAAAACAACAAACTTGGCGGCATGTTAATGGGAATATTACATGAAAAGAGGAAAAATAAATAAGTATGTCACAATCACAAAAAATCCTCTTCGCTTAATCTAGGGTGATTTTCAAGTATCTCCAACAGGAACTTGGCCGCTGATGACGGGACCCTAAACCATTTTCTAAATTTGCGGTCGGCCATCTCAAACGGATTTGATGCATCCCTCGACCGAAGCAACCTGGCCCGTTCTTCCTGATTTCTGTAAAACAAATAAATTTCTAACCATAAAATAAATTTCAAACCCCAACCTTCATGATAATTATTAATTTTTCAATTATTTTTATTGTTTAAAGTTTATTTATTTACACAATTTTTACATATATTACAGATGTATTGGCAAAAATTAAATTAAATTAATAAAGTTACTATACATACACAATACTAAATAAAATAAAAAAACTAAAACAAAAAGTTAAAATGCGTCGTGGAATTTCATCCAATTCAAATTTCAAAAAATTCAATTCACTAGCAGCATTGCTACGTTGTATGGCAATACTTAATCTCTGACCTGAAAAGAGGCCAGCCTTTCACGAGAAGCGTCAACCATACGTTTCGCAATCTCCCTGAAGAGATTGCGGGCGCTCGGACCCCAAGGCCCAAACGTTTCGTCTCCAAACGGTACAAATTCATAATCTCCAATAAGATTGGAGTATTTGCGCAGCTTAACAGCCTCTGCAGAAGCTGCAGCAGAACCAGCACAGCCAGCCGTGCCAGGTATAAGGGTAGGGGCAATGGTGTCGACGCATGTTGCGTCCCACACCAGAGTCCTACCCATTTTCCAAGGCATTAATGACATACCATCCAGTCTCTTGCCATCATCGCGCGCCAAACCGTTTGGTTCAAGCACAGCTAGCACACCAGCAATGACAAGAGCACGGCGGATTATGTCGTTGAGGCTGGCGTGCCGTAGAATTCGCCCCGCGCTCCTGCAGCATGACAGGCCATGGTGTCCGAGTCGGTCAACTGCTTCTCCACAATGGCATTGATGCGGAATTTTTACTGCTAGGTCAGTTTTTAACAAATAAAGATATATTTAGTTGATAAATTTTCTTATTTACCTTTCTTGCTCCTCGAAAAAAGCAGCCACAACGTATTCGTTCATTTTTCTGTAATTTAAAAATTTAAACTAGCAAAACAAGGTTTAGTTTAGTTTAATCGCGGCCAAAAATATGGCCACTAAAATAAATCGGATTCTAGTTTGACAGGAATAAAATTTTGCCTTACCGAATAGCAAAATGGAGATTTTCACTAAATTGAATTCGACTAAACTAAAAATAGTTTAGTTCTGTCAAATTAAGTTAGTTGGTGTTTTCCCGAATAAGAAACCGCAATTTGACGTGACTAAACTAATTATAGTTTAGTTTAGTCGGAATTTTGCCAAACCGAATCAACATCAATGGTGTTAATTCGGCATGTCCACCCGATTAAACTAAACTAAACTAAAAATTATCTTATTTTAGTTTAGTTCAACGCTGTGTCCATTCGGTTTGGCCACCGAACTAAAAATAGTGCATGCATTTTTAGTCAAGGTCACACGACTAAATTGAATAAACCCTTTTTAATCTGTGAATTCAATGAATGAATGACAACGTCCTTAGAGAAAGAAAGTAGGCCGTCTACGCTGTAAATTATGGTAAATTAGTACAATCACAATAAGAAGTCGTTGAAGTGTGAGAGAGACAATTTAATTTCTGGTCAAAAAACATGTGTTCAAACATGACCGTAAATTAAAACTCTGAAAAAGTAAACAAACCAAAACAACAAACTTGGCGGCATGGTAATGGGAATATTACGTGAAAAGAGGAAAAATAAATATAAGTATGTCACAATCACAAAAAAATCCTCTTCGCTTAATCTAGGGTGATTTTCAAGTATCTCCAACAGGAACTTGGCCGCTGATGACGGGACCTTAAAGAATTTTCTAAATTTGCGGTCGGCCATCTCAAACGGATTTGATGCATCCCTCAACCGATGCAACCTGGCCCGTTTTCCCGATTTCTGTAAAACAAATAAATTTCTAACCTTAAAATAAATTTCAAACCTTGATGATAATTGTTAATTTTTCAATTATTTTTATTGTTACACAATTTTTACATATATTACAGATGTATTGGCAAAAATTAAATTAAATTAATAAAGTTACTATATATACACAATACTAAATATAATTAAAAAAATAAAACTAAAAGTTAAAATGCGTCGTGGAATTCATCCGCATCGCATGCCTCTTGTGGTAGCGTTCCCAGAAGACTAGCAGCATTGCCACGTTGTATGGCAATACTTAATCTCTGACCTGAAAAGAGGCCAGCCTTCTGGTCACGAGAAGCGTCAACCATACGTTTCGCAATCTCCCTGAAGAGATTGGGGGCGCTCGGCACAAATTCATAATCTCCAATAAGATTGGAGTATTTGCGCCGCTTAACAGCCTCTGCAGAAGCTGCAGCGGCACCGGTACAGCCAGCTGTGCCAGGTATATGGGTAGGGGCCATGGTGTCGACGCATGTTGCGTCCCACACCAGAGTCCTACCCATTTTCCAAGGCATTATTGACATACCATCCAGTCTCTTGCCATCGTCGCGCGCCAAACCGTTTGGTTCAAGCACATCTGGGCACACCAGCAATGACAAGAGCACGGCGGATTATGTCGTTGAGGCTGGCGTGCCGTGGAATTCGCCCCGCGCTCCTGCAGCATGACAGGCCATGGTGTCCGAGTCGGTCAACTGCTTCTCCACAATGGCATTGATGCGGATTTTTTTACTGCTAGGTCAGTTTTGAACAAGTAAACATATATTTAGTTGATAAATTTTCTTATTTACCTTTCTTGCTCCTCGAAAAAAGCAGCCACAACGCATACGTTCATTTTTCTGTAATTTAAAAATTTCAACCAGCACAAACAATCAGCAGAACAAGGTTTAGTTTAGTTTAATCGTGACCAAAAATATGGCCACTAAAATAAGTCGGATTTTAGTTTGACAGGAATAAAATTTTGCTTTACCGAATAGCAAAATAGCAATTTTCACTAAATTGAATTCGACTAAACTAAAAATAGTTTAGTCCTGTCAAATTAAGTTAGTTGGTGTTTTCCCGAATAAGAAACCGCAATTTGACGTGACTAAACTAATTATAGTTTAGTTTAGTCGGAATTTTGCCAACCCGAATCGACACCATTGATGCGTAATTTTTTACTGCTAGGTCAGTTTTGAACAAATAAACACATATTTAGTTAATAAATTTTCTTATTTACCTTTCTTGCTCCTCGAAAAAAGCAGCCACAACGCATACGTTAATTTTTCTGTAATTTAAAAATTTCAACCAGCACAAACAATCAGCTAAACAAGGTTTAGTTTAGTTTAATCGCGACCAAAAATATGGCCACTAAAATAAGTCGGATTTTAGTTTGACAGGAATAAAATTTTGCCTTACCGAATAGCAAAATGGAGGATTTCACTAAATTGAATTCGACTAAACTAAAAATAGTTTAGTCCTGTCAAATTAAGTTAGTTGGTGTTTTCCCGAATAAGAAACCGCAATTTGACGTGACTAAACTAATTATAGTTTAGTTTAGTCGGAATTTTGCCAACCCGAATCGACGTCATTGGCTAGGGTTATACGTGAATCAAATAAAGAAATATGTAAAGTTTTTCTTTAATTTCTCCTTTCTTTTGTTTTTCGTTCCTTTCGGAATATTATGCTAAAGTTCTATAACCATGCCACCTTGTTTCGTACCTTACAGTCCATCAAATCTAAGAGGTACCGTTTGACGTTTCATATTTTTCAAACCGAAACAACTTTGTTCATACGTACATTATTCAGTTTCGATAACCTTTTTCATAAAACCATGAATTTAGAAAGATTTCATTATTGTATCTAAAAATGTACAATTCTTAATATCTAAATGTAATTGAAAACTTTCAAACAAAGCAAAATAACACATATTTACACAGTAAATAATTTCTAATAGTTATATTCTTGACCGCATTACAAAGTTACGTAGTTAGGTCACTGCACGTAGTGTTGCGACTCTTCGGATACACTTGTATGCAAAAAAATCGTTTACATATACGAAAAATCGAATGTATTATTTACAAATTACACTTGACAACCAAACAAATATTTTTTCATGTGAATGGGATTTATCTCACATATTACGATTACATAACTAAATAGTTATGTAATCGTAAAATATGAGATAAAACCCATTCACCAAAAATACGTATTTATAAATCAAATATATTTGCTTCTTTAAAAAGTTGTCGAAAGCGATTTGTCGATTTTTGATTTTCGCGCCCAAATAAGTCGGGGTTTCTCGCGCTAACGCTGTCGAAATAGTAAATGGAGTAAGGGATAGTGTTTTTTACATTTATTTTTGTGTATGATAGTATGGGTTTGCATATTACAGAGAAATAAACAAATTTTTAACAAGCACATCCATTGATTTTACAATTACAATTTTTTCTTCTAAGTCTTATTTCTACGTCTAAAACTAATAAAAATAAGGTATGTAGAACCCATTCACAAAAATGTTGTTGCCTGATGTTATAAATTAACGACGTTACTGCGCGACCGCATAATGCACTGAATACACAGATACCCTAAAATAAATTAATTTAATTATTTTTAGGTCAATAGGCAAAATCGCAGGTGTCCAAGTCTCTACAATTTTTTTTTCTGGCAACACTGCCAACTACAAGCGCACGCGGTCCGCTCGGTCGGTTCGGCGTCAGCAGTCTCTCGCCATCTTGGAAGCTGACTGTGCGCGTACTTGCTTTCTCGTTTGTGTTTTACAATTTGTGACTTGGCTAATACTTTTCTGGACTGATCATTCTTTATCCGTTTACCTTGGCAATATTTATACTGGACTCCGAACTAAGCAAGTGTTTATTAATAATGTCGAAAAGAGGACGTACTTTGAACAGCCAGGCTCGTGAATTGGTGGTGAAATTACACGAGTATTTTGAGCGTGAATCTCAAAATGGTGGACTTCTACTGCCAGTTACACAAGTTCGGGATCGCGTCGGTGAAGCTCTCGGTATTGGTAGCCGCACCGTTGGCAAAATATTAAGTGAAAAATATGGGCCTTCGGGGAGTGACAGTAACGTACTTCACACACCGAAAAAACGAAAAAGAAATAAACCTGTGACAGGCATCGATGAATTCGATAGTCATGCTATTAGAAACCATATATACGGGTATTTTACAAGAGGCGAATTTCCAACATTGGCAAAGTTATGTGCAACTTTAAAAGATGCCGGGCTGTATAAGGGAAGCATAGAGTCGTTGAGAACGGTAATAACAGGAATTGGCTTCAGATACAAAAAAGTTGACAAACGAAAAATTGTTATGGAGCGACATGACATAATTATGCAGCGACTAACATTCCTGCGCGAAGTTAAACAAATTATAAACTGGGATAATGTAATATTTTTGGACGAAACTTGGCTAAATTCCAACCATTCTGTGCCGAAAACATGGACTGATGATTCTGAAGCTTCGTGCTCGAAGGTGCCGATAGGAAAAGGTGGACGCCTCATAATATGCCATGCTGGGTCAGCGTCTACAGGCTTCGTGGAAAACTCTTTATTAGCTTTCCAATCCAAAAGCACTAAAGAGTATCATGAAGAAATGGACGCAGTAAGGTTCCGAGAGTGGTTCTTAAATTTATTACAGAATATCCCTCCTAACAGCACAATTATAATGGATAATGCCCCATACCACTCTGTGCAAATTGATAAAGCACCTACGTCAGCCAATAAGAAAGCAGATTTGGTGGCATGGCTGCAAAGAAAAGGAGTGGATGCCGACATGTCACTATTAAAAGCTGAATTATTACAGTTAGTGAAATTGCATAAACCACCAAAACCGACATATGTAATTGACCAATTGGCCGAAGAGCACGGGCACAAAGTCATACGACTTCCTCCGTACCATTGCCAATATAATGCCATTGAACTGATTTGGGCCCAAGTTAAAGGTAATATTTTATAATATTATAATAATAACACGAGTACTTCTAACATTTATAATTTAAACAATGGTTTTCGTCTGCTATCAAATAGTTACATTATTGTTTTACAGGTTATGCAGCAAGACACAACACAAAACCACCCTTCAGTGTCAAGAAAATGGAAGGTTTATTAAAGGAAGCATGTGCCCAAGTTACACAGGAAGATTGGAGTAAAGTAGTACAAAAAACAAAGAAAATAATAATGGACGACTTCGAAAGAGACGTACACTTTGATAATGTAATGGACAATCAACTGGTCATTAATTTAAATGACGATGATGACGAAGACGACCATACTAGTACTAGTAGTGAATAAAAAAATATCCTAAACATTTCTTTTATTTAATTATAACAATTGATTTCTTAAAATTCGGATATTATAGTAATCGATCTCTTAAAGTTCGGATATTATAGTAATCGATTTTTTCATCCCATCCCTATAATTCAATTGTCAGAACTGTCAAACGGTACTTCTTAGATTTGACGGACTGTAAAAGTATTCTTTCTCTAAAGTGCCAAACACACGGTTCCCAACTTAGGGATTTTGTCCCTAAATTTAGGGGCTAGAAGTGTTAAAAGGGACATTTTTAGGGACTGGAATATTTTGGGGATTTTTTTAGGGATTTCAAACAAAACTTGCAACATCGAAAACAAAACATGTGTTTTCAGTTTTGTGCGTAGAAAGAAACGCACGATATGAAACGAGTGAACTGCGCGGCGCGTTCATTCAATAATGTAACTCACTCAGTGAGTAAACGCTTACCTCACCTCATTCGCTTCACGCACATCTTCATTCGTTTTTGTCTTTGACCTAAGGAGGGTAGAGTATGAGGAGCGTCAACTATTTTTATAGTGTATTAAAAAGTGTCCGCTGATAGGGAGCAAATTATGGTGGCACTACAGTAGCCAGTGGAAGGATTTTAAAAACAGCGCCATATACCATTAGAGTAGGATAATAAATAAAAAAGGAAATACAATAAACTAAAAAGGAAAGAAGACTTCCACTTTTTTAACGTGCATTTTTAAGTATATTTTACATAATCTAATATCTGTAAAGAAGGATACTAAATTAAAAAGGAAAGAAAGACTTCCACTTTTATACCGCGCATTTTAAGTATATTTTACAAAATCTAATATCTGTAAACTAGTGATTATAAAATATTATTAAAAACTTAATTAAATTAAAAGAATAATAATTCTCATTGTATTAAACAAATTTCTAATAATTTAGGCATGAAACGTAAAAAAAAAGTTATTGACGTTTTATAAGCTGCAACTTCACTCCGTCTACAACTGCTAACTTCATATCCCTACGCTATTTGCTGCTTAACGGCGGACACTTTTTGAACTTGTCCACTAAAGAAGATAGCGCTCCTTATACTCTACGCTCCATACTTTGAGATTTGTTGCACAGAGTATAACTGATTTGTTGTGACTTCGAAACGCATATTCAAGAATAATGTCCAAAGTCGCTAACAACAAAAAATATAAACAAAAATACACAAAATCTTGGGAAACAGATCCCTTATTGAAAGGTTCGTAAATTGGGTTTTCTATTTAATATTTCAAATGACTTCATCTAATGTTTAGTTTATTCACTATATATGATTGTGCGCAGGAGTGTGACAATAGATGCACAACCACTAAATTACCTCAATGTGCACAACGTACCGAGCGATAATGATGTTCCTCGACCTTAGAATCTAAAGTAGTAAGTAGGTACCTACGTAGGTACGTCCTATACCGAATGATGACTGCTGCCAGTGCTGCCTGCTTGCATGTTGGTTGGTTGTTGTTAGATATTTAGCATTTAGGTAATGGTTATTTATAAAAATAAATACCTACCTATATGCATTCCTATATGGTGGTGGATATACCTAGCAATAGTGTGAGTGTGATGACGGTTTGTGTGCTCGAAATAATTAACCATAAACATAATACCTATTTTACTTGATAATTGATGTGAATTTCTGTTCACTGTGGTGTTGGTTTGGTTGGGGCAAACAAGGTTTTGGTTGGCCGACAGTCATGTCATGGATGGAAGTAATATTATTTTTTATTTTTTTTACAATCAGCTTTCTGTTGGTGTTGCCACTACTAAATAAATACCTACCTATTTATGTGGTGTTTTCTAGCATGAGTTTTGTTGTTGGTGTGTTTCCTGCTACATACCTACGTGTTTCGTCAACACATTCAACAAAAACATCTACACAAAACAAGTGTTGTCACAACAGAAACTAAACCAGTGAGTAGACGAAACAAGATGTTTTTGTGTAATTTGTAAACGAAACACGTAGCAGGAGACACAACTTTAGGCCTTTTAATTATTGTCTGCTTAGACGGGAGGCTATAAAGACTGAATCTAAATTTGTATTTTTTTTTGCAGATTGGTTGTCACCTGATCCAACCAATGACATTTCTGCTGCCTGTAAATACTGTCGCGTAACATTAAAAGCACATAAAAGAGACCTGATCAAACATGCAAACTCGGAAAAACACAAAAAATCTGTAGCTTTGAGTAAATCAGCAAAGTCATGCCAACCATTAACAACTGTTATTAAACCTATCTTATCAGATGCAACAAAGATAGCTGAGCTAAAAGTTGCCGCCTTCGTTGCCGAACATACCTCGCTACTAACTGTTGATCATTTAATGTCAGTGGTCCCTCAGTTAGATGTTTCATCAGATATATTGAAAAGTTTGAAACTGCATCGCACCAAGTGCTCCATGTTAATTAAAAACGTACTAAGTCCATGTATGCTTACTGATTTACTGAAAGAGATTGGTGATTCCCCATTTTCCTTAATAATTGATGAAAGTACCGATCTATCAACACAAAAGATATTATGTGTAATGATTCGTTTTTTTTCTCATAAGAAGAAACAAATTGTATCAACATTTTATAGACTCATCAAGTTAGTTAATTGCGACGCAGTAAGTATGTACAATGCAATCAAGAGCCAGCTAATAGAAGATGGTTTAAATTACAAAAACTTGATAGGAATCGGGGCTGACGGTGCAAGTGTTATGGTTGGCAAACATAACTCTGTAACCGCCTTGTTTAGACAAGAACTGAGTGATTTAATAATTGTCAAGTGCGTTTGTCACTCTTTGCATTTGTGTGCCGAGAAAGCTGCAGAGGAACTACCCCGTCAATTAGAATTCTTAGCACGGGAAGCACATAATTGGTTCTCTTACAGTACCAAACGTTTAGAAAAATATAGAGATATCTATGAAACTATGAATGACGGGAATCGAAATCCCAATAAAATACAAGGCCTAAGCGGTACTCGTTGGCTTGCGCGTTACGCAGCTATTGACACTATTTTGAAACAGTGGGATGAATTGCAATTGCTTTTTTCTTTGGCGAAAACGGAAGACAAATGTTACATGGCAGAACAATTGTATGACATTATGAGACGGCCTGCATATAAAGCATATGTCACTTTTTTGAGAAATGAATTGAAATGCGTTACTCAAATTAACATGCTGTTTCAAAGTGAGCACTCTGAACCGACAAAATTATTGGAAGATTTGTTTCTATTATACAAAAATTTACTCCAGAAATTAGTAGTACCTTCTCAGTTACAGAAAGTGCACGATGATGAATTGGCTGAATTTGATTTTCAATCTTATTTGATGCATACATCATCTATAAATCTTGGCTATGACTTTGAAGAAGTAGCCAAAACTCTTTCAGAAAGAGATGCATTAGATGTAAAAGAAAGGTGCAAGAAGTTTCTTTGCACTTTGGCCACTGAAATGCAAAAAAGATTGCCAGATAATTTATCGATTCTCAAGATGATGAAAAATTTAACACCTGAAGTTGCCACATCGCAAGTTAAGCCCAGTTTAAAAACTATTTTGGAAAAATTCCACCGTAGTTCTGTTTATGGCAACAAAAATGACGTGGAATCGGAATGGCATCAACTGCAAAATAAAGCATGGACACATGTGTCAAGTTCATCAGCTGCATTCTATGCAGAAGTATATAACGATTGCGATGCTGGTAACTGCAAACGATTTGAAAATGTTTCAAAATTTGCTTTAGCATTATTGACGCTGCCTGTTTCCAATGCCTCTGTCGAGCGTGCCTTTTCTATATATGGGATAATCAAAAATAAACTGAGAAACAGATTATCCCTTAAAATGGTACAGAGTATCATGATGGTACGATTTTCCTTAAATCGGGATTATGGATCGTGTGTAAAATTTGTTCCCACTGTAGACATGATCAAGAACTTTAACGTACGTATGTATGACTTCAAAAATGAGACGTCAAACGAAAACGAGGAACAGTATGATGATGCGGTTCTGGAAATAATTAACAACTTTGCATGTCAATAAAATATTTTACTAATTTAATATGTAACATTTTATTTTATGAGCTACGAAACAATTTAGGTAAAATAAGTATGTAGGTAGATAACATATAAAATTATATTTAGGGATTTTTTAGGGAAATTCAGAAAAAACTTGGGGATTTTTTTTGGTAAAGGTTGGTAACACTGGCCAAACATCATTTATAAAAAACCATAAAGATGTAAACCTCTATTTGTTGTGTGTGTTGTTGCGAAATATGAGCTGTAGCCGTACCTTTATTCTGTGCTCTTTGTTCTTGACACACAGATTGACGTACTTGACATTGACAGCACTTCATTGCTTCCAATTGCTTCAATCGATCGTGTTATTTTGTGACTTTATTTGATGATGAATATTGAAAATTGGAATAATATTGGCATTATTTTATACGCTGGGATACACAAGTAATAAAGCTTTAAGAGTTTTGTTCAGGAGAAGCAACTGTATTGTCAAAAACAATTCTACCCTGTTTGCGACTATTTTTCTACAACATAGTTTCAAAACAAATCTTACAAAATGGAACAAATGTTACCAAGCCCGTACAATATACCTGGAATCGGTACACCTTTACATCAACCTGAGGAGGACCAGCAGATCTTACCAAATGCTATGCAACAGCAGCACCAGCAGCAGCAACAACAGCAACAGCAACATTCCTTAGCTACGATGTCCTCACCGCTAGTCGGTTTCGGGCTAGGCACTCCTCAAAGATCTGTTCATGCCTATGCTCCTGCCCCCAGCTATGCAACACCTCAACAGATGATGCAGCCACAGACCCCTGTAAATATCTCATTTTTATTATTATTTTGACACAAATGAATGTTCTAGTTGCTGTAATTGGGTAGAGTTAGGTAGCACGATAATAAAATTCTTAATAAAATTCTAATATATCAACCAAATCTATTCCATTGTTAGTTTTATTAAATAAAAAAAAAATCTGAATACCTTCACAAACTTTCATAATTATATATTAGTAATATGCGATCCTCATCACTTTTAGATCTACATAACAATAGGTTTTAATAGAATGTAAAGACTTAAAAAACTATTAACTTGAAAATACATGTGTGGCCTTGTTAAGAACGAAGTCATAATATTAATAATCTGAAACCTGAAAAAAAACCTGATATGTTTTATTTGAATTTATCTCATATTCTTTGAATAAAAAGACAACACAAAATCTTTCAAGACCGGGATATATTTTAGTTTTGACTGCTGGTTGTTAAAGCAAGCCCATTACCATTACTTATAGATCTATAATGTCACTATCCCACTGCAGTCCACTGCTGGATATAGGCCTCTCCTAATGTATTTAGAAATATGTTACATTTATTTGTGTTATTTTTATAATTTCAAAGCAAAACTTGATGTCGCCAATGATCACCAGTGGGAGCCTAGCTGGCCAACAGATGCTCAGCCAGGCCAGTCCAGCACCATTAACTCCTATGACTCCACATTCAGCTGACCCGGGCATTCTACCACAGTTGCAGTAAGTATTTTCATAACTTCTTTAAATATACAAGAAAAACAGAGCTTGTTCTTTTTGTGTGATGATTTGTATCAGTTACATTATCACATCAGTTTTATGATATGTTGCTGCCATCTGGTTAAATTGGATGCCTATGCATTCATTAATTGACTGATAACCAAGTCATTCAGCAAAATATTTCCCCAGATGAATTAGAATTATAAAGATAATTGAACTTACTTATGGATTACTTGGTTATTTAGTAGTATTTAGTTAGCCAGCTAATTAACCAAATGCTTTATATACCATATACATAATACCTATCCTGGAGGGAAATAGACCTGAGTGTATGAATATGTCACCACCAACTAGCTTAATCAGCCCTCCAATTAATTGCCTAGGCAGTTACCTAAACGGTGCCATTCAATTAACAGCCTGAATGATATTCAGATGTCTCATTTATTACATCATTTAATAACCTGGCTGGCCAATGCTTAGGCCAATCGTAAGATGGGGCACTACCTCGAAATATGATAGAAAATTACACACATACAATATACATCCTCGAGGGGTTATACAGAGGTGTATTCACAGAAAATTTGTGATAGGTTTATTGTGATCGCTGTGCAAACTGACTTTTTTTATAACCATGCAGAAATAAGTCAATTTTCTTACTGTTTAATTAAATGGCTAGGCAAGTAGTTAAACATCATCGATCCAAGCTATTTACCTAGCCCTTTAATTAAATGGTTGAACACCATTCAGGCTGTTATTTAACTGGCGCCGTTTAGTTAACTGCCTAGGCAGTTAATTGAACGACTAATTAAGCTAGTTGGTGGCGATAGATTTAAGTAATAGCTCATAAACATTGAAAGTGTACTTTATTATTTTTCAGAAATATTGTCTCTACAGTAAATCTAAATTGTAAATTGGATTTGAAAAAAATTGCTCTACATGCAAGAAATGCAGAATACAATCCAAAGAGATTTGCAGCTGTTATTATGAGAATAAGAGAACCTAGGACCACAGCACTAATATTCTCATCAGGGAAGATGGTGTGCACTGGTGCCAAGAGTGAGGAAGACTCTCGCCTGGCAGCTAGAAAGTATGCTAGGATAATACAGAAACTTGGGTTCACGGTAATATCTATCTTATTCCCCAAAACTATTCTTTTTTAATTCTCATCGTGTTTGTATGCGATGGTGACAAAGACAGCTTAGCAGATTTTAATAAAGTTTCTTTTACTAGTTAGTTTTCAAAATGGGTGACCTCTTTATTGCTTCATCATCAGCATATTGTGTCCCTGAGATTTCAGTGTAAAGTTAAAACTACAGAATTATTAATGCAGAAAGCCTCATTGGCCAATTCTCCCTTCCTTTTTTCTGTAATGGCTTCTGTTAATACTATGGTACTACTCTGGAGTACTGAGGCACCCCAAATGAGAGCTCTCTTACTAATCCAGGTTGCTATTTTTAATTTTTCAGGCAAAATTTTTAGATTTCAAGATACAAAATATGGTTGGCAGCTGTGATGTAAAATTTCCAATACGTCTTGAAGGCTTAGTACTTACACATGGACAATTTAGTTCTTATGAACCTGAATTATTCCCTGGACTTATTTATAGAATGGTAAAACCCAGAATAGTGTTATTGATTTTTGTGTCGGGTAAAGTTGTCCTGACTGGAGCCAAAGTGAGAGAAGAAATTTATGAAGCATTTGACAACATATATCCCATACTGAAAAGCTTTAAAAAACAGTAGCCTGTAAGAATAGTCTGTAAGAGTAGCATATAACATTTTTTAATTAAGTAGTTGAATAAAAGTATCTGCATAACTGAAGTGAGTTTTATTGAATGAATATGACTGATATCACTTTGTGGCAGTGAAATGCCGCAAACGCCCCTTAACCCTTAAGGGGCTAGTCCATTAAACTATTATTAGACCTGCCCTTTTATGCGTACGCGAAGCGTAGTCTTAAAAACGTCCGTATCCGTGGCAATTGGCAATTGAAGTAGTAAAACCGGAATGCGGACCTCCGACTCCTATGTGAATTGTCTCCGATGCACCTGGAACTCAGCGCTAAGATGATGAGTGATTTCCTTTGTATCAATTAGGTGGCAGACAGGGACACGACCCATCTGATGGCTTATGCTCATGTGCAACACCCAGGGGCGTCATTCTCAAAATACTAACTTTCCTTCCTTCTGTTAGCTGCCTATTTTTAAATTAGCCTTACTGGAATTGAAACACGGTATGTTCGACGGTGCCGTTAAAAACTTGCTCCCTGAACAAGGTACGTTCAAGAAGCAAGTATTCACTATCTGCATTGTAAATAGTTTATTATGACAGATCAGATGATGTGTCAAAGCCAATTGTCAGAACAGAAGTCAAAACCTGAAAGCAAAATAATTGAAATATTTCCTAAATAGCTGATGCAAGGTGCCATTTGAATAAAATAAGAAGAAGAAAAATAAGAATCGAAATATTATTAAATTGAGAGCGGTAAGTGCACGTAAAATCGTTGTTCCTAAGCTATAACAGACACTTGCTTGCGCCATAACACACAGTCATTGTTACTGCACTATTGGGTATAGGCTAGCTCCTGTTTTTCGACAATTTACTCTTACAAAGAGTAGATCAAATCAACGGTCCCATGCTTGGACCATGAACGGTCCTAAAGCTTATCACATCCTGTGCATACTGGTATCCGTGGTATAATGGTATCAGTTATACACACATTCACCTTTATAATCTAAGCAATAAAATATTAATATTTTTACGTATTTTTACGCAGTACTTTTGAGTAGCAAAAAATACATTTCACTATGAAAAGTGATACAGAGAAAGAAGCTGGAACATGGATTCTCAGAAGATACGGTAATTTTTTTAAAAAGCAGCACCAAGAGCTTGCCATTTTATCAAAAGATAACTTCTGGGAAAATAACAAAACTTTTTTACCAATTCAAGCAATTATGACACCTAATGAGCTTTTACCAATCACAGAATTAGTATCATCTGATAACACTTTAATGACGAAGGTAGTAAGTGTACTGTCATCCCTATGTGCAGAAGTTATTGCTCTTAAAAAAGAAGCCAAAAGGTAAGACATTTGAATTATTATGTGAATGTATTATAACAATACTTAACATGTATCCTGAACATCTTCCAAGTTTATGATAATATTATTTAAAGATGTGATTACCAAATACTTAGTTTTGTACCTACTTACAAAATTATAACTTTATTTTTTCTTTTTCTAGGCATTTCAGCTTCTTGTCTGTGTATGAAGAGTATGATCACAATGACATCAGCACAGTAATGAGGTCAATATGTTCACTGAATGCATTTACCACACGTTGCGATGATGTTTTACGTAATCTATGCAATCAGGTGCTTGCCATATACACCAAGAGTGGCATTAATATTAGTAAGTGTGTATTTGACATAATTCACCTTTTGCCTCATTTACCCCAAGTTTCTCTTACTATACCTGTAAAAGATCATTTTGGTGTATTAACCAATTAAAATATACACATTTATTGATATACATTTTTCAAAGCGCTCTGAACTGTTATACTATCATAAATGCAGAGAGAACAAAATCATCTAATCTTCTGTTATCTATTTGCAGATGGCATACAACTTCACTACATAATAAATCACATTGGAGAAATATTTACATTGCTTGTCTTATTGGAAATTATCATATCTAATACCTCTCTGGCAACCGACTGGAACAAATACTGTAAAACCTTGAAATCTGCAAGTCACACCCAAGAAAATTTAGATTTAATGGAAGACAAGTTCAAAGCTATGATGGGTGCAATAAACAACATTACAATGAGAATAATGAATGATGATATTGTACAAAAAAGCCTTCAGAACTTAACAGTATTAAGAGGGAGCCTTGTTAACAAAAATTGTTCACTGGTTGCAACTGAGTTTACTCATTATCTAAAACAAGCTATTGCAAATCTAGAAAAACTAGTACAAGAACAACCCAATGTCAGCAATATGTATAAATGTATTAAAGTTAATGCCCTGTATGTGATTAGTGCCCATTTATTTGGTAACACTGATAAGAAAGTATTCAAAAGCTTGATGGAATTAAATGCAAAGGTACATTAATCTCACATTACTTATTTATGGCTCCAGAACACTATTAAATAATTTCACTTACTTTCAGCCTTGAGAGATGCCTGCAACTAGACATGAAGAAAGAATGGAAGAAACACACATGTTGCACCAACCCCAAATAAACTTGGGATAAGTGCAGGAGTCTGATGATGATGATGACTTTCAGCCTTATCAGACTTACATGAAATTGTGTATTATGTTGTATAGGTGTAGCCCACCAAGACCTTTCAGTCAAGCCAACCTTGCCTATAAGCCATATCACCTGCTGATTAACAGACAAGACACTGGTGCAGTCTTCCCTCTAGGGGTTGGGAGGTCATATGGTAGTTGCTCCCATAAAAGCTTTATAAGCCAAACTAAGAGGTGTAAGTGGACACTTTAGACTCTGAGGTCTAAAGGTCTGGAGGTAGGTCAGGTCAGGTGTTTCCTTCCCAATTGAGCAGATCGACTGGGGAAGTACCTCCCTCCAGAATAATAACCTCATGGTGTGTTTCCGGGAGGTGAGTAGGATAGCCAGAGCTCACTGGATAGTTTTTGCACTGTCAGTGGAAAAGCCAAAAGCTTGCCCTGTTTTGTCTGCTGCACTGACAGCACAGAAGCTGGCTGTTTTTACAGGGTCTGCAGCTCGAGTGTGAGTATGTTGCACTCGTTCATAGGCCATGGTGCGCCGTTCCATGAGGTGGGCTATGTGCTTGTCAGGCTTGTCTGCCACCTAAATGGTATAAAAAATGCAATCAGGAATATTTTGAAGATGATGATGATGCTGTTGTATTTTATTTACATATAAATTCAATTCAATGTATATTTGTTACAGGCTCATAGTATACACATTATTGGAACAGCCATATGGTTCCCTGAACAATTTCTTCAAAGACATGTGCCATCACTATGTGCAAAACAAGATAAAATGTCCCAAAGCATGATCAAAGGACGACAAGGCTATATTATTACTAAAAAAGCAAATTTGGTCAAGGATGTATCAAATCTGCGTATGATATGCACCCAGTGGGTTCTTGATGTAGAAGAAGCATTTTCATCTAATCATCATAAACTAAATGCCTCAGAAATGAACGTCCATGCTAAAACATTATTAATTGGCCTTGATATTGCTTCAAAAATAAACCATTCAGTTCTTACTTTAATCAACCTGCATCTCTCTCTTGGAATACCATTACCTAAGAGTATTTTGATCTCATTATTTGAAATAATGTATATGCTGAAAATTTTAAAAAATGTACTCACACGCAATCGGAATCAAATAATAATATCAATCAATATGATTTTACAGCATCTTGTATTTCAATCAACATCATCAATACTTGAGGTCAAAAAGTCTTTGATGACAGATAAAAATTATGCAAACAAGAGCCTTGATGAGCTTACATGCCTTGTGATAGCAGAAAGGGCATTAAAAGGTGCTGCAACTGTCCAACGCAACATTGCCGCCAATATTGCCCTAAGCTTTGTGCCAGGGACTACTTACTTAGAGGACAGCTATTCACGATTGGGAAAGTTATTGGAAAAGATCCAGATTTTGTCGAACTACATGCAGACAATGGAGGATTTATGTGATTGCTCATGGCTACTATGGCATCAAAATATTATCCCTATTTATTTTGAACAGAATTTTTGTGTACAACTGAACACACTGAAAATAAAATACTTCTTGATGGCGTTAGAAGATTGCATTGTATTCTTAAACCAAACTGATGAACAATATGGATCAACAAAAGCTCAACAGTTTTTAAATAATGCGAAGTCTCTGATTAAGAATAAAGTAATACAAAGTGCTAGTCAAAATATAGAAACCAATTTGAGATTACACATTCACTCTCATCTACAGCTTGATGTAGTGAATCCTTTTACATTTGATATGACCAAGAAACTATTGCTTATTATAGACACTTTAAGAATTCAGTTTCTGTACATGTCTGTTGTACCTTCTGTAGAGCATTACTTATCTAAAATGTACTATAATTTAACTACAGTGGTACTGTCCGATTGGAAGACTTATGGCGAAATGCGTCAAATGGCGAAATTTAAATTTAATATCAAAACTGTTCAAGATAATCTGCCGACACAAACTTTAGAACAAGGTTTGGATGTTCTGGAAATAATGCGTAATATTCATATATTTGTTTCTAAATACTTATACAACTTAAACAACCAAATATTTATAGAAAAAAGCAGTAATAACAAGCACTTGAATTCAATCAATATCAGACATATTGCTAACTCGATTAGAACACATGGCACGGGTATTATGAATACCACAGTGAATTTCACCTATCAATTTTTGAAAAAAAAGTTTTACATATTTTCTCAATTTATGTATGATGAGCATATAAAATCAAGATTGATTAAAGACCTAAGGAACTTCAAAGAGAACTGCGATGCTAACGGAAATATGTACCCCTACAAAAATGCTGAGAAATTTAATAAAGGCATCAGAATGTTGGGATTGAATGATGGACTTAGTTTCTTAGATTTGTTCCGGGACTTGATTAGTCAAATTGGCAATGCTATGGGATACGTTAGAATGATTCGATCAGGAGGTCGACACTGCTGTTCAGATGCTACTATGTTTTTACCTGATCTTGAAAATGTAGAAAGTTTTAAACAGCTATGTGAAGAATATCAACTTGGACCTAAAACTTTACAATCATCAGAAAATTTGGACCACAACATTAATGATTTAATCACAAATTTTATTCAGGGCACTGAATATTTTAAATTGCTTGTTGATGTATTTGCACCGGTATTTCGGAACCCAAAAAATATTCATTTAAAAAACTTTTATATTATCATTCCACCTTTGACACTGAATTTTGTAGAGCACATGATATTATCCAAGGACAAAATGTCGAAGAAAAACAAAGTAGGCGCCGCATTTACTGATGACGGTTTTGCAATGGGTGTAGCCTATATTTTAAAACTACTGGATCAGGTAAGTTGTTATTTTTGCTTACCTGCAAGATCCCCACGAATACTTTTTCACAGAGGGTATAATATAAAATATACCTGTATGCTGCTCCGGTGATCCTCGAACCGAAATATTATCCCTTCTGATGACGTGCGTCCAATTGTGACAATGGACATATTTTGGAATCAATGCCCGCATTTTGGTATGAGGCATTGAGTTCTACTGCATTACATTAAGTTCTACGTAGTACATAGAAGTCAATGGTATGAAGCAGACGCTTATAAGTTCCGGATATGTTTCTGCTAGAACAGCGACCTACTGTGACCCCAGGCCAGTGCTCAAGAACGCTAAAAGTCCTTTAGCAGTCGAAGCGTCTACTTTGAGGGTCTACTACGACACGAAACAGACCGCCAGACCACATTCAAACATCCAGTCTGAACTCGAACTCTTTATTATCTAGATTCCAATAACGCTATGATACAATGATATTGCACAAGTCTATAGGCATCCCCGAAATTGAAATAATGACGCCTCCGCCCGCCCACATTTTTTTCGTGCGGACATCGGGAACTGGTGATCGATAACTCGGGGATCTGAGGTGATTTCCAGTCATAATCACACGCACTAAAATGTACGAACCACACGGAGTCACGGGTCTTCTGCCGAAGTCTTGCATATCCCTCACCCCACTTGAGCCCCCACTCATGCCCTCAGAGGGGGCGGCCTTTCGTATACAAAGTTTGAATGTGCCCGGCATTTTATAAGGATGTTGTTCCCGCACAAGTGGTAGCCACAGCCACGGCTGCGCTGGCGGATGTAGCTCGGATCAAACCCATGAATAATATTTTCGTTACATTTTTTCAGGACGCGAATTTCGAAGGGCTTCATTGGTTTGATTCTGTTTGGAAACACATCTCAAATGAAATGAAAGTACTTCACGAACAGCAACATAGGGGATCTCTGCAGCTTCAACAAGCATTAGCCTTAACTGAGAAGAAAATACGAACATTAAATGATGAATATAAATTACTGTATTATAGTCTAACCAGTGCACGAATATTTTTCAGATAACGATTCTAACATCTAAAGTAAATAAGCTTAATTTACTTGTGTAATTTACTGACTCACTACAAAAAAATTGTATATATAGATAGCTAATCTCCGTGTTGGAATAAAATTAAATTGTTATGGATACTGAATAATTTATGTTATTATAATTAAAATGATGAATAGTAACTAGTGTTTTTATTTCCTAGTTCACTAAAACTAAACTTACGCCCTACACTCTCCAGCCAAATAGACTGGCGACCTGCCTAAGTACCTACCTAGCTGGGATAATTTTGAAACATTGGGACTTTGGGAGAGGCCTATACCCAACGGTAGTCCGCAGTAAGCTAATTGATAGATTGAAATTTAAACAGATCCATTATCATAAAAAATGATACAAACTTCACAAACAACATTAAAAAAAATTATATCACTTAGGTTGCAGGCAAGCACACGACCCACCTTATGGAAAGTGGTTACTGCGGCTTATGGAAGTAGATAAGAAGGCATATAACTTCTGCTATAGATGTCGATTGGTAAATTGTACCCATGGCTCATTCTTTGTAAATTTATTAAAACTAGATTCACCCTTTCTACATAAACTTGCCAGTATTTCACTTATTACATTAAACTGGCTGCATTGGAAAAATCATATGTGCTTTGGGTTCGTGGTGAAATGGCTGATATTGTAGGAAAACGACTTTACGACTTTAGGACTTATTATTTATTTTGTGAGACACACACACTTGAGTTACATGTTAAGGAATGAATGTCGGGCGCCGGTACTGTCCGAGGACGAGGGCGCTGTCATAGACAATCATAGACAACATATTTATTTTAATAGACAAATATACAACATGCCCTTTTTTCTTTAAGAAAAAGAAATGACAATTTATTTCTTTTTTGACACTTGACGTTGACACTGGCTTTGACATATGACATATGAATATAAACAAAAAGATAACCTTACTTTTCTAAACAAAGTCACGTTAAACAATTAACATTAAATTATTTAAAATTACCGTGATAAAAACATATATTGAAGTGTTTTCGTGCAATTAATACAATTAGAGTCTACATTTCAACATATTATCAAATTGAATTACATTCTATTAGATTACTTACAAATTATTGTCATGTCAATATTTAATTTTGTAAAAGTGTCAATTGGGTACATTATTACAGAAATTATAAATCCAGTCTTTCTATTTTCTTAAGCAATCTACCTCTAGAGCTATATTTTATTTCAGCTGTTGCATCGTCACTAAAAGTTAATACTGTGTTACTATTGCGACTTTGTGACGGTAAAATATTACTACTTGAGCTTGCTTGAGGTAAAGTACTTGTTTCAATTGTTTCAATAGGACTTGTAAGTATGTTTTCTAAATTATCTAAATTATCAGAGGACGACAATGATAGAGGAATTGGATTCTCGCTTTCATATTCACTGTAGTCATGTAAACTTTCAGGTGAAACAATGGTATCATCCATATTTACAAATTCGGGTGACTTACATACATTTTGGGACTGACTTGACTTAGGACTCTTTTGTTTTTCTGTGTGACAAGAATAGTTTGATTCAAGCGACATAAATGAATCTGAGTCATTGCTAGACTCTTGACTTTGACTTTGATACTTTGACTTTGTATCAGGACTTGACTCACATATTTGAGTATAGAAGAATGTACAATTATCATCCTCCTCTTCTACAAAATAAGACTTTTTATTTGACTTATTATGTTTTTGATTACATTGACTTGAACTTAATGACTGACTTGGACTTATCGACTGACTAGGAAAAGTTTCCTTAAAGTGAACTTTTTTATCACTCTCTTGTAAGACATTATTTTGACTTGAATTTTGACTATTTGACTTATATTTCAATCGAATATGTTGGCTATTTCTACGGTAAGTAGTATTATTACAATCCTTGACAATAAATGATCTAGGATATTTTGTTTTTGATACAATAATTCCTTCAGTCCAAATTATATCTTTAGGATTTTTCTTAAAATAAATTTTGTCATTTATGCGAAATTCAGTATAACTTTTACAATTTTTATCATAATAAAATTTTGATTTTTGTAAACTAGTTTGTTTCTTTTGATAATGTTCAGAATGCTTAACAATCTTAGGTCGCAAGTTTTTAATTTGACTAGGCAGTTTAGATCTTAAAGTTCTAGACATTAACAACTGTGCAGGCGAACTTAAATTATTCCTAGGTGTATTCCTATAGTGTAATAATCCTATGTATGGATCAGTACCAGAATAATCACTTTTTCTGAAAATATTTTTTACTATTTTCACAGAGACCTCAGCTAAGCCGTTAGACCTTGGAAAATGCAGACTAGAGACAATTTGTTCAATGTCCCATTCATACAAAAATTTTTGAAAATCAATGGAGTTGTATGGTGGACCTCCATCTGAAACTAACTGCATGGGAATGCCGTGACGTGCGAAGATAGACTTTAAATGTGTTATGACATTAAATGATCGACTATCTTTATTTAAATTGGCAATTTCGATGTAATTAGAATAGTAATCTACTACAAGTAAATATTTTTTACCTTTATATTCAAACAAGTCGGTAGCCAATTTTTGCCATGGATACAATGGTATTTCATGGGATAACATAGGTTGTTTTGTTTTATTTGCAGAATAAATAGCACATGACTCACACTGTCTAACTTTATTTTCTATATCCTGATTAATATTAGGCCAATAAACTACTCCTCTTGCCAAGTTTTTTGTCTTTTCAATACCTTGATGACTTTCATGTAGTATATTCAGAATTTCTGATCTCATAGACTGTGGAATAATAACTGAACTATTTTTGAAAATAATATCATTTATGACATGGATTTCCTCTTTGATATTCCAGTATGGTAATAACAAAGTATCACAATGTTGTTTGCAATTAGGCCATCCATTTTTATAGTATTCAATTAATTTCTGTGAAACTAAATCCTGTTTAGTATGAGACAAAATTTTTTCAAGTTTTTCAGGAGAAATAGCTAAATTAGAGGTCAAAAAATTCACATGAATATTAATATTTGAGTCTAAATCTTCTAAAGAAACTAATTCTTGGTTAAAATTATTATCATTTATTGGGGCACGTGACAAAGTATCTGAAATATACATTTCTGAACCTTTTGTGTATGTAACAATTAGGTCGTAGGCTTGCAACGTTATCATCATACGTTGTAATCTAGCTGGCACTTCGGATAAAGGTTTTTTGAATAAAGTAACCAATGGTTGGTGGTCTGTTTCAACCTGAATAGGTTTGCCATATAAATATTGGTGGAACCTTTTACATCCAAAGACTATTGCATACAATTCTTTTTCTATCTGTGCATAATTTATTTGACTTTTATTCAATGACTTGGAAGCATATGCTATGGGGTTTTTTCCATGCAAAATTACTGCACCTACTGCATTCTTAGAAGAATCGACTGACAACCTAATTGGTTTTTTAATATCATAGTGGACTAAAACAGGCGACTGACATAATACTGATTTTAATTTTTTAAATTGTTTTTCATGTTGGTCTAACCATTGCCATTTATTAAATTTTTTGAGAAGTTCTCTTAGAAGAGAGGTTTCTTCTGCAAGATTTGGAATATAGGAACCTAAATAGTTAATCATTCCTAAGAATCTTTGAAGCTCTTTGACATTAGTAGGACTTGACATTTTTGAAATTGCTTCAACCTTCGACTGATCAGGCGAAACACCTTCCTTATTAAAAATATGACCTACATAGCAAATTTCTGACATACCAAATTGACATTTTGATTTGTTGAACTTCAAATTGACTTTAGAGGCACGCTCAAATAAAGATTCTAACCTTTGATTGTGTTCCACGACAGTAGACCCAAAGACCAAAATATCATCTACAAAGATAATTACACCAGGCAAATCTCCAAATAATTGATTCATAGTCCGATGAAAAATTTCACCAGATGAGCTAATTCCGTAGGGTAATCGCAAAAATCTGTATCTTCCATAAGGCGTATTGAAGGTACAGAGATCACTACTATCTTCATCTAAACAAATAGTCCAATAGCCTGAACTAGCATCTAACTTTGAGAAAATTGATGCACCCGCAACTTTAGATCTTAAATCATCAAATGTTGGATACGGGTAGTAAGGACGTCTAATAGCTGTATTTAAATTTCTAGGATCAAGACATATCCTTAATTTACCATTTTGTTTTTCTACCAAGACTATTGAGTTAACCCATTTAGTTGGTTTAACAACTTTTTCTATGACTTGTAATTTTTCCATACTCTCTAATTCCTCTTTAAGACGTTTTTCTAAAGAATATGGTATTCTACGTACCGGGCAAATTTTAGGAGGTACATTGCTATCAATGTCTAGATGAGCTTTATATGGTAAACAACCAAGACCCTCGAATGTTTTAGCATATTTAGAAACAATTTGTTGCACTGATTTGTTCTGAATTCCATAGATTCTTTTTACAATTCCAAGTTTTTCACATGAATTCCATCCTATAATTGTTTTACAGTCACATTCAACCACAACAAAGTACAATTTTGTTTTTATACCATTTTCAAATTCACAATCAATTTTACATGTACCTACATTTGGCACTAATTGTCCTGAAAAGGTGAATAGCTTATTATTTGTTTTAAAAATATTAATTTTACAATGAGAACAAGACATAATTTTATTCAATGTGTTCTTACTAATAACATTTGTATCAGCACCTGTATCAATTTGACATTCAAGTTTATAATCATTACAGTAAACATTTATCAACCAATCTTTATTATTATAATTAGAATTTTGAATAGAATTTATTATAAACTGACTAGAAAATACCTGTGGTTCTGCGTCATTGCATGAAATATTGCTCACTTTATGATTGTTACTTTTTCCTGGCTGCCTGAAAAAACAAAATTTTGCAAAATGTCCTTGTTTTTTGCATATTGAGCAAATTTTTTCCATTGCTGGGCATTTGTGTCTGTGTACTTGACCACATCGAGTGCAGTTTCTATTCTGTGACTTATTTCTGTTGTTGGATAAACACAACTGATCTCTTGTTCTACTATTATTTCGAGAATGACTATTATTTCTATTCTTTGAATTATTTCTTTGTCGTGACTTTGATCTACCCCTATAATTTTGATTTTGAGTGATTCCTTGTATAACCTCATTTTTATGTTCATGATTTAGCATTTTAGATCTTTCTTGTGATAATTCTAAGCTTTTGGATATTTTTGTTGCCGACTCTATAGTCAAATTTTCTTCTTGTAGTAGCCTTTCCTTTATATGAGTGTTTTTAATACCGATTACAAACATGTCTTTTATCAATGATTCTTTTAGATCTCCAAATTCACAAGATCCACTTAAATTATTTAAAATCGTTAGATATTCATCCGTAGATTCATCACTTTTCTGGTAGCGTGTAAAAAAATTATATCTCTCTACCGTCAAATTAGAGTGTGGACTAAATTTTTCATCAAATTTCTTCAGAATTGCCTCGAATTTGGTTTTAGTTCTGTCCAAATTGAAGCTATTAAAAATCTCTATGCCATCATCACCAATCGCATTTAGGAAAATCGCAGTCTTTTTATTGTCTGTAAATTTCTCAAATTCGTTCGCATCCATGAAAATTTCAAAACGTAATTTCCATTTTTTCCATTTACTAGATGGATCCTCAGTATTTTGAATCGTTAACGGTTTGAGTTGGACAAGAATTCCTTTCTCTGACATGACGACTATGACTTGTATTTTTTATTTTTTGAAATTCTTACTTTTGACTTACCCGCGATTATTTTTAGTTCCAACAAGCAACGTTTATGACACCACTTCTTATATTACTTTAGACACCACTTTTGACACCACTTTTGACACCATGCTTTGGGTTCGTGGTGAAATGGCTGATATTGTAGGAAAACGACTTTACGACTTTAGGACTTATTATTTATTTTGTGAGACACACACACTTGAGTTACATGTTAAGGAATGAATGTCGGGCGCCGGTACTGTCCGAGGACGAGGGCGCTGTCATAGACAATCATAGACAACATATTTATTTTAATAGACAAATATACAACAATATGTATGACCCTCGAAAGGTACAAAAAAGCCAGCAGGAGAAACTGGCATTAGAATTAGAGATAAGGAACAGTGTAGTAAAATTGAAGTTGTTTCCTCAATCAACTCAAGTAAAATCTTAATATAATATGGAAATTTGATTTAGGTGATATAATTTATATTTATCAAGGGTAAATAAATAAGGGCTGCACATGCTCACCGAGTTTCCGACGTTTAAGACGCCGAGGCGGGAGCTTGTGGCGGCCCTGAGGGTGAGAGTGCTCAAGCTCTCCACCCTGCTCGCGGCGATGGTCCGCTGCGCGGTTGCGTGGGCGGCCAGTGCCTCCTTCTGCGAGCAGGGCATGCTCGTGAAGGAGAAAGCAGAGCGAGCGCGGCGCGATGAGCGAGACAGCGCCCGCGTTCGTAGGCGGCTCGGGCGTCGGAGGGTGCAGACCGACCTTCGCCCCCCATGAGCGCGAGCCTGAAGGTGACAGGTGGAGCCGCCCGTCGCCCTAGCAGAAACAGGCCACGGCGGCTCCCCCATACCGGGAGCGAATTGGGGACCGCGTGGCCCCACCTTCCGAGGAGGGCCAGACCGACAGGGATGGCCCTGAGTCAGCCGAGGTGCGAGGGATATGTCGCATGACACTCACCTTCGGCCTAACACTACGACCCACAGACGGCGTGCGGTTTAGTCGGTTCGAGTCCAACATAACCTCCCCCTCCGGCTCCGGTTATCCGTGGGGATTTCCCGCACGTAAAAAAGGGGTAAATAAAAGTTAATATAATGAAGATATAATTTATTATTATTTTAATGATCAAAAAAAGAGTATCTATTTACATGGAATCATTTGTACTAGTGACAATTTGGTGCATTTGCAGCAGTGCCCCATATTCTGCGTGATTTTCCAAATATTTGGCATACTTCATAATTGACCCCTCTGCATGCTCTCCTTGTAGGTAAGAAACAAGGCGTTTCATAGCTTGGTAGGCCTCCATCCCTGAAGTTGATTGGCAGTCTTTTCGACTTAGTATTTCCACAGCTTGCATATTTTCATCTAGCTGGCCAGAATATATACATGGTAATTTCTTGTCACAAAATATAAATGTATCTACTAAACTTGGGCCAAGATCTGTGTTCAAAGGTACATTGTATTGCTTACACCACTGAGATAAACTATGCTCATTTTTACTGTCATCTTTAACATTGAAGTAAAGGCTTCCTTCCCCAGGAGGTAGAGATAAACTGTGTACATACTTTTGTGGGACACTGTTCCAAGCATTTCCTATCATATGAATATAATCCACAAATGTGCAATTATCTTTACCATAAGTCAAAGTTCTACTAATTTGTAATCTTCTATAATGATATTTGAAACATTCTACTATCTTATCTAAAATGACTCTAACATACTTCAGGTCAGAAGTACAGACTATTTTGATGTTGTTAAAATGTAAGCTCCTTGTTATGCTTTCAGGTATATCTAGAACTAGTATAATACTTTTACTCTTAGATGATAATTCATTGTCCCATTTCATTAGGTAATTTATAAGAACAGAATAATTCACTTGAGAATTGATACAGTAGTAGTAGTTAACTGGGAGGCTCCTTACTTGTGGCTCTGACTCCAATAGTTCTTTGCTTACCACTGCAATCTCCCTCATATCAGTGCCCAATGTGTTCACAACAAACATTAGTGAAATATAACTATCTACATTTTGGCCATTCAGGTAGCTGTTGAAATCAAGACTGTAAGATAAAGCACAAACACCCCCTATATAAACATCCTTAGAGTCTGAACTATTAAGAAATCTTTTCCATTCTTCTTTGGACTTATCCTTGCACGCATCCTCCTGTGAATATTTAGAAATATTGTGCCTCATTCGAAAACTAACTAACCAATCATTAATAGATGTAAATTCTTCACTTAGTGGTTTTAATATATCCAGAGCTTTAACATGCAGTTGATCTTCAGTAATGGCATTACCACTTCTGAATTCCTGGTCAAACCAATTCAAGAGCTTTTGTTCCAGATTCAGACTGCTGACTTCCTTGAGAAGGTTATATTTCCGTGTATATTTTCGTATGATAGAGTCCTTCTGTTTGTAAATATAAGCAATAGTCTGCGGGTGAACTCCGTATTCTCTAGCTATATCAGCTTTACATTGCCCATTATCTAAAGCTTGAATAATTTGCAATTGATATGTGGTATCAATGTTAGTATAGGCGTTTGCAGAAAAATTTGTTAAAAATTCCGACTGGTCTGGAACCACATTTTTATGTCTGGATCTCCAAATGGACATACTTTCATGAATAAGTTATCGTGAGACACTTTTTTGATATCTAAATAAATGATAATGAATACATCTAATAATAATTAATGAGAAAAATACTTGGAACACGCACTATTGAGCGTCAAAAATAGAAATTTATCTGACACATTTGACGGACGGGCCAAAGCATAGATTAAGTATTTTGGCCAAAGAGTCTACTGAGTCTACAGACGTGCAGACTGACATTGACAAAAGGTAGGGTTAGGTAGGGTCATATTTATCCATTTTCGCAACAAAAAATTGTAGACTTTTACATCTCTATGGTTTTTCACTATTTTTTATGATGTACGGCAGTGTGTTCGGCACTTCAGAGAAAACTAATTTCTCGAAGGTGCTTGTTGTGAAATTGTGCAAAATCATAGAGATAAAAATCTCTACAATATTTTATAGCGTGTCTTTAGTGAATTTGTTGCGAAAAATATAATCTGTAGCCGCACCTTTCGACCTAAGGCATAATCATCAAGCTATATAATATCCAAGGGAGCGGAGCAATAAATCCGGTACTCTCATATATTTTAATTCTATTAAATTATATATATATATATATAACAGTCGCGCAAACGTTAGAACATTTCATTCATGATTAATTACCTGAGACGGTGTTGGGTCATAAATTCATACTCATACTCATACTACTCATACTCATTTATGTATAATATAGAATATTACATGTCAGTATAATAATAATGGGACTTTATGCATTTATAGGAGAAGGAAGAAGAAGTGATATTAGATTCATGTATACGGACGTATGCGTCAAACCGGCATCCATATATATGTCTCGTAGCTTTAAGGCTATATACGGACGTCCGTTGACGGTATATACCTACTATTCATGCCTCCCCATATTCGACGTCCGATTAATTTACTAAAGTAGTGCCATAGATTCATGTACACGGACGTCAAATATCGTACAGTATGAAAAGTATACGTCAAACCGACATCCGTATATGTATCGCGTAGCCCTGAAGCTATATGCGGACGCCAGTTGACGGTATATACCTACTATTCATGCCACCCCATATTCGATGTCCGATTAATTTTCTAAAAATAGTGCTATAAATTCATGTATACGTCAAACCGACATCTGTATATGTGTCGCGTAGCTCTGAAGCTATAAACGGACGTCAGTTGACGGTACAGACTTTTCATGCCGCCCCATATTCAACGTCCAATTATTTTTGTAAAGTAGTGGTATAGATTCATATATACGGACGTCAAATCTCGTACAGTATGAAAACCGTAATATATAAATAAATAAATAAAAACAGCGTCAAACAGACCTAGCCCGTCTCGAGGCCTTTTCAAGTCCCATGGTCACGGGTAAGACTCAACCCGTGACCATGGGACTTGAAAAGGCCTCGAGACGTCGGGTTAAAGTTTGAAATAATACACGCGATTAAATCGGTTAAAATAGTTTTATTTCAAATCATAAATAATTTTATTTGCTACCAAGTACTTAAGCCTAAGAGGAGAACAAACGGACAAACCGCGGACGGCCGCGGGTCAGCCGGACATATGAAAGCATTTTCGTCCAAGTCCAATCTTAATACACAGACCTTCGTTAGCGCTCGGTAGATGGTCATGGGCAAAAGTTGCTGTTTCCAATATAGCGAAGAGTGAAAAGTTTCGGGTTCTTAAAATATTAAGAAATATGTGGATTATTCCATTTTTTGGTGTAAGTACCATTTAAATAGCAGTTTTTTAGTAGGGCAAACACAGCTTGATCGGGTCACTCCTGCGGGGCTGGTTGATACTAAGTAGCTAGTGGCGTACCTTAGATACGTAGTCAAAGATAAGCTCAGCAGTGGGCGATTACAGGGTGAGAATAATCTATCAGAAATATCTAGTCAATAATACTCTTTGAATCTAATCAAATTAAGCTTAAAAATACTCGTATATAACACTAAAAGACAACCCACTACATCCTCAGCAACATGCGTACAGGAAAGGTAGATCAACAGAGTCCGCACTGCACATGGTAGTGCATAAGATAGAATCGGCTATCACAAATAAAGCCTCAACACTAGTTACTTTCATAGACATAGAAGAGGCTTTCGACAAGACGGTACACAGCAGCATTAACGAAGGCGTAGGGTAGAACCAACCATAAGGGACTGGATCACTCAGCTAATAAGCAAAAGAGCGGTCCAGATAGTGATCACTACCACAAGAGCAAAGGTAGTCAAAGGGTGCCCACAAGGAGGCGTCCTATCGCCACTTTTATGGAATATAGTAGTAGACAGCCTCCTAAAGAGACTAAATGAGAGAGGATGCACCACCATCGGGTACGCAAATGATCTTGCAATACTGATAAGCGGAACGGCTGAGGATGTGCTATGCAAAATCATGCGCTCAGCCCTTCAGATTGTGGAAGAATGGTGCGAAGAACACCGAATATCAGTAAACCCGAAAAAAACAGAACTTGTCCTTTTCACCAACAAAAGAAAGTTACCAGAACTACAACTACCAAAACTATTTAACACCAAACTAGCTCTAACAACTCAAGTTAAAGATCTGGGCATCATACTTGATAATAAGTTGAATTGGGCTAGCCACATAAATGCTAAGATGAAAAAGGCCTGTATAACTTTCTGGCAATGCAGAAGACTCGTTGGTAAGAACTGGGGTCTTAACACAAAGATAACACTTTGGCTGTATACGGCAATTATCAGACCTTCCCTAACCTATGGATCAGTTGTATGGTGGCCCAGAACAGAACTGATCACTGTGAAAGAAAAGCTCCAGAGTTTACAACGCCTAGCGAGTACAGCAGCCACTGGATGCATGAGAACCACCCCATCAGTCGCACTAGAGCACTTCCTAAACCTGAGACCGCTGCATCTAATCATACAGGAGGAGGCCAAGGCAGCAGCCTTAAGACTGAAAAATAATGGGCTTTGGAAAGAGAATACTGGAACAAAGCATTCAAAGATTCTACAGGGAATCCTAAAGAAGATACCACTTCTCGAGGCTCCCATAGACAGAATACCATGTCACCACGTCTTCGAAAGGAAGTTTCATATCCAACTTTCTGAAGAAAAAAGAGATAACTCTGGCGTCAAAGAAGTTAGGATATACACAGATGGCTCCAAAACCACACATGGTGCCGGTGCAGGCGTCTTCTCGAATGACTTAAATATCAAAATAACAACCACCTTGGACAAGCTAAGCATAATATTTCAAACCGAATGTATTGGCATAACGAGAGCGGCGGAGACGATTGCCGCCAGAGATGTCAGAGATCTAGATGTAAAGATCATCTCAGACAGTGCATCCGTACTCCAAGCTCTCTAAAGTAACACCATAACCTCTGTCCTCATATTGGAATGTCATAACACACTCCAATCCATTGCAAACACAAACAGGGTCACGCTGCAATGGATCAAGGGACACAGCAACTCCCTCGGCAACGACGCAGCCGATGAATTGGCCAAGAGAGGATCAGGGATCAGTATATGGACCGGAACCAATACTACCCATACCTCAAGCACAGGTCAAAACTTGGCTACGAAAAAGTACAGAAGAAACCCATCTGACAGAATGGACAAACACTGAAGGATGCAGACAAACAAAAAATGCAGTTCCGGTAGCATCAAAAACGTCTAGCCGAAACCTCATTAGGCTAAGAAGGGACCAAATCCGCAAGGTCACCGGCCTCTTGACCGGTCACTGTCCCCTAAACAAGCATCTGTTTACAATAGGTGTGACGGACAGCCCCCTATGCAGAAGCTGCATGGGGGCAGAAGAAATGCCACGGCATGTGCTTACAGAGTGCACGAGCGTGGCCGCATAACGGGCGAAATTCCTCCAGTCACCAGCGTCACTCTGGGAAGCATGTGGAAACCTGAAAAGGCTGCTGGCTTTTTGGGAGGATCTGGGTTGGTTGGAATGAGAGGTAAGATGGTACGCACAATGGCCCAATCAAGAGGCTAAGTGCGGAACAGCCCAGGTAAACTAACTAACTAACTAACTAACCCGTATGTAAACTCATGCTAATATTAAAGTTTTTTCGTACGATGAGAAAGAAAGACTGATTCCACAGCAGTAGTAAGATGTTAGGTACTACTGCTGTGGAATCAGTCGTTCTTTCTATAAATACAAAAATGAGAATAGCTCAAATAAGACAGCGGTCAACCGAGAAATCATAAAAAAAATATCATTCACAATAGACAATTCATTTTGCGGGACTCCGTGAAAGAAAGAGATAAGTATGAATAAACGATTCACAAGCTGGCAACGTCGCACTTTTAAATCCCAACCGTCTGATTTGGACGTGAAAATGTCCGCGCAATATATAAATAATATTGATATACGTCGGAGGTCACTAAAGCTTCACTATTGTATGGGGTCCAAAAATGTTTGGGCCTAACTGCAAAATGAATATTGCCGCAAGTAAAAAAGCAAGAAAATTAAGTATCTTATGGAGTAGGAAATCAAAAAACTAAGCAATATTCGTCGACAGATGATGAAAAATGTAAGCAGAACTGGTGGACGTCCTAATGATGCACCACATACCTGACGCCAAATGAGTTACTGGATGTATATATATATATATATATATATATATATATATATACATCCAGTAACTCAACGCCAAATGAGTTACTGGATGTATATATATATATATATATATACATCCAGTAACTCATTTGGCGTCAGGTATGTTGTGCATCATTAGGACGTCCACCAGTTCTGCTTACATTTTACATCATCTGTCGACGAATATTGCTTAGTTTTTTGATTTCCTACTCCATAAGATACTTAATTTTCTTGCTTTTTTACTTGCGGCAATATTCTTTTTGCAGTTAGGCCCAAACATTTTTGGACCCCATACAATAGTGAAGCTTTAGTGACCTCCGACGTATATCAATATTATTTATATATTGCGCGGACATTTTCACGTCCAAATCAGACGGTTGGAATTTAAAAGTGCGACGTTGCCAGCTTGTGAATCGTTTATTCATACTTATCTCTTTCTTTCACGGAGTCCCGCAAAATGAATTGTCTATTGTGAATAATATTTTTTTTATGATTTCTCGGTTGACCGCTGTCTTATTTGGGCTATTCTCATTTTTGTATTTATAGAAAGAACGACTGATTCCACAGCAGTAGTACCTAACATCTTACTACTGTTGTGGAATCAGTCTTTCTTTCTCATCGTACGAAAAAACTTTAATATTAGCATGAGTTTACATACGGGTTAGTTAGTTAGTTTACCTGGACTGTTCCGCACTTAGCCTCTTGATTGGGCCATTGTGCGTACCATCTTACCTCTCATTCCAACCAACCCAGATCCTCCCAAAAAGCCAGCAGCCTTTTCAGGTTTCCACATGCTTCCCAGAGTGACGCTGGTGACTGGAGGAATTTCGCCCGTTGTGCGGCCACGCTCGTGCACTCTGTAAGCATATGCCGTGGCATTTCTTCTGCCCCCATGCAGCTTCTGCATAGGGGGCTGTCCGTCACACCTATTGTAAACAGATGCTTGTTTAGGGGACAGTGACCGGTCAAGAGGCCGGTGACCTTGATTTTGACCTTGGCCGGATTTGGTCCCTTCTTAGCCTAATGAGGTTTCGGCTAGACGTTTTTGATGCTACCGGAACTGCATTTTTTGTTTGTCTGCATCCTTCAGTGTTTGTCCATTCTGTCAGATCGGTTTCTTCTGTACTTTTTCGTAGCCAAGTTTTGACCTGTGCTTAAGGTATGGGTAGTATTGGTTCCGGTCCATATACCGTCGACCCTGAACCTCTCTTGGCCAATTCATCGGCTGTTTCGTTGCCGAAGGAGTTGCTGTGTCCCTTGATCCATTGCAGCGTGACCCTATTTGTGTTTGCAATGGATTGGAGTGTGTTATGACATTCCAATATGAGGACAGAGGTTATGGTGTTACTTTGGAGAGCTTGGAGTACGGATGCACTGTCTGAGATGATCTTTACATCTAGATCTCTGACATCTCTGGCGGCAATCGTCTCCGCCGCTCTCGTTATGCCAATACATTCGGTTTGAAATATTATGCTTAGCTTGTCCAAGGTGGTTGTAATTTTGATATTTAAGTCATTCGAGAAGACGCCTGCTCCGGCACCATGTGTGGTTTTGGAGCCGTCTGTGTATATCCTAACTTCTTTGACGCCAGAGTTCTCTTTTTTCTTCAGAAAGTTGGATATGATACTTCCTTTCGAAGACGTGGTGACATGGTATTCTGTCTATGGGAGCCTCGAGAAGTGGTATCTTCTTTAGTATTCCCTGTAGAATCTTTGAATGCTTTGTTCCAGTATTCTCTTTCCGAAGCCCATTATTTTTCAGTTTTAAGGCTGCTGCCTTGGCCTCCTCCTGTATGATTAGATGCAGCGGTCTCAGGTTTAGGAAGTGCTCTAGTGTGACTGATGGGGTGGTTCTCATGCATCCAGTGGCTGCTGTACTCGCTAGGCGTTGTAAACTCTGGAGCTTTTCTTTCACAGTGATCAGTTCTGTTCTGGGCCACCATACAACTGATCCATAGGTTAGGGAAGGTCTGATAATTGCCGTATATAGCCAAAGTGTTATCTTTGTGTTAAGACCCCAGTTCTTACTAACGAGTCTTCTGCATTGCCAGAAAGTTATACAGGCCTTTTTCATCTTAGCATTTATGTGGCTAGCCCAATTCAACTTATTGTCAAGTATGATGCCCAAATATTTAACTTGAGTTGTTAGAGCTAGTTTGGTGTTAAATAGTTTTGGTAGTTGTAGTTCTGGTAACTTTCTTTTGTTGGTGAAAAGGATAAGTTCTGTTTTTTTCGGGTTTACTGATATTCGGTGTTCTTCGCACCATTCTTCCACAATCTGAAGGGCTGAGCGCATGATTTTGCATAGCACATCCTCAGCCGTTCCGCTATTCAGTATTGCAAGATCATTCGCGTACCCGATGGTGGTGCATCCTCTCTCATTTAGTCTCTTTAGGAGGCTGTCTACTACTATATTCCATAAAAGTGGCGATAGGACGCCTCCTTGTGGGCACCCTTTGACTACCTTTGCTCTTGTGGTAGTGCTCACTATCTGGACCGCTCTTTTGCTTATTAGCTGAGTGATCCAGTCCCTTATGGTTGGTTCTACCCTACGCCTTCGCAAGGCTTCGTTAATGCTGCTGTGTACCGTCTTGTCGAAAGCCTCTTCTATGTCTATGAAAGTAACTAGTGTTGAGGCTTTATTTGTGATAGCCGATTCTATCTTATGCACTACCATGTGCAGTGCGGACTCTGTTGATCTACCTTTCCTGTACGCATGTTGCTGAGGATGTAGTGGGTTGTCTTTTAGTGTTAAATACGGGTATTTCTAAGCTTAATTTCATTAGATTCAAAGAGTATTATTGACTAGATATTTCTGATAGATTATTCTCAGCCTGTAATCGCCCACTGCTGAGCGTATCTTTGACTACGTATCTAAGGTACGCCACTAGCTACTTAGTATCAACCAGCCCCGCAGGAGTGACCCGATCAAGCTGTGTTTGCCTTACTAAAAAACGCTATTTAAATGGTACTTACACCAAAAAATGGAATATTCCACATATTTCTTAATATTTTAAGAACCCGAAACTTTTCACTCTCCTTTCGCTATATTAGAAACAGCAACTTTTGCCCATGACCATCTACCGAGCGCTAACGAAGGTCTTTGTATTAAGATTGGACTTGGACGAAAATGCTTTCATATGTCCGGCTGACCCGCGGCCGTCCGCGGTTTGTCCGTTTGTTCTTCTCTTAGGCTTAAGTACTTGGTAGCAAATAAAATTATTTATGATTTGAAATAAAACTATTTTAACCGATTTAATCGCGTGTATTATTTCAAACTTTAACCCGACGTCTCGAGGCCTTTTCAAGTCCCATGGTCACGGGTTGAGTCTTACCCGTGACCATGGGACTTGAAAAGGCCTCGAGACGGGCTAGGTCTGTTTGACGCTGTTTTTATTTATTTATTTATTTATTACGGTTTTCATACTGTACGATATTTGACGTCCGTATATATGAATCTATAGCACTACTTTACAAAAATAATTGGACGTTGAATATGGGGCGGCATGAAAAGTCTGTACCGTCAACTGACGTCCGTATATAGCTTCAGAGCTACGCGACACATATACAGATGTCGGTTTGACGCATAATTTTCATATCGTACGATATTTGATGCCCGTATACATGAATTTATAGCACTATTTTAGAAAATTAATCGGACATCGAATATGGGGTGGCATGAATAGTAGGTATATACCGTCAACTGGCGTCCGCATATAGCTTCAGGGCTACGCGATACATATACGGATGTCGGTTTGACGTATACTTTTCATACTGTACGATATTTGACGTCCGTGTACATGAATCTATGGCACTACTTTAGTAAATCTTCTTCTTCCTTCTCCTATAAATGCATAAAGTCCCATTATTATTATACTGACATGTAATATTCTATATTATACATAAATGAGTATGAGTAGTATGAGTATGAGTATGAATTTATGACCCAACACCGTCTCAGGTAATTAATCATGAATAAAATGTTCTAACGTTTGCGCGACTGTTATACAAAAATAATTGGATGTTGATTATATTGTTTTGATTGCGGTAGGTGCGAGTTGGCAACGTCGCAATAGTGGACGCCAAATACGCGAATCCGTAGTCAGGAATTCCTCTAGATATACAGTGTAGATATACGCACTGCAGCAGCTCGCCTGCGCGGTGATTTCTTCGGGAAGTTTTCAATATTTTATTGCAACCATTTAAAGCGAATTTTGGCTCCGTGTATATATATATATATATATATATATATATATATATAAAATTATATTACGAGCATATAGTTATATGGGTTAAAGGGGTGCAACAGGGGTTCAAAGTATAACACGTTACGAGCGAAGCTGGGGATGGAGGACACCGCGGGTAATCGTGCTAGGTTAGACCATCAATCAATCAATCAATTAGCTCATATTATTATAATAGTATATTTTACCACCTCTACCACGACGAGTGTTACGATCGAGCTCTTCCAATTAGTCCCACACGGCACCCTCTCCTTCCTGATACAGAACAACACGTGCAGGATTGAGGTGGTGCCCTCATAAGGGTCAATTCCCACTGAAAGAGCAGCGGCGATCCGCGTCGCCGCCTTAACCTGTGATATTTTTGTCTCGTAGATAAGATAGGACCAAGCGGTTCGGCACTACCTTTGCCGCACCTTCATGGTGGAATTGGAATTCTCCAAACCACTCTCCTCTCTTCTTCATCACCAACACGATCGTGTTATCTTCCTACATTGGTTCTGTATGGTGACCCTTCATTCTGACAACTGCCTTTGGCTTAGCAACAGGCGAAGTGAAGTCATATTGACGTGCACATAAGTACCTATTATAAAATAGCTTTTATGAGTTAAGTCACTTTTACGGTAAGATTTAGGAAATTACATAGCAAATAGAAATTAAGCTTTGAAAACATTGACGGGGTGTCGAATTAGAAAACCTCATGGTCCAACCTTAATCAATTAACCCACCGCAGTCCACTGTTGGACATAGGCCACTCCCAATGTGCACCATTTCATCCGATCCTTCATCCTCCGCATGCAGTATAGCCGGTCCCAATCCAACATTACCACCACCCTCGATGATCGACAGGGGTGGTATCCGTAGGTACTTTCGCACGAAAAAAGGATGGTTTGCGTGGTATAACATTAAAAATAAATATGACAATTAGATACATAAATTGTCCATGAATTCTTTTCATGACTTTATTGCTCAAGATACATCCAGGTAGCTTATTAATTATAATTCAACTATGTCTAATTATACATAAACCTACGCAAAACTAGCATTACAAGAATTAACTTGCATTTTTCTGTAACATATAATACAGTAACTTAACTAAATATTTATGGAAAATGAGAATTGCCGTTCATATATTTTCTTTACACAATGTTTTAATTTTAAATCGCAAATAGAAAGAGGATCCTAGCCCAGGTCCCAGCCTAATTCAACATGATAAAGTGAAATTTCAGTATGGGACAGTCAATTTAAAATCCAAGTCTAAGGTAAAAAAAATGTGAAAATGAATATGGCAATGTATGAAGGAGAGTCATCAGAGTAGAAGAACTGACATCAGCGTTGTCAGGAGAACTATGTAGGGTATTGTATGAAAATGAAGGTGGCAACGAGTCAGTTAAGCATAAGAGTCATCAGAGTCAAGGAAATCGCCCTCAGCATTGTCAGGGGGACCTTGTAGGGGTCGGGTTGAGGGGCCAGGGGTGAACAGGGACGGGTGAGGTGCGAGGGCGGCGGGCGAGTCGTGCCGTCAGTCCGCTTCGTGCTCGTGCAGCTGCGCCAGCAACGCCGCGCGCCTCGACTCCAACTCCGCGTCACTCCAAGCCGCAGAACTGATGATCAATACACATACTTAATACCAAGAAGTATAACCCGTTGCCCTACTTGAGCGATAACGGCCGCATTGCGACGCGATGAGTAAAATGTTCTTCCGTACTTCACATGACGTATCCACGCAGTATAAAATAATATATGGCACGCGGCACAATTTAACAAGAAAGAACAACAACGATTTGATATTTACGTGCCGCGTAGCTTTGTGTCGTGTTGTCGCACTTGTCGCTCGTGTAAGACATCGCCAAAAGTAGATTCGGTTTTGAACAAAGTGATTTATATTTCTCAATGAAAATGATGTATAACTCAGCATGATGTTTAAGTTAGTTTATTATTTATTATATATTAATTACTTTGTTAATTTTAATCTTCCAACCAATAATCGCTAGTAATAAAATTAGGTATTTAACAACTTTTATAATAAATTAGGAAATGTATTGGATATGATAGCTTATATGTTAATAATAACTATACAAAGGACATGGACATTGCATGAAAATGTCCCCACCCACCAACAGATTTGAAACATGTCATTCGAAGCGTCTAGTAGGATAGATATTTTTTAATATGGCGACATACTTAAAATGTATGGGGTTTAGATTCTACAGTGTCTAGAAGGATAGATGTTTTTTGATGAAGCTGCAAAAAAACCAGTGCGGTGTGCGTAGACGCAGGTAGTGCAGTTCACGCCAAGCAGTGGTCACTCGTTCGTTGTTTGCAAACTTTGCATATATCTGTAATATTCTGTGAGAGCGAGCATTCTTACAAAACCCCTAACGGACTACCGGATTTGGTGCAGAGCGAACCACCGAATTTGGTATGCTTCGAACCAAATCCGATCTTCTGGAGAGCAATCCACCGGAGATAATGATTAAAGTCCTTTTAGACCATCGGATTTGTTGTTACTGCCCGATACACCGAACCAAATACCCACCGTAATGTGCGCAACATAAGACCGGACTGGATGCTCCGGTTTCACATACTACCTAAGTATACTTCCAGTTGTTTTCGACCGTTACCTTTAGAATTTTTGAATTGAATTGTCTATGAAAATATAGTTACCGGTATATCTTGACTCCACAGGTTTCACAAAATGCACTAAACGCAGTTGGTCTGCTATAGTCTACTCCGAAACAGTACGAACGCGTGGACGACCGCCGAACTGTTTTGATGGTTCGGTATAGTTTCCAGCATATATCTTGACCTCAAGTCCCCAGAGAAACGAGCCCCTGACGCTTGCATATTGGTTTGATATATTCTATGAGTGCTAGCTGCCCGCACTATCCTCAAAAGACTCTCAACAGCGCTCAGTCGGTACGTGCATTTTGTGAAATCAAGGTGCAAGATATATGCCGGTTACTATACTTCCAAAAATAATACAATACTTACCGTTTCACCACAGAGTAAGTAATATACTAACTACAGCGATAAGCTTACTTACGCTCGAAAACGACTGGAAGCATCTTTATGTAGTCTGTGGTATCAGACCGTCAACAGCGATGTCCGGTCATCTGTTTACATTGTATATTAAATAAAAAAATACGTGATGGCTGATGATGATGAACGATCTAATTCACCTCAATGTTATTTTCTTACGACTATATTTATTTTTAATACAATTTTTCATTTGTTTACATGAAATATAACTTTGTATGAGTAAAACATACTTTTGTATGAAAATCAACACATTTTTTGGAAAAGCTTTTTTTAAATAAACCCTATAGATTTTCCAACTAAATCAGGTGTTTTGTCTCTTTTTGGGTAAGAGTGAACAATCTGACATGCATTCCATGTCTGTTGGAGGGTGGGGACGGAGTCCATACAAAATCCGGCATCCACTTTGTTTCACTCAAATATGAATTGTAAATAATTTATTTTTAATTTAATATAACAATTTATTTGTACATGGAAAGCGTTACCATATCTTAACTAACTTTAAATAAAATAAAATTAATAAAGTTACTATTTATACACAATAGTAAAAATTAAAACTAAAAGTTAAAATGCGTCGTGGAATTCATCCGCATCACATGCCTCTTGTGGTAGCGTTCCCATAAGACTGGCAGCATTACCACGTTGTATGGCAATGCTTAATCTCTGGCCTAAAAAGAGGCCAGCCTTCTGGTCACGAGAAGCGCGACCATACGCTTCGCAATCTTCCTGAAGAGATTGCGGGCACTCGGACCCCAAGGCCCAAATGTTTCGACTCCAGACGGCACAAATTCATAATCTCCAATGAGATAGGAGTATTTGCGCCGCTTAAAAAATAAGTTGAAATTTTTTATTCTGTATTTTACACGAAGCAAAACGCGCGCGAATCAGTTGACAGTTCATGTGACGTCACTGATTTCAAGCAAATGGTTTTGTTTCTAATAAAAAGTTATGATTAGATATGATCAATTATAATTATTATTCTGCAATGTAAAAACACATTTTTATTTATTTATAATGTTTTTTCGCGAAAAAAATACATTGTAAGAGGTATGACATATAATTCTATATCTTTAAAGATAGGTTTCCAAAATTTGACAAATACTCAATTCAACTTCATACCTAAGCACGTCATCTAAATTTTGGAATTAAACTACCTAATATATAAGGTTTCCATAAAGAGAAAGACTTCGATAAGTATTCTAGAAAAATGCACCATACCGTTCCTTCTTGTCCTTTTTATCCTTCTTCTTCTTAGGTTTGTGCGCGGGCTCCAGTTGCGGCTCGTCCTCGGGACTGCTGGGAGCGCTCCGTTTGGATTTCTTATTCTTGTGCCGCACCTGTTCGTCGTCTGTTATGCCACCCTCCTCTGGCGTAGGTGACTTCTGAAATATTACATATAAAGGCCAATATTTATAGTGAAGTTAATAGGTGGGTGGGCAGGTCAAGTCAGGGGTGCATGATCCATAACCTCCACGCGGTGCACCCTTGGCAACGGAGACGGCAACGGTTCCCTCTCTATTTCAAGGGAGACGCGAAAACGTAGATGACCCAGGCTCATCCAGGTTGCGACAGATATGCTCTATATAGGCAATCTTACACCCCGGCTATAGATAGATGTAGAAGACCCGAGACGAAGTGCCGTTATTTAGTCGGTCTGAGTTCGACATAACCAGCCCTGATAGCCGTCGGTCTTTCACTTTGAGATATTGACCAACATGGAATAATTATAAAGAAATACATTCTGCCTTAATGTATGCAAATTGAATTTATATTTTTAAATTTGTTACTTACAGGTGCCGGGGAATGTTTGCGATGCTTCTTCTTAGATTTCTTGTGCTTCCGGCCTTCATCAGATGTCCATGTACCGTGACTGGGCACCGGGGACGGAGAGCGAGCTGCCGGCAACGGTGACGGAGATCGCGACTTCGACTGAGTAACATGACAAAACTCAAATTTAGTATCTAATATGTGTTTCAGTCTAATATTTATCTCGCCGCCAACTAGCTTAATCAGCCGTCCAATTAACTGCCTAGGCAAAAAAAACAAAACGGCGTCATTCAATTAACTGCCTGAATGATTGTCAGCCGTCTCGTTTATTATATCGTTTATAACCTGGCTAGCTAATGCTTAGACCAATCATAAGATGGGGCACTACCTCGGAATAAGATAAAAAATTACATACATACATGCATTTACTTACACCTGTAAATCTCCTGTGGGTAGAAAGAGGTGTATTCACAGAAAATTAGTGATAGGTTTATTGTGATAGCTGCGCAATCCGACTTGATAAGGTTAGGTTAGCGCCCGCATTAAGCCCTCGTGTTTTTTTTTTATAACCATGCCGACATAAGTCATTTTTCTAACTGTTTAATTGCCTAGCCGTTTAATTAAATGGCTGAACACCATTCAGGCCGTTAATTCTATGGCACCGTTTAGTTAACTGCCCAGCCAGTTAATTGAACGGCTGAATAAACTAGCTGGTGGCGACATTGACATGGCTTTTTGTCACGAAAATTTAAAAATTTAACCTTTGAAAATTTAACCTATTTTGTAAATAGGTTAAATTTTCATACTTCTAAAATAGAGTAGCAAATACGTGCACAAGCAAGCTCAACTTATCATCGTTACTGAGAGTAAGTGACCCTTGCTAAGAATAATCCAAACATATCTGAACCAAAAATAAATGGTGCCTCGAAGTTCAATAACCAAGCTCCAATGTGATTAAGGCTGAGTAATATATAAGTAATACAAAAAGTGATATGGTACACAATAAACTACTAACCAAAGATGCGGAGTGGGAACGCTTCTTCTTCTTGGAACGCTTCGATTTACGTGCCTTCGGGTGATGATAGTGCATGCAACTCTCTTCTTGTTCATGTTGAAAGTCCTATAAAAATATCTTATTAATAACCTGTGCTTAATTTTAAAGAACGAAAGCGAGAATACTCTGTTAACTTTAGTTAGTTATGGAACTTATGGAGCATGAAAGATGTGAATTCAACGTATGCAATCTGCATGTTACCTTGTAAATCCTAATTCGATCTTCTTCGTACGTCACAGCGGCAAACTCAGGCGCGTCAAGGTCGAGTTTCTCCTTGACCTCGTTCCACGACAACTGATGATCGATGTTAGCATCGCTCAGGGCCCATTTGAAAGCGCTCTCTATCTTCTTCTGCGCCTTCGATTCTTCTTTCAACTTCTCCTTGTTTCTGGCTTCAGCCTTAAAAAAACGCATAAACTTCCTGTAATTTTTTTCTTTACCTTCTTGTCAAATTTTTCTCTTACATGAATATTTAAAGCACATATTAGGCATGGGTAATATTAGAGGCAAAATACAAAAAGGAAAAGTGATCCAATTTATAATCACCTGTCATTTTATTTTATGCAAATTCTATCTATGAATTATTGTTATATGTATGTATAGTTCAAGGTATACATACGAACATCTAAAGCAGTCCTTACGGGTAGTTGGAGCCCTTAAAAATCCAACAACTGGTCTTACTGCAATGCTTCGATAACGCTTTTGGGTTGTGGAGGTCAGTAGCAGTAGCTTCACAGAAAATGTCGAAGTTCAGCCAAATCCGCAGTTAGACTGGTAAAAGCTGACCCCAGACTCCAAGTTGAAAGCTTTGGATGCGACTGGGATTAACACTAGGATGAAGAATTTCAAAATTAATTACATTATAATACAAAAGAAAATCGTTACTATACCTTTTCAAGCAACGAGTTGTACGTGAGTTTGACATTGCCTGCATCTAATGAGGCTGATTTGCTATCTTCACAAACAACGGTCGCAAATTCTTCAAATGTGGTGTCAGGTTTCACATCAAATGCCTTCTCCCTCAATATTTCCTTAATCACTTTCTTTTCGTCGTGGAAGCGCGCTTTCAAATTTTCTACATAGAATTTGAATAAATCTAGGGGAGTAGAACCACTCTGTCCTGTAAAAAAGTTGAATTTATAATTACCAAAGCCATTTAGATTTTATTACTTTTGTTAACGATAATTTTTGTAATAAACGTACCAAGCATAGCTGAGAATCGCATATCTGCTGATATGACGGGATACAATTCAACCCAGAGAGACATTGACGTCAATTTTCCTTCTTCATGCAAACCGTCTAGTAAAACCTGTATAATGTTGAAATATGTATTGAATGCCCTTTCCACAAATCGCAGGAATACATTTTTCCGGGATAATAAGACTGCTATTTTAGACTATAATAAGATAATTTTTGTATAGACGTTTTTGTAAAGCACCGAACGTCGCCGCGCCTGGATACTCTGCTCATGAATAAGGACTCCGGTCGGGTCCGAAACTAGTCGGGCGCATCCTGACGAGTGACGTGAGTTTAGCCGTAGTAAAGTTATCGAATTATAATAATTTTTTGTGCAAAATTACATTCAGATGCATTTAGCCGTTTTGTTTGGAAGATTAACAAACACACATTCTACAAACCTTCCAGTCATCAATAGGTTGTGGAGGTGACATGGCAGTCGCTTCACAGAAAATGTTTAAACACGCAGTTAGACTCGAAAAAGCGGACCACGGACTCTCGAGGTGAAAGCTTCACGTGAACCATCCTTCCAGCCATCATCACATACATTTACATTTGTAAAGTTCTATAAAAGGAATGTGTTTTGTAGCAAGTGGTAGCCCATTAGAGCATACTCAGCTTCTCAGCTTCGGCTGATGCAACACTTTGCATTTATACCTAGTCCATTTAAGAATGGTACATACACTCACAACTGAGTGACTGTAGTAGACTGAAGTGTTTTAGCGCCTCGATTTAAGCAACTTTGTTTTTCAGTTCCACATAATAGGGCGAGCTTTATCACCTTAAACGCCACCTAAATGAAAAGATGTGATATCCCTTTCGTCGGGGATCTCACGTCAGTCATAGGTTACTTACAAATAAATTAGTATACTATTATTGAGTATTAATGAGGACAGAAAACTTACCAAAAAGTTGTCTCTATTTTTTCTTTGTTGTCTTTTATTTCTCTTTTTGATTTGTTCTCTCTCTTGCAAGTATTCGGTTTCGAGATTTCTTATGTGTTGCTCAAATACTGAAACAAACACCCAATATTATGCTTTACCATGGAAGTGTAAAAAATCGACAGCTGGTGCAAAGTCAGATGCATGGAAATTTAATCAGTTCGTGCAATATGCTGATTTTATGACTGACCGACAGACCTGAACTGTACAATTAATAATATATAAATATAGGTAAATAAAAATAAAATGTGATAATAATCCATGACATACCAATAAGTGCATCTTCTTTATCCATTCCCAGGAGACTGACATCATTCTTGAAAGCAGAGTTTTCTAGCAGCAACACTTGAGCCTCACTCCAAGTGCTACTGTATGTGATTTCAGTCATGTTTTCTAATACCTGATAAGATACATAAAGTTTTACTAAACACTATCTTATAAATACGAAAAATCTGTTGTAATTAAATACAGGAGAGGCTGTAAATGTTATATTACCTGCGCCAACATTTTCATGTTACGTTTCTTTAGTGCTTTTGCCTCTTCCTTTTCACGTTTTGTAATAGTGAATATGCAATCCTCGAATATATCTCTGCGGTCAGATTCAGGAACGCATCGCCAAATCTAAAAATTGAAGGTGTGTTAAAAAAAAAACGTATTTTTACTCTACTCGAACTATTCTATACCAAATTTAAGTTTCTGTCAAAATAACGCAATTTTGAATACTGTAACTACACTGTCAAAGTTAGGCAACGAATATGTACAGCGTCCGCTGCCTTATAAGCGTGCAATCAGGGATCTACTAGCAATGAGGTGTAATGAAATTTCGCATTCCTTGAAAATTTATTTAGGGTGAATAAATAAATAAACATCTCTTACAAAAATATCTTAATTACAATGGAACCCATTGAAAGGTTTGCGTAAGGTTCTTCTTATGCTACGAGTATGTAATGATGGTGCTTACCTCTAGATTACTAAACATCTCTTCACATTTGTAATATTTAGTCAGAGATGTTACTCGATCACAACCCAACAAAAATTCTTCTAAGTTCTCACGATTCTTTTTTGTTTTTAATCTGTTGGAAAAAAATAGTAAAATCACTTAAACGATTCCCCGACTGTTTGTTGTTTGGACTACAAGGCTTAATAGCTGATTAATGTAGGACAATTCTAAAACCACCACTTTATTTTTTTTATTTCTCTTAAACGCCGCCCAAACGACACGGTAAACGAAACGCATAAAAGTCTAACACAATTTATTTAATATTTGCACAAAAGGTTTTTAGAGCACAAGCCGATCACGAATTCGTGAACTGTGGACTGGCTTACGAGCCTCAAACGAACACGCCTTAAGCGTTCGGCGCTTGCTCAACTGTGCTCCACCAATTGTCTGCTTTACAATTAACACAAAAGTAAGACTAAGTTCCAAGACAGTGATTGTTATAAATTCGTTATACTCCACACTTGCCGCCCTATAGTTTTGCAAACATATAAATATAAATGATCATGATACTAGTGAACGCTGGCTATAAGACTTCGTTCTTCTTCGTTTTCTATTTTCTTAGAAGCTTATTTTAAAAAGAAGCACTTGTGTAGTTTATTTACCTTTGCTCCTCTCTCTCATCCTTTATTTTTTGTGTTTTGTAGGCATTAAAAGCTTGTTTCTTCTCATTAAGCTTTTTAAATGTTGCATAGCGCGGATCTTTGCTTATTATCTTGACACATTGTTCCCAGGTTGCATTTGATGGTACATTCTAAAAAATGAAATAAGAACTATTAGTTTTCTTGTCTATAATAAAAGTTGCCTAAGTTAGGTCTTTTAACATTAGCTTATAATATAAGCCATGAATGTTCCATCAATTGACCCAGCTGTTTTCGAAACCGACTGAGGGGCAAACAATTTTTTTGTAGGTACCAGGCCTGTGTAGATTCATATGCATAATAATAATATATAATGAAATAAAATTGGAATGTCCTTCTATAACATGAAAATATGAGATTTTTTGTTTTAATTTTTTTTTTTTAATAAAGACTATTAGCAACCGAAAGTATCGAAATTACTAATATTCCCTCTAACCCCTCCAACTAAGCTAAATCGCTTGTGCTAGGAGTGGGTCCACGTCAGTAGTGTAATGGCCAGGATTCGAACCCGGGACCTCTCGATCGTAAGGCTGACCCCTTAACAACTAAGCTACCGATTTAGGCTTATTAATTAAAAAAAATGCAAAATAATTATGTCAGTCTGTCTGTTTGTAATCATTCAACCTATCAGGCCGATTTTCGTGATTTTTTTACTATACATAGCTGATATTATAAAGCGTAACGTATGCTACTTTTATTTTCGAAAAAGTATATGGGTTCCGCGAAAAGAATTTAATCCCAGATCGAAGTCCACGCGGATGAAGTCACAGGGACAGCTAGTATATCCATCAATTTTAATATGTGAGTTCTTTACCCTATCTTTCAAAAGCTCCTTGAAAGCCTCAATAGCTTCTTTTTTATCTTTATATTGTAGTTCTGGTGGTTGTTCTGTCTGTTCCACATTATTGGCTTGCGGTGGTAGTGCTATTTCCTCAGGTTTAGCTGTAAAAGTAAGCATAATAATTACAATATTTTTCAACACGCTCATAAACTGGCTCTAATCTCACCGCAATTAGGCACATATACATTATATTATTGTATTTTAGACAGATGGAAGTAGTGATAACATAAAAATTTAAATTAATAAAATCGATCGATTAAAAAATCATTAATCAATGAATGAAAATATATTTATCATGATTTTATGTGGAATTATTATTTATTATCTATCTATTCATAATAATAAAGCAGTAGATCTGGGTCAGCTGCGGTGCGAGGGATATGTCGCCTGACAACCTCACCTTCGGCCTAGCACAACAACCCGCAGACGGCGTGTGGTTTAGTCGGTTCGTGTCCGACATAACCTCTCCCTCCGGCTCCGGAGGAAGGGGGGGTACTCGTGGGGATTTCCCGCACGTAAAAAAAAACAGTAGATATTTCGACATGAGCGGAAGAGACGGGGTGGGCGCAGCTAGCTATTATAGAAATGGGCTAACAATTTTTATTGTTAGACCCTTTCAGAGCACACGTAAATCCTTGCATTATTCTTAATATCTGAATATTTTTAAAGCCAAGTTGGAGGGTATTGTTATGTAAATCATGAAAATTTCACAAGCACAATAAATATTGACATTTTTACAAAAAATTATCATCGTCTACAGACATACCCTCTTCATCTGATGACGAATCTTCGCCTACATGAATAATGAGAGATTGCTCTACTACATTATCAACAACGATATCTCGTTACCAGTCAGACAATATTATTTGTTTAGTCCTTGCAACTATACTTGCCCAATTTTCAGCACTGACGTGGAACAGAAACAAGAGAGGTCTGGATGATGAATGCAGAAGGCATCATCTGCTACACGGATGACTCTAGAAAAGAATCTACCAAGCTTTCTGGCTCCGGAGTACATATTAAGTGCGAAAACGGAACAGAAATAAATAAAACGATATCTTTAGGCAAATATGCAAGTGTCTTCCAATCGGAAATTTGTGCCATAATGGAATGCGCGGAAATGGTGAACTGCCTGAAAGACACAGGAAAGGTAACCATTTATAGCGACAGCCAGGCGGCATTGAGGGGGTATTAGGAAAACCAGAGACGACATAAGCGCTCGTCAAAGAATGCAAGAAAACTATGGAAAGACTGTCCAGGAAACTCGACGTAACACTTGCCTGGGTGCCCGGACATGAGGGCAACACGGGCAATAAGACGGCGGATGAACTGGCAAGAAAGGTAGCTGGTGAAAATCAGGTTCCGAGCCCCGACTGCCCACAAAATAACGAAGGTCAAAAGAGTCATCAGCCGAAGCATAGTGGCGGAAGCTAACCGGAGATGGAAGTCCTCGCCAGTCATGAGACAGTCGAAGATCTTCATTAAGAGCAAAGACACAAAGAAAACGGGCCGACTGTTAAAACTCTCCCGAGGAAACATGAGGCTGGTCGTAGAAGTGATAACAGGACATTGCCGACTAAATAGGCACCTGATACTTATAGGGGTGAAAACTGACCCCAAATGCCCGGAGTGCATGAAGGAAGAGGAAACCAGCCTCCACCTGCTGGTCAAATGCCCCATGTACTCAATGTTAAAATGGGAAAACATGTTGACAGACAACCTAGAAGAACAAGACCTCGAGGATCTGAAAGGAACAGATCGTAAAATTCTGTAAAGAGACAGGTAGGTTCGACGGAACGCCGTGATTGCCGGACACTCCTTAACCTCCGAATAGGAGGAATAGGGGAAATGGGTGAAATGGTGCCCGCAAAAGGGCAGATCACCCGTCCGGTCTGCGGCGTCCCCCGCTGGCAGTAAGTAAGTAAGGGTAAATATCTATTTTAGTATTATTTTATTCACAAGAATGTTTAGAAACATTGTATGATACACGTATGTATTGATGATTACTCCTCGGCTCTCTTAAGACCCTCACCTAACGGCTCGGGTCTCAATCGCGCCTCATCAGTAATTATATTCAAAGGGATATGAAATACTGTTATCAAATAGTACAATACATATAATAAATTAGTGTATAAGGGATTGGTAGTAGTGAGTAATACATGCAAGCTCCTATGCTTTATATCACAAAAGGGGGGGGAAGTTGCTTGCGTCCGTAGGAAGATTGCCCTTTGTTACCCTACACGTTCCCCCCGGGTGGCGCTAAACAAGCAACAACGCCGAGCAACAGGCGGCGGTCAACTAACCTGTCTTAGGGCTACCACAAGCCAAGGAGAACTAAATACCTTCTAAAAGTGTGGCACTGGTGCCTTGGGAAAGCACCATGAGTCTTCTCCTAACTCTTATTTAAAATGGAAGGTCTGATAAACGAATGCGATTTGTCATGCGATCCGGCTGACCCCCGGCGCTATCTGGTACCCGGGCCAGAGAGTGTGAAATTGGCTACCGAAGACTGCATGAAAGCGTGCAACCAGGCTTCTGCTGCAGTTACTGTTACTGGTAATACTAAAAAGAAACTCATACAACAGGCTTTCCACCAAAGTATGTTTATTAATCGTCCGAGAAGCTCATCGGTTGGAAACCTACCAGAGTCTTTAAGTGCATCAAACCTATCGCACATGGATTTAGAATCCAATGAATCAGAAAATTCTACTTCTGAAGCAAACCACCCTTGCCCGCCCAAATGGCAAAGAATACCTAAAGAGAGAAGCTATAAAAAGAGGAAAATGACACAGAGTCCCTCTCCTGAAACAATCAAAACCTCAAACAGATTTGGCAATCTGCCTATTGATCTCACTGAAGAGGATGCGGAGCCAAAAATTAAAAAGCCCAGTAAGCCACCACCAATTATACTCTATGGTGTGGAAGATGTCAAACAATTGACTGAATTATTGGTTACAGCTGCTCAAAGAGATAAATTTACCTACAGGATAGTAAATCACAACCAACTAAGAATCAGCTGCTCTGAATTGGATGTATACAAAAACCTAATCACACTTATTCGAGAAAAGGGAGTTATAGGTCACACATTCAATAGAAAAGACCAAAAACCTTACAGAATAGTCATACGAAACCTACACCACTCAACACCACACACAGCAATCACAGAAGCAGTGGAAAATACTGGAAATAAAGTAACAAGCGAAATAATAAATGCAAAATTTGGACCAGATAAAAAACCCTCAACAACATTCTTTGTGAATATAGAGCGTGGTCCTAATAATAAAGCTGTAAAAGATATAAGGTATATCTACCACCAATCTGTTATAATAGAGGACCCACGGAAAAAGAAAACACTAGTGCAGTGTCAGAGATGCCAACAGTACGGACATACCAAAAACTACTGCATGAGGCCCTACCGTTGTGTCAAATGCTCTAAATCACACAAGACATCTGACTGCCCCAAACGTGACCGCAGCACTCCTGCTCAGTGTGCACTGTGTCATGGCCCTCATCCAGCTAATTATAAGGGCTGTGAGGTATATCAAGAAATTATCGCTAGAAGAACGTCAAGAACTATCCCACCAGACGCTGGAAAAAGGAAAGATATGGAAACCTCTATGAAGACATATGAAAACAGCTTAACCAAAACCCAGGAGTGGCCAAAATTGCCCGAACGGAAGACGAACAGATTTGAGACTGTGAAAACCAACAATGAGACAAACAAGAAAAATCAAAACCAAGATAATGTAGAAGAATTAAATATAGAGTCTGAACACATCCCTAACCTAGAAAAAATACTTATGGCCCAAACACAAAAGCTTGAAGTAATCCTACAACAAATGAGTACTCTAATGACTCTTCTAACAAAAATAGTCAATAAACTGGTCTAATGGCTATGCTGAGAATTGCAACCTGGAACATAAATGGATTAGCTCCTAACAAAGACGACATTGAAACTCTTCTGATAGAACGCAAACTTGACATAATACTCGTCACCGAGGCCCATTGCACCAGTTCATCTAATGTGAAGATTAAAGGTTATTGTACTTACACGACGAACCACCCTGATGGAACAGGACACGCAGGTACGGCTGTCATAATCAGAGAGAACATCAAGCACCATCTTCTACCAGAATTTAAAACTGCAGCTATCCAAGCAACTACTGTGGCAGTTGAGGATAAATCAGGTTATTTCAATGCTTCAGCAGTATATTGCCCACCGAAACATAAACTTACTGACGTGATGTTTTCGCAACTATTTACCACACTGGGTGGTCGATTCATTGCAGGAGGAGACTGGAACTGTAAACATACTACGTGGGGCTCAAGGGTGACCACAACTAGAGGCAGGCAATTAAAAGCTAGTGTCATACATAATAAACTAAGCACAATATCTGCTCTGGAACCCACGTATTGGCCAACTGATTTAAAAAAATTGCCAGACCTTCTGGATTTCTTTATCACCAAAGGTTTGTCTAAGCTCTATCTAAAACCCGAATCCTGCTTGGATGGATCATCTGACCATACTCCAGTGCTGCTAACTGTCAGTACTATGGTTATAGAGACTGACAGACAATACGCTCTCACTAATAAGTACACAGACTGGGAATCATTCAGACAATATATTTCACAAAATATAAATCTAAAAATTCCCCTGAAAACCCCTGATGACATAGAGGTGGCAACGAAAAACTTTACAATGCTAACTCAAGAGGCCTGTTGGAAAACTACACCAGTACTGGAACAAAAACAGATAACCACCAATTATCCACTTGCCATAAAAAACAAAATCGCTGAAAAACGAAGGCTCCGCAGAGTATGGCACCAAAGTAGATGCAGCAGCGACAAACAAGTATTCAACAAAGCTATAAAAGACCTACAATGCTCACTAGAGGAATGGCGGAACACAACACTTGCGTCGAAGCTGGAGACACTTACAGCCACAGCGGCTTCAAACTACTCCTTGTGGAAGTTCACAAAGTCATATGACAGACCTCAAGCTGCGAAGCCACCACTAAGAAAAAGTAACAATAAGTGGGCTAGAACTGCTAAGGAGAAAGCCGACTTATTTGCAAACCACCTTGCAATAACATTCCAACCCAATGATTCCGGTGACCCTGAAGCAGAGGAAAAGGTAAAACATGTCTTAGACCAACCGCATCAAATGTCATTACCTCCTAAGCCAGTGACAATAAAAGAGGTTGTGAGAACAATTAGAGAGTGTAATAATAGAAAGGCACCAGGTTTTGACCTTATCACTAAAGAAATTCTAGCAGAACTACCAAATAAAGCCATTGTTTACCTAACCATGCTGTACAATAGCATCTTGAGAATTCAGTACTTTCCGATTATGTGGAAGATATCCCAAATTATTATGGTGCACAAAGCTGGAAAACCTCCCAATGACGTCAGTTCTTATAGACCTATCAGCTTATTGCCAATTTTGTCGAAAATTGCAGAGAAAATAATACTGAGCAGAATTACGCCCATATTGGATGAAGGTATGATGATACCAAAACACCAATTCGGATTTAGACAACGACACTCGACGATAGAACAAGTACACCGAGTCGTAGATAAGGTCAGAGGAACACTCGAAAAAAAGGAATATTGCTCAGCAGCCTTTCTGGACATACAACAAGCATTTGATAAGGTGTGGCATGAAGGTCTCCTAAGCAAAATCAAAACCAGCCTACCGCATAGCTACTACGAAATCATCCGCTCCTACTTGTCAGAAAGACTGTTTCAGGTAAAGGAATCGGGAGAAACATCCACTTTTCATCAAATAATGGCGGGCGTTCCTCAGGGATCAGTCCTGGGCCCTGTTTTGTATACTATTTTTACTGCCGATATGCCAGAAGTGGCTGGAGTAACCACAGCCACATTCGCTGATGACACCGCAATACTTGCCTGTAACAGAGACCAAGCAGCAGCGTCATACGATCTGCAGAGAGGACTGGACGAAATAACTAACTGGTTAAAGAAATGGAAGATAAAGGCAAGCGCTACCAAATCTCAACACATAACATTTACCCTGAGAAAAGGAGATTGTCCATCAGTCCGCCTTGGAGATAATACCCTACCACATACTAATAATGTTAAATACCTAGGAATGCACCTAGATCGCAGGCTTACTTGGAAAAACCACATTAAAGCCAAAAGGGAAGAGCTGAATATAAAATATAAGACATTGCTCTGGCTTATAGGGCGCAATAGTAAACTCTCCACAGACAACAAGCTGCTAATCTATAAATCAGTATTAAAACCTGTCTGGACGTATGGCATACAGCTGTGGGGAAGTGCAAGTAAATCAAATCTGTCCATGATCCAAAGATTCCAAAACACGATTTTGCGTACCATATCGAATGTCCCATGGTTTGTGACAGGTGCTGAAATCCATGAGGCTATGCAAATGAACACAGTACTGGAGGAAATAAGACATACTGCTGAAAGATACCAAAGTCGGCTAGCCATGCACCCCAATGAGCTGGCAGCTCAGCTAACAAAGCAAAGTTATCCTAATCGCCTAAAGAGGCTCGACATTTTGAAACTGCATTCCAGAATATGAATTGGGCTGCTAAAATACAAGTAGTGTACTTGATGGAGTGCACACTTAACCCGTGAACATACCTCAACACATCCGCTTATAGTCGTGAGACTGATTGCAGATAAACTTAGAAGAAAAAAAAAAAAAAAAAAAAAGCATGGTCAAAAATGGGAGTATAATAATTAACTTACTTTCTTCCGGGATAGGTATGGAGGTAGTTAACGGTGGATCAATAGATGCTAGTGTTTTTGCCATTGCTTCGTCTAGTGCAGAACTTCCAGAAGCTGACACAGCAGGAGACATTGGTAAAGGTACTTCACCAGGAGGTAAATCCGCGTTCAATGCTGCCCTACAATAGTAGAATTTCTGTTAACTATACTTCCCCAACAAATTAGTAGCATGATTCACAAGATGCCTAACGATAACATACTTTTGGTATTCACTATTAATATTACTAGATCTCTAATTACTGATATTAAAAGAAATATATATTTACTGAGCAGCTTCTTCTGCAGCAATTTTATCCTTGATTTCCTGGAGTTCTTTAGGTATGATCCAACTTGACTCTTTAGTTTCAATATTGTGAAAGTATAGTCGTCCAGCATCAGTAGTGTATTCCTTCCAAACGCAAGAAGACAGGAGTTTCTGTTGAATACATTCAATATATGAATAATATATGAGTAACCCTAGTTACAGAGTACTGTATAAGTAAAAATTAAGATTTTGAAGTACAAGAACCTATCAGTTCTTAATAATAAAACATTTTCTAAACTGTCCCTAATCATCACCCATTCAGTTATTTCTTTTTTTATACCACTTATGTGGCAAACAAGCACACGGCTCACCTGATGGCAAGTGGTTACCGAGGCCTATGGACGTGTGCAACACCAGGGGTGTCGCACTCGCGCTGCCTTGTGATTCACGCAACACTCATTCCAATCCGCATCCCTATTCAAGTGGGACAATTCAAGTGAAAATTTTACAAAATGAACATTTAGCAACTGAGTTATCTGAAAACTACTATTGGCCTAAAAACATTTGATATAATGTATTAAGTGACAAATGTAATCGAAAATCATTAGGTCTAACGTTTAATATATATAAAAAACGTCATTATGGTTAACATCCCGACTCAGAGCACCCCGACTTGGATAGGTTAGGTTAGCCTTCGTGGTTATTTTTTATTAAAACCACCCAGATATAGAATTTTATTTATACTTTTTGTTTGAAAAAAGAAGTACTTTTATGAAACATTTTGTTAAATGACATTTGGATAAATGCTCAATTTGCAAAACATATTATTTGGTTAAATGAAGAAAGGTCAATTGACATTTTAATATTTAATACATTTGCCAAGAGTAGTGTTTGTTAATGGATCATTTGCTAAGTGAGTTTTTGTAAGATGATACTTTTGTCAAATGTCTCATTTGCCAAATGAACATTTGGTGAAACGTTGTTTGTCAAATGACCATTTGTCAATTATTTTTTGGTCAAACATTAGTGAACCAAACTATTCACATTGATTTAGACTGGAAAAAGTGAATGCTCAGCTGGAACTTGAACCCGTAACCAGTCTTTTACAGAAGGAATGCTTCGACCACACTGAGCTACTGACCCACTCCTTGAGCATTCAAAATTCTCCGATCTGACCAATGTTTAATAGTGGCAAAGCAATGTTTGCCAGGTCAACTAGTACTATACATATACACTTTCAGGTAAGCCTTTGGTTTGACCTGTGTTATCCTAAAATATTTTGCCTGCCAATGGACATATGATGTAAATAATGAACACTTGGTAAAAAAAAGCTATTGAACAATGAGAAATACCTCTGCAGGAGTTTTTAGGTCGTCAGGTTTTTCCCAGAGGCTTTGTTTTGTGACAGAATTATAGTAATATGTTCTGCCATCAGGGGCTTTGTGCTCAGACCAAGGACTACTTTGATTGGCCATAGGAGCTACATCTGGAGCAGGTGCAGTTAAGTCCTGAAACAATATGATTATAACTATGTATCTATATTTATAATATGAAATAATGTAGCAAATTCTAATAGCTTCTTTCCACTGCAGGAAAAAAGTGGACCCAGACAACAAGGTGAGGGACGCAAACATGTCCTGGACAAACACATAGGGGATGATGATACTACAAGCATTTTCAGAATTAACAGTAGGTATTCACCTACTCTATAGGACTTAGACTTTTATTTATTTATTCATAATTTGCAAAATATGGGTATAACACATTGATGTTGATTTGCTAAAATAGTTATTGTGGAAGTATGCATGCAAATGTTTGATGAAATATTCGTTAGCAAGTCAATACAATATTATCAGTAATACAGTAAACTTACTGGTTTGAAAGCAGGAAATCCTGGTGGTGGCATAGAAAATGGTGGTATCATAGGTGGAAAGGCCAGTGGAGGCGGTAGTCCGGTCATATTTGGCGGCATCCCTGGCACCGGTGGCATGCCCACAGCTGGAGGCATCGGCGGAGGCAAGCCACCCAACATCGCCGGTGGCATTAGGGGCGCTGAACCAATCATACCCGGCGAGCTGGTGCCGGCGTTAGGCGGCTCCTGTGCATTATTGGTGTAATGTAATCTTCACAAATTTAATGAACACTTGAATTTACTGAAATAAATTGTGCATAATCAATAAATTATAACCTAAATAAACACATACAAACCATTGTCGTATGCTCGGTTTTTATCACAATTTACTGATCAAAACACCCATGAAACGACTTTATTTTTTTATTTACTGTAATCACTTAAGGTTATTTCCAAAGCCACTGTATAAAATAGTATCCAAGGGTCAATAATTCAACTGCAGTGTTATTTTTTATTGTAATTTTATAGAGTACCACTGAGTACCAAAGAGTATTTACTGAGTACCACTGTCAACCACTATGGTAAATTGGCAATACAATGGTATAGTCACAGATAATATAATATAATTATCTATGATAACTCTTAAATAAAATAAGTATTTGCAGAATGCAAATGTCAACGTAGCACAAATTAAGGTAAAAGACCCAATGGTCGACACTCAGTTGAATAGTGAGTCGAACACAGGCGAGAAGGAAGTCGAAAACAGAGGTGAGTAAATAGTCGAGGACAAAGTTGAGTAGAGAGGCGAATTTAATGCTCAATACCGTCGGCTCAACACTAAGCGATAACCGACATCCACGTGGGCGGAGCCGCGGTCAACAGTTAGTAAAGTAATAAATTAATTTAAGCGTTGTCTTTGATCTTGGATCAGTCCAATATCGTGTCGAAATGCTTCAACAGGTAGGAATCCTCACAGACGACACGATTGAATCACAATAACACGATTTTTATTAGGGTCTTTTTCAATATTCCAAAAAAACTTTATCAAAATCGATTAATCCGTTCGGTAACTACGATGCCACGGACACACACACATACATACGTCAAACTTGGAACATCAATCATTAACAACGTTGGAGAACGTTCTCAAATTACGTGACCAATGTTTTAGGACTTCTCGAAAGTAAAGTTTTCACGTAGTATTATTTACAGGTACAATTTCTAATCATCCAACAATGAAATAAAGGAAAAACACACCGGCCCTGAAGAGCACGACCGCAGTTACACGTCCGCAGTACATGTTCAAAAATTCGCAACACTGTCGTCAGTAAATTTTGAATTGGCGCCAGTTGTATCTTAAGATTTTTGTTAAGGTTAGTGATCCTTAATAGGTATGATATTTTATTTATTAATAATGATTATCACTATTTTTAGTACGGATGTTATAAATGTAAGTTGTTGACCTACTGTCGCGAAAAGAAAAGGATTCGTAATAGCCCTTTCGCGAAACTGAGGGTTTCTTTCAGGGTTCAATAGCTTGAATGCAAGGCATGTCCATGATTGCTGATGACCAGTGATTCTGTCATCTCGCACCGTAGATCTCCTCCTGTAGACAATGAAAATATCTGTTACTCTCAAAGAGTAAGTTGATAACCTCTTGTATCTTATAGCACACATGTGCTTAACTGTCCATGATACACAACACGCACCATACTTTAAAGGCATGATGCGCCTACATTGAGTCCCCTCTGTGGGACAAGCAATGGAACTCTCAAAATTGGTACAAATCTCACCGCAAGTTGGTTCCAACCTTATGAATTGCGGGTATCGATCTTCAGGCTCGGCTGGGCGACTTCTGCTTTAATCGCCCACCCGGGCCGGCATGAAGACCGCGGGCAAACGATGAAACGCATATCTGGTACAGGACAAAATTGCTACGATGCAAACTAAATACGCAAAAGGTTACCAACCTTCGAATTCTTCGTACAGACGCGCTATCTCCTAGACCCGTAAAGTCGCACCGTTTCCTTTTGATTTACTCATTGACATACGTATTTATACTTGACAGTAAAGAAAATAGAATTATATAGATTGAGCTGCCAGTGAAACCAACCAAAGAGTATGAATCCTAAAAAGTTTGTATTTCGTGAAGGAACTTCGCGACACTCCCCACGCGAAAGGAATTGAAAAATTATCACATATCAACTTCTCAAGTTGACTGTGGCATTGAGACCTCGTGACGAAGTCGCGACACTCGCGGCGGGATGAAATTAATTTATCGTATAATGTTCTATTAATTATTATGATCGTTCATGAAGTTCAGTAAATCACAGAATTAATTCTAGTAAACAATTTCATTTCATTTCACTTTCAACAGAAAATCGTTAGACACTATGTCAGTAATCAATTTAAATTGTATGCAGGTGTACCCAATGTACCGCTGTACCTGACTGTACATACATGCCAATTAAAATCATCTATTATAACACCTGTAGATAAATCGAAGTTGAAGTTCAATCACACTCATAGCCAGACTGGAAAATCGGACTGGACTCCAGACCCCGAGGTAAAAGCCTCGGATATGACTGGGATTAACCTTAGGATGACGAAGATTAACAACACCAGTAGACAATCGTGCCCTCAACTCATACGTAGCAAAACATACAGAATATGCAAGTTGACAATACAACGTTTACTTGCTCCTTTCTCTGCACTTCCAGTATGTACAGGCGTGTATATTTGTATGTATGTATGTTACTGACACAGGTCCTCAATAAAATCAATCAGTATTAAATTATTTCATAATTCGCTATAATCAACTCTGTGAGGAAATTTTAAACAAATAGTTCATAAAAGTTTTTTTTGTCTCATTACCTTTTTGCTAGGCGCGATAAAAAATTTCAGTATTTTACACAAACTTCAAAATCAATGTAACTGTTTTGAAATATCAGTTTAACTTTATATTACTACACATTATGTTAATTCACGACGATCCAATCTATTTATGCTTACTACTTGTCACCGAAAAATTTATTGTAATTTGCTTTCAGCTTACCATCAGGTGAGGTGAAGTCAAATCAACGTGTCCTATATATATTCATAAAAATCATTCCACGAGAACTCTATACTATAATCATTAAATATTTTGTCTTAATTAAGCTTTTGCGTATGTTTAGGATACAATTCAAGCAATATTGACGTAGACCTTAGGGAACAATTAAAATATTTGATTTTGAAAATTGAAGAGGTTCAGATGCTTGTGTGTCTGACTGTACTTACAAATACTCCTTAAGTAGTTTGGTATGTTAAATCAATGGATTATGCTACGTGTCTGGTCCATTACAAGTAAATAATACGATGATTTACACAATCAACAGAAAGAGTTTCAAGAAGTTTTTGCGCATACGAAATTTGTAATCACAGATAAAAGGAAATATTACCTTGTATATTTTCGTTTGAAGTTTCTCTTTATACTAATTAATACTGTTCATTTTATCACAAATTATTATAATTTTAATGCTTTAATTTCGCGAAACTGAGGGTTTCTTTCAGGGTTCAATAGATTGAATGCAAGGGATGTCCATGATTGCTGATTACCAGTGATTCTGTCATCTCGCACCGTAGATCTCCTCCTGTAGACAATGAAAATATCCGTTACTCTCAAAGAGAAGGTTGATAACCTCTTGTATCTTATAGCACACATGTGCTTAACAGTCCATGACACACAACACGCACCATACTTTAAAGGCATGCCATGTCGCGAAAAGAAAAGGATTCGTAATAGCCCTTTCGCGAAACTGAGGGTTTCTTTCAGGGTTCAATAGCTTGAATGCAAGGCATGTCCATGATTGCTGATTACCAGTGATTCTGTCATCTCGCACCGTAGATCTCCTTCTGTAGACAATGAAAATATCTGTTACTCTCAAAGAGTAAGTTGATAACCTCTTGTATCTTATAGCACACATGTGCTTAACTGTCCATGATACACAACACGCACCATACTTTAAAGGCATGATGCGCCTACATTGAGTCCCCTCCGTGGAACAAGCAATGGATCTCTCAAAATTGGTACAAATCTCACCGCAAGTTGGTTCCAACCTTATGAATTGCGGGTGTCAATCTTCAGGCTCGGCTGGGCGACTTCTGCTTTAATCACCGGGCTGGCATGAAGACCGCGGGCAAACGATGAAACGCATATCTGGTACAGGACAAAATTGCTACGATGCAAACTAAATACGCAAAAGGTTACCAACCTTCGAATTCTTCGTACAGACGCGCTATCTCCTAGACCCGTAACATTGCACCGTTTGCTTTTGATTTACTCATTGACATACGTATTTATATTTGACAGTAAAGAAAATAGAATTATATAGATTGAGCTGCCAGTGAAACCAACCAAAGAGTATGAATCCGAAAAAGTTTGTATTTCGTGAAGGAACTTCGCGACACCTACGTAGACTATTGCCGTATTTTTATGGCTAGATTTTCTATCAGTTTTTAGTGATTGTCGACTATTGGTGTTTACGATCATGTGTAGATTAATAAAATTGTATTTAAAGTAAAAATATGTTAGCTTTTAAAATTATGCTTTAACAGTTTAAAAAGGACGTAACGACCATTATATAAAAACATGTGTAATTTTGTAGAGTGAAGTTTGATTAATTAATTTTGATTGATTTATCCGGATTTATCCATAAACTCAACCATTGATTGTTTTACCTCACTTACTTAAGGATGCACCAAATTTGTCATGCAAACATCTAATGCGTCGATCTAATTGTAATCTATTGATTACGATGCCAATGTTCTTTTTTAAAAGTTGGATGTCCTCCGTGGAAAATATCCTTTATGACTGGTAGGGAGGTGAAATCGAACCTGAATTTAACCATCATAAAAAAACAGAATTGGCCTTAATTTGACAACTGTCAACTCTGTCAAGTGTCAAGTTTGTCATTGACAAGAATGTCAAGTCTTGCCTAGAAAAATGAAATCAATGCCTTCACCGTTTTGCCTTTCGTTTCCTTTATTTTCTTATCGATAAGATTATAATGATTTTATTGTTGAAGTAAAGTAACTACTGTAATAAGCATTAATTACCCTGTCTGTGGTCTATTTTTTGAATAGAAACCGATATAAATTGAAAAAATAATTACATTGTTGAATATCGGATGTGTTTCTCCATGATTTTCACTTGTCTACGTTTTTATAATCTTAAGTATACATCTAGCAATTGGATAAAACATTAAGTAAATACCATTTCTTTGAAAAATGTCGTGTCAAGTAGAGCAAATAGCAGATTGCGGTGATATATCTAGTTTAGGAAGAGCTTTGTTTATACCAGACAAAGAAGGTATGACCCCACTATTAATTTAATCGATATATTATTGTAATAAGTTTACAAAAACTTCACACCTCATGTAATTTCAGATTCAAATTGGTTGCCTGATTGTGCTATATCACTATCATCTTGCAGTAATTTGTTATCAGTTGGTTACAAAAGTCGTCTTTGTTTGCTAACTAATCAATGGATTAGTTCAACTGACAGTAACACATTCCTTATATCATGGAGTGGGACACTGCCGGCAGATATAACAGTAGTTTTGACTCTACCTATATGTCCATCTCAACAATCTTCTCAGGTAATAGTGGGTAGTTAATAACATATGGCTGATTTTTGTATTGTACTTGCTGATGCTTGACTCAGCTTATAATGTGCACAACAACTCTTCAATAATTTGAAACTTTCAATCACATTTCTTTTAATTTTTTATAGAAAATAATTCATTGTAGATAGGTTTTTATTAAACTAAATACTTTGTTTGGTCTGGTGATTTACACATGCACCGATTACTCAGTATTCTAAGCTAAATGTCAAGGAATGCAAGGAACCTTTATGATTAAGTCAGTCAGTGTCACTTAGACTGAAATATCTACCGAGTTTACCCCTTTAGCCGTCATTACAAATGAGTGTGTTTATACTGATTTACAGAATGGCCCTGATTGGTTTTGCATCATTGTTGGATTTAAGAATGGATCAGTAGGTTTCTATACTAACACAGGACACTTGTTGTTGCTTGAAAAACTGGATGACAAGCCTGTGATGAGAATATCTTGCCACACAGGAACATATGGCACTTTGCCTGACGATGTACATGTACTGTTCCAAAGCTGTGAGTGCATTATATCTGGGTCAAGTTTATTCCAGGTGCTCAGAAATGCTAAGGCACAAGTAGCCAGAGGTGAGTTGCAAACATTTTATTTACTAATAAATTAAATTATTCAGTCTGACCACTGCTCCTACTTTCTCAAAAACTTTGAATATTGGTATAAAACAGTGGTGGAAAAACTTTCTTGATGGGGGTCAGAAAATTCAAGAAATTTTAAAGAGTTTACCGTCTCTCTATCACTACTAGCTCGGAGGAGGCAGTGGCAATGCCTTGAGCAAAGCCATGAGGAACCGCTTGGGCACTCAGCGTGTGCAGTCCTTAGTCCTTGCTTGCATCACTGCAATGGCACTCAAGCGTTGGCTCCCTTGTGAATCCAACGCAGGTAACGCCCGAAAAACCCGTATCCGGTGATCCCCTGCATCAACCGGTACGAGCGGTTCCCGTGAGGCCTATCTAGCCAGTCAGCCATGATGGGCGTGCCCTGCGCTTGGCTTTACAAGTCATAGTTTCCACTCATACACCATGTCCTTATGACCCGGATTTCTTCAGGCTCGAATTCCCGTCCCCGCTCCCGCGCCACCTCTTGGTAGCGATATAGCACTGAAAGGGCTCTCGCCTCCAGGTCCCACGGTCCATGTTAAGGAGACCCGCCGCCTCAAAGGAGATAATGAAGTACTCCGTGATGACCCTGTTGACCGGATGACGTCTGCGGTTGTTGGAGCCGTTGACCGCTGCTGGCCTTCAGGGTCTTCGCCCAGATTGGGCACCTGTATAGGGTCATGTACCATACGATTTCGCTGTAGAGCCTCTTGCAGGAGTCATCCCGTTCCCGCCTCCCGTTGTTGGACAGCAACCCCGGCACAGCGCCAGCCGCTCCCCCAGCTTGGGGTCCAGATATCGGAAATGCTCCCCGAAGTCTCATCGGCCATCGAACACAAGCCCCAAGTATTTCATATGAGGCCGATGAGAGACCCTCCCACTATGAGGCTGGTTCCCGCACGTGCCGCGCGTCGAGAACCATGAAAGAACATGGCCTCGGTTTCACGCAGATCCCGCTCGAGTCCCAATCGCCGGATCCGTTCCACGACTTAGGCAACCGCGTTTGTGGTCATCAGAGTCTATTCTCGAATTTCTGACGAGTTCATAACTAACTCCTACGGACAGCTGATAAGTATGCATCACGGATGGTGAAACATACAGGGTACAGCGATGAAGATCACAGAGCCCTACTAATGTGCCATTATACCGAGGAGATGCCCTATGTCAAGTACCGCCAGGTAGAGACGGCTCTCAAGTGTCACAGTAGCGACACCAGAATCTCCCAGAATCACAATGTGTAGAGATAGAGCGGGTTGACAATGAACGATGCTTAAAATCTTTCCGATCGCAGTTTGCACTAAATACATCGGGCGTACCTCAAGGAAGTGTTCTGGGCCCCCTACTCTTTCTTCTCTATATTAACGATATACCTAAAGTTACAAAAAATCATTGTACTTTATTCGCAGACGATATATCAGTCATAGTGGCCGATGAAAGGGGTGAACCACAGCACATTACTAATGTAAATACCACAATAAGTGGCGTAATGAATTGGCTAGGTAAGAACAATCTGACCGCAAACATAGCCAAAACAAAAATTGTACAATTTGAGAACTACAAATCAAATAACAAACCAATAAAGATTACATATGAGGGTACAGATATAGGAACATCTGTCGATACTAAATTCTTGGGTATTACATTAGATAAACATTGTAATTGGCACTTGCATATAAATGGCTTGTGTGCCAAGATAAATCGCTTCGTTTTTGCTTTAAGACGATTACGCAAAACAGTGAATTTAAAAACTGCAATGACTGCTTACCACGGCTATGTACATTCAATTTTAAGGTATGGTTTACTATTATGGGGTAATTCAAATCACATCTCAAAAGTCTTCGTATGTCAGAAAAAATGTATTCTGACTATGGCGAACATTGGACCACTAGACTCGTGTAGACCAGCCTTTAAAAGTCTGAAGCTGCTGACGTTGACGTCACTATACGTCTTAGAAATTGGCATATTTGTAAAGAAAAATCCAGAGTTGTTCAAAAAGGTCAGTGAAGATAAGCTGTACATGTCTAGAGATAGCACAAAACTTTTGCTGCCTAGCTGTAAAACTTCTCTTCATCAAAATAATTCACATTTTATGACAGCAAAAATTTATAATCACATACCCAGACCCATTAGAGAGCTGACCTTCAATAAATTTAAGAAAACACTAACTACCTGGCTGTTGGAGAAGTCTTATTATAGTGTCAGGGAGTTTCTTGAGGATAAATGATGATGGTTTGGGTATTAATGACATTGAAGTATAAATCAAATTATGTGTGTGATAGATTGCTAATGTGAGATTATTGCTTGTGTAATTATTGATTATTGGTAGTACTGTGTATTCTGACATTACAAAATTATTCTTACATGCATTCTTGACAAAATATTGACATTTTTTTATTTTTATAATGGACATTTTATTTGCATTCTAATTATTTTAATCTTATTACAATTACTAATTATTAAATATGTGACATTTTGAATTCTAATAAATAAATAATTTAACTTTGCATGCAGAGAATCTGCGAAACATGTCGGACATTATTTGATTTTGTAACACCATTGTAAAATACCGTGTTTCGAGCAATAAATTATTTACTTACTTACTTACTTACTTACTTCCTTTCTCCGCCAAAATATAACTATCGCAGGCCATACTGTTGATGTCGAAAGCCGTCAGCGAAACGGATTAAATGCTTCCGCGGGCCGTAGTTTGCCTATCCCTGTTATAAAATATATTCTGAAATCAATCAATCAATCAATTAGCCCACCGCAGTCCACTACTCCTATTCTGATATAGAAACTTCTATTTCAAGGTTTTTTTAAATCCATTAACATATCCACAAAGGGGTAAACTCGTTTGGTTGAAGTGTTTATACCCCAACAAAATCGTCAAGGACAAGCCAACTTCCTCTGCAAACTGGTGCATACACCTGCTGATTGATGGACGAAGCTATTGAGCAGATTATCAACTCTTCAGATGGCTGTCCCATCGCTCTCATATGTATAATCGGATAATATCCAAATCCAAAGAAATAGTAGTAGACACCTGGCTCCAAAATTACAACCATTGATTGAGACTAACAATGTGATGATGAAATGCTCAGTCATCATGCCCGCCATTCTATCTTCCCAAGGGCAATAGGATGAGCCACTCTGTATTAAAGTCAGAAATTCTAATCAGTACAATAGCCTGTGATGTATCTCACATGTTTAATTGTATTTGGCTTGTTTATTTTAAAGTGCGTGCTGGTATTCAAGATGACTACTCAGTGGATAGCCGAAACATTAGCATACGCAAGTGGATATTTACTGACCAAGAAGTATTGAATGATGCTGCCGTTGTGGGGCTAGAAGTTAAAAATACATATGATCATCTATTAGCTGCATCTACATATGGAGGATACGAAGTATGGTAAACAAAACATTTTTCGTCACACTTATAAGGTTCTGCACGGGAAAAAGTTAACAAATGCGTGTTGTTCTTCTTCTTTATCTTAGAGTTAATCCCAGTTCCATTCGAAGCTTTCACCTCGGGAGTCTGGTATCCGCTTTTTCCAGTCTAACTGGGGGTTTGCCTGCTGAACTTCGATAATTTTCACGACTACCATCTGACGTCTACGACCCATTGACGACATCAAAGTAAGACCAGTTGTTGGATTTTTTAGGGCCCCAACTTTCCGTATTGACCGCCATGGATGTTCGTATGGCTACCGGGATCGACGGCCTAACGTGCTCTCCAAGGCACGACCAGACCAGTGCCAATATCTATAATAATACATACAAATATTAACACTGAAGGGGATTCGAACCCGCGCTTCCTGCGTAGCGATCGCGTTCACCACGCCACAGAGGCTGGATGTGGTTCTATATTATCTATTATGTTAATATTTTTAATGAGAGCCTGATATAAACATTCATCTGTATCAGTGTGCAAGGTACACGATATACACGCCTTTCTGCGCTCGTATATTAGTCTCCGTCCAGCTTAATTCTGGTTGGTAGCCAACACAGACTGGCGACTGGCTTACGATTAAAATGATTAGATTTACGATGAGCACTTAATAAATGCATATATGATATCTAGCAAACTATGTACCTATCTTTACTTATAATAAATAATAATACTTTGCATTTAAAAAGTAGCCTACAACTACAGTTAAAACTTATTATGGAGAAACTGTAGTAAACTGTAGATCGATTTCTCTGTTGACCTTGTTTTTGATTTGTTTTACTATGACAAACTCTCTTTTACAGGTACCGTTCCGTCCCGCCTGTTAACACACTTATACTTGGTGCTGGTGCGAAACCTTACGTTGGTTTCCACTATGCTCTCGAAGGAGGAACAGCACCGCCATTACAAGATGTTGCAAGAGCAGTTGCTAATAAAATAAAATCAGCACTTCCGTATGTATACTCAATAATTATTATGAACCACTTTATTCTGAACCCAATCAAAAACTGTGCATTCTTCATGGGATATTTCAACAATGTTAAACATATTGGAGTTAAATATCCCTTAAAATTGTAGATGTGTAGGTACACAATAATAGCAATAATACATAGAATATGACTATATTTCAGAAGTTGTGAACAATTATTATTTAGATAAAAATGGAGCATGCACGGACTGTTAAGCTGTTTACTCATTTAGTTATTTGTTTCTGTTAAAGAGGTTGGCTTGGAGGTGGTAGCACAGAGAATGCCAATACAGCAAATGACCCGCTAATTCGCTCGGAAAATTTGTCGATGCGTAACGGATTGTATGACGGACAACGATATGGAAACGCAGTAGCTATCTCACCTGACCGTCGCCTTGCCGCAATAGTTGATAACTTCGGTCGTGTCGCTGTCCTTGACGTCTCACGGGGACATTTAATCAGACAATTCAAAGGTTATAGAGATGCTCAATGTGCATTTGTTCAGGTACATATTGTATACAAGATACATTTACTCAATGTTGAAAAAAGAATTAAAATAGCGAATGAAAAATATCAAAGAAAGAACAAGTTTATTGCAATACAGTTTTTTTTTTCAGATTTTTGAAGACAATGATAAAAAACCCCAGCTCTCAGTTATAAAGGAATTTAAAAGGGCAATATTTTTGATAATATACAACCCTAAAAAAGGACTTATAGATATTAGATTAATGCAGAGAGGCAACAGAGTAGCAACATTTACCGCAACAAAAAACGGTCTCCTCTTATACAATACATGTGGAATGGTTGGTGCTGAAAAGAACTATTCATACAAAAAACTTAATTTACCGCAATTTCAATGTGTCTTGATCGATCCTGATGGAAAATTGAAGAAGTTTACCATACCTTTCTTTTACGCTTTAGAAGGAGAACACTCGGAACGATCTAAAGATTTACATGCACTTAGAGAGTTGCGAGAACACCTTAAAAAATCACCCAATACAGATGGCTTTGTAGATGACTTAGTAAAAAAAGTTTCAGAATTGAAAACAATGGATCTCAAAAAGCATTGTTTAGATTTGCTAATAAGAAAGGAAGTTTCTCCGGAAGTAGTTATGTCGTGTTTAGATTTGTTTTGGGACAGTATAGAGGAGGATACTGGAAATTTAGATCCTGAGATAAAAGTATATTTTGCAAAAATAGGTTTAATTACATTATTTTTTGGGCATATTAGCTGTGAATTCACTGAAGATATGGCGAATTTAAGAGATAAAATACGTACATTTATTAACCATAATACAAAGAATACTGATAAGGTTAAGATGGCTGACATAGAGCACGATATTAGTAACGAAGATGATGCAGGTGAAAATACAAATTTATCAGAAAAAAACCTAGTAGAGAAAACAGTTCCTACAGTCCATTTTGAACTCCTGGAAGACGATAATTGTATTTTAGAAAGAATGTTAACCTTAGCACAAGAGAACGATTATAAGGAACATCATCATGCTAGAGTTACATTTGCCGATAATGATACTAATAACTACAAAGAATTTGTGTCATGCTTTACAATGAATGAAAAATATTGTATATCCTTAAAACCAGATGTTTCACCAGAAAAAATCACTAATTTAGCATGTTTAACATTTAAATCAATATTTAAAATGAAAGATGTTTCAAAAATAACTATGTTTATTGAAGATTGTAATATAGACCCTACGGAAATAGTTAAACTACTAATTATGCATCTAATGAATATGCCCTTGGAAGAAATTAGTATTGAGCTCATTGAAAAGTTCATTAAAGTTTTATACTACCTGTGCAGTGCCACTGAAGAAGCTGTTTGTATAGCTTACAACGAAATATCGCCCTGGTGGCAGGGTATACGTGATATACTAGTAGATATGCCCTGTCCGTTAAGAAGCATGATAGTAGCAATGGCATGTAAAGTTGTAGTCAAAATATTCGAAACTAAATGTCAAGAAAACGAGGATGAAATCTGGGAATCTGTTACTAAAGAAAATGCTAAATGGGGCATACTTATAGGAAAATTGGAGGACATATCAATACTTAGCATTATTCTAATGTTTAACGAACCCTTTACTGGCAATGCATTGTTAAAACTAAAAATGACTGAACTGAATATAAATCTTAAATACATTTACACAAGGGGAAATGGTTCTGTAACAGAATTAATAGCGAAATGGATATGCGGCATGGGAGTTGTTCCCGAAGCTGTGGTTGCAAATGAATTGCTCGAAAAATATGCAAGTCTTGGTTTAGAATCACCAAACTATGACGATTCTGATGACTCTGACTTCCTTTTCGCAGAAAATAACCGAATATATGTTGATGAAAATCCTAAGATCTTTAAGTGGCTATCTTTGTTACGACAACAATTTCCATTGAGTACTACCGCTGATTACATCATTGCAAACATGTGCTGGGAATATGCTATGGCTTGGCAGAAATCTTTGCAAAACTGTGAATATCTCAAAATAGTACTTCGATGTTTAAAATGTATATCTGACTTGCACATAAGATTGGGGTTGTTTTCCATTATATGGTCCACTTATATCAAACATATTTTTGAAGTAAGCTGTCGTTTAGTAAATAAAGTTGGTAGATTACCTAAAGATCCATTATGTCTCCAAGATGCTGGCTTTGACAGTGCAACTATGATAGTTTTCCTTAAAACTATTACAATGTACTTGGAAGACTTTACAGTCTGCTCTAATATTTCGGTTGGCCATAAGAAACAAGACATTAACTTTGAGAAAATTTGGGATGAGAGTACACCCTCACTAGTTGAGGTTGCCCAAGATACTAAGAATGTTAACAATAATATATTAATTTTAAACCATCAAATATCATGTACTATATATTATATGTGTCATTTTAATGTTAAAATGTCGAAACCTCTTGACAGCCTTTATGACATTGACTATCAATATATATTGGAAGCTTTAGGAGGTAATGTGGTCAGCAGAGAAATAAATATGATAGCATCAGACAAACTGCGAAATCCTAGAATGAAGTTTATAACTAAGCTAGTTAGAGCTGCTGTCGAGACCATTACTGCATTGGAAGGCCATCCCCCTTATATAACATATAACTATGAAGAATGCAGAGAATGGATCGAAAAAATCAGTTTTCTAGCGGAGTTGTGGAAAATTGATAGAGATTTCGTTAAACGTCAACAGGTAAAAGTAAACGCATTTTTTTAAACTGCTTGATAAGCAATCAATCTTCTATTGAGTACCTATACCATTTAATTTAAAGGTTCAGTACCTACTGTAATTTATGGTAATGTTTTACACAGGTTATAATAACTTGTATATAAAGTTGTGAATAATAATTACATTTAGGCCATTTTACTACAAATTTCTTCACGAAGGTCCATAAAAATTAAAGTGCAAAAAAATTGTTTTGAGAAATTTGAGAAAACTTCTTGGTAGTGACTAATAATATAATAATAGTCAATAGATAATATGTAAAACCAACCTAAATACCCTCTATATTATATATGTGAAGAGACTGCCACATTATTATGCAATACGATAGTTTTGTCAAACATGATAATATTTAAGTACTGACTAATTTTATTACATTTTTCAGGTAATTTCACTGTACCACCTTGGTTATGATTCGGTGGCTGAAAATGTAGTTACGCAAATTGCAGAACCAGATATAGTACTGACGCCCATTTTAGCAATAACAACACAAAGATTCAAAAGAAGTTTCGAGCATTCCCCTAATCAACCAGAGTGGATAGTTTCACTGCCACCACATCTTTATAAGCGTATTCGAAGTGCTGTTAGTATTATTTTAATATCCTACTAATATTATAAACGCGAAAGTTTGTGAGTATGGATGGATGGGTGTATTTATGTTTGTTACTCTTTCACATAAAAAGTAATGAATAGATTTTAATGAAACTTTACAATAATAGCTTATACATCAGAATAACACATAGGCTATATATCATTACACTACTACTCAAGGGAGCGGAGCAGTGATAAGTAATGTCAACAAATCCGGCCGGCATATGTAGAGAAGTGACAGTGTAGTTATTTCTGTTGCTAAGCCACGGCGCTGTGCATTGTGCAAGCGCGTGGACATAGCGGTTGGCGGTCCAGCAGGCCACTACAAATTATTTGAAAACAATAAATTTACGCACTCAAATACTACTACTTAGATACTTGGTACAGGGTTAGATAAAGCTTAGGACTGGACATAGGCTCTCTTTTATCGCGAAAGAAGGGGTTAAAGGAGGAGGGGGGGGGGGGAGAATAGGGGATGAAAGTTTGTAATTTTTGAAAATAACCTGGTGAAATTTGGTACAGAGTTGAATTAGAGTTTGGGGCACCACGCGATAAACGACATCCACGCGGGCGGAGCCGCGGGCAACAGCTAGTATTTAATAAAATAATATTCTTATAGCAATCTTACCTAGTTGATTGTATTCTGTTTTATGACAGGAACTGGATACTTCGATACCTGCGCACCCGTCACTGGAAACTACAAAAATGGTTTTAGAAAGGTTGGTCTACCAAATGATAAAGAAATCAAAAGATGATGAAATAAACACTCCAAATATTAAATTAGCGAAATTATTTATAGCAAATTGTGATGTGCTAATAAGACATAAATTGTAATTTAAGAAATGTATTATTGCTTCTTACTCAATTACATCGTTTCAAATTATTGTTAAGTTTATATATACATTTTATTGTGAATTAAAAATGTTCCTTTTTGTATCAAATGGTTTTGATTTAAGGCGAAGACGAATTGTTCTTAGATTTATTTTATTTCTAAATAAGAGTTATGACGGTTGATGTAATAGTTCGACTGAGATCAGCTTGTTTCAGTTTTGTAGAGCATTACTGTAATTTTCTTCATCCGAGCGCCAAAGCCTGTACCCCGGGGCCAGGGTACGTGCGCCTGTCCTTTTTTTATGATTTTGTTAATTTTAGCCTGTGCGGTCTACTGTCTGACCCTCTAGCCCCGAGAACAAAGCCAACGCCAGATCCTCTTCAGTTAATAAGCATATGCTTATTGCAGGTGAAGTTAATTTTAGCCCCAAAGATGTTGGTGGTGGATATGACAGTCATGGATAACTCAGGACGTGATTTCTATAAGGGTAAGATAATTCTTTATGGTACACCAATAAATTGAAGTACATGTATGGATAATATTATAAGGGAACAAGTATAGGTATATCAATAGTAATGTTATTATCAATGAAATCACGTACCTACTTTTTGTACCACTGTGTGTGGTGGCAGACGCGCCGCCCATATGTGAGAAGTGTACGACGCACACAGGCGCGAGGGCAATAGGGACGCCGGCCTGGACCTGGACCCCCTATTCTACTAATTATTATCAAAATATAACATTTAATTTCAGACTTTACCGTCATGCCATCAAAGTCTAAAATTAAATGGCATATTGCAGATTATGAACTCTTTTTATGACCGTTTTTGCAGTGTCAGTGGTATGACCAATGACCACAGAACAGAAAAGGTATGACATTGGTTGACTATTAGATTATCAGAATCAAGGTTCCGGTGATGGCTAACATAACTTCCGATAGAGGCGCTGGACCCGCCTTTCGATCTTGGGTTGCCGGAAGTGAGATAGCCGGAAACATATTGCTCGCACTTTTACATTTAAAATAGGTGTTCTATAGGAGGCAACAGTTCCTTGAAAACCGCACGGGTTTGATACACTATTACCCTGTCCAAATCCGTATTCAGTTTAAGGCACCCGTCATTTTACTATTTGTTCATTATGCTCCGAAGGGCACCAATCGCAAACGGGCTTGTCACGCAAACTGTTCTTACAAACACGTGTTCATCATGCATGGAACTTAGTCGGACATATGGCTACTTCCACAGAATAATTATTAGTAATAGCGTACTAATACTTAGGTACTTAGGCCATTCGTACGATGGGGTAGGTATCAGTGTATCACCCAGATATAACACGGAAAGTTAAGATGCACATTGCAAACCAACTGCAATTGGAGGCATAAGTTTAATGCATCGAATTGAACACGTGTTTGTAAGAACAAGCTCGTGCGGATTTCAAGGCAATACTGCCTTCTATTGAACATGGAAATGTAAATACGCTACCCGGCCGACTCAGGGCCATCTCTTTCGAGATTGCCCCCTTCCGATGTGGGATCACAGTATCCTAGGTCGCCACGGCCTGCTAGGGTGATGGGCGGCTCCGGCTGTCAACCGCAGGCCGGCGCTAATGAAGGACGGAGGTAGTGGTTTTACGACCCCCGACGCCCAAGTTGCAGTGTGGGCCGATAATCTTCTCCGAATCCCCTCCGCCTGCCGCCACCTTGTCATTACTAGCTCAGAGAAGGAGACGGTCACGCCCATGCGTTGGCGCATCGTACCATCGCCGAGAGAAAGTCTCTTGAACACGCTCTCCAGAGGCCGCCACTAGGACCGCCTCGGCGTTTCCCACGCCGGGCACTCGGCCAGCTCGTGCAGCAGTGACGGCACTTGGATGTTGGCTTGTCTTCCGATACGAAAGGATTCATCTGGTGCTTGATGCTCTAGCGTTGACAAATCGTGGTTGGGAAGGGCAACCGAGCGCAGGGTACGTCGTAGTAACGGCGGTAAGACTATCTCAGGAACGACTGGTCTGATTTGAAAAATTATGTTTGATTTGAATAGACCGTTTATCGAGGAAGGCTACATTCATCGTTTTCGCGTCATCAGATCAAAGGTGACTGGGTGAAATAATGGGACTTCACACGCATCTCACGCGAACTGTTCGCTTCGCGCCCACTTCTAAAGTCCATTTCTTGGAAACTAATTGATATATCGCAATAATTCTTTCAAATGTATATTCTATTTTCAACACAGAATGCAATAAGCTGAAATTCAGAATGAGTGAACATTCTCCATTGTTTTTGACCAATTATTGCCGCTCATGGTCCAATTATTTTATTAAACACATCACAAGTTCAAAAGCCTTAGTCGTAGACCCAAACGAACAAAAAAAAAATCTCAAAATGCCATTTATGTATATGTCAGTAGTGTCAAAATTGTCATATTCCTTGAAAAATATTGTAAACAGATTTGGATTGTAATATTATTATAATCCATTTTAATCTCCATTTTTGTTAAATAAAACTGATTGTAAATCACGTACATAATGGCTCCAAAAGGTGGCGGTGATTCTGCTAAAGTTAATTCAGCAGTGTACAAAGATAAAAGCAAACCAACTGATATAAGGCTCAGCAATATAAATGCCGCAAAAGGTACAAAACATCTGTAATTTCAATTTGAATTTACTTATTATCCTTGACTTAAAAGTATTTTAAAATCGTAATTGCTTTTCTTGTTGAGTGTAAATAAGGCTCAGGCAAAATCATTTTTACCTAAATCGCCGTATTTTCATTTTACGAAATAAAATCTCGTGACTTCCAGATAATCTATGACTGACAGTTCCTAAACATTACTCCTTTGTTATTAATAAATTTTGAGTTAGCAAACAAATATACCGGATTTAACATACCGGAATAGGAAATTTTGGGTTCTGAGAAGAAATACAATAAACTCCTTGATGATTCAATGAAAAAGGAAATTACAATTTAATTGTAATGATAGTCACTAATTTAGATCTTTATTTTAGACCTATATTACAAACCATATATACTACCCTTAAATTTTTTGTGTGTTTACTATAATGCTGGAGACATTTGGATAAGGCATTCTTTCTATATGAACCGGTCAGGAATAATAATGTGAAATAGTACAAGAGTGTTTTCATTGAAGATCTAAAACATGATTTATATTTCATGCTGACATAAGTACAAGCTATGTCTCAAAGTCTCAAAAGGTTATTTTGAGTTATAAACTTAATGATCCATATATGTTTTCTGTTATTTTGGTGTCTTCCCCGTTTTAGTTGAGGTAGACTTTCAGTTTTTAGGCTAACCTTCTTGGCTATCTCTTGAGTCACAACCCGCAATAACCTATTCATGGATGATAAAATTGTATATTCGAAAAAGCTACAAGTAATTTAGGATATATGTGTGACTATCCTATATAATAAATAATGTTTGTCAGGGGAGACTTGACTCAATTTGTATATAATTGGGTATTTTCCTGTAGTTAAAATAAATTAATTAACTGAGCTTATCAAATTAAGAATTGTAAAAGATGTGTCCGTTCTTGTTTTATCATTTTCATTTATTTTTAATAAACCACCCAACCTATAATAGGAAATGATCTGACTATTAAATATTATGATGTCACAAATACATTTTTTGTACAAGTTTCCTCATAACGGTCCTACGGACATGGACAACGGACAACGGACATTTAGTAAAAAGTATGTAATTTGACTGGTCAGTCAAATACTCAGTTCTAAAAATATGTATATGTTTCAGCTGTATCAGATGCCATTCGCACCAGCTTGGGACCTCGTGGTATGGACAAAATGGTAATTTATATACTTTTAATAATATTTGTTGTACGCTATGGTATTAGCTATTTGACTGTTCAGTATTATAATAAACTTAGTTGGTGGAGCAGTATCGAGGTGTGGTTTGGAAAGTTGTGTTGGAAAATTACTAGTAGTTCCTTGTACTTTTTTCAAATTCAGTTAGATTCCCTGGTGTAATACGGGTAATCATTAGGGTATTTCGGGATTTTGGCATTCTGCATTTTAATATGTAACCCATATCACTGATTTTGTTATTTGAAAGTGCTTTAAACATTATTTTTAATTCTAAATATTTCAGATTCAAGCTGCCAATGGTGAAGTCACAATTACAAATGATGGTGCTACTATTTTGAAACAAATTAGTGTTATGCATCCAGCTGCTAAAATGGTAATTAATTAACTATTTATATTATAAAATAATTTGTTACACTTACTATGTTATGTAAAGTTCTACATTATTATGAATCCTTATGAAAAAAATGCCTTTTGGAAATAGGCCCCTCCTAATGTGCATCATAACCAAACTGTTATATTTCAGTTAGTGGAGTTATCTCGCGCCCAAGATATTGAAGCTGGTGATGGCACCACATCTGTAGTGGTCATTGCTGGTGCTCTTCTCGATGCAGCTGAGAAACTTCTACAGAAAGGAATTCATCCTACAGTTATATCTGATGGCTTCCAAAAGGCGCTACAAATGGCATTACAGGTACTTTAAAATGTTAACTTTCTCTTACATGGCATATATGTCTCAGATTAATCAGATTACATACAGAAGTTACAAATTGTCAAATCACCCTAGAACCTACCTTAGGTTCTAGGGTAACACAACAGTTACAGGTAGAAAATTTTGTTCATTTGAAAACCAAAACTACTATATCAAATGCTTACGAACATAAAACTGCTTTATCCAAATTAATTGCGCCGTTTTATTAACCCACTTCTAACCAAGAAGAAGGTTCTTAATTTGGATGTTTATATATTTTTTTAAATGTTTGTACGCGCATAGCTCCGTCATTTGTAGACGGTTTTGCAAAATTTTTTCTTTGTCTGAAAGAAATTCCAAACTGGTCCCATTTTAATTTCGTAAAGATCGGTTGATGGGTTTGGAGACAGACCACGGAACTCTTCAATAAATACCAGGAAATCAGCCGCTATTATATATTGAATGTCAGGAAAATGCCCATAGAACTTTTGTTGCACTCCATGCTAAGGCACATAGGTAGAATATCAATCGAGGCGGTTGGCAAAAACGTCAATCCTGCCTGCCGAATTGTATTGTGTTACCTTGCAGTTGTGCACAAAACCCATTTCATTGATGATGTGGCGGGGCCGTGAATGTGCACATACCTTACATGCCTGCGTAATACCACACTGGCTTGACACTGATAAGTTCCACAGGTGTAATTTTATTTTTTACCTTTCAGGGTGTTTTGTTTTAGAACTCAGTTCAATTTTTTTTATCAAAATAACTTATTGATACTGTTTACATGTGACATTAGGTAAACAAAGTGATTCACAATATAAATGTGTCAACATAGTACATTTTATTTCAGAACTAGCTTATTAGATTTCATTGGAAGTAACACATTTTCAAGAGAAATGATTTGTACACTTAATTTTTTATTTTCTATAGGTTGTAGAAGGCATGTCCACTCCCGTAGATTTAACAAATGAAGATGCACTATTGAAAGCAGCTGCAACATCCTTGAACTCTAAAGTAGTGTCGCAACATTCAACCATATTAGCTCCTATTGCGGTTCAAGCCATTCGAGCAGGTTAGTATAATGCAATCTGAAAACTTTACATATTCTACTGTTTAATAATAAACAGTATTTATCATTTATCAATTGGGTTTCAGTTATGGAACCAATAGTAGGAGGCGTAGGTGCCCGTGTCGATCTGCGTGACGTGAAAGTAACTGAACGCATCGGAGGAACAGTTGAAGACACTGAGCTCGTCCAGGGCCTAGTCATTTCGCACCGCGCGGCCAATGTTAGTGGCCCGCACAGAATCGAAAAAGCCAAAGTTGGGCTCATACAATTTTGTATCTCGCCTCCTAAGACAGATGTAAGTCATTAGACGTGTACTTTTTTTGCAAAATATTTTAAGAATTTTTTTCGGATGTGTATGATTAGATAAGTATTACTGGCATACCTTTTTTACCATAGATGGACCACAATGTGATTGTGTCAGATTATGCAGCCATGGATCGCGTTTTAAAGGAAGAGCGCCAATACATCTTGAACATTGTCAAGCAAATCAAGAAAGCTGGTTGCAATGTACTTCTTGTTCAAAAATCTATTTTGCGGTATGTATATGTTTATCAAAATATAATTTGGTTATACTAGAAAATTAGAAACAGGAAAGGAAACTGAACAAATTATAGTTCTTTTTATTAAGGTATAGGATTCGTAGACTTGGGACCTTGAGTCTGCAAGATACCTTTTTAACAGTATGAATGTAAATCTTGGCAAACTACTTTCATATGAAATGTGTTACGTTAGTGTTTATTATTATTGTATTTGTTTTAACGTGAATAAAGTATGCGTTTGTGTATATAGGTTTATGTGTACCTAACAATAAGTAAATTGATAAATAAAATTACGTGATTTTTTTAAATTGATCTTTTCTATTTGGTAAATTTTATATTGCAGAGATGCTCTCAGCGATTTAGCCGTTCATTTCTTGGATAAGATTAAAACCATGGTAATAAAGGATATTGAACGTGAGGACATAGAATTTGTTTGTAAGACACTAGGTTGCAGACCAATCGCGTCACTGGACCACTTCACTGCTGAAAATCTTGTGAATGTTGACCTTGTAGAAGAGGTCAACGAACCTGGCGGCAAGTACATCAAGGTAAATATAATCGTGAAGTTACAAATACATAACTTCTCTTCTTTTTAACATGAGATTGACTAGGTAATTCATGGTAAATTGTCCTAAAACTCTTTAATTACTAATGGAACATCATTGATACTTGGCAACATGTTGCAGACACTTACAAGGTTTGTATGAACGTAAAAATCTAGACCCCAAAGTTACGAACTAAGACCTAATAAGCGTATTTTACGTTTACATTTTTATCTTTTAATTCCTACGATTTTTTCTAAATCTGTTTTTTAAACAAATATAAACAAATTCAAAACAACGTATGTAAAAATTACAGCTCTCTATATAAGCGCTTTATATGAAAACTAGCTAATGGCCAAACGTTCGTGTGGCGGAAACTTGAATTTCTCCGAAGTTCATGCCTACACTAATTTTATTCGTACATACACAATTACACATAAATACCCACTAATTTTTGGATACATTTTTTTTCTTCTAAATCCGCCCAGAGGAATCAGTTTTCAGCGAATTTCTCCACAATGGCTGCATGCACAATTTTTTTTTATACCACACACAATTTCACAACGTCTTACACTAAATATCTGCATAATTAAAATATTGAAATTCAACAACATTCCGCTGCGCGAACGCACACAACCAAGCCGTCCTTTTCGAATAGATGGGATGAAAACATTATTCCAATAGCAATTCCAACATACTGCTTGTTCTATATGTATATCTTGGATCTGAAGCGCGATATAAAAAAAGACTACTAATAATTTTCAAAATTATATGTACTTATATATTTTAAAAGAGTAATAAATGGAAAGTAATTTTTAAAAATAATACCTACCCTGCCTGAACACCCTGTAGATGGCCCTGGGGAGCGCGGATTGTTTTGTAATAACCAATGCTTGGTGAATTTGAGCTCGTCCACGTCCGTAGCACTCTTTTTTTTACGTGCGGGAAATCCCCACGAATACCCCCCTCGCAGTGATGGCACTCGGGCGTTGGCTCTATGCCCATCAGATGCAGATACCGCCCGAAGCTACCGTGTCCGGTGATGATCTGCGTTTGACGGTACGAGAGGCTACCGTGTGGCCTCTCCAACTACTCCCCCATGATGGTGCCATCCTCAAAATACATCGAAGAAATGTGTACTGTGCGTATAGATTTTTGTAGCAATGTGTGTGTGGGTGTGTGTCAGATGACGGGGTGCAGTGCGGGTGGGCGCACGGTGTCGGTGGTGGTGCGCGGGTCGAGCGGCGCGGTGGTGGCGGAGGCGGCGCGCTCGCTGCACGACGCGCTGTGCGCCGTGCGCTGCGTGGCGCGGCGGCCGGCGCTGCTGGCGGGCGGCGGCGCGCCCGAGGCGGCGGCGGCCGCGGCGCTGGCGCGCGCCTCGCTGGCCGCGCCGGGCGCCGACCACTACTGCCTGCGCGCCTACGCCGACGCGCTCGAGGTCGTGCCCTCCACGCTCGCTGAGAACGCAGGTACCAGCAAACACATCTTGTTCGACCCGGCTAGCGGTTTCCCGGTTGCATGCGAGGCCTTTACCTTGGAGTCCGGAGAAGCGAGATCCGCTAACTTCTTCTCCTTTTAGTTAGATTGAAGTACTCAGCTTGCATATAATGTTGACTTACCCCGAAAATCTTGGTGGGACCTCGTAAACACGTCTCTTTTTTCTCGCCTTGTATCTCCTTTTTCGAAGTTCTTTTAAATTACTTTTATGGCCTGCACGTACGAGACACTGTCAACTTTTTCGTCTATCAAATTATATTACAACTATTTTGAATACCGCATGCAAAGAAAAGTAGCGCCTACCAGAATTATTTTCTGAATAACTCATAACATTTATAGACGCACCTAGACAAGAAAGCATACGCTCACGCCTATTTCCCTCTGTGATGGGCAGAGACAAAAGCCCGCCATTTGACTGTCCTTTCATACTTCACTTATTAAGAAAAATGTGCGTGAAATTACAGTACAATGTAAAATGTCGAGGCGGAGCCAGAAGCAACAACTGGTATCTAATAACGACTTGCATTTCAGGTTTAAACCCCATCGAGACGGTGACGGAGCTGCGCGCGGCGCACGCCATCGGCGCGGAGAGCGGCGCGGGCTCGAGCGCGGGCGTGAACGTGCGGCGCGGCCGCGTCACCGACATGCGCCAGGAGCACGTGCTGCAGCCGCTGCACGTCACCGCCTCCGCGCTCGCGCTCGCCACCGAGACCGTGCGCGCCATACTCAAGATAGACGACATTGTAAGTCCATCTCACATCTCTTACTCTCAGCGTCCGCGGCCTGCAGCGGCTTCTTGAGGTAAAATATTACAAACCATTTTGACTGATGTACGGGAGAAAATAGTCAGTCATTTGAAGGCGAAGAAGGGTGCGGTCGCTACTCTTTCAGTAGGGATTGACCCTTAGATCATCATCTAAGGCCAGGCCGTGCATGCGTTGAGCGGAACCGTGTTGAACGGGCTCAACGAATCTGACGTGAACAAATCGTGTGATGGGTAAGCTGCCTATAGGTCATAACTCATTAGAGCCAACCGGTACCCGACCAGCTCCGCCTCGATATGAGCGGTAAGTATTCTTTATATGGAATGCTCTCATTAAACTACGGAGAGCCTCGCCACTAGGCTGACCGCACGAACACAGAGTGGATCACGCACCGGCCGCGTATAGTTTACGCGCGCGGACCATATACAGGGTGTAATCGTTAAGTGTGTCCAGGCGATTATTCTGTAACTATTACAGATTTCAAAAAACTTTAAACTGATATCGAAAGTACGTTACCTAATGAGTAAAATGACATCAATAACTTTTTAAAAATCAAACGAGAGGTATCTAAAATTTTGACATTAAACACTCCCATACATTTAGTATGAGATTAGTAGAAAGGTTTTAGTTTCCTTATTTTAAGTGATCTAGTACCCATTTTACCTTAATCATATTTTATGATTATGTATAATATGACAATGATGATTTTCAAATAGATACATGTGTAAAATAATTATCTTAGGTACCACTTGAAATTAGTAATAAACCGTGTTTTAATATCGCATTATGTAATTTGAGCTAACTGAAAAGCAACACACTACAAAAAAAAAAGATACTCTTTGGTGTTCGTTCTAAATTCAAAACTTTTATCTCGGGTTGTTGTTTCCGCCAATTTATCGTTTTTTTTTTTTTATTTGCCTTAATAATCGTGATTGTTTCCTTTATTGATTGTAAAATGGCATATTCCAAAAGAGAAAAGAGAGATATGCTAAAAATTTACTATAAATATGATTGTAACAAAAGAGCGGCCATTATCGCCTACAGAAGAGAGTACCCAGATAGAGAAGTCCCTTCTGGTGTACGTACCTAAAACCTTTCTACTAATCTCATACTAAATGTATGGGAGTGTTTAATGTCAAAATATTAGATACCTCTCGTTTGATTTTTAAAAAGTTATTGATGTCATTTTATTCATTAGGTAACGTACTTTCGGTATCAGTTTAAAGTTTTTTGATATCTGTAATAGTTACGGAATAATCGCCTGGACACACTTAACGATTACACCCTGTATATTTGTGGACAACTCGAACATCCATTTGTGCACCACTTGACGTCCAAACGTTGGCCCTGCAATGCCCACCCATTGGACCACCTATCGGTTTTGTTTTTCTCATATATGAAATCAAATCTTTATTCATTGTTTCAGGTAAATACTCTGAACTAATGTCCCGTCGTACCGTATGCACCATTGACCTGCACCATCAATGGTGCAGATGAGACTAATTAGTTTCATTTGCACCATTAATATTGATACAACTACCTCACCATACTTTCCTTGTCCCCGTCCATTGTACCGTATGCACCGGTGAGACTAATTAGTTTCGTTTGCACATGTTTGCACCATTATTATTTAATTTAAATAATAAACCAATGAACGTCGCAAAACATGTGAACATCGCCTTGAAAAACCAATGAATATCTTGAAACATGTATGCATGCTGTATGGTATGCAGCAACATGTAAAGGATTATTCGAAAACTTAAAAAACTATGTACAAGTTCAAAATCATTAGGGAAATGAAGGGGTAGAAAACCCAAAAAAAAAAAAAAAATTAATGAACGTAGGTAAAACAGACTATCCGGAAAATGAAATAATGACACTACATTTTAAAAAACTTGTAATAAAGTCCACAGTCCACACACAGTTGTGTATTTAATGTTTCGTAAAATTAAAAATGTTATAACTAAAACACTTAACACCTTAGCTTTTCTAAAAATAGCGGCACACCAATGTCGCCATTAGTTAGTTGCATTTGTACGTGCATTATATATTCATTCCGTTCTTTGACATGTTTTGACCTATTCTTATATGGATATGTTGTTAATGCGTTTACAGCATTAAAAGCGGCATCCTGCTTAAGCACAGCTAAGCATTTATTTACAGTCGCAGGTCGTCTTTTGAAACAGTTATTAATATACCCATTCCATCCCTCACAGACGTTATTCGTGCGATGTCGCTCACCGAAACAGCACCACAGTGTCTTCTTGGGCATCCAATATCTTTTTACGTATCTTAGAAATTTTTGCATACGTACATCTCCTTCTAAAATTTCATTTTCCGAAACTATATAATCCCATCCCTCCTCAATTCTTGATAAAGGCAAAAGAGGCAGAACCGTGCATAGAGATACAATTTTACTAATTTTGTTATGATTATTTAAATTAAAAAGTTTTGCTTTCCTCCATAATTGGTTTTGGAAATGGAAATAACATCCATGATGCTTTGATGAAGGAAACACACTTCTCACGGCACCGATAAACGATTGTTCGTAATCCGATACAAATTTAGAAGGGTTCCATTCTGGAATTTGTGATTTTATCATTTCCAACATTAGGATATATGTTTCTTTTTTTTTATTTTCCAAAAGGATATAAGCAACCGGTACTACAAAATTTTTATCCTCGGTGCTTCCTAGATCGCTAAAGATCACATACAACTGTTTGAAAGGCTTAGGACACTTTTTGAATGTACCGTCGCAAAAGAAGATTTTCCCGTTTTTAATCATTTCTCTGGCTTCATTAGAAGCAAAAATTAAAATACGTTCACGCTCTTGATGATAGTCAGCCAAGAGGAAATCTTTATAATCTTTACCAATTTCGACTTCAGATGCGACTTTATGAGCCATCTTCTTAACTTCTTGTTTTTTATTTAACCGTCTATACGCAACCGATTTATAACTTTCGTAGCGTGGTAGTGTTTCAATTAGGTTTAACCCCATATCTTTGAAAGTAGCCACAGTTTTCTTATAAATGGCAGGTACTGTTTCTCCGGAAGTTATCGCTGTATCTATGCTCGTACTTATTAAATGGCATACGGCATTTTTATTTTCATCAGGCATACAGTTATTGGAATGCTCACGTTTTTTCACAACCTTCGAATTATCCTAAAAATTTAATGTCTATGTGAGTTTACATAATTCTAGTTTAACTACAGAACTTCGATATCGCCAATTAATTGGTTGTGGAGGTCAGATGGCAGTCGCTTCACGGAAAAATATCGTAGTTAGCCGCAACCTAGTTAGACTAGAAAGCCGACCCCAACGGAGTTGGGAAAAGGCTCAGAGAATGAGAATGATGATCTGAGTTTACATATTTTTGGTAAAAATAAACTTTTAAAACCCTGCGACCCGTGCTGCAACCACTAATTTCTCTCACTAGTCTATAATATATATTTTCTTTGGTATTAAATGTACGTACCTCTGTAATGGTTATCGTTCCTGTACATTTTGTTTTTTTGAAATACCTACACCTCCATATACTGTTTGAATTTTTATATTTGGTGTGAAAATGGTACTGATACCCTTCGAACAACAGAAGCCTACCTCGACTTTGTGCAACAAAAGTTAATTCGCTCATTGTATTATATAATTTGAGGTAATTTGTTCAACACTTTTTATTTTTTTATTTTATGGCGATACCAACGAATCCGCCAACAACACAGTTATAGGTGAATAATAGAATTATTTTATTTTATTTTTTTATTATTATACATAATTTATAGAATTATGTAAATACTTCAATTTTTATTTATTATTGACATGAAATGACAGAATTAAAACAGAATAGTTACCTTGTCAATGTCAACACTACTTATTAGAACAAGCAAAGAGGAAATACTTTGTTAAAATATCTATATATACAACCGCATTGATAGCACCTTATAGTGTCATCTCAATGGTGCAGATGAGACCATACCTAATCGACGGTTTCGTATGCACCATTGATGGTGCAAACGAAACTAATTAGTCTCATCTGCACCATTGATGGTGCAGGTCAATGGTGCATACGGTACAACGTGACTAATGTTTTTGAACATTGTCTCTCAAGGTGATTTCTTCTTAAACCTTTTAAGGTGTTTAACCAGAACTTCTGATGATTTGCTTTTTAAACCTGCTCATTGAAGTCTCATCTTATATAATGTCAAACTTTGTAATTATAAGAGCTTGATTTTAAACAGGTAATGCTTGATGTTAAATTAAAATCAGGTCTTAAAGCTGATTTTGCATTATTTTAGTTCCAAATATTTGATATGCGTTTAATGATGTAAAACTAATATAGGATATAATACCTTAATTTGTGTTTTGTAAACCAAGAATTAATGTTATGTTACAAGGAGTTGCTTATACCAATAAACGCTCATAATAATATCCAAGCACATCTACCCTCATTTCATTTCAATAAATTAGTATTATACTATAGTTGATATTTATTTGCAAATAAATTACTAATAAACACGACCAGTTTAATTAAATATGTATTTTTATTTTTTGACATTCTACCCCACAATATGGTTAACGCTGATAAGGATGGATTTGATTGGCAGCTTTGATGTTGGTTTTAATAGCAGAAGGTGCTTTGGGCAAGGAAGGTGTGGCTTGACCAAGTTGAGGTGTAGGTCCTCGAGACTGTCCCATGCCAGGAGCACCCACCCCTGGTGGGACTATTGAAGGAATGCCAGGGCGCAGTCCTTTACCAGTACCTACAGCTGTCACCAAAGCATGGGTATCAGTCATGCTATGTGTTGGTTGCATTCCTAAAACAAATAATCATAGTTACTCTATCATGATATTAAAAGTTTTAAATCTGCCAGTAAAGAGTAATTTATGGTTTTCTTATGGCGGACAAATAGCGTTATCGAAAAACTTACCAGCGGAACGCATTGACTCGCCATCCCAATCTTCCCGACCTTTTGATATTATTTCCCATACATGGCTAACAACTTTAGTGAATTGGGCCACTTGTTTCTGTAAATAGTAAAATGAACATTAAAATAGTGCTCACAAATGTAGCAGCCGGCAGCCGGCTGCCGGGGACCAGAATTTTGTACCAGAAATGATTGCAAGCAGGCAAGCGCGGCCGCGCGACGTCTCGCGAAGATTCAAAATGGTTTTTAATATTTTACTTCAAAAACCCTTGCCGGTCGCTGTTCTTTCAATGGGGATTGACCCTAAGGCGCGGTTTATACAGAAGAGACGTGGCGAACAATTGAAGTAACACAATATAAGCCTTATGAAGTGTGCAATAACGTCGTTTTCGTCTTGGAAGAGAATTGCGTCCGCGCCTCCAGGCGACGTCCCGCCACTAACGTGACGCGCCATCGCATCGAGTGGTACGCGTCACGTTATTGATCTTATAACACACTGCAGAAGGTTTATATTGCGTTACATAAATTGTCCGCTACCGCCAAATGTCATCCACCACGTCTCTTCTGTATAAACCGCGCCTAAGAGACAATTTAATATTTAGTTAATCCATCATTTTCTTAGTATTACATACCTGTGCAGTGTCATAACTAAGGGTACTAGCTTTATGGTTGAACTGTTGAAGTCTTTGTTCTGCCTGTGGTTCAGGCTTTGTGCGCAACAAATCTGGTACTAGATCGTGTGTGCATGCTGGTACTCTGCCTTCGGTCAAACGTGCTAATGATTCATCTCGTTCACAACTTAATTGCAAAGGTAAGACAATTCTTGATCTCAAGGATACTGCTAGTTCAGCTTGTAGTATTTTGCTTAAACCCGTTAACTGTAAGTGAATGTATTAATACCAGTATTATTATACAATTACTTTCACATTCTAACATCATCTGTGACCATAACCCACAGAAACCCCTTCTCTTCCCATGTGGTGTCGTACAAGGCGACTAAGGGATAGGGCTGATAAACTTCAACATCAGACAGATATGTACAGCCCAGACTCAGCCACAGATGCATGGTTCGAGTCAACAATAGTGCCCGGAATACGGCAATAGGCTCACCCCCTAATACGTGGGACCGAATACAGATTGGTGACATGTGGGTGTTAATTCACCTCTGCCTAACCCTCCGGGGATAAAGGCGTGATTATATGTATGTATGTATTAATTAAAACTTAAGTTATTGCAGACTGCCAAATTTTATCCAAATATGTTTAGTATTTTGCATGAATTCATCCACCCTAACAAATATTCACATTTATTGTACTGCTAGCATTTCTGTTTGTTTGCCGTGATACCATTAGTAGTACTACGGAAATTTTCATTTTTACTAGTTGTACTTTACTTTACTACGGCTTGCTACCATTCATGGTACTGTTGCCACAGTTCCTGTCTAATGGTACCACGGAAAAAAAAAACAAGCATTTCTTATTTGATTATACTATTTCTGGTTTTTGTACGGCATTTATATTGTGTATTTGCACCAAATTTGGTTAGGCAGGGAGTACTCGTAGTAACTCACAGTTCATCATCCTTACTGTCAAAGCCGATTTCGGCTACAGTGACTACTGGACAGACTCAGCTGCAGCATCTCATTGCTCCGCGCGGTCGTGTGCTCGCATATGACTGCTATAGCCAATGTTGGCATTAAAAGTCCTTGAGCGCATCGAGCAAGTGAGTACGCCACTGCTTTAGTGATAAATTAGAGACGCGGGTGGTCTGGCTTAACTCGTCTCACTTAGCGTCGAGTTCATCTCTGCGTAAGCGTTCAAAAGCGTCGATATTCTGCTTTACGAGATGTCTCCATTCCGGGCGTTTTGCAGCTACTGATTCCCATGTCGAGGGGTCAATACTGCACCTTTTCATATGCCTTTTGAGCACATCCTTATACCGTAGAAGCTGTCCGCCTTGCTTGCGCTTGCCTTCTTGAAGCTCATAGTAAAGAACGTGCTTTGCCAAGCAGTCTTCTGGCATGCGTTACACGTGACCACACCACCGCAGCTGACGCCGCGTCAGATACGCTTCAACGCCACAGATCTTAGCGCGACGGAGAACTTCGGTGTTTCTGATACGGTCCGTCAAGTGAATGCCTATGATATCCCGCAAGCAACGCAAGTTGAATTGATCCAGTACCTTTATATGTTTTCGGTACAGACTCCAGGTCTCTGAGGAGTACAGTAGGTTTGGCAGTTTTTGTCGCTAGTTTGATGTCATGAGAGCGGAAGACCTTGGATCGGAGTTTGCCAAAAGAAACTGAGGCAGCAGCAATTCTGCTGTTAATTTCAGCATTGTTATCATGCTGCCCAGGTACTTGAACTTCTCTACACACTTTAGAACATCTTGACCGAGACTGATCTTGAGAGGTTCGTCTAATTTCACGCCTGAAGTCATGACTTCCGTCTTACTGACACTTATCTTGAGACCGAAAGTCATACATGTCCTATCAAGATAAGTCATTAAATGTTGTAGAGAGGCTGGGGACTCCGCTAAAAAGCACAAATCGTCTCCAAAACAGTCTACAAGGCCTCGCGCGGAACGCTGCCAATAGCCCTTTCCAGATCGACAAAATGGTCGACCTTGTTCTCGGCTTTTTTCCTGCAGCTGTCGTATGCAGAAAATTGTCTCACAGGTTCCTCTTTCAGGGCGGAAGTCAAACGGAGTATGACCTCCTGCAGCATGGGAGGCTCGTTGAGCTCAGGTCTCTGCGGGAGGGGTGTGATCGTTTTAATATGCTCAATATTTGCAGATCGATCAACATTAAGTAGCTCCGCAAAGTGCTCAGTCCAACGGTTCAACACATCCTCCTTCTTCGTTAAAATCGCCATTCCGTCGCGTGACCTTAAAGGTACGCTCGCTCGCTGAATTGGGTATTTGAATGACTAGTCAAATTAGTTACTTTTTAGTAAACGTCAAAACGGTAAGTTAAAAGGAAAATTGTATGAAAATGTATTTGTGACGTCATAATATTTAATAGTCAAATCATTAACAGTTATAGGTTTGGTGGATGATAAAATAGTAGTTTATGATACTGTTGCATAATAAGGGTTCTTATAACACGAGTGTGTTTTAAAAAAACGAGCCGTAGGCGAGTTTTTTTATTGTATCACACGAGTGTTATATGACCAAGTTATGTACAGTGTCATACACTTCTTTATCTTCTCTCATACTAATACATAAACTAATTTATTTTACAAACAAAACCAAACTTTGTTTAATATAGGTAAATGTAAAAAAAAGTTGACGCAAAGCCAAGGCGCAAACATCAATTGCGCATGCGCGTTTCTTTTTTTTTTCTTCCGAATCGGCCGTTTTTTTTTAAAGTAGAGGTTCAGTCCAGATGGAGGTTGTATAGGTGTATCGTTATGATAAAAAAGTTATTTAATGATATAGGTGTCCATACAAGACTTGTATCGTAATAAAACTTTTTTTTTGGCCTGTGCGTAATGTTTGTCATAAGAGTTTTGATTTCAATTTTATAATCTTTGTATTATAGTATCGGAGTAGATAAAATAAATAAAAACGATAAAATAAGAACCGACGCAACTATTACCACTTTTTTACCATTTTTAATTTAATAAGTTTAGCTAAATAATTTATTTTAACATCAGGAAAATACCCAATTGTACCTATGAGTGCTCTCAACTCGCCAAAGAACGATCCAAGTTGGTTTGTGTCTGAGAGCCATTGTAGGTGTTCTGATTTTTGTAGCCACCATTTGTCTTTTATCTCCCTTGTCATCTTTCCGAGTTCAGCACTACTTTGCTTAATTTTGTCTGATATATTCTTCCGACCGCTTCTCTGTTGACGCAGAAGGTCGCGGTGTTGTTTGAGAGCTTTACTTAACATCTCATCACTCTCATCAAACCAGTCCTCGTGGAGACGCTTTTTAACACCCAAAGCTTGTTTTCCAACTTTAATAATCTGAGATGTGAGGGTTCTCCAGTTGGTAGTGATATCACCGTCATCAGTGTTCGACGGTAATTTATCAGACAGACTATTCTGATACTCCGTCCGCAATTCTTTCAATGTTAATGCCGACAGGTTTCACTTTAGAATATCTGCTTGGTGGGTGTAAGCGGAGCCTAAGCCTAGTTATTATTAGTCGATGATCTGACCAGCAGTTAGTACCACGCATAGCGCGTGTGATATGAACTTGGGAGATATGTTTTTGCCGAACGATCGCGTAGTCTATTAGGTGCCAATGTTTTGACCTCGGATGCATCCACGTGGTTTTATGTTTTGCTGGTAAGTATCCGGAAACATGTGTAATGTTGAGGCCGAATTGAGCACACAAGCTTAGCAATAATTGGCCATTACTGTTCATCTTGCCAATCCCGTGTCCCCCTAAGTCCCTTGGCCATGCTTCATGATTACCTAGCAGTAGAATCTGCTCTCTCGGGCGAATCCTGGTGAGCAAGTGGGTAAGATCCTCATAAAATTTTCCTTTGGTCTCATCATCCTTATCCAATGTTGGCGCATATACGCTAATAACGTTCAGGTAGTTGTCGTTGTCAAGGTGTAGACGCAAAGATATAACACGGTCCGAGATTTATTCGGGACAGTCTTCCAATTCGCTGGCAATCAGAGATTTAATGGCAAATCCAACACCAGAGCGTCTTGGTTCCGAGGCTGGGGTTCCCTTCCAGAAAAACTTGTACCCGCCACCATGTTCTATAAGCTCTCCTTCATCAGACAAGTGGGTTTCGCTAAGTGCGGCTATATCCATATAGTATCGCGCGAGCTCCCTAGCCACGACAGCTGTTTTCCTTTCTAGATAGAGATTAACGTCTCGATCAAGTAGAGTGCGTACATTCCACGCACCGAATGTCATGGTGGTTATTTTAATACTTTTCTTATGTCGTCGACCACGAGGCGTGGGATGCTCGGACAGCCGTGGTTACACTCCCCCAACAATTGTAGGACAAACTTTTTTTGGGACACCTTTTCTAGTCCTCTCCCCGTGCGGGGTAAGCAGTGCCTCTCTAAATAGGGCTGCTTCGTAACTCAAGCTGCTGCCCGATCTACGCTGTTGTCCATAGTGCAACGCAGAAACGACCATCAATACCTGCGCCACCTGTGTGCATGCATTAGACAAAGCCGGGTGCACATCACAACCCAACCTCTCTACCTCTGCCCATCGCCACAGGACTTAGTCTCGGAGTCCGTTTTCTTATGCAGTAGTCAATTGCGCAGGATATATTTAAGTGCACTCTCTCGTCCTCACTCTCTTTGATCCGATGGAACGGAGAACCGCTACGACCGGAGAAGAGTTTGGATGCGGCATCTGGCCGTCCAGCAACCTTGATCTCTGCTGTCGCCCTTGGTCTTCTGCAATGCCTTGCTATTCCACCTTTTTAGACAAAACGTTTATACCTGTTTGGACTGCCTTCAAAGACTTTATGCACTATGCGGAAGGTATCCGCTAATCCTGCACTAAGACAACAGGGTTTAGCCCACAAGCCGATGTGGTTTACCGGGGTGTGGCTGCTGCGTGCATCACAGCTACTTGGAGCCACCGGTGAGACTTTGTGGGCCGCCTGGAGTAGAGAGACATCCTTCAGAAGATCAGCTGGCTACCCTATTCCTAGACGCCCCATTGCACCTCACAACTCACAGTTACTTGGGTAGTGAAGGTGAGTGTTAATGTACATCAACAAAATGAACCCCTTCTAAACCTACACCTGACTCGCAAGTCCCAGGCGATGGATATGAGCGCTTGAATTGAAAACCACAATGGAAGCAGGTTCATCTGGAAATATGTTAAAATAGTAACAGCCTTCAACCAGTGAATAAACTATACCAACTAGTTTCATCATAAAAAGATTGGAATATGGAACTTGATAGGTAAAATAACAGTCAAATTATATAAGGTTCCACATACTTTTGGAGCCTTAACTTATTGATGTATGTATGTATTCTTTGATAAAAAATTATGATGATGTAGTTGTACTATGAATACAACATTAAAGAGACCAAGCTATTGGTTTGTTGTAGGATAAGTACATGTTTAAAAAGAGACCAGATATAACTAAAAAATTGAAAAAGCAAAAAAATATTTATCAATGGTAGTGACTTACATGTCCAGATAAAATGGCATAATTATCGAGAAAAGTGGGCCAATTAATAGTTTCATATTCATTTTCTAATTTGGATATGAGCGCTTGAATTGCTGCTTTTAAATCGTTAACTCTGTTTAGTATAGCTTGAATTGTAGTATCTAATTGCTTCTCTTCTCGTTGTTGCATATTCATCTTATACAATCAATAAACCGACCGTAGCACTGAAAATCTTATGCGAGTGTTAGTTCTGAAAAACAGAACAGTTATCCTGAACTGTATATCCAAGTCAAGGAAGCTTTGGGTGAAGATGTGTTAAGGATAAAGACACTACTCGTTTATAGCTGCCTAGCGAAACTGTGCACGGTTTGTTTTTGGTTTTGTTGCTGTTTGTCATTACATTTGCTTGCTTGTTCACTTTTTAGTCTCAGAACTCTCAGACTTTTCCAAAGAGATAGAATAAATATAAACAATATCAATAATAATAATATAATATATTCTATTATGATCTATGCACAGACGACCACAGACTTTTATTTTTCTTGTCATTGACGTCGATTCGGTTCGGTTTCTTATTCGGGAAAACACCAAGAAAACTGTTAGATAGGCACATCACTATTATCAGTGGTACTGCACTATGGCCGTTTTTATATATGTGTCAAACTGACAATAAAAAATTTATTGTATTCATGTATGATTCGCAATTAAACAACTGTTAATAACGGATTGTTATTATTCTCGCGCGTTACCCGATCCAACAATTGGTAGCAGAGCGTGGTTTGCGAGAACCGGCGAGAAAAAGCGAAGATGAGTACATCGGCGGCGTACCATCGTATCGACGCGCTTACAAAAGAAAATTACGATACGTGGTGTCTCCAAGCTCAGGCTGTATTAATAAAAAATGGCCTGTGGGGATATGCGAGCGGCGAAATAACCGAACCTAGCGACGAAACAGCAAAGCGGGAATTTGTTCAAAAAGACCTGTTGGCACGCTCGGAGTTACTGCTGCTAATCTCGCCGTCAGAATTAAAACAAATAAAAGGAAGCAAGACCTCGTACGAACTCTGGCACAAATTAAAAAATATCTACCAGAGTACGGGACCAGCCAGGAAGGCGACTTTGCTTAAACAACTTATATTAAAAAAACAAGAAAGTGGTGATGTCCGTGAACATCTGAATAAATTCATGGACATTGTTGATAAGCTAGGGGATATGAATATAGACTTGCATCCCGACCTCCTAAGTATTATGATGCTGTATAGTTTGCCTGCATCTTATGAAAATTTCCGCATCGCAGTGGAGTCAAGGGACACACTACCAAAACCAGAAGAATTAAAAATAAAAATATTAGAGGAAAGTGAAGCAAGAAAAGGATCAGACAACCAACAATTGGTAAAGAAAGAAAAAAAAAAGAAAAGAGAACACAGTGAGGGCGCATTTTATAGCAAAAAGAAGGGAAAATACTGCAAAATCTGCAAGAAGAAGGGCCATACTAATGAAGAATGTTGGAGCAATAAAACCAAAAAACATCAATTCAAGAAAAGAGATGAAAAGAACTTCAGCATTACACCTACATGTATGTCAATCACAGCTGCCGACAGATGGTGTTTGGACAGCGGCTGTACTTCCCACCTGTGCGGTCAAGAGGACAAATTCGAAAAAAATTCCTCGGAGACTGGATCATTGAGGCTAGCATCAAATAGCTATACCACAAAAATAGAAGGTAAGGGAAAAGTCAAAATAAAAATTGATAATGACACTTACAACCTCAATGATACACTATATGTGCCAGCTCTAGCCACAAACCTACTGTCCGTGGCAAAAATCACTGAAAAAGGATATAGTGTTCTATTCACAAAAGATAAGGCATACATTAAGGACAATAAGGGGGAAATAACCTTAACCGCTGAAAAAGAAAATGGCTTGTACTATACCAAAGAAGAAAAGGCAAATATGGTCCAAAGTTCGCACAACATTGAAATGTGGCATCGAAAACTCGGTCACCTGAATGAGAATGATCTGAAGTTGGCTGCAAATAAAAATTTAATTAAGGGCCTAGAGCTGAAAGGTGAAAGCTTACCTGCATGTGAAGTGTGCATAAAAGGCAAAATGACCAGACTGCCGTTTGCTTCTGTAGAAGGACCACAATCAACGCAGGCATTGGAACTTATCCACAGTGATGTCTGCGGGCCCATAAATACTGAAACACTGGCCGGCGCTAAATATTTTGTGACATTCCTGGATGATTACACCAAGTATTGCTGCATTTATTTCATCTCTCATAAAAACGAAGTGTTCGAGAAATTTAAAGAATACAAGAGCAAAGTGGAGAAGTTCCATAATAAAGAAATAAAAAGTTTCCAGTCGGACAATGGCACCGAATACTCAAATAGAGAATTTGATGAGTTTCTCAGACAAAATGGGATCAGAAGGAGATTCACAGCGCCATATACACCTCAACAAAATGGACAGAGTGAACGCAAGAATAGATCACTGCTCGACAAAGCCCGTTGCTTAATGATAGAAGGAAACATACCACTAAAATTATGGGCTGAAGCGGTGTACACAGCAAACTATCTTATCAATCGAAGTCCTGCAAAAGCCCTGAAGGGATCTACACCTTATGAAAAATGGACTGGGCGCACGCCATCTGGAAACCATCTGAAGGTATTTGGAAGCAAAGCATTTGTTCTTGACAAGCATAGAAAAGGAAAATTCACACCAAAATCTACTGAAGGAGTTTTTATGGGCTATGCACAAAATGCAAAGGGTTTTCGCATTTATGTTCCTGAAAAAGAAAGTATAGTAATTAGCAGAGATGTGAAAATCATCGACAGGATGTTCTACACAAGCAATGGTGAAGATTATGACGAGAAATATGAAGATCTCTTCAACAAACAGGAACCGCTGCAATCTGAAAAAGAAAAGAACATTAGACAGAACATAAATAAGAATAAAAATGAAAAGCAAAGAAAGAAGAAAGAAAACTCACCTGTAGTAGAGGTTGAATTCATTCCACAACCTATTTCCAAACCTGCAGACACAGCTCCGGAAGAACTTGAAATCACAGAAAGTACAAGTGAAGAGGCAGTGAACACTAGAAGCTCGGTAAATGAGAGCTCTAGACCACAGAGAGAACGGAGAAATCCAGTCTGGCAGAAGGATTATGTGCTAAAACAAGAATCTTCCTCTGATGAATATCATGAACCATCAGATGAAAGAGATATAGATGACCTGACTTTTTTATGCGAAGCAGAGACCGAACACGAAAACATTTTAAAAAGGCATGAAGCTATTAAAGCAGAAATAAGAGCACATATCAAGAATGGAACATGGAAGATTGTAAAGAAGGAAAAAGATATGAAGGTAATAGACAACAAGATGGTATTGAAGAATAAGCAGAATCCTGAAGGCGGAGAAACAAAGAAAGCCAGACTAGTAGCTCGTGGATTTGGCCAACGTCCCGGGATTGACTTCAATGAGACGTTCGCACCTGTAACAAAGTTAAGTACCATCAGATCTGTAATAGGATTAGCGATAGAAGAGAACTTAGAGCTAAACCAAATGGATGTGACTACAGCATACTTAAACGGAGAATTAGACGAAAATATCTTCATGAAAGTACCAGAATATATTGAACAATATGTTGCAGAGATTATGGTAGAGGCGTGTGACGAAGAAAACTTTACCTTATACGACAAGGCTAAGACAATGCTAGAAGACATAAAAAGCATAGAGGAAGAAAAAGTATGTCACCTGAGAAAAGCTCTCTATGGTCTAAAACAGGCTGGAAGACAGTGGTATATTAAATTAGATACAGAGCTTAAGAAGATGGGATTTGAAGCATCTAAAGCTGATCCCTGTGTCCACATAATGGCGAAAGGGGGAGAGAAGGTAATAATCACCATATATGTCGACGATCTGCTCATAGCCTACTCCTGCCCTAGAAAGCTCACTGAAATTAAGAAGATGTTAAATGAAAAATTTGAAATGAAGGATTTGGGAAGACCTAAACGCCTTATTGGGATTGACATAACATATGGAGAAAAAGAAATAAAACTGACACAAAAGAAATTCATTCAAGAAATATTAAAGAACTTCAAAATGGAAGAATGTAATCCTGTTACTACTCCAATGGAGGCAAATTTAAATTTAGAACAAAATAAATTAACTAATTACCATTTAGAAAGCTAATTGGCACCCTGATGTATTTATCAGTAGCCACCAGGCCCGACATATCGTACGCCGTGAACTATTTATCCAGATTTAACGACTGTTTTGGTAACGAACACTACAAGTCGGCAAAGCGAGTTTTACGATATCTGAAGGGTACGATGGATATTGGCCTGACATACACTAGCACACAGAAGCCGCTTGAAGGCATGGCTGACGCTGACTGGGGCGCATGCAAAATAGACCGTAAGTCCTGCTCAGGATACAGCTTTAAGTATGCAGGTGCAGCCATAAGCTGGGCATCTAAAAAGCAGAAAAGCGTGGCACTGTCTACAGCAGAGGCGGAATACGCATCTCTGACCGAAGCCGCAAAGGAAGCAGTGCACCTAAGGTTGCTATTCAAAGATCTCGGTGTTAATTTCGGACAAATAACAATCTGGAATGACAACCAAGCTGCACTGAAGTTGAGCCAGAATCCCATAGTGTCCCCGAAATCAAAACATATAGATCTCAAGGTACACTACATTCGAGATTGTATCAAAGAAGGAGTACTGAAAGTCAAGTACATATCTACTGAAGATATGGAGGCGGACATTCTGACTAAGCCACTGCCAGGACCTCGATTATCCAGTCTGAGAGGCAAGCTTGGACTCCTATAATAGTGCTGCGAGGAGGAGTGTTAGATAGGCACATCACTATTATCAGTGGTACTGCACTATGGCCGTTTTTATATATGTGTCAAACTGACAATAAAAAATGTATTGTATTCATGTATGATTCGCAATTAAACAACTGTTAATAACGGATTGTTATTATTCTCGCGCGTTACCCGATCCAACAAAAACACCAACTAACTTAATTTGACAGGACTAAACTATTTTTAGTTTAGTCGAATTCAATTTAGTGAAAACTTCCATTTTGCTATTCGGTAAGGCAAAATTTTATTCCTGTCAAACTAAAAGCCGACGTTTGGTGTCGATTCGGGTTGGCAAAATTCCGACTAAACTAAACTATAATTAGTTTAGTCACGTCAAATTGCGGTTTCTTATTCGGGAAAACACCAACTAACTTAATTTGACAGGACTAAACTATTTTTAGTTTAGTCGAATTCAATTTAGTGAAATCCTCCATTTTGCTATTCGGTAAGGCAAAATTTTATTCCTGTCAAACTAAAATCCGACTTATTTTAGTGGCCATATTTTTGGTCGCGATTAAACTAAACTAAACCTTGTTCTGCTGATTGTTTGTGCTGGTTGAAATTTTTAAATTACAGAAAAATGAACGTATGCGTTGTGGCTGCTTTTTTCGAGGAGCAAGAAAGGTAAATAAGAAAATTTATCAACTAAATATGTGTTTATTTGTTCAAAACTGACCTAGCAGTAAAAAATTACGCATCAATGTCATTGTGGAGAAGCAGTTGACCGACTCGGACACCATTGCCTGTCATGTTGCAGGACCGCGGGGCGAATTCCACGGCACGCCAGGCTCAACGACATAATCCGCCGTGCTCTTGTCATTGCTGGTATGCCAGCTGTGCTTGAACCAAACGGTTTGGCGCGCGACGATGGCAAGAGACTGGATGGTATGCCAATAATGCCTTGGAAAATGGGTAGGACTCTGGTGTGGGACGCAACATGCGTCGACACCATTGCCCCTACCCATATCTGGCACTGCTAGCTGTGCCGGTGCCGCTGCAGCTCCTGCAGCGGCTGTTAAGCGGCGCAAATACTCCAATCTTATTGGAGATTATGAATGTGTGCCGTTTGGAGTCGAAACGTTTGGGCCTTGGGGTCCGAGCGCCCGCAATCTCTTCAGGGAGATTGCGAAATGTATGGCTGACGCTTCTCGTGACCAGAAGGCTGGCCTCGTTTCAGGTCAGAGATTAAGTATTGCCATACAACGTGGCAATGCTGCTAGTCTTCTGGGAACGCTACCAAAAGAGGCATGCGATGCGGATGAATTCCATTTTAACTTTTAGTTTTAGTTTTTTTATTATATTTAGTATTGTGTATATATAGTAACTTTATTAATTTAATTTAATATTTGCCAATACATCTGTACTATATGTAAAAATTGTGTAACAATAAAATAATTGAAAAATTAACTATTATCATAAAGGTTGGGTTTGAAATTTATTTTAAGGTTAGAAATTTATTTGTTTTACAGAAATCGGGAAGAACGGGCCAGGTTGCTTCGGTCGAAGGATGCATCAAATCCGTTTGAGATGGCCGACCGTAAATTTAGAAAATTCTTTAGGATCATCAGCGGCCAAGTTCCTGTTGGAGATACTTGAAAATCACCTTAAATTAAGCGAAGAGGATTTTTTTCTGATTGTGACATACACACATACACATACATTGTTTATTTTTCCTCTTTTCACGTAATATTCCCATTACCATGCCGCCAAGTTTGTTGTTTTGGTTTGTTTATTTTTTCAGAGGTTTAATTTACGGTCACGTTTGAATTTGAACACGTTTTTTGACAAGAAGTTAACTTGTCTCTCTCACACTTCAACAACAAGGACGTTGTCATTCGTTCATTGAATTCACAGATTAAAAAGGGTTTATTTAATTTAGTCGTGTGACCTTGACTAAAAATGCATGCACTATTTTTAGTTCGGTGGCCAAACCGAATAGACAAAGCGTTGAACTAAACTAAAATAAGAGAATTTTTAGTTTAGTTTAGTTTAATCGGGTGGACATGCCGAATTAACACCAGTGGCCATATTTTTGGTCGCGATTAAACTAAACTAAACCTTGTTCTGCTGGTTGAATTTTTTTAATTACAGAAAAATGAACGAATACGTTGTGGCTGCTTTTTTCGAGGAGCAAGAAAGGTAAATAAGAAAATTTATCAACTAAATATATGTTTATTTGTGAAAAACTGACCTAGCACTAAAAATTCCGCATCAATGCCATTGTGGAGAAGCAGTTGACCGACTCGGACACCATGGCCTGTCATGCTGCAGGAGCGTGGGGCGAATTCCACGGCACGCCAGCCTCAACGACATAATCCGCCGTGCTCTTGTCATTGCTGATGTGCCAGCTGTGCTTGAACCAAACGGTTTGGCGCGCGACGATGGCAAGAGACTGGATGGTATGTCATTAATGCCTTGGAAAATGGGTAGGACTCTGGTGTGGGACGCAACATGCGTCGACACCATTGCCCCTACCCTTATACCTGGCACGGCTGGCTGTGCCGGTGCTGCTGCAGCTTCTGCAGAGGCTGTTAAGCTGCGTAAATACTCCAATCTTATTGGAGATTATGAATTTGTGCCGTTTGGAGACGAAACGTTTGGGCTTTGGGGTCCGAGCGCTCGCAATCTCTTCAGGGAGATTGCGAAACGTATGGTTAACGCTTCTCGTAACCAGAAGGCTGGCCTCTTTTCAGGTCAGAGATTAAGTATTGCCATACAAAGTAGCAATGCTGCTAGTCTTCTGGGAACGCTACCACAAGAGGCATGCAATGCGGATGAATTCCACGACGCATTTTAACTTTTTGTTTTAGTTTTTTTATTTTATTTAGTATTGTTTACATATAGTTTTTTTTTTAATTTAATTAAATTTTTGCCAAAGCATCTATAATATATGTAAAAATTGTGTAAATAAATAAACTTTAAACAATGAAAATAATTGAAAAATTCGCAATTATCATGAAGGTTGGGGTTTTAAATTTATTTTATGGGTAGAAATTTATTTGTTTTACAGAAATCAGGAAGAACGGGCCAGGTTGCTTCGGTCGAGGGATGCATCAAATCCGTTTGAGATGGCCGACCGCAAATTTAGAAAATTGTTGAGGGTCCCGTCATCAGCGGCCAAATTCCTGTTGGAGATACTTGAATATCACCCTAAATTAAGCGAAGAGGATTTTTTTGTGATTGTGACATACTTATTTATTTTTCCCTTTTTCACGTAATATTCCCATTACCATGCCGCTAAGTTGGTTGTTTTGGTTTGTTTACTTTTTCAGAGTTTTAATTATAGTTTAGTTTAGTCGGAATTTTGCCAAACCGAATCGACGTCAATGGTGTTAATTCGGCATGTCCACCCGATTAAACTAAACTAAACTAAAAATTATATTATTTTAGTTTAGTTCAACGCTTTGTCTATTCGGTTTGGCCACCGAACTAAAAATAGTGCATGCATTTTTAGTCAAGGTCACACGACTAATTTGAATAAACTAAAGTCAAACGCTGCAAGTGTAGTCGATTTATATTTTTGAAAACCGTTTTGCTCATTTTTAATTAGTTTATATTTATTAAGGTACCCTGTCAGTCTCTTATGCAGCGCCTTTTCGAATACCTTTGATAGAATAGGTATAAGAGTAATAGGTCTGTAGTTGCCAAGATCTGACCTATCTCCTTTCTTGTAAAGCGGCTTCACTACTGACTTCTTTTGTCGTTCAGGAAACATACCTGTTTCAAAGGACAGATTAATTAAGTAAGTCAGTACTGGCACTAATTCATTCACACATTGTTTCAACACATAGGTGGTAATCCCATATACACCGACAGAGCTTGTATTATTTAGTGATAGTATAATATTTTTAGTGTCCATAAATTCGAATGGTTGAAGAAAAATGCTATTCAGTACCTTTGTTTTATTTGTGTTGACAAGGCAATTATCATTTATCGCAGTTGATTCTACGAAATGTTTGTTGAATTGATTTGCTATGTCCTTTGGCGACACGATTATATTATCATCTACTCTTATTTCAGATATAAGGTGTTGTGAAAAATTTCTACCACTGTCCTCATTTATAATCTGCCAAGCACTTCGGCATATACTTTTTGAGTTTTGTAGTATGTTTCCGTTGTAAAGTTTTTGTGAGGTGTTAATACACCTTCTTAGAATTTTAGAGTAATTGTGATATTTACATTTACTTTCTTTATTTTTTTGTGTATAAAATTGATAACGAAGCTGTATCTTTGTTATTAAGCTATTTCGTAAGCCCTTAGTTATCCACCTAACATCTCGTTTTTTTTGTTTTAATTATTTTTTGGGATAAAGGAAAACAAAGGTTGTAGAACTGACAAAACTCATCATAAAAGTACTCAAATGACACGTTCAGATCGGTACATAGATATGCAGAGGCGGCCTTACCCATTGCGAGGCTCTGGGCGGCAGGTCTTTGCGAGGCCCTTTGTCCTTCATAAAAAGTATGTGATGCGAATGTAGGTCTGGTTGTTTAGGTATTTGTCATGTTTAAGGAGAAATGCTAAAATTATACAAATAAATAAATTATCATAACAATGGTTTTAAAACTACATTTCTTAATAATTACACAATACTAAAAAAGAAAACTAGAAGTAAAAGTGCGTCGTGGAATTCATCCGCATTGCATGCCTCTTGTGGAAGTGTTCCCAGAAGACTGGCAGCATTGCCATTGCCATGCTTAATCTCTGACCTAAAAAGAGGCCAGCCTTCTGGTAACGAGAAGCGTCGACCATACGCTTCGCAATCTCCCTGAAGAGATTGCGGGCGCTCGGACCCCAAGGCCCAAACGTTTCGACTCCAAACGGCATAAATTCATAATCTCCAATGAGATTTTAATAATTGCGCCGCTTAAGAGCCTCTGCAGAAGCTGCAGCAGCACCAGCACAGCCAGTCGTGCCAGGTAAATGGGTAGGGGCAATGGTGTCGACACAAGTTGCGTCCCACACCAGAGCCTACCCATTATCCAAGGCATTAATGACATACCATCCGGTCTCTTGCCATCGTTGCGCGCCAAACCGTTTGGTTCAAGCACAGCTGGCACACCGGCGGTGACAAGAGCACGGCAGATTATGTCGTTGAGGCTGGCGTGTTTGCCCAGTGCTCCTGCAGCATCACAGGCCATGGTGTCCAAGTCGATTAACTGCTTCTTCACAACGGCATCGATGCGGAGAAACACACGGCGCACCTAAGCGAAGGCACGTCGCGATGCGGAAGGTAGTGTCATCTTACATAGTTACTACGTTAGATGACGGAAGAGCTTGTAACCATATACCCGATTCCCACACTCCAACTGCCAGTAAACGGGCACGCTCTGCAGCATTAGAGCAAGTATTTAATAAATTTTGTCTTGCTAAATTGCAGAGCGGCCCGTCCCACTGACGCTGTGAGAAAAGGTTCCCTGGGACATCAGTGTTTGGACAAGCAATTTTCCAAGCGTTCACTGCTTCAGTCTTACACAATACTTCAGAATTAACTAGTGTAGGAGCAAGGATTTTCCTAGTTAATTCTACCGTACTGTGGACTGAAGACAGGAAGGTTGGTAAGCTGACGTCTGAAATTTTGCGAATACCGAGCCCACCCAAACGAATCGGTAGAGACGCTTGTAGTGATGCGCGATCATTCACGGCCACATTTAAAATTTTAGTGACTGTAATTTGTATAATTTTGTCAATTTTTTCCAAAATTGTTAAATGTTTCCAAAATGGTGTAGACCTGAGAAATAAATACAAATAAATCAAATTTGAGTTTTAAAATATTTTACATTGAAAGTTTTTTTTTTTTCGGTTCGTGCGGTCTGGAGTTATAGCGTCAGGAAGGAAAACCCGACTTATTTTTATATAGTAGATATACTATTTTTTCAACATTTGAGTCTTCACGTGACTTGCCATTATTTGTATGAGCTCATTTTGAATACTTTTTCCGATATAGTGGTCATTTATCGTCTTATCCTTTACTTGTCTTAGGTGAAGATCCACGTAGATTTTCTTCTACCTGCTTTCTTTTGATAGCTCGTTTCCTTTTTGAACTCCCTGACTCAAAGCTTTTACCGGCATCACGATCACGCGAACTTTTTTTTATATTTTTTTAAATTTACTTGGATTGTTGCGCGAGGCCCCTATAAGGGCGAGGCCCCGGGCGATTGCCCTGTTCGCCACCCCCTAAGGCCGCCACTGTAGATATGCGTCCGTAAAATGTAAATTTTTGAGACAATTACGGAACTTTGTAATGTTTTCTACCGAGTAATCTCGTATAGTTACAGATATTTTTTTTGGCTCCGTAATGCCTTTTGCTATCGGTAGGCACATTAATTGGGCATGATGATCAGAGAGTCCAGTTTTTAGAACCTTTGCACTAGTTTCTTTCAGGTTGCTCATTACATGATCTATACAATTGTTTATTCTAGTCGGTTCATTTATAAAAGATGTCAAATTGTAATTTTCCAATATGTCCTACAGATTTTTTGTTGTTTTATTAGTTTTTAATGTGTTAATATTTATGTCACCCACTACCACAATCTTTTGGTTCTTAACATTACAAAACAGCATCCTGTATAACAACGTATCCAAGTATTCCAGAAAATTATGTACATTCGAATCAGGTGTGCGATATACACATATTATACATATATTTAGGATATCTAATTCAATACCAGTACACTCAAATACCTTTTCTATAGCTAATGGCTCAGTATCGCTGTGAACCTCGACCGAGCACTACGTGTCTAGCAGAACGCTCCTAGTTCGGTTGAATATACTTGGTTATAGATCGCGAGTGTGTCTGTAAAATGTGTAGTCAGTGATTGATGTAATTAAAATGTGGTGATTCGTGTATTAGGTTGTCCTATCTCCTCGCCCGTAAAATCCACGCAGACTGTAAGTGCAAGCTTACAATGGGCTACTAAGAGGCCCCAGACCCGAAGTAAACCCCATGTGCCTTCATCAGAAGTGGGATACCAGGGCAACAAGCTGAGGAGAATAGCAGTGGCAACCAAAAGACTCGCTAGTCAGATTTACATGAAATAACGTGAAACTGTGTCTGTCCTGATTGTTGGCTGCATCCCGACTACAAGACCCGGTGAGCCCGTTCCTTTATATTTCGTAGACAGTGTGTGCTTATTTTAAAAAAAAACAAGTGGTATAACCAAATAATTTCCTGGTAGCGGAATATCGCATTCCACCCTCCAGGGAAAGATATTGTTGTAAAGGTATTACTCGTGGGTACAAATTCGTGTTTGAATAAAAAGTTTTATCCTATTTCTACTATTCCATGTAGTGTCAGAAGAGACGTTAGCAGTTCGGGCAATCTGTGAGCAGAGGTTTATGAGGTAGCGGAGTTTGCACCTAATTATTTAGGGGCTAAGTTAAATTGTCGTTACACGAGAAAGTTTCGAAATATCCCGAATATCTAACTATGCTAGATTCTATACTATCTGTAGCTGTTAATACGGTGAGAAGACTTATTCGAATTGAGTAGGGTACGCTGCAAAAGGTTACTGTGATTGCTTAGATTAGCTTGGAATGCGGTGACGCAATCAGTACGTACAAGAAGTGAGAACGATAATTTTTAACGAACTACCCTATATTAACATCAGTGAGTTCTTTATTGTCAGTACGCAGATACCATGTCACCATAGTGCAAAGGCTCGTGTTAAATCGTCTTCCATTAAGTGGGAGGGTAGTGAGACAAAAGGAACCAGTTCTCGATTTAATCTTTTTATTTAAGTGACATAATTTACGTAAAAGTGAGTAGTTTGCAGAAAAAACTAACGAAGGACGATTTCGATTATATCACGATGTATTACGTGTTGGTTTTTGCGTTTGCTTTTTTGGTTTCCATATCTTTTCGGTAGCAGGTACTGACCCGGTGTGTCTTGTCTTGAGATGTATAGGTCCCTCGGAGTGCTCGAACTGTGTTTAATTGTTGGTGGACAGATAGGTGAATGTAGCTGTACAGTGTAAGATATAGCTTCCTATGACGAAGGTTGAACTCTGTTAATAATCGCGTGCTGGATTGTCAGTCTAATTTTCTATGATGCTGAGTAGCGAAGGAGCCATGCAGTATCGGCTCTGACGGATTTTGTTCGTGAAGTATTTCTCAAGTGGGTAGTGGGTAGACTCACCGTGGTGTACTTCACTTTGAGGTCACACTATTGTGTACCTAGGTAGAAAAGGCGTGGCGGATTCTTAGCAAGAATACACGAACCAACAGTTTGGTAACCAAATATTTCGGGTCGACTAAAGGAATAGTTCTCGTCGCCAAATTGGCAGATTGAGGCCGATAAACTGCCCCGAGTAGTCTCTCGTCTTTACTGGGCGATTATATGATCTACATTCTGGTGAAAGCCTCTGTGGCATAGCGGTGGTCGATGCGGCTGCTACGCGAGGCCTCGGTTTCGGTCCCCGGTCGACACGGGTGTTTGTGTGCTCGTATGAGTCTGCTGGCATTGGTCTGGTCTACGTGCTACGGAGGGCCCGTTGCGTCATATATCCCGGTTGTCATGCGAGCGTCTGTGGCGGTCGCTACGGGTGATTAGAGCCCACAGCGGTCCGACTGGTGTGGCTGCGGAACAACGGTGTGCCGCTTGGTTGTGGGGATCGGATGGCGGTCGCTTCGCTTCGGGGTGTTTAGAGATCCAGTCGCGCCGCGTTTGTACTGGAGAGCCGAGACCGACTAGGTCGAGAAAAGGGTTCGGAGATTGACGATAGAATGAGTTGGAGTTGATTGCTAGGAGCGGCGGTTGCTGCTATTTATTTGTCATATACCCTCCTTTATGATGAAGTGGAGTAAAGTGTGTAATTACGGGTCCACCACCACCAGAATGGCTACCAGCTGATTCCGCGTTATCTGAGTGCTAACAAATTGACACTAGGTTATTAACTGTAGAAGGTTTCTGGTGGTAGGAAAACTGAACCCGACTCACTGCAATCACGGGCACAAGGTGAGGTGCGTAATGTTGAGGATTTCGTGTTGTTTGGGTTTTTTTAGTTAGACAAGATTCTTTAGTTAACTGTCTTTTATTCTAAGGTTGGGACAGTGTTTGCAATATTTTACAATAATCTTAAGGTAACTAGCTAGTGCTTGTGACTTGTGTGGCTGACATGTAAGAGCAGTATGGCGGACTCATTCCGGAAGCGGATACAAGATGGTATGCCGCTCGGGATGCGTTCTGAAGCGTTAACACGTAAATTTCAAACTGTTACGAAATTTCAGTCTAAATTGGGTCTAAGTACGAATCATTGCTCAGATGTCAGAAGTTGACGTACAGACTATAATCAGATGAAGGGGGCTGTAATCCGTCACATCAGTAAGTGGTGTACAAGGAGTGAAAATAAAGTGCTTTGGTACTGTGTTCTCGGGCATGAGTGATAAAGTCGTCACAAGCTGTGTGCCTTTGCTTTGAGATGTCTCATTTGGTGAAATTAGGACGTCTTTGATTTCAATACCCTCGCGTACCTAAGATTTAGGGAAAGATGTTCTATTAGCAAGTAATGTTTCATTGTTATCTCAAGTAACGGTTTCTCGTCGTACGTGGTCACATAGACGAAATTCTACATCGATCAATCAATCAACCAACTAGGCCACCATGGTCAACTGCTCGACGTGGGCCTCTCCCAATGTGCGCCATTTCGAAATACTACATGGATATGGGTTATCTATGTTATATGATTAGAACAGGAGAAGACCTAAAGTTCCAGATACTGACAAGCATTGGCAGAGACATCCAGGTTGAGGATTACTACTTCAAACAGACGCGTGCTTGGGTGACTTCTCTTACTTTACAGGGTAGTATCGGTGTCATAGGGCTACTCTGATTAATAGGCAATCAATGAGCTAGATGAAAATGACAGCTTCCCCGTAAGTGTGATAGATATGTTCGCTCCACAGCCGATCGTGTTGATCTAATAGTGACTTCGATGGATCAACACACGGATGATGGCCAGGGTGGTAATGAAACCGTTCTATGTGGGAGGGCGGTGTGCTCCTCCATGCGTCTTATTTCGCTCCATATTAATGATTGAGTGATGTAAAGTAACAGCGTAGATGTGCAATCCGTGCGACTCCGCCAATGGTCCGGGGAAGCGTAGTCGTGATTCGTGCCCTCGTTAATAGACAGGGTAATGGAGCGGTTACGAGAGCCTCTGCGAGAGAAGCGTCGGTGGCTTGGTGGTTGGGGGGTCGGCCTTGCGATCGAGGGGTCCCTGGTTCGAGTCCTGGCCGTTGCACAGCCGACGTGAGCCCACTCCTGGCACGGGCAGTTTGGCTTGGTTGGAGGGTTAGAGGGAATATTAGTAATTTCGATGATTTTGGTTGCTAATATTCTTTTGAAACGAAGCGCGTATGGTAGTTTGGTACAGGAAAGCGAAGTGTAACAAAATTGGCTCCTAACTAATTCTGAACCATAAGTTTGTTCTAATTAATCGGTTTCGAGTGTATGCGGATAGAGCACTAAATGGAGTATAGTCAGTGTTGGTTTATTGGTTTCCAGTCTTGCTTTACTTGCTACTACTACCTTTGGAAACCTATTCAAATAAAGCCTGGCCGCGGCTTGGGCTAGGATGTAGACGCTACTCGCTTCCAATATGGCGGATAGAGCTGGGACACATCGTGTTTGGGCAGACTTCAGTACATTTCATCTCCTAGCTTCGAACCCCAATGCCTCAATCCGATCTCGAGAGATTAGTCATACCACTGTAGTAGAAATTGACAACGAGCTGGCCGAGACGGCGGTCTATAATCAGAACGAAGGAAGAATTCACGACAACGACACATTCTCAGCGATTAATTCTCACATCATTACTACTAGTCCACCTTCCACAGATCTTGATGCATATTGTAAGTAGGTAGGTCCAGACTCACTTTCATGTTCGGACTGGCTCCTCGAGGGTCGATGTTCGAACTATGTATTGTTGCTAGCCTTGCAGGATAGTGTAGGTGTTTGTAGGGGCACCGAGTGGTTGTACGTAGGTCTAGACTCACATTCATGTTTGGACTGGCTCCACGAGGGTCGATGTTCGAACTATGTAATGTTGCTAGCTTTGGAGGACAGTGTAGGTGGTTGTAGGGGCACCAAGGAGTGGTTGCCCGGCCCGACTGGTTTGCAGTCGTAGGGGCACCAATGAGTGGTTGCCCGGAGTCCGACTTGTTTATGGTCGGAGGGGCACCAATGAGTGGTCGCCCGGGGTCCGACCGGTTTATGGTCGCAGGGGCACCAATGAGTGGTCGCCCGGGTTCCGACCGGTTTATGGTCGCAGGGGCACCAATGAGTGGTCGCCCGGGTTCCGACCGGTTTATGGTCGCGGGGGCACCAATGAGTGGTCGCCCGGGTTCCGACCGGTTTATGGTCGCAGGGGCACCAATGAGTGGTCGCCCGGGTTCCGACCGGTTTATGGTCGCAGGGGCACCAATGAGTGGTCGCCCGGTCCGACTAGTTCATAGTCGTAGGGGCACCAATGAGTGGCTGCCCGGTTCTGCTCGTTGTGGCCGAAGAACACCAACGAGAGATGTTAGGCCTGTGCGGCGATGGAAGTCAGTGATGGACGAGCGTGTCAGTGCGAGAAGAATTAAAGCCTCGTACATTTGTTCACAGACGGATCTCTGGCATTGGTCGCACGAGGACGAGCGACATGTCAGTCTGGCCGTGACGGCGCGTTATAATTATTGTGTGATTAGGGTGAATGAAATTCACTCTGGCGTAATGCAAGACTCTAGTGCTCTATGGTCGAGTGTGACGTCATTCGTTCATTCGGTAAATTTGAGTTTGACAGATCATTGACTTTGGTGGGGCGCGCGGCGAATCGTGATCAGTATCGCTGTGAACCTCGACCGAGCACTACGTGTCTAGCAGAACGCTCCTAGTTCGGTTGAATATACTTGGTTATAGATCGCGAGTGTGTCTGTAAAATGTGTAGTCAGTGATTGATGTAATTAAAATGTGGTGATTCGTGTATTTTATTTTTTATTTTTATTTTATTTTATTTGGGAAAATTAACAGCCTCACAATTGATTACAAACAATAACTTAATATAAAAATATCTCTGTGAGACCAACAACATTTTCCACGTAATATTTTAACATAAAATATTTTAAGTCTAACATGCATTGTTCCTACTCAGCGTGAAGTCTGTATAAAAACAAATTACGAATTTATAAATCTAAATTACTCAATCTTTCCACTACAAGCTTTTTAAATTTGTCTGAAGAAACAGCAAACATATCGATATCCTGAAAATACTGATTGTAATTTCTTGCTAGCCGACGCAAGGGCGCTCGCAGACCTGCGTTAGTACGAGAACTAGAGACAGCAAATGTGAGTTGTGCTCGCGCCTCTCGGCGTGTAGATGTTCTAGGTACCACATAACTTAACCTATTGCGAATATCTATACAGTCATATACATTATTGCACAAGTCGAACAGAAATACCGTCTCCATCAAGATACGTCTACTTTTCAGATATTGTAAATTATACCTTTGTACCAAAATGTTAGATGATGCAAATCTATGGAAGCAACGATAGTGCATGGCTCTTAAAAATTTTTTCTGAACTTTCTCTATATAGTCAGAGTACTGGTTATAGAAAGGATTCCACACAGGCACTGCATATTCTAACTGTGACCTAATTAAGCTTTTATATAGATACAAGTATGTTGATGGGCGCACAAATTCCTTAGCATTCCTCATTATAAAACCATACATCCGATAGGCGTTATTTACGATATTGCTAATATGTTCATCAAGATGTAATTTATCGTCGAGAAGAACACCCAGATCACGAACTAATGGTACCCTAGAGAGAATTGTATCATTCAACGTGTATGTGTGCTTAATAACGTTTCTGTTTTTCGTAAAGCTTATACAACAGCATTTGGAAATACTGAGTTGCAGTTTGTTAGCTTCACAGTATACATCGAACCTATCCAAGTCTGCTTGAAGCAACAAACAATCTAACTCACTTTTAATCGTTCTAAAAATTTTGAGATCATCCGCATAGAGTAACAATTTAGAGTTATGGAAACATGTGCCAATGTCATTAATGAATATGATGAATAGAAGGGGGCCTAGGATCGATCCCTGAGGCACACCAGAGGTTACGCAAACTGGAGGAGACTGGAATCCATTTATTACTACCCTCTGCATTCTTTTGGAAACATATGAAGAAAACCACCGCAAAAGATTACCACGTATACCATTGTATGCTATTTTTTTCAGTAATAGCTGATGGTCAACCTTGTCAAATGCTTTTTGAAAGTCCGTATATACAGCATCAACTTGGATACGAGAGTCCATGTTATTAAATAAGTAATCCGCAAATGCAACCAGATTTGTGGTGGTGGACCTTCTCTTGACAAATCCATGTTGTTGTTGGATTATACCATTGTGAATCACGGGATAGACTTTATTGTGTACCAGTCTCTCAAAAAGCTTCGACAAAACCGATAATAATGATATTGGGCGATAGTTCTCGACATTCTGCTTAGGACCCGATTTATAAACGGGTGTTATATTTGCACGCTTCCATTCGTCAGGAAAGACCCCTTGTTTTAACGATAGGTTGAACAACATTCTTACTGGAATACATAGACATTCTGCCGTCTTTTTGAAAAATATAACTGGAAGTCCATCAGGTCCTGGTCCTTTGGAAGCATCTAATGATTTCAGCGCCTGCAAAACATCACTATCACTAAACTGAATCTCGCTAAATACTGAACAACCTTCGGAATAATCCTGGGTCATGAGTGGATCATTATTAACAGTCGACGGTTCATAGACAGACTGAAAAAAATCTGAAAAATATTTGCAGATCTCAGCTGGGTCATTTGTATGTCGGTCAAGATATTTCATATCGGCGGGTATACCGCCAGAAGACTTCTGTTTTGAGACGTATGACCAGAAATATTTCACATTGCTACGTATGCCCTCCTCCACAGAGTTCATATATTTAGTAAAACAATTTTTGCATTCGGTATGAAATCTGGTTCTAAATAACGAAAATTGTTCATAGTCAGAAATATTTTGATACTTTTTCCATCTGGTCCACGCAGCCATTTTATTTTTGTGGATATGTATTAGGGCAGGCGAGAACCAATGAGGAAACTTTGAAGACCTACTATTAACTAAAGGTACGTGCGTTTTTATTATATTAAAAATAATGTTATAAAATGTGTTCACGCACTCATCAATGCACTGATCCATCCGAATCTCTTTACCCCAATCTATAGCGCTCAACTCATCATTAATGCCACTGTAGTCGGCCTTAAAGTAGTTATGCCTTTTGATTACTTTCCGCTGCATGGGAGTACAACATAAGTCTACAGAAATTAATACGCAAAATACCGGATGTTTTTTATCACGTGGTAGCAAAACGTTATTGGGCTCAAAAACCGAACAGTTTCTATTACTGATAACCAGGTCCAACAAATTTCCATAAAAATTCCTTAGCGTGCTGTACTGACTTGCATTTAGATAAGACATAAACATATTTAGGCATTGGGAAACGTAAGAGCTACCACTGCATAACAGTCCCACCAACGATGTGTTAATATTACATGGTGACCAACAAATGTCAGGTAAGTTATAATCTCCCACCATGTAAAAATTATCGACGTGAGTGTCCCCTAGTAGAGGTTGCAACATATTAAAGTGTTGAACATAAACATATTCAGGTGTACTAGGTGGTATATAGGCTGCACTAATAATGATGTGTTTGGCTCTGGATGAAGTAGGTATTTGCAGAAGGACACACTCCATCTTAGAATCAATGGTTAACGGTGGTAAAATTCTAACTGAACGCAGACCTTTTAATACGGCAACGAGTACACCGCCGCCATCTTTTTTATTAGTAGCTATTCGATCGCGGTCACACCGATATACTATGTAACGGGAATCAATAAATTCACTATCAAATATTTCTGGTGTCAACCAAGTCTCGGTAAGTACAATTATGTCATAGCTGTTAGTGAGTATATTCATGTATAGTATATTCAGTTTAGTGCGGGTCCCACCACAATTTTGGTAATATAATACTAAATTAGACATTTGTACATAACAACAACAAAACAATGAGACACTACGCCAGCACAACCAGGTCCAGTCAGTATGCAAATCATTTGTAGACAGTATTCCTGCTCGACCAATTGCAGCCTATAGGCAACGCTAGACAATAAGTTCAATATATATATGAGTTCTTGAAGTCTATTCCTTGTTTCATTTAAATACAGCAAAAAGGAATCTATATACAACAAATATTTCAAGAACAGCGAGTAAGTGCAATAACATTCACGCAAGCCACTGAATAAAAACAAATTTACGTTGTAGCTATGCAACATGCAAGCATAAGACAATACCAACAGGCGCAGCTTGAGGAGCAGAATAATAAAAAATAAACACAAAAAATAATATTTAAAATTTGAGAAGTGTACGATTAGATACCCACGAAACATGCTACACCGATACAAATTTAGAAGCAAATAATGCAATATTATTCGAGTATGATTAGACAAATACAAATACACTTTTAAGAAAGTAGAATTAAATAAAAATTAAATAAATTTAAAACATTTGTCCCTCTGTGTTAGACTGTAATTGAGGCTTAATTTTAACGAGATCCTGCTGACACCTAATAGCAAAAGGTTTACTTCCTTCTTTTTCACGAACAAGGATTGTTCCATGTTTGACCCATAAAAATTTGTAGTTGTGCTTCTTTGCTGCTTCACGACACTCACGAAATAATTGTTTGTTTTTTAAAGTGAGATGTTCGTGCATGAAGACATGTAGTGAAGAACCCGATATGCCCAGTTGTTCAGTAGTAACGCCTTTATTTAACCGATAGGCACTCAGAATGTTATCCCGTAGTATACGCGAAGTCAATTTGACAATGATGTTCTTTGACTTTTCGTTATCTTGGTGTGCATGTGGAACACGATGAATAGATACTATATCGTTACGCTTTATATTGCATTTTATAAGGCAACTAATATTCTCCATAATTGTCACCAAGTTTTCGCTGCGCCTTTCCGGGATATTACAAACCTCAATATTACAGCTGCGTGCACTTTGTTCAAGGTGGTCTATCTTCGCTACAAGCTCCGGCATGGTACGGTTCGTATGAACAGTTGCCTTAATCTGCCTATCTAGACTTTCTACCTTTTTCACAAGCTCTAAGTGGTCATCAGAAGTGAATTGTATTGACGCCTTAAGGCAGTCAATTTCTTGCGTGATATCAATATATTTTACTCCCAAATCAGACACTTGTTGTTTAATGCAGGCTTGCTCAGAACGAATAGATTGTATGTCCTGTTTAATTTCGGACGTGGTTAATGTAAGTATGGATAAGTCTTCTTTTATTGTAGTTACACTCTCTGTTATTATAGACAAACTATTCAGCAAATCACCTCGCCACTCGTTAAGTGCACTTTTGAACTCATTTGCCAATGTATTTATCGCCTGCGCCCATTCTGGTTCGGGTTGTTTACGTTTACCACCAGCCACATTGTTTTTATTTTTATCCGACTGCACCAGCGAGGGTAATGTTTTATCAGGTTTCGTTTTAGTTCCTGCACCCAAGCGACATATATTATCCTCTGAAGATGACATTTCGAATTCAAACAGCAAATTATTAAATAGAAAAAAGAGCGAGTCGGGCAAGTGGGATTTGAACTTGCGCCTCGCACGCCACTCGTCGCGGCTTGGAAGACAAAAAGCGCACACGCTACGCGCTCAGCCAAACGTGTTTAATAAGTTTCGTCGAAATCACAGACTAGAATCAATAGTTTATGTAATTAGAAGATATTATAATTACAGCAAAACCGGTTTCTATTGTACCTAACGAGGACTTTTGTAGCCACACAATGAATTTATTTACCCACTTTTATCACTTTATAACATCAAAGTTCTAGTATTTAGAACTAAATTTCTTTAAAAAGTCGTACTTATAAGATAGCCTCGAGTGAGTCTCACTTTACGCAAACACTTAGCACTAATGTTAGTCTATGATATACTAGCGAAATATTATTAATTTGTGAGCATTTAAACACTTTTTAAAATTTTGTAAGTAGGACAGAGTTGTACACACTGTGTATAGAACAAGGTGTTTTGACTCCTAGTTCGGTTGAATATACTTGGTTATAGATCGCGAGTGTGTCTGTAAAATGTGTAGTCAGTGATTGATGTAATTAAAATGTGGTGATTCGTGTATTAGGTTGTCCTATCTCCTCGCCCGTAAAATCCACGCAGACTGTAAGTGCAAGCTTACAATGGGCTACTAAGAGGCCCCAGACCCGAAGTAAACCCCATGTGCCTTCATATTTAATACCTTGTTTGACGTATACACAAACACCGCCCCTAGAGCTCCTCTTACTGTTGTCTTTGACAAGCCTGCCTGGCCTTCAATATGTTGCACCTAGTTCATAGCCGATCAACTTAGAGTTACGTATGTCTCCCTCTTTCATAAATGTCTCTGAGAAACATAGTATATCTGGTTGAGTGTTACTGGCATGTAGTTCAGTTAGTTTTATTTCAATAGATTCCCTTTTAGATATTAACCCTGCAATGTTTAGATGGAAAATATAAAGCTTTTTTTTGTGTTATCTTTAGTTGATCCGAAAAAGCTTGTCACCCGTACAATGTAGTGTATTTATATCTACGTTCCTAAGTGTAGGAGAGTGTTTACTTGATTTTGCAAAGTAGTACGGTATAGTTCCCTTAACCTCGTTAGCTGCTAAAATAACCTCGTAAGCTGTAAATTATGGTCAATTAGTACAATCACAATAAGAAGTTGTTGAAGTGTGAGAGAGACAACTTAACTTCTTGTCAAAAAACATCGGCCTTATTACAAAAAACAGAATTAAGTCTGGTTTAATCCCGAACTATAAAGTCTAGGCTTAATCTCTAGACCATGGTTTAAACTTCTTATTACAAAAACTGAATAAACCGTAGACTACTTAGTACCATGGTTTAAACCTTGGCTTCAATAAAAACCACAGATTACTACAAATATTGTTCGTTCATTATGACACCATTCGATCGCAACGTTCCGTATCCTCCGAAAGCAGAATTTTTTGAAGTCATTGATAAAGTAATATTTACTAAAATTGGTGAAAAATATATTTAAAACATATATTTTCATTAAATGCAACTTCATGGATAATAGTTATTCTTTATTAAGTAATAAAATATCACTATCATGCCTTTATTTAGCAATCATTGTATAATAGCATTGAAACGGAACGAAGTTTTACACGATGTTCGAAACGAATTACGAAATTTTATACTGAAGTTGAATGTTGTATGTAAAGTTAATTATGATGGAACAACAAAATAAAAGAAGAGCCGAAAGTTGGAGTTCTGAAGAAAAAGTAAGTCAAAATATGACATAGCCTCAGAATAATCACTAATTAAATCAACAAATCATATAATAAAACGTTTTGAAAATTTCTGTTAGGTAAGCGTGGTATGTCCAGTAACTTCACGATAATAATATCTTCGATATCCATTTCATCAACTGCATTAATATTACGAGCAAAAATATGTACGAATAATCACAAGCTAAATAATGAAAACCTAAAAAACGACAACTCTGACGTATGCGATTATTGTGATTACACTTTAAACCAACGCTAAACTAGGGGTCACGCAGGTTTATCTTTAGACCAAAGATGATCTATGGTTTACTACTAAAACGCTTTGTGTAATATGATTTTATTTAGACCATGGTCTAAAGACGATTTAAACCTGGTTTTACAGTTAGTCCGTGTTTTGTAATAAGACCGCATGTGTTCAAACGTGACCGTAAATTAAACCTCTGAAAAAGTAAACAAACCAAAACAACAAACTTGGCGGCATGGTAATTGGAATATTACGTGAAAAGAGGAAAAATAAATAAGTATGTCACAATCACAAAAAATCCTCTTCACTTAATTTAGGGTGATTTTATCTCAAACGATTTGATGCATCCCTCGATCGAAGCAACCTGGCCCGTTCTACCCGATTTCTGTAAAACAAATAAATTGTTGACTCTGGTGTGGGACGTAACATGCGTCGACACCATTGCCCCTACCCATGTACCTGACACGGGTGGCTGTGCCGGTGCCGCTGCAGCTTCTGCAGAGGCTGTTAAGCGGCGCAAATACTCCAATCTTATTGGAGATTATGAATTTGTGCCGTTTGGAGTCGAAACGTTTGGGCCTTGGGGTCCGAGCGCCCGCAATCTCTTCAGGGAGATTGCGAAACGTATGGTTGACGCTTCTCGTGACCAGAAGGCTGGCCTCTTTTCAGGTCAGAGATTAAGTATTGCCATACAACGTGGCAATGCTGCTAGTCTTCTGGGAACGCTACCACAAGAGGCATACGATGCAGATGAATTCCACGACGCATTTTAACTTTTAGTTTTATTTTTTTTATTATATTTAGTATTGTGTATATATAGTAACTTTATTAATTTAATTTAATTTTTGCCAATACATCTGTAATATATGTAAAAATTGTGTAACAATAAAATAATTGAAAAATTAACAATTATCATAAAGGTTGGGTTTGAAATTTATTTCAAGGTTAGAAATTTATTTGTTTTACAGAAATCGGGAAAACGGGCCAGGTTGCTTCGGTCGAGGGATGCATCAAATCCGTTTGAGATGGCCGACCGCAAATGTAGAAAATTCTTTAAGGTCCCATCATCAGCGGCCAAGTTCCTGTTGGAGATACTTGAAAATCACCCTAGATTAAGCGAAGAGGATTTTTTGTGATTGTGACATACTGATTTATTTTTCCTCTTTTCACGTAATATTCCCATTATCATGCCGCCAAGTTTGTTGTTTTGGTTTGTTTACTTTTTCAGAGGTTTAATTTACGGTCACGTTTGAACACAATATGTTTTTTGACATGAAGTTAAGTTGTCTCTCTCACACTTCAAAAACTTCTTATTGTGATTGTACTAACTTACCATAATTTACAGCGTAGACGGCCTACTTTCTTTCTCTAAGGACGTTGTCATTCGTTCATTGAATTCACAGATTAAAAAGGGTTTAGTCAATTTAGTCGTGAGACCTTGACTAAAAATGCATGCACTATTTTTAGTTCGGTGGCCAAACCGAATAGACAAAGCGTTGAACTAAACTAAAATAATATAATTTTTAGTTTAGTTTAGGTTAATTTAATCGGGTGAACATGCCGAATTAACACCATTGACGTCGATTCGGTTTGGCAAAATTCCGACTAAACTAAACTATAATTAGTTTAGTCACGTCAAATTGCGGTTTCTTATTCGGGAAAACACCAACTTAATTTGACAGGACTAAATTATTTTTAGTTTAGTCGAATTCAATTTAGCGAAAACCTCCATTTTGCTATTCGGTAAGGCAAAATTTTATTCCTGTCAAACTATAATCTCACTTATTTTAGTGGCCATATTTTTGGTCACGATTAAACTAAACTAAACCTTGTTCTGCTGATTGTTTGTGCTGGCTGAAATTTTTAAATTACAGAAAAATTTACGTATGCGTTGTGGCTGCTTTTTTCGAGGAGCAAAAAAGGTAAATAAGAAAATTTATCAACTAAATATAGGTATGTTTATTTGTTCAAAACTACTGACCTAGCAGTAAAAAAATTCGCATCAATGCCATTGTGGAGAAGCAGTTGACTGACTCGGACACCATAGCATATTATTATTTGTATTATATTTAGTATTGTGTATATATAGTAACTTTATAAATTTAATTTAATTTTTGCCAATACATTTGTAATATATGTAAAAATTGTGTAACAATAAAATAATTGAAAAATTAACAATTATCATAAAGGTTAGGTTTGAAATTTATTTTAAGGTTAGAAATTTATTTGTTTTACAGAAATCGGGAAAACGGGCCAGGTTGCTTCGTTCGAGGGATGCATCAAATCCGTTTGAGATGGCCGACCGCAAATTTAGAAAATTCTTTAAGGTCCCGTCATCAGCGGCCTAGTTCCTGTTGGAGATACTTGAAAATCACCCTAGATTAAGCGAAGAGGATTTTTTTGTGATTGTGACATACTTATTTATTTTTCCTCTTTTCACGTAATATTCCCATTACCACGCCGCCAAGTTGGTTGTTTTGGTTTGTTTACTTTTTCAGAGGTTTAATTTACGGTCACGTTTGAACACATGTTTTTTGACAAGAAGTTAAGTTGTCTCTCTCACACTTGTACTTATTGTACTAATTTACCATAATTTTCTAGACTCAGAGCAATAAACCAACCGGAGACGCCACTAACACGCATACCCCGCTGCCAAAGGTATGAGACGGGTCATGCCCGTTATATAAAACTAGTTGCCGCGCTTTCCGCGCCATTTCGAGGCACGGCTCACTGAGTTAACTTCTCCTATTAAAATGCCGAGTTGCTGTGTATTTTGGTGTAAAAAGCGATCAGCGACATTAAATAAACAAAAGGATAACATTACCTTTCACCTGTAAGTATAATTTCGTTCAAATAATATCAATTAATTCATTAAATTATCAAAAAACCAAAAAATGTATGCTAATCGACAGTGTTACCAATGTATGAACTAGAATGAAATCTGGGGTAATTTTTAAGCTAAGGTTTCTTACCAATTTAATCCATTTTGTATTAAGCTTAATAAGATTTTACACAGTATATTTTTTATACCACTTAGATGGCAGACAAGCACACGGTCTAACAGATGGAAAGTGGATACCGAGGCCTATAGCATGTTTATAGTTACTGCGTAAAAACCGCGGAGAGCCGAGTTCATAAATAATATTGTTGACATTCTAAGTGGAATATAACGCTCAACTGGTACTTTGCTTGAAGTTTAAATTATCGCTGTAGTTACGTGTTGAAAGTTATATTTACTATATCGAATAAGAACGAAGGGATCGTTGTTTAAAACAATACCTAAGTCATATCTTCAATTAATATAAAGAAATATTTATTTTTAACTTACTGCAACATAATCTAGTTTTTCAAAACCCTGTAAAGATTACTAACATTCAGTTTATTGGCTGCCCTGTTTGCTGGGATAATTATGTACACATAAGACGTTAATAATAGGTATGTCAAAATTACATTTGCTGTCATAGCATCATAGCCTTTCAACCAATAGTACCAATGCACACAGATATAATTCAATATGAGAGTATTATTATCTTACATTCGAAAATAAAATATTTCGAAAAAACAAGCGAAATATTTTGTAGGAAGTTGGCCACACTTTGCCAGAATTAGAGCTGGGACAGCATAATGACCAATATCGATATCAATATTCCAGTACCATATTAACAATTTTAATGTTAATTTTTAGATTCCCAAAAGAACTATTACTTTGTACCGCTTGGGTCCAATTTTGTGGGAACCATGTTTCGTGGGTACCGAGAAGTACAATTTGCTCACAGCATTTTAAAAGTTCCTGTTCTATAATACAATCAAACAATAAGAGAAAATTGATTCAGGGCGCTGTACCAACGTTAATACTACCCAAGGTACATTTTATTGTTGTACTAGGTCCTGATTTTCAGCTTAGTAGTTAACCCTTCTAATATTAGGTATACATATGAAATTGGTGTTATAAAACGATATATAAACTTATTTTTTACAGTTTTTTTATTATATCAATCAAAGTTTGTACCGTTGTTATCTATGCACTTTTGCCATTTTATAGGCAGTTCATTGATTCCTTTGCTGAAAAAGTTGCGGGAGCGAGAATCAACAAATTGATTAAAGTAGTTTTGTTTTGGACTGCCTAATCTGAATTGAATTTTTTTTTTTCAACTAAGAAATACTCCAGAAATACTCCAGATTTGTGGAGTGGAGTGGATCAAGGTCCGGGAAGTATGGTGAGTGATGGGGACATTCCAACATTCCTTCTCTACTTTAACGACCGTCTGTTGGTCTGGTATGGTCTAACGTTGTCCAGAAGCAGCAGTGGGCTAGAACAGTTCACCAATCTCGGCCGATTAACGACTAGCTGTGCTGGATGTTGCAGATTAAAATGGTCAGTTCTATATAACGCCAATTTCATATGTAAGGAGTATTAAAAGTGTAGAAAAAGTATTCAATAAAATAAAAAGCCTTTTGTTAATCACTTATTTAAAATTAATATAAATAATTAACCTATTTATTGTTACTTTGGTACTTACCTGTATTTCATACGAGAACCCCTTATTGGGGGACTTCATCGTCGGGTCCCACGACTGATTAACTCTAATGGAATTTATTTTGGACAATTTTTGTCCATTTCAAAGTGCTAAATCTACAAAGACTTACAAAATTATTAGCAAAACCCCTGTACACAGTACCTATTTCATTAAAGAATGCATATTCTATTTAATAAATATAATGAATATTATTTTAATGACGTTATAATACGTAAAAAAGTCATCACATATGATAATTGATAATTACCTTCACGCATTTGAAACACAAAAACCTCGATACATAATATCGACATGGTCAAGCTCTAGCTTGTTTACATTAATGAGATGTCACTGATAGAGGTCCCTGTGTGCGAATGTGAGTGTGTGCGTATAGTTTAAATTAGTGTTCAACATTTTTCATGTGTGAGTGCATAGCGACGTGATTTAAAAATGCATCAGTAATTGACAATTAAATTAGTGTGCGTCCCCCGTCCCCCGCTGAAAGTGGCAGACTTTTGTTCGTACAAAATAGCGCGCGAGTCCACTCCGTTTGGTTTATTGCTCTGAGACTCTAGACGGCCTACTTTCTCTAAGGACGTTGTCATTCGTTCATTGAATTCACAGATTAAAAAGGGTTTATTCAATTTAGTCGTGTGACCTTGACTAAAAATGCATGCACTATTTTTAGTTCGGTGGCCAAACCGAATAGACAACGCGTTGAACTAAACTAAAATAAGATAATTTTTAGTTTAGTTTAGTTTAATCGGGTGGACATGCCGAATTAACACCATTGTATTATTATTAGCATTGAACCCCCCTGTGCATCATTCGGACGCTCTTTGGTGGAAGAACTGCTTGTTCGATTCAGAAGCAACCTCAATCGTTCATCGTCCCCTCCAGGGTCGGGAGGATCGTTATCCATATTTATGTTAAATTTAGGACTTACCTAGAATATATAAGTAATCTAAGCACACAAAAACAATACAAAAGCAATAAAATACTTCAACAACACAGTATTATTCGTTAAGTAAATCTCTTTTGGAATAGACAAGCAAATTATAGCAAGCACAATGTTACCCACCAAAAAAAGCTGCAAAGCAAAAAAAAAACGGTAATTATCTGTTGATTGTAGATGTAGACTAGACATTGACAGTTGACAGCAAACAGTTAGACCGATTTGACAATTGACTGTTATTTTAGCCGATTTTCTTCTATTCCTTGAATTTAGTATAATAACATGAATAATCGTGCTAAATGACTAATACATTCATCCTCGACTTGTATAAAACATTTTAAGCGCACTCAAAAGTTTCATGAGACGGACGACAAATAACTAAAGTACGGTGCATGCATCAGCCCATGAGTTATTTATTTTTATTGATATACGTCCTGTATCTTAATTATTGGGAGAATAATAGTATGCTAAAGAAATAAAAAATTTCATTCTAATGTCATAAATATAAGCTTTGAATTAATAGGAATACTTTAACCACGACCAAATTCAATATGGATTACACTACTAATGAACCATTACGCGATAGAGATCGATTATCAACACCAGCTGTGCCAACTCCTGATTGGAATATAGAAAATGATGAGGTAACTCTATAATTATTAAGAAAGCTTCTCAATGTTACGCAAGTTTAGAGAGGTTTCAGTCCTATATAATAATATAAAACCACCTATGCATAGCCTTCAAGGATTTAAGCCCTGAGTACCTATATCTTGTACAGCAGTAAATAATGTGTTTTATTTAGGAACTTACACCCTCAGCAGGGCCAAGTAGTCATATAGTGCAATATTATAGGCTTTACCTTTTGTATTTACCATTATAGTTTATCTAATTCTCAATTGCTGAAAGTCGCCCCTGTTGCTGAAAGTCAGTTTGTTGAAGCATTAAGATAATAATAGTAATAGTACACTAAAGATAAGAATTTGTAATATATCTGTATTTATGTTCTATTATGTATAAAACCCGAATGAAGTCTATAGGAGAGGTCTATGTTCAGCAGTAGACTATGTGTGGCTGATATGATGATGATGATGATGATGTATAAAGCCACAAATATATTTGAAAATAATGAGGTTTTGCAGATGGAGATTTCACTACAAGATGCACAAGAAAAGAATTCAACCATTAATGTAACTAAAAAAGAGACAGAAACAAGTACTATAATAAAACAAACAACAAGTAGTGGAGACACAAACAACATGGCGCAGACACCAATACCTTGTACTACTAGCAGTTCTTCATTATTAACAACTCCAATACTGAGTTCCCAAAACCGCATACATGGAGAAGTTACTCTTACCCCTACTCATAGCGCATATACACCACAAACTTTAAACCCACATAGTTCTATGTCTGTGCTTACTCCCATGGTGAGTGGGAATCATCAAGCTAAAAACAGTATAAAAGTACAGTAAGTATTAAAATTTAAATTTGTGTAGTAGCATGTATGCATTATCATTATCACAGATAAAATAATATAGATAATTCTTATACAGATGCACAATCGGGAACAAAAAATGGTTACACTTGTAACTTCGAAAAGCAGGCGGCAGCTTTTTAGTTCAGGAGTCATAACATAACATGGCGCCATTGTTTAGGCAAACTTCTAATTTTTAGTATTAAAATTAACTTATCGGTAATAAAACACACTAAACACATTATTGAGTTCGGCTGAATAAAAAAAAATTCTAATCTAAATATATTGATTCTGCCAGATTCTGCAGTAATTGTAAAAGTTACAGACATAATGCACTATGCCGCTAGATGGCACAAAAATAAATAAATAAAAATAGCATGATTGTCACGAAATCTTTATTTATTACATTACCATGTGTTTAAGTTCTGAAATAATTTATATGATTCTAAGTCAGAAAATAAGCATTTTATCTTTTTTATTTCTTTTAATGAGTCTACTAGAGCCATTTATCCATTTTTGAGTATTACTGAAGATATTTTCTTAGTATTGGTATCTCATGGTATTATCAATTATTATAGTTAAATCATACTGTACGCAACAACAAGAACAGCTCAAATAGTTTCAAATATAATTTTTTTTTCTTTCACGACAGCAGATGCTAATACACCTCTGCCTTCAGAGATTTACAGGTGTGAGTATATGTGTTGCTAAATTACTTGCAAATGCAAATGTTTAGGTAGGTACTAATATAATTTGACTAAAGTTTAATGAGCCATTGCATTTATATTATTTCAGAATATTCAATGTAACTTAATTGAATTTTTTTTTTTTAACTGGGAACCGGACGTTTGCACAGACTTCTGCCAGATTTGAGTACCTAATAGACAAAACACTGCAATCAGGCTTGATAAAGTGAAGGCCTTTGATCAAGTCTGGCACAGATGTCTTATCGTGAAGCTACCATTCTATGGACTACCCCTAAGGGACTGTGCGTTTGGATTGCTTTTTTCAACTTATTAGCTTTTTGTCCAACTGAAGCATCCAAGCTGTCGTGGACCCGCATTGACATAAAGCTTAGTGTCCCACAAGGTTCCATGTTGTCTCCGACCCTGTTTTTACTGTCAGCAATGATTGCTGTCGGATGACTCCATTCATTGCTATGCGGATGGCAGTACTAGAGACGCATGTTACACAGGCCGTGCAAACATCCCTCAGTCCGAGGTGGAGGAGAGTCGCGAACAACTAGTGTCTGAAATCGAGACTACTCTCTCGGGAGTATCCGATTGGGGTCGACTAAACCTAGTCTAGTTCAACCCCACTAAGAAACAATTATGTTTTACCGCTAAGAAAGTACCATTTATTGTAGCGCTGCAGTTCTTGGGCACACCGCTCACCATCTCCTCGAGTATCGGGATCCTGGGTGTCGACATCTCAAGGGAGGTCCAGTACCGCAGTCATTTAGAAGACAAGGTCATATGACTTATGTCTTATCTTATGTCTTAAGACGGGCGTTGAGGTTCGTCGACGATCCCATACTCGCAGGCGATGTGCAACCTCTGAGCCTCCGAAGAGATTTTGCCTCTCTGTGTGTGTTCTACCGCCTACAATGGTCTATGCTCAGATGAACTGTTTGACATGATGCCCACAGGTACATCCTATCATCGCACCGCTCGTCATAGGCAGAGAATTCATCCTTACACATTGCGACCGGAAACGGTGCGCACCCTGCGGTTTGAAAGGAACTTCATTCCACGCACGCTCAGGTTGTGGAAAGATTTTCCTGCTGTGGTTTTCCCAAGCAATTACAATATGGGGTTCTTCAAGAAGGGCATTAGAAGGTTTCTTTAGCGCCGGCAGCGCGAGTTATACGCCCTTGTCCATAGGCCACCTAAGTGGTATAAAAAAAAAGTTTGATCAGCAGCACTGAAGAATATGATCTGTAACTATTATAATGAACCCAGCAGTGGCATGTTAATTTTCAATCTGCCTAATTTTTTATTTCTTTCAATTTACTTTTTGTTTTATTTATATGCTTATCTAAGCTGTGATGGAAGAGTAGAAAATAACTCTACTTTTTCTTCCTAGATGGCTTGTCCCATATATGTGGCATAATGCTAATGTACCTACATACCATATAGGTGGAAGTGTCGTTCACTCTGTCATCACATCACGTATATCTTTTTTTTAGGAACTGTGTATCAACTGTTCATTTAGGTTGTGAATTGAAGCTGTTAGATATTTACTGCAGGACACGTTTTTCTGAATACAATCCAGCAAGATTTCATGGTGTTGTCATGAAAATTATGGATCCAAGGGCAACGGCATTGGTATTCAGGTATGATATTAAAATAATATTATTGCTGGCTAGATTAGGTAAAAAGGGTATGATGTAGGACGAAGTTGAGTAATGTACTAACTTACTGCCAGCAGAAGACGCAATTGACGGGACGGGTGATCTGCACATTGACGTAGGCTATTTCACCCATATCCTTTATTTTTTCCCAGGGAGGATGTGGGATATCTGACAATCACGGTGTTTCGTAGAACCTACCTGGGCCCTGATTCTACTAATTTTTTTTCATATTAAAACCACTGTCGTACCACAGACACTGCAACAAATGCCATTTGACTATAGACTTTACAGCAATACGGTTAAAGTCTAAAATTAAATGGCTATCTTGTAGAGCGGACGAAAAATGTTATTACCTTTTATTTATTTAATTTTGAACTTTAACTCTGAGGCAAGAAGTCTAACATTAAATGTCATTTTATGCAGTGTCAGTGGTATGACAGTGGCTTTTTTTTGTCATAAAATTAGCAGAATCGAGGGCCTGGTTCCTTGAAAATGCTTACAATCTCTTCCACTTTTAGATATCTTTGATTGAGTAATGTAAGTGAAAAATAAAAATTGGAGTTCTGCTACACATTTTCTGCTGCAGATATGGATAAATTGCGCCATTCAGAAGCCGCAATGAATTAAAACAATATATTATCACATTCAAGTTTATTTCACGGCACGCTGTATCTGCTGCTGCAGTCTGCGGTCGGCAGCGAAATTGTACCTTATAAGATAACAATTTTATTACCTACTCATACGCAATCTCTTTATTTCAGATCTGGTAAAGTCTTATGTACGGGATTAAGAAATGAACATGACTCTTATTTAGCAGCTAGGAAATTTGCTAGAATTATCCAAAAACTTGGATATCCAGTATGTATCTATTTGTGAAAGAAAAAAATGATCTGTAATCTTACATTAAAATGAGCTAGATATATTATTTCATACAGAAGTCGTATTTCGTTTTAGTTTGTACTTACTGATTACTGCTTGTCCTGTACCACTTGTGCTTAAGATTTTTTAATTTCGAGTGACCATTTTAAGCTCTAATGCTGTATCTACTTCTTTTAATATAAGACCATTCAAGTTAAATTAATTGGAAGTTATATTATGTAAATTACACAACACCTATTAAGTAAGTGTTATTATTAAAACTTTCAGGCTAAATTTCTGGATTTCAAAATACAAAATTTTATCGCTACTGCTGATTTGAGATTTCCAATAAGATTGGAGGCACTACAACAGGCACATGGTCAATTTGTATCCTATGAGCCAGAACTATTTGCAGGACTAGTGTATAGAATGGTACGACCAAGGGTGGTGTTATTGATATTTGTCAACGGAAAAATTGTATTTACAGGTAGGTGTAACAACTATAATAGTACATTACTGCCGCGGCCGCCAACTGTAGTGTTGCCGGACGATCGTGAAGTATGCGGGCCGAGGCGCAGCCGAGGCACGCATTACGGAGTCCGGCAACGCTCAGTTGTGGCCAAGGCTTGTATAGTGCTTTTCTCAAACAATGCGCGGAAATTAAAACTAAGTAGTATCTAGGCAGAACTTTTTAGTTACCTACTTTTCAAAATTAATGATGAACAACGAACAATAGTAATTTTCATAAATTATAGTGCAACATATCCACTCATTATTTCTAGTACAAAGTACTAGGGTAGCAGAAGCTAGCAGGAGGTTCTCTACTAACCATTATTTAACCTACTACAGTAATATCTACTAGGGTACAAAATAAAACTATGAGTCACTTAAAAAAAATTGTAACAACCTCCTGCTAGCTTCTGCTACCCTAGTACTTATTTATATCCTGATTGTACCTGTTCACGAAACTGATTGTACCTAATGCCTTGAATAAGTTACCTCCGCGGTTGCCATGGTTCGGAGTAAAAGATGGTTCCATTTTTAAATTACACGACAGATATGAGTTTACATAGTAATTTATTTGGCCGCTAAAACACGACAGATATGGATTTTCATACAACTTTATCTGGTCGCTGCTCGCATGTACAGCAATTTCGATTTATCTCGAAGAAGGTTGTCAAAATAATGTTCACATTTCCAAGCATGTTTGAGAAAAAAATATTTTTCGACTTACAACATAATGCTATCTATACTCCATTCGCTCAGGTATTTAAGGTAAAAGCACCAATGGTAGACACTTTAAGGACAAATCAAACTTCACCCTACAACACTACACATATTTTTTAAAGAACGGTCGGTACGTCCTTTTTTAACTCATAACGCATAATTTAGACATTAACTTTAGCAGTTTTTTTTTTAAACTAACGTATTATTAATTTAAATACAATTATTATACACATGATTGTGAATACCAATAGTCGACAATCACTTAAAACTGATAGAAAATATAGCCATAAAATACGGCAATGGTCTATGTAGGTCAACAAGTTACATATTTATAACATCCGGACTAAAAATAGTGATAATCATTATTAATAAATAAAATATCACACCTATTAAAACTCTACTCTTAACAAAAATCTTGAGAAACGACTGGCGCCAATTCAATATTTACCCACGACAGTGTTGCGAATTTTTGAACATTTATTATTAAATATAAATTATGCCATTAATAGTACATTACTGCCGCGGCCATCAATTGCAGTGCTGCCGGACGATCGTGAAGTATGCGGGCCGAGGCGCAGCCGAGGCACGCATTACGGAGTCCGGCAACGCTGTTGTGGCCAAGGCTTGTATAGTGCTTTTCTCAAACAATGCGCGGAAATTAAAACTAAGTAGTATCTAGGCAGAATTTTTTAGTTACCTACTTTTCAAAATCAATGACGAATAACGAACAACAGTAATTTTTCACGCGGCGAAATGTTCATTGGTTTTTTATTTTTCTTAATAAACAGCATTCTTTCATTTCTTTTAAATTACACGACAGATATATGAGTTTACATAGTAATTTATTTGGCCGCTAAAACACGACAGATATGGATTTTCATATAACTTTTGCTGGCCGCTGCTCGCATGTACAGCAATTTCGATTTATCTCGAAGAAGGTTGTCAAAATAATGTTCACATTTCCAAGCATGTTTGAGAAATAGTACATTACTGCCGCGGCCACCAATTGTAGTGTTGCCGGACGATCGTGAAGTATGCGGGCCGAGGCGCAGCCGAGGCACGCATTACGGAGTCCGGCAACGCTCAGTTGTGGCCAAGGCTTGTATAGTGCTTTTCTCAAACAATGCGCGGAAATTTAAAACTAAGTAGTATCTAGGCAGAATTTTTTAGTTACCTACTTTTCAAAATCAATGACGAACAACGAACAACAGTAATTTTTCACGCGGCGAAATGTTCATTTGTTTTTTATTTTTCTTAATAAACAGCATTCTATTTGAAAGCCAGTTCTATATTTAAATAACGCCTTGGATAAGTTAACTCCTTGGTTGCCTTGGTTCGGAGTAAAAGTTGGTTCCATTTTTAAATTACACGACAGATATGAGTTTACATAGTAATTTATTTGGCCGCTAAAACACGACAGATATGGATTTTCATACAACTTTATCCGGCCGCTGCTCGCATGTACAACAATTTCGATTTATCTCGAAGAAGGTTGTCAAAATAATGTTCACATTTCCAAGCATGTTTGAGAAAAGACTTTTTGAGCGTTACCTTATTTATATTGTATGTATGTATTATAGGTACATTCGATTCGATGCATGCAAGATGATGTTAAGGCATTTATCTATTATATTCGCAAACCTCTTTAGCTCCGCGCTCCTGCAACTGCTCCACATAGTGGATACGTTCCCGGAACAACGTCGCGCGCTCCGCTCGGTGGCGGCTTGTGAGCGAACACAACACAAAGCACGTACCTTCTCCATTATAGCGTAGCAAGATGTTCGCGAATATAACGGATACATGCCTTCAAGCTTGGTCCTATCTTCTTCTAAATATACGGTGAGTCAGATTCGAACCAGTTTGTGAAAACTAATACTTATTAACCAACTCTATGTAGCAAAACTACTTTCGATAATAATTTTATTCTAAACGGCTATTAACGAGAGCCTTCGGCCAAACCAAAAGCACAGTTGGCTGATTTATGATAGTTAAAACTTAGTTGAGAGGTTGTATGGACCCTACATACACGGCGGCCGACTCTGTACCGAGCGGATGCCTCCGCCAGAAGCGGGGGTAGCGTAAAGTGGCTCGTATTGAAGTTATGTCTTCGTCACACGAACGGCACGCACTGAGTAGAGTGACGAGACCACTCCCGGATTTAGGGGAGGGCAAACGGGGCGGCAGCCCCGGGGCCTCCACAAAAGAGGGATAGATACTTCGGATTTTTTTATTCCGTCTAGTAAACACTAGTAAACATCTTTTCCTTTGATATTTTTTTTCGCTGTTTTATCTTTACCTATAGTACTTTGTACAAACATGATTATATTATTCTTGAAAATTAACAGTAATATCATTTTTCTATGTTCATGTGTTGGTTCCGTTCGTTAACACTAAAATTTAATTTCAAATAATTTTTGTTTCCAATTATAATTATATAAGTTTGATAAATACTAGAAAAAATCTACCTACCTGCGTTTCACAATAAAATATTAAAAAAAAATCTTTTTATTCGGAAAATAATTTGGGGCCAGGGGGCCTCCACTCCTTTGTTGCCCCGAGCCCTCCAGATCTCTAAATCCGGCCCTGGGCGAGACAGTCAGTATTGACGGCCGAGTGCGATGTACGTGCAAAATACTCGTCGCTATGTTTACACGCACCGAGCATGGGCCGAGTGCACTGTCTCGCCACTCTACTCGGTGCGTGTGATCAAGACTTACGGATGGGTGGCTGTCTCAGTTGGAGACTTCGCGTGCTTGCTTTTGCTGCAGTAGAGGTGCTCCAGCCATTCATTGTCGATATGGCAGTGCCAGACAGTTGATCGGTTCCATAGTCGTAATCAAGAATTTTAAACATACTTCGCATAGGTACTAAGAGTTCGCATACGCATACGTACTTTTTGGAACCAGTATACTTATACCGCACATTGGGAGAGGCCTATGACCAGCAGTGGACTACAGTGGGCTAATTGATTGATTGATACTTATACCACAGCATAACGAGTAGGTGTAGGCGTTGAATGAACGAACAGTTTTTTTAGTTTGTTTATTTCGCATGTACGGCAAACTGGTACCACAGGTAATATAATATAATTCTTATACAGATGCACAATCAGGCACAAAAAATCGTGATCGTCAAAATGAAGCGACCAAGTCTTGCATTTCTGTCACACATATATATATATGATTAATACCATTAATCTACTATTTGCTACCATTGCTATAACTTTAGCTACCTCTACATTACGCAAATATTTGAACAAACTTCTTGGTCCCTATATTATGATGTCAAGATGGAAGGACTTTGCCGGAGTCTTCTCAGGTCGGGGCCGCGTTTCGAACCGGTGGTCCATTTGCTAAACTAGTCTAGATTTTTTTTTAAACTTGACGTTTTGTAAGTACCGTTTTAATGGTCTATACAGAATAAATGATTTTTGACTTTGACTTTGACTTTGACTTTGACTTTGACTTTGAGTACCGAGTAAAATGTATGGCTACTCGGTACAGTCCCCCGCTATTCCGCTCACCCCGTACGATTGCTCTGTCTAGACGGCTTCGTCGACAGACTGTATGAAGTACGTGTCGTTAGACTGTGCTTATACCATGATAGCGTTTATTCACGTTAACATTATTGTATACTTGTAGATTGCCTTGACTAAATTTTAGATTAGAAAAATATTGTGCTATACCTAAGTACCTAATTAATCTTATTATTTGCAGGTGGTAAAACAAGAGCAGAAATACACGAGGCTTTAGACATTATTTATCCCATTTTACGAAGTTATCGTATTAGTTAATACATTTAAAACGGTGATTGTGGGTAATACTATTTGTTATTTAACTTTTTTCAATTCAACAATGATAGAGAATAATATATTTATAAATTATTGTATTCAAAATGAAATAAAATGACTATGAATTGGCGTTGAAATTAGTTTTACACCTGTATCATAATGATTCATAATCCCAATACAATATATGAGTAAGTATGCTAGGGTGGTTAGGGCACGGACAACGAAGGACATGCGTGTATATATGCACAGGTGAATAGGCAGACAGGCCAGGGTCGACCACGCAGTACACACACATTGGCCAAAGAAAAGGGCAGGTCAGAAGTACCTACTCGAAACCAGCCGGCTTGTATGTACGGAGTAATGACAGTAAAGGAAGCTCGTGAAGTATGAAAGGATAGAGTCAAATGGCGAGCTGTTGCCTCTGCCTACTCCGAAGAGAAATAAGCGTGAGCATATGTATGCTCTGTATTCTGAGATGTATGCATGTATGCAGATGCAGATTTAGGCTGCCTTCAAATTAGACGCGTGAAGAAGCGCTGCACTACTAATTTTCATAAAGTTTTTAGAAGCGGTACTTAGCGAAACAGCCTTATCCCCTATAATCTTTTACTACTAATTTTAATATGCGCCATTGCAGCGCTTCTTCACGCATCTAACTTAAAGGCAGCCTAAGATAAGGTTAAAATAATTGAGGCCATGGCCTGGGACGGAATTTGCTAATTTTAAGGCGGTTGACAGATCGGGGCAAACTAATCAATAATTTATTACGAGAAGCATTTATAAAAACTTAATTTCTGACTGTTAAAAATGAAATTTAATGTCAAAAAAACGATCACGACTTCAGTGAAAAGAGGGCTTATTCTCGTACTATTTTAAAATAAGCACTCGGTATGTTTTCCCATTATTCAAAATGGAAACCGGATTTTTTTAAAAGAATAGAACACCTTGTACGTCCAATTTTCCGTTAACTAAGCAAGCGGAAGCAGCTTTCGCAGATTTAAAAAAATGTATTGCCAAATCAGCATTGTATTCAATAGATGAGAAGAAGACGTTAACTGTAGAAACGGACGTACCTCAGAAAATATTGCTATATTATCGCAGGAGGGAGTCTATAGCATTCTATACACACTGAGAAAAAAATGCTACGTATATAAGTAATGCGCTTGCTTGTGTAAGGATAAAAATCGACCACTATTACGTAATTAACCGCCATCATGCCGCGTAATGGAACTGCAGTACGTAGGCCGCATCATGACAACAGTCACGGTGCGGGCTACTTACAAGTAAGCGGTTCTCCAGGAACGTATCCATCATAGCTTGATGTCAACGTATGTCGCTTACTTACAAACCATTGTGGCATAGGTACATAAGGATGTGGATGCATAACGGCATGATGCCGATTACGTTCATACTAGTGCGGCTTACTTACTGTACAGTGGTAGGGCAGTAGGGCAGGATACCTCTTACTTACAGACCGGTTCGGTATACGTATTGTAAATATGTGAATGCATTACGGCAAGATGTCGATTACGTTCATACTGGTGCGGCTTACGTACTGTACAGTGGTAGGGCAGTACGGCAGGACACCTCTTACTTACAGACCGGTGCGGTATTCTTATAGTAAATATGTGGATACATTACGGCATGATGCCGATTACGTTCGTACGGGTACAGCTTACTTACTGCACAGGGGTAAGGCAGTACGATTGGATACATCCTACTTACAGACCGGTGCGGTATACGTATTGTAAGTATGTGGATGCATAACGGCATGATGCCGATTACTATCATACTAGTGCGGCTTACTTACTGTACAGTGGTAGGTGCAGTAGGGCAGGGTACCTCTTAGTTACAGACCGGTTCGGTATACGTATTGTAAATATGTGGATGCATTACGGCATGATGCCGATTACGTTCGTACTGGTGCGGCTTACGTACTGTACAGGGGTAGGGCAGTACGGCAGGACACCGCTTACTTACAGACTGGTCCGGTATTCTTATTGTAAGTATGTGGATGCATAACGGCATGATGCCAATTACTATCATACTAGTGCGGCTTACTTACTGTACAGTGGTAGGGCAGGATACCTCTTACAGAGCGGTTCGGTATACGTTTTGTAAATAAGTGGATGTATTACGGCATGATGCCGATTACGTTCATACTGGTGCGGCTTACGTACTGTACAGGGGTAGGTGCAGTAGGGCAGGGTACCTCTTACTTACAGACCTGTGCGGTATACGTATTGTAAGTATGTGGATACATTACGGCATGATGCAGATTGCGTGCATATTGGTGCGGCGGCACACATACGTAGGGTCTGGTACCATAGATATCTGACCACTCTTTTCTTAAAAAGTTGAAATTTTATCAAAACTACCGATTCGGTTTTCACTGGTAGATAGACAAGGCACTAATCTATCCACCAACGAAAGATTTATTTTAAATCGGTAGGGTTGATAAAATTTCAACCTTGTAAGAAAAGAGTGGTCAGATATTTATGATGGTACCAGACCGTACTAGGTATGCCGCCGCACCAGTATGAACGAAATTAGCATCATGCCGTAATGCATCCACCCTTTTACACCGTAGCAGTATGTAAATAAGCGGTATCCTACAAATGAATGGAACACATGCAGTTAATTAATCTCCTATGTAAAAGATATTTCATGGACACTTTCAAGGGTTAACGAATGCTGTAAGTATATCTTATCAACTAAACCTGTATACAATTTTACGTTTAAATTTAAATATGCATACCAAATACTTAAAATAACAGCAGATTAGATAACTATGTTACATAGCACCAATATGAACGAAGTAATTAAGTAAGGACATGGATATGTATGTAGATGTTTTGTAAGGACAATAATAACATTGAGGTCCATTAGAAGAAATTACTTTTTAAGAATGTAAACGGAAACGATTGAACATAATAATTATTTTACACAATATTATTTTAACACAATGGTATAAAATATAATTATTAATTATGGACTTAAAAATGTTATTATGTAGTAGTTATAAGAAATTAGAAAAAAAAAATTGAAATAATTGTGTTTTATTTTTAAATCTTCATACATACAATTATTCAAACAATACAACAAAAGAAAATTGTTACATCTATTCTCAGCTCAGTCCAGACCAGTACAAGTACAGCTATCTCCAGTACAGCAGAATATAACATATTTTCAAACATACACCTGTATAAAACGTTTTCAGTCTAAAGTCCACCTGACAGTTACATAATATTTTAAATTTCGCAATAGTGACATTGTACAAGGTACAGGTGACACAAGAGTGTCATAATAACAATTCAAATAAGTGTTAGTTTTATTAACTTCATACGCATAGTAATGCTCGTTAAACTCAACACTTTCCAATATTAGACATTTAAATATTACTTTATTATGATCTTTTTGCGCAATGTAAATTTTGTCAACTTCTGCAAACATAGGCAAACCTGTGGATTCTGAAATGTCTAAAACGACAATTGATGATATTTTAAATTGTACTCCCTTCACTTTAACCTGCGATACGGAATACCAGCTAGATATATCTGTGAAGCGCTTAATGTTGTCAGCCTCTTCATCTGAAGTCACAGTATGTTTTCCATAAGAAACTTTGCTTATAGGAGAGTTTTTCAAAAACAAATCGTTTAATAAAAGCTGATTCTTAATGGCAATTGTTTTGCATATGTTAACCCTACTGCAAGATGCTCTTGCTACAAATTTTGAAATACGATGTTTAGCTTCAAATCTCATGGCCCATATTTGCGTCAAGGGACCATATTTGTTGAGCATTGCAGGGTAGTGCGTTAAAAAGTGAAACTTGGGTTTTAAATCTGTATTAGCTAATTCACAGTACAGCTCATTTAATTCTGCAACTAAAAATTTAATTTGATCCGCTGTATTGTCATGAATTCTATGACTCATGAGTTTATCTAATAGCTGTCTTAATTTAATATACAAAAGCCAAACTTCGTTACCTTCTGGCACATTCATTCCCACAATAATCCCAAAGTATCGGACTAGATTGAGCATTTCAGAAGCAGTACACTTTAACTGTATAGATGAACCCTCTTGCCTAACCGCGTTGGACGGTTTTGAGGTAGAGTCCGGTCCATAATTAAAGAACTTTAATCTTGAGCTTAAGTTTTCTAAACTTATAAGTCTCTGAATTTGAACTAAACTAGAGACAATAAATGTCATTACGTAGCGACAACAACCTTCTAGATAATCGTGCATAACATCTACCGCTACGTTTTTGAACAAATCAAAACCTTCAATAGCCAGCCATGCAGATTTTTCTTTGATGCCAGTTTCAAAAACATTATCTGTCTGTAAATGATGTGAGTAATTATTATTGTTTCTTAACAAATCATTATTTTCAAAATATAGTGACTTAATCTGTTCTTTATTGGCAGTGCAAATTCTGCAAGGGCGGTTAGCGGAAAAACTTTCTACGAATCCTAATATACCGTTCAAGCCCAAGTTATCACCTGTCACAGCGGCTACATAAAATTTAATGATACCTGTGTATACTTCGGTATTAATTTTGATTCCGCTGTTTTTTAAGTCATTAAGTGTCTCAAAAACTTTTTGGAAAATGATATTGTTCCCGAAAAGTACCCTGTCGGAAGAGTGAAATAAAGCTACAATAAAAATGTTTTGTAACAGCGAAATGTAGTGAGGAGGAAGACAAGGTAAAGATATATAGACACCACCGAGTTTGTGAATACCGGCGTGGCTTCCTAACGGGTTGCCTACTTCAAAATCGTCATAGTATATTACAATAGGTAGTACCATTTCGTTTTCTTTTTCTACATGACCATTTAATTTTGTTTTCCAAACAGAACCTTGAATAATATTTTCAATACCGAATGTGTTGCTCTTTAAATGCTGTAAATAATCTAAGGTGTCCTTCAACACATTTTTAATAGAAAAAAATGACTGTAAAATTTGTTTGAGTGGCAAAATTTGCTCTTTGCAAGGTACTGGCATCATGGAAAATTCTGCAGAAGACTGGTGTGTGTCTAAGCGCTGCCCGATAACTATTTCTCTAGGTTGAAAATAAGTTCCTAATTGTGTGAATTGTTTTAGACGTTTGTGTTCAGTGTCAATTTTTTGGAGTGTCTCACTATTAACTTTAATAATTTTTTTCAGTGCGTTATTAATATCTTCATTGATTTTTTCTGGTGGCACCATCCCATAGAATTGAGTCAGTAAACTGTTCTCGGAATTGGCAAAAAATGTTTGCAGACTTTTTAAAAACACTTGAACAGTTTTACGTGGTAGCATAGCATTTGCGTACAAAGAAGAAATCATATCTAGTGCATGGTAAGTTAAAGATTGATGAAGAGTTTCTGGGTTCTGTTGAGTACTTAATGATGCTAAATTTTCAGTGCTTGTTGCGAGAGAAGACGACTCTTGAACATTTGAAATACTTGGAGGAGCCACAAGTATGTCAACTACACGATTTTCCTGACTATAGGCAAACGAAGGTGATTGATGTTCTCTAACTAAATGTTTTTTAAAGGAAAAAGCAGAATAATAATGGCGCTTACAATCTTGCTCACCACAGACAAAACCTAAATTTTGAAATGTAGATTTACAAAACATTTTTATATGAGATACTAATAAAGCTGGAGTCTCATATTTTTTTTTACAAAAGTGACATGAAAACATTTTTAAAAGATGTTAAATTTTCATCAATTTTTTTTTAGAAATTAAAGGTTAAGTTCTAAGTCTGTCAAAAGCGTATTGACTGATTGAGTTTTACGGTCATATATGGTTTCAATCCCATAGAACCCAATCTGTATGCAAGTCCAAATGTCCTGTGATTCTTCCGGATAGTAAGCACCTGTCGTTTGAAATACTTTAAACGCACAATCAACAGCCGTGATAAGTTTTTGAAACCCGTAAACGGTATTGTTTATTACAACATATGCCTTTTTGATTTTTACGATCGATGGTCCGACATAGATAACAAAGGGTTGAAGTGTACGTTCTAGTTTCATCATATAATCCCTTCTCGAGATAATTAAGCTGGTAACATCACCTTCATTAGGGGCATGCGCAATAAATGCTTGGCATATCTCAGAGCGGGATGGTTTCCATGTAGTCTTGTTTTTCAGCTTACGCGCTGGTGATAGATTAATCACGAAGGCGAGTAACATCAAGGCTACATTCGTTAAGGATTCCGGTTCTTCATCTGAAATTATAATTGAAAACTGAAATTACTTATTATTATTCATTTAAAAATTCATTTAAAAAGTTCAATCAAGACGAATCTAACGACACCTCTCAAGCTAAAATCCATCAAGCCGTTTAGGCTACAGAGCGTTCTAAAGAAATATACATATCTACATGGGTGTGCGTTGTTTTATAGACAATTGTTAAATATAATTTCGTATTACAGAAAATGTTTCGCATAATTTCGTTTCATAGAATAATCAATATACAGAATACTTACTATAAAGAATTTAAAATCATTGAATTTTGTTTCATATAAAGTTAAACATTAGAACAATCATTTCATAGAATATCAAATCAATTATTCTTAATCATTATGTATTGTTTATTTAATAGAAAACTTATTATACAGAATAACATTTTATCATATATATGGTTTTTATAAACTAAACAATTGATGCGTCTACAAGGTCGACGGAGCCCCGCTATGCGGGGCTCCTACTTCTGGGTGGTTTATAAAAAAATAACCACGAAGGCCTAACCTATCTGAGTCGGGATGTTAAAATTGTAAATGTTACAGTTAAAAATAAATGTGATTTGGAACATTATTAAGGTGGTTTAATATTCTTTAAAAAATAATTCTACAGTTTGATAAGTTTGTTAAACAAAAGAATGTGATTAAAAATTCGTTCAAGTGTGTTTCTGTTAAATATGTTTCATTGTAGTAAATTGTTTTTGAAACAATAATATTCGAAATAAAAATATAAGAACCAAATATTATATGAAACATTTTCTGTGAAACGAAATTCTATGAAATTTCTTTCTACGAAATAAGGGGCTCCCTATCTACATACACTCGAAAAACATAACCCTCTTTCTGGGGCAGTCAGATAAAAAGGGCATAAAAAGGGCGTAAAAAGCAGTAGCTGACAATACTTACGGTCTACTAGTGCAAGTAGCTCTTGAATGCGGGTTTTTATATATTTATCTCGAGTGGTTTTGAGCTTCTTTCTTGCTACTTCGATAATTACTTCTCTCTTTATAATAATCTTTGAAAAGAGATTGTTGTCTGAACCAGGGTACATGTGATTGAAATCTTCTAACAGCTGTAAAAAAGAATATTTATATATTAACAAGAACTTAAACATGTCTGACAAGATAAAAGAACAGAGTACTTAGCTTTTTTAAATAATTATGATTAACTATGTTTAAGAAAAACAACCCGAAAAATTGTGTTACGAATTTTTCGGGTTGTTTTTCTTGGTAATATATAAATACCCTGTGGTATTTAATTTTATGAAATATCAATTCAAATGAGACACAAACCACTTACAAGTCTGTACCCTTCTGGTTGTTGTAGAGCCGGGTAATCTTTGAAATAGTCGGCGATTTTGCCGTGTCCTTCTTTAATTATTTTCAAACGTGCCTTCGTGGTTGATTTCCATCGCTGTTCGACGCTTTCCCAAGGGTCGACGTTGTTCTTGAGCCAAATTACGTCTTCTTGCAGCTCTTCATGTTTTATGAAAAAAAAAAAGAAAATTATGTAAAGCACAAAAACTATACAACAAAGAAGTAAGATCTGTACCTGTGTGCCCAAACTTGAGGTGTGGTTTATAACAATGTTAACAACTTTGACATTGACTAGATAAACTAAAAAGCATTGTTATAAATTTCTCACCTTCATCTGCAACCTCCGTCGTCGTTGGTGAAGAGACTGGGTTGTCGTCAGAAGGCACTGATGATGTCTTCGAAGATGAACGGCTTGTGTTTGGCAAATAGCCGCTTTCTCGTAATTTTCGTCGTCGGCTTATGTAAGACTCATAAAGTTTGCCGCTGGCATTTTTTTTCCCTGTCCCTTGGGCAGATGACTTATAGGCCGAGTAATACACTACGACACTTTCTTTGGGAAAGATGTCACAAATGTCTGTGGCTAGGCGGTAGAATTCCTGGGCGGTAATTGTTTTGGAAGAACGACTTTCTAGCATCCCATATATCAAGATTTGACTAAGTTTTCTCCGAGCTCCTTCTCTTAACAATCCGCCGTAAATCTGCCCTTCGCGAAGGATAGCGCGACCGTCGAGACTTTCCTGAACAAAAAAAAGCCGGTCAAGTTTTATGAAGGGTATGTACTCAACTCATGATGACAATTAACATTGGCTTTGGATGGTTGGTAAAAATGAGGTAACCTAAGAATAAGCATTTGGTACATGGGAAAAAACGGAACAATGAATTTTAAATTTCAAGTTTACACGAACGAAACCCTCAGGGCTTGCCAGGTTTTTCTTATATTAAAATCTTACCTGTGAAATTGCCGTTTATCTCCTGTCGGGACGAGTTGAGATTGGGAAGAGCTGCGAATGGGACGAGTTGCTAACGACCCTTTTATATGTTAAACAGTCTGGTCCGCTACCATGTAAACCTATATAAAGGACTTGGGGCACTACCACCAGTTGAGTCAAAAAAGTCTGGGGCTTAGGAGGTTAAGATTTCACAAAACGTTATCCCTTTAAATAGAACTAGCTGACCCGGCGAACTTCGTACCGCCAATTTTTTTCCGCCCGCGTGGCGTCGGATCCCGTTCCCGTTGCACCCTCTACTAAGCATGTATTATACATATAAAACTTCCTCTTGAATTACTCTATGTATTAAAAAAACCGCATCAAAATCCGTTGCGTAGTTTTAAAGATTTAAGCATTCAAAGGGACAGAGAAAGCGACTTTGTTTTATTACTATGTAGTGATATAGAGTACTTGGTACTTACTTTTTGTACTGTAATACTATCTACTATCTACATCTACATTCTATACAAGTCAATCTAGGTAACCAAATAGGAACTTTACGTTTAAAAGTTGGGAAACCTGTAACAATAAGAAAAGCCATTATTATACATCAATGCATTATCTAGTAAAAGCTTTCATACATTATTATTAATACCCAATTTTTTGTAACGAATTTGTACATAGAATAATGAACTTTTATGTCCATTGTGTACAATAAAAACTGGATATGAGGGGCACACCACAGCTACGCTAGTACTATTATCTATTCTGTGCCACAGCTTACCTGATCCTGATATGTATGGTAAGCTGTGGTGTGTCTAAGTCCGATGTAGAACACTGCCAAACTGGCAACTTTACATCTGTGATCCAAACTGTGAAGCCAACACCTAACTTCTTGGCTTTGCACTGTACTTAGTCCAACACGGCAAGCTAATATTTGTCTGAGCCATCCCATTGCCAGAGTAGATAAATTATAGAACCTAATTCTGATCACTAAATGTTTATTATTATAAATAATAAATAGCCTTTTATTTAAACTTTGAAAAGTTACAGTATTTTTAAACTACTAAGTCTCTACTACAATATGTCTCTAAGTTCAAAGTGCCTTGCATTGCGGAAATTTTATTTATTTTTATAATGCTTATTATTATTATTATCTGTATGTTGTAAATATGCATTCCATATATGTACAACCCCTGGTTTACTATTTTAAAAGAAATCTATGACATGAGTTTCAATACTTACCCAATTGTCTTTTTTTGACGATGTTGTTCCTGTTACATCAGGTGCAGCAGCAGGTGAAAGCTGTCCTACATGTCTGGTGCATGACCCTAGTGAAGATGTAGAACATGTGTCAGGTGAAAAAAGCCTTTCAAGTTCTGCTTCAGGTGTGAGCTGACTTTCAAGTTCTACATCAGGTGTGAGCGGACTTTCAAGTCCAGTGCATGCCTCTTGCAAAGGTTTAGAATTTTTTTCTACACGAGGAACAACAATGAAGTTGTCAACATACTGAAAAAATAATACCTACATTAATATTGTTTATAGATGTAGATTATTCATTTTTGAATTATGGACACATTAATATAGGTATTAAGGTAATAAAGTAGCAAGGATAGCGTCCTGTCAAAAATGCAACGGGTGCCTAGAGGCCGGGGGCATTGCATCACGGATAACAAATTTTATGGGAGCAGCGCGGCCCGGGGTGAACTGGAATTGGGGAATAACGGCCGCATGCACTATATGGGCTAAGTATACCTACTATAATACCCTCCTACCTACGTACGAACTGGGGCGGCCTGCCTGTGCCTATAGGCTGTCATTCCCTTCCCTCCAATATGGTTGAGGGGAGCGATGGGTGAGTCTCTCGTTATGCTAGTGATCAGACTGAGTCTCTCGTTATGCTAGTGATCGGGCTGAGTCTCTCGTTATGCTCGTGATCGGGTGCTGTCCACATGGACTGGTCTAATCCTGTCATTGGCATTTTTTCTTTTTTCAACTTTGTAATTATTAACTGCTTATTTACTGACACATTTTAAATTGATTGTTTTACATTTTATTATATATATATATATATATGCAATTTTGTAATACATCAAAACAGTGTGAAAGATTTTATTGACAAATATATATATTTGTCAATAAAATCTTCCAGGTCTTTTGTAATACTTATTGAAGCCTGTAAACAATAGGGGTTGATGTAATCCCTACTTAAACAGCCAATAAATATAGTTTAACGGTTTTTGAAACAGGTTAAGGACACCAATAATATTATGTATTATTATTTCCTATAAATCTGAATTAGGTAAACTGATTGTGATTAATTAGGTAGATACTTACATGTACAGTGACCAGTTCTGAAACTTTTTCCTGAATTTTTATTCTCGTTGCCAAATGCGGACAAAGCTCTTTATAATTTTCAGGCGTCAGCTTTGGCAATAGCTCCACTGTTATTCCGTTCTCTGTAATAAAGATTTTACGTCAAAATCATATACATACAAGGTAGGTATATACCTAACTAGCAGCGCCCCGGGTTTCACTTGCGTAAGTACCGATCCCGTTGGAATTTCGGGACAAAAAGACAAATACCTAGCCTATAGGTAGGTTATTCCTGGTCACCATCTAGATACCTACCTACTCACCAAGTTTCACCGCAATCGGTTTAAGTATACTTACTTACAATAGTAGTTTTTACGTGAAAGAGTAACAAACATACATACTTACAAACTTTCGCGTTTATAATATTAGTAGGAAGGACTATGGTTGAAAATTACTTTAGATTAACTATTCTGTGCATAAACTCAGCTAAAAAGTTGTCACGTAGGTAGGTACCTACCAAATAGTTTTTGTCTAAGTTTTTAGTCACTGTTAGAATACGACGGCTTCCAAAGCTGCCTAAAGTGGATTGCACTCCTCACACTAACCAAACTGCCTGGCGTTTGGTTTAGGAAATAGGAATTAGGACAATCAATCAAGCTTTCCCATCTTAGTCGCTTCTAAGAGAATGGCATAGGTATTTAGATTACATTAAATTTTAATAATACTTTATTTAAGTACTTACCGATGAATCGAAGGGAGACGTCCGATGGAATGTCCCACTTCTTAAAAAGATCTTCAATACAGTCCATAGTACATAGTATAAAGACAAAACCCAAACTAGAAAAACGAAGCGCGTCGGAACAAGAATTGAGAATGCGAGCGAGCGCGCGCGCCAGTGTTGCCAACACTTGAAATTTTATCCCCCTAAGAGTAAACTCAAAAACCCCTAAAACTCCCTTACTCACAATTTGAAAAATGTAGGTTCTTATGTAATATTAAAACGTTTAATTTTTAATTATTATTTCTATTTCAAATAATTACAAGTGGTGTAAAAAACTTATTTATGGTTATTATTATAAGAATTACTTACTATTAATAACCATTTTTTTTGTAGATGTATTTAAAACTTTTTTTTTAATCTCTTTATCTAACCCGCAACGAAACAGTTCGCATTCTACGAGAGATGGGTAATCACTAGAGATGGGTAGCGGGTTATAACCCATTCATTCCATTCGGGTTAAAACTGGGTAATTTGGGTTTTAACCCAATAATCACCCATTTGACTGGGTGAAAATAGTTTTTGTGAATTAGAAGTGGGAATTAATGTTTACTATGTACTAGCTGGTCAAAAATAAATTCCTGAGCCTTAAATTAGGTATATTTATTGGAAAATATATCCGATTTAAGGATTATACAAAAAATTAGTAGACAGTTTATCATCATTTGAATCGGAAATACTGTTCTAATCCCGACGACGTAGTTGGTTCAGGATTAGTGGAAGCCCCTGTTCATCTATGACTACACGCTACTACTACAGTATAACGAACTTTAATATATATAGTCTGTAAACGAAGCCATCTAGACCGAGCAATTCGGCAGTGCGGGGTAAGCGGAATGGTGACGGAGATGGCCGTACCGAGTAGCCATACATTTTACTCGGTACTAACAGGTAACACGGTACTAAGGATTCAGGGCTGTCTCAATTTTAATTACCTTTTTTTATTTCTAACAACAAATAAACAAATAAATAAAAAATAAAAAAAAATGGTTGGGAATAAATTATCCATATAGCGATCAAAGATAGGGCTCGATTTTTCATTACAATCGATATGAGTATCGTTTTCAGGGTTTTCGGGGTCGCTGATTGCTAATATATTATCCACTAGCTGACCCGGCGAACTTCGTACCGCCAATATTTTGCCGCCTGCGTGGCATCAGATCCCGTTCCCGCTGCACCCTCTACTATATTAAACATGTTTTATACATATAAACCTTCCTCTTGAATCACTCTATCTATTAAAAAACACCGCATCAAAATCCGTTGCGCAGTTTTAAAGATTTAAGCATACAAAGGGATATAGGGACAGAGAAAGCGACTTTGTTTTATACTATGTAGTGATTTAGCGAACAAAGATGGTGCGTAGGTATTCTTATTGTAAATAAGTGGATACATTACGGCATGATGCCGATTACGTTCGTACGGGTGCAGCTTACTTACTATACAGGGGTAAGGCAGTACGACTGGATACATCCTACTTACAGACCGGTGCGGTATACGTATTGTAAGTATGTGTATGCATAATGGCATGATACCGATTACTATCATACTAGTGCGGCTTACTTACTGTACAGTGGGAGGGTGCAGTAGGGCAGGGTACCTCTTAGTTACAGACCGGTTCGGTATACGTATTGTAAATATGTGGATGCATTACGGCATGATGCCGATTACGTACGTACTGGTGCGGCTTACGTACTGTACAGGGGTAGGGCAGTACGGCAGGACACCGCTTACTTACAGACTGGTGCGGTATTCTTATTGTAAGTATGTGGATGCATAACGGCTTGATGCCGATTACTATCATCCTAGTGCGGCTTACTTACTGTACAGTGGTAGGGCAGTACGGCAGGATACCTCTTACTTACAGACCGGTTCGGTGTACGTATTGTAAATATGTGAATACCTAAATTTAACATTGAATACCTAAATTTAACATTTTATTGGATGGATTAAAATATTGTACAAGATCCACCATTTCGATTTAATGTAAATCGGACCATCATGATGCTTTGCAAAAATCCCTGAAAATACCCCTCAATATTTCAGACCCCTAAAAAATCCGAGCCGTGAAACAGTACGTACCTAGGTACTACTCATAATTGTGTTTGTGAATGTGAATAAGTTATCTGATAGGATACAAGTAAGTGAATGTGATGTGAGTGATACAATTGTGTAATGAAGAAATGGCCGTACTAATTGGATTACATACGTAGAATCATCATCGTGCCGGCAACGGTAAGCAAGCGTTCTACTGCCACTTACTTCTGTAAATATGATTCAGGTATAGAACGTAAGAAGAGGCGTTATTAATGTGACGCCACACGTAGTAAGGGTACATCAACGTTAATAAGTATCCTATAGTGGAAGTACTTATAACGTAACGGCATACGTAAGTACGGGATAATCATGCTGGCTACATTTTTTCTTGTTGATACTGCATTAACAACGATCCACAGTCTTTGTACGAGCTTTCCCGAAACACCATTATCAAGAATGGCGTGTCATACATCTGAATCAGTGTCTGACTTAATTATTAAGCGAAAGACATCATTCTTGCGTATGCAATACACTTAATAAGTAGCAAATTGCGGGCTCATTGGTACATAACCGACGCTTTTCTACTTGTAAGTAGCTTTTTTCTCTCAGTGCATGTACGTTATCCAATTCAGAAAAGAGACATCCTGCTATAGAAAAAGAATGGTATGCTATTGTCGAGGCCCTTCGTAAGTGGAGACATTAGTTAACAAAGATCAGTTTCGTACATGTTTAATCGGACACATACAAATAAATAAAGAACGAGAAAATTGAGAGATAGCGATTGGTACTATCCTATTTTAAGTACGATATTGTCTACAGACAAAAGGCAAAGAAAACAACGCCGCTGATACATTATCACGCATTTGTGCAAAGATTAACACAGAATCTAAGCTTAAAGAAATGCACAATGAGTTATGCCATCCAGGAGTGGCACGAATGTTTCACTGGGTGAGAAGTAAATACTCCCTTATTCAATAGACGAGGTCAGAAGGATTACAAATGCTTGACCGGTCTGTGCAATGGTACAGGCAAGATTTTTCAAATACAGTAGTTGCCTTATTAAAGCCACCTCACACTACGAGAGGCTAAACGTAGATTTTAAAGCTCCAATACCTTCATCTTCTGTACAATAAAGATTTGTCTTATCTTATCTTATCTTAAAGGAAATAAAACGGCTACATATGGCTTGTGTAATTATTCTAAAAAATTAAATGCATTGCATCCATAGTGGAGTAACTTAATATTATAAATGTGAAAGTTACTCTCGTCTGTCTGCAGCCCAATCTACAATTTTTTCGAACCGGGGCAAAACCCCTCTCTTTAGTGCTTGAAAAAAACTGTTCACTTCAAACTGCCAATGAGTAGCATTTTTTGTAAGCATTTGTGAAAATAATAATCCTTTAATAAATTTAAACTTTTTATTATCTAATAACCATAGCTCGGAATTAGGTGGCGTTATTTATGTACAGTCGACAAAATCGATAGTATTCCACCTTTACATATAAAGTTGTATGTAAAGGTGGGATACTATTAATTTTGTCGAGTGTACTTACTCAGGTTTTCTGACAATTGCATATGCCTCAAATAACGAGATTAATTTTAAAAAGGAGACAATATCCCGTGTTCACAGTAAACTTTTAACCTACCCGTGATTTATTAATTGATTGATTTATGATGCTTTGTGACGTGCCATGGTTCCAACTGTGCAAAAATGCATTTTAAACATTTTTCAAAAGAAATATGTTGCAATTGCAAAAATCTAAAACTACCTTGTGAATACTTATCGCGAAAGGCACGACTTTCTGTTCACACGTCAGTGACGTGACAGTGCCGTGGACACAAAAAATAATATGGACTCCACTAGCTTTCCTAAGATTTTATTTATTTTATATAGGTACATAATCGTTCATATCTCGAGCAACAGTTAGAAAAATGATTTATTTCTGCATGGTTATAAAAAAAAAATATCGCAGCTATCACAATAAACCATTTAAATCTGGCTCGGTCGGGTTGTCGATGTAGCGTACTATCGATTTGGGGTACTGTCGATGTAGCGTACCATCGATTTGGGGTAGGTACTGTCGATACATTAACCCGTCGATGGAACGTTTTCGATACAGCGACTATCGATGTAGTGACTGTTGGTGTTGATATTATGAACGAATACGCCAGAGTACGCCATAGGCCACGGTAACCAATTTCCATCAGGTGGGCTGGGTGCTCGTCTGCCAAATAAGTGGTTTAAAAAAATAGTTTAAATAGTTTTGTTTTGTTTGTGTTTTATCTTTGAGGTTTTTATTATTATTTATTTGTAATATTGTTGGCTAAATGGAGTTCTCTATCAGAATTGCCGGGAAGATCCACATTAATATCAACATTTCTATGCAAGTACATAAAAAACTCTACCTAATTCCGAGCTATGCTAATAAGTAATAACTTTCTTTTGTAAGATAAAACAGAAGCACAAATCAAATCAAATTCATGTATTTACTCGAATGTAGGTACATAAAATGGTCTTAAAAAAGGGGCGTTCCATGTACATTCTGCCATTTCATTATGGTGTATAAATATACAATAACAAAAAATATATAACCAAAAAAGAGTTCAACTTTACACGGCGTGCTTTCTTTTCTGCGAAATAATCTATTAGCTCCTCAAAGTACGTCGCATAGGCAGTTTTCCCCTAGGATTCCCCAAGCAGAAAGACCAAGAACAATAAGCACGCGTTCATATAAAAATACTTCTGTTAATTATCTGTCTAATTATCTTTTAAGATGCATACATAAATAACAGTTTGTGTTTCAAACATTATACACTTGTGGACACATCTATTGGCCCACCTTAGAGTTTAGATTTCGATGGCCCCTACCCTCCCTATTGCTAGATTGAACAAAAACTATTGATGCAGTTTTAAACCTGATACATTTTACCATCTTTTTCACTTCTCATGCTCTTAAAATGTTACTTTAGTCCCTGCATATCGGGACTAAAGTTAGTCTTTAATCTCTAGGGACTAAAGTAATTTTTTTTTAATTTACTTTGAAAACTCCTACACGGCCAATCACGGTGTTTGTGAATAAATTTGAAAAAATCAAAATATCCCATTTAATTTAGTGAACCACGATTAATGATATTAATTTAATTAATTATTATGTAAGTATTAAGGATTAATTCATTTTATTATGCATTTCCAATTAGTTTTCAATTATTTTTCAAGTTTGAATCTGTTGGCTAAATATATATGCAAGAATATAAAGCGTACGTCACTTAACAAAAAAAAAACGCGGGACAAATTTTTTTGCAATTTGAATTTTGAATAGATTATTCGTATAAGCTTGCGTTGTAATCACTAATTACTTACACCAATTAATTGTGCAACTTAGAAACTTTGTTATTATAAATAAATAAAAATAAATAAATATTCCACAAAATTTCACACAACGCTATCTAGATCCATGGTAAGCATAGCTTTACTAACTTGTATTATGGAATCTAGAAAGCGGATAAACATACTTAGATACATTTTTTTTTGTAAATGCATACATATTATACATAGAAACACCCAGACCAATGCAATTTCCCATATTCATGCATACAAATATTTGCACTGAGCGGGGATCGTACCTGCGCCTCCTGCGTAGCGGCCGCGTTCACTACCGCCACGCCACGGAAGCTTTACCCCGTTATCGATATGATAAATTAATATATTTAGCTTGAAAAAGATATTTACCTATTTCTTAATTTTTTTTTATATTATAATTTTGTATAACACGTCGCTTTTTTTTCCTCGCATTCAAAGTGAAAAGTAGAGTGTTTAACGTGGGACTAAGCAACCATAATGACACTCGAACTATTAGCCACCCTCGCTTCGCTCGGGTGGCTAAAACATCTCGTGTCATTATGGCTTGTTTTAGTCCCTTGTTGAACAATCTACTATTTCGATGGTATCGTTTTAAATTTGAATTCAGAATACCACAGGACATGGAGCTACGCCTAACAAGTCGCGTATGAGCCTTGATGAGTGCAGTTGATTTTTGAATAAAAAACATATTTTATCAAAATAAAGGTTTAAATATCAAATAAAGGTTTAATTTAATAACGCGTGTTGCCTCCATGGGCATCTACGACAGCTCTCATACGATTAGGCATAGAGTTTATCAACCGTTCTATGAAATTTTGAGGGATCATTTCCCATTACTCTTCTATGGCAGTTTTCGGCAACTCCGACAACTCCGGCATCGTCTGGGCAACTGACTGACGAGCTCTAACACGTCTTTTTAGCTCGTCCCACATTTTCTTTTAATACGTAAAGAATATTAGCAACTGAAATTATCCAAATTACTAATATTCCCTCTAACCCCTCCAACTAAGCTAAATTGCGTGTGCTAGGAGTGGGTTCACGTCGGTAGTGTAATGGCCAGGATTCGAACCCGGGACCTCTCGATCGTAAGGTCGACTCCTTAACCACTAAGCTACCGACGCTTGCTCCATTTGCGCTTGCTACATTTGCTCAATCGGGTTCATGTCTGGGCTTCTGGCTGGCCATTCCATAACTGTGATGTTCCTATCCCGAAGATATTCCCTGACGATGCCGGCCGTATGGGCTCTTGCATTATCATGCATAAAAAGGGAATTTGGGCCCACATAGTCCACGTATGGCATCACGTGAGGTTCTAAACACTCACGAATGTACCTTTCAACATTTAATGTTGGCAACTGTGGTCCCGTAACAACCTCAAGTTGAGTTTTGCCGCTCGCGGATATACCGCCCCAGATAGTCCATGAGCCACCGCCATAAGCAACCCTCTGCAAAACTCTCTCCCTTACGTCGGTAGACCATCTTCCTTCCATCATTGCCATGTAACGCAATTTTAGACTCATCAGAAAAGAGTACACGGCTCCAATGCTGCTGAGTCCAATTTAAATGAGTGCGCGCGAAAAGAAGACGCGCTGTTCGGTGGGTTCGCGTTAGTTTGGGGCCATTAGCTGGTTTGTGTGGTACTATATCGCGTTCTTCTAACCTTCTCCGAACAGTTCGAGCGCTCACAGATACTCCGTGGAAGTCCCGAAGTTGGTTTTGTATCTTAATGGAGGTAAGGTGACGATTTCTCAAGCTGGTCGTCACGATGAATCGATACTGCCTTTCAGACCCGAGATCGTGGCCTTCCTTGGCGACGAACAAAGTCGGCAGTCTCTAGGTACCTCCGATAAACATCTCGGACCGCAGATCGACTTAAGTTGAGCACTCACATTTCTTTGGCTATATCCGGCCTGGATAATTGCCACAGCTTGGGCGGCGACTTCAGGCGAAGTATCCATAGATTATTGATAGAACCTCACCTTAATGCTAAGAATAAGTAATGTTTGTTGCAAAACCAAAGAGTAAAATCACACTTTCGAGAATTAAATCCAAGTAAACGAATAAACTCAAGTTTTCTTAGTATTCGATTGTTTAATATCAACGAACAGGCTCCAAATTGTCTTTTGTTTCTTTAAATTCTGTGTTCGAAATTCAAAATAAAACTATTGAATAAAATTATGAATGTGCCTGGTTCAAAACTGCATAAAAACTTTTTGCTCGACCTAATATAAATTTTTAGCTAGGACTAAACGAAACTTAAAATGCAAGGTGGGCCAATAGATGTGTCCACAAGTGTATAAACATTCGATTACTTGATAAAAACCTAGGAGATTTTGAAACAATCGAGGTTCCATTGGTTTGATATTTCGAATTCATGTCGCAAGTAGGTATTTGGCGCCCCCCTTAGATCCGGGGCTGTCTGTCTGTTACGCTTTCACGTCCGAACCACTGAACCGATCTTGATGTAATTTGATACACAGATAGAGTACAGTTTGGGAAACGATGTAAAGCGGACAACAGCTATTCATCAATAAAGGGTCTCTTTTTTTTTTAACGTGCATAAAATCCTCATGCATTCTCCCCGAGTTCATTTAGACTCGAACCTACTAAAATGACAAAACAAAACGGCGTACCTCTCGTACCCCTGTCAACCTAGGGACATCTCTTTTGAGCTGGCGCTCTTCAGGTGTGGACACCACGGAGTACCCGGGAATGGGGAGGCTCCCCGCCGCCTCGGCCTGCTAGGTATCGTCGGTAGCTTAGTGGTTAAGGAATCGGCTTTACGATCGAGAGGTCCCGGGTTCGAATCCTGGCCATTACACTACCGACGTGAACCCACTCCTAACACAAGCAATTTAGCTTAGTTGGAGGGGTTAGAGAGAATGTTAGTAATTTCGATAATTTTGGTTGCTAATATTCTTTATTAAAAAAAAGTTCATAGCCAAAGTATCTCTTCCCCTTCTCTTCAAGACCCAATACTGCGATTAGAAGTTATTTAGGTTATATGATGACCCCTTCCCCCTTCCCCTGACTTCAAGGCTGAATCCGCCCCTGGGCTAGGGCGACAGGGGGCTCCATCCTTCACCCTTAGGCCAAAACATCAGTATCAAAACAACGTTCATAGTCGAATGTATCACTAAAAATACACGGCTCAACCTACAAATAAGTCACAAAAAATACAATGCATGGTGCTTCACCCTTTTTCCTCGTATAATGTTGTTAAAGTCTCTCTACGTCACTACGCATAGCAGTGTGGTGGTTAGTAATTTTTTTCCTAACCGTCGTACTCACGGAACAGAAAAAACGATGGAAGTGTGAAGTAGGCGTGGCACGCGTGTCATTAATATGCGGAGATTTGCAAGACCTTACAATTTCAACCTTCAGTCGTATCTGTCATCACGTGTATTTGACAGTTTTGGACCGTGTGTTATTTAATACTATTTAATAGAAATATGCCTTACTGGGTCATTTTGTAGTGCACCGATGATACCCATTCAAAGGATACGGGCGTAATGTTATGATGTGTAGTGGCATAGACATAGCAATAATATGCGTTTGCAGCAATTACTGCTGATTTCCTGGTTTATTTTTTTTATAATTTAGAAAACGGGAATTAACGCGATCATGGTATAGGTACTTACATACCTCAGTCAGCCTGTGACCACGGCCGGTGTAACCTGGTCGAAACGTCAAGCAATCAAAGGTTTGTAAGTACCTATACCATGATCGCGTTAATTCCCGTTTTCTAAATTATATATCATGGAACGCGAGAGTTTAAAAGTTAGTTTTTTTTTTATATAGGACATGTCAATTTGACTTTACCTTGCCTGATGGTAAGCTGAAGGTAAAGTCTCGGGAGAGAGGGCCACCATTATACACACGTGCCATGTTAACAATGGTGGCACTCAGCTTGACGGCCTCATCAGATGCTTTTTCACGCCCCGCTTAAAGGACCCGGGACTGTAGGAAGAGGGAAACACGTGAGCTGGTAAGGAATTCCAGGTCTTAATTGTGCGACAAAGGAAAGAGTTACCGAACCGCTTGGTTCATGAAGGAATGTTCTGCACCGTATGTGGGTGACATCTAAGTCCTGCACGTGTCGTCCTGTATAGGAAAGGAGAGGGTGGGACTAATTGGAATAGCTCTTCAGAACATTCGCCATGGTAGAGACGGTAAAATACTGCCAAGGAAGCAACATCTCTACGCAGCTGCAAATTTCCGATAATGCGGACCGTACGTCGCTGCAACCTGTCGAGAGCATCTAATATTGAAGTGTTTCGTGGTCTCTCTCTGAAACCCTTTATCGGATCTTTACAAAAAATTAATGGTATCATTCCGGAATAGTCTTCTTTCGAACAAAGAAGGAATTTTGCAAATTTGTCTACACATGACGAAGCTATGCGCGTACAAACATACAAAAATATAAACTTCCGAATTGAACAACTCCAGCTGGATATTTTCTAGTTTGTGAACGCGGCGCAACATGCATACGCGATCAGCAAATAGATTTTGGTGCTCTACGTTTTCTCATTTTAAGCAAATTAAATTAATTATTTCAAAGTAGTGTATGAAACTGCTCGTAATATGGTCTTAAAACACCCGTCTGATACTGTAAAATACTTGCACTTGTATTTTAAGTATCCCGATTTCACATTTTCTGATATTGGTTGTCTGACGCCGATAGCCGTCACAATGTGCTGTTTCCACATATATTCAATAAAATCGGTCCGATTCGGCCATTTGCTCAATTCGCACAGACTGAATGAAAAAAAGAAAAAATATCCTAGCAATTATTTCCAACATAGTATCAAGTTCTTATTCTACTTTATTTTATTTCCTTCGATATCGGAGCCGACACTAATATCGGATATCGGATGCGCCGGATAGTGTGAAAACGTTTTTATTTTGCAACAGTTACATAAAATATCTACTATAAATGGACACTTGTTTTATTTCAATTAAATAGGTACATACGTAGTTTGACGTCTTCATACATTTTCAATCGTTAATAAAAAACAGTTCAACAAGCTATAAAATCCCTCTTTTTTAGTACTCTTAGATTATAATTACTAACAGCGTTTGGAATCCTTTGACATTACGAAAACAAATTTCAAATCTATCGATATTGCCAAAATTTTATGTCACCGGTCTAGCGTTAATGTTAAGGAGTTAGAGTGAGAGAGATAATACTTCAAAGTAATATCAACCGTATTCCTAACTCTTAAGGTTTTAAATAACATTCTTGAAATAAACGGACATCTGTTGGGGAGTAGTTGAACTTTTTCGGAATAGAGTTAGAGTGAGAAGCAAGTTTGATCCAGATACAAAACGTCGTAAATTCCTTTTTTTATCTATATAAAAGTAATCGCTAAAACGATTGAATAAGGTATGTTTTCGTTTTGCAGTGTGCATATTTTAGGCTAGTTTGGTGTTAAAGATATACGACCAATCAAAACAATTGTTTACTAGTAGTGCAACGTTTTATTATCTGGTTGTATGTGTGAGTTTGGCGACATTGGTTCCGCTATTGAATCTGTCCTATCACACTTCTAATAGTTTTTTCTGTTCTGTGGTCGTACTAGACTAGTGTGCCACAGCCACGGAACAGAAAAAACGATGGAAGTGTGAAGTAGGCGTGGCACGCGTGTCATTGATATGCGGAGATTTGCAAGCTCTTACAATTTCAACCTTCAGTCGTATCTGTCATCACGTGTATTTGACAGTTTTGGACCGTGTGTTATTTAATACTATTTAATAGAAATATGCCTTACTGGGTCATTTTGTAGTGCACCGATGATAGTAGGAGCATAAATATTCGAAATGGAGGCGTTTTATACCATCAATAAGTCAGGATATAGCAGAATTTATAACTAATCTTATTGAAATGCAAAGAAATAAAATAAAATAAAAAATCAACCTTACCACATATCAATAAAGCTAGTTTTTGATTACACACAATAGACATGTCATACTTATTTATTCTAGAACTTTCTTCGCTATTCATTTAGTGATGTAGTCAAACTTTATCGATATCTACTTTTTTAGAAATATTTATAAACTTTTGTCAAATGGTTTTATTGTTTTTTTTTTGTATATCACGGAACATTCTGAACACTTCTGCATACCCATTCAAAGGATACGGGCGTGATGTTATGATGTGTAGTGGCATAGACATAGCAATAATATGCCTTTGCAGCAATTACTGCTGATTTCCTGGTTTATTTTTTTTTATAATTTAGAAAACAGGAATTAACGCGATCATGGTATAGGTACTTATATACCTCAGTCAGCCTGTGACCACGGCCGGTGTAACCTGGTCGAAACGTCAGGCAATCAAAGGTATGTAAGTACCTATACCATGATCGCGTTAATTCCTGTTTTCTAAATTATATATCATGGAACGCGAGAGTTTAAAAGTTAGTTTTTTTTTATATATAGGACACGTCAATTTGACTTTACCTTGCCTGATGGTAAGCTGAAGGCAAAGTCTCAGGAGAGAGGGCCACCATTATACACACGTGCCATGTTAACAATGGTGGTACTCAGCTGGACGGCCTCATCAGATGCTTTTTCACGCCCCGTTTACAGGACCCGGGACTGTAGGAAGAGGGAAACACGTGAGCTGGCAAGGAATTCCAGGTCTTAATTGTGCGACAAAGGAAAGAGTCACCGAACCGCTTGGTTCTTGAAGGAATGTTCTGCACCGTATGCGGGTGACATCTAAGTCCTGCACGTGTCGTCCTGAATAGGAAAGGAGAGGGTGGGACTAATTGGAATAGCTCTTCAGAACATTCTCCATGGTAGAGACGGTAAAATACTGCCAAGGAAGCAACATCTCTACGCAGCTGCAAAGGCTCGAGGGTACTCGTGACCTCAGGATTTCCGATAATGCGGACCTTACGTCGCTGCAACCTGTCGAGAGCATCTAATGTTGAAGTGTTTCGTGGTCTCTCTCTGAAACCCTTTATCGGATCTTTACAAAAAATAAAATGGTATCATTCCGGAATAGTCTTCTTTCGAACAAAGAAGGAATTTTGCAAATTCGTCTACACATGACGAAGCTATGCGCGTACAAACATACAAAAATATAAACTTCCGAATTGAACAACTCCAGCTGGATATTTTCTAGTTTGTGAACGCGGCGCAATATGCATACGCGATCAGCAAATAGATTTTGGTGCTCTACGTTTTCTCATTTTATGCAAATTAAATTAATTATTTCAAAGTAGTGTATGAAACTGCTCGTAATATGGTCTTAAAACACCCGTCTGATACTGTAAAATACTCGCACTTGTATTTTAAGTATAACGATTTCACATTTTCTGATATTGGGTGTCTGACGCCGATAGCCGTCACCATGTGCTGTTTCCACATATATTCAATAAAATCGGTCCGATTCGGCCATTTGCTCGATCGCACAGACTGGATGAAAAAAAGAAAAAATATCCTAGCAATTATTTTCAACATCTTTTTCTACTTTATTTTATTTCCTTCGATATCGGAGCCGACACTAATATCGGATATCGGATGCGCCGGATAGTGTGAAAACGTTTTTATTTTGCAACAGTTACATAAAATATCTACTATAAATGGACACTTGTTTTATTTCAATTAAATAGGTACATACGTAGTTTGACGTCTTCATACATTTCTAATCGTTAATAAAAAACAGTTCAACAAGCTATAAAATCCCTCTTTTTTAGTACTCTTAGATTATAATTACTAACAGCGTTTGGAATCCTTTGACATTACGAAAACAAATTTCAAATCTATCGATATTGCCAAAATTTTATGTCACCGGTCTAGCGTTAATAATAAGGAGTTAGAGTGAGAGAGATAATACTTCAAAGTATTATCAACCGTATTCCTAACTCTTAAGGTTTTAAATAACATTCTTGAAATAAACGGACATCTGTTGGGGAGTAGTTGAACTTTTTCGGAATAGAGTTAGAGTGAGAAGCAAGTTTGATCCAGATACAAAACGTCGTAAATTCCTTTTTTTATCTATATAAAAGTAATCACTAAAACGATTGAATAAGGTATGTTTTCGTTTTGCAGTGTGCATATTTTAGGCTAGTTTGGTGTTAAAGATATACGACCAATCAAAACAATTGTTTACTAGTAGTGCAACGTATTATTATCTGGTTGTATGTGTGAGTTTGGCGACATTGGTTCCGCTATTGAATCTGTCCTATCACACTTCTAATAGTTTTTTCTGTTCTGTGGCCACAGCGGAAAAACATTATAAATAAATAAAAATGCGGTTACTTTGATAGCTTGAAAAGTGCGCGAAAAACGGTCGCTCACGTCAAATTTGGATGTGACGTAATTATACTCCGTCCACTATAATGAATGTATTTTATACAGATGGAAATAGTGATTGCATAAAATTTTTATTTGATAAAATCGATAGATTAAAAAAATCATTTTTTAAACGATTAATGAAAATATAGGTATCATGATTTTATGTGGAATTATTATTTATTATCTATCTATTCATAATAATAAAGCAGTAGAGTAGCTTAGTGGTTAAGGAGTCGGCCTTACAATCGAGAGGTCGAGGGTCCGAATCCTGGCCATTACACTACCGACGTGAACCCACTCCTAGCACAAGCAATTTAGCTTAGTTGGAGGGGTTAGAGGGAATATTAGTAATTTCGATAATTTTGCGAAAGAGACGGGGTGGTTACAGCTAGCTATTATAGAAATGCGCTTACAATTTTATTGTTAGACCCTTTCGGAGCACACGAAAATCCTTGTAATATTGTTTATTATCTACTATTTTCAAAAATATACAAATATATTATTATCCTAAATATCTGAATATTTGTACAGTAAAGTTGGAGGGTATTGTTTTGTAAATCATGAAAATTTCACAAGCACAATAAGCAGGCGTACAACTAACTCCCTTAACTGTCCATTTAGAACAATTCCCTTCGGCATGTTTTAAAATGAAAAATGAAAACACTCGGAAAACAGAAAATTTGTGACAGCACTGACGTTTCGTTGCGACTGAGAAAAAGACAACGCCTGCATCACTGACATGGATTTGCTACCATAAACCAGAGGACTGTGTTTTTCCTTATAAGCCTGATATAGTCTTCTTCTTTTTCGTGTCAGTCGCAATCATTTAAAATAATTAGAGGCGCCCAGCCCAAAACTCGGCGACTTTGACCGCTTAGAAGGCTCTTGATAGACAGCTGGGTCAAAGGGCATGACTCAGAAGGCAGTTCTGCTAAACACGGTACGCATAGCGAGGAAGTTAAGGTTCTTCCTGGAGTCCTAACCACCGGTAGCTTGGTCCCTGCACCCAAATGCCGGTGAGGCACTAAGTTTTAAATTTTAAACAAGTATATTTTTTTATAGATTAAATTTTCTTAAATTTTATTAAAAAAATGTAATGTATGAGTTTCTTAATGAATAAAGGGACTTATTTATTAATGCTGATGATGATAATAATTTTGTATGGAGGGATTTCCGGTGGCCTGAGAAATTTTCGAATTAAATATCGTTAAAACTAAGTATTTGTGGTAAGAATATTTCACTTAAGTTCCTTATATTTTATTATAAGGTGGTAATTCTTCGAGGATAAAAAAGTAGTCAACATTCCTATATAATACCCACGTACGAGTAGGTATGTCTACTGCTATGTATGAAAAATAAATCTAAACTAAAAAGTATTACGATTGTTTAGTTTTAGTCCCATTTATTCAGTGTTGTATATACTTAGGTACATATTTTTTTCTATTTTCCATTTTGCCATAAGATTCTGACACAGTCGATTCCGATTGTAACATTTTCAAGTTATTACAATAAGAACACGGTCGATCGACCAGCTACATCTCTAAAATTGCTTTCTGATTGACGTTACGATGTCAATGACATATGACGTATTGGCGCCAAATTTTTGTTCGGAGTTTTCGGTATTGACGCTAAAACAAAGTTATATCGAGCATTGAGTGTGAGCTGTCAAAAATACATATACAGGGCGTCCCAAACTTATGGGACATGAAGGGAAAGCACCTTAAATATCGTAGATAGTGTATTTTGCTGAAAAGACTTTATGTTATTTTTAAAAGTTAGTAATTCTGCATTCATAGATTTTCTAAAAATTACTTGCGTCGTCTGGGAATCAAACCGACTTAAATGTCAAAAAAAAATTACCCTGCTTTTATGATGCCAATCGAAAAAATAGCTAAAAAATAATAACTCTGCTTAAGTAACAAGTGTCACCTACTCTTCCAGGATTCCACTTAATCAGAAATGATCGCGATGATGGTCGTGTTGGTGGTGGCGTTGCAGTTTATCTGCGTACGCAAATTTCCTTTCGTATCATCGATATATCACCACAACCACCACCCGCAAATGGCGGCGAGCATATGTTTCTGGAGGTTGACCTGTATCACAGCAAAGTTCTACTGGGTGTGTACTACTGTCCATCATCAGGTATAAATTTTTTCTCGTCTTTTGAACGCATCTTGGAAAACTTGACACCTAACTACAGTCACACAATAGTCATGGGGGATTTCAATATCTGCCTATTAAAAAATGATTCTCGTACTTCTTCTTTTCAGCGTACAGCTCTATCTTGCAACCTGTCCATTCTTCCCTTAAATGCTACACATCACCATCCTAACTGTATTCCAACCCTTATCGATCTGATCCTAGTATCGTCCTTGCAACATGTCGCTAAGCATGGCCAATACAAAAAAGATGTTCTCCTATCACGACCTTATATTTCTCTTTTATGAAGATGTGCATCGGTCAAACAGACAAATTAGTTACATCCTACCAGATGCCGATCCCTTTATGCAGATGATCTTCATATATACACCCAAGCGCCTCTAAGTCAGCTGACGAAAGCATTTAGTACGATAAATATGGACTTGGAACTTGTGTATGGAGCCATAACTACGGACTACAGGTAAATCCAGATAAGACGCAGGTCATTGTTGTTGGAAGCCCCTGAATTATGTCACGCATTGACTTTACGCACTATCCCCAAATAATATTCAATGGTGCTGCTATCGAAATAAGTGATCATGTAAGGAACATGGGTATTTACATAGTTAATACCTTGTCCTGGGATCATCAGATACAGGAAGTCAATCGCAAGCTGTTTGCAGCGGCGGGGTCTTTGCGTAAGCTTCGAGGATTACTTCCGATTGCTACCAAAGTTGCGCTTGCACAAATTCTGTTGCTCCCACTACTTGACTACGCTGACGTTAGCTATCTTGATCTCACTGAGGAGCAACTTGACAAGCTTGAGCATCTTCAGAATTTTTGTATTAGATTTATATTTGGCTTGCGCAAATATGATCACGTCTCCGAATTCCGCAATTGAGTTTATTGCGGAATTCGGAGACGTGACTCCCAATTCTCCTTCGTCGGAATACTCATATACTTTCTTTATTATACAGTGTCCTGTTTAATCCCTGTACTCCCCATTATTTTAAAGAACGGTTCAAGTTCCTTGGTGACATCCATACAAGATTTCTGAAATCATCGGAGAATTTTGAAACTTGCAATGCCACTGCACTATACAAGTTTCTACGATAAATCTTTCACTATACAGGCAGTTCGCCTGTGGAATGCACTGCCACTACATATAAAAAAGCACAATCTCTAGAGTCGTTCAAAAAAATGTTAAAAGATCATTACTTATCTTCCCTTGAGTAACTATATTATGTAATTTTTTATACTTAAAACGTTTGTGTAGTATATATGGAAACTGAGTAATATAAATATATTGTAAATATTATGTATTGTATAGGTGTACTGTGTTATTGACATACTATGTACCTAGTATTTGTTTACTGACTGATATATAACTTGTTATATATCTAATCAATTTATCATTGTTCCTTCTTTAAAAATGTTGTACGCTACCCTATCATCTCTTTTGTTTCTATCCATCCAAAGGTTGCCTGGAAGAAATCGCCGTTAGCGATAAGGCCGCCCATTGTGCATTATATACCTATAAAAATTGTTATCGCATAATACTTTTATGGTGTACAATAAAGAATATCTTATCTTATCTTATCTACGATATTTAAGGTACTTCCCCTTGATGTCCTATAAGTTTGGGACGCCCTGTATATAGTGGACGGAGTATAATCAGATATGATTTTTACGAGTATAAAAGATATAACAAATCTGATCAAAGAAGAGTATTACGGCTCACGGCAACGGACGAGTAGTTGTTACAGCTGTGCAATTCTCTAACTTTCTCGCAACGTTGCGCGCATCGATGCTTACATCCACGCCGGATCAACCAATGACAATTGATATTAAGGGCGAGCTCAAGGATGTATCCAACCACAATCGTTTTTTAGGTTGTGACCTTGCCGACGTCACACTATCAACGTTGTGCCTACGATTAACCAATCACATTCGCTTTAAAGTATGACGTAGTTTGAATAATGGGTTGGCAACTGTCAAAGTGGCCCTAGTATAGTCATAATAGTTTGTTTCCAAAACATTGCATTTTTTTACGGTTGAATTCAGAAAATAATTCTAAACAGTTACAATGACGCGCTGTATTGTCTCTAATGCAGCAAATACCGAAGGATAAAAAAATACGAAAGCTTTGGTTGAAAGCCACAACTACACAAAGAACGAGGTTATGTGGTAAACACTTTGTTGAAAGTGATTATGAATTAATAAGTAAATACACAGGTAAGCTGCTTATGAATAAATCTTTTCAATAACTCCTTAGCGTAGCGTCACGCCTTTTCCACAAAAAAGGGTGACAGAGGTGTATTGTCCCATGTAATAGGGGACGATATTTCGTACCTGCCTATTTAAAATGTTAAAAATCACTTGTTCTAGGAGTTCAACATCAACATAAGTTCTTCAAGAAAGGTGCTATACCATCTGTTTTGCCGTGGAATACACAAGCAATTTCCGGGAATACAAAGGCTGACACAGAAGAAAGATTGACACACCGCAACTTCAAGAAAAGACAGCTTTTTGAAGTGCCATCAAGTACACACTGTTGTGAGGATATATTGCCATTAGGAGATAATGGTGTGTCTTAAGACTGCAATGTATCTCAAGACCTAGTGATAGAATGTAGTTCTGGAATCCCTGAATCTATTCGGCCAAACTACAGCACTTGTGGGACACCAACATCTAATATATTAAGATTGTTCTCTACAGAGACATAAGGTAAATTTCATCTATCTTTCAGTACTCTTTTGCCTATGGCACATGATATTAAGTACCGTTGGAGTAGAGTTGTTTCCTTGACCGTACAGCGTCAGTATCTTATGCTATTAATTAAGCTTAGAAGAAATACAAAAGATTATGAATTAGGTAAAATGTTTGGTGTAAGTATAGTGTCAAATATTATAGTGACATGGATAAATTTTGTTGGCAATATCTGGAGCTTAATAGACATTTGGCCTAGTCGCAGTTTAGTGAATTTTTATATGCCTGATAGTTTAAAAAAATATTATCCCTTCACAAGGCTAATACTAGATGAAACTGAAATAGAAATTCAAAAGCCTAGTTAGCCCAATGACCAAAGAGCCACTTTTAGTAGTTATAAGCATAAGAATACCCTAAAATATTCAGTAGGTGCCTCTCCAGGTGGTCTTATAACATATTGTTCAGGTGCATATAGCGGTTCATGGTGATAGGCAGATTGTAGAATGCAGCCGGTTATGCAATATTTGTGATCCTGAGGATAGCATTATGGTCAACAGGGGGTTTAATGTCCAAGATTTATTTGCCTGTAAAGGAATCGGGATGAATATTCCAACCTTTTTAAAATGAAAGGTCTTAAATTCCAGGCGTGCAATAAAAATCAGATCAAAAGTTGGCTAGTTAGAGTTCACATAGAAAGGCTGATAGGATTAACGAAAACATATTTAATATTGCAACATAAACTTAATCATTTCTATGTTCCCTTAGCATTCAAAATATTTTTAATATGTATTATTTTATGTAATTTTAGAGAAGGTATAGTAAATAAAAATAACTTAATTTATTATTAATATATACTTACATAGCGTGTTCGACAACTGTCAAAACAACAACTACGCATTGCTACAGCTGCCATCACGGGGCACGGCTCCTTCAATAAACACCTTTTTATTTTAGGAATCACCGACAGCCCTCTCTGCATCGCCTGCATAAGAGCTCTGCAGAGCCTGCATAAGAGAGGAGGAAACAGCGGCACATGTGCTTCTACACTGTCCTGCAACCGCCACATACAGGGCTAAGTACTTCAATAATACAGGTACGCTCCGGGAGATCAGCAGCAGTGTGAAGAGCCTGCTGGCGTTCTTCAATGAGTTGGGGTGGATCGAGTGAAATGCCCACCCTCACGCAAAAACCGCGCCATGACGTGGAGTTATACCAGCCCGTGTTACCATACCATACCATACTTACATAAATGATTAATAGTTGGATAACTAACTATTGATAATATATGCATGTATCATCATTTATATACCTACTAGCTGTTGCCCGCGGCTCCGCCCGCGTGAAATTCGGATTGCGGCAAATTGAGATTTTAACTATCCTATCTTTTAAGTTGGACCATATTAGAAATGGTTACAAAATTTTATCAAAATCCGTTCAGTAGTTTAGGAGTCCATTGAGGACAAACATTGTGACATGAGATTTATATATGTTAAGATGTATGCATAATCATTTCTGTACTGTTAGGGATGTTGTAAATAAAACTAATACCTATGCCGTGTTTTATTTCATTTGTAAATGCTCACTGTAGTTAAAATAAATTTATTTTTCAAACAGAGTATCTTTAAAGATGGGAAAAAATGAATCTAATTTTCATAACATTACATTTATAAAATAATAAAATTTTCTTTTACAATATAAATTACTTTAAAATCCCTGTATGTATATATAATTAGGTTACAGTATGTTCTGCCTGAGCAGTACAACTGTCCTTGTATTTGAAAGTAATATGGGCTAGTTTTTTTTTTGTGAGAGAGTACCATTATTGTTCTCTTAATAGGGAACAGTAGAAGTATTAATTTCCTGGTATTGGCTTGCATAGGGACACTTTATTTCTATTATGGTCTCTTGTCCCAGTAACAATCTGGAGAAGCAGCAAGATATGGTTTGCTAAACTTATAAAAATACTACTTGGCTCTACTATGAGTCCATATTCAGCAGCATATTTGGTTAGAGCGATTGGTTCATTCAGTATGCCATGCATACTTACACATTGTGCTTGGTCAAAGGTGACTTGCAGTAAGCCTTATTTGGGGGTATGTATGCCATTCAAGACAATCATTTTGGCCAATTGTTTTATATTGAACATAATTAATCTTGTCTTGAGTAATTGCAGACAATTTGAAATCATTTTAAAGTTTCTCCTCTGGATTCCACTCAGTATAGTGATGATCACATACTAACAATGCACATGGGTTCGCTGGTCCATAAAGCTGTTTGAATGGCATCTGAATGTAGTATTTGGAAAATTTATTATTAAATTATCCTATTATTATAATTTTCTTTGTCCATATGATTTAATGGGTATGGCTAAAAATTAAACTACCTTTATTTTTCATATCATACATTTATTCAGCTTTCACTAGAGTACCTGTATATAGTTTCCTTGGCACATGGAACTACTGCAGTCTTTGAGTGCATGCTTCTTGCAGCAAAATAAGTTTTTGATTGACCATGTTCTCAATACCAAGTAAAAGGACTCCAACATGTTTGCATACTGCATTAACTCCACTTCCAGCGGGGCATTCACAGTGTGATGCTACAGGATTTCCTTGTTTATTTAATTTTATATCAACTTCATACTGTAAATTCTTCATGGTTTTTTTTGCAATAACCTTTAACATAAATATTATCACCGATGACAGAACAGGTAGGTATCATGTCTTGTATAACTGGTAAGCTATTGCTATTGTTTTCTCAGTGCTAGAAATAAAAAAATAAGTAGTTAAAATACAAGTATGGAAGCTTTTTATTTGATAAACATTAAACTTTCACTTCACTTACTAGCACAAATAATGCCTTAACATTGTCTTATCCAGAGCTGGCAGAATCGTATCGCTGGTTTTATCTCGATACGATTCTTTTGATGGAAGCTTCATTTTGGGTTCGTTGTCATCTACACGTTCAGCTAGACCGAAATTAAAATTCTGGTCTGGTCATAAAGCTCTAACCTGGAAATACCACAAAATCTTAACATTTTCAAAGTCATTAGGTTTAAAAATGATACTATTACCAGCGCCAACCAGATTATAAACTACGATTAAAGTTTAATTAATGAATTAAAAACAAAACTTGATACCTTTCGCTTTTACCCTTTGTCTGCGTAAATGTTGAAAGCTTTTTATTTATATTGAGAATGAAGGTGAGGTTAAACGTATTTGATTGTTCAAAAAAAATGTTATGCGCTGTATTTTGACATGTTTGTTCTAAGACACAAAGTACTTCTAAGACGTGCTGCATCGGCGAAACATCGGCGCACTACGAAAATCAACCAATTGCCAACAGTTTTAAGGTTTAGCTTAGAGTGGCAGCAATCTATGGTGGCAGCAATCAACTTTGTAATATCATAAAAAATTATCGACACAGACAGGTTAAGGATTTACGTACGTTATCGATAAATCTTGTCGAGATGTAAATATTATTTGGTGGCTTTTAAAATTATTATATTGGTGTTCTTAAAAGAATATAATTTAACTAAAGGTTATTATAATAATAATAATATTAATTTCATATTTGATCGACCACCTATATTTACATAAATCCAAGTATTCAATTTATTTAATTCTCATTGTTTTTTCACGCTATGTTAGATAAGTACTTACCGGCATAAATGATCTAAGCCCAAGTCGCGAGAGAAATAAAGCCGACTTCCTCATACACTAATAAATTCTTTGAATATTATGATTGATAGATTTTGTACTCCACCGCCGCGCCGCTGTAACTTGCTCCGGATGTTATCGATAAATTTTGACAGCAGATTAAATATGATTTGGTTGCTTTTAAAATTATTATATTGCTATTTTTAAGTTCTTAAAACATTATAGTTTAACTAAGAATTATTACAATCAAGTAACTTAATTTAATTTAACAGTTGGCGTAACTTCAAGGGTTGAATGATTGGTATCTTTGATCTATGCGTTAAGCACACGTTAAAACAAAACGTCAAAAATAAGCAAAACAAACAACAAACATATAACCTTAAAATCGTCTTGTCCTTGTCCGGTGATATTTATGTAATAACTGTACCAACAATATTTTGGTTATACTGCTGCAGAAACCGTCAATATTAAGAAGAATTTGAAGTATTTTACGTCAGAAGCAAAGCAGAAGAAACAATTCTAACGATGAGAATGAAGGAACAATATTCAATAAGTATCCGAATTGTTTTTATTATTGTCATGGGATGTTACAAAACAAAGTAAATGAATTTGAGATCTATTTCAACGGCCACAATAAGAAAATACACTTCACAATATGTACATTACAATTATTTAAATAAAAATTTAAAAACAACCTGCAGTCAGCAAAGAATTCCTCCCCATCGACGTCAACTGGAAGGGTGGCCAGAAGCTTGGCATTACAAATCATATAAATCATTGTCATAAAAATCCAAGTACAAATAAGTATTGAATGTTTTTCATTATTCTTTAACACTATTTGAGTAACATTTAATTAATTTATTTTTTTATTTTACAGCACCACGAAATTGTCCAATAAATAATAACCTAAGAGTTTATTTGGCATCAAGTGAAGTGCTTTTGAAGTTCAGTGTCTATCATTCAGATTGTTTTTAGTCAGTTCAGTTGTCATATGTATATTCTTACCCAACCTTCTCTTGACTGACAAAACAGTTACATGGGAGGTTTTGCAATAAATAAATAAATTTACTGTACCAAATATCATCAAAATCTGCTCAATAGTTGTGGTGTGGAAGCATAACAGACAGTTCTGCGAGTATCAATCAGGTGTTAGCTTATAGGGGATTAAATAAAAATTAAAATCTGCAAAAATCTTTTATTGTCAACATCAAAAATCTAATCCATGAAGGCATCTAAACCACTCTGCACACAGCAACCAGTTTGATTCAAGAAATCTTGAGGTATGCTTCGCATTTCCTGAAAAGTGGTCACAAAATTATCTTCTAATCATAATATGTTGAATAATAATTAGTACTGTATTGTCCTTTAAATACATATAAGTAAGGTATTCTTTTTATTATAATTAATTTGCACACAATTAGGTTTCTCAGTAAGTGAACAGTGTCGGTAGGTTCTTTGAGAATTATAATGTAATCAATAAATTATTTATATTAATGTTTATTGTAATAAATCAGTATATTGTGCATACTATTGTTTGTTTTGTGTTGTTTTCTTAAATCCTATTCTACTTATTTCCTACTTATATTATATACATACAAGGCAACTAAAGGATAGGGCTAATTAAAATGAGATAGATATATACAGCTCTGACCCAGCCTCAGATGCATGACTCGAGTCGGTCATAGTACCGGGAATATGGTAATAGGCTCACCCCCTATTAATTACAATGATATGTGAAATGTAGGTGATAATTCACCTGTCCTTAATCCTCCGGGGATACAGGCAAGATTATGTATGTATATATTAGTGTGAAAGTTTGTGAAGATGTTTATCCTTCAATAACATTCTAATGGCAGAAAGAATCTAGCTATTTGATCAATTAGGTAATCTGTGGTTTGGTACAGGAATAGCTTACTGGAATAACACATTATGGTACTTTCTATCTTGGGAATATGTTCATGAATATGGGTAGCATTCTGTTCCCAGAATGTAAAAAATATGTTGGTCCCGGTGAAGAAGAATAGGGCCACTCTATTTTTTCCCAGGAACTGTAGAAGGCGACTAAGGGAGAAGGCTGTTCTCCATTCAACAGTAATCATAGGGCCCACGACAGAGTGTCTGCTTGATGGCTATAGGCTTACATCTTATTTTAAGGGACCAACAATCATAGTGAAATTTGGGTGAATACTATGTATGTTTGAAATATAATTTATCTCTTTAAACCAATACTATCGTATAATTAAGTATATTTATTCACCATTACGGATAAGAGTATCTAAATGATCTTATATCACTGTGTTGGATTATAAAATACAAAACTACCATGTATAGTAGGTACCTACCGTTCTTGTTCATAATGCCAATCTGCATCACTTTCACATGCACTAAAATGTGCCTTTTGTCCTGTATAATCATTATTTTAAACTTTACTTTCGTAACTATATGTAACTTTGTATTAGATTAGTATTCATTTTTCCTCGCTTCTTGAGATTTCTCCCAATAATCACTTTTACAAATTCAACTTTAACTACATACTTAACTTTTACCCTTTGCTGCGTAAATGTTGAAAGCTTTTTATTTATTTTATATAAATTGAGGATGAAAATGAAGTTAAACGTGTTTGACATGCTTTGTTTCAATTGGCTTACAACGACGAAACATCGACGACTGCAACTACGAAAATCAACCAATCACAATCATTTTCAAGGTTGAGCTTAGGTTGACACCAATCACAGTAGGATGTCGTTGTCGAGTAGTTCCTACATCGTACGGCACATCTTAGAGCCTATGGCGCTAGTGTACAGTTAGAGAATACCAAATTCAAGCAAATCGCCGAGACAACGTTGCCGCATCGATGTGGCGTTGATGTTGAAGTTAGAGAATTGCACTGCAGTTATTTGTGCAACAAGTGAGCTAAATTGATTTTTGCAGCGAGTGCTAATTTAGACTCCCAAGAAAGCGAGGGATTCAAAGGCACGAGATGCAAATCATTTTGCTCTCGTGTGGCACACATTACTTTTCACTTCAGCAGCGAGAACACATAAGTATTACTTAGAAGATAATACAATGAACATGAACAGATAGAAATAACGTTTATATTTATTATAAATCAAAATATTACTGAACATTTTCAAAGTAAAAGGTGCAATTATTGCAGTTCTGCAAATTCTGCAAATTTTATACAATACGATAGTAATGCAGTCACCGAACAAGTCTTCGCACCCTTAAAAGTCCCCTTTTATTGAAGACTAGCTGATCCGGCAAACTTCGTACCGCCTCAGAATCAATAAAAAAAAGTAGCAATTTCCCATATTTTCTCACCGTTTAAACCTTCCCTGGACATCCACAAATATTTCAAGACTAAAATTAGCCAAATTGGTTCAGCCGTTCTCGAGTTTTAGCGAGACTAACAGAATTGCAATTCATTTTTATATATAAGAAGATATCGTATGCTTTCAAATATTTCTCGCGAGACTTCTAAGGAAGGCAACTAAATTCCGCATTAGTAGCTTGCTGTTTCAACTCTTTTGGTGTTAAAATCCTGACTTCGACGCCAGTATCGCTCATCTTTTATGATTATATTTTTAATCTTATTCGATACTTTACTTTCTATTTCCGCAATTTTTTAAGGTGCGTTCAGAGACAGCGTTTGTGATGTTTTATTTTTCAAATATTAAAAATGGAAATAATTTTATAAATGTACCTACTTATGCATCAAGTATTGATTATGGTATGGATGGTATGGATGTTCGCTGCAAACTGAACAACAAAAACTACATCGAGAGTATCATCAAAGCAGCCTCGCGGAGTCCTGAACAGAGTGAGACGGTTTTCACGCCGGAGCAACGGTGTCTTCTTTACAAGACACAAATTCGTTCCTGCGTGGAGTACTGCTCACATCTCTGGGATGGATCCGCAAAGTACTTGTTAGATGCTCTCGACAGGTTGCAGCGACGTGCGGTCCGCATTATCGGAAATCCTGAGGTCACGAGTACCCTCGAGTCTCTGCAGATGCGTAGAGATGTTGCTTCCTTGGCTTGCTTCAGTTTTTTACCGTCTCTACCATGGTGAATGTTCTGAAGAGCTATTCCAATTAGTCCCACCCTCCCCCTTCCTATACAGGACGACACGTGCAGGACTTAGATGTCACCCCTATACGGTGCAGAACATTCCTTCAAGAACCAAGTGGTTCGGTGACTCTTTCCTTTGTCGAACCATTAAGACCTGGAATTCCTTGCCAGCTCACGTGTTTCCCTCTTCCTACAGTCCCGGGTCCTTTAAGCGGGGCGTGAAAAAGCATCTGATGAGGCCGTCAAGCTGAGTGCCACCATTGTTAACATGGCACGTGTATATAAGTATATAATGGTGGCCCTCTTTCTTGAGACTTTACCTTCAGCTTACCATCAGGCGAGGTAAAGTCAAATTGACGTGACCTATTTATAAAAAAAAAAATACTTATGCGTTACTCATTTTCGTATACAATAATACATTAAATAACAAATAATTGAAATAAATAACATGGTTATCCATTTACAAATACTTTCAGATTTAGTTTATTTACGTGTTTCCGAGCGAGTTTTCTTTGGGGAAGAATTTCGAAATTCGATCTTCAAATTACTTGTGTTTATGACTCGCTCGGACGGGAAAGAGACAGAGTGCAGTGTAGTTCGAAAGTTTGCCAACTTTTTTCGAAATCTATGGTTGGTAATGGTACCTACTCTTCATTAAAAAAAAAATAATTAAAAAGTTACTTTGTCTCACGCAGTGAGCAGAATCGCATTTTGCTCACTGTTTTTACGCAGCAAAACTTACATTTTCGAGTTACTGAAGTGAAAATAAATTTAACCTAAGACATTGCAGAATAACAATTATAATTAAATTAATTAATCATAATAATCAAACTTTTTGTAGGCCAACATTAGTATAGCGCTTCGTAATCATCTCTGGTACCTATCTATAGTTCGTCCACTATATTATTGTATTTTAGACAGCTCACATACAGTGTTTTTTTTTTTACGTGCAGGAAATCCCCACGGATACCCACCCCTCCGGAGCCGGAGGGGGAGGTTATGTCGGACTCCACGGATCAGTAAAAACGGTGGAAGTGTGAAGTGGGCGTGGCACGCGTGTCATTCTTATGCGGAGATTTGCAAGACCTTACAATTTCAACCTTCAGTCGTATCTGTCATCACGTGTATTTGACAGTTTTGCACCGTGTGTTATTTAATACTATTTAATAGAAATATGCCTTACTGGGCCATTTTGCAGTGCACAGATGATAATAGGAGCATAAATATTCGAAATGGAGTTGTTTTATACCATCAATAAGTCAGGATATAGCAGAATTTATAACGAATATTATTGAAATGCAAAGAAATAAAATCAAAACAAAATCAACCTTACCACATATCAATAGAGCTTGTTTTTGATTACACATAATAGACATGACATTCTTATTTATTCTAGAATTTTCTCCGCTACTCATTTAGTGATGTAGTCAAACTTTATCGATATCTAATTTTTTGGAAACATTTATTAACGTTTGTCAAATGACTTTATTGTTTTTTTTTTAATATCACGGAACATTCGGAACACTCCTCATACCCATTCAAAGGATACGGGCGTGCTGTTATGATGTGTAGTGGCATAGAAATAGCAATAATATGCGTTTGCAGTAATTACTGCTGATTTCCTGGTATTTATTGAAGAGTTTCGTGATCTCTCTCTGAAACCCTTTATCGGACCTTTACAAAAATTAAATGGGATCATTTCGGAATAGTCTTCTTTCGAACAAAGAAGGAATTTTGCAAATTTGTCTACACATGACGAAGCTATGCGCGTACAAACATGCAAAAATATAAACTTCCGTATTGAACAACTCCAGCTGGATATTTTCTAGTTTGTGGACGCGGCGCAACATGCATACGCGATCAGCAAATAGATTTTGGTGCTCTACGTTTTTCTCATTTTATGCAAATTAAATTAATTATTTCAAAGTAGTGTATGAAACTGTTTGTAATATGGTCTTAAAACACCCGTCTCATATTGTAAAATACTCGCACTCGTATTTTAAGTATCCTTAGACCACTTTCACATTTTCTGATATTGGGTACCTGACGCCGATAGCGGTCACCATGTGCTGTTTTCACATATATTCAATAAAATCGGTCCGATTCTGCCATTTTCTCGATCGCACAGACTGGATGAAAAAAAAATCCTAGTATCGAGTTCTTTTTATACTTTATTTTATTTCCTTCGATATCGGAGCCGACACTAATAGCGGATATCGGTAGCGCCGGATAATGTGAAAACGCTTTTATTATGCAACAGTTACATAAAATATCTACTATAAATGGACACTTGTTTTATTTCAATTAAATAGGAACATACGTAGTAACACGTATTCATACCTTTTTAATCGTAAATAAAAACATCCCTCTTTTTTAGTACTCTTAGATTATAATTACTAACAGAGTTTCGAATCCTTTGATATTTTGAAAACAAATTACAAATCTATCGATATTGCCAACTTTTTGTTTCACCGCTCTAGCGTTAATGTAAGAGAGTTAGAGTGAGAGAGATAATACTACAAAGTAATATCAACCGTATTCATAAAAGGTTCTAAATAACATTCTTAAAATAAATGGACATCTGTTGGGGAGTAGTTGAACTTTTTCGTAATAGAGTTAAGGTGAGTAGCAAGTTTGATTCAGATACAAAACGTCGTAAATTCCTTTTTTTATCTATATTAAAGTTATCACTAATGCCAATCAATAAGGTATGTTTTCGTTCTGCAGTGTGCATAATTTAGGCTAATTTGGTGTTAAAGATATACGACCAATCAAAACAATTGTTTACTAGTAGTGCAACGTATCATTATCTGGTTATATGTGTGAGTTTGGCGACATTGGTTCCGCTATTGAATCTGTCCTATCACACTTCTAATAGTTTTTTCTGTTCTGTGTCGGACTCGAACCGACTAAACCGCACGCCGTCTCTGGGTCGTAGTGCTAGGCCGAAGGTGAGGTTGTCATGCGACATATCCCTCGCACCCCGGCTGACCCAGGGCCATCCCTTTCGGTCTGGCCCTCCTCGGGAACACACAGTGGTCGATATAACTTCGTTCCGGAATCAATGCCTAAAACTCCGAACAAAAATTAGGCGCCAATACGTCATATGTCATTGACAACGTCACGTCAACCAGAACGCAATTTTAGGGATGGAGTTAGTCGATCGACTGTGTTTTACATAACTTGTAAATTTCACAATCTAAATCGATTACAGAAAATTAAAATTATATGTTACTGGTGGATTTGACCAACTTCTGCAATAGGAAGAGATTCTCAATTCTGATGTTTATGTTCTTTTAATGTTCGTACGCGCATAGCTCTGTCGTGGTCGTCTGTAGACGAATTTACAAAATTCTTTATTTGTTCGAAAGAGGTTTGTTCCGAAATAGTCCTATTTCAATTTCTTAAAGATCTGATGATAAGCTTCAGACACAGACCTCCGAACTCTTCAATAAATACCAGGGAATCAGACGCGATTGCGGCAATCGCATATTTGTTAGGTTTAACGCATGTCGGTTTTGTTAGATTTATGACCATCCTGTGACACGGTATGTACATTACTGTGGTTAACGACACGCTGGAATTATTTAGAATTGGAGAAAAGAACTCTTTAGCAATGTACACCATGAATGTTTCGTTTAAGTTAGGTATAGAGGGTATGCAGGAATGCTGAATGCTCTAGATTTTGACTAAATACTACCTATTTAGTTAAAATAATGGAGTTCCTTAACTACGCACGATATGAATGTTTCGTTTGGGTTATGGGAGGAATATTATTGATTCTACAGGTAGTTTATTATAGATTGGTACATTTCTAGCTTGCATTTAAGTTGTTTACTTTCAAAATAACCTTTGATGCAGACTTCCTACTTTGAGAGAAATATTTAATCTTATTTAACATGTTTTGATTTAATATTTTCTAGTAGCGTGGTTAATAAGCTCATCCGAAAGCGCTTTCAACAAGTCAGTGTTGAGCTCACAAAAAAAGGGATAAATAAGTAATTTTAACGAAAAATATAACCAAAATGTCCCGAAAAGTAAAAATAAATAACTAATTCATACAACTGAAAATATAAATATACGAGTTGGACTTTTCTTGAAGTCAGTGCCAAGCCAAGCAGGGTAAAATTTCGATTGAGACATCAATCCTGCCCGCCAATTTATATTGTGTTGACCCACAATTTTAAGAACCACACACCCATTTCATGCAGTGCAATTTTTCTCTATAACTCAGTTTAATATTTTTGTTAAAATAACTTATTTATTTATATTTAAGTGATTTAAGACTAATTATTGTCACGCTGGCACTATGAAAGGATTTGTCGAAGGTGCGTTGTTGCCCTTTTAAGTCGAAAAAAAAAGCAAAGATATCAATCGATTGTATCAATTTGAATTAAATCTTTAAGCATTTTTCATGCTATATATTTAAATCGAATAAAGAGATTATTATCCAATAAATTTTTTTTGGAATCACTACGTCGTAAGAGACGACTAAGGGAACACCAAAGGATGGGCAGCGGCGTCTTTTGTGATGCATCCTTATATATAATACCGCGCTCGCCAACCCGTTTACCAAGCGTGGCGAGTATGGCAAGAAACTTCCCAATGAGCGGACAAAAATAAGACAGGGGCAGGGAGTGCGAAGAATCTCCGGCAGAGATTCAGCTACCACCCCAAACGAAAACTGGCCCTGGTAACACACAACGTTAGCACGATGAGGACTGACGAAAAGCTGCTCGAGGTGGAAGAGGAAATAAGTAGGTTGCACTGGGACATTGTTGGGTTGTCCGAAGTGCGAAGAGCGGGGGAAGGCACGATAACCCTGAAGTCCGACCACCTACTCTACCACCGGGAGGGTGACAGAAAGTCACTGCATGGTGTCGGGTTCCTCGTCCACAGGTCCCTTATTAACAACGTCATATCCATCGAGAGTATCTCGAGCCGGGTGGATTACCTGATACTCAGAGTATCCAAAAGATACTCGTTGAAGGTCATCCAGGTGTACATGCCCACCAAGTCACACTCCAATGAAGAGGTCGAGGAAGTGTATGAGGACATAAGTAGGGCCATACATGCTTCCAAAACCTATTTCACTGTTGTTATGGAGGACTTCAACGCGAGACTGGGCGAACGAAGCGATGGGGAGTTGAAGGTGGGGCCTTTTGGATATAGGCAGCGGAATGACCGGGGCCACATGCTGGCGAACTTTGTGGAAAAAGAGGGTCTCTACGCGATGTACTCTTTCTTCAGAAAGCCATCTCAGTGAAAGTGGACCTGGCTAAGCTCCGCTAACATGGCGTATGAGGTTGACTACATCTTGACGACAAAGAGGCAAGTATTCAATGATGTCTCTGTGATCAGCCGTGTAAAAACCGGTAGCGATCACCGTATCGTAAGAGGCACATTGAATATTAGCCCTAGACTAGAAAGGTCACGTCTGATGAAGTCAACACTCAGACCGTCATATGCCGATGTCCGGGACTCCGATAGCTTTCAGCTCGAACTATCCAATCGTTTCGACTGTCTACAAGATCTCGTTTCAGTGGACGAGGTTAACAACGTGCTGGTAGAAGCTGTCCAAACGGTGGGATCTAAATTCTTTAGGTCTCGCCCTAAACAAAAACCTCAGAAAATTTCGACCCAGACCCTTGATGTCATGGCCAAACATCGATATATGCCGCTACAGACGACGCTGAGGCATATAGACAGCTCAACAGACGCATACAGAAATCTTTGCGACACGACATTCGCTCCTATAATATTAAAACTAGTAAGAGGACGATAGAGCGCAACAAAAGCTCCAAAGTGTTTGCGAGGAATGCGTCCGTTGGACAAAGCCGGTTGACGAAGCTGAAAACGTAGGATGGCGGCATGGCAACGACAACGGCAGAGGTACTTAGGGAGGTCGAAAGGTTTTATGGACAGCTATATACATCTGTAACATAGCCCGTTGGCATGGCTAAAGATCCAAGAGCCAAGCTTACCCGACATTATACCGAAGATATCCCGGACATCAGCTTGTACGAGATTAGAATGGCCCTCAAACAGCTAAAGAATAACAAAGCGGCGGTGAGGGCGAAATTACAGCAGAGCTTTTGAAAGCTGGCGGAACGCCGGTACTGAAGGTCCTTCAGATGCTCTTCAATTCCGTCCTACACGAAGGCATAACGCCGGAAGCGTCGGAAGAGGGGTGTGGTGGTCCTTTTCTTCAAGAAAGGCGATAATACTTTGTTGAAGAATTATAGGCCCATCACGCTCCTGAGCCACATTTAAAAGCTGTTTTTTATAAGCTGACTAGCTGTCGACCGCGGCTCCGCCCACGTGGATGACGGTTATCGCGAATCGGACTATAATTTGAGATTTAAACTATCCTATCTCTCAAGTTGGATCGAACTGCACATGGTGTGCGAATTTTATTATAATCGGTTAAGTGGTTTAGGAGTCCATTGAGGACAAACATTGTGACACGAGATTTATATACATTAAGATTACGAGCCGTCTCGCCAACAGGCTCGATGACTTCCAACCTCCCGAACAAGCCGGATTCCGAAAAGGCTACATTACCATAGACCACATCCACACGCTGCGGCAGGTTATACAGAAGACCAAAGACTATAAACGGCCTCTCTGCTTAGGATTCGTGGACTATGAGAAAGCCTTCGATTCGATCGAAATATGGGCCGTGCTACAGTCTCTCCAGCGGTGCCGGATCGATCACCGGTATATCGAAGTGTTGAAGTGTTTATACCGGAACGCCACTATGTCGGTCCGAGTACAGGAACAGAGCACGAAGCCAATTCCACTGAAAAGGGGCGTTAGACAGGGAGACGTTATCTCTCCGAAACTGTTTAGCGCTGCCTTGGAAGACGTCTTCAAGCTAGTGAACTGGAAAGGACGTGGCATCAACGAGTATATCACTCACCTTCGGTTTGCCGATGATATTGTGATTATGGCAGAATCGCTGGAAGACTTGAACACCATGCTCGAAGACCTCAACAGAGTATCCCAACAGATGGGCCTTAAGATGAACATGGACAAGACAAAGGTTATGTCAAATGTCCATGTTACGCCTCTACCGGTTCATGTTGGGGACTCAGTCTTAGAAGCTGTTGACGAGTACGTCTACTTGGGTCAACTGATCCAGGCCAGGTAGGCAATTCCAGCTTCGAAGACGAGGTAAATCGACGAATCCGACTTGACTGGGCAGCGTTCGGGAAGCTACGAGATGTCTTCTCGTCCGACATACCTCAGTGCCTGAAGACGAAAGTCTTTAACCAATGTGTGTTATCAGTGATGACTTACGGATCTGAAACGTGGTCCCTCACTATGGGTCTCTTAAACAACCTCAAAGTCGCTCAACGAGCTACGGAAAGGGCTATGCTCGGTATTTCCTTACGTGATCGCGACAGAAATGATGATATCCGTAGGAGAACAAAAGTAAATGACGTAGCCCAGCGGATTAGCTGGTTGAAGTGGCAGTGGGCGGGACACATAGCGCGCAGAACAGATGGCCGATGGAACAAAAAAGTTCTGGAATGGCGACCGCGTACGGGCAAACGTAATGTAGGACGCCCAACGGCCAGGTGGAAGGACGACCTCATTAAGGTCGCCGGGAAGCGCCAGCGCGGCAAGATTCGGGCTGCTTTAGATCGGTCATTTTGGAAGTCTATGGGAGAGGCCTATGTTCAGCAGTGTACTGTGTGTGGCTGGTGTGATGATATAAATATAACTCTGACCTTTTTTTTTACTTGGGGAAATCCCTACGGATACCCCCTCTCCGGAGACGGAGGGGGAGGTTATGTCGGACTCGAACCGACTTAACCGCACGCCGTCTGTGGGTCGTTGTGCTAGACCGGAGGTGAGGTTGTCAGGCAACATATTCCTCGCACCCCGGCTGACCCAGGGCAACCCCTCTCGGTCTGGCCCTCCTCGGGAGGGGGACCACGCGGTCACCGACTCGCACCCGGTGTAGGGAGGCGCGCATCTCACGATGCGCCGTGGCTTGCTTCTGCTAGGATGACGGGTAGCTACATCGCGCACCGCGTCCGCTCTGCTGTCTCCTTCACGAGCAAAAGCTGCTCGCTGAAGGAGGCGCTGGCCGCCCACTCATCCGCGCAGCGGACCATCGCCGCGAGTAGGGTGAAGAGCGTGAGCACTCTCACCCCCAGGGCCGCAACAAGCTCCCGTCTTGGCGTCTCAAAGGCCGGACACTCGGTGAGCGTGTGCAGCCCCGAGTCCACGCTTGCGTCGCAGTGATGGCACGCGGGCGTTGGCTTTATGCCCATGAGATGCAGATACCGCCCGAAACTACCGTGTCCGGTAATGATCTGCGTGTAACTCTGACAATCTCCTAATGATATGAAAAATTACGTACAAACAATATGTGCTCCAGCATAATGGGTCATGATAATGGGTTTTACAGAAACTTATCATATCTATATAAAAGGAATAGATAATTTAGAAACCCACTTGATAAATTTGAGTGAAAGATTTTTTTTACCACTTACATTTTGGCGTCAAAAACCCAACGTATCGCTTTTATTCATATTTTATGCACTCAAGAACACTTGGGCAATAAATACCTTTCATTCATTTCATTATTTCATTGAAACCCGTACGGTGGATCAGAAGAAACATAACCCTTCTTGGCATTCAGGTAAAAAGTAGTGAAAAATTGAACTGGCCCCCGATTCTGCTAATTTTATGACATTACAAAACCATTGTCATACTGCTGACATTGCATAAAATGTCATTAAATTTTAGACTTTATGGCTGAGGTTTAAAGTCCAAAATGAAAGGGTTAAAACATTTTTCGTTCACTCTACAAGATTGTCATTTAATTTTAGACTTTAATTGTATTCCGGTAAAGTCTAAAGTTAAATGGCATTAGTTACAGTGTCTGAGGTACCGCAGTGGTTTTGCCATGAAAAAATAATAGCAGAATCAAGGCCCTGATCGAATGGACTCGGTAACTCATACTACCACTCGTACGACTACTTATCTTAATATATACAAATCTCGTGTCACAATGTTTGTCCTCAATGGACTCCTAAACCACTTAACCGATTACCTATAATAAAATTCGCACACCATGTGCAGTTCGATCCAACTTGAGAGATAGGATAGTTTAAATCTCAAATTATAGTCCGATTCGCGATAACCGACATCCACGCGGGCGGAGCCGCGGGCGACAGCTAGTTATGTAATAAAATATTAATTCGAACAGTTTGTATTAAAATTTAGTTTTATAAATAAAATTTGAATTGTAGCCATTGTATCTGTTTTCTACCTCAAATATTTTTACTTCACTGGCGCACGTCACTACTCATTGGGTGGTGTGGAATGCACTGTAATAAAATATTTACATTTAATGTTGTTATATACCTTGCATGCTTGGTTATATTTATATTTTACATTTATTTTGCCTATGCTGGAAATCATAATTGATACAAATGTCATGAAAATATTTATCAGATTATGTTATAAAATATTTATTCCAACAGTATTTCTGGCTAGTATTGTTATGTAAAATTCTCAAGCTCTAAAAAAAACATTTTTAAATAAATTTTTAACTGAAGCCATTGTTTCTACTTTCTACCTCAAATATTTTTACCTGCTAATTTACTGCCCACACGACTTTATTGTATATGTCTGAAACTATTGAGTATTATAAGAAGTCCGAAAACAAAAAATAAAAAATAAATATTGATTTTCAAAAAATAAAATCTAAATTCGATTTCTTTTTTGCAATCGGTACTTTAAAAGCGGCTCGTTCGAGCCAGGTGCCAAGTTAATTCGTACGAGTAGTAGGCATGTAGTAGGTATTGGATGCAAAGAAATTAGCTTTCATTATTGAATCTAACTTCAAATAGGTTTGCACTATCGGTTTCTATAATATCCTTGCTAAACTTTATCCACTTTTCACAATAGGAATTTAAGTTAGTATTGTTTATTAGTAAAAACGTAAGCAACCAAATAATAAACACAGCAGTCGTAACGGGACTATTTGCTTTACCAACTCGAAAGGCGTGAACGGCGAAATTATTCGTGACGTTCATACAAATGAATTCCTAAATCAGACCACATTTTCAGAATCGTTAGGGAGTATTATTAAAACTCATTCAGCGAGTCAGTCAGGGACTAAATACTTTAAATCTGAATTATAGCACAAGCGATTAGTGAATAGTTAAGGTGAATAGAGAATACTTAAGGTGACTTAATTCAGTCTAGTGAATCAGACTCAGTGAATCGTTTCAGACAACTGAATCAAGATTACCCATGCCTACAACTGATTCGCCCCTGCGTTTTGCAGGCTTTTGCTATAAATTTGTATAGTTTTTATTTACGTCTATGCTATCATATCCAACACCATATCCAATAGAACCATATAAAACCAAGTAAGTATAAGAAGATAGACATAGATAAAATAGAACAATAATTTCGGGAAAAACGTAGGCTACACAAGTCATAGAAAATAATAGAAATAAAAATAAATGAACTGACATTTTTCTAACGCAATAGTCGATTCAATTCACCCATCACTGTTTCACATCACCAGACGCAGAAATTCCCGCCGAATTTAACGTCATTGAATTGATGTTGCCTTTTCGCACTTGCAAGTCGCAATCCCCAAGATAAACGGTGGAGTGGAAGACAAAACGAATTTAAGGAAACTGAATCCCAGTGATCTGACTAATTATTTTTGCTAACCCTAGTTGATATCCTAAGAATCCGTAAGGAAATCATCATGGTAGGCAAGACAAATAAGCTGTTTGTCTTGAAGCGCGGTAAGCATTCTCTTCTTTCTTACTACCAGCTAAGTTGAATAATTTTAATTCAATTCTGAATATGATGAGTTTTGCAAATGTTATCCAAGCTATTGATTTAGCAGAAACCTCTTCTATATCAAAGTTCTTTGTGATAGTGACTCACATTTTCAAGTGGATGGATGGGCCTGATTGCTACCATAAAATGCATATAGTCTAGCTTATTCTATTACCTAAGTAGGTACTGCCTTTTGGTAACGTAAAATGTAATGATTATTCCAGGTGGTAGAATGGAGGAGGTTCATATTGACAAAATTACTTCAAGGATTAAGAAGCTGTGCTATGGGCTAAATATGGATTTTGTTGATCCTGTAAGTGATTTTAAATACTATTAACCATTCTGGACCAGGCTATATAAAACTACTAGACAATCAACTACACAATTAGTAAATTTTGTTTGTTGAGTATAAAGAAATGACATGGCATACCTTTCAATTAAATTAAAAACCTTTTAAATACTTAGCTTAGGATGGGCCAGCAGTGGGTTTTATATTGTCCTCCTTTTTGTTCAATGGTCAACCTCTATATGGGTTTCAGAGAGTTAATTTTTGACACATAGCTACCATCACAAAGATTTTTCTTCCAGGTTTCCATTACACTGAAAGTTATAAGTGGTATATATTCTGGGGTAACAACTGTAGAACTGGACAACTTAGCAGCTGAAACAGCAGCCACTATGACAACCGATCATCCTGATTATGCAATATTAGCTGCTAGATTGGCTATATCCAACTTGCATAAAGAAACTAAGAAACACTTCTCAGGTAAATGAAAAATATAAAATCTCCTCTGGTTATAAAATAATTGGATGTATTATCTCTTAGCATTAATAAATGAACTAAATTATTCATTCTTGATTTCAGATGTTATAACTGATTTATATAACATAATCAACCCGTACACCAAGAAAACTACACCGATGATTTCTGATTATCATTACAATATAATCATAAAAAATAAAGAGAGATTAGATTCGGCCATTGTCTATGATAGAGATTTCAAATATAATTACTTTGGATTCAAAACTTTGGAAAGATCTTACTTACTGAAGATCAATAACAAGGTAGTTTTACTCATTTTATTTCTGCACATACCTATTTGGTTAGTTTATCTATATTGTTACTGAAAAATAAATTGCTATTTTAGGTTGCAGAAAGGCCTCAGCACATGTTAATGAGAGTATCCATTGGCATACATGGTGAAGACATAGATGGAGCTATACAAACATATAACTTATTGTCTGAAAAATATTTTACCCACGCTAGTCCAACCCTTTTCTCTGCTGCCACACCACGCCCCCAATTGTCATCTTGTTTCCTTATTGCAATGAAAGATGACAGTATTGAAGGAATTTATGATACTCTGAAGCAATCTGCTTTGATTTCTAAATCTGCTGGTGGGATTGGTGTCCATGTGCACAATATAAGAGCTAAGGGTACTTACATAGCAGGTACAAATGGAGTCTCGAATGGCCTGGTTCCTATGTTAAGAGTATATAACAATACTGCTCGTTATGTAGATCAAGGTGGTAATAAGCGACCTGGAGCTTTTGCTGTATACTTGGAGCCTTGGCATGGTGACATCTTTGAATTCTTAGATTTGAAAAAGAACACTGGCAAAGAAGAAGTACGTGCTAGAGAACTATTTTATGCTTTATGGATACCAGATCTGTTTATGAAGAGAGTAGAAGCAAATCAAAATTGGAGTCTTATGTGCCCCCACATGTGTCCTGGACTTGCTGATTGCTGGGGTGAAGAGTTTGATACTCTGTATGAGCAATATGAGCAAGAAGGACGGTTTATTAAGCAAGTAAAGGCTCAGGTCTTGTGGAAAGCTATAATAGAATCCCAGGTAGAAACTGGTACTCCTTTCATGCTTTACAAAGACTCTTGTAACAGCAAAAGTAATCAAAAAAATTTAGGTACTATTAAATGTAGTAATCTCTGCACTGAAATAGTTGAATACACCTCACCAGAGGAAGTTGCTGTTTGTAATTTGGCTTCAATAGCTTTGAACATGTTTGTTAATGAAGATAAGACCTATAATTTTGAAAAGTTAAAAGAAGTTACTAAAATAATAACCCAAAATCTAAATAAAATAATTGATGTCAACTACTATCCAGTGCCAGAAGCAAGAACATCAAATATGAGACACAGGCCCATTGGGATTGGTGTGCAAGGTTTAGCAGATGCTTTCGTTTTGATGCGAATTCCTTATGAGAGTCACACAGCCATTGAACTAAACCAACAAATATTTGAAACAATTTACTATGGAGCACTAGAAGCAAGTTGTGAATTAGCTGAAAAACATGGAGTGTATGAGACATACAGTGGCAGCCCTGCTAGCCAAGGAATATTACAGTACGATATGTGGAACAAGGTTCCTACAAGTCTATGGAACTGGGCTGCTCTTAAAGAGAAAATTGCTAAACATGGTCTAAGAAATTCACTCCTACTGGCCCCCATGCCTACAGCATCTACTGCCCAGATATTAGGCAACAATGAGTCATTTGAACCATTCACATCAAATATTTATCAAAGGCGTGTTTTATCTGGCGAGTTCCAAGTTGTAAATCATCACCTTCTACATGATTTAACAGAAGCAGATTTATGGGATGAAGATATGAAGAATCTTATTATCCATCATAATGGATCAATTCAAAAGATTGAATCTATACCCAAGGAAATACGAGATTTGTATAAAACTGTTTGGGAAATTTCTGTTAAAACCACAATCCAAATGGCTGCAGACAGAGGTGCTTTTATTGATCAAAGTCAGTCTTTCAACATTCATGTTGCAGAGCCAAATTACGGAAAATTGACATCCATTCATTTCTATGCATGGAAGATGGGTTTAAAAACAGGCATGTACTATTTACGTACAAAACCAGCAGTTAATGCTATACAGTTTACTGTTGATAAGTCTAAGGTAAAGAGTAAAGCTACAAATGGCATTAACGGCAAATCTGCTGAGGGTAAATCAGAGGCTGATGACGCCAATATGGCAGCCATCACGTGTTCCTTACAAAACAAAGAAGACTGTTTAAGTTGTGGGTCCTAGTAGGTATTCTTAATCGTCTCATCGGAAAATGTCCTTTTCTCGAAATGTCCGTTCTCATAATGTCCTTCTCTGCATGGATTTCTGCATGGTTAAAAAAAATAATAACCACGAAGGCTTAATGCATTAGCCTTCTAACCTAACCTAACCAAGCCGGATTGCGCAGCTATCACAATAGACTGTAATCCTGATTCTGAGAAAGGGACATTATGAGAAAGGACATTTCGAGAAAAGGACATTATGTGATGAGACCTTCTTAATTTAATACCTTTACAGCTTTATATTTCATTTAAAAATTGCGAATTAATGTAATGATCATATTATTAAGATTTTATACGTTATCTTAAAAAAAAAGTACTCTAGCTATGTATAACGGATTGCTAGGTCTCTCTCATTGGTTGATAAGTCCTTTTGTTGATGTTTTGATTAGTTCGTATTGTGCACATGCGCAAATTTTTTGACTTCGTTCAAGAAGTTTATTGTCACCTATAGCTAGACACCTACAAGCTTCCGTTTACTTTACACTAAACACTACTACAGCGCAGAAGTGGGGGCTGGCTCGCATATCGCAATTGTGCTTGTCCAATCCAATATTGGTTACTAGTTCCACTAATTGCTGTAATTATGAACATTGTGTATTTTTATGTCGTGTATTTTTGTGGTTTTAATTATTATTTGTAGAATTTGAAATATACCACATGAATAAGTTCTTTATTTTTTTATTTTATTTTAAAACTGGTGAAACTAACCAGGGCTCTAGTGTAATCAGTTTTTTAATAAATAAATAAATAAATATTCCACAACATTTCACACAACGCTATCTAAACCCATGGTAAGCATAGCTTAACTAGCTTGTGTTATGGAATCTAGAATGCAGGTAAACATACTTAGATACTTTTTTTGTAAATACATACATAATATACATAGAAACACCCAGACCAATGCAAATATACATAGTCATGCATACCTACAAATATTTGCATTGAGCGGGGATCGAACCCGCGCCATTTCTGCTGCATGATGTTCTTATGAAAGGCAGCGTTTCTACGAAACTGAAGAGGCTCAAGGGTGTTAATGGGCCGCCACATTTTTAGAGAGAGCGTCTATGACAGCAACGGCCTTTACTATAATATGTGGCAAAAGCACGCATTGTTTCAGTCTATAACTAAGTGGTTAATGAGTTTAGCCTTACGATCAAGGGGGTTGGTTGAACTAATCACGGTCTCGCGTCATTAGTTATTGGTCCTTTTGCTGTTGTTTTGTTCACGAAGTTTGAAGGCACCTAAAAGGGACAGGAAATAAGATAGGTAGGTACTTACCTTACGTAAAAAAGCGCATGTTTTTATTCTCGGTGCGGCCAAGTTCAGTGACAAGCTACCTTTTTCCCCCTAATGTGAGACAATATGTAACGAATTAGAAAAAAATATATTTAGTGTTTTACCTAAAAGGTTTTTAGTTTCTGTCAAGTTTAAATTAGGGGAATTTCCACCAAGTTACGAGCAAAAGTTAAAACTTGGTGGGAATTATTCTGTTTTTATAAGGACGAGATAGATAGCTTTTTTATAGTTTAAATTATGAAAAAAAGTACCCATTAGGGTCAGTCCCCACTGAAAGAGCAGCGCGGCGGTTCGCAGCGGCTTTTTTACAAAATATTACAAACTATTTTAAATCTTATCTACGGAAGAAAAAGATCAATCATTTGAAGGCGAAGGAGAGGCCGCGCGGCTGCGGTTGACCTTAGGCTCAATCCCCACAGAAAGAGCAGCAGCCGTCGGCGGCCCGACTTTTGTATTAAAAATGATCGCGAGCAGGCTCCATTGCCTTCAAATGACTATGATATTTTTCTTGCGTAGATAAGATTCAAAATGGATTCTAATATTTTGCCTTAGAGAGCCGCTGCTCTTACAGTGGGGATTGACCCTTAATAAATTGTACTTAAAATATAGATTGCTTTTATCCGAATGCGCCAGCGAGTATGTATATAGTTTTTCTTTATAGGCTGGATGGATTTCGATGAATGGGGTCTCAAATGAAAGGTATAAAAATAAGTATACTATGGATTTTTGGTGCTAAATTGTCCTGTCACATGTACATGTTGATTGATTTACACGTTTACAAGTAGTATCCTTCAAAATCAGTAAGTTATTACCTGAATTAGGAATGCCTCAGATGTGAACTTAAGTCATAAGATCCTGAATCCCTTGCTTCTATAGTATGAAGACTATGCATATGTCTCCTTTGCTGAAACTTCAAGTCTTTAAAAGAAATATTTAGATCTCTAAAGGCATTTAACATAAATACTGCAGTTATGACTATTAGAAAACCACATATACACCCTACAATATCTGAGGATTCCATGTGATCCCATTCCCTAAATAGAATGCCTGAAGCAATTATAACAAGTATGGTGAACATAACATAGTAAACAGGAGTAACCACACTTGTATTAAAAATATCTAAAGACTTGTTCAAATATATCATTTGTATCATAATACAAATTACAGCAGTTACCAAAAGTAACCAAAATATATGGTTAGAAAAATTATTAACTTTTCCAGAAAAGGTTTCTCTTACACCTAAGGCAACTCCTTTACAAAATACAACAGTTAAACTGCCAATAGATGAACATAATAACAAATACACAACAATGTTTGTGTTTCCAAATCGAGGTATAAAAACTAATTTTATGATTAAAGTCATAAAAAATATTATTCCTATATAACTTATGAATAAATTATCAAGTAACTTTTGTACCAACTCATCAAAAGTATTAATCTCTTCAGCTTTTGGTGAATGTATCACAAATATTACTGATCCAACTATGCAGAGTAAACATCCAATCTGCAATAAAATATTCTTGGATAAGAAAAATGAAAAGATTTCAAATTTTGAAAAATAAGAAAAAAGAACTGACAATCTTACCTTTCCTATAAAATTAAGTTTCTCATTTAGAAACTTTGAAGATAACACAGCAGCTACTAAAACACTTAAAGCACCTAATGGAGTCACCAAAGCTGCAGGTGCAAATGCATATGCTAACAAATTAGCAGCTTCACCAATACCCACTGTAAATATTATAGTAAAAATAATATAAATTATGTAAAAAAGAATATCTACAGGCATGTGAACTTTGGATCTACTAAAAGAAAAAAATATGCTACAAGATCTGTACATCCCCTCTGCTTAGTTTCATAATTAATAAGTAAATTTCAAAGGTGATCAGAAAAATGATAATATAATTGGAAAAGTTATGTTCAAAGTGTTCAAACAACCAATTCTCACTATGACTTTATGAAAGAATTACTTACTAGTTAAAAGACCGAGCCACCACATCCATTGTTTTAGATAAGCAAATCCACCAGCAGCAGCTCTTAGGTTTCCTGAAGATTGGAGCTTTTTCAAGGCAACCTTTTTAATAATGAAACTTGATCCGATGAATAAACTAGACGTTAAAGCGAGGCTTAACCCTATAGCAAAATGAGTATTATCGTACTTATGGCCACCAACTGTTAACTGAGAAATCTTCATTTTGATTAAAAAATAATAATTTTACCTGTAACAAATTAAAGATTCAGTTTAGTTTAGTTTAGCATTATATAGTTTATTCTGCAATTCAATATACGATTGATGAAAACGGATTGATACCAATTATCTCCTTATAAGGTGAAAAGACAGTAGCACATATTACACGGGAAATCGTGTGTAGATAATAGAAGTAACTAACAAGTAAAAACATTTATGGTTTCCTTTTAGTAATTTCCTTTCAACTTTCACTATTTGATTGCCGTTTCCTAATTTTATTTTTGTGTTTTGTTTGTTTGTTAACTGATAAGCGGTGCATGTTATCGATGACACATTACATCTGTCAACATCAACATCAACATGACACAATGTGACATAATAACACCCAAATAGAAACGTAAAGGTAGGACTACAGCTCACATTTCGCAACAAAACATGTAAATAGAGATTAATTTACTTACATCTGTATGGTTTTTACTATTTATTTTTATAAAATTTCGTACTTTAGAGAAAGAGAGAAAGAATACTCTACACCTCGTCATACTCTTATGTTAGTTTATTTCTGTTCTGTGCATAAGGTACTTATTGTTAAATTTTTGGCAACGTTTGTTAACCTATATGATTCCGTCTGTAAGTCCGGTTAAAAAATAGGGGTTAAAGTATGTAATTGCCGTTTCATTGTAATAGGTACTTCGAATTGACATAGAACCTTCATGGTTTGAGATTTTTGAGTGAAACTTTTTCCACATGGTACCTATGTAGTTCTTCATTTAAAAATGTGCAACATTCGATTATCGACTTTCAGTTGTTTTTTTTATTCAGCTTAGACAAGAAAGATGGATACTTCGAAAAGTCGAGTGATTTTTGAATACGAGTTCCGACGCGGAACTAAGGCGGCAGAAACAGCTCGCAATATCAATGTTGCGTTTGGAGAGGGGACTGCTAATGAACGCACCGTGCGATTTTGGTTTAAACGCTTTCGTGATGGAAACTTTGATTTGAAGAACGAACCACGAGGAAGGCCGTCCACACAGGTGAATAACAATGAATTGAAAGACATGGTGGAAGCCGATCCGAGCCAAACTACCCAGGAATTAGCTGCATGGTTTAACGTTACCTTACCAACAATATTGACTCATTTGCGTCAAATCAATAAAATAAAAAAATGTGAAAAATGGGTACCTCATGATTTGACTGATCTGCAGAAAGAAATGCGTGTTGAAACTTGTGTTGCCTTGTTGAATCGATACAGAAATGAAGGAATATTGGATCGAATTGTGACATGTGATGAAAAGTGGATTCTTTACGATAACCGTAAGCGAAAAATGCAATGGCTGACCCCAGGTGAAACGCCACAATAGTGTCCTAAAGCAAAGCTTACCAATAAAAAGGTAATGGTAACTGTTTGGTGGTCTCAGCATGGTGTTATTCACTATAGCTTTCTACGATCTGGTCAAGCAATAACGGCAGATGTCTACTGTGCCGAACTCCGAACAATGATAGCAAAACTAGCAGTGAAACAGCCCCGACTCATGAATCGATCTTCACCATTATTGCTCCATGATAACGCGAGACCTCATACAGCACGAGAAACCGTTTTAACTCTACAGGAACTGCAATTAGAAACTATCCGTCACCCTCCGTATTCGCCAGACCTTGTTCCAACAGACTACCATTTTTTTCGTGATTTGGACAATTTTCTATGTGATAAAAAGTTTTCTTCTCAGGAGGCAGTACAAAATGCTTTCACACAGTTTGTCGAATCTAGATCACCAGAGTTCTGTCGCAAAGGCATAAATGACCTTCCTACTAGATGGCAGCAATGTATAGATAATAATGGTAATTATTTTGATTACATAAATACGTTAAATTAAAAAAAAACGAATTTCAATTTGTCAGTACAAATCGGCAATTTCATACCTTAACCCATAATATTTGACCCGATTCACAATAATAGCACTTTTTTGACTATATACCCGCGACATATATATTGTTCAGTAAATAAAGTTATTTTTATTCATATCTTATATCTTTAAACGAGAAATTCTTGTAAATATAGGGTGGAAGATTTAACCTTACCTGGAGGGGAAGTTGGTACTCTAAATATTGCAGATAGCGAATAAAAAGAAACAAAACTGCATTCAAAGATTTAGAAAACTCGCTTGCCACACCCGGTAATCGAACTGACTAAAATCCTGTATTTTTATGGCATCAATCAATAATGTCAATCATAAGGATAAAATCTGTCTAAGAGACATGGTAAATCAAATGAAAAGAAGTCCATTAAATCTTAACTTATTAAACCAGTGCCAGCAGATACAGCATTTTTACCCAAGGAGTCATCAGAAACCTTATCACCAATAAACTTATCTTTAAAAACAAATATTTATTAAAAGGAGTAAATATTAAATGACAACTGTTAACGGTTTTGAATGATACTTTATTAGGTAACTTCACGAGGAGCCAGGTAGCTTTTAATTTAGAAGGCTTAATTGGAAACCTCCATGCGGTGCACCCTGGGCAACGGGAATGGCGAGAGAATTGCCGTATTGGTGGTGATTTTTTTCTTCTTCATCATCTTAGCGTTCATTCCAGTCGCGCCCGACGCTTTCACTATTACTTTACTAGTCTAACTTGGGTTTGGCTTAGCTTCGATATTTTCCGAGAAGCGACTGCCATCTGACCTCCACAACCCAAAGGTAATATTGAAGCATAGCAGTTAGACCAGTTGCTGGACTTTTAGAATTTCAACTACCCGTAACGACTGCGATAGATATTCGTATGGCAACTGAGACCAACGGCTTAACGTGCTCACCGACGCACGGCCAGACCAATGCAAATACCCATAATATATACATGCATGTAAATATTTGCACTGAGGGGGGATCGAACCCGTGCCTCCTCGGTAGCGGCCGCGACATGCCACACCACAGAAGCTGTTAATGGAGCCATGTGACTGCGTGCGGTTTTAGTCGCTTTTAGTTCGATGTAACTACCCCCTACTGGTCAGTAGCGGTATCCGCATGAAAAAAATAATTTTATTCAAATGTCGAATTTAATAAAATTGTTAGTATGATATCAGATGAGCCTTTGAGTTAAAGTGCTTTATTTTGTCAACTGTATTTATAAGTTTAGATTTCAAGAATTTCCTTTCCTTTAATTTACCATGTTTGTTAGAGAGATTTGATCCTTATGATTGACCCTATCGATGGATTTTATCTCAAAAAATAATCTCAAAAATAATAATAAATAATAAATCCTGTTTATGTCATCCATCGATAGGGTTCGATTACCGGGTGTGGGAAGCGAATTTTCGAACAATTTTGAATGCCATTTTATTTATTTTTTAAAATAACGAAATGTTTCCTTTGAGTGAAATTGATTATTTCCAGTATTTAGAGTACTTCCCCTCCAGGTAAGGTTAAAATCTTCCATCCTGTATATATGTCACCGCTAACTAGCTTAATCAGCCATTCAATTAACTGCCTAGGCAGTTATCTAAATTGCGCCATTCAATTAACGGCCTGAATGGTGTTCAGCCATTTAATTAAACGGCTAGGCTAATAGATTGGCTCGATGACGTTTAACTACTTGCCTAGCCATTTAATCAAATAGTTAGAAGAATGACTTATTTCTGCATGGTTAAAAGTCGGATTGCGTAGCTATCACAATAAACCTATCACAAATTTTCTGTGAATACACCCTCGGGGATTTACAGGTGTAAATATATGTATTTATGTATGTAATTTTGTATCTTATTACGAGGGCCTAAGCATTAGGCCAACCAGGTTATTAAATGATGTAATAAACGAGATGGTTGAATATCATTCAGGCCGTTAATTGAATAGCGCCGTTTATTAACTGCCTAGGCAGTTAATTGGACGGCTGGATCAAGCTAGTTGGTGGCGACATATGCATATAATTGGAATCTCGGAAATGGCTCCACACCGATAAATAATACAATTGGTTATCGCTTAGTATTGAGCCGACGCTATTGAGCATTCAATTTCCCTCTCTACTCAACTTTGTCCTCTTAATTTTTAAATAGCAGTACTGGTGACGAAGTCAGCATTTTAACACCAGAAGAGTTGAAACAGCAAGCTACTAATGCGGAATTTAGTTGCTTTCCTGAGAAGTCTCGCGAGAAATATTTGAAAGCATACCATATCTCCAAAAAAAGGAGACTTACAAAGGGTGCGAAGACTTGTTCGGTGGCTGCGTTACTATCGTATTGTATAAAATTTGCAGAATTTGCAAAACTGCAATAATTGCATCTTTAACTATGAAAATGTTCAGAATTATTTTGATTTATATTAAATGTAAACGTTATTTCTATCTGTTCATATTCATTGTGTTATCTTCTAAATAATACTTATTATGTGTTCTTGCTGCTGAAGTGAAAAGTAATGTGTGCCACACGAGAGCAAAATTATTTGCATCTCGTGCCTTTGAATCCCTCGCCACGCTCAGGATTTAACATTAGAATCATTTGCTACGCTCGTGATTCAATCTTAAAATCCCTCGCATGCTTGGGAGTCAAAATCAGCACTCGCTGTAAAAATCAATTTTGCTCATTTGTTGCACAAATAACTATTATTAATGTTATGAATGACACTAATATGAGTTGTGAGTTTATGACATACGTTTTTGTACTTTTAAAATTAGGACTTAAAAGATGCGCTAAATAAAACATGCTGTAAGATGTACATATAATAAATGCTTATACATGATTACATACGTTTTTTATTTATTCAGTGAATTTTCTTCCAGCCAAGTAAAGCGTCACACTTAGACGCGGTCTGCGGTGGCGGTCAATACAACTGACAGCTTTTAATTACGAAATTTGCATTGACACTTAAGACTAGACGCACTATATAACAATCAAATGCTGTGATTGTTTAATCCTCAGTTCAATTTAGAAACAGAATTTGTAAGTATTTGAACCTCCCGAGTCTTGGGGGAAAACCATATTTTATAGCAACACTGCAATCTTTGACTATTGAACTTAGGTAATAATCTTCTATCTCATTTGGCCACGCCGTCCATAACTCTATACCTACTTCCTCTAAGGAAAAAACCCATTTCATCGTTTTGTGCTTGCCAATCTTAAAAATAACCGGACACGGACACGTCACTCTTTCTTGTCATGAGTAAACAGCTGGCTGTCATTTGGTCCTGCCCTATTGTCCGTGCTGTGAATTAAATTCATATTTGATTATATGATCAATATTAGTACTTCGGTTCTTAATGCTTGTGTTCATTTATTAGGCAGTTTTGTGGTACCTATAGGGATTTCAATCATATTGAAAGTTTTGTAGAATGCGATGCTCCCTCGTCGGCGAAATATTGGAGGTGTAACAGAGCGAACACCGTTGAGAAGTGATTTTGATTCATATGACAAACTAGATAAAAAAGGAGGGCAAATTAATAACAATCCTACTATTTTCAATCCATTTTCTAAAGTACAAGACAAGGAGGTGCTTACGAATTACAGAGCAGAAGGAGATATAACATTTGACATTCTTGAAGAATTTATATTTGAGCCAGTTATGGCTGCTAGAGATAGAACCAATGAATTTATATCAGCCGTACGGAGTCTTCAGGGGAGGACTCTGGCAAGACCTGTTGTCAGAGATGAAAAGAAAGCACAAATGCTTGAAACTTACTCCAAGTTCATGAGTAGTGCAAAAGTTATAAGCAAGAATATTACTAGCACATATGCGAAACTTGAAAAATTAGCGTTGCGTGAGTTTTGAAAAATGTTACCCTACTTCAGTGTTTCCCAAACATTGTTCTGCCATGGCCCGGTAATTTTCACACTGCCCCTTTGTGACCCACTGAATACTTTTTACCCAAGCTGGTTCCATTAATAATATACAGTTATTAATAGGAGAAATGTTTTATTAACACTAGTTACCTACCTACAATATTTTGGTATCACCTATTTAGTCACCAAATTTTAGTGCAAAGGTGGAGCTGCTGCTTATTTTTTTACTAAAGAATCCATGTTGGCGGTAAAGGATGTACGTTTTGTCCTAAGGTCTGGTTTCACTTCAAGTGGGTTTTTACATTTATTTTTAAAACCCAGCTTCCCAGTTGAAAACCCAGCTTCATTTAAATTAATATACCATGTGTCAATGGATAGTAGATTTTTTTTTAAGAGGTTGCATATGGTGCAACCTGGTATTTTATATTGATGGCCTGGTACCGGGTCAGGACCTGGCAAATGGGAAATGCTGCCCTACTTTATTTGTAATTGATTCTTACAATTTATAAATATATATGTTTTTACAGTTGCTAAAAAGAAATCATTATTTGATGATCGGCCAACTGAGATACAAGAACTTACATATATCATTAAAGGAGACTTGAGTTCTTTAAACCAACAAATTGCAAGATTGGGTGAAATGCCCAAAGGTCGCCGAAGTATGCATAGTCATTCATCCAGTGTTGTGCTTGCATTACAGTCACGATTGGCTTCCATGAGTAATCAATTTAAACAGGTAATTATTTAAATTTAATATAACATACATATAATTCACCCACCTCTCTCTTCACCTTCAGAGTAGGCAGCTGATAAGCTTTCATGGATTTTGCTCCTGTTTGCTTGTAAGCTTCCTCTACCATAATTAAATAAATTTACATGGCTCATAAGTTTAGAATTGTTTCAATATATCCTTCTTTTTTAGAGATTACCAATTTGGAAACTGTATGCATTTCAGTTGTAAATCAACTCTACTGCATTGTTCATTTATATGTAAATATTTATCTTATAGTAATTTTTACCCCATTAGTGATCTCAATTGATTGTTTTTGTGTGATTGGTTTTAAGGTACTTGAAGTGAGGTCTGAAAATTTGAAACATCAAAATAGCAGACGTGAGCAATTCTCAAGGGTGGCGCCATTAGTAAAAGAAGTGCCATCACTCTTACAACAAGATGATGTAAGTATTGATTTGGGAGAAGCTTCAAGTGTTCAACATCAACAACAACAACAGTTAGCTTTGAGAGACGATTCAGACAGTTATGTACAACAACGAGCTGAGACCATGCATAACATCGAGAGTACTATTGTAGAGCTGGGAGGAATATTTCAGCAGCTAGCCCATATGGTGAAGGAACAAGATGAAGCAATTGGTAGAATAGATGCAAACATTCAAGAAGCTGAAATGAATGTTGAGGCAGGTCATAGAGAAATTATGAAGTATTTCCAAAGTGTTACTGGAAACAGAGCATTGATGTTTAAAGTTTTTGGTGTATTAATATTCTTTTTCATATTCTTTGTTGTTGTCATGGCTTAATTTTTATTATCTATACCATCAGGACATTTTGTATCTGATACCAAGTCTTAGCCTTGAGAGTATCTTCGAAAACCATATTCTATAGGGACAAATTTGTGATGAAACTTAAAGCTAATTCAATAAAAGGTTTTACAATATTGAAGAATATCTATAGTGTAATAAATAGCCTACATTGTAAAATGAATGTATTTAGGCTAATTGAGTGCTGTGCAAACAGAACAGTGCATGTACATATTTTTGGAGTTTAGTCCTTGCATAGGGACACATTTCCTTGCAACTATACATGTAATGCTGTACAGAACATAATAGGGGACTTGATTATGTATATTATTAAAACATATTAATATTAATATACCTTAAAAATGTTAAACCGGTTTGTAAAATAAAGCAACACTACTTATATTTTGACTGCTTTATTATTTACGATCACGTTGTGACGTGACTTATACGGCGACCACCCTACACATACCTAATTTAATTACACAAGGCTTACCTATACATATGATCATGCCATGGGGAGGCTTAAGTAAAGAATATTGCCACATTACATCAAATATTAGGTCTGAAAATATGAAATTGTCGTATTATCGAACTAGCCATTTTCAAATCCAGCGTTCGGTTAGGAATTCCAAATTCAAATTCATTTCAATTTGATATATTCGTAAACAGTGACCCCGAAAACCCTGAAAACGATAGCCATATCGATTTTACTGAAAATTTCAAGTTCCACCATCTTGGATCGTTAAATGGATTAAATATTCGTAATCAGCAACCCCAAACACCCGCAAAACGATACCCATATCGATTTTACTGAAAATTTCAAGTTCCGCCGTTTGACGTATGGTAGGCGGCTTCATTGACAGACTGTATGAATCTAGGATCAAGGATGTATGAATCGTTAGACTTTGCTAATACTCAACAACCCATTGTTAGCAATTAGACCAGTTGTTGCAACTTTTAGGGAGCCAACTACTGGCGTAGCTATATGTGGGCAAGGCGAAGCCGTGCACCGAGATGCCCAAGCTCAGGGGGGCCCCGAACTTGGCCACCGAGCTCAAACCAGCTACTTAACCCCATAGCTAAGTAGCTTAGTGTTTAAGGAGTCGGCTTACGATCGAGAGGTCTCAGGTTCGAATCCTAACCATTAAACCAACGACGTGAACCCACTCCTAGCACAAGCAATTTAGTTTAATTTGATTTTGGGTTATTTGGGGAATATTAGTAATTCCGATTACGGTTTTTTTTTTAATTGCGATAAATCTTACTTTCGGCATTATAAATGGGTTTCAATAAAACTCTAACCGTGGTAACTCATTTGAAAGAAAGGAAATTGTGTTTGATTATTAGTGTCACCTTGATTCATCACGTTTACAGCCACTGAGCTTGGGGGCCCCCTGAGCAATCAGGAAGCCCAGCCCCCTAGCTCAGTGGCTAGATAGTAATATTGTTCTAGCAGTCATAATAACATAAAGAATATTGATTGAAAGTAATATAATAGTAAATCGGAGTTTCAGAACTTCCATCAAAGAGGACTGACTAGAAAGACATATTGGGGCTTCTCGTTATTATAATAGTAAATCAAGAGTTCCAGTACTTTCATCGAGGACGACTCGTTAGAAAGGCATCACGGGGCCTCTCGTACCGGCTGACGCAGGTGATCTCCGGGCACGGGTGCTTCGGAGGTTACCTGTCTCGCATCCAGGAGTCAACGCCTCAGTACCATCACTGTGATGTGAGCGAGGACGCAGGGCAACACAAACTGACCGAGTGCCCGGCGCGGCGGCGGCGTGGGAAACGCCGAGGTGGAGTTCTCTCGCACATAGCGGTGCTCACAGCAATGGCGCGATACGCGGCGCGTGGGTTGTCACCGCTCGCGTATCGCATCATCGCTGGGTCCATCGTTGGGTCGTAGCCTGGTGACAGATGGATCCACCTATTCCCCTAGCAAAAGCAAACCGAGGCGACCGCGACCCGCGCCTCTAGCTATCCGTGGGAAAATGGAGACACAGTAGTCCCACACCAGCGGGGGCCATTTCGATGGCTTTCGGTCAGCCAGAGGCAATCTCTTCATCGGTAATTGGTGACCCGAGACGGCGTGCGGTTTTAGTCGTTTTGAATCCGACATCATCATCGCGAAAGAAAGAAAAGACTTCCAGTACCTACTATTGTTTTTTTGCTGGAGAACTAGCTAGTCTTCCCTCCATTAAAAAAAAAGGTTTGCTACTGCCACAGTAATAAGTCGAACAATAAATCCGTCGATATGAAATGTTAGACGGGGATTCCCCAACGATACTGCCAGAACGCTTATTACCGAGTGCTATCACTAGCATGGCTACATATTCCGTGAGTACGAATAAATATTTAACACATACAGAAACAGTGTCCAGCGTGGATAGACTGATGTCTATGGGTGCCGGCCATATCTGCAGCAAGAGTGTGTGATATGCCGCCGCCTAGCTTGTACCAGATTCGTGAACTCTCCTGTGCCACAGAAGACGCACCAGGCGGTTGAGATCACTGATCTATCTCCATCTTATGACAGTTGAGGGTAACCGTCGTTCTAGCAGAAGCAGATCCAGATACGCGACTTGGGGTGCTTGGACGAGAATTTCGACGCCTCTCTCCCAAATGGAAGACGGTACTGCCTATGGCCAGCTATGACCTAGGTCCCGTCTAGGTCGTAATTGGCCAAAGGCGGTAGGCGGCCCTGTTGAGGGTCTATTGGAAGCTTTCAACGTTTCCCTCGTATTAGTGATGACACAGTGGAAAGCAAACAAGGGGAGTGGGCTGGTTCTGGGTAAGATGGGGATACAGTCGCTCCCACTCTTGAATATATATAGCCAAGGAATAGCCTTATAGCTTTAGTTTGCACCCTGGCAATTGAGACTCGAGATGGCGTGCAGTTTTAGTGGGTTCGTTTCTAACATAAACATCTTCGCCAAGTGACCATGGCTGGTCGAAGCGTCATCATTTTCTTCAACGTGAGAAGCTCGAAGGAATTTTCACAACCAAAAAAAATTCTAAGCATGAGGGTCCGTATTTTATTTACACCGGGGAACTCTTCTAGAAGGGCATTAGAAGGTTGAAGGTGACACACGGTGTTGCATGCGTCTATAGGCCAAGAGAAAACCACTAATTTCCATTAGGTGGGCCGCGTGCTTATCTGCCAGTGGTCATTAAACACTTTTTCACTTCTATTTTAAATTCATTTAGTGGCATGTCAACCAGATCCAGAGGAATATTATAAAACACGCGTGGATGTTGGTTCATCATCATCATCATATCAGCCACACATAGTCCAGTATTGAACATAGGCCTCTCCTTTAGACTTCCAGAACGACCGATCCTAAGCAGCCCGCATCCAGCGCTTCCTGGCGAGCTTGATGAGGTCGTCCTGCCACCGGTCGTTGGGCGTCCCACACCACAATGCCCGTACGCGGTCGCCATTCCAGAGTATTATTCAGTCCCTAAATAAACCTTTTGTCTTAATTTACTATGTAATTATTTAACCTAAAATAATACCTACCTACCTGCTGTAAAAAGTTATGAGATACATCCAACCTAACAACATCTTACAGTAACTGCTTTGGGTTCGTGGTGAGATGGCTGACATTTAATGAAAACGACTTTACGACTTTACGACTTATTATTTATTTTGTGAGACACACACACTTGAGTTACATGTTTTTTTTTTTTTTTTTTCTTCCCATTTGGCAAGTAATAGATAAATGCCAGTGTCAAGTTAAAGCGAGGAAACGTTTATTTATGAAAAACGGAACGGAATTACTAAAAAAAAAGTTAAGGAAAAAAGGAACAGGATCAGGTGGGTACGGAAAGATATAAAAAAATAAAAAAATAAACATAACATAAATAGATAGGTATATACAGATTTAAACTACAATTTAATATCATTACATTTTATAAATATATCTATAGCTTCCAATACTTGCTTATTAAAAGGATACATAAGTAACGAAGGAACGTGAGTAGGTAATGGAATACAGGAAGGAAGAAGATCAAAAAATTGAATACTAAATTGACGGCAAGCCAGAAAAAGGTGATTTAAATCACCTACTTCTGCACCGCACTCACACATAGGGCTGTCCCTGATTTTTATTTTAGCTAAATGTGCAGGAGTGCAGGTATGTCCCAAACGCATCCTAATTATAGATGTAGTCAATCTCTTATTTAGATTTAAAATAGCAAACCACGGCTTAATGGGAATGTTTGGTTGAATGTTATAATAAAAAAGTCCCTTCGATCTACTGGTAAGCTGCCAAGATTCATTCCATGTGTTGTACAGGTAGCCTTTCGCACCACAATAGGCATCTTCACCAAATATTTTGTATGGGACCATATCTCCACAGGAAACAGCTTCCTTGGCAATTTTGTCAGCAATTTCATTTCCTACAATACCAGAATGACTGGGGCTCCAGGCAAATTCAACAACAATTTGTTTATAGTAGCATTCATGTAGTAAATTCCTGATGCCAAATAATAATGGATTATTTGCAGATTTAAAAGGGTTCTTTTTTAAAGATTCTAGAACAGCAAGAGCGTCAGTAAAAATAGTGGAGTTTTTAAGTTTTGCAATTAGGATATATTCCAAAGCCTTAAGAATGGCGAAACATTCAGCATTGTAAACAGAAGTCTCTGGAGGCAATTTAATTTTTTGAACAATATTATAATTAATGTGATACACACCCACTCCCACTGGTTTAGGGAATGGGTGTTTGGAAGCGTCAGTATATAATTGGTGTGAATTTGATTGTCTCGTAAAATCTATATTATAGTTTAATCTATCTATAATAATAGGGGACAACATTAAAGCTTCATAATGAATACTATAAAGAGGTAAAAGGGGAGACTGGAAAATAGGCGATGAAAAGGATTTAAATTTTAAATAGCTTTCTAAAATATAAGGTTTTCTTTTATGACGCCAGTAAGAGCTATTTTGTATATACTCTGAAAGAACATGAAGTTTTGAATGAAGAGGATGGTTTGAGATAAGAAGTGCTTTAAATATAAACCTATCAGCAAGGAATTGTCGTCTCAAATTTAGTGGGGGTTCCGACACTTCAACTTGTAAGGCATTAATTGGGCTAGTTTTCATAGCACCAGTAATAATTCGAAGAGCTTTGGCTTGTATGTTATCCATTAGTTTAAGACTTGAACTACTACACAGACTGAGCAAATATGTGCCATAATCTAGAACACTTCTAATAAGGGCATTATAGACTAATTTTAACGAAAAAGGGTGAGCGCCCCACCATACTCCAGAAAGGCATCTAATAATATTAAGAAGACGTTCACATTTATTAACAATATACTTAGTATGAGCAAATCCATTCAACCGAGTATCAAGAATTAAACCTAAATATTTGGCGTGAGGTTTTACTGGAAGAACCATGTTATCGTAATACACGCGAACAGAAGGAATATATCTTTTTCTCGTAAATACTACTGTGGTACTTTTTGAGGTTGACAACTCCAGGCCATTAGAATCAAACCATTGTTTTAAAGAAGATAGAGATGCAGATAGCATCTCACAAGCTATCTCAATGTCTTGGTCTGAATAATATAACAATAAGTCATCGGCATATTGAAGTAAACGAACAGTACTTCTCAGAGATCTATCTAAATCATAGGTGTAAATGTTATATAACAAGGGGCTTAAAACGGATCCCTGTGGAAGTCCTTTTTACACAACTCTCAAAAAATTTAAATCTTCATGGGCTATTTCAATTGTTCTGTTTATTAGTAGATTACAAATGAAGTTTGTCAATAGCTCGGGGATGTTCAAGAGAATCAATTTCTGTTTAAGAATTGAAATGATAACATTATCGTATGCAGATTTGATATCTAGAAAAGAAGCGACTACAGATTGATTACAAGAAAACGAAAGTTGGATATCCGTTATGAATATGCTGAGACAATCCATGGTGGACTTACCTTTTCTAAAGCCGAACTGGCTATTTGAAAGAATACCACTGCTTTCTACAATCCACTCCAGTCTATTTTTAACTAGATGTTCAGCAATTTTTGTAATCACTGGCGAAAGTGCTATAGGTCTATAAGAATATGGGTCATTTGGATCCTTATCTTGTTTTAAAATGGGAATAATAATCTGACATTTCCATGATGGGGGGATAATACCTGAGGCGATGATAGAATTAACAAGATCAAGATAATAGTGTAAGCTTACATCGCTAAGATTACAAAAAAAGGAGTAAGGTATACCATCTTTCCCTGGAGAGGAGTCTTTTAGTGTGCTTATCACAGATTTTAACTCTTGAAAGGTGAAGAGAGAAGATAGCAGCGATGGAGCATTGGACACAGGAGAACTTAAATATGTCAATTCAGAAACGGAGGGAGGAGCAAGAATATTTAAGAAATTATTAATTATTGACGACGGTATTGTGTTTGAAGATGGTTGAGTAAAAGCTGAACGAAAACGTCTAATTTTATTCCAAACAATTGACGGACTAGAATTAGGGCAGAGAGAGGTACAGAAAGATCGCCAGGAAGATAGCTTTTTATTTTTAAATAACTCCCTTGTATCTATGATGGCCTGAGATAAAATTTCATAATTTTCCCAAGACATAAAATGTTTGTAATTCACTTCAGCTGCTTTTCTTTTTTGAATGGCATCAGTACATTCTTTGTCCCACCAAGGTGGAGACGGTAAACGGTGGGGGACATCCCCTTTAGTGGGAAATGTAACGTTGGCTACTTTTAATATTAGGTTGGAAAATGCTTCTGTGCAAACAATTTCATTTCCATGGTGAATGTCGGGAAGATGATGTATTTCTTTTTCTATTGCATATTTAAATGAGTCCCAATCGGAATCAGGGGTTAACTTGTGTCTTAATAGAGATCGGCGTTTATTGTGAAGCGTTATAGATAAAGGAACAGTTAAAATTAAGGGAAAATGATCACTGTCCCAAGAAGAAGATAATGGCTGCCAGGATAGTGAAGGAAATAAAGTTGGTGAACATATAGACAAGTCAACTGCACTTACACGTTGCCCTGGTTTTGATCTACGAGTAGGGACTCCTGTATTAAGAATACACAAGTTGTTTTGATTAATTAAGTTATATAGTTCAGTTCCATTAGGATCAGTTTTGCAACTTCCCCATACCGCGTTATGCGAGTTAAAATCGCCTAATAGAATTAAAGGTTGAGGTAGGGTCTGGATAATACAGTTTATTTCCTGAAAGATATGTGACGAAGGATAAGGAATATAAATTGAGACAAAACAGATGTGTTGAATTTGAACGGCAACTATTTCAAATTCATCACTGTGAGAAGGAATTGAAACTATTGTATATGGTAAATTATAATTAACTAGTATGGCAACACCACCGAATCCGCGGCCGTCACTTTTGTCTTCACGTATACATACAAATTTTGAGATTCTAAATAATTGATTGGGTTTTAACCATGTTTCAGAAAGGGCAATTAAAAAGGGGTTATATTTATTAATAAGACTTATGATCTCACTTTTTTTGCTGACTGCACTCCGGCAATTCCATTGTATTAGTAACTGATCCATCATCAGTGTATAAAATTTTGGCAGCGTGATCTATAATAAGGGCAGCGTGGGACGGTGAGATAATTGATTTAGATAACGATTGTAAAAGCTGTGTAATAACTTCTAAAATATTTTGGTTCTTTGCAGAGGTATCAATATCGATGGATTTATCAAATGCACATCCATTAGCTGATTCAGGCATCCTATGCTCATTAATAATAGCTTCGTGAGAAGATTTATCATAACCATTATGAGATTGTGTTTTATTTCTAGGTTTTAAAAAGACGGTTTTCCTATATGATGTTGTCTTAGGTGAAACTGTGTGAGGAATTGATGAAGAGTTATGAACAGGTAAATGATTAGAAACAGTTACATCAGCATATGATTTGGAAACCTTAGGGAAATGTTTCTCAGCTTCTGCATATGAGATACAGTTTTCTGCCATTGCTTTTTTAATACTTCTCTGTCTACTGAATTCAGGGCATATTTTGTTAGTTGCAAAATGATAACCCTGGCAATTAATACAGAAGGAGTTGTCTTCACCTATTCTACAAGAGTCAGCAGTATGGTCTTGACCACATTTGAAGCACCTTGGCTTTGAACGACATTGAACTTTAGTGTGTCCATAGCGGCAGCAATGGAAACACTGTATAGTTGGGAAGATATACAAATCTACTGGAAGGGCATTAAAAAACATAAAAACTCTTTTAGGTAATATTTGACCATCAAATGTCAGGACAATGGACTCAGTAGGTTTCCAGGAAATATTATCATTTAGTTTAATTTTGTAATTTAATCTTCTCACTTTAATGACAGCACCGCATCCAATTGGTACAGTAATATTTGATAATATATCTTCCTCAGTTAAGTCTGTAGGAATGCCACGGACAATACCCATACGGGTGGTATGGAATGTTGGGATAAATGCCAGTAAATTATGAGATTCTAAACTTTTATTGTTTACAAAATCATTTGCATTTTGATAGTTTGTAAAGGCAACAGAAATTCTGTTTCTCCCAATTCTTTTAATACTGCCATTTACAATGTTCTGTTGTTTGTTGTTTTTTAGGAAGTTACCAAGGGTGATTGGATGAAGAGTGGTGCCATCATTAGGAGTAGAAGCTATTTTTTGTACATGTACAACATAAGGAGCAGAATCATGTTTCTCATATACTTTTCTACCGATGCCCATAGGCCGTGGCTGCTGGGATGTAATTACATCTATGGCTACTGGTGAAGTGTCCATTAGAGAGACTGATGTAGTAACTTCAGTTATTTTATGGCAATTACATATATTTAAGTCAGAATCATTTGCGTTTTTCTTGCGACGTTTGTTACACGACTTGCACAATTTAGCTAGTTTGATACGCTTTCGGCTTTTGGATGCGGATGAAGCGTCCGAATCCAAACCCGATTCATTAGATATTGTGACATATGCACCCACATCCAGAGGGAGAGACCCCCCTGGGTCAGGTGGCTCATTCATGTTAAAATTCAACTATTTTCTAAGTACTTACCTAATTCAATATATACAGACTAATAAATATGAAAGGATAATATAATACAATATGTTACAACACCCAACTGATCACTAAAATTGTTAAAATGAAAATTTTAAAATTAAAATACTCCCGCCACCGAGTCGTTTCCCGCGCTTTCTGTGCGCCGGTACTGTCCGAGGACGAGGGCGCTGTCATAGACAATCATAGACAACATATTTATTTTAATAGACAAATATACAACATGCCCTTTTTTCTTTAAGAAAAAGAAATGACAATTTATTTCTTTTTTGACACTTGACGTTGACACTGGCTTTGACATATGACATATGAATATAAACAAAAAGATAACCTTACTTTTCTAAACAAAGTCACGTTAAACAATTAACATTAAATTATTTAAAATTACCGTGATAAAAACATATATTGAAGTGTTTTCGTGCAATTAATATAATTAGAGTCTACATTTCAACATATTATCAAATTGAATTACATTCTATTAGATTACTTACAAATTATTGTCATGTCAATATTTAATTTTGTAAAAGTGTCAATTGTGTACATTATTACAGAAATTATAAATCCAGTCTTTGTTTTTTCTTAAGCAATCTACCTCTAGAGCTATATTTTGTTTCAGCTGTTTCATCGTCACTAAAAGTTAATACTGTTTTACTATTACGACTTTGTGACGGTAAAATATTACTACTTGAGCTTGCTTGAGGTAAAGTACTTGTTTCAATTGTTTCAATAGGACTTGTAAGTATGTTTTCTAAATTATCTAAATTATCAGAGGACGGCAATGATATAGGAATTGGATTCTCGCTTTCATATTCGCTGTAGTCATGTAAACTTTCAGGTGAAACAATGGTATCATCCATATTTACAAATTCGGGTGACTTACATACATTTTGGGACTGACTTGACTTAGGACTCTTTTGTTTTTCTGTGTGACAAGAATAGTTTGATTCAAGCGACATAAATGAATCTGAGTCATTGCTAGACTCTTGACTTTGACTTTGATACTTTGACTTTGTATCAGGACTTGACTCGCATATTTGAGTATAGAAGAATGTACAATTATCATCCTCCTCTTCTACAAAATAAGACTTTTTATTTGACTTAATATGTTTTTGATTAGATTGACTTGAACTTAATGACTGACTTGGACTTATCGACTGACTAGGAAAAGTTTCCTTAAAGTGAACTTTTTTATCACTCTCTTGTAAGACATTATTTTGACTTGAATTTTGACTATTTGACTTATATTTCAATCGAATATGTTGGCTATTTCTACGGTAAGTAGTATTATTACAATCCTTGACAATAAATGATCTAGGATATTTTGTTTTTGATACAATAATTCCTTCAGTCCAAATTATATCTTTAGGATTTTTCTTAAAATAAATTTTGTCATTTATGCGAAATTCAGTATAACTTTTACAATTTTTATCATAATAAAATTTTGATTTTTGTAAACTAGTTTGTTTCTTTTGATAATGTTCAGAATGCTTAACAATCTTAGGTCGCAAGTTTTTAATTTGACTAGGCAGTTTAGATCTTAAAGTTCTAGACATTAACAACTGTGCAGGCGAACTTAAATTATTCCTAGGTGTATTCCTATAGTGTAATAATCCTATGTATGGATCAGTACCAGAATAATCACTTTTTCTGAAAATATTTTTTACTATTTTCACAGAGACCTCAGCTAAGCCGTTAGACCTTGGAAAATGCGGACTAGAGACAATTTGTTCAATGTCCCATTCATACAAAAATTTTTGAAAATCAATGGAGTTGTATGGTGGACCTCCATCTGAAACTAACTGCATGGGAATGCCGTGACGTGCGAAGATAGACTTTAAATGTGTTATGACATTAAATGATCGACTATCTTTATTTAAATTGGCAATTTCGATGTAATTAGAATAGTAATCTACTACAAGTAAATATTTTTTACCTTTATATTCAAACAAGTCGGTAGCCAATTTTTGCCATGGATACAATGGTATTTCATGGGATAACATAGGTTGTTTTGTTTTATTTGCAGAATAAAATAGCACATGACTCACACTGTCTAACTTTATTTTCTATATCCTGATTAATATTAGGCCAATAAACTACTCCTCTTGCCAAGTTTTTTGTCTTTTCAATACCTTGATGACTTTCATGTAGTATATTCAGAATTTCTGATCTCATAGACTGTGGAATAATAACTGAACTATTTTTGAAAATAATATCATTTATGACATGGATTTCCTCTTTGATATTCCAGTATGGTAATAACAAAGTATCACAATGTTGTTTGCAATTAGGCCATCCATTTTTATAGTATTCAATTAATTTCTGTGAAACTAAATCCTGTTTAGTATGAGACAAAAATTTTTCAAGTTTTTCTGGAGAAATAGCTAAATTAGAGGTCAAAAAATTCACATGAATATTAATATTTGAGTCTAAATCTTCTAAAGAAACTAATTCTTGGTTAAAATTATTATCATTTATTGGGGCACGTGACAAAGTATCTGAAATATACATTTCTGAACCTTTTGTGTATGTAACAATTAGGTCGTAGGCTTGCAACGTTATCATCATACGTTGTAATCTAGCTGGCACTTCGGATAAAGGTTTTTTGAATAAAGTAACCAATGGTTGGTGGTCTGTTTCAACCTGAATAGGTTTGCCATATAAATATTGGTGGAACTTTTTACATCCAAAGACTATTGCATACAATTCTTTTTCTATCTGTGCATAATTTATTTGACTTTTATTCAATGACTTGGAAGCATATGCTATGGGGTTTTTTCCATGCAAAATTACTGCACCTACTGCATTCTTAGAAGAATCGACTGACAACCTAATTGGTTTTTTAATATCATAGTGGACTAAAACAGGCGACTGACATAATACTGATTTTAATTTTTTAAATTGTTTTTCATGTTGGTCTAACCATTGCCATTTATTAAATTTTTTGAGAAGTTCTCTTAGAAGAGAGGTTTCTTCTGCAAGATTTGGAATATAGGAACCTAAATAGTTAATCATTCCTAAGAATCTTTGAAGCTCTTTGACATTAGTAGGACTTGACATTTTTGAAATTGCTTCAACCTTCGACTGATCAGGCGAAACACCTTCCTTATCAAAAATATGACCTACATAGCAAATTTCTGACATACCAAATTGACATTTTGATTTGTTGAACTTCAAATTGACTTTAGAGGCACGCTCAAATAAAGATTCTAACCTTTGATTGTGTTCCACGACAGTAGACCCAAAGACCAAAATATCATCTACAAAGATAATTACACCAGGCAAATCTCCAAATAATTGATTCATAGTCCTATGAAAAATTTCACCAGATGAGCTAATTCCGTAGGGTAATCGCAAAAATCTGTATCTTCCGTAAGGTGTATTGAAGGTACAGAGATCACTACTATCTTCATCCAAACAAATAGTCCAATAGCCTGAACTAGCATCTAACTTTGAGAAAATTGATGCACCCGCAACTTTAGATCTTAAATCATCAAATGTTGGATACGGGTAGTAAGGACGTCTAATAGCTGTATTTAAATTTCTAGGATCAAGACATATCCTTAATTTACCATTTTGTTTTTCTACCAAGACTATTGAGTTAACCCATTTAGTTGGTTTAACAACTTTTTCTATGACTTGTAATTTTTCCATACTCTCTAATTCCTCTTTAAGACGTTTTTCTAAAGAATATGGTATTCTACGTACCGGGCAAATTTTAGGAGGTACATTGCTATCAATGTCTAGATGAGCTTTATATGGTAAACAACCAAGACCCTCGAATGTTTTAGCATATTTAGAAACAATTTGTTGCACTGATTTGTTCTGAATTCCATAGATTCTTTTTACAATTCCAAGTTTTTCACATGAATTCCATCCTATAATTGTTTTACAGTCACATTCAACCACAACAAAGTACAATTTTGTTTTTATACCATTTTCAAATTCACAATCAATTTTACATGTACCTACATTTGGCACTAATTGTCCTGAAAAGGTGAATAGCTTATTATTTGTTTTAAAAATATTAATTTTACAATGAGAACAAGACATAATTTTATTCAATGTGTTCTTACTAATAACATTTGTATCAGCACCTGTATCAATTTGACATTCAAGTTTATAATCATTACAGTAAACATTTATCAACCAATCTTTATTATTATAATTAGAATTTTGAATAGAATTTATTATAAACTGATTAGAAAATACCTGTGGTTCTGCGTCATTGCATGAAATATTGCTCACTTTATGATTGTTACTTTTTCCTGGGTGCCTGAAAAAACAAAATTTTGCAAAATGTCCTTGTTTTTTGCATATTGAGCAAATTTTTTCCATTGCTGGGCATTTGTGTCTGTGTACTTGACCACATCGAGTACAGTTTCTATTCTGTGACTTATTTCTGTTGTTGGATAAACACAACTGATCTCTTGTTCTACTATTATTTCGAGAATGACTATTATTTCTATTCTTTGAATTATTTCTTTGTCGTGACTTTGATCTACCCCTATAATTTTGATTTTGAGTGATTCCTTGTATAACCTCATTTTTATGTTCATGATTTAGCATTTTAGATCTTTCTTGTGATAATTCTAAGCTTTTGGATATTTTTGTTGCCGACTCTATAGTCAAATTTTCTTCTTGTAGTAGCCTTTCCTTTATATGAGTGTTTTTAATACCGATTACAAACATGTCTTTTATCAATGATTCTTTTAGATCTCCAAATTCACAAGATCCACTTAAATTATTTAAAATCGTTAGATATTCATCCGTAGATTCATCACTTTTCTGGTAGCGTGTAAAAAAATTATATCTCTCTACCGTCAAATTAGAATGTGGACTAAATTTTTCATCAAATTTCTTCAGAATTGCCTCGAATTTGGTTTTAGTTCTGTCCAAATTGAAGCTATTAAAAATCTCTATGCCATCATCACCAATCGCATTTAGGAAAATCGCAGTCTTTTTATTGTCTGTAAATTTCTCAAATTCGTTCGCATCCATGAAAATTTCAAAACGTAATTTCCATTTTTTCCATTTACTAGATGGATCCTCGGTATTTTGAATCGTTAACGGTTTGAGTTGGACAAGAATTCCTTTGTCTGACATGACGACTATGACTTATATTTTTTATTTTTTTGAAATTCTTACTTTTGACTTACCCGCGATTATTTTTAGTTCCAACAAGCAACGTTTATGACACCACTTCTTATATTACTTCTTATATTACTTTAGACACCACTTTTGACACCATGCTTTGGGTTCGTGGTGAGATGGCTGACATTTAATGAAAACGACTTTACGACTTTACGACTTATTATTTATTTTGTGAGACACACACACTTGAGTTACATGTTGTCGCGAAAAGAAAAGGAGTTCTTAACTGGCCCTTTCGCGAAACTGAGGGCTTCTTTCGGGGTTCAATAGCTTGAATGCATGGGATGTCTATGATTGCTGATTACCAGTGATTCTGTCGTCTCGCACCGTAGATCTCCTCCTGTAGACAATGTAGATTATCTGTTACTCTTCAATCAAGAGTAAGTTGGTAATCCTTGGTATCTTATGGCACACAAGTGCCTAAAAGTCCATAACTACCACACGCTGATTAGCGTCTCCATTGTGCCCCCTCCGTGGGACACAAATGGATCTCACAATATTGGTACACATCTCACCGCAAGTTAGTTCTAACCCTATGAGTTGCGGATATTGATCATCTAGCTCTGTAGGGCGAAAGCTCTCAACCCCTAGCCAGCGTCGGGATGAAAACGTCAGGCAGGATATGAGACGCGTAACTGGTACAGGACAAAATTGCTACGATGCAAACTAAATATACACACAAGGGACACCAACCATTCTTCGAATCCTTGCTCTATCCTCGCTGTTTGTGCACCCGTAAGATCGTACCGCTTGTCAACGATTTTCTCTTTGACATACGTATTTATACTTGACAGTAAAGAAAATATAGTTATGTAGATTGAGCTGCCAGTAAAATACCAAAGAGTTTGTAATCCTAAAAGAGTTTGTATTTCGTGAAGGAATCTTCGCGACACTCCCCACGCGAAAGGAATTGAAAAATTATCACATATCAACTTCTCAAGTTGACTGTGGCATTGAAACCTCGTGACGAAGTCGCGACACTCGCGGCGGGATGAAATTAATTTATCGTATAATGTTCTATTAATTAGTATGACCGTTCATGAAGTTCAGTAAATCACAGAATTAATTCTAGTATACATTTTCATTTCATTTCACTTTCAACAAAAAAATCGTTAGACACTATGTCAGTAATCAGTTCAAATTGTATGTAAGTTTACCCAATGTACTGCTGTACCTGACTGTACATGCATGCCCATTAAATTCATCTATCATAACACCTGTAGATAAATCGAAGTCGAAGTTCAATCACACTCATAGCCGAACTGGAAAATCAGACTAGACTCCAGACTCCGAGGTGAAAGCCTCGGATATGACTGGGATTAACTTTAGGATGACGAAGATTAACAACACCAGTAGACAATCGTGTCCTCAACTCATATGTAGCAAAACATACAGAACATGCAAGTCGACATAATACAATAGCATACCTTTCTCTGCACTTCCAGTATGTACAGGCGTGTATATTTGTATGTATGTAGGTATGTTACTGACACAGGTCCTCAGTAAAATCAATCAGTATTAAATTATTCCATAATTCCCTATAATCAACTCTGTGAGGATATTTTAAACAAATAGTTCATTGACGTTTTGTGTCTCATTACCTATTTGCTAGGCGCGATATAAAATTTCAGTATTTTTGACAAACTTCAAATTCAATGTAACTTTTTCGAAATATCAGTTTAACTTTATATTATTATTATTACACATTATGTTAATTCACGACGATCCAATCTATTTATGTTTACTAATTGTCACCGAAAAATTTGATGTGACTTTGCCTTCAGCTTACCATCAGGCGAGGTGAAGTCAGGTGAAGTCAAATTGACGTGTTCTATATATATTTGTAAAAATCATTCCACGAGAATTCTATACTATAATCATTAAATATTTTGTCCTAATTTAGCTTTTGCGTATGATTAGGATACAATCTGTAGAGTTGTTGAAACAATATTCATCTAGACCGTAGGGAACAAAATATTTGATATTGAAAATTGAAGAGGTTCAGATGCTTTTGTGTCTGACTGTACTTACAAATACTCCTTAAGTAATTTAATATGTTAAATCAATGGATTACGCTACGTGTCTGGTCTATTACGAGTAAATAATACGATGATTTACACAATCAACAGAAAGAGTTTCAAGAAGTTTTTGCGCATACGAAATTTGTAATCACAGATAAAAGGAAATATTACCTTGTATATTTTCGTTTCAAGTTTCTCTTTATACTAATAATACTGTTCATTTTATCACAAATTATTATAATTTTAATGTTTTAATTTCAAATATTCAAAATTTTTCAGTTTGACAAACGTCATTCAACAGCGACAAGTCAATGTCATTTCTTTTTAAATATCAAAGACAATAAGTATGAAACCTCAATCTTTCACCTGAATTTTATTATTCATGTTTTCGGTTCAATCTTATTATCCTTTATTTTTACTGAAAGAAATAAATAAATTATTTACGGTCAAAATAGTTTCATCTTGAAATTTCAATGGCAGTTAAATCTAATGTCATATGGATTTATAGAGAAGACAGAATCAGCAGTAATTTGTTTTTTAAATAATTTGCATTCTTTCAATCCTTAAGCCGGTGTTAAGGTACAGCATTCTCCACCATGTCGCGAAAAGAAAAGGAGTTCGTAATATCCCTTTCGCGAAACTGAGGGCTTCTTTCGGGGTTCAATAGCTTGAATGCATGGGATGTCTATGATTGCTGATTACCAGTGATTCTGTCGTCTCGCACCGTAGATCTCCTCCTGTAGACAATGTAGATTATCTGTTACTCTTCAATCAAGAGTAAGTTGGTAATCCTTGGTATCTTATGGCACACAAGTGCCTAAAAGTCCATAACTACCACACGCTGATTAGCGTCTCCATTGTGCCCCCTCCGTGGGACACAAATGGATCTCACAATATTGGTACACATCTCACCGCAAGTTAGTTCTAACCCTATGAGTTGCGGATATTGATCATCTAGCTCTGTAGGGCGAAAGCTCTCAACCCCTAGCCAGCGTCGGGATGAAAACGTCAGGCAGGATATGAGACGCGTAACTGGTACAGGACAAAATTGCTACGATGCAAACTAAATATACACACAAGGGACACCAACCATTCTTCGAATCCTTGCTCTATCCTCGCTGTTTGTGCACCCGTAAGATCGTACCGCTTGTCAACGATTTTCTCTTTGACATACGTATTTATACTTGACAGTAAAGAAAATATAGTTATGTAGATTGAGCTGCCAGTAAAATACCAAAGAGTTTGTAATCCTAAAAGAGTTTGTATTTCGTGAAGGAATCTTCGCGACACATGTTAAGGAATGAATGTCGGGCGCCGGTACTGTCCGAGGACGAGGGCGCTGTCATAGACAATCATAGACAACATATTTATTTTAATAGACAAATATACAACAGTAACCATTTCAATATTACAAATTTTTAATGTATTCAATAAATATATTGACTCTGCCATCGCATGAAAACAATATATCTTACAGGTCATTACATATTATATATTAGACTGTTTAGTGCGATTATCAATTCAATATATTTAAATACGATACCTACCTATATTGTAAATTAATTCAATATAGGTAGGTATTGTAATAAGTTATGAGATCTATACAACCTATCAAAATTGGATGGATCTCATAACTTTTTACAGTAGAATAACTGAGTTGCGAGACTTGGTTTTTTTGGACAAATATTGTCGTTTTTATGGGATCTCATTTCTTTTTGTAGATAGTAGGTACTACTTTTTCCTTTCCGGTACCTTGTTTAAGTAAGTATTTATGCAATTTTGGGCAAAATACTCCACTTAATACTCCCAGTCTTGCTTTTTTATTCCGTTGACCATTTTACAAGTTAGGTACTTTTGATACATCTATTATTCCAATGTACCTTGAGTAACCCCAAAACTAACTTTGTAATCCTACATATTCCTATGGCATTACAAAGTTATGTATGCAGTTAATGTATCTAGAAAACTGGACCGAAATTGAAAAATGTTGTAGTTTTTGAGTATGTACGTATGTCTGTGAGTTTTACCTTAATTTATACACTAGGTAAATCAGTGCACTAAATCGTATATATAAAATTCTCGTGTCACAGTTTTCGTTGCCAAACTCCTCCAAAACGGCTCGACCGATTCTCATGAAATTTTGTGGGCATATCGGGTAGGTCTGAGAATCGGCCAACATCTATTTTTCATACCCCGATTCGCGATAACCGACATCCACGCGGGCGGAGCCGCGGGCGACAGCTAGTATATTATAAATTTGAAGCCTCTTGTCTGCTATATAGAAGTGCAAGTGCCTTAGAATTCTGATGATAGGTCAGTCAATGAGTGACAAAATTAAGGATACAATACAATGCCTGCCTGGTTACTGAAAATTCAAGCTTCTAAATTCATCCACAACAAAGTTTTACCTAGGGGTCGAAAATGGCCTGAACTGCTGCGAGAAAAATATGGTACGGCTGTGCCACTTTTATTTTGTTTGACTTGGCGGGGGTACTACCGTGCCCCCAGATTCGCATATAAACCTCCAACTCGAACTTTGTAAAACTTTGTTGTACCTACCTACTCATCACTTTTGAAACTGTCGGAATACTCTGTGCCATCTGTCGTAGGTCAAATCGTGTGCGTTCGCGCAGCGGAATGTTGTTGAATTTAAAGATTTTAATTATGCAGATATTTAGTGTATGACGAAATTTGTGCATGCAGCCATTGTGGAGAAATTCGCTAAAAACTGATTCCGCTGGGCGAACGTTGTCCTGGCGGAACTTTTTTCTAATCCATGGACTTAGAAAAAAAAAATGTGTCCAAAAATTAGTGTGTATTTGTGTGTAATTGTGTATGTATGAATAAAATTATTGCATGCATAAACTTCGGAGAAATTCAAGTTTCCGCTACGCGAACGTTTGGCCATTAGCTAGTTTTCATATAAAGCTCTTATATAGAGAGCTGTAGATTTTTACATAGGTTGTTTTGAATTTGTTTAAATTTGTTTAAAAAACAGATTTAGAAGAAATCGTTGGGTTTAAAAGATAAAAATATAAACGTGAAATACGCTCATTAGGTCTTAGTTCGTGAAGTAGCCACTTTGGGGTCTAGATTTTCACGTTTATACAAACCTTGTAAGTGTCTGCAACATGTTGCCAAGTATCAATGATGGTTCGTTAGTAATTAATGAGTTATAGGACAATTTACCATGAGTAGACCACTGTTTGCAAAGCAGTCAAATATCAAGACGTTCTAAAGTAATTGCATAGTAAAATGTGTTCCAATAATTAGTGTATTAATTCAACTACTTGCATGCAAAATTTCATCTCATTAAATTCATTAATTAAAGAGGAACAATTAAAATACTATACTTACAAAGTATCGAAAACTTACATAACCCGATCAAATTCGGATAGATATAAAAAAGCGGCCGTTCAATATATCTAGGTAACATTCTAAAATTTACAGTATAATACCGGTATTTAATTGGTACAGGTGATAACACAATTGTTTTGATATAATTTATAGGTCATTTATTTTTCTACACATCATGATTTTTTAAATGTATTTGACTATGACAGTAAGTACTATTTACGTAGCTACTTTATAGCTTTTTTTTATGATATTACCGTTGTACTGGACTTATGTATGTGGGCGTGTTCCCGCGCACCCCACCAAAATATTCAGAATTATTTTGTTCGAAGCGGTACACTTAAGGCTAGTCCTTTGATTAAATAGTCTAAGTATTGTAGTTAGGAATTGATCAAAAATATTATGCTAGTGTGAAAAAACAGACAACGCGCTGCGCGCAACGAGCGATAGAGGCGGCTTCCCTCTTGAAACGGTACTTCCATCCTTGAAGAAAAGAGAGCGCAATATGTTTTCATAACTCACATAAGCCACGGCCTGCGCGTATTCGTTTGCTGTTGAACTTGAACCTGGTTTTGTTTTATCCCCATTCACAAATTTGCACTCAAGGACAATGTGCGTATGCGCTGTTGTTTTGCTATGTATCGCCAATTCTCCGTAATAATAATATTGACAGTGTGTTATTAATGTTATAGTGTAACAGTGAAGCTTAAAATAATTATGTGGTAGGTATATTGAGTGAGTGATAGTGAGAAGCTGATGTTTAATTAGAACTTGTTAATTGAAGATTTATTCTTATCGCAGATAGGGGCGGTATTATCAAAAAAATATTTTTCATTCTAGAAATGCAATTGTTTTATTTTTCCTAACGCTTGTGTACGCAACTGTACCATATTAATAAATACTATACTGGAAGGTTAAGAACGTTACTAAGAAATATGGCACGGTCGCTTTTTTGTAGCCATCCGAACTTGGTTGGGTTATGTAGGTTTTCGATGCTTTGTCAGTATTTTAATTGTTTCTCTTTAATTACTGAATTTAATGAGATGAAATTTTGCATGTGAGTAGTTGAATTAATACACTAATTATTGGAATACATTTTACTATGCAATTACTTTAGAACGTCTTGATATTTGACTGCTTTGCAAACAGTGGTCTATTCATGGTAAATTGTCCTATAACTCATTAATTACTAACGAACCATCATTGATACTTGGCAACATGTTGCAGACACTTACAAGGTTTGTATTAACGTGAAAATCTAGACCCCAAAGTGGCTACTTCACGAACTAAGACCTAATGAGCGTATTTCACGTTTATATTTTTATCTTTTAAACCCTACGATTTCTTCTAAATCTGTTTTTTAAACAAATTTAAACAAATTCAAAACAACCTATGTAAAAATCTACAGCTATCTATATAAGAGCTTTATATGAAAACTAGCTAATGGCCAAACGTTCGCGTAGCAAAAACTTGAATTTCTCCGAAGTTTATGCATGCACTAATTTTATTCATACATACACAATTACACACAAATACACACTAATTTTTGGACACATTTCTTTTCTTCTAAGTCCATGGATTAGAAAAAAGTTCCGCCAGGACAACGTTCGCCCAGCGGAATCAATTTTTAGCGAATTTCTCCACAATGGCTGCATGCACAAATTTTTTTTTACCATACACAATTACACGACGTCATACACTAAATATCTGCATAATTAAAATCTTTAAATTCAACAACATACCGCTGCGCGAACGCACACGGTCAAATCATAGAAAGGAAACTAGAAAAACAAAAAAGAAAAAATAGAAAGACAAATTGCAACGTTGAAATGTAACTGGAATTGATGCTCAAATGGAGATAGAGATCAGTGATAGATTTATTAAATTTATGTGTAACTAGCTGCCTGCGGCTCCGCCGTGGATTTCGGTTATCGCCACTGACTATAGCCTGTTTTCTCTCTCCCTCTCTCTAAACTTATGAGCTGCGCTCTTGTCGGTGGAGTACCTAATCGCCACTCGTTCTCTCTCCTCCGTCAATCCTTATGATGACACAACTTGTATCTTTTCGTTTACCTGTGCCATAAACGTTACTCTTGGTCTACCTCTTCTTCTCTTTCCTTCTACCTTCCCTTCTGTGATATTTTTAAAAATAAGTCGTGTCTTATCAGGTGGCCAATCATCTTTCCTCTTTGGTTCTCGATTTTATGCAATATAGATCTTCTTTCTGGTAGGTACCTTGTCTAGTTTTTTTTCGTTTGTCATTCTTTCCGTCCAGTTTATCCCCTCCATCTCCATCCTTCTCCAGCACCACACTTCGTTTTCTCAGGCTACACAATACATTTAGTGGTATAGGCTTGAAAGCGTAAAAAACAGACACGAGTTACTTTCGAGTTTCGCATTTATAATATTAGTAGATAAGTCACTTTGACTAATAAGCTCATGAGGAAGGACCAGTACGTATTTATTTGTGACTGGGATCTTGTAACTTCAAAGAAAGGTTGTATACTTTCTTGCATAATTTATTCAGTAGATAAATATTTACAATCTATGTAGTTAACAAAAGTAAACTTGTAAGCCTAAACAATCAACTCAAGACGAGCTGAGTTGATTGACTATTACGAAATTACGAAAGCCCAAGTTTCATTGAAACATAGTTAAAAATAATTTTAGTGAGGACATTGCCTCAATGCAACAGCATCTTCAGTTTTCCTCAAATTTGTCCTGGTCATTGAGAAACCAGCCTCCAGTTCAAAGGATATAAGACACGGCGGTATTCCCGTCCTAATTAAGCAGTCTGACTGGGGAAGTACCTTCGCCCCGACATAATACCGGGGCCATAATAACCTCGTCATGTGTTCCCGGCGCGGCGATGAGTAGGGTAGCCAGAGCTCACTGAAGAGTTTTTGTGCTGTCAGTCGGAAGACCAAAGGCTTGTCCAACTTTGTCCTCTGTACTGATGGCACAGAAACTCTCTGTTCTTATAGATACTGTGTACTTGTCTGCCACCTGTGCGGTATACATACATTATTATGTATAGATGTTATACAATAAACCTGTATTCCATTCAAATATATCACAATTAATTTGATGAATATTCACTATGAGCAATATTTACATACAATACTAAAAGTAGTCAAGAGATGAGATTGGATTTAGCATTGATCTCAATTTGTCATTTTTTAAAGTTGACTTTGCTTTAATAAATAATTAATTTCAATCAAGTACATATTTCCTCATATTCGTTCACTTCACATTTCTACAGATATTGAAGTAGATTATTATACTTTTATAGATAGTATATTAAGTACATACTTCAACAAGATCACCCTCAAATACCAAAACTCCATGTTTTGTAAAAAAAAATATTTTAATAACAAAATAAATGCTTTATTATAGTTAAGATCTATGTTCCAGCAGACAATAGGTAAGTACAAAGACCACATCTGCATTATGAATAACATTATAAATACAATAAGAATTCTTTGTTATTTTTATGCTATTGTTTGAATAACAAAATATCCTATAAAATATTGCCTCATAGATTTTGTGAATAACAATAAAGTGAATTAATTCAGTTAACTTGATTTCAAGTAAGCAGAATATGCTTAAACCTTAAGGAATGCAGACAAAACTACATACAGAAAGTTTATAATATGTATCACAAATACACTGTCACTGAATGGTAAATAAATGTTCTGCAAATTGGGCATGTACGTTGGTATCCATATAAACGTCTACAGCAGTCAGTGCATAAGCAAACATGGCGACATGGTAGAGTCAGTACACATTTCTGATGTTCTCGACATATGACACAAAGAGCATCAGCAGCATTGGCACTCTCATCTAAATCAGGAGGACTAAAATTTGCTTCTCTAGTACTAACATCTTCCCCACTAACTATTCTAGGAATTACAGCTATCTCAGAGTTTGTAAAATAATTAAAAAGAACATAATATAAATACAAAATATTACGAACAAGAGACCAATAGTATATGGTGATATGTGTCAAAATTGTTTCTCTAAAATGCACACACAAACGCACAATTACTATAGTACTAGCTATGCCCATCAAAGACTGCAAAGGCACTTCAGTTAAATAATTAGTAAATTTTAATAATGACATATAGCCATCTATCACTATGTTAATCATAAGATTTCCACTTGACTTGAATGCTGCTTTAAGAAGCTGTGGAAGATGCACTGGAATGAATGTAACTATAAGCCACATAGTATCTCCAATGAAAATAACAGTGTTCTTTAGTACAGTTAGCACTTCACTACACATCACAAGAACTGTTCTAGTCAGCCAGCTTGCAGCAGCTAACCCGCCACATAGTTTTGTGTATGTTGTATGATAAATATCAGAAACTCCATTTTGAATATGTTTTAATTGACTGTGAATGGCATTGACTACACCATTTGCAGAGGTAGGTATATCGTCTGTAAATATTGTTATATTATCTTCATATACTATTTCAAAAAAAAGAACAATGGTTTGAAGAGCGCTGAATATTGTAGATGAGGTCCACGTTACACCAGAAACAATTAATTTCCCCGTAAACGAGGCTACAAGCAGCACATTTTGAAGAGTTGTGGCAAATATATTTATTACATTGGCCACAAGAGAAATAATCATTGTGACTTCATTATTGTTGTGGATCAAAATAAATAAGAATTGATCTCTTAGTCAAAACCGACAACTGAAACTCCGCAGCAAATCCGAAGTCCAAATCTGACTTTATAGCAATTTCTTATTTTCAGGTGTTCTCAAATATACGAATTAAACTTCCTTTTTGTCTAGTGTACGATGTTTTTTACAAAGAGAAATAATCTCTACGTTTCTTCTTCTATTCTGTTGGTCTTCTTTGGGTCTTCTACGAAGTACAGAACACGGAATAAAGAGATTCGGTACGAAAAAATATGAATCCGTATCATACTGAACAGCTGACTTTTTGAGTAGCTTACTCACCACCAGTCAGTGGTTCCGAATCGAAAATCGAAATCAACTCGAAATAATCGAATGTCATTTTTTTTTTGGGTTTTTGACCTGGTCATTGGACCTTTAAGTCACATCTCCATTTATTTAAATATCTTCATTTTTTGATATTGATGATATTAATGACGATGATGATGACGATGATGACGATCAATGAGATGATTATTGCCTCAGTAAAGTTGTGGGCCTTTACTAGAAGCTCCCTAGGGAGATTTGGCTCGAACACGAAAAGTCATAATTCCCTGTAATTATGTATACGTTATGACCAGTTTTACACATAAAAACTCTAATTCATAACAATTTCGGAAAATAAAATAGCACAACAATGTACCACACTTCGTTTTCCCGCCAAAACTCCCTCGAATGTCAAAGTGCGAAATCGGTAGAGGTGCGCTCAAAAATCGTATATTTGAATAAAAAAATCGGTAGATGAAAAAATCTAAATCTTCGGTTGTGCTTTTATATCTTTAGAAGCTAATAGTACTAAATAATACCAGACCTCAAGTTGAATTCTAAAGATAGGAACTAAGAAAGTATAGGCTTAATAATTATGACATTTATATAGGTACAGTGGAATTATTTATATTTATATTTCGCAGCCAACTAGCTTAATCAGCCGTTCAACTAACTGTCTAGTCAGTTAACTAAATTCAATTAACAGCCTGAATGGTGTTCAGCCATTTTACTAAACGGCTTGGCAAATAGCTTGGATCAATGACGTTTAACTACTTGCCTAGCCATTTAATTAACCAGTAAAAAATGACTGTTTATACTGGAGATTGATGGCACTTGGTGGAATCTACTACACATATTGATTAATGACATCACTTGCACTTTTCCACACTTTATTTTATTTTTATTTTTAACCTGACCGGTTTCACGTCACGGCATTATCAAAGGTTTACTAAATACATGGTTTTAAACAATTATATTTCTACATACTACATTCTTTATATGTGGGTAGTTTTGAAAATATGTATACCAGGTTAAATTTTTTACCCAACATTTGGGGGAAATAATGTTTGAATTTCCTTAAAAGTTATTTTGTTTAAAAGTTAAAAAATACATTATAGGTACAACGCTAGTTGTATTAAAGTTAAATGTCCGATGATTGAATGTCAAAATTATAATTGATTTAAACTAAAGGAATTCGATTTGATTACACAGGCGATTGCCTGCCTAATCGCGGCGGGCCCTTCACGCCTCTCCTGAGTGCGGGTATGGGCTCGAGGATGGCCGTGAGTGCCCAGTCATCCTCGTACGGCGGGGTGACCGGGGGGGTGGGGGGGGGGGCGTGTGCCGAACCATCAACGGCCTCATTCACCTGGGCCTTCAACAGGGCCAGGGCGTCTACGGTGGAACGGCAGGTCGGTATGCCGAGGGGGAATCCGCCGGCCGCCCTTTCTTTCGGAGTAGGCATAGCCGCCCCTCCTTCCATGGTTTCGGGAACCTCCTCGACGCGAAAAACGCGTCAAATAAGACCCGAAACCGTTCCACCATTTCGGCGGCGGCTATTGCCACCTTCACCACCTTGATGGGATAGTGAATGTACGGAAGCAGTCAAGAAAAGAAATGTGAGTCAACTGTTATGCCGTCATTATGTGGATTTAAATGTTTTCTTACAATTCCGAAACACAGAGACTGCTACTAAGCGTCTTCTTTGTAAAAAGAAGCGCGATGGCTGGCACCGCTTTTGTGCCTCGCTCTCACCTGATACCCCTTTATCACTAGCATGGAAAAATATGTTCGTCGCTATAGAGCCTCTTTTACTGACACTTCATGTTCTTCATTTTCTCATGAATGGGTTGAACCATTCTTTTATAACCTTCCCCAGATATGGTACCCAATATAAATCAAATGCCATATTCATATTTATATCCATCTGGAAGCAACACTATGAATTCTTCATTCACACTCCCCGAACTGAATTGCGTTTTGAATCGTGTATCGGATTCCACGCCAGGAGTAGACGGTATCCCTTACTCTTTTCTTGTTAACTGCTTACCATCGACCCTTTCTTACTTTTTGGAGATAATAAATTTAGTTATTGAAACTGGCTCTAATCCATTATCCTGGAAGAATCAAATCATTATTCCAATCTTGAAACCACACAAAGACCCTCTCATGTTTTCTTCATACAGACCAGTAGCGTTACCTTCTGTGCTTTGTAAAATAACAGAGCATTTAATTAAAAACAGGTTAGAATGGTTTTTGGAACATAACAATTCGTTATCTAGCTCTCAATATGGTTTTAGGAAAGGTAGAAGTGTAGCAGATAATCATAGTAATAGGGGTTAAAGTATGAAATTGCCGTTTCATTGTAATAGGTACTTCGAATTGACATAGAACCTTCATGGTTTGAGATTTTTGAGTGAAACTTTTTCCACATGGTACCTATGTAGTTCTTCATTTAAAAATGTGCAACATTCGATTATCGACTTTCAGTTGTTTTTTTTATTCAGCTTAGACAAGAAAGATGGATACTTCGAAAATTCAAGTGATTTTTGAATACGAGTTCCGACGCGGAACTAACGCGGCAGAAACAGCTCGCAATATCAATGTTGCGTTTGGAGAGGGGACTGCTAATGAACGCACCGTACGATTTTGGTTTAAACGCTTTCGTGATGGAAACTTTGATTTGAAGAACGAACCACGAGGAAGGCCGTCCACACAGGTGAATAACAATGAATTGAAAGACATGGTGGAAGCCGATCCGAGCCAAACTACCCAGGAATTAGCTGCATGGTTTAACGTTACCTTACCAACAATATTGACTCATTTGCGTCAAATCAATAAAATAAAAAAATGTGAAAAATGGGTACCTCATGATTTGACTGATCTGCAGAAAGAAATGCGTGTTGAAACTTGTGTTGCCTTGTTGAATCGATACAGAAATGAAGGAATATTGGATCGAATTGTGACATGTGATGAAAAGTGGATTCTTTACGATAACCGTAAGCGAAAAATGCAATGGCTGACCCCAGGTGAAACGCCACAACAGTGTCCTAAAGCAAAGCTTACCAATAAAAAGGTAATGGTAACTGTTTGGTGGTCTCAGCATGGTGTTATTCACTATAGCTTTCTACGATCTGGTCAAGCAATAACGGCAGATGTCTACTGTGCCGAACTCCGAACAATGATAGCAAAACTAGCAGTGAAACAGCCCCGACTCATGAATTGATCTTCACCATTATTGCTCCATGATAACGCGAGACCTCATACAGCACGAGAAACCGTTTTAACTCTACAGGAACTGCAATTAGAAATTATACGTCACCCTCCGTATTCGCCAGACCTTGCTCCAACAGACTACCATTTTTTTCGTGATTTGGACAATTTTCTATGTGATAAAAAGTTTTCTTCTCAGGAGGCAGTACAAAATGCTTTCACACAGTTTGTCGAATCTAGATCACCAGAGTTCTATCGCAAAGGCATAAATGACCTTCCTACTAGATGGCAGCAATGTATAGATAATAATGGTAATTATTTTGATTAAATAAATACGTTAAATTAAAAAAAAAGCGAATTTCAATTTGTCAGTACAAATCGGCAATTTCATACTTTAACCCCTAATATGTATCCTACCAAAAACATTTTCATGTAAAAATGTTGCCAAGACGAATTTACGTAGCTTACCCTGTGAAAAAGTTATCAGATCTCATATAAAGCCAAGCTCTAAAGACTGCACGCTCTAAACCTACAAGCTCTAAACTACACCTTACTCAAAATATATGAAAAAGTGGTTAGATCTCATGTAAAGTCAATATTTTTGATCTATGCACCATAACTTTACCAGGCCTACATTCACAAATTCTACATTTTAGTCAAAAGTCAAGTTCGGCTTGACCCGCGTGGAGTTTAGATTCTCTTCCGGCCTATGTTACTCCAAAATCTACCCGTTTTTTGCCTATCTACCCCTTTTTGTGTTTGTGCGCTAGGTTCATTCCCACTTAACCGGTGTTTTTACAATTATTTTATTATCTTAAAAAAAATTGCGCTGCACAAGTTACCTTATACATGGGGGTTGTTAAACAGTGAATAATTATTTAAAATAATTAGAATAAAAAAGAAATTGGTTGGTTGCTCTTGGCAGGAGCAGTATTGTTACATTTTTGTATTTATGCTTATATTGTAAGTACTTAAATCAATTTCATAGCTTTGCCTTCTTTAATGAGCCATAATATTTCATTATTTGTGGTTTTAGTCTTGACTTTTAATACCATTTGTCACGTACAGCCTTTGCCACTTTATATGAAACCATTAATATTAATAGTGAAGGCTAAAACTTTCCAGCACATGTTATTATTGAATTAACCTAATATTGTAATACACGAGTGAAATTATATTTTGATTGCAGTGCTTTACCTACTTAATCATTTATTTTGTGAACTCTATCGCAGCAAATGGCAATTAAAAAGGGTGATGGTGAGTTTCTATAATCTAGATTTTTTTGACTTGTTCTACTTTGCAATCTGGAACTAACTTGTCACTACGATGAATAAAAATGTACGTGTGAGTTTTAGTTTACCTTAATAATTGTACACTTAGTGTCAAAATTTAACTATCGAAAAGAAGCAATTTTCGAAATATTCATACTTTATCATTTTTTTACTTAACAGTTCTATAAAATGACTCTGATTCTTTAGAAAGTTACCGTTGGTGTTCCTAGGCTTTTATAAGACACAAATAATATGAAGCGGTACGTAGCAAAGCAAGATAATAATGGTGATTATTTTGATTACATAAATACGTTAAATTAAAAAAAATACGAATTTCAATTTGTCAGTACAAATCGGCAATTTCATACTTTAACCTCTAATATTTTGTTTTTGATATACCTACTCCTGTCATTTTCTGGTGAGGAATCTACTGTTTGTGCTTTTCCGGACGTTAGTGCCGCTTATGATAATGTTAACCTATCAATGCTAAAACAAAACTTGCTTAACTTAAAAATACCTCCAAAATTGAGTAACTAACTAAAAAAAAACTTCCTGTTTAACTTATTTACATGGAGAACTATTAGTTTACGTGTTTCCGGTCATAACTTTCTAAATAGAACACTTTGGAAAGGCATTCCTCAGGGCTCAGTGTTAAGCCCTTTATTGTATGACTAGCTGACCCGGCGAACTTCGTACCGCTAATATTTTTCCGCCCCGGTTGCATCTGATCCCGTTCCCGCTGCACCATCTACTATGTTAAACATGTATTATACATATAAACCTTCCTCTTGAATCACTCTATTGATTAAAAAAGCCGCATTAAAATCCGTTGCGTGGTTTTAAAGATTTAAGATACAAAGGGATATAGGGACAGAGAAAGCGACTTTGTTTTATACTGTGTAGTGATGTATTAACAAGGGATATTGATTTTAACTTTCATCCTTCTTGTTCTGTTTTGCAGTATGCTGATGGTTTACTCATTTATTTTTCTCATTTCTCTATAGAACAAGCTACATTAAATTTACAAAACTCGTTAGATAATCTAGTAACTTGGCTATTAAATCACGACTTATCTCTCTCAGTTTCTAAAAGTACTGCTGTTGTATTTTCTCGTAAAAGATCCATCCCATTGGTAAGTGTTTCTCTTGGGCAGTCGTTAATCCCAACTGCTAAAGAGGCACGTTTCTTGGGGAAAATTTTCGATAGTAAAATGAATGGGGTCGCACATATCAATTATGTAAGTAAAAAATGTGAAAAAAAACATTAATGTGTTAAGAGCTTTAGCTGGTGTTTGGTGGGGCGGTCATCCCTCTTATCTTAGATTGGTTTATAATGCTTTAATAAGAAGTTTGTTGGATTTTGGATCCTTCACATTAGAACCTGCTAATAAGAATGCACTCCGTATATAATTTAAGTCAATCTCAAAGCTTACACCTTGTGATTGGAGCGATGAGGAGCACCCCAATAAATGCCCTCCAAATTGAATGTGCTGATCCTCCTCTAAATCTTAGGAGGCAATTTTTGTCTGATAGGTATTTGTTTAAGTTAACTCAGAATAAACCACATCCGTTAATACCAAAACTTCATCAATTAAACTCTTTGATTGTAAGTGGTAATCGATTTTGGAATAATAAAACTGTACCTAATCTTTTAGCTAGCCTTAGAAAACTCATTGATCTTAAGATGCATATAGTTGATATTCCGTGTCATCCACTATTCTTTTATGACTTCAAAGTTCTAACTTAATTGCCGAATGTCCTCCTGACTATAAGTATCAACAAACATTCAGTCTTCCTAAACCCTAACCGAGTGTTGGAGTCTTTCGTGCAACAGCAATTCCAAAATGCTGTCGTATTTTTTACGGATGCATCGAAAACATTTCCTTCTGTTCCTTTAGTTCCGCGTCTTAATGACAACAATAATGTGGTAGGTTCAGCCTTTTTAGACTTCCATTCGGGTCATTTTGAACTATTTAAATACCCTGGCATAATTTTTATTTATTCTGGCGAAGGTATGGCTATTCTTGAGTGCGTACGACACATTCTTATTAAAAATATACCTGAATCAATTATTTTTTCGGATTCTCTTAGTTGCTTACAATCGCTGCTTTCGAACCGAGTCAATAAAACATTGCTTTGCTCCGTTATCTTTAGAAATTAAAGCTAAACTTTTGGAATGTAATGACCGTGATTTACAAGTCACCATTGCATCGATTCCTGGTCACTCGGGTATCAATGGAAATGAGATGGTAGATGAATTGGTGAAATTGGCTGCTCTACAGGGTAATACGAATAATCATCTAATTTATAGTAATGATTTGTCTATACTTCCTCGTATTTTTCTTGAGGAGAGTTGGAATAAAATTTGGTTGACTTCCAATAAGGGAAACTTTTATCGTTGCTTTCAACCTTGTATAACCATGCACCCATGGTTCTCTAAATTACACATCGAAAAAATTTTTTTTTCCACTTATTCTCACACCGTGCAAAGCTAAGGGTGCGCGATTCATCTTTATGTGAGTGTGGTTTGGATGAAGGTAACATTACGCATATTCTATTTAGGTGCCCTAATTATTCTCCATCATTACTTGATATAATGATTTATTATCAAGTTTCTTTACCTTACGATCTATCATCTATGTTATCGTTATCTAACAAAGTATATATAAAATCGCTTATTAAATTATTACGTCTTCATAATATATCTTTGTAATTTTCATTATATCTGTGTATATATTGCCCATATAAGTCAACGTAAAAGCCTTTGTCTACATTCAACTCAAACGCCGAAGAAACACTTACACTTAGTGATTGGGAAATTTCCAACTTGACACTGGCAAGAATGTCCTCTAAATTGGGTTGACTATATTGCCATCAAAGAAAAAAAGAAGATAAAATTAAAAAGTACATACAAAATATAATGAGAGTTTTAGCGCGAACGCGGGAAAACGCACATCGCGGTATTATTTTATTTTTCGAAATTGGTGTGAATTCGAGTTTTTAAGTGTAAAAATGGTGGAATTTTAGACATAACGTCTTGGACAATTCGCACAAGTGTAGGAAAGTGGGATATTACCACGGAACAGTAAAAACGGTGGAAGTGTGAAGTGGGCGTGGCACGCGTGTCATTCTTATGCGGAGATTTGCAAGCTCTTACAATTTCAACCTTCAGTCGTATCTGTCATCACGTGTATTTGACAGTTTTGCACCGTGTGTTATTTAATACTATTTAATGGAAATATGCCTTACTGGGCCATTTTGCAGTGCACAGATGATAGTAGGAGCATAAATATTCGAAATGGAGTTGTTTTATACCATCAATAAGTCAGGATATAGCAGAATTTATAACGAATATTATTGAAATGCAAAGAAATAAAATCAAAACAAAATCAACCTTACCACATATCAATAAAGTTTGTTTTTGATTACACATAATAGACATGTCATTCTTATTTATTCTAGAACTTTCTCCGCTACTCATTTAGTGATGTAGTCAAATTTTATCGATATCTAATTTTGTGGAAACATTTATAAACGTTTGTCAAATGACTTTATTGTTTTTTTTAAATATCACGGAACATTCGGAACACTCCTCATACCCATTCAAAGGATACGGGCGTGATGTTATGATGTGTAGTGGCATAGACATAGCAATAATATGCGTTTGCAGCAATTACTGCTGATTTCCTGGTATTTATTGAAGAGTTTCGTGGTCTCTCTCTGAAACCCTTTATCGGACCTTTACAAAAATTAAATGGGATCATTTCGGAATAGTCTTCTTTCGAACAAAGAAGGAATTTTGCAAATTCGTCTACACATGACGAAGCTATGCGCGTACAAACATGCAAAAATATAAACTTCCGTATTGAACAACTCCAGCTGGATATTTTCTAGTTTGTGGACGCGGCGCAACATGCATACGCGATCAGCAAATAGATTTTGGCGCTCTACGTTTTTCTCATTTTATGCAAATTAAATTAATTATTTCAAAGTAGTGTATGAAACTGTTTGTAATATGGTCTTAAAACACCCGTCTCATATTGTAAAATACTCGCACTCGTAATTTAAGTATCCTTAGACCACTTTCACATTTTCTGATATTGGGTACCTGACGCCGATAGCGGTCACCATGTGCTGTTTTCACATATATTCGATAAAATCGGTCCGATTCGGCCATTTTCTCGATCGCACAGACTGGATGAAAAAAAAATCCTAGTATCGAGTTCTTTTTATACTTTATTTTATTTCCTTCGATATCGGAGCCGACACTAATATCGGATATCGGATGCACCGGATACTGTGAAAACGCTTTTATTATGCAACAGTTACATAAAATATCTACTATAAATGGACACTTGTTTTATTTCAATTAAATAGGAACATACGTAGTAATACGTCTTCATACCTTTTTAATCGTAAATAAAAACATCTCTCTTTTTTAGTACTCTTAGATTATAATTACTAACAGCGTTTGGAATCCTTTGATATTTTGAAAACAAATTACAAATCTATCGATATTGCCAACTTTTTGTTTCACTGCTCTAGCGTTAATGTGAGAGAGTTAGAGTGAGAGAGATAATACTTCAAAGTAATATCAACCGTATTCATAACTGTTAAGGTTCTAAATAACATTCTTAAAATAAATGGACATCTGTTGGGGAGTAGTTGAACTTTTTCGTAATAGAGTTAGAATGAGAAGCAAGTTTGATTCAGATACAAAACGTCGTAAATTCCTTTTTTTATCTATATTAAAGTTAACACTAATGCCAATCAATAAGGTATGTTTTCGTTCTGCAGTGTGCATAATTTAGGCTAATTTGGTGTTAAAGATATACGACCAATCAAAACAATTGTTTACTAGTAGTGCAACATATTATTATCTCGTTGTATGTGTGAGTTTGGCGACATTGGTTCCGCTATTGAATCTGTCCTATCACACTTCTAATAGTATTTTCTGTTCTGTGGATATTACAGTGAATTGTGACATTTCGTGTTCGTTCCAAATCTCCTGGGGGAGCTTTCAGTAAAGTCCCCACACCTTTACTGAAGCAGAAATCATCACTCATCGTCATCGTCATGGCAATAATGGTGTCGATTCGGGTTGGCAAAATTCCGACTAAACTAAACTATAATTAGTTTAGTCACGTCAAATTGCGGTTTCTTATTCGGGAAAACACCAACTAACTTAATTTGACAGGACTAAACTATTTTTAGTTTAGTCGAATTCAATTTAGTGAAATCCTCCATTTTGCTATTCGGTAAGGCAAAATTTTATTCCTGTCAAACTAAAATCCGACTTATTTTAGTGGCCATATTTTTGGTCGCGATTAAACAAAACTAAACCTTGTTCTGCTGATTGTTTGTGCTGGTTGAAATTTTTAAATTACAAAAAAATTAACGTATGCGTTGTGGCTGCTTTTTTCGAGGAGCAAGAAAGGTAAATAAGAAAATTTATCAACTAAATATGTGTTTATTTGTTAAAAACTGACCTAGCAGTAAAAAATTACGCATCAATGTCATTGTGGAGAAGCAGTTGACCGACTCGGACACCATGGCCTGTCATGCTGCAGGATCGCGGGGCGAATTCCACGGCACGCCAGCCTCAACGACATAATCCGCCGTGCTCTTGTCATTGCTGGTATGCCAGCTGTGCTTGAACCAAACGGTTTGGCGCGCGACGATGGCTAGAGACTGGATGGTATGCCAATAATGCCTTGGAAAATGGGTAGGACTCTGGTGTGGGACGCAACATGCGTCGACACCATTGCCCCTACCCATATAACTGGCACTGCTAGCTGTGCCGGTGCTGCTGCAGCTTCTGCAGCGGCTGTTAAGCGGCGCAAATACTCCAATCTTATTGGAGATTATGAATGTGTGCCGTTTGGAGTCGAAACGTTTGGGCCTTGGGGTCCGAGCACCCGCAATCTCTTCAGGGAGATTGCGAAATGTATGGCTGACGCTTCTCGTGACCAGAAGGCTGGCCTCATTTCAGGTCAGAGATTAAGTATTGCCATACAACGTGGCAATGCTGCTAGTCTTCTGGGAACGCTACCAAAAGAGGCATGCGATGCGGATGAATTCCACGACGCATTTTAACTTTTAGTTTTAGTTTTCTTATTATATTTAGTATTGTGTATATATAGTAACTTTATTAATTTAATTTAATTTTTGCCAATACATCTGTAATATACAGGGTGTAATCGTTAAGTGTGTCCAGGCGATTATTCCGTAACTATCACAGATATCAAAAAACTTTAAACTGATATCGAAAGTACGTTACCTAATGAATAAAATGACATCAATAACTTTTTAAAAATCAAACGAGAGGTATCTAATATTTTGACATTAAACACTCCCATACATTTAGTATGAGATTAGTAGAAAGGTTTTAGATACGTACACCAGAAGGTACTTCTCTGTCTGGGTACTCTCTTCTGTAGGCGATAATGGCCGCTCTTTTTACAATCATATTTGTAGTCAATTTTTAGCATATCTCTCTTTTCCCTTTTGGAATATGCCATTTTGCAATCAATAAATGAAACAATCACGATTATTAACGCAAATTAAAAAAAAACAACGATAAATTGGTGGGAACAACAACCCGAGATAAAAGTTTTGAATTTAGAACGAACACCAAAGAGTATCTTTTTTTTGTAGTGCTTTTCAGTTAGCTCAAATTACTTAATGCGATATTAAAACACGGTTTATTACTAATTTCAAGTGGTACCTAAGATAATTATTTTACACATGTATCTATTTGAAAATCATCATTGTCATATTATACGTTATCATAAAATATGATTAAGGTAAAATGGGTACTAGAACACTTAAATTAAGGAAACTAAAACCTTTCTACTAATCTCATACTAAATGTATGGGAGTGTTTAATGTCAAAATTTTAGATACCTCTCGTTTGATTTTTAAAAAGTTATTGATGTCATTTTACTCATTAGGTAACGTACTTTCGATATCAGTTTAAAGTTTTTTGATATCTGTAATAGTTACGGAATAATCACCTGGACACACTTAACGATTACACCCTGTATGTAAAAATTGTGTAACAATAAAAATAATTGAAAAATTAACTATTATCATAAAGGTTGGGTTTGAAATTTATTTTAAGGTTAGAAATTTATTTGTTTTACAGAAATCGGGAAGAACGGGCCAGGTTGCTTCGGTCGAAGGATGCATCAAATCCGTTTGAGATGGCCGACCGTAAATTTAGAAAATTCTTTAGGATCATCAGCGGCCAAGTTCCTGTTGGAGATACTTGAAAATCACCTTAAATTAAGCGAAGAGGATTTTTTTGTGATTGTGACATACACACACATACACATACATTGTTTATTTTTCCTCTTTTCACGTAATATTCCCATTACCATGCCGCCAAGTTTGTTGTTTTGGTTTGTTTATTTTTTCAGAGGTTTAATTTACGGTCACGTTTGAATTTGAACACGTTTTTTGACAAGAAGTTAAGTTGTCTCTCTCACACTTCACCAACAAGGACGTTGTCATTCGTTCATTGAATTCACAGATTAAAAAGGGTTTATTCAATTTAGTCGTGTGACCTTGACTAAAAATGCATGCACTATTTTTAGTTCGGTGGCCAAACCGAATAGACAAAGCGTTGAACTAAACTAAAATAAGAGAATTTTTAGTTTAGTTTAGTTTAATCGGGTGGACATGCCGAATTAACACCAATGACTCATCGTCATCGTCATGAAAAGTAAATAAACAAAACTAAATAAAGACATGGCTTAAAGGTCTTGTAACCATGCCAAAAAACTTCAAAAAAAGAAAATTTATTGTAGACGAGACGGAGTACAATGAATTTAGAAGAGAATTTATGAAGTAGATCAATAATAATTATAAACAATAAATTTTTTCAACTGCGTGTACTATCGCACATTATCACCTATCACCACAAAGAGTATATAATCACCATTCTATTCTACGAACATAAAAGTTAATTTAGATGTCGATACGATGTGTTAAATGTAGATTATTTACATAGCAGTGAGTAGAAATATAGATAGTTTAAGCTGGTGACTGCGGCACTTGAAATGTAATGGGGTGTTTACAAAGTAAAAGAGAAACTTCCGATCTGCATCCTAATGTTTTTCGTGTCACAAACGTTGATGGAGATGGTGGATACTTGTGTACCGGCCAGTTGGAGATTACAGAAAACGATTTAATACTGTATCGTGAAGGAAGGGACACTACTGTTTGGCCTTTACATTCACTTAGAAGATATGGATTTGATGGAAACTTGTTCAGCTTTGAGGCAGGTAATTACTTTCTGTTATTTACTACTTACTTACTAATTAACCCTTTCGTGCGATTAAATTGATAATATTAGTTTATCTGTATATCCACCAATTATAGATTATATCTCTTGTTAGATCATAAAAACATAAATATATTAAGGGACTCTGTTTTTCACCCAATAGTAAATATATACAGCATTTATAAAAGCATTTATTATAATTTTATTATATTAACCAGGCGTTAATATAATAAAATTATAATAATTATTGTGAATGTACCAAACATTATATTTTGAACCACTTGTACCTATAATATTGTTTGACCTTGTGAAATAAAATAAATAAATATACATACTAAAACAAAGTCCTGTGCCTACCCTTTTGGGAGTATATACTTGTGTGATTACATACAGACCAAGACCAAGATATAAATAATATTTTTGTTAAATTTAAACAGCATTCTAGGAAACCTGTCCTCTGTGTATTTTTTCTTGATGATAATAATATATTTTCTTTAAAAAAAACATGAGCCTAGCAATCGTCCCTCTTCCGGAAGAAATATACGAAGTCTTCCCATCGCTTATTCGGATAATTTATACTCAGTGCCTAATGCAACTCAATCCTAATAATGCATTTAAACTAACACGGTCATTTACCAAACACATCTCGAGATAAGACATACATAACACAATGAAAGTTTTAGTTTATTGAAACAGTTTAAAGTCCGATCAGATAACAGAATTGATGACCTCTAAATTTGATGGACTATAATAATGTTCAATTACTAATTTGCTGGAAAGTTATACCTTGATTACAGGTAGTGTGGTGTGTGGACAAGCAAGACAGTGCACTGTGCCGAGTGCTGGGTATGTGCAAACATTACCAAGTGCTGCTGAGCATTTTACATGTCAATAGTATTCGGCGGGGTGCACTGTCTTACCACTTCTCACACCACATTGCAAGTGATAAAGGTATAAGATTTTCTTCACTCTTGAAGTTAGAATTTGAGTTGACTTTACTGCTTTTTCTTGCAAAATGTATGGGAAATGTATTTGCCGATTTCTGTGTTTCCTAGTAGTCATACCTTAAAGGTCTCATAGAGTCATTTTGATCTCTATATGAAATTGAATTGATTGGCATCAAAAAAGTTTTTGGACCTTTGCATTTTTCTTGGTGGCTGTATGATTTTGACAAAATCTGTGAATGCAATTTCCAACTATCTTAAAAGTTTATGGATACTCTCCTAGAATGTTTTGCTGTAACTATAACAATTGAGATACCTGCCCTTACTGACCCATCTCAGAAATAATTATGATTTACATGGGGGACTTCCATGATTTAAAGGTAATTGAGTAGGGGCAGAGTTAGTAAGGGGCAATTGCTACTGTGGGAATAATTCATGGTGGAGTGCTTCCTATATGGAATTTGCTCTAATATATATAACTTAAGCTATGCTTACTTTTAATCTAGATAGTGTTGTATAGAATGTCATAGAATATTTAGTTATTTTAATTATTTCTTAATATTTTTTTTAAATAGCATTTGAGGCACATTATAGGTATGATATCAAAGTGTGTGTAAAAGAGTGAGATAATTAAAAACAAAAATTAACTAACTCATCTTTCATAGGTTTATAAATACAAAATGATATGCTATTTACAGGTAGAAGATGTGAAACTGGACAAGGAATATACGGATTTAAATGTAGCAGAGCATCACTCTTATTCCGTAATCTACAACAGCAAATTCTTTTAAAAAATGCAATGACTTTGAATCCAGTATCAAGATTATCACCATTACCACAAGGCAGGCAAACACTTCAAGCCAGTGTTGTTCATCGTTCTTCAATAGATAATGGCCAACCTATTAATCTGAGACCAGCGAACAATAGCAATCTTCCAAATATAATATCCGATACGGTAGTGCCAAGAAATGTAACTCAATCACCAAGGTCACCTTCTAGTGCAGATATATTGGAAGTAATGCCATTATACCCTAGACCTCAAAATTCAACCAATCAAGTCACCAATGTTTATCAGTTGCGGCAAATTAAAAGGGAACATAACAATAATCATAGTGACCCACCTCTAGATTCCGGCCATGTCTACTCAAACGATTTGATCAGAGATTTAGCTATATTAAGGAACACATTGCGCCAAGAATCTGTGTTAAATACTATGAGAGATATAGAAGATGAAACTAGATTTCTTGAAAGTAGGTACATAAATGAAACAGTTGCAAATAATCAAACAAATAATGCTCTATCACCAACTTTGAGTACTACCACTGAGCATTACAATCAGCTGAGTGAGCTAGAGCAACCGCAGTTAGAACAAGAACAAAATCAGCAACAACAGCTGCAGTCCCATCAAGAGCAGTCACAGCTAATACAGCCACATCAACAGCAGAAAGTACTTCCTAGATTATACATGAATATTGTACCCAATGAAGCCAATATACCAGAAGCTAGTAATAGTGACACTGTCCCATCAACTCCTTTAAATCCTAAACCAATTGAATACTCTAATTTAACTATAGGTAGCAAGCCTGAAGTAAATAACACATATGCTAATTTGTCCCTGGGTGAATTAGGAGACAGTATCAAGTCTACAAAGCAGATACTAGGTCTCTCATCATCAGAATACAAACAGAAATGCTCCGAATTTGACACTATTGCTTCTTTGTCACCTGTAGAAGAAATTGAAGTTAAATATGCGGTGCTTGATATTGATTCAAAGAAAGAAGTGTGTAAGACAACAAAGGATTCAACATTTGCTGACAGTACAAGCACTATAAGTGGAAGTGTCCATCAGTCTCGTGGGCGACTTGTATCCCAGGCTAGCATAGATAAGCCAAATACTGCTAATGTACAATCTGTGGCTCCTGGTGCTGCCATCGGGTACACAACTATAGACTTTGATAAAACTGTTGCATTATCATCAGTAGCTGCTGGAGAAGAGGTTGGTGTTGGTTTAGAAGGATGTCGTAAAACGCGACACAATTCATGTAACATCATAATTAGCGGTACAGGAAATTCTGCTAATAATGATAAATCAAAATGAATATAATTATAACTACATCTTTATTCTTACGATTTTTCTCAATGCCGACTTTTATAGTGTCATTTGAGTTTGTATTGTACTGTCTTAAGTCAAAGCAAGAATTAGCATAGAAGAGGTCTAAATATTTAATAGTATTTGTTATGTATGCCCAAAACATTTGTCAGTAATATAAGAATACTGACCTGATTTATGAAATTGAACCTGGCAGTCACCAATTTATGGAGAGAGCCATAAATTTTCGTTCTTCTTGAGTTAGTAATGCGTAGATTTCCTACGAATTGCATAATATAGGTATCTAATGAGAGAAAGACTTAAGAAATATACACAAATAGTAACTTTTTTATGGTATTGTTATGTGACTAAGGAGATATGGTTGTACTTTTTCATAATTAAAGTTGTATGTAAAGGTGCAACCGTATCTCTTTTGTCAACTGATTTACACTGAATTATCGTTTTTTTTTTATTTATATTCGGTTAATGTTTTGTAAGCTATATATTTTCTGTACGGTAACCAATTGGAGCCATTTGTAACTCAAACATCTAGCTAGCCTGACTGATACTGTTTATTTGTAGTTCCTGTAGGATGTTCTTATGTCAAGGCAAAGTTTATTGAATATCAAAATGATATGATATAGCAGTGTAATGATATACCTAGTAGTGACAAGGTATGGCGTCATCTTATATATAACATACTATAAGCATTATTTAAATATAAATCATCATCATCATCATATCAGCCACACACAGTCCACTGCTGAACATACATATAATATATATACAGGGTCATTTGTAATTAACTAGCATCCTCCCAGGGGTAGGCAGCAGACATCATAAGTAACAACTTTTGTTTTACGACTTTTTGTAATTCATTAAATATTACTTTCATTCAAAAATAAATATTAATTTAGTTCGCGTCGTATAAGTCTTAGTCTGCTACCTACCCCTGGGAGGATGCTAGATGTATGTATAATATGTATATACGCCACTGATACCTGACATTATTTTAATAGATATCAAAGTAGAACTCCAAATATTAATTTTAATAACAAACCAAAAACTAAGAAATGCAGAAAGGAAAAACCATGGAATAATCGCAGCCGTCATCGTCACCAAGTAGCCCAGTAGCGCGCGCGCGGCGGTAATTTGCGGCTGTTGTAACTTATATAAATGCAGAAATAATCTTGCCTTAAACATTTGCCACTGTTATGAATGTTGCATTTGGATCATTCAATCTAATGTAAGTTTGTCATCATTAAATTGGATTAAATTGAATCGTGTACATTGCTTAAATGTTCTGCCGAAAAGATTGGTGTAAGTATATGTTAAGGCTGTGGTTCTATTATTATATAAAAAGTTAGTTTTACGTTTGAAATTTAACATCATCACCAAACAATGCACCAAATAGAACTCAAAAATTGACTTCAATAATGAGCCAAACATAATTAACTATATTTAACTATGTAATATTGCCTAGATAGAATTAATACATTTTCTTTTTATAGTACAATATTATTTAATTAATATTTATGAATGTTTTGTTAAGATAAGTTTATACTTTAGATATTGATATACAGTAGATGCTAAGTTCAGTCAATTGAAATATGTTTTGAAGTCAAATCAGCTAAAGCAGCTTAAAACGATTTAATGTTTCAACACTTGACTTTGTAAAAATGTGAGCATCCGTCGACAAATCATTCCTGGTTTAATGATCGGCAAGCATCTTAATAATGTACTCTACACAGAAAGCGTTTTCAGGTCTCTTTAGAGATCATGCAGGGCGCGACGGCCAAGACGCAACCAATCTTTGATTACCATAAACCAATCACGGGCTCAAAGGGCTCGCATCATTAGATGATCAGTCCTTTTATTGATTTAATGCACATAACGCGTTTAGATTTTTGCCGATACTTATACCAACTGCACGACCGCAAATGAATGGGATTAATCGAACATGAGTATATTTTGACCACACGCTGCTGAGCCTGCTGTCCAGTGAAGAAGAATCCCACTCGTCTGCTTTCGTCCACACTGATTCGTAGTTCTTTGTTGAGCATATGTTGTTCTATGTTGTAAAGATTATTATGATTATTGATAAAGATTATTATTATGTTTGGTACTATGTACCAACCTATATGCTTGATGTGTACTGGCACAAAAAATACAAACCTAATGTTTCAATAAGTAAAAAGCCTTATCGGGTCAATGTATAACTTAAATATTCTATCATCTCATTTATTTTTATTGTCATGTGTAATTAAACGAAATGATTTCATTTAATTAAACTAAGTCTAGAGGCTACTTAGATATAGTTTATGCAATTTTAGCATGCATGCTTTTAGCATAAATGTTTTTAAAACTAAAAGAAAGAACCAAAGATCCTATTTTTTAGCTTGTAAGATATGAAGGTAGCTGATAAATGCAATAACACCAATAATCGGAATATTTTCCGTATTTTATTATTTCAAATGATATAATTAGGTAAAAAAATATTAATCATATTTTGCCATCATTAAAATGCGCAATATAATAGTACATTTTTTGGGTACACATTTACCCGTTTAATAATTCAAGAGGCTTTTTATTAAATGTAAGAATTTAAAGGTGCCATTTGTAGACAGGTTAAGCAATTGCTGAACTGCACTGTAGTGGAACACGATCCTTGGATATTGACTTCATCCATAAATAAGGTTTGGCTCTGCCTACCTGCTGCCACGCTGCCCAGGTTTGGCTCTATCTACTTGATTCACTATAACTATTTGTGTTGAATTTTTCGCTACTGTAAGAAAATAAAATGACGGAAACTGATTTTTTTGCATGTCATTATATGCTTTTAGAAGTCTTAAAAATAAATTTCCATTTAAAAATAAATTTAGGTGCCAAAACAAAAAGTTTAAAAAGTTTACAACTGATTTATTTAGCTGCTACTTTCTAAATAAAATGATACTTCACTCTAGTCGCTAACCTATTATTTTTGATACCCACTTTAATATTTTTTAAGCCCCAAATTCGGACTAATTTGTCCCTGCGTTAAATACATGCCTTAGTATATTATGCAAACCTTTATGTAGGTAGTTTGATGCCACCGTTGCTTTACTACAGTGCAGTGCCACCCAAAATGCTAATATGTTTTGTAAGTATGTAAATAATTTATTTTAATATGTTGACTCTATATTATCTACCTAATAATATTAAATAAATTAATAGAAAATAATTCGAATTTATAAGCAAACAAAGCTATCGTCATCTTGAAGATATATAAAATATACAAAAATGTAAGTACTTACTTACGTAGTGCAATAAAATTACAATATATATCTACTTATAATAGTGGCATTTGTTATTTGTATTTTATCCTATCCTTCGATAATATTATGATAATCACCCCGACGCAGGGTACCCAAAACACATTTTTTAAACGTTACATTGGCGCCTGACGTGACTAGTACTAACTCACATTTTTTAATGTTACATTGGTGCCCAACGTGACGAGTACTAAATAACATTTTTTTGGCGACCAACGAGACAAGTACTAACTCACATTTTTTAAAGGTAACATTGGCGTCCAACATGCCTGATACTATCTCAAATTCTTTAACATTCACATTACATTAGGACCTAACGTGACACGTACTAACTCACATTTTTTATAACATTACATTGGCGCGCGACGTGAGACTTACTAATTCACATATATTATCTTTACATTGGTGCGCAACGTAGTAAGTACTAACTTACATTGTCTAACGTTACATTGGCGCCCAACGTGGTAAGTACTAACTTACATTTTTTTTACATTATATTGGCGCTAAACGAGAAAAGTACTAACTCATATTTTTTAACGATACAGTGGTGCAACAACGTCGCAAGTACTAAAACAATTTTTTTTAAACGTTACGTTTCCGCGCGACCTGACACGTACTCACTCACATTTTTAACGTTATATTGACGCCCAATGTGAAAGTAATAACTCACATTTTTAACGTTACATTGTCGTAAAACGTGACAAGTACTCATAATTTTCACATTTTTTTAACGTTAAATTGGCGCCCAACCTGTTGCCAACATCCCAAAGACTTGTCTTAAGGTGTATTTAGACCAAACAGAGCTAGAGATAGAGCAAGAGCATTCTACGAGCATTATTTCTTAATATTTTAGTGTAAATGAAACCTTTTTCCTCAAAGAAGGAACGAATGTCATGATTGTTTACACTAAAAGAATTTGACAGAGAGCGGACAGAAAAAAAAACAATTTTACCTGGTTAAGCACTCCTAGTTAACGTGAAGCTGTTAATAGCAAACAATCATATTAAGAAAGGGTGGTTGGTCTAGAAACTCCATTCGGTGCAGCCTGGGTAACGGGACGGCTGCTCGGCTCACCACGCGCCCCTATGAAGCCTCCCTAGCAGAGGGCACAGTGGAGAGCTGCCAACATTTTCCGAGCGCAGGCGGACTTGAAAAGTACTGTCACCTGTTGCTTCAGTTGTCGCGAAGTTCCTTCACAAAATACAAACTCTTTAGGATTCGTAACTCTTTGTTTGGCTTTCCTGGCCCCTTCGGCCACGTACGAAACTAAGTTTCAAAACTAGTTTCTAAATAAGAATTCAATCTTTATAACGCTATTTTCTTTACTGTCAATTATTATATAAACACGTATGTCAAAGAGAATGTTTATCTGTACCCAATGTCTAACAGAAAACTACGTAATTATCTGGAGATTGAATTGCTAATGTCCGGCTGAGGCCAGTCAAGGATCCACAACAGTTAACTTTATACTGAAATTATCGATATAAATACTTTATGATGTGTAAAGTTGTCCCGGAGCAGCTTATTTTTAGGGTGCTTCGAGAAACTTGGTGTGTGACGGTAAATTCCATACCTGTCTGCTAGGCGTGCCTGAACGACGTGTTATTGTTATCCCTCTATTAGAGGTGTTGCCTTCAGGGGGACGTTTAATCAGCCCCTGTATGGACTGGTGTCGGTCCTACTAGGCAAACTAAGTCATCGTTTCGGCAGTATGAAATGAACCTTTGGGTGATCACTCGCGATGATTGTTTGTTTTATGTTAGGTATATGTTTGGACATGTCATTATCTTGTTTGACTCTATTGGTGAAACTAAACTTATTCCAAACTAAGAATAATAGATATCCCTTTTTGTCACCACATCTTTACGTTCACGGTGACAGATGACAGAAACAGTTGTATTCGGCAATCATATGGATGTGCCAGCATTGAAGCAATACGAATCCCTCACGTTTTGCGACACCAATGCAGCATTGCTCAACGACGGGGTACTAAAACATCAGATCGCCCAGAGTCGGTCGGGGTACGATTGTACGAGGGATATGCGAATACCACCGCCTTGGATTTCTCCGATTTATAAAGAGTTACTTTTACTTTGCTTAATATTGAGATACTGTCTATCAGTTGTCCGCAAATCTATCCAATCCATTAAGGTGCAGATTGACGTTCGAAAATTTAGTTATCATGACTAAGTATTGATTCGTATGGAAAAAGTTAAAAAAAAATTTACTATCTCATATGTACCTAATAGCGGAAAATGCCAGAGCCAGAGGTTGCCTGAGAGTTTAAAAGTTTTAACAACAATTTCCGATTCTCTTTTTTTAAATCATGGCACTAAGTATTATTGCACCATTTTAATATTTTGCCAGTCAATAATACGTGGGATGGGGTCCCGCGCTGGCCCGCCCGCTTTGACTACATGAGAGATTGTATAATCGGTGCTGCACTAAAATAAAAGGTTTTTTCTTTCTTGTACATTTATTTCAAACCAGAAGCACGTAATTTAATAGGGTTGTGTCCTATTTTTTTACTATCGTAAACTATGCATTAATGGAATACATTCAAGAGGTGCAGCCACCAGACCTTTTTCCAAATCAAGGACTAGTGCCACCGATAAAGCCTGGAAAAGTCCAGACTGCCATTTGACGCATAAAGAACCGGAAAGCTGTCGGACCGGACGATATCCCCATAGAGGCTTGGAAGGCAATGGGTGCCCGTTGTGTGGGCATTCTGTCAAACCTTTATAACCGCGAACTCCTCACCGGTAGGATCCCGAACCAGTGGAGGCTGATTATCATTACGCCAGTCTTCAAGGGCAAGGGATCGGTGCAGGAGTGTCGCAGCTACCGTGGTATAAAGCTAATGTTCCACACCATGAAGCACTATGAAAGGATAATCGACACTCTTATCCGACAGGAGAGTGCACTCTCGGAGTGTCAGTATGGGTTTTGTCCACGTGCCCATGGACCCAGTGTTCGCCCTTAGGATTGTCGCGGGGAAATATAGGTCGAATAGCACTGCCTATTCCTAGACATGCAGAAGGTCTTCGACTGTGTTCCTCGCGCGGTGATCTGGTGGGCATTGTGGTCCAAGGGAATCCCAGAGGCCTACATTGTCACCATCCGAGACATGTACCACGATACCGGTTCCGTGGTTCGGTCCGATGTTGGCGACACGAAAACCTTTCCCATCACCGTCGGGGTACACCAAGGATCCGTACTCAGTCCTTACCTGTTCAGCTTGGTGTTGGACGTTTTGTCGGACAGCATCAGAAACTCACATGAGCAGCCTCCATGGTTGCTCATGTATGTTGATGACATTGCGCTGATGGACGTGGACAGGAACAGATTGGTTCGACGCGTGAAAGTGTGGAAGGAGGCGCTTGAGAACGGCGGTCTGAAGCTAAATGTGGCGAAGACATCATACTTGGCGTTAAACTCAATAAATCCCACACCTGCCCGCATAGGCGATGACTTGGTCGAGCGCATGAACCACGTTAACCAGGATACCTGGGATCTGTACTTCATGTGACAGGTGACTTCAACCACGACGTCAAGGCGGGAAATGACTGGCGTCATATGCGATTCTAAAATGCCAGTCAAGTTGAAGGGACAGGTCTATAAGACGATCATTAGGCCTGTCCTTTTACACGGCTGTGAAGCGTGGCCGCTGGTGGAGCGACACAAGCAGGAGCTGCGTGTCACGGAGATATAAATGCTGCGGTGAATACGCGGAGTCACACGTAAGGATCGCGTGAGGAACTCTCGCATACGCGGCAGTCTTCATGTCCGTGACATCGCAGATAAAATGCAAGAGACTCGCCTTCGCTGGTGTAGCCACGTCTTGTGGCAACAGCCAGGCTACGTGGGTAACAAATGTCTGGCAATGGCGCCCCCGCCAGGTCTAGGTAGAAGGGGTAGGCCCAAAAAGTCCTGGACGTCGTGCGAAGTGGAGGAGGAAGAGTCGGCAGGCGGACCCCGAGCTCCGAGGGCATCTTGGCCTCGGATGCAATCGGGTCTAAATGTCGATGATGATGATGATACACCGTTTATTGGACTCTTAAAGTCAAATATTCTTATGAGCAAAGATATTTGATTTTGAAAATTCAATTTCTCAAGCCGCCCGAAAGCGCTCCATACAAAATCGTAGTAGGTACACTATGACGCTGCGTAGTGCAAATGTATGGAGTGCTCAGCCCACGTTGCGTTTACACATGTAGAATGCATAAAAAGAAATTTGAAATTTAGAAAGGAATCTAAAAGTTTTCGATTGTTTATATTTTGAACTATTTCGGGAATTAAAAATAATGAAAAGTCATGGTTTCAACTTAGTTAGGCAACATTTCAGTTTACTATACACATCTATTAAGAAAAAATTACGACATAAAGCGGTATTGGTGATGATCCTTTGACGCAGAACACTACCCTATCGCTTCTTACTTTGAAACCTTACCGTCATGAAACGGTTCAGCCCTTATTTTACAGATTGAGGGGAGCAAATAGGATTTGGGTATGCTTTCACTACAACAGAACAAGGTCAAGGGGAATGCTCTGACCACTGAGCCCGGTGGCTCAGTGGTCAGAGCATTCTCCCTGTAAGGGAAAGATCGTGGGTTCGTGTCCCACCTGGGTATTCACTTTTTCCTATCTTAATCGATTTGAAAAGTTAGCATAGTAAATGCTTCAAAATTTCATTCAACATAACAAGGTATTCATCAACTGCCAGTTAATGCCTGCTTCTGGTTAGAAATAAATGTAAACGTGTACCGGCATTGATAATTTTACCTTAAAGAAGGTAGTTCAATTTTCTACCCCTAATCCACCTTTTTACTCGTAGCTCTTGAAGTGAACATAATATTCAATTTCGGGGTTGGCGCTAGAATTGGGTAAGGAAGATGTTAGGAATTTTTCTCAAAAATGCTTGGAAATGTGAACATTATTTTGACAACCTTCTTCGAGATAAATCGAAATTGCTGTACATGCGAGCAGCGGCCAGATAAAGTTGTATGAAAATCCATATCTGTCGTGTTTTAGCGGCCAAATAAATTACTATGTAAACTCATATCTGTCGTGTAATTTAAAAATGGAACCAACTTTTACTCCGAACCATGGCAACCAAGGAGGTAACTTATCCAAGGCGTTATTTAAATATAGAACTGGCTTGTAAATAGAATACTGTTTATTAAGAAAAATAAAAAACCAATGAACATTTCGCCGCGTGAAAAATTACTGTTGTTCGTTGTTCGTCATTGATTTTGAAAAGTAGGTAACTAAAAAATTCTGCCTGGATACTACTTAGTTTTAGTTTCCGCGCATTGTTTGAGAAAAGCACTATACAAGCCTTGGCCACAACTGAGCGTTGCCGGACTCCGTAATGCGTGCCTCGGCTGCGCCTCGGCCCGCATACTTCACAATCGTCCGGCAACACTACAATTGGTGGCCGCGGCAGTAATGTACTATATTCCCGGTCTGCCAAATATTTGTGATGTTGATAAACCAAGTGTAGGGATTTATTGGCATAGTGTTGATAACAAAAAACATTTTATTAGAACCAGCAGTATTGTATATAGTGTAGGTAAAATTGAAGTAAGTAATACTTATAGATAATTGCTAGATAAAGCTTATAAAAATGAATACTTAGTTCAAAAATAAAATAATGTATAGTTACATAATTAATATCACATAAAAGTATCAAAGTAAGGATATGAGATGCGTCAGGACAGCTGCAATCGTGAGAAGAATCCAAGAGCTATGTAGTCGTACGCCGTCGTCCCCTGTAACATAAGCTCCACTTTAGATGTTTTAAAATACCTATAATTACTATGAATAATAATATAGTATTACCCGTAGTATAGAGGTAAGGGTTCGCGGCGGGCCGGGCCGGGAATGGGCAATACGGTAATTTTTCATCATTATTAGCTATACTTATTTCACGAAACTGACTGACCGCACCGACCTGTCTCGACCCACCCCATTAGTTGCGTAGGCGGCTAAGGATGTGCATTGGTTAAAGGATAAATAATATAATGTACCATTTTATAAATTGTAGGTATTTAGCATTATTTGAAGGGTATAGCTATATAGATACTGTACTTAGTATCTTTAACGCTTTTTATTTGATTTCAAATTGGTAGATACTTTAATACGTTTTTATTTATACACGTATGTCAGAATTTATTAGTAAAACAAAAAGCGATAGAAAAGCTATTTCAGCTACTTTCTGTTAGAATTACATATGTTAGATGATGTTTTGTTCAATTGTCTACGACATAAAGGTAATAAATAAACATTTAGCAAAAATAGACGAAACCCTTGAATTTTTCTCCCAGCCAACAAATAAGTACCCGCTGACGCAATAGGTATTTGTGGGCTGGGGAGGATGCAGATGTTTATACTTAATACGGCATTTAGGATAGGTACCTAGGTACGCATTTAGGAGATGCGATTCTATAGGTACTCGTATTATTTATTATTCTTATGGTAGGTACATGGACGTGGCCAGGATATCCGGGTAGGTTACATATAATTTACGAATACAAGGTACGCAGGTAAATAAAATAAAAATTATGAATATCAAACAGGGGAGTGCAAGATGCAATTTATACCTAAGTAGGTACATTAAAATATAATTATTCAAGTATAGTTAATAATGTAATTATAATTCTACAGTTGAGTATATACTTAGATAGTAATAAATCTGTTCATTATTTTAAAAAGTAGATAGGTATATAATATTATAATGATGTAAAAGTGAATAGTTTGTTGTGTGGGTATTTTAGGAACCTAGTTTTTGCTATGACTTACTGAAATTTGGCAAAGACCCCGGCGTAGATTCCGGCTCTGTTGTATCCTCGGGCACCCCTGTGGTAGACTGCGTGGCATAGCCTGGCGCCGACCATGACCAATAACCAGTGCGTTAGTATACAGACAACACAAACTCAATTGCGCACACACTACCTAAAACTGTGAGCATAACCACATCGACCCCATAAATAAAATTATAAAATGGATTGGTTTTCTACTTAAATAATGAATAAAAAATGGAGTTACGAAAATGAGATCTTATTTAGAAATTCAGGTTCTAATTAGTACACAAATTTGTACCCATGTAATTCTCAATTATTTCCGGTAAACAGTACCTAGATTTTGAGTATTTTACAATGACTTAACACTAGCTTGGGAAATGGGCGCCATTACTACAATGACATGATTGCGATTGATGGTTGGTAAGCTAATTAATGAAATAAACGCAATTTTAGAATACCTTATCAGTGTAATTTTTATATTTCAAATAAACAAATAATTAAATAGTAGATACCTACTTGTACTATATTTATATGATTATAGTACAAGATGGAATACTTAATAAGTTCTCTAATTTGTCATTTGACTATGATATTTTTTTTTTTCTATGTAAGTAGATACATAGAAGTCATTGGGCGTATTAGGTAAATGGCGTACCGACGCCGCCGTTATCTCTTTAACATAACAATAGAATCGCCACAATGTATGTACGTCTTTCTATTTTGTACTAAAATTAGAACCTTGACACAAAATGTTTTGATTTGGTACAGGTTTTGTTTGTTGCAGAATTTTGAACTATACATTGAAAAGCAAAATGCTGTTACTTCTTCATGCTGGTATCTTTGGTGTAAGATGGGTAAGTGAAAATGCAAGACCACATTGCAGCGGGGCGAGGTGATGCGACCAAAATTGTTAAATTAAATTTTATTACGGAGTTGACCGTGTCGCGCCTCGTATTCATATTGCTCCTACCTCTAGTACGGTAGGTATAGAGGGCGGAAACGAATGCTAAGGTTTTTTTTTAAACATTGGTCTTACTTAGAGATTACCCTACGAATAAAAATTGCCACGATACGTCGCGTGGTCGCGTCGCTACAGTTCAATAGTGGATGCTACTCCGCTGCAATGCAGTACCGCTCAACGGGGTCGGACCTTTGATGTGTTTGTTTAGATGATTCAAAGAATTAGCAATTAAAGTGCAACGGGTGATTGTTTTGACAGTTACATCTGTAACAGCTCATAACATTAGACTAACAACGTGAAGACGTTCCAAAGCCAACACTTTGTGTGTTTAAGCAAATCAGTGCGTGACAATTACCTTATAGCCATATACATTCAACACTGTTCAGATAGAGGTAGAAGTAGGTAGAATAAATTAATTATACTTGTTATTAGGGCTATCCCTCATGTGGGTCATTTAAGCTCACACATAGCTAAGAAGATTGTTTTCTGCCCTCGTAAAGTAAGCAGCAAATTATATGGTGGCATTTTGATATCGCAAATAAGAAATAAAAATGTTCTCAGTGGGCGCTAGATCCTGAACTTTAAACAACAATGTTTCTTGTAATGTAACCACCTACTTTGTGATATTTGAAGTAAAATGTCATACCTGAAGGTATAAACGTCTTGATATCGAAGTATTCAGGATGTCCAATATCACTATCTGAGTAAAAGATCTCACAGCGTACCTCGCTCTCAGCCATGTCTTCGGTGCTGAGAGTGGCATTACCGTATACTGAATAAAAACCATTGTTGTCAACATCTTCTATGACTGCGTTCATATCGACTTCTTGTCTGTAACAAATAAACGATCTTTTGTTAACCTTTTTCTGTGTTGTGGTATCATTCGAAAAATTTTGTTTATCCAGTGCAGTACTATAGTTCGTCTAGAAAGTCAGTACAATTCATAACAAGTCATATCAATGACATGCTGTCAGACGACTCCATTCATTGTTATGCAGACGACAGTACTGCCACTACTAGCCCTCTAGACAAGTGGCAATTCGCTAGCCGGCGTTTAGTGGAATAGAATGACGAATGTATGGGATTTGACGTATATGACAGTCGTTAACGCATGTCAAATACGTCAAATCCTATAGGTACATTATCATTCATTCTATTCCATCAAACGTCTGCTAGAGAATTGCCACTTGTCTAGAGGGGCTGGAGACGCATGTTACACGAGACGTGTAAACATACCTCAGTCCGAGGTGGAGGAGAGCCGCGAACAACATGTGTCCGAAATCGAGACTAAGTACTCTCTCGGGAGTAAACCTAGTCCAATTCAACCCCACTTAGACACAAGTATGTGTATTCACCGCTAAGAAAGTCCCATTTATTGTAGCGTCGCAGTTCCTGGGCACACCGCTTACCATCTCCTCGAGTATCGGGATCCTGGGTGTCGACATCGCAAGTGATGTCCAATACCGTAGTCATTTGGAAGACAAGGCCAAGCTGGCATTAAATAAACTGGGAGTGCTACACTGCGGGGCAACGACTCCTTCTTTATAAGGCACAGGTTCGGCCCCGTATAGAGTACTATTGTCACCTTTTTGCCGGAGCGCATACATACCAGCTTGACCCCTTCGACTCGGTGCAAAGACGGGCGTCGAGCCTCGTCGACAATACCGTGCTCGAAGGCGACGTGGAACCTCTCAGCCTCAGGAGGGACTTTGCCTCTCTGTGTGTGTTCTAACGCCTATACAATGGTCTGTGCTCAGATGAATTGTTTGACATGATGCTCACAGCAACATTCTATCATCGCACCACTCGCCATAGGCAGGTAATTCATCCTCACACATTGCAAACGGAAACGGTGCGCACCGTACGGTTTGAAAGGACCTTCATCCCACACACGCTCAGGTTGTGGAATGAACTTCCTGCTGTGGTTTTCCCAAGCGACTACAATATGGGGTTCTTTAAGAAGGGCATTAGGTTTCTTCAGGGTCGGCAGCGCGTGTGTAATGCGTCCATAGGCTATGGTAACCACTTTCGATCAGGTGGGCCGTGTGCTCATCTGCCACCTAAGTGGTATAAAAAAAAACAATTGAAGGTGGCGCTGCTGCGATTACCCTGGTATCCCTGTGATTTGCGACTGAAGAGTCTTGATCTTTTGTTTTTGTTATAGTATAAAGCGGTATAATTTCAATATCATGGTAGTAATATGATAATTTCAACTCGATTGCTACGCAGGGGGCGCGGCGGGTTCATATACCGCTCAGTGTGCACATATTTGTATACATGAATGTCTTTGCATTGGTCTGGGTATTTTCGTGCTCGGATAGCACGTTAAGCCATCCGTCCTATCTTAGGAACATTTATGGCAGTCGTTACGGGTAGTTGGAGCCCTAAAAAGCCCAACTGGTCTATAACTTAATACTTCGATATAGCTAATGGGTTGTGAAGGTCAGATGACAGTCGCTTCACGGAAAATATCGAAGTTCAGCGGCTTCGCAGCCATACTGAGCACCTCGGATACTGAGGTGAAGGCCTCGAATCCGACCGGTATTAACGCAAGGAGGAATTTTGTTGGGTTGTTTAACATTAAGAAATGAAAGCAAGAGGTGCAAGTATTTTATGAAAAATATATTTAATTGAATGAAATTTTAAAACATTTAATATTGATTTCATCATCGACATTGAGACGTTATTCTGATTGCATCCGAGGCCGAAACGCCCTCAGAGCTCAGGGTCCGCCTTCCGGCTCTTCATCCAGCATGGCACTTCGTTGGATTTTGGGCGTCTATGGTAGTGAGACCATTTGCACGCATGTCACCCTGCACGACGTCAAACCAGGACTTTTTGCGCCTACCCCATCTAACTGGACCCGGTGGGGGCGCCATTGCCAGGCATTTGTTACCAACGTAGCCTGGCTTTGCCGCAAGACGTGGCCACACCAGCGAAGGCGACTCTCTTGCATTTTATCTACGATGTCACGGACATGAAGGCTGCCGCGGATGCGAGGTTCCTCACGCGATCCTTACGCGTGACTCCGCCCATCCACCGCAGCATTTTCATCTTCGTGACACGCAGCTACTGCTTGTGTCGCTCCATCAGCAGCCACGCCTCACAGCCGTGTAAAAGGACAGGCCTAATGATCGTCTTATAGACCTGTCCCTTCAACCTGACTGGCATTTTAGGATCGCATGTGACGCCAGTCATTTCCCGCCATTTGGCCCACGCAGCGGCGATGCGTGCCTTTACGTCGGGGTCGATATCACCAGTCACACAAAGTAGAGATCCCAGGTACTTAACCTGGTTCGTGCGCTCGACTGCGTTCGTGACGAATGCGACCGCTGTTCTCAAGCGCCTCCTTCCACACTTTCACGCGCCGCACCAATCTGTTCCTGTCCGCGTCCATCAGCGCAATGTCATCAGCATACATGAACAACCATGGAGGCTGCTCATGTGAGTTTCTGATGCTGTCCGACAAAACGTCCAACACCAAGCTGAACAGGTAAGGACTGAGTACGGATCCTTAGTGTACCCCGATGGTGATGGGGAAGGTTTTCGTGTCGCCAACAGGGGACCGAACTACAGAACCGGAATCGTGGTACAGTCAGCATCATTAAAATGTCGCTAACAAAAGTACTCAAAATAATCCAAATACCAAAATCCCAATTTTAAATTGGTTATTAGAGTACTCAAATAGTTGTTAGTATCCAGAGTGGTCTAACTATCTTAACAATCGGCCTTTCAGAATTATGTCAGTGAGTGGAGTATTCATTTTCATATACACAATCACGCCGGTCGATGGTATCCAGTCAAGCATAAATTTAAAAAATTTGGAGTAATACTTCACTTATATCACAGATCCGCGTCATCTAAGAAAGTGTGTGTTGCTAACGTTCCGTGCTTACCGCGTTGGTCATATGTTGACAACCCGCGCATTTAGGCTACGGTGAGGGTTTACAAGAGTAAGGCATGATTTATGAGATAGAAATATCCATTTTTTCGCCCTCAAAACATTCAAATTATAGTTATTTACTACCCCTTAGATATGAATACTATGGGTAAGATAATACGTGAAGCTCTGAATCACCGAGGTTGGTGGTACACAGAAACTGCCTTTACGTTCATATGATCAAGATTTCGTAAAATTTAATTGGGATCATGATTTCGTGAAATTGAATTGAGGCCAAAACCTATGAACTGCTCTTAGGGTAGCGTAATCATTTAGAGTAACCGGGCATGATGTTTTTCTGACAAGAAGGGAGGAACTTTCGATGAGGAAGGTGGCGCGCTGCCCGCTGAGCGAGTCAGCCCCAGGAGTTTCGTATAAGTTTAGCTTGCCTGCGCTAGATATGTATACCTGGAAGCATGTTATTCACGCTGTTTTAAACCTACTTCTCCGTAAAGATCAATAAAAAATAATAATATTAGGATTGTAGTTCCTACAATTTTCTACAAACGGTAACACGCTAGTGATACTTCGATTAGATACCTACAGTAGTAAAAAAGTTAAAATGACCATGATACGAGGATTATTTTATTAAAGAATTCCTATTCCCAGACTTAACACATGTGCACCTATAGACGCCCACATGAACATATATTTTTACATCTACCTATAGATATATTAATACAGTGGGCCGTCATCTCTGATGTACATATTTTAGAGGATATCTTTATGTATCTATATACCTACTATATAATTGTCAAGTGGTCGTGTTTGTTCATTGAAGACATTTAAAAGATACCTGAGTCACAGATAACATAATACTAAAGTACAGATACCTCATCCCATACAAAAAAATGAGGCCATCATAACTCGGGCTATTTTACGGGCTAAATTTAAATATTAATATTCGCCACTAGATGTCAACAATATAGCCCGAGGTTCAGCTTACGTTTTACAGTAGTAGCTGCTAGATGGTGGTGTACTATATTTTCAACGATAAGAAGTGTCATACATAAATGACAATATAAATAAACATAGGTAGGCACATTATGACTACTATTTATTTAAGAAGATTAACTGTGAGTGATGTTAGTAGAGACCGCATCTCCAAACTCGCAATCGGGCTTTTTCAAACAGCGGATCTTCGCAAGGAAAAAAGGGTAATACCCTCGTTTGCCAGATAAGAGGGTTCTTGAGCGTGTTGAGTACGAATTTGATGTCATTTTTGGAATTCAATATGGCCGCCGCGGTGTCCTAGCTAAATTGCAATATGGGTATGGTCTTATGGGTTTTCGAGTATGCTGAGTTCGAATTTGACGTCAGTTTTGGCCTCCAATATGGCCGCCGCGCTGTCGTTAGAAAATTGCAATATGGGTATGGTTTAATAGGTTTTTGAGTGTGCTGAGTGTGAATTTGATGTCATTTTTGGGATTCAATATGGCCGCCGCGGTATCCTAGATAAATTGCAATATGGGTATGGTCTAATGAGTTTTCGAGTATGCTGAGTTTTGGTCTCCAATATGGCCGCCGCGCTGTAGGTAGAAAATTGCAACATGGGTATGGTTTAATAGGTTTTTGAGTATGCTGAGTGTGAATTTGATGTCATTTTTGGAATCCAATATGGCCACCGCGGTATGGTCTAATGAGTTTTCGAGTATGCTGAGTTCGAATTTGACGTCAGTTTTGGCCTCCAATATGGCCGCCGCGCTGTAGATAGAAAATTGCAATATAGGTATGGTTTAATAGGTTTTTGAGTATGCTGAGTGTGAATTTGATGTCATTTTTGGAATTCAATATGGCCGCCGCGGTGTCCTAGCTAAATTGCAATATGGGTATGGTCTTATGGGTTTTCGAGTATGCTGAGTTCGAATTTGACGTCAGTTTTGGCCTCCAATAGGGCCGCCGCGCTGTAGGTAGACAATTGCAATATGGGCACAGATAACATAATACTAAAGTACAGATACCCCATTCCATACAAAAAAAATGAGACCATCATATCTCGTAGAATATACTGCTTCCGGGCTGTTTGGCCGTGGTCGACCACGGCCAAACAGCCCGGAAGCAGTATATTCTACATGCAACGCCGGCCGTGAAAGCCTGAAGACTTATACATCATAACTCGGGCTAGTTTGCGCATTATTTTTAAATATTATTCTTCGCCACTAGATGTCAACGAAATATTCCGAGGTTCAGTCTAAATTTCGCAGTAATAGCTTCTAGATGGTGGTGTACTATATTTTGTCAAGAAGTATAAATAATTAATCTAATATTCTCGTGTCACAATATTCGTTCCCATACTCCTCCAAAACGGCTCGACCGAAGTCTGAGAATCGGCTACTATTTATTTTTCATACTCCAGTCCGCGATAACGGACATCAACGATTCTTGAGGATAGTAGGTCAAACGGCAGTTGCGCATGTAAAAGTCAAGGGGCTGAGTCATTTTGAGCTATTCGTACCACCCACTGATTAACGGATACGAGTCTGGTGCAATTTTGCTTCTTGAGGATAGTAGGTCAAACGGCAGTCGCTCATGTAAAAGTCAAGGGGCTGAGGAATTTTGAGCTATTCGTACCACCCACTGATTAAAGGATGCGAGTCTGGTGCAATTTTGCTTCTTGAGGATAGTAGGTCAAACGGCAGTCGCTCATGTAAAAGTCAAGGGACTGAGTCATTTTGAGCTATTCGTACCACCCACTGATTAACGGATACGAGTCTGGTGCAATTTTGCTTCTTGAGGATAGTAGGTCAAACGGCAGTCGCTCATGTAAAAGTCAAGGGGCTGAGGAATTTTGAGCTATTCGTACCACCCACTGATTAAAGGATGCGAGTCTGGTGCAATTTTGCTTCTTGAGGATAGTAGGTCAAACGGCAGTCGCTCATGTAAAAGTCAAGGGGCTGAGGAATTTTGAGCTATTCGTACCACCCACTGATTAAAGGATGCGACTCTGGCGCAAGTTTTCTTCTTGAGATTTAACTGGCCCAGATCAAATGGCGGCAGCAGTCAGCACAAGTAAAAGCCATGGGGCCTGAGTCATTTGTTTTGAGTCGTTCGTCGTGTCGGAACAAAATGGCGAGAGTAGAAACCTAGTCATATTTATTCGTGTTTATAGGTGCATAGATACCTTCATACGATATTTACATATTCTTGTCCCATTCTAGGTATTCCGACGATCACGGCCAAACCTGGGCGGAGCCGCAGGTAACAGCTAGTAATAATATATATTACCAAAGAGGTAAATTAATATAGATCGCATCTTCAAACTTGCAATCGGGCTACTACTTCACACTTCTTGTATGCTGAGTATGAATTAGATGTTAATCAAAGTCCAATTTATACAAAATTGCAATACGGGTATGATCTAAATTGTTTTTGAGTAGGTGTGCTGAGTACGAATTTGGTGTCATTTTTGGTGGTTATGTTGAACTCGAACCGATTAAAAACACACACCTCATGCCAGAGTAGGTATATCCAGTCGAATTCAACATAACTGTTATCATCGGCATAGCATCGGCGGCTGACACGGTGGCACGGCGCAGTGGTGTCGGACTCGAACTCGAACCGACTAAGCCGTCGCGGATGCACCGCATATATGTCGAGTACGACATAAGCACTCCCGCCCTACATAAGTACTTATGAACGACGTGGGCCGTCGGCATACCTAGAATGGGACAAGAATAATGTAAATATCGTATGTAGGTATCTATGCACCTATAAACACGAATAAATAAGACTAGGTTTCTACTCTCGCCATTTTGTTCCGACACGACGAACGACTCAAAACAAATGACTCAGGCCCCATGGCTTTTACTTGTGCTGACTGCTGCCGCCATTTGATCTGGGCCAGTTAAATCTCAAGAAGAAAACTTGCGCCAGAGTCGCATCCTTTAATCAGTGGGTGGTACGAATAGCTCAAAATTCCTCAGCCCCTTGACTTTTACATGAGCGACTGCCGTTTGACCTACTATCCTCAAGAAGCAAAATTGCACCAGACTCGCATCCTTTAATCAGTGGGTGGTACGAATAGCTCAAAATTCCTCAGCCCCTTGACTTTTACATGAGCGACTGCCGTTTGACCTACTATCCTCAAGAAGCAAAATTGCACCAGACTCGCATCCTTTAATCAGTGGGTGGTACGAATAGCTCAAAATTCCTCAGCCCCTTGACTTTTACATGAGCAACTGCCGTTTGACCTACTATCCTCAAGAAGCAAAATTGCACCAGACTCGTATCCGTTAATCAGTGGGTGGTACGAATAGCTCAAAATTCCTCAGCCCCTTGACTTTTACATGAGCAACTGCCGTTTGACCTACTATCCTCAAGAAGCAAAATTGCACCAGACTCGTATCCGTTAATCAGTGGGTGGTACGAATAGCTCAAAATGACTCAGTCCCTTGACTTTTACATGAGCGACTGCCGTTTGACCTACTATCCTCAAGAAGCAAAATTGCACCAGACTCGTATCCGTTAATCAGTGGGTGGTACGAATAGCTCAAAATGACTCAGCCCCTTGACTTTTACATGAGCGACTGCCGTTTGACCTACTATCCTCAAGAAGCAAAATTGCACCAGACTCGTATCCGTTAATCAGTGGGTGGTACGAATAGCTCAAAATGACTCAGCTCCTTGACTTTTACATGAGCGACTGCCGTTTGACCTACTATCCTCAAGAAGCAAAATGTGCCAGACTCGCATCCGTTAATCAGTGGGTGGTACGAATAGCTCAAAATGACTCAGCCCCTTGACTTTTACATGAGCGACTGCCGTTTGACCTACTATGCTCAAGAAGAAAATTTGCATTAGAGTCGCATGCATTAATCAGTGGGTGTACGAATAGCTCAAAATTCCTCAGTCCCTTGACTTTTACATGAGCGACTGCCGTTTGACCTACTATCCTCAAGAAGCCAATTTGCACCAGAGCCGCATCATCCGTTAATCAGTTGGTGATACGAATAGCTCAAAATGACTCAGCTCCTTGACTTTTACATGAGCGACTGCCGTTTGACCTACTATCCTCAAGAAGCAAAATGCACCAGACTCGCATCCGTTAATCAGTGGGTGGTACGAATAGCTCAAAATGACTCAGCCCCTTGACTTTTACATGAGCGACTGCCGTTTGACCTACTATCCTCAAGAAGAAAACTTGCGTCAGAGTCGCATGCATTAATCAGTGGGTGTACGAATAGCTCAAAATGACACAGCCCCTTGACTTTTACATGAGCGACTGCCGTTTGACCTACTATCCTCAAGAAGCAAAATTGCACCAGACTCGTATCCGTTAATCAGTGGGTGGTACGAATAGCTCAAAATGACTCAGCCCCTTGACTTTTACATGCGTGACTGCCGTTTGACCTACTATCCTCAAGAAGCAAAATTGCACCAGACTCGCATCCGTTAATCAGTGGGTGGTACGAATAGCTCAAAATGACTCAGCCCCTTGACTTTTACATTAGCGACTGCCGTTTGACCTACTATCCTCAAGAAGAAAGCTTGCGCTAGAGTCCCATCCGTTTATCAGTGGAGGTGTACGAATAACTCAAAATGACTCGGACTCCTTAAATTTTACCTGACCGACTACCGTCTGACCTACGGGTCCTACCCCTACTGTTAGGACAGTAGAAGAGCTAATGGAGCTAATGGAATCTTTCAACAAAAATTCTTTAATTGAGGAATGGTCACCAAGTCACCAATCCTATGAGAGATTTGACATCGGTCTTCGAAGGGCTCCAACTTTCTTTAACGATTGCCATTTCGCATTTGCGATATTCGTGTAGAAATTTAAAATGCAATGGCCGGCAGCCACAGAGACTATTGTTGCGCTGGCGACACAGAGCGAGATAGGATGAATCGATCAAGCGAGCGAGAAAGTCGTCTCATAGGAGCTCGTTATACCTACGTATAACGAGCTCCTATGAGACGACTTATCATCCGCTTGCTTGGCTCGTCGCCGTGTGTCGTTGTATGTGCGGTAGGTACTACTACTACTGACTACCATGATGTAGATACATTTTATTAAGTTCGCTTTATGTACTTAGGTATAAATGTTACCCTATTCCTGTTGAGTAATTGATCTGATATTAAATTTGATAGGTAGGTAGGTAAGTAGGAAGGCGTGTGTCTTTTCAGACGACAATATACCTGCCTGAGATGTCATACTTTCAATTAATAAAGCCGTTTAACTAAAAGGTATTACGTAGATACCTACCTACCTTCTTGTTATTTTCACGGTCACCCATCCGACCCACCGACCTGGCTAATATCGCTTAAAACTTCAAATGTTAAGAACGGTCACCCAGGGATGTGCAAAAGTAGAAAGAATACTAATTTGGATACGGATTCTCAGTCGGGCGTCGGCCACCGGGGGTCTAAGCTCCAAAACCCGGTACTTACCAATTGAAAAAGTAATTTTAAGAGTTCTAACTCCAGTGGAAACTGGAAAAATGCCTGTGGCAAAATTATATAAATTCATTATTTACACTACACCAACTCAGAAAGTACCCCAGTAGATAGGTAGTCTTTAAAAAATGAGGCAGAAAGTAGGTACCTACCGTTATTATTTCAGTAGAAATATGCGAGAAATATTCCAAATATCATTTTTTTTTCAAATCCGTACTCAGCATGTTTAAAAGCCCTTGTTATTTCTAATAGGTAAGAAGCAGGTACTACCTACCTATCTAGTACTACCTACCTAACCTAGTATTACCTACACAAGGCGCGCGCCACAGGAGCGTTATTTTTCTTAATTTGTTTAAATTGCTTTAAATATTTCAAATTGACTGCTCCCCGCTTAATGGTAAACTGGGGTGCAATCCATAAAATAGTGACCGCCATTACAAAATGCTGTCCCTAGTTTGACAGTTTTGACACCCTCAGAAGGTATTATGCAAGTGCCTTCTAATTTTCCCTTATTTTAATAACCTTATTGATAAGTTAGAGCGAAAAAAAATGACAAAATACATTTTGGCGCCAAAAATCCAACGTTTTGCTTTTGTTCACCCAAGTACTAATATGTGAACTAACATGAACAAATATGTACCCTAGAACACTGGGGAGAGTTTTTATAATTTTTTAATTTTAAACAAATAATATTATTATGTTATGACTTATCCTTTTCGCGTGGGGGGTTAAAAATAAATAAGCATTCTAAACGTTTTATAGGATTGTTTAATTTTCATTGACAAAGTGACAACCCTAACACTCAAGTTGGCGGCGTTGTATGTTCGGAACAAAGGGCGATACCTACGAAATTTCGTAGATTATAAAAACAGCGGTTTTCTTCAACAATAAACGTTAAAAAAATAAAGAACAGAAGTAACTTTTTAATTGTTAGTTTTAATCATACTCCTAAAATAATTAAAAAAGAAACTAATCAATTGTTAATTGCAGTAAATCTCGTTCGATATGTTTTTTGTTTGAGTAACAGCCGTGAAAATATAGAGAATTGAATAACACGCCATCTATTGTGTGTAACGTAGTGCACAGTATCGGCAGTATCATTATAGTACCGATAAAAGACGGGAAGGGCGCTGCATAATTATAACAAATTGTCGAAATTAGGTTTCAAAGTTCATTATTATATGTTTATGAGGAACAAATATTAAAGTTTTATGAGAAAATAATATTTATAGGATTCAATTCTTGTTCATTTAGAATTTTATGTTAAATTGATACACATAACGCCATCTAGAATATTTTATTAGTCACTAATAAAATTTGTTCGTAGTGGGGACCCAGTGCCTGAGTTATATTATATAAACGATACTGAACAGTGTGTCCGTGATGACCGCAAAACCTACTGAACGGATTTTAATGCAGTTTTTAAGCTATTGCATAGCTTCTATCGAGGGCCTTGAGCGCGGGGACCAAATCCAGAAATTCCGTAACGAAAAAACCTCACGCTCGTTTCTTTTCGGCAGTCTTCGACACGGTGTTTGTGTGCGTGCAACTAGCCGTATTGTACGACTCTACGAAGCTCGCACGAATCGAGACGAGCTGCTCCGAAATCGGACGAATACATAAGCAGCTGTTTATGAGAAAGTATATAGGTGTATAGGTATTTATGTACAACAGTGAATAGCTGTACTTGTAAAATTTGTGTATAAAGTGTTTTGAATATGAATGAACAAAGTGCATTTATTATTAATGAAGAAAGTCACGAAAATATAGTGAAAGAAAATGAGTGAGTACTCTATATACATACATTTTATTATTATCACAAATGCAGTATTAATTTTGAATTATAAAATAAATAAATAATTATAATTGCATAAGTTGATACAAAATGCTATGCAATAGCTTTACCGCGGCAGTCCCCGAGTGCCACACGTCTTTTTTTGTTTCAAAGGTCTTGGTCAGACCTAAAACCTTATGTTGATATAAATCGGTTGAGTTGAGTAGAATTAGAGACATGAACAAAAGCGGCGTCGACCGGTATTCAGGCTTATACAGGGTGGAAGATTTTGGAGGGATTTTGAAGGAACCGACTTGTTGACTATTTTACCAAAAGATATAGTGTTATTTAACTCTTGATGGGACAAAAAATATTGTATCTATCTTAAAACACTATATCTATCCAACTATTATGTTGAAGACCGCTTAGTTAGGGTGGCATGTTGAAGCTGAAACTGAATCATCTACTTAAATGGACCTAATCTAGAATTCGCAATAGCCACAAAATTCTTTCGTCGTATCACTGTCTCGCACTCTTTTTTTAGCTTAGCATTTTGAGGATATAAATGCACTCCACTAACATTACATCCTGTTACTGAACAAAGAGGCATGATGGAGTATATTCATAAAAAAATGTCAGACAGACAATGAAATCAAAATTTCGAAAACCTTTGGATACAGTTTTATTCTTTTTAAAAATAAAGGAAAGTTGCCTATGAGTGAAATTTGCTATCTCCAGTATTTAGAGTACCTTCCCTCCAAGTAAGGTCAAAATCTTCCACCCTGTCATTTAGGTGTTTTCATTTCACATGCCAAAGAAATATACCATCAACAATTTAGTAAGAGTGCAAAGGCGATAGTGGTCGTTGTTGGACCACCGGGTATTTTAGTTATTAATAGTATGCCTCAAAGTTAATGGGGCCCTGGGTTTCGCCCAAAGTAACTAATGGGAAAGATAACAGACTGACTGAACGGGTATGTTACCAACAAGGGCACAAAGTCCTTCGACGCCAACCTACCCCAATCTGCAAGCCGGTAAACTTGCTTATTAACGGATGAAGCTCTATGCCCCGAGCGAGAAAAATATTCAAATTCGCAATGTTAACGTATCAAGACTACGGAGCATAGCGATTGGCAGGCTTCAGACATATGGTTCACAGTAGGCAAGCCATCAATCGCAATGCTCCATTCTCTGAATACATTTACGTTTCGAATTCAAATATTTTTCGTGCTCGGAGCACTGATCTCTGACACACTCTCGGGGTTGAGAGGTCAGACAAGAGCCTCGATTCTGCCAAAACAAAACCACTGTCATACCACGGACACTGCAAAGCACTGCAAAGGAATGCTGTTAAAGTCTAAAATTAAATCACTTTCTGTGAAGGGAATGAGTGTTATGAAACCAATTTCATTTCATTTTGAAATTTAAATGTATAGCAATGAAGTCTAAAATGTAATGCTATTTTTGCAGTGTTTGTATGACAGCGGTTTTGCTTTAGCAGAAACGAGGGCAGAAATGAAGGAAGCAAGTTTGTGAAGATGATTTGTTACTCCATCACGCTCATAGGACTAAACGGATCTGGCTGAAAGCCGCGCGTGACAACAAGTAGGTAATAGCAATACTGACCCATCAACTTTGATACTTAGAATAGGTTTCGGTGCAACTTCCTCAGCTTGGCATTCAATTAGCAGAAGCTTGTGTTTGTTCTTGTTATCTGTAGTATCCTCTATTTCACTAACATTAACTGCAGGGCCAGTTCCCTTGGCTGAAATCATTTTGAAACAAATTTACTGTTTATTAGGACGTTGAGGCAGAATATTTATATTAAGATAGAGTACACTAGGAGGACAAGTAGTAAGAGTTCGGTTAGCTAAGATCAGTTTCTAGAGCGTTCTCTATCGCAAAGCGTATCTTTGAAGAGAAATAAGGTACAACCGCAGTTGCTGCAGTTTTAATAAATACCTAAGTATAAACAGTTCTAACCAATATTTATAAGTACTTGTAAAACTGTCATTCTCTCTAAAACTAAGCAAACCGACGTAGCCGAATTTTCACCTCTTTTACCTAACGTGCGAAATAAAAAGATAGGATCTAACTAATAACTATTAATGTTGCTTTGTCTACGCACAAAGCAACATACACAGTCTTCAGTTTATAATAGGCTATATAAAGTCCTATCCATCGCAATACATACTAAAATTACAAAAAGGATTGGTTTATTTATGTCAATAACGATCACGAATTTGCGGCAATTCGGCAATTTGAGTGCAGGCGCTATTAGTTGATTGCTGTGCCAACTGCCAAGTAGATACGTGAATTTTATTTACATGCATTTAACGTACATACTGGGAATTAGTATCAACATATATGCTTGTTGTGTAAAGAAAACATAATAGGTAAGTAATAAGTATGATGAAAAAAAAAATTTTTACTAGTTTTGTAGCTCGTTAATTGTTACTAAAAAAAGAGGATTGATTGACAAACTGTGGCGAAAACTATCTGTCATGACACCGCACTGTGTGGTTTTAGTCGCTTCAATTCCAACATAGTCACTTCCCATTTCCCACTTCCCTGATGTGTTGGGAATTACCATAGGACAAAAATAACTGTTTTATCTTTAAACTGATATTTTCAAATGACATTTTATTAAAATTCTTAACAATAATAATATAATTCAGTCAAATAACCCACCCCGTATCGTTCCCGGCGCAAGGGTGCCCACGATGCTGGCCGCGTTGCCTAGTTGAATCGCAATGGCCATCCTTTGCCCCAGAAACGAGCCAGAGCGGGAGTCACCGCCTTGGTCGTGGATCAATTTTCGGTCGTGGATTATTTTCAAATTGTTAATACTATTTACAAAAGTATCGCCTATACTTACAGAATACTGCCAACTTTCCGTGATGTCGTATTTCCTTGATGTCTGATACTTCACACTCATACGTTCCTGAATCCACAGGAGTGACGTTTGTCAGTACAATGGTGTCATTGTCTTTTATATCTGAAAAGCGGATTTACTTTGAACTTTACGATATAATGGTATAGATTAGACTCTACAACGAAATTGTTAAGTTATAGTTACCTATTTTACTAAAATTACTATAATGAACAGATTGCGCAGCTTGACCAGCTATTCTCTGGTAGATTGGTTTCCTTTCATCGTTCGTTGAAGTCTCCGGTCTAAACCACCATTTGACAAAAAGTGCAGCCTCTGTATCGTTTGCATCTAACTCGTACTGACACCGTAGTTCGGCATCGTTGCCCAATTCAATCGCTTTGGGTACGGAAAATTCCTTTATTGATAGTTGCCAACTGCCTGTGGATCATTTAAGGCAATGTTAAATAAAACCACTTTAGAATAATTTATAATTTATACAGTATCTTATATTTGTAAAAATTTCGTGTCATGATGTATGTTCGCGATAAACTCCTGAACTACTGAATGGATTTTGATAACATTTTGTAACCTTTTGTAATATGGTCCAACCCGTCCAATTTAAAAGATAGGATAGCAATAATACTTTTGCAGTAGGTAAAAATAATCCCATTAACTACCTAAGTACGGTAATATTTTAATATTAAACGTTTGTTCAGATGTTTGTTACACAAACACGCTCAAACGACTGGACGGTTCTGGCTGAAAAATACTATATATATTATACTACTAATATTATACCTACCATATTCTTACAAATAAATTAAAGAACTTGAATTATAACTATGATTATAGTCTTGGCTTTATCCCTATAAAATAGACTCCCATAGATAACAGGTCTGTCTTTTCAGGGTTGGTAGGTCAGACGGAACTCAAGCCCGCAATAACCAAAACAAGCCAAACATAATATAACGCTCTGAGGTGAAAGCTTCAGATGCAACAGGGATCAAACCTGTGGTTTTGCTGCAGTCCTCTGGGAACGTTCGTTACCACAAGAGGCATGCAATGCGGATCGTGGATTAATTTGTATAATAGTTACCCCTACAAATAGACGTAAGTATATTCATGCACACAAATATTTGCAATGAGATGTAACCGAACCCGCAACACATACGCTCCACTTCCCCCGCCGTGCCATCGCCACTCAAGTAATTAAATGATAATATTGGTACTTAATGTGTAACGCTATGTAGATAGGTAATTCTATTTCTTTTTTTAAATCTCACTGACATGAATTTTCTACAGAAGTGTCAGTTTTGAAATGTCTGTAACATTTCAAGATGAGATGTAACGGCCGGTACCTATATACTGATTAGTCGGTCCATTAACTACTTTATTCATATTATTGTAATTTAAAAGGATTAGCGGGTGATCAATCGGCTAATTGGCTGTAAGTGTACAGTTGGCCCCATCATTATTCCAGAGCACCGTGTATGTAATAGGACTGTATACTTTTACCTTGGCCACGGGTAATAGATCTGTTGACTATACTAGCAGTCGATAACATCAAACGACCACAAAAATAAAGTACAAAAGCTTTATATGGTATATAGGTATTTACACTATTTTACCGTTACTTAACTTGGCTAGTGTTCAACAGCGCGTAATGATTTATTGTTTCTTGTTGTTAAGTAGGTACAAACAAAACATTGTCTGATAGTAACTCACTGGGAAACCTCCAAAAACAAATAACATTATGTCAGAGTTGTATGTATTTGGCTGTATCCATCGCTCAAAAAATCTAGGAATGGCGTAACCTGCATCAAGGCTCCTTTGTGGCGTCAGCCAACCAAAGCAACATGCGAAGAAACCAAGTGACCCTCGCACTGCTTTCGCCATGTAGAACTTCAAACTGGAAGTAGCAATACCTCAAAAAAGGTGTTACCACTTCTGTTACCATGTTTAGCAGGTACGCTACGAGGTTTCCTAGCCAGACCATATCTTAATTTTTTTCTTTTTGTACATAAATGGTACATGGTGATTTAATCACCATGTACCATCCCAGTTAGCCACCGGGGGTGCTTGTGTCGGATTTCACCAACAAAATATACACGCAAGCACGGTGCATTGAATTTGCTCATATTCCTTCATATTCACTTCCTCCACTCGTTGATTTTAGTGCACTTAACGTCTGTAGGTTATTTAACGCCTTAGCAAGAAAATTCCTAATGTAAGTTTCAACATTCTATAGCTTCAATATTTTAATCGTATTTCAAGTTGCTATAAATAGGCAATTTGTTATAAGAAATTAGGTCATATCCCAATGAATAAGCGACTATCTTGGCTAACCTTGAGGCGGTCCGGGAATGTTAAAAATACCACCCGCGACCAGAGCACGCGCAGTGTGTGGACGCTATTTGGACTATTCGATAAAATACCTATTACACAAGCAACAATGAGGCGAGGACATCAGCTATTGTGACCATAACCATGGTTTATTCCTGGAACTCTTGGCCTTCATCAAACAAACACTAGATAAATAAACAAGATCTATTGAACTATTAGGTGCGGATTATAGCGCTCACTAAAGCAAATTGCATATAAAAGTTTCTCTTCCTGTGATGTTATGATTGAATGAGTCATGTGAAGTAGAACAGGAATTCGAACATCCTATTGTATTGAATTTAGAAGAACCCTATTTGCTAGCTTATATTCTGTACGTATAGTGTAATTTGCTTAGCTATCCTATTTAATACCTACCTTATTACAGCGATAACTAATTCCAGAGTTTACGGAATGATGTTTATTGTTTTACGACATACCTATCTGGTGAAGTATTAAAGATGGAAAGTTGTGAATTGCAAATTGAAATTAGAACAAAAATTTGGTTGTTCTTTCTGTATTATTTATAAATAAACGTTAGAACGAACAGTAGCATCTGTTGGCAATAAGTAGGTACCTTATTAAAAGAAAGGAGTAATCTTACCCAAAAGTTTTAACTTCTAACGAATGTAAATAATTAAACAAACTAATCAAAACAAAAAAGTCACTACTGAACTTCTTTCAAATATTATCAGAACACAGAGATTTATAAAACTTATTCTTAGGTGTACGTATTTGGCACCGTGGAACACATGTCACCAAGTCGCATAGAACAGCGTAGAGCGGGCAGGCGCCGGTCGCTCGTCGCTCACCTGCAAGACACAGGAGCAAGGAGCATGCGCGCAGCAGCGCGGCGCGTGTGGCCGACATCGCGAGTGGCGTGAGCGAGGCGCGTGAGATGCGACTGAACGCCGAGTCGCCGAGTCGCCGCCCGCCCTTCGAGCCATCAATTGGCCTTGAGTCGGTGCGAGGTAACCACGCTAAATTGTACAGAATGATATTGCTCGTTCCATATATCTTGGACCTAAATCGCGATATACCTAAGGTCCTGGCGCGCAAGGATTGTTTTGTCACTTGGTGAATTCGTCCACGGCCGTAGCACCCTATGCTATCCTCAAAACACATCCATGAAACGTGTACTGCGCGTATAGAGCACATTTTAGGTTCAAGATATATGGAACGAGCAATACTTGTATTTCAACGTGAAGAAGCATAGCCGTGGTATAGCGCAGGTCAGCTCATTGTTGTGTAGACTACGCGCGACACCAGCCGCGACGACATACAAATAAGTACCTACATACATCGCTGTAGTCACACATGGAATGTTTATCGGTGATCTGTCACACAATAACGGTATTTAGCCTTGTTAAAAAAACTTAGCACGTCTTTTGTAAGGGTAATTCCCGGCAGATATTAGATAGCATTGATAGTTGGTAGGTAGACACATTAATTTTATGTTTATGGCTTTATAGTACCTATACAGTCTTAAATCAAATCTTCACTTGCATCAAGCGTATATAATAGACTTGATGCCATTTACTGCACTAGAGATTTAACTACTTGGGTAGTTATAGTAATGGACTTTATATCACAACACATGCACATTATTTAGAGACGTAGTAATGTCTCTCAAAATGGCCTATTATGACGTGGCGTCTATTTGTATTTTATGTTTCCATACAACAGTGCTGGAAGCTGAAGCATCGAGGCAAGAACTATTCAGATTTCCCAATAACCAATGAAATGAAATCATGCATAAATTAAGTATTCTAGGATCCTAGGAATAATTACAACAAACACTTGTTTTCCAGAGACCATTCATATTTTACGGCATCTCATGCATAGTGTACTAACACATCAGAAGTGGGATAACGACAGTCATCTATAGATAGGTACGTATTCATATTTGTATTCCAAACCGCCTAAGCGAGACCTATTTTGTCACGTTTTCTAAGTTCCGTTATAAAATACTTACATAAAATTAATAAAACAAAACTAGGTACAACGTCTTAAATATCTCCATTGTACCATTTAGTGTCTATGAACACAATTTATGTTATAAAATTGCAAGTCAATCTCACCTGTAAGCCGATAGACCTGCTGACTCTGTCGCAGTATTCTTCTTAAGGTAGAGGGGGGGGGGGGAGAGGGGGGAGTAAAATATCGAATGATAAACACTTCATAGTACTTTTTTAAATCAGGTAGAATATCAAATTATGTAATAAAAATATGTAATTACAATTTATAAGTATGATAAATATTTTAACTATAACAAATAATTAATATACATTATTGGTTTTTAAACATAGACTACGGGTAGTGTACGATACATTTCTAGTAATCTCGTTCACTACTCTAACTAAGGCTGAATTTCACCAGTTATAGTAATCCATTTAACCAAACGGACTTCTAAAGTTTTACTCACCAAGATTTAATTTAGTTCACCTTATCGATATAGCATCGATATCTAGTGACTAGTATCGATGGTGGAATTCACCCTAAATCGAACTATAGGTAGTAAAATAAAATATACTTATATCAACATACAGTAACTACGTTATAATATACATCTGCTTGTATACACATATATGTTACGATACGAATGGTCAACCGTGTGATATAACAACTAAATATTACAACTAAGTATTATATTTGAAAAGCACTGCTGTTATTGGAGATATTCAAGCCATAAATTTGGAAGAGTAATTCCATCTCGTCTGATGGCTATCGAGATAGCCATATCAGGAGAAGAAGCATACAAGAGCGGACCCCAAGCTTCAAACTTTAAACATTGGAAGTGCAACTGCTAGGACGATGATTATGAGTCTTCTAGCTAGATGAATTGTGATTTTTACAAATTAAAGTGTGATAAAAGTCTTTCACTGAAGGTGATATGTTTGAAAAGTGAGGGGTGGGAGTTAGCGCGAACGGGCGGGCGCGAGGCTAGCGCGATGGCCACGGTGTCCTTGAGCCGCGCACGCGGCACGTCGCCGCGGAGCCACACCAGTCGCCACAGCTGCTCCTCGCTCATGTCGGGGCACTTGGCCACCACGCTGTGGAGGTCTAGCGACAGCATCTCGATGTCTTGACACCGTAGCACCTGTTTCGCAGTGGGTACTTGAGTAACCAACAGAATTGTCTAACAAACTCTGTATGTAACTTAAATATTTGTTCAAATATCTCAAAAATGTTTGAGTAGTAAAGATAACATAAATTATACTATCCTTCATCCAACTAATATTTTAAATGTGAAAGTTTCTTCGGATGGATGAATGGATACTAGTTGTTATTATTAATAGTGTAACACGCACCGGGATATTTACCATGTTGTTTATTTGTGTTTGGTAACCGATATTTCGGCGCTGTTACAAGCGCCATGATCACGGTGTATTAGTGTACCAAACACAAAAAACAACATGGTCAATATCCCGATGAGTGTTACACTATTAATGTGAATGATCATGTCTATCTGGGCGGAGCCACGGGCAAAGGCAAGTAGCTGACAATATAAAGCTGAGTAAACTGTTAGTAATCAGCTTCTAATAACCGTAATGAACACATTCAAGCAGTTACACTAATTTTATTAGGGAGTTATGGATACTTGTTAATCTTCTAGGCAAAAAAAAGGACTGAAACTCTTCAAGTCTGTACAAAATTTGGCCCAAGATAGACATTTATAAAGAAAGATAGAACAGGTGCCGTGGGTCGCCGAAACAGGACCTGTATTTCACGCGAGTGAAGCCGCGAGTAACATCTACTTAGTCAAATTTCTGTGCCCAAATTCTTCCAGATTCCTTCACCCACTCTGGCGGGATTAATTTTAAAGCATCCACCCGTCCATCTAAATTTTCGCATTTAGTAGGTAGAACTACTACTAGCTGAGTTGTATAAATCACAAAAGCTCTCACCTCCGCTAACGTATTGATGACTTCAAATGGCCAATCCACATTGACTCCTGGAGGTGCAATCTTTCGAAAGAACGATCTTATTTGATTCGCCTCTTTTACGATTTTCGTTGCAGCAAGCTGAGCTTCCTCAACATTTTTGAAAGCCACTTTCTTTGATAGCATTGATGTAATATACTTCTTATAAACCAAGTTTTGAGCTTCGTTAATAACATACTCGAAGTTTTTGTCTCTCAAATGGTTATAATCTTGGAAGTAATCGTCAAGCGTTATGCAAATAGTATCGACGGGTATGGTTGAAGGAAGCCATTTAGATGTAAAGAGGTCTTCGAAGTGTATTTCTAGATCTAAGAAAGCTTCTTCAAGGAGAAACTTTGCGGCTTCATCTCGTAAACTCTGAAAAGAAAACAATCTTTAGTTCGCTGTATCATTCACTGCATCTAGAAATCAGTTGGGTATTGTTGAGTGCTGCATTTTTAGTGGTTCGCTTTTAGGCTGCGCCTTCAAACATTAATGTTACGGAAACAAGTCACCTAAAGCGCTCGTGTATTATTACCAAATCGTTGTGATTTGGTAATAAAACAGTGATTTGATTGTTCATAATTTTCAATAGAGAACAAGCCTAAAAGTAAAATAAATGTTAGTTGACGAATTCAGCTCGCTGAATAAACAAACTGAAGTAGGAGTGGGCTAGCCTCATTTGTCGAAGGACCGATGCCCGTTGAAGCAAACTAGTCCTGGAGTGGGGAATGCGAGAAGGCAAACGGAAGGTGGGACGCCCCCTAGCCAGATGCACTGACTACCTGAATAAGGCGACTGGGGCAGACTGGAAGCAGAAGGCCTGTGTCCAGCAGTGGACTGCTGTAGGTTAGTTGATTAATACGTGTTGTGGTACGGTATGGTATCACGGGCTGGTATCCGCAACTCCACGTCATGGCCCGATTTTTGCTTGATCCTCGTTGATACGCATTGCGAATTATTTAGATCATCTTGGCATACATATAAGCGATCGCGGTTGTACTCGAGTCTAAACATCTTGCTAGAGTCCGCGCCACGAAATAAGTCCTTTGGCCGGGGCGTGGCTGCCGCAACATGCAATGTTGTCTGTATCGTTTATTAATTTTACCAGATTTTTTTATTGCTTAGGCTATAGTAATAGTTGAACCACAAAACATAAGGAATTACATTTGCGCGTTTCCAACTTTAGAACGTTAGAATGTGATCACAAAACCTAGAAGATGATTGTTTTAAAAAGATGGATTAATAGATGCAACAACATATCAACAGAGAGTGATAGTGATACAGAATCTGATTTCGTATGTGAAACCTAGCGAAAATAGCGATAGCAACTCCTTTTTACTGAAATAAAAAATCATATACCATAATTGTGTACCACCTCAGGCTATCCTTAAAAGACATCATGAAAACACGTAAGTACTGTGCATTTAGAGTACCTATAGTCTGTTTTTAATTTCAGATAGTAAAATGACATTACCTGTGTTGCAGGTTTATTGCAATTGAAAAGTAGTCATGTGCCACCAGTATCGAAAGTTGTCTATTGTTAATTGGCAATTTAGTTGTATTTTATAGTTTAGTACGAAACTAAAAAACTTTTTAAATTTAACTTTTTTCTTAAAATATAATAAAGCTAAACCACTTGTATCTCGGCCACAAATATTGTCGATAGTTTCGAGCACGTCACTACAGTCCGTCAAATCTAAGAAGTACCGTTTGACAGTTCTGACAATTGAATTATAGGGATGGGATGAAAAAATCGATTACTATAATATCCGAACTTTAAGAGATCGATTACTATAATATCCGAATTTTAAGAAATCAATTGTTATAATTAAATAAAAGAAATGTTTAGGATATTTTTTTATTCACTACTAGTACTAGTATCGTCGTCTTCGTCATCATCGTCATTTAAATTAATGACCAGTTGATTGTCCATTACATTATCAAAGTGTACGTCTCTTTCGAAGTCGTCCATTATTATTTTCTTTGTTTTTTGTACTACTTTACTCCAATCTTCCTGTGTAACTTGGGCACATGCTTCCTTTAATAAACCTTCCATTTTCTTGACACTGAAGGGTGGTTTTGTGTTGTGTCTTGCTGCATAACCTGTAAAACAATAATGTAACTATTTGATAGCAGACGAAAACCATTGTTTAAATTATAAATGTTAGAAGTACTCGTGTTATTATTATAATATTATAAAATATTACCTTTAACTTGGGCCCAAATCAGTTCAATGGCATTATATTGGCAATGGTACGGAGGAAGTCGTATGACTTTGTGCCCGTGCTCTTCGGCCAATTGGTCAATTACATATGTCGGTTTTGGTGGTTTATGCAATTTCACTAACTGTAATAATTCAGCTTTTAATAGTGACATGTCGGCATCCACTCCTTTTCTTTGCAGCCATGCCACCAAATCTGCTTTCTTATTGGCTGACGTAGGTGCTTTATCAATTTGCACAGAGTGGTATGGGGCATTATCCATTATAATTGTGCTGTTAGGAGGGATATTCTGTAATAAATTTAAGAACCACTCTCGGAACCTTACTGCGTCCATTTCTTCATGATACTCTTTAGTGCTTTTGGATTGGAAAGCTAATAAAGAGTTTTCCACGAAGCCTGTAGACGCTGACCCAGCATGGCATATTATGAGGCGTCCACCTTTTCCTATCGGCACCTTCGAGCACGAAGCTTCAGAATCATCAGTCCATGTTTTCGGCACAGAATGGTTGGAATTTAGCCAAGTTTCGTCCAAAAATATTACATTATCCCAGTTTATAATTTGTTTAACTTCGCGCAGGAATGTTAGTCGCTGCATAATTATGTCATGTCGCTCCATAACAATTTTTCGTTTGTCAACTTTTTTGTATCTGAAGCCAATTCCTGTTATTACCGTTCTCAACGACTCTATGCTTCCCTTATACAGCCCGGCATCTTTTAAAGTTGCACATAACTTTGCCAATGTTGGAAATTCGCCTCTTGTAAAATACCCGTATATATGGTTTCTAATAGCATGACTATCGAATTCATCGATGCCTGTCACAGGTTTATTTCTTTTTCGTTTTTTCGGTGTGTGAAGTACGTTACTGTCACTCCCCGAAGGCCCATATTTTTCACTTAATATTTTGCCAACGGTGCGGCTACCAATACCGAGAGCTTCACCGACGCGATCCCGAACTTGTGTAACTGGCAGTAGAAGTCCACCATTTTGAGATTCACGCTCAAAATACTCGTGTAATTTCACCACCAATTCACGAGCCTGGCTGTTCAAAGTACGTCCTCTTTTCGACATTATTAATAAACACTTGCTTAGTTCGGAGTCCAGTATAAATATTGCCAAGGTAAACGGATAAAGAATGATCAGTCCAGAAAAGTAATAGCCAAGTCACAAATTGTAAAACACAAACGAGAAAGCAAGTACGCGCACAGTCAGCTTCCAAGATGGCGAGAGACTGCTGACGCCGAACCGACCGAGCGGACCGCGTGCGCTTGTAGTTGGCAGTGTTGCCAGAAAAAAAAAATTGTAGAGACTTGGACACCTGCGATTTTGCCTATTGACCTAAAAATAATTAAATTAATTTATTTTAGGGTATCTGTGTATTCAGTGCATTATGCGGTCGCGCAGTAACGTCGTTAATTTATAACATCAGGCAACAACATTTTTGTGAATGGGTTCTACATACCTTATTTTTATTAGTTTTAGACGTAGAAATAAGACTTAGAAGAAAAAATTGTAATTGTAAAATCAATGGATGTGCTTGTTAAAAATTTGTTTATTTCTCTGTAATATGCAAACCCATACTATCATACACAAAAATAAATGTAAAAAACACTATCCCTGACTCCATTTACTATTTCGACAGCGTTAGCGCGAGAAACCCCGACTTATTTGGGCGCGAAAATCAAAAATCGACAAATCGCTTTCGACAACTTTTTAAAGAAGCAAATATATTTGATTTATAAATACGTATTTTTGGTGAATGGGTTTTATCTCATATTTTACGATTACATAACTATTTAGTTATGTAATCGTAATATGTGAGATAAATCCCATTCACATGAAAAAATATTTGTTTGGTTGTCAAGTGTAATTTGTAAATAATACATTCGATTTTTCGTATATGTAAACGATTTTTTTGCATACAAGTGTATCCGAAGAGTCGCAACACTACGTGCAGTGACCTAACTACGTAACTTTGTAATGCGGTCAAGAATATAACTATTAGAAATTATTTACTGTGTAAATATGTGTTATTTTGCTTTGTTTGAAAGTTTTCAATTACATTTAGATATTAAGAATTGTACATTTTTAGATACAATAATGAAATCTTTCTAAATTCATGGTTTTATGAAAAAGGTTATCGAAACTGAATAATGTACGTATGAACAAAGTTGTTTCGGTTTGAAAAATATGAAACGTCAAACGGTACCTCTTAGATTTGATGGACTGTAAGCACTAAAAGCTGGTATCATTATTTCACAATTTGACATTTACAGTTGTCAATTTACTATCTGAATTAAAAAAACGGACTATATATGTTGTTGTGACGTTATTGGGATCTTATTTGGTGGCGTTGACTGTAATGATTAAATGACAGTCTCACCTGGAAAGTGTTGAGCATCTTGTCGAACTTAGCCTCGGCAGGCGGGTCGTGGCGCGCGGGCGGCCAGTGGCGCGCCTGCGTCTGCTGCGCCAGGCGCACCATCTGCTCGCTGTTGTTCACTATCGTGATCATGTGGTGCGTGAAGTACGCCACGCGCGAACGATCCGCGAAGTGAGCGTTCTACACGAAAATATGAGGATTTAGTACAATTTTGTATGGCTGTGGTTTTATTTCAATACTAAGGTAGCAAATAAGTACACAGCCCACGTAATTGTTACTCTGGCCAATTTACGCTCCCATAGGGCCACAATTTTCATAACCGCACCGGATACTTATTCAGTTTGTGATATTTTCCGGGAAGTTCGTGCTAGGGAAGGCATGATTCTACCACAAACTTCCACAATTCTTCTTGATCTTCGCATCCGAAGCTTTCAGCTTATAGATCCGCTTTACCAGTCTAACTGAGGATTTGGCTGAACTTCGATATTTTCTGTGAAGCGAATACCATCTGACCACCACAACCCAAAGGCGAGTTGTTGGACTTTTTAGGGTAACGACTGACATAGATGTTCGTATGGTAATCGGACCGACGGCTTAACGTGCTCTCCGAGGCACGACCAGACCAACTCAAATACGCATATAATATATTTGCACTGGATCAGTGCATATGGATCGCACTCGCGCCTCCTGTGTAGCGGCCGCGTTCACTACCGCTATGCCGCAGGGGCAAACTTCCACATATGATAAATATCCGGTGCGGTTCCCCGATTGGAAAAGGTTATTTCACAATATATGAGAGAAAATCATAAACCAGAACTAAGTAATTGGAGAAAATTAGGAAAATACTAATACCTACTCAACAGCGGTGAAGGGTTTGCAGAGTAAGCCGGTAGGAATTGGGTTATAAAGACCCCTCGCCACTGCTATTCAATTTAATGTAAGGTTCTCTTGCTTGAAATCTTGCTTAAATCGAAAAATGTGTTCGTGACATTCCGAATGCCAGCAAATCATTTTAAATTTCAAAGGTCACAAACGAAATATCTGGATCATTATTAACATATGAGATTGTATATTAACTCCCACATCAAGAGACGTGACATTGATAGAGCTAGTGCTACTGTACAATAACACTTATTGGCGTAGTTTAGGTGCCTCCCACACAGGAAGACAATCAGTTATAAGACTCATTGCTGGGGCATATCCTTCGTTCCGTAAACACAAAATTAATGATGAGAATGTTACGATTTCCTGTCATATTTTATAGAGACAGCGTATGAATATTACTATCGATTTGGTCGACGATGTAACACGCTTGACTATTCACACATCAACTTGAAGATTCTCAGGCTAGTTTTCCAGAAGCAGACTCAGGCAAGGTGTTCCAATCCTTAGTATAATGCATAACGAATGTACATACATATAGCCACACCTTTTTCCGTCCAGGGTACACTTACACACTTACTTTAAACTGTATTACTCCATCTCTATACATATTCCCGTAACGCGTCACCTGTTCAATACTAAGCAGCAGCGCTTTGAACGTTATCTCCTTGCTTATAGTTTCAGTGACCTAAAAAGAGAAAATCCATTTAAATTTCTATAAAAAAAGCTGCTCGGTCAAATATTTTGGTGAAGAGGTTAGGTGCTGTTTTCGTATTAACTAACTATAATGTGGGTTTTAAAATAAAAATAAACATACATAAATGATCTGAATGACCTGAATGATAATTATAACCAATGTTGACGTGTAATTTGTTCAATATATATAAAGTCATTCTGACATTTTATTTAGTCAAATAATTATATTACACATAATAATAAAACTAAAATGATATTGTATGCCTAGAGGTGGAAAAATCACTACATCATATCTGTAACCCATTTTCAAAATAAACTGATTTGAATTTGAATAAATTTATACATTTTACACATTCAATACAAAAATATAAGCATACATCCACATACATATACTCACGCCTGTAAACCCCCATACTGTCCCCGAAGGGGCAGGCAGAGGTGTAAGTAATAGCACCCACGTTTTGCTATGATTTTCGGTCCCACGTAATTGGGAGCGCGCCTATTGCCGTCTAGTGGGCACTTTGTCTTGGGCTATAATATATGTTTAGTGTCGTATGGAGAACAGCTCTATCCCTTAGTCTCCTTTTACGACACCCACAGGAAGAGCTGGGGTGGTCCTATTCTATTCACGGGAAACCAACACAAAAGCCAAGCATTACGCCACAAGGCCACAGCTTACCTGCAAGTTCTGGTCGATCATTTGGAAGATAATGACAGGCGCGTGCGTGTGGTACGCATTCGAGTGCGGTTCAACGTCGGGGGCGCGCTGGCCCGCCCACTCGGCGCGTTCCGACTCCAATGTCTTCTCCATCCACTCCATGTAATTCGACTCCATTTTCTAAGATAAAAAAGGTTTGTTTGTTATAGAAGTTATGTTTTATTTTTCAAAACGGGGACACCAGTAGCTGTACGGATGATCTCGATTAACACCAACTTATGTAAGAATGACATCAAAATACACCACATATTGAACTTAGAATATCCATCTCATTATGTTTTTAAAAGAATTTTAAATGATTTGAAAATTTATAACGTCATGTTCAATATTTTCATAGGGCTTACTGTTTAGCCATTTAGTAAAAAGTAGGCAGGCAAACAAAAAAACTAATATAACTTATTTAAAAATCCACCCATGAAGAATGTAATGAGAGTGAATAAAGCGAGAGTAATATACTTATCAGGATCGTAGCAAATGGAGATCCGTGATCTCTGCCTACCCCTATGGGAAACAGGCGTGATTTTATGTATGTATGTATATATCTATGTATGTATGTATGTAAACATTAATGTATCATGACGTGTTAAAACGTCCGTAATCCGAGCGAGAAAGGTGGTGAGGGGAAGAGGGGTGGATCCTATCTAGAGTATATAGCTCCATCCCTTTTACTCGATCGGAACACGAACGTTTTACACCTCTCTGAACGTCGTCAGTTATATCAAGCCCTCGATTGTTACCCTAACAGGCTAGAGGTTAGAAGCAGAGTAAAAAGTTGGATTCCTGAAATTTATTACATCGATAAAATCAAATAAATATCTTTTTATTGTATACCCAATTCAAATATTTATAAACCTTCTGTGCATTTTTTGTAATGTGTCAAAAAAAAACGTTTGTAGTAAAAGATAAATGAATAACGTGCGGGGGAGTAGTTCTCGATAGCCTCCGTGGCGTAGCGGTAGTGAACGCGGCCGCTATGCAGGAGACGCGGATTCGGTCCCCGCTCAGTGCAAATATTTGTATGCATGAATATGGGTATTTGCATTACTCTGGTCGTACCTCGGAGAGCACGTTAAGACGTCGGTCCCGGTTGTCATACAAACATCTATGGCAGTCGTTACGGGTAGTTGGAGCCTTTAAAAATCCAACAACTGGTCTAGCTGCAATGCTTTGGGTTGTGGAGGTCAGATGGCAGTCGCTTCACGGAAAATATCGAAGTTTAGCCAAATCCGCAGTTAGACTGGTAAAAAGCGGACCCCAGACTTCAAGTTGAAAAGCTTCGGATGGGACTGTGATTAACACTAGGATGAAGAAGATAAAATAAATATTGTGTTTCTTACACATTGAAAAATGTACCTGTAAGTATTCATCTTGCAGTTTCTGCATAGTTTCTTTACTAAGTAGTGGTGATAAGGTTGATACATCAATGTTCAACTCTGTACTGCCCATCAACTCATTTCCAGGGTAAGTATTCAGAATCCAAGATAATAATGTGACATATTCATTGCCTTCTATCCCATTAGTTACTACATCTTGAAGCTAAAACACATAGATACATTTTAAAATGATAAACTTAGTACATAATTTAATACAGTTAAAATTTGACTTCAAGAATTTCAAAAGAACAAATGTATATTGATATAATTAGGCAATAGTAACTTACACTTGCAGATAAACAAATATGGTACATATTGACATATTTGTTGACAATATCATAGTGTGGTGGGAAACAAGGTACACACAGGGTCTTGACAACTCGCAGGTCCTCTAAAATAAGTTGTCTTGTGAGTTCCAAATAACGTACGAGCCACAGCTTGTTGTCTTCTCGCTCGTCAACACGAGTGCCTTCAATACGCTGTGCGACCGCGCACTCCAGTACTTCAAATGCCTTAGCGCGCCAATTTTTTGGTCGACCAGGTGGCATAAAACCAGTTTGGCTTTGTTGCTGTAAAGATATCAAATTTTTATGACCAAGATTTGAAAACTCGGTACAGTTTGTAGGATTCAGATCATAGGCATACCAGAATCTCATGGCAAAATGGAAAATCAAAATTGGTTAAGTGCAACACTGGGGAAATTGGACTAAAATATCTTGATACTAATAATTATTTCATTAATTATAATTTGTTTTTCATACATAGCAGTAGCCATACTTAAGTCTCTTTCTTATAAATATATATATAAATGACCACCATATAATAATAATGAAGTATAGTGAAATTAATTCTTACAACAAGTATTTAATGTTTGATTTCGAAAATTCAATTTCTCGAGCCACCTATGGCTCCTCCCCTCTCCCTCATAAATGCTCCACACAAAATCATTATAATCAATATTATTATAACCATCAATATATCTACTAGCAAGATGCGTATAGGATTCGCTAATGATTATTAGAGAACATTATTTGTATGAAGTTATTCTCTTATATCAGCGACGCGAATGGCTAACAATAAATATCCAACAATATCCATAGAACAAATTATAAAATGATTGTATGTAAGTGACAAAGATTAAAAATCTATGAAAAAGTATCAAAATGGTACAGCATAATTCCTTTTTAAAATAATGCTGTTACTAGTAGACCCCTATTTTTTTTATTTTTTTTTTATAATTCCTTAAGAGGGGAAACCCTGTCCCATACCCACTGTCACACTAACGGCGGTATAAGACGCCAGTTTTTGTGCACGTGCTTCAGCAGTGTAGCTCTCTGTGGATAGAATTGATGAGGTGAGGTACTTTTATAACTTTGGAGGTCATGTATAGCCAATTGCGAGAGATTGTATCCTGTTATAAGGTACTGCATACACTGGATGTACATAGAGCATCTGCTGCACCAAGTCGTAGTGAAGACTTGGTGCAGCAGATGCTCTATGTACAGGAGCAGTGGTAGCAGGCGGATCTCAAGTTGTCCAGCACTTGCTGAAGCAAATCAGTTGACAGGCAAGGCGGTACCTTTGTTCAATCAAAGAATCAATTTCGTTTATTCAGTTTAGGCACATAAAGAGCACATATGAACGTCAAAATTTTACAGTCATGTCAAGAAATTGCCTGGCCATCCCATCACCTACAAGCGGCTGGATCATGTTTATGCTTAGGTACTAGGCTATGTTTAGGTAAATCCTACTAATACAATAAATGCAAAAGTTTGTAAGTATGGATGGCTGAATAGATGGATGGATGATTGTTACTCTTTCACATAAAAACTTTAGTAGTTTTTGTGAATGTGTGTGTGATTTTAATGAAACTTTACAATAATATAGCTTATAACATCAGAATAACACATAGCCTACATTTCATAACAATTACTGATATTATAGCAATAACAGACATCCACGCGAACGGGGGTGCGGGCAAAAGCTAGTTAACTATAAACGTATATATCATCATAAATGTTGTTATTGATTACTATTAATTATTACCTGTAATGCCATCTGATCTCTTTTCTCTTCCCTTTCTATGATCCTTAGTGCTGTGACAATGACTGTAGGCTCTTTACGGACAGTATTTAATGTTCTTGCCAAAATGAGTTTGATTTGTTTCTCAAGTAGATTAGAAACCATCTCTACATCTTCAAAGTAAGCCTTCAGCATGATTTTATCATGGGAAGACTGGTTGGGTAGTCTATGTAGCTCATACAATAAGTCATCTCTTGAATTTTCCAAATCATTCAGACACTGAAAATTAAGAAGAATTTCATTCTAAATTTCTATGTAAGGAGTAGTATTCAAATGTAGAAGTTTAAAATAATCCACTTCATACATACTAAAATTGTAAATATAGGAAATTTTAAGTCCAGGGCCAATTGTTCGGACCAAATAAACTACCTCGAAAGTCTCTATTGCATATTTGGTTCTCCTACATTACCTCCTGATTTAAATGAATATACAAAATATTACTTACTTGATGTGCATGCAGTAATTTGCCTTCTCCTATCCATTGTTTGGTTTTGGCTACACTTTCTGGTACTGTAAATATATGCTTAAGACTGTCCATAGCTGTGACATACTGAGAATGCCGAGAATCCTCTTCTCTCACAGCTTGTAGAGATGCTACTAAAGGTGGAACACTTTTTAATAACTCTTCCAAGTCTTCCATTCTGTGGAACACAGAATTAATGTCAATTAAAAAGAAACAATAGACTTACAATAATTATCTGGCTCCAGGAAAGCTTTATAATTCACCAAATAATAGTTGTCCCAATATTAATTTTCTTAGCAACCACGCCAATATGTCAAATAATTAAAATGGTTCTTATTATTCAAGATATATGTAAAAGTAAAAACACCTTTATTTAAGGGCACGATAGTCTTCATTAGGTATATGGGTCCTCACAAAGATCTTCAGGGCCTAAGCCAACATACAGCCGGAACATCTGCTGATTGACAGATGGTTGCTGATCACTGTATTATTATTGTTAGTGATAACACAAGTCAAAAAATCTATGACTGTGGAGTAGGATGAGACTGGAGAGACTAGAGGAGAATGAAATGACATGGCAATAGTTTCATTAGACAGGCTGCTTGTTTAAAAAAATCCTTTCATTTACTTTATGAAGTCAAGTTATCTAAACTTATAGTACAAACGTACAAAACCAACGTGCTCTGGAGACATACTGGACCGCATCCTGGTATTCACTACTTCCCAAAAAAGCTGCATTCAATAAGTTGTAATATAATAATGTAAGGGAAGTATAACATACTTTAGGCTCACTTGTTGAACATCTTCTAAGCATTCCTGCAACTGTTTCAGACCCACACTGACTCCATCTAATTTGCCCTGAACTGCAGATTTAAGTTGAGCTTCTATAGAGGCTTTTTTGTGTGTAATTCTTTTCTTATAATGTTCGACCTGTAAATTTTTAAATGTGTAAAAAGAGGTAAGTAATTTGTTTATTAGCAAAGTATTTTATTTTTTATTTATTTATTTAGGTATGATGGTATGTTTTTAAAATCATTTCATAAAAGGTTTTTAGTGAATTTTCATTGACAAATAATTTGATATCCATTGCAGGCATTCAGACTAAAAAAGTTTCACATTATTAGATATTACTTTCATAATATAGTTCAAAGAACAGTCAGGGAGATTATCACATATAGCAAAAATGGGCGTTAACATTCAACATATCAAAATTGAAAGTTTAATATCATATAGCCCAATACAACTTAACCTAAATGATGCAAAAGATTATACTAGGTTCATAAATAAAATAATTTTAACCTTTTCTAGTTGACCTGGTCTTTGCATCATATTCATAACCATTTTCTCAGCGGCTGCCTTCGCTTCTTCTTCTATTTCGTCCATAGTACTCATTTTGAATAATAAAATGAATTTTTGTGTTTTAAAATTTGATAGATGGTAGGTTATAACTGTAGAATTCCTTCCTCTTTACTACTTTTATGTAGACAAGAACTCTAATCCAATGTAGGCTGGATGTAATATTTCATGAAAATAATGAAACAGAAAGATTTAAAATTAGGTACACCAATTTCACAAGTTTGACAACACAATTTTACCAAACATCAAAACATGTTGTCAAAATATCAAAATTTTTTTTTTCAGGGCATGGCACAAAGCCATCAGCCTAAAACTTGTCGATGACGGTGAGTGACAATTATCATGACGATCACGACAGATTCCTGCCCATTCCTGCCTCATTAATCATCACTCATCAAATCACACTTTGGCGTAGCTAACGTGGCTCTGGTACACTTGACATTGGAGCATCGCCATTAATAATTTTATAGTACATTTTACTTGACATTGGTAAATTGTGGCGATTTGCTGTAGAGGCTATTTTGAAGTTGAAGGTACCACTTACCAGTTGAGCCAAAGGATTGCAAGCGTTGTATGAGAAAGGTCATTTCGTGTCGTGTCGTGATAAAAGCGTCCATTACGGGGATGTTTAAGGAACCCGTCCTTACTTTTTTTTAGCTCCAACAGGCTTTATAGCTGGCTCCACGAACGAACCCATTTTCTTGTGTTGTTGTCATGCTGTGCAGTTTTGGCGGGAAAACGAAGAGTGGCACATCGTTGTGCTATTTTTTTTTCGAAATTCTTGTGAATTCGACTTTTTATGTGTAAAAATGATGCAAAATCTAAAAGCCAAATCTCCCTAGGGAGCTTCTAGTAAAGGCCCACAACTTTACTGAGGCAGTAAACATCTCATTGATCGTCATCATCATCATCATCATCATCGTCATTAATCTCATCAATCCATTATCATCACGGAACAGTAAAAACGGTGGAAGTGTGAAGTGGGCGTGGCACGCGTGTCATTCTTATGCGGAGATTTGCAAGGTCTTACAATTTCAACCTTCAGTCGTATCTGTCATCACGTGTATTTGACAGTTTTGCACCGTGTGTTATTTAATACTATTTAATGGAAATATGCCTTACTGGGCCATTTTGCAGTGCACAGATGATAGTAGGAGCATAAATATTCGAAATGGAGTTGTTTTATAATACCATCAGTAAGTCAGGATATAGCAGAATTTATAACGAATATTATTGAAATGCAAAGAAATAAAATCAAAACAAAATCAACCTTACCACATATCAATAAAGCTTGTTTTTGATTACACATAATAGACATGTCATTCTTATTTATTCTAGAACTTTCTCCGCTACTCATTTAGTGATGTAGTCAAATTTTATCGATATCTAATTTTGTGGAAACATTTATAAACGTTTGTCAAATGACTTTATTGTTTTTTTTTTAAATATCACGGAACATTCGTAACACTCCTCATACCCATTCAAAGGATACGGGCGTGATGTTATGATGTGTAGTGGCATAGACATAGCAATAATATGCGTTTGCAGCAATTACTGCTGATTTCCTGGTATTTATTGAAGAGTTTCGTGGTCTCTCTCAGAAACCCTTTATCGGACCTTTACAAAAATTAAATGGGATCATTTCGGAATAGTCTTCTTTCGAACAAAGAAGGAATTTTGCAAATTCGTCTACACATGACGAAGCTATGCGCGTACAAACATGCAAAAATATTAGGGGTTAAAGTATGAAATTGCCGATTTGTACTGACAAATTGAAATTCGTTTTTTTTTTAATTTAACGTATTTATTTAATCAAAATAATTACCATTATTATCTATACATTGCTGCCATCTAGTGGGAAGGTCATTTATGCCTTTGCGATAGAACTCTGGTGATCTAGATTCGACAAACTGTGTGAAAGCATTTTGTACTGCCTCCTGAGAAGAAAACTTTTTATCACATAGAAAATTGTCCAAATCACGAAAAAAATGGTAGTCTGTTGGAGCAAGGTCTGGCGAATACGGAGGGTGACGGATAGTTTCTAATTGCAGTTCCTTTAGAGTTAAAACGGGTTCTTGTGCTGTATGAGGTCTCGCGTTATCATGGAGCAATAATGGTGAAGATCGATTCATGAGTCGGGGCTGTTTCACTGCTAGTTTTGCTATCATTGTTCGGAGTTCGGCACAGTAGACATCTGCCGTTATTGCTTGATCAGATCGTAGAAAGCTATAGTGAATCACACCATGCTGAGACCACCAAACAGTTACCATTACCTTTTTATTGGTAAGCTTTGCTTTAGGACACTGTTGTGGCGTATCATCTGGGGTCAGCCATTGCATTTTTCGCTTACGGTTATCGTAAAGAATCCACTTTTCATCACATGTCACAATTCGATCCAATATTCCTCCATTTCTGTATCGATTCAACAAGGCAACACAAGTTTCAACACGCATTTCTTTCTGCAGATCAGTCAAATCATGAGGTACCCATTTTTCACATTTTTTTATTTTATTGATTTGACGCAAATGAGTCAATATTGTTGGTAAGGTAACGTTAAACCATGCAGCTAATTCCTGGGTAGTTTGGCTCGGATCGGCTTCCACCATGTTTTTCAATTCATTGTTATTCACCTGTGTGGACGGCCTACCTCGTGGTTCGTTCTTCAAATCAAAGTTTCCATCACGAAAGCGTTTAAACCAAAATCGCACGGTGCGTTCATTAGCAGTCCCCTCTCCAAACGCAACATTGATATTGCGAGCTGTTTCTGCCGCGTTAGTTCCGCGTCGGAACTCGTATTCAAAAATCACTCGAATTTTCGAAGTATCCATCTTTCTTGTCTAAGCTGAATAAAAAAAAACAACTGAAAGTCGATAATCGAATGTTGCACATTTTTAAATGAAGAACTAACTATAGGTACCATGTGGAAAAAGTTTCACTCAAAAATCTCAAACCATGAAGGTTCTATGTCAATTCGAAGTACCTATTACAATGAAACGGCAATTACATACTTTAACCCCTATTATAAACTTCCGTATTGAACAACTCCAGCTGGATATTTTCTAGTTTGTGGACGCGGCGCAACATGCATACGCGATCAGCAAATAGATTTTGGCGCTCTACGTTTTTCTCATTTTATGCAAATTCAATTAATTATTTCATAGTAGTGTATGAAACTGTTTGTAATATGGTCTTAAAACACCCGTCTCATATTGTAAAATACTCGCACTCGTATTTTAAGTATCCTTAGACCACTTTCACATTTTCTGATATTGGGTACCTGATGCCGATTGCGGTCACCATGTGCTGTTTTCACATATATTCGATAAAATCGGTCCGATTCGGCCATTTTCTCGATCGCACAGACTGGATGAAAAGAAAATCCTAGTATCGAGTTCTTTTTATACTTTATTTTATTTCCTTCGATATCGGAGATTACACTAATATCGGATATCGGATGCACCGGATAATGAGAAAACGCTTTTATTATGCAACAGTTACATAAAATATCTACTATAAATGGACACTTGTTTTATTTCAATTAAATAGGAACATACGTAGTAACACGTCTTCATACCTTTTTAATCGTAAATAAAAACATCTCTCTTTTTTAGTACTCTTAGATTATAATTACTAACAGCGTTTGGAATCCTTTGATATTTTGAAAACAAATTACAAATCTATCGATATTGCCAACTTTTTGTTTCACTGCTCTAGCGTTAATGTGAGAGAGTTAGAGTGAGAGAGATAATACTTCAAATTAATATCAACCGTATTCATGACTGTTTAGGTTCTAAATAACATTCTTAAAATAAACGGACATCTGTTGGGGAGTAGTTGAACTTTTTCGTAATAGAGTTAGAGTGAGAAGCAAGTTTGATTCAGATACAAAACGTCGTAAATTCCTTTTTTTATCTATATTAAAGTTATCACTAATGCCAATCAATAAGGTATGTTTTCGTTCTGCAGTGTGCATAATTTAGGCTAATTTGGTGTTAAAGATATACGACCAATCAAAACAATTGTTTACTAGTAGTGCAACGTATTATTATCTCGTTGTATGTGTGAGTTTGGCGACATTGGTTCCGCTATTGAATCTGTCCTATCACACTTCTAATAGTTTTTTCTGTTCTGTGATTATCATCATCATTATCAAAAAATGAAGATATATAATATAACATAAATGAAGATGTGGCTTAGTAGGTTACCAGGCCATAAAATCTTCAAAAAAAAAAAGTATATCTGTGTGTCACTAGAGTATTGTCATTTGTCAATAATGTCCGCAGTGTCAATTTGTATTGTATTGTGCATGTAGCTGATTTAGGTTGTGTGTAATTTCTACAAATGATGATTTCATAATAATGTGGGAAATACTGATATTATTAATATTATCTGCACTAGCCTACAAAATAACAGATGGACTTATACCCAATCTCAAAGATCTATTTGTTAATGCCGGTCTGTACGGCGTGGACTTATGTAAAATAAATAAGAATAAAATGTAAGTTTCAAATCCTCAAAAAAAACCTGCTAGTAATGTACCTTATACGTTCTTACGTATACATTTAAACTATGTACAAATATGTAATTATTGACATGTATTTGATATTGGTACCTAATAATATGAACATAAAATGTTGGTTGTTTTGTATAATCAATTTATTGCTTTTGTAATAAACATTGAAGGTACTTACACAAATTTTAGCTTTTTATACCTAACTATACCATACATCACACTGTTCCAAGCAAATGTTTGGGTTTGGTTTCATATTGTTAACTTTAATATTTATATATTTTTTTGTAGTCCAGAAGCAATAGGGGTAGTGTCTGGATGTGTCTTCTTAATAACAAGCTTTTTATACATACCTATTGTATTTGGAAATGGATTGCTGGACAGACAACATTTTCCTCACAATGAAGTAAGATTAACTTTTGTAATATTAAAACTTAATTCAGCTTATTACTTAATGTGCTCTAAACCCTACAAAATGCACACATGAGTAATATATAAAGAAACTATTATGTCGTTCACTAATAATGCCTTTTCTGATGTTGTAATCCATTATGATCTGAAACTTGTTGGGAATTTTCAAAGGGAATACTAAAGCAATGATTGTTCATTTATACACCTATTCGGCTAGTCATCAACATAATAACTAATATATATATTCTGTTTTCAGTTTGCAGAGTTGTTGGCTGGACTCCTATCAATATGCTGCATGTTGCTCTTAGGGTTTGCCGATGATGTTTTAGACTTGAGATGGAGGTACAAATTACTGTTGCCTACAGTGGCATCTCTGCCTCTGCTAGTAGTTTATTTTGTTAATTTCAATTCTACTACTTTTGTAGTCCCAATACCATTGAGATATTGGTTGGGTGTTTCAATCAATATTGGTAAGTATACAGAAGATAATTCTAATCAATTGTCAATAGCTAATCTAGTCCTAGCTTTTTGCTTGAAATTCCACAAAATTAGAATTTGAGAATTCTACTTTCTGAACTTTAATTCCATACCAGACTTAGAATCACATAGATAAAGTCACTTCATATCAAGTAAGCAATCTTCTTATTTTTCAGGATTTCTTTACTACATCTATATGGGAATGTTGGCAGTATTTTGCACAAATGCAATCAACATACTAGCTGGCATCAATGGCCTGGAAGTGGGACAGTCTGTTGTTATAGCATTTTCTATTATTGTTTTTGACATAATTGAATTGAGAGGAGAACAGTACAAAGCTCACATATTTTCCCTTCATATTATGATACCATATCTTGCAACTACTCTGGCATTATTAAAGCACAATTGGTAAGTTAACACTATTATTAAGTAGATACCTTATACTTCACAGAAGCTGGTTCATTAGAAATAATAGCAATATTTTTGAATTTGGGGTCCATAAATGGTACTGCCTTATTTCTGTTCTTGGACTGAGATGTTAGTGCTTCTAACTAGTGATTTGTGCTAAATGCAACTTAGGACTGTCTTGTCCCACATGATAATAAATCTGAGGGGAACATTTATCATTGTTTTAACTAAACCAAATACTACATCTATTGCTTCTATTTCTGTTACAGGTACCCATCAAAAGTTTTTGTGGGAGATACATTCTGTTATGTATCAGGAATGACATTTGCAGTTGTGGCTATTTTGAGTCATTTTAGTAAAACAGTTCTACTGTTTTTCTTGCCACAAATAATTAATTTTCTTTATTCAGTGCCTCAATTATTCCACATAATTCCGTGTCCAAGACATCGTTTACCAAAATATAGTGCAGAAACAGATTTACTCCGAGCAAGTAGAACTATAATAGCCAAAAAAGATGTCACTTTCTTATCGAAATTAATTCTTCAAGTGTTATCAGTTTTTCATTTGGTTGATAAAAAGGAAGATGACGAAAGTATAATCATCAATAACATGACTTTAATAAACTTATTTTTAATTAAACTAGGGCCACAATCTGAGGTACGATTAACCACAAAACTAATGTGTTTTCAAGTTTTTTGTAGTTGTATAGCTTTCATTATAAGATATCCACTAGCATCATATTTTTATGATAAATTAGAATAAGTAAATGTTATAATAGCAGAAGAATTTACTAAGAAAGTAATGAAAAAGAAATCGCCAAAGAGGGACTTGTGATAAAATCATGGTGATAAAAATGTACCTATTTCATTTATTGGCATTGAATAAAAACACAATACTGTATATTTTTCCATTTTGTACCTATTGTTAAGAGTAACTACTTATAATAAAATTGTTAATTGATGTAAATAAGTCATTTATTTGCTTATACCTATCGTAAGTTCGCTTGATGCTCTAACAGTTTAACATCATTTACAGATTTTTCTCCTTGTAACACTACGGCAGCGGTAAATTCTTATCTTATCTTATAATACCAATAATATTTACCACCATATTACGAAATTAATTGAGCATTACAGTTTATACACCATATAAACTATTGACTGTCGTTCTCCATTGTGAAATGAATCGCCACCCATTTGTATTCCTCAACAGATAACACGAACAGTCACAAGCCGAGAGCCCGGTATCTATCAGCAGAACGCATAGTCTGCGACAACTAGGCGCCGGGACCTCAGACACTGATTCTCAGAGTAGGGATTTAAGTCGCAAAGACCATTAAATCATAACTTAAAATAAGTTAAAACAAATAAAATAAGAATAAAATCAGCCATCATTGTAGAAAAATGATGGCGCCCAACATGGGGCCCGGTTTATAATTTCTTGCAAAATACGTGCTGTTTCCAGGACGACCGATCTAAAGCAGCTCGCATCCAGCGCTTCCCGGCGACCTTAATGAAGTTGTCCTTCCACCTGGCCGTTGGGCGTCCTACACTACGTTTACCCGTTCGCGGTCGCCTTTCCATAATTTTTTGCTCCATCGGCCATCTGTACTGCGCGCTTTAACGGTCGTTCTGGAAGTCTAGAGGAGAGGCATGTGTTCAGCAGTGGACTATGTGTGGCTGATATGATGATGATGATGATGACGTGCTGTTTGCGGGTTAGACCACAATGGTCCAATTGCTGTAGTGCTGGTATGTTTCAGACTTTTCTAGTTATTCCGTTTGATACAAACATAGATATATATTAATAATCTAAGTAAAAGTAATAGATACGTAAGGCATAGTGATATTGTTATCTAGAACATGAACGAACAATATGTTAACAACAGTGAGTTGTAGCATATACCTACTTTATCTGGTGGTCAAGACCATTAAGGCGAAACTAGTCGGCCATGTTTCCTTACAAACGTCGAAGAGTGATAATAATTACACCTTCCTTGATTGATGTTGCACTTGTATAATATACAAAACAAGATACATATCGTCTTGTCTGGTCATTATCAACCTAAGTATACTTGGAATTTTAAAAAGAATGCAAACATGCTGCTTTTCTATCACTAAGGTGGTAAATAATCCTAGAGCCGACCGAATAAGTTTTGTCTTTAGCCTATGGATTTACGCGTTGTCGTCTCTATGTGCAATTTGCACTGGCATTTAACTAAATGAGTGCTTAAAGGGCGTCATAAAATATACCGGGTATAAGGGGAAGCTCCCGAAGCCGTAGGTATCTGGTAGTACTCTGGATACACTGACGGTAGGGGAAAAAATAATGACGATTCCAAACAAATTTAACATTTTTATGGAAGTTATGATTCTTTGAATTTGAATTTGAACACTACATCATGGCATATAAAAACTACGATTTGGTGAAAAAAAATGTTTTATTTTGTCATATCGTTCGTTTTATTAGCGTTATTCACTCTCCATCGTGTCGCGTTAGTAATGCGCAATGAAACGACAATTTCAAAACATTTGTAGTAATGTTCTTTTACTGAAATTATTGTTTCATTTAGCTTTACTAAGACGATGGAGAATGAATAATGCTAATTAGATAAACCGTAGAAAAGAAAAATTGAAATTTTTTTTTTCACCAAATCGTAATTTTTTTATGCTAATATGTAGTGTACCCAGAGTACTAACAGGTGCCTTCGGCTTCAGGAACGTTCCCCTTACACCCGGTATATCCGGGTGCAGGTATGGGGCCCGACTAAGGCCCTTGGGGCCAAGCCAACCTCACCTGCAATTTGCAGTCGGTGCACCTGTTGATCTATAATCAAGGTTCTGGCGCAGGCTTTCCTCACGGGGTTGGGAGGTCAGGAGGCAGTCGCTCCCATAAAAGTCGCATAAACCAAAGAGGATAAGTAAAAAAATAATATCTAGTCTTGCAGTGCATAGTATAATTTTGCAACTTTGTTACTATATTGGTTCACCACCAATATATTATGGTTTTAGTCTCTTATAATATAGGTACAATCACTATAAATACACATATAATTATGTAACAGAAACACGACTTATTATTCGTATAAATTCATTAGCTATCTTAATAATCTGCTTTATTTACACAATACACAATAGTTATTTTATATTACATTTTTCTTTGGCCTAAAACAAGTTGGATTTTTGCCAAAAATATAAAATATGTGTATACATTTATTAATGATCATAAATAGATGGTACTTGGAACGTATAAGTATTCTCATACAAAAATGGCTACACAATGATATATTATGTCTTATAACTGTAAACTTAATTTAACCAAATATCATACAATATATTGTCCTCAGAATCATTATCATTTATAACCCGCAGTGTCTTAAGGGTTTGCAGGTAAAATGTTAATTCAGATGTAACTACACCATGTTGAGGACTACCATTAGCCACTATATTCATTTTTAATAACTGCTCTCTAAGTTTGTCTTTGAAATTATCATGAACTCTTTTATAGATGGTCCTTATTTGTTCATTAGGTAAAATATCAATAAGCGCCTCATGTAATTTAACTAAGTGTTTGGAAATATTTCGGAATGTCTGCGATGGAACTGGTGGTTTAGCATCCCAACCCGTCAGCTGAGATGCAAGCATGTTACTGACTATGACACAAATTTTATTCTCTATTTCTTGCTTATGGCTTGTTATATCATTTTCTATATTACTAAAACCATTTAGTGATATTTCTTGTGAATGCTGTTTCTCAAGCAATCCTCTAATTTTAGGTAAAATCCACATTACAACTTGTAGGGATCTAGAGACCAATGCAAGGTTGGATGTAGATATAGTTTTTAACCCAGCACTTTGAATTGCACCAGCACCTAGTACCAATTGGCAGCAACGAGAATTAAACAGTTGGATTAGTTCTAACATACAGTGGACTAAGTACTGAACAATGACAGGAGACTGTTTTGTCGCATCACAATATTCGAGTAAGATTTTTATCAGAAGTTGTACTGTAGCTACAACAGCATAACTGTCTTTATTTATAAATAAACATTTTCCATCAGGCTTACTAGATTCATAATTTTGGGAATTTGGTATTTCTCCTGTTTCGTTTATCATGTTTATTGCACTTTGTAACTCACATGGAACATCTGCAGCTTTCCATCTTTCAGTATTTAGAGCAGAAGTCAATTGAAGTCTCCTTTCAGTATGTAAACATTGTATGTATTTCATAGCATAGCTTCTTAATGCTAATTTCATGGCATTACTACAATGTCCAGTAATTTTTTCACATTCATCACAAAAATGTTCAATAAGTTTAGATAATATTGATAGTTGAGACATATCAGAAAACACATAATCTTTATCAGTTTTAGTTACTATGAGATTAGCACATCTTTCATTACAATAATCTGAAAGTGAAGCAATCATTTTCTTCAACTTTTCTTCAACAGAAATCAGTTCATCTTCAGTCCATGTATCTTCACTGTCATTCCCTGTTACATCATCCATTTGAGTAATTTCCAATATCAAATTGTTAAGCGCTAATATTCTTTTAAATAATGTTATCAAATTTGGTGCAACTTTTTGCAGAAATGTAATCCCTTCATTGCATAATAGTCTAGTGTTGTCTGCATTTGTTCCTCTTAGCACAATTTCTGAGCTTCCATCTCTCTCTGATATAATTTCTATAACACACTGCTTGATTGTAGCTTGAATTGAGGTCATTGCTTCAACTTTGAATGTATCTATGAAGTCAAATTCCTTAAGACGAAGAATGCCAGATACAATAGATACAATTTTCTCTCTTTCAGGTATTTCCATGTCATCTTGTGGGGGTCTATTTAAATCTGTTACAATAAATCTCATAAATTCATTGCTTAACATTTTATGTATCAATCTCTTCATTTCAGTCAATTGTGGGGATAGATGACGAAATGCCTGTAAGCCTGATAACCTTGTGGATAATACTTTTTGTGTAGAGCTAATGAGATCTAATGCAGCAACATAATCTGAAGTACTTAAAAGCAGCTGTATCATTGGTTGGGTTTGTTGCACTGTGCCCATTAGTTTTAAAAGCTCGTGAACATTATTTAAATTGTGATTTATTCTTGTCAAGCTTGCAAGCTTCAATGGACATTCGGTAAGATTCCCTTTAACATTGGTAATGTTTTGCCGTGTCTTTCTAACTGTGTGTACGGCTCTCGCCATCTGTTCCATTATAGTGTCATGAGATAACATAGCATGGAAGAATGCATCTGATTTTTGAGCTACTTGTTTAGATATTTTCATTTCTATAACATCTAGGTATGTACTCAGTGTTTCTTGAAGTGATCTTATTGCAATACTTGTGTCTTCAGAGTTACACAGACTAGGGAAAACTTTACTAAATACATCTGGGTTACTTAATGGCAGTGATTGTTCATAAAATATGCTAGGTACCTCACACAAATTTTCAACTATTGGTGTTTTTGTTTTGACTGGGACACCTTCTTTAAGTCTACAATGACGGCGATACTTTTTAGTTATCCTTTTACAGTATGATTCAAAATGAGCCAATGTAATTTCTGGTAAATATGGACTAGGATATATATCTATCTTATCAATGAAACTGTCTCCCCATGTTTTAGTGAAAAAATTACTCTGTTTGCCCCTATTTGGATCATTTAATACTGCTGGAAGGTTTTGTGATGAAGAATAGAAAGTCCAGTCCTCATTAGTATCTTTTACGTACAGGTGGTACTCCCTTACGTGATATTTGAATCCTGCCTTTCGTAAATCACCAAATTGTAAGGCTGAACACATTCCATTTTGTCCATATTGACAGAGAATTATGGAGCCCTCCTTTAAACTGTGTTTTTCTTGAACGTGCCTGTAAAAAGTCAGAGAGGTAACTACAAACACTTAATTAGCATTGTTTTCCAGAATTATAACTAGATTATGCGTATAACCTTTCAAATTCCGTGGCAGAAGTAAAAAGTAGATTCGGACAGTGGACACAGTTTTGCCATGTTGGCTTATTACATGATGTAGAGTTGTCCTCCATAACATCTTCGTCTTTGTATACGAGGATAACTAATTATATGTTCAAGGTAATTTCATTAATGTACAAAATTTAGTAAATTCACCCGAAAAGCTCATGACATAGTAAATAAAAAGTGACAGCTGACACGATTCGACTGACGTTGACACTTATAGATACGTCAATCATCCACAGAGTATAGAAAACGTCAAAATAGGTTTAAGGGATGTCGTTGTGCTTGTATCTTTTTAGTTTAAGAAACCATCTATAAATCTATTGGATATACTTCCCAAATAGAGTGTCTGTTGTCAACAATTGACCACTTTGTAATTACCAACCAAACAAACTTTTATCGAAATTGTTTCGCATAACTAATACAACTGTCAGTTGAAACGTCATAGGGATCAGCGTGCGGAGTATAATCCACTTGAAGCAAATCGGGAAAGTAAAAAAACTCGAACGATGGGTACCTCAAAAAGAAAAATACTAAATCTATGGTACCTCATGAATTGGGTATTTGACTGACCAGTCAAATTAGTTACTTTTTTCTAAACGTCAAAACGGTAATTTATAAGGAAAATTGTATGAAAACTATATTTGTGACGTCATAATATTTAATAGTCAAATCATATACTATTAAACGTTGGATGGATGATTAAAAATAAATAAGAACGAAAAAATAAGAACCGACGCAACTGTTTTCACTCTTTTACCATTATTAATTTAATAAGCCCAGCTAAATAATTTATTTTAACTACAGGAAAGTACCCAATTGAGTGAATCGAACTTGCAAACATGGGTCGCCTGCTGTGTTACTTTGCTCAACCGACACAATAATGAAGGGATTTTAAATCGAATCATTACTTGTGATGAAAAGTGGATATTGTACGATAATCGAAAGCGCTCATCGCAATGGCTGAACCCGGAGACCCAGCCAAATCCTGCCCTAAACGAAAATTGACTCAGAAAAAGTTACGTAAGTGTTTGGTGGACTAGGGCCGGTGTCGTTCACTACAGCTTTCTTAAATCTGGCCAAACGATTACGGCAGATATCTATTGTCAGCAACTGCAAACCATGAAGGAAGAACTAGCTGTTAAACAACCGAGATTGGTCAATCGCTCTAGGCCACTGCTGCTTCACGATAACGCAAGACCACACACTGCACAACAAACAACCACTATAAGTTAGCTGAGCTACAATTGTAATGTCTGTGACATCCACCGTACCTACTCCCCGAACCTTGCTCCAACAGATTACCATTTCTTCCGGAATTTTCACAACTTCTTACAAGGAAAAAAATTCCACTCCGATGCAGCAGTCCAAACCGCCTTCTATGAGTTTATTGATTCTCGCCCCATGGTTTTTATAGTAAAGGGATCAATGAACTACCCATAAGATGGCAAAAGTGCATAGATAACAACGGTGCATACCTAGGTACTTTGATTAATTAAATATATTTTACAAAAAAAAAATCGACTTTTTATTCCTCCCGTACAAAACGCCAATTTCATACGTAAGGACCTAATATATTATAATAGAATACTATGATTATTTTTTTAAACTAAATCATCATTGCCCTCCAACTCATAACCATCTATTAAAATTTTGGAAGGTAAGGATGGTGTACCTACATCAGAAGAAGACCATAGAGTTGTTTTCGTTGCTTTGTTTTGTTGTTTTATTTAACTAAACTTGCTTATAGGTACCCAAGTGATACCGGGCACGGTAGCTTCGGTAAGTATCTGTGGCGAAGACACCGGGAAACCACGGCCGAGTATCAGCACTGCGAGGAACGCAGTGACGACACAGAGCGCTCCACACGCTGGTGGAGTGCAAGGCGTAGGCGGAACAGCGCCAGGTCCTCGTGGTGGGTCTGGACGTGGACTCTCTCTCGCTCAAGACCATGGTGCGAGCCATGGTCTCCAGCGGGAGTCAGTGGGACTGCACCGTCTCTTTCTACGAGCAGGTCATGCTCGTGAAATAGGCTCGAGAGAGAACTCTCTCACCCGAGTTCCGCAGTCGGCGGCTTGGGCGCCGCCAACGTGTCTTCGCCGAAGACCATCGGCCTCCTTGGTCCTGTGGATGGTGAGTGGGCTGCTTACCGTCCTAATAGAAGCAGGCCCATGACGGCAGCGTGTCGTGAGGGATTCACAAACGCCCCCTCTAAGATGCGGGATGACAGCCGAAAAATAGACGCGGGATAACATCCGAAAATCCTAGGCGTCTGTTGGTCGTCCTGGGAGTCCAGGCTTTTAGGCGGTACGTGAGGGTTTTTAGTCGGTAGGAGTCCGGCATAGCATCCATGAAGGATTTTCCCACTCGGAAAAAAACGGTACCCAAGAGAATGATAAGTAGTTAAGGTATAAAACTTTTTAGCAAAAAATTAAACCACCGAAATATGGGACAAATTTTCAAAACAACTTTCTTTTCTCATCTCTTTCCAATAAACAAAGGATTATGAAAATCAAACTACTCTATAAAAAGTTATGCGTAGCAATACCTTGCAATCTGATTAAATAATCAATAATCCCCTGTTTTTCTACCCTTAGGGTTGGATTCTTATTTTTAAATTTATATGGGACCAAATTCGGGGTATTTTTTTTTATGCCACTTAGGTGGCAGACAAGCACACGGCCCACCTGATGGGAAGTGGTTACCGTGGCCTATGGACGTTTGCAACACCAGGGGCGTCACAATCGTGCTACCGACCCTGTAGATACCTTCTAATACCCTTCTTGAAGAACCCCATATTGTAGTCGCTTGGGAAAACCACGGCAGGAAGTTCATTCCACAACCTGAGCGTGCGTGGGATGAAGTTCCTTTCAAAACGCACGGTGCGCACCATTTCCGGTCGCAGTGTGTGAGGATGAATTCCCTGCCTATGGCGAGTGGTGCGATGATAGAATGCAGCGGTGGGCATCATGTCAAACAATTCATCTGAGCACAAACCATTGTATAGGCGATAGAACACACACAGCGAGGTAAAGTCCCTTCTGAGGCTGAGAGGTTCCACATCGCCTGTGAGTATGGGATTGTCGACGAGCCTCAACGCCCGTCTTTGCAATGAGTCAAAGGGGCCAAGCTGGTATGCAGGCGCTCCGGCAAAAAGGTGGCAGCAGTACTCCATGTGGGGCCGAATTTGTGCCTTATAAAGCAGAAGTCGTTGCCCCGCAGTGAAGTACTGCTTCGCCCTGTTGAGTACTCCAAGTTTCTTTGAGGCCAGCTTGACCTTGTCCTCCAAATGGTTGCGGAACTGAATGTCGCTTGAGATGTCGACACCTAGGATCCCAATACTCGAAGAGATGGAAAGTGGTGTGCCCAGGAATTGCGGCGCCACAATAAATGGGGTTTTCTTAGCGATGAATACACATACTTGTGTCTTAGTGTGGTTAAATTGGACTAGGTTAAGTCTACCCCAATCGGATACTCCAGAGAGAGAGTAGTAGCTACTCTTTCCTATGAAAAAAGAATTATCAAAATCGGACTACTCTATAAAAGTTATGCGTGGTCATACATAAAAAAAAAACACGGATTGCACTCTGGGAGTGCGGGCAGAAGTAAAAACTCTTTCTTTCTTTCTTTCTTCGTTATATACAGAAAAAAGATAAAAAGAACATACCATACCATACCATACCTACAATATAGCGCCAATCATAGAACCTATCACTAATTTTCTGCTGATTTTCTGTCAGAAGAAATTAATAAATTACAAACAGAAATAAATTACAAACAGAAAAATAATCACAAAAAGTAACAAATTACAAAAAGAAAAATAATCACAAAAAAAGTCAGAAGCCCAGGTTTGAACCCGGTACTATCTGAAACCATAAGTACTTACGGTCGCAGCGCTCACCGCTACACTAAGAAGCTTCTTATCATTTTTGCAAAATAAACAGTCTGTTAATGTTGTATGGCGTCAGTCGGGTACGATTCAAAGATCAAGTGATCCTGACGCGCGAGTTTAACAATTTTTACCCATCCAACGCCGCTAAAGAAGTTTTCACTTCAAAAATTACGCGTCGATTTGAGAACCTCCTCCGTGTTTTGTTTTTTCGTCGGTTGAAAAATAAGTTGATTCCCAGTCGGCCAAATTTTTTTAAAAGCTTGAACGGGTTAATATGGAAAAGAACTCAAAAAGTCAATTATTTAGAAAACTATAGATTTTCGGCCATACATATGGGGCTAAAATTGTAGCATTTTGGGTCCTCTAACACCTTCTGACAGGAATACGTCGAGTTACCAGTAACCCGGTGTATTATGTTAAGCCGTCAGTCACGGTTGGCGTGGAGCCCTAAAAAGTTCAATAATTGGTCTAATCTAATTTCAGAACTTTCATATTGCTAGTGGTTTATGGGGGTCAGATGGCGGTTGCGTCAAGGAAAACATCGAAGTTCGGCCGTTTCGTAGTAGAAGTAGTGAGTCTAATTCCCCAGCTCCTTTGGAGTCGACTTCCTGTCTAACTTTTCGACTGAAAGCCAAACCCAACTTCAAAGCAAAGGTTCTGGGGGTGATGGTAGCCCGCACTGTACCACGCGCCAGTTTAAATATCTGTCTAAAGTTCACTAATAAGTAAATGAAACAGAATGCATCATAATTCGATATGTTTATTTGATCTTATATTCAAATTATAAATAAATTATCAAATGTTGCAAGCTACATTAAAGATTTTAGAATAAGGTACTTCTGATTCAATATTTTTAAAGTTTTTAAATAAAATAACATATTCGGCTGATCACACTAAAATAGTTTGCATATGACCTGATTACTCTTTCTGGCAGTGGTAACATGCACATGTGACTGCTGATTTAAATATTAAATTTCTTTCTCCATCCAAGCATAACACTTTGACAGGTACCTGGAAGAATGAAGACATTAAATTATTATAAATAAGTAGTTAGGTGTTAGGATTCAATATTTACGGTGTAGGTGCTTACCGCCGTTAATATAATAACTACACATGCTCACGACAGGTCCTTTAAGTACCGGGTAAACAACGGCGGTGCAAGAACTGTAGTACTGACTACTGTGCCTTTTTTGTGGAGGGTAACCGTGAAGGTCACCCTTTAAGAACATCCTCCCCGCCAGCCAGCGGAGGTAATTAAGTCAGACTCGAACTGGCTAAAACCACAAGCCGTCTTGCGGTTTAGGTATATACTGTTGAAGTTATTGTTAATGTATATTCCAGGATTAATAAACAGGATAATTGTGTGTTACTTACATCTTCGGATTCGATTATATTGCAGCACTGTCCCAAAGAAGTGACAGGGTGCCGCTTGAACCCCAGCATTATGCTTGGCAAAGACCAAGACTCACAAAATCCACGGCAGGCGTTTGTTGTTATTTTAAACTCTACGCAATCTGGTATACTTATATTTCTGGTATGACCTGCAAAGTGATATAGAGTAACGTATAAACAAAGAAAATAAATAAAACATAGTACATATTGCTGACATTCTCAAAAAAAGGTAAAGTAACTCCAACCTATTCGATGACACCCAGGCTTCCTCCATGATTCTGCGGTAAATACGCTGCCGATGGATACGAGTAGTATTAACAGTATGCTTCCTAGAAGCATTTTGTGTTTGGTGAGTTCAAACTACAGCTTACAAATGATACAATTCTTACGAGGTCGCCCTTTTATAGGTAGTGAACTTTCGACATTGTAAACCTTTTCCAAAATCGTCATTTTTATTTGTGAGTTCTGAATATTTTTGCCGAGATAGTTACGCAGCACCAGAAATTAAAGGAGGCCTATGGGTGATTAAATTATTAGAATAGAAATAGAGTATTCCTAGGTATACATTTAATGAAACTTGTTAAAGTCTAATTGGGAATTTTATTGATTGAGTTTTACCTACTTCATATTTTGCAGATTGGCACACGAATTTTTATTAGGAATCGCTGAAGAACAAAGTCAAATGAATGTTTTGCGAAGGGAAAGACGCACAAGGCGAGCTTTAAGTGACCCAATGAATTTGCCAGACCAAGAATCTGTTGCTCACTTTCAGTTGTCCAAAGAAGTATTTAATTCTTTGACCGAGGAGTTTCGCCCTTACATGAGACAGCAACGACGAAACACTGGAGTGCCCCACAAACTGAAAGTGAGTTAATATTACATACCTACAATGCAAAATAATATCAATAACAATTACTACCTATGCTTTAGGCAGCTACGAATATAGCTAGGCAGCAATCCCTTACTAACTTTACAGTGGAATGCAATATATTATTGAATTGAATAATTTTATAAGTATAAAAATTCAATATTCATGTTGACAAAATCATATGCTATTTTTCGCAGTGATCTAAGAACAACTCTGTCAAAAGGTTCGTCACTAAACGCACAAGAAAAGAAAACAAAGAAAGGCAAAGGTTGTTGAATGGATAAATCTTATGAAATAGTGTTCGACTGTTACTACTTCCCTCTGTAGGAACATTTTGTATTATTGTAATTTCAGATTATTATATTCCAAAACTTTATTATACTTTGTCCAACCTGAAATCAAACGTCAAACCTCTCTATCAGCCACATTCACTGCCCCTGCGTGCGCTACCGAAGCAAGTTTATTTTTTCGTAAAACATCTCTCCCACTAGGACGTCGCGTTGCTATGTAAGTACTTACTGTATAAAAGTTGAAGTACCTACTGAGCAAATTTCATCAATAATTTAGAAAACGATACAGATGTACTTGGTCAGAAAGTGTAGGTAGGTAGTTCTTTAGTAACATACATAATATAATTATAGTCCTACTTAATTATCTGAATGCCCTGTCTCAGTGTCCTAACAAATGCAAATTACTAACTGGACATTCGAAGTTAAGGCTCCTCAGAACTGGTAAACGTTGCCATCGGGATTAGATTATACAGTAACGGGATTATAAGTATTAAATTCCCTCATTACTGATAACACTCGGGGAACAAACGACTTTATCAAAATAAGAAAATGTTGACAACATCAGATATTTATTATGAAAATAGAGTGTTGCTTACACTTCATAAATTTCTTTGACGTAGAACCTTCGTAGGACATTAAATCGTTATGGAGCGCATCGCATTTAGCAAACGTACTGTGATAATGACTCCTAATGGCACTGTAGTACCATGCGCTGTATCACACACCCTTTTGTTGATCGTGTCGGTTGCTAGGCAATTAATGCGTCAACATATGTAAAGTTGTAAAATCTTGTACGTCACAACTACTTGCAATGGAAATTGAGTATAAAATATTAAATCTTTACAAAACAAAACAATACGACGAATGCCTAAACTTATGTGCAATAGCCTTACAAGATAAAAGTGACAAGATGATAGAGTTTATTCGAATGCGTGCATTGACCATACAGGCAAAAGTAGTTGGCAATGGTTATGAGGAGGTTCAATATTATCCTGTGCAAGACGAATTATTATCTACAGCAGTCGCAAAAACTCCAAGGCCTGGAACTTCTTTTCAAAGTGATGTTAGAACAGTCCGAAACGGAACTGGTCAGGTTCAGGTGAAGTTGTGAATATTATTGTCTTCAATGTTTTTCATTTTATTTTATTCTCATAATAAAAACGCGTTAATTTTCATTAAAGCGAAGGACTACGGCAACAGTACGCTCAAGAGCTGGTACAAATGCTTCCTGCGCTCGTAATTCGAGGACAGCTCTACATACTGCATCCCGGATGTCTCGGGCTGCAACAGCGCTAGCGGCAGGAGGTCCCATTACTGCTGGCACCCCTTTATCGTTAAGATTTCTTTCTAAAGAGGATAAACTATTCATTCCAGCTGCTAAAACTCTGTTTGAATATGTTTACTACTGCGAAGGGGATGTTCGAAAGGTAAAAACCAAATGTTGTTAGCAGTCAGTTAGTTATTACTTATCAGATATTACTTATTAGGTACGTTCTTTGTTCTTCAGGCCATGGAAGTTGCATTTCAAGCACAAAAGATAGACGACAAAATGGATTGGTGGTGGAATTTTTCATTGGCTCGGTGTTATTATGCACTGGGCATGTTTAGGAATACTGAAGATTGTTTACGTCAAGCACTAAAGCAAAACAAACACATATCAATTTATCTGCGCCTGGTCGCGATGTACGTTGGATTGAATCAACCAATTTCCGCCCTCGAAGTTTGTAAACAAGGGTTATCAATTTTCCACGAATATGCACCATTGTTAATAGAGCAAGCAAGGATCCACGACCAAATGGATAATGCTGCATTAGCCGTTAAAGAATATCGGATGGTTGCTTTAGAAGATCCCTCAAATATGGAAGCTATAGCTAATATTGCGATGTACAATTTTTACAACGACCAGCCAGAAATTGCACTGCGATACTACAGGTTCATCTATTGAACATTTTAAAAAAAATATCCGATCTACTTTTCTGAAACTGTATGAATCGATCATAAACAGTTTTATACGTTTTCCAGGAGGTTATTAGCAACAAACCCTGCAGGTTCAGAGCTTTACAATAATTTGGGACTATGTTGTTTGTATTGTAATCAATGGGATCTAATACTGCCATGTTTTAGACAGGCCCTCTTTTTCTCGTCAGATTCAGAAACCAAATCGAATATTTGGTTCAACCTAGCTCATGTCGCTTTGGTATGTATTTTCTTAAGATGCACTACAGACAGTGTAGATACTTACCTACAATAAATTTTATAATTTTATTCCAGTCTACTGGCGATGTGACGTTAGCCTACAGATGCTTACAAGTAAGCCTCGCCGTAGATTCTAAGAATGAGGCTTCACAACACGCTTTACAGGCCCTAGATTATAGATTGCGTGCGAGAAGAACTGCTGTAAAATAGACGTTTATACATTACAGTTACTTATGTGAACTTATGTGACATCGAAGGATGTCTTAAATGTATTTTTTTTGTACCACTTTATGACTCCCTGAACAGCCTGAATCAACAAGTGAACTGGGCAATCCTAGAAAAAGTAGCAAGACTTCGTCCACCAGGTTTGGAGACCGCTCGCTCTCCTTTTCCTCCATACTCGTACCTACCTGTTGGAATATGAAAAAAATAAAATAAAATAAATGTGTTTAATTAATAAATTTATTCTGGCAAGACTTGAGTATGTTCTGTGTAGGTGTCAAGATGTCAGGTTAAGAAAATTGAATTTATTAAAATCTCAAGAAAAGGAACAATAAATAACTTTGAACTCGGAAGAAATCTTTTTTCACCGTTTTTCATTTAACAGTACCCAGTCGGGAGTCTTCCTCACTACTAAGTTTTTATTTATAATTTGAAGTAGGTAGGTACTCATTGCTTGTTTATGTGATAAACTTGAGTTAACCACACATTTCTGCACTAACAAAAAGAGTAAGGAAACTCATACCGGTATTTAGAAATCTAAGGGATGTAGCAGACCATGACATACATAAGTAGGTATAGTGACATAGTGCGGTATACACATTAATAATAATGTGTATACCGCACTATGTCAATCGCTTCTAACGTATTGCCTGCCTGTTTGGGGAGGTGCAGCTCAATGACCCATATGTTTGAGATAGAGAGAGCCCAGCGTGCAGTTATAAAAGTAATATTGAAGAGGCCGCGTCGATACCCAACAGAATCTGTATACAGTGAGGTCAAGGTGCTATCCGTCCGACAGTTATACATAGGTAGGTACGTGAAACAATTGTGAGATTCCATACCAAGACTTCTGCAACACACGTTGATACTACTCGAAGAAGACCAATTATCCATAATAAACGCGTACATACAACATTTGCACAACACCAATACCCCTTTCTTAGTTCCTTTTTATACATAAAAATGAACAAGACAGAAAATATAGTAAGTAAAAATAGGCACGCCTTGAAAAGGACACTATTTAATAAACTAACTAAACTAGATTATAAAACAACTGAAAATGACCTCAAACAAATATACTAACCACGATATAACTCAAAAGCGCACACACACCCAGAAATTCAAACACTTATCACGCCCACACGCACGCACGCACGTACGCACACACACACACACACACACACACACACACACACACACACACACACGCCCGCACGCACGCACGCACGCACGCACGCACGCACACACACACACACACACACACACACACACACACACACAGACAGACACACACAGACACACACAGACACACAGACACACAGACACACAGACACGCAGACACGCAGACACGCAGACACACAGACACGCAGACACGCATACACGCAGACACGCAGACACGCAGACACGCAGACACGCAGACACGCAGACACGCAGACACAGACACAGACACAGACACACACACAGACACACAGACACACACACAGACACACACACAGACACACACACACACACACACACACACACACACACACACACACTCAAACACACACACACACACACACACACACACACACACGCACACGCACTACTATTAGGTTTTATTTGTTATTGTAGAAAATAACGTTATTCTTTCTTAATTTTTCCTTTGATTTTTGTTTCTTTTTTTATTCTCTATAACTACCGCTAGGAAGAGACTGACTCCCAAGATACATCACACTAGTTTGGGAGTCAGAGGATTTGTAAACTAGATCTAAGTTACTGAACAATAAATAAATTATTAAGTATTATTAAATTATTATTATTCTTTTGAAACCTCACGTACAAACCCCATGAATCTGCCATCGCTCAACATTTATGGGAGTCAGGTAGGTATCAACCAGTGGATTGAGATACAATAAACCTTAGATGCTCTCGATAGAGAGCAACCTACCAAGATTGGTTAGGAAAGCGATTGGAATAAAAAAAAGTACTGAATTTCAACCGTGAGGATGGAATGGAGTTCAATTGTCGAATGTCTAGTCTAGAATCCAGTGCTAGTGGTGATACCTAGATATACTTACCATATTTACCTACGTGTAAAACAATTAATTAATTATTAAAAAAAAATCCCCATTAACCGTCAAACGTAGGGATTAGCTAATCTTGGACTACGAAAGCAGACAACAACTCTTTATGGATGTAGAAATAGCATGAAGGTACTATCATGTAAGTTAATGAGATTACATAAATCTGCAAGTTATATTTCCTTTTTCAGTATTATTTGGTTTTGAAGTCGGTTTTTGAAGTGAAAACTTCTTTATCGGCGTTGGATGGGTAAAAAGTGTTAAATTCGCGTTAGGATCACGTGACCTTTGACCCGTAACCGACATGACGTCATACAACATTCCTAGCTACAGAGTGTTTATTTTGCTAGGTACGCTAAGAAGCTTCGTAGCTTAGCGGTAAGCGCTTCGACTGTAAGTCCTTATGGTTTCAGATAGTACCGGGTTCGAACCTGGGCTTCTGACAGATTTTGTGATTATTTATTCTTTTCGTAATTTATTAATTTCTTCTGATAGAAAATTAGTGATAGGTTCTATGATTGGCCCTATATTATAGGTATGGTATGGTATGGTTGGTATGTTCTTTTCATCTATTTCTCTGTATATAACGAAGAAAGAAAGAAAGATAAAGTTTTCACTTCTGCCGGCACTTCCGGAGTGCAACGTCTTTTTTTTTTGTTATCAAAATAATTTATGTAAAAAATAAGGATTATTTATTATACTGACAATAAACGATCTATGGAAACATCCAATGATTCCATATTTCGCAGTTCATTGTATTTGGAAGCTAGTAGCGAATCCAAGGAGGCCTCAGGATGAGCATGTTTCTGAGTCGTTGCAGAAGTATTAGCGATGATTGTCCCACTGGATGGTATTCGTGTTAAATGACGCATCTTGACCTGCAACACACATTTTTACTATCTAAAGATACGAATTCGCAGCTGACCGCATACAGCAACAACCGACTGTGTCGGTGTGACGACATGTCGTCGTTACACTGGTTTCTAGGTATTTCTATGCAATACGGGCCGAAGGCCTGTCGCTAGCAATGGAATGTATTTGCTCAGTGGTCAGAGCATTCACCCTGTAAAGGACTGACTGCGGGATCAAGTCTCGTCTTGAGCATTTACTTTTTCCGAATGAAATCAATTAGAATCTGTTTGTTCTCATAAAATGTAATTTAGGTACGTACTATAGATATACCTATAGAATCTTACCCTTTCTTAAGTGATAGGTTTACTTTACCACGGCTCACCTGTTCCATAGTTGATGGAGATACTCCAATACCTTCCCAAGTATCTGAGCCTTTAGGTATAAATAAGGGCTTTGTGAAATTCATATTCTTCTCCTTAACAGGATTACCATTACCAAAACCCACATTGGTTAGCATCTCTTTAGCCCGTTTAAGTAGTTGAGGCTCTTTTGACGAATAGAACAATAAGTGCGCGTTTTTTAGCAACACAAAACTTCTTATTGTCGTGCAGACGATTTTCTTAATCTCACTATCTAAAAAAGAGTATTAATACCTAATAACTGCGCTACATCAATTATTCAGTTGAAAGAGCAATGAAGGAGTATAAATTGCGCTACCCAATAGCAGTCTAATGGGAGCAATGGGAGTGATATGTGGAGTTTGATATTTGGTTAAGTACATTTTTAAGTATTTCAGTTTTTTGTTTTTTAAGTGGTTCCCGGCAGAGTAGAATTGGCGACTAAGGGATAGGGCTGATTAACATCAGACAGAAATGTACAGCCTCAAATTCATGGCTCGAGTCAACAATAGTGCCCGGAATACAGCAATAGGCTCACCCCCTATTACGTGGGACTGAATACAATGATTGGTGAAATGTGGGTGTTAATTCACCTCTCCCTAACCCTCTGTGGATAAAGACGTGATTATATGTATGTATGTACATTTTTAAGAACTCACCATAATTTTTAAAAATATCGTATTTTCCGCCAATGATGATTAATTCTTTTTGACCTTCTTCTGCATCAATTTCACTCATTGTCTGGACACAGATCTCTAATGTTTCCCATATAGTTTTAATTTTACTTAAATCTATCATAATGCAGAAAAATAACTTCCCACGAACTGGAATTGATACCATGTTGTTTGGCGTTTCCAATTTACCACAGTATTCCCAAATATGGCATAATGTTTTATCGATTCCTTGTTTTTTATTTGATTTCCTCCCAAATGAATACTCAATCACCGAAGTTTCTCTAGGTGGATCATTTTTATCAAGAAATGAATATAACAAAGTCGATTTTCCCTTAAACAAAAAAAAAAAGGTCAGTGTAATAGATAGTTAATATCTTAGTACTTAATAAGGACTCATTTTACCAGAGACATGGCCCCGTAGCCAAAATTAATCCTATAATATGCAGGCCAAGACAGTGTGGGAGTCCAGCGCTGTCTTCCTGCTAATTGCCAGTGGTAGTCCTAGCTCGCCTGCTGTGCAATTCTCTAAGCTAACAGCGTCGAGCTAAGCGCACCCTTGATAAAGATTGTCATTTATTGATCTCCAGTGACGTCACCCGGTCTGATCAATGAAAATCTCTATCAAGGCTATCGCAGCACTGTGCTCTACGCTATATGCTTAAAGAATTACCTACACAGCTGAACGGGGTAGACGAATTAAGCCTTGAATGGGCTTAATTCGTCTACCCCGAAATCTGTATCAAGGCTATCGCAGCACAGTGCTCTACGCTATATGCTTAAAGAATTACACAGCTGAACGGGGTAGACGAATTAAGCCCATTCAAGGCATAATTCGTCTACCCCCCTTGAGCCCCATCTTGAGCTTGTGTTTGAAGGCTTACTCAGACTATAAGTTTCTTCCACGTAATCTCAATCACATTATAGTTATTTGTAGTCTTAACACTCACCCCACTATAGATCTACAATGGCCTAAGGAATCCACATGTCCTCCTCATGCCCCCAATCTTGGCAATTCGGGTAAATTGCGATCGTCGATCTAAATCTTGGGACCACATTTTAGTTACCCCTGTAAAGTCCCCTAGGAGTCAATATTAGGTATAGAGCCCTTTGGAGTCACGACCACTAATTAGACGGCTCATAGGAGACGGGGAGAGGAAAACTGATAGCGCAGCGTGGGCGGCTCGGCGGCGGCTGTAGCTGAGCAAACGACAAAACGTCCTAAAATTCATGTCCAATGATAAATGAGTAGGTATCTTACCACAGATTTACTTCCGACGAGGAATATTGTTCTTGAGTTATTTTCATTGACATTCGATTTTTTATCAATTAACTGTGTAGCTATTTCTGGGATTGATAGCATATTTTACTGATACACTCAAAGCAATGTATAATTTATGTTAATCTTATGCCAGTAAACCTAAACTATACCTAAAAATACCCGCGGACTTTCCTATCTGCAATGCAAACTATTACCCAAGTTATACGCAAGTTATTTCCAATGTGTTACTTTACTCAATTTTACTTCCACTCGTATGTATGTACATAAGAAGTTGGTTTTATTTATCATTGATGTTACCTGGCAACGCAGTTACCAGGCAACCGCAACGAGTACCAAACGCCGAACAGCTGCGTTATAGACTTTCAAACGGCGCAAATATACTGTTACGAGCGTGGGGATCGGTTTAAATAGAAAATGCGAGGACAACCGTTGAAAACAGATTTTATTAAGCTGCACTTAAATTACAGCAAAGCGCGTAAAAATTCGAAATCTCTTCCTTACGCAATACACAGTCACTTGTATAATCGCACTGTATAGCTTCGCACACTTTATCGCTTTGATCGCTTCGAATACTAGTCGGAGGACTAACTTGAGTGGAGGCTGTTAGCTCGCCTTTTATATCGGGCGCGGCCGAGTAGCGAAAGATCGAGAAAAGACAGGTACGTTCTGAAAAAGACAGGAACTTTCTGGAAGGTTCTACTGGGTCTTGTGTCTCTTTCTAGCCTGACGTCTCGTTCTATTCATTCGATTCCTTCTAGAACAGTGACGTCAAGGTATGCTGTCTCTTTCTATAGTGCCGTCTCGCTCACTGCTATGGGAATTTGGCCGTATATTGAAGTTGCCAAGCGCCGGGCGTAGCACTACCCCCTTTTTAGACATGCTCGTGCCGAGCATCATTAGATCCGTAGTATCTCGCCAGTCGGTCAACATGTACAACCTTCAAGGGGCTTCGCTGGTTGCGTTGTATCCGGTATGTAACGTCATTGATCCTGGTGACAACTTTATACGGCCCTTCCCAGTTTGGAGACAACTTCGGAGATTTGCCTTTGCGACGCATCGGATTGTGTAGCCATACCAACGAGCCTTCGTCGAACCCGGCATGATGAGAGTTGCAGTCGTATCGGGTTTTCATTCTTTTACTTGCCTGGAGCCCAGATTCACGGACGTGGGTGTGAACGTCATTTAGTCTATCGCGCAATATGCACTAGCATATTTCGTGATTTCTTGCGGTGAATCTGGAGGACGTCCAGTCAGTAGATCAGCCGGTAGTCTCAGTTCTCTGCCAAAGTTTGCACACGCAGGCGTCACCGTTGTGTTTTCATGTATCGCTGTTCTATAAGACAACAAGAACAAAGGAATATGACTATCCCAGTCCTTCTGGTGGCTCTCAACAACCTTAGCCAAATGCCTTTCCAAGGTTTGGTTAAATCTTTCAACCATTCCGTCAGACTGCGGATGATATGGGGTGGTCCTGGTTTTATGAATATCCATTATCCTACAGGTTTCTTGAAATACCTGTGATTCAAAATTCCTTCCCTGGTGTATTTTCAGAGGAACTCCATATCGGCAAAACACTTCCGTGACTAGTCTTTCTGCGACTGATGCAAACCTTTTTTTTTTTGAGCTTCGTGTGGGACTCCTGGCCTGTAAAGAAGGCCAGACTACCCACTAAACCACCACGGTGTCCGTCATTACCACATTTCGACGATGGCGGGAACAACATCTTCCGCCATCGCTGTGTGGGTCGCCCACCACTTAACGGTGGCAGGCCCATCTCTGGTGCGGCAGAAGAGGAGTCCTTCTGCCACCCGCCTAGGCAAGGCACAAGCGACACGACGTGCGCCTTCAACCTCGAGGCCTATGTAAGGGCAGCAGACGCTCCCGCGTCTACTGCCCCGGCCCGGTTAGGGGGGGAGGATTTGGTGGTACCGCCTCCTCCGGGCCCCGGCTCGTCTGCGGCGCTGCGGGAGGGAAAGCGGGTCACATTCCCTCTCCCTCTCCGCCGCCTCCTTCTGCGAGATAACCGTCTCGCAGAAGGCCTGAACCGCTGCCCACGCCTCATCGCCGACGACCATAGACAGAACTACGGTCGGCAGCGAGAGGTCCGTCCCCACTTCGGCGATGAGAGCACGGCGCTCCCCAGCCCACGCGGGGCACTCCTCTAGGGTGTGCTGCGCCGTGTCATCATCGCCTCCACAGTGGTGGCACCCTCTGGTCGGCTCTCGTCCCAACCGGTACAGGTACCTCCCGAAGCATCCATGCCCCGAGAGGACCTGCGCCATCCGGAACGTTACCGACCCCCGCGATCTATCCATCCAGTCTCTGAGGACCGGACGGATCGCCTCGACGGTCCTTCTGCCAGCCGTGGGATTGGTCAGCCACCGCTCCCACTCAAGGAGCATGGACCGTCTTGCTTGGAGCCTCCGCTCTCCTACGTCCGAAGGTGCCGGGAATTCGCCTCGGCTCCGGGCCTCCTCACGCCAGTGATACACTGACGCGAGGACACCGGCCTCCAGCTCCCACGGAGGGGAGCCCGCCATAACGCAAGCCGCCTCGAATGAGATGCCGCAGTATCCTCTAATCGCCCCGACGGCCATCGCCCTCTGCGGACGTCGCAAGAGGGTGACGTTGTGTGCCGTCAGGGCGTCGATCCACACAGGGGCCCCATACAGGGCCATCGATCGTACATCTAATGCAATCCTTTCTCAAGGCGCTCCAACATTGTATAGCTTCAATGCTCCCCTGCTCCTTGTATGAGGCTCTTTTACCGATGCGCAGCATGTACATTTTCTACACCAATCTTCAACATCCTCACGGCAATGGATCCAATAGAATCGTTGACGAACCTTCATCAACGTCTTCTTCACACCAAGATGGCCGCCTGAAGTTCCGTCATGAAATGATCTCAAAACCTCATTAATTTTAATCTTTGGGACAACTAACTGCAGATGTGAGTCTTTCCCGTTTGCAGACTCCCATTTTCTACACAGGACTCCATTGTGTATCACGAGGCTTTCCCATTGTGCCCAGTAGCTCTTCGTAGCTGCACTCATTTGGGAGACATCACTCCATTTCGGCCTAGGTGTTCCTGCCCTTATCCATTCGAGAATAGGCTTGATGTCTCGATCCTCTTGCTGTGCTTGCTGCATGGCTTCGCTACTCCACTCATCGCTGACAGTATCAGTCCTGATTATCGCTACACTGTCTTTAGCTTCTTGCCTGACACAATGGTTACATTCCACCGAACAAGGTCTTCGAGAGAGCGCATCTGCATTTCCATGCGCTTTCCCACTCCGATGTTCGATGACGAAGTCGTATTCCTGGAGCTGTTCAATCCATCTTGCCACTTGACCTTCTGGATTTTTAAATTGTAGCAACCATTTTAAAGCAGCATGATCAGTCCTCAGATGAAACTTGCGGCCCAGCAGAAACTTACTGAAATGCTGCAATGTCTTAACCACGGCCAGTAATTCTCTTCGTGTAACACAGTAATTTCTCTCTGGTTTAGACAAAGACTTACTAAAGTAAGCAATCACGACCTCCTTGTCTCCTTTTCTCTGGGAAAGGACTCCTCCTATCCCAGTATTGCTGGCATCTGTGTTGACGACGAACTCATTTTCTGCGTCTGGATAACCCAAGATTGGTGTTTCACAGAGTCTTCGCTTAAGGTCTTTGAAAGCGGCTTCACATTGTTCATCCCAGCTAAATTTCCGTTTTTCTTCCGTTAACCGATGCAAAGGCTTCGCAATATCGGAAAAGCTTTTCACGAACCGCCGGTAGTATGAACACAGACCTAAAAAGGCACGAACGTCGGTCTTATCTTTTGGTGTCGGCCAATCTTTCACGGCACTTATCTTCTCAGGGTCTGTTTGTATCTCATCCTTCGAAATAACATGCCCCAAATAATTCACTTGTCGTTTAAAAAGTGAACACTTCTTTGGACTGAGTTTTAAGTTGGTACCCTGTAGTTTAGTCAAAACTTGTTCTAGTTTGCTGAGGTGATCGTCGAAGTCTTCTCCAATGATGATTATGTCATCCAAATATACCAGACAGGCTTCTCCCAGTAGTCCAGCAAGTATTTGTTCCATCAATCTCTCAAAAGTGGCCGGAGCATTACATAATCCAAATGGCATGACGTCGAACTGCCAGAGACCTTTTTCAGTAGAAAACGCAGTTTTCTCCTTATCTCGTTGACTGATTTCAACTTGCCAATACCCACTCTTGAGGTCCAATGTTGAGAACCACTGCATGCCACTTAAAGTGTCCAAAGTGTCATCTATCCTTGGCAACGGATAACTATCCTTTTTCGTAACATCATTCAGTCGGCGATAATCGACGCAGAATCTGGTGGTTCCATCCTTTTTCTTTACAAGGACTACCGGAGAACACCATGGACTGACCGAGGGTTCAATGATACGGTCCTTCTTCATCTCTTCAATCATTTCCTCCACCTATTTTTCTCGAGCAATCGGCACACGTCGTGGTCGTTGACGGATTGGCGTTACCTCACCAGTATCGATTTTATGCTGTACTACTCCGGTTCTGCCAATGTCACCACCATGCATAGAAAAGACGTTTTTATAACGTAGTAGCATGTTCCGCGCCTTCAGCATCTCTACCTTACTGAGGTCATTGCGACAATCTTCTAGTAGTTTCAGCACTGTTGATTCTCTGTCACTTGTGGCATCGCTTTTGGTCGAACCCTGGCAACTACGTATCCACGAGATCTCCTTACAAGTGCCAAGCAGTGTCCCTTTGTTTAAGACGCACTCGTTATCGCTCATATTTAAAATTCTTATAACGGCTGTGGTTGGTGTTCTTACCACAGTACGAGCTGGTATCCAGGGACTACCGCCGTCTACTTTTTCTACCAATGCACAGCGATGAGAATTGATGCCATATTGAGGTAGTCTTATTGGCACTAGGGTCTGTGATTTAGGCTGCAGTACAGTTCGTTTTGCACAGTACACTTTTCCACATGCGCCACCTTCCATGGGAATTTCGTCGAACCCAAGTTTCAGAACGCCACAATCCACATCGATTTTACAGCGATATTTCCTAATAAAATCCAATCCAATGATGCAGTCATCTAAGATATCAGCGACGATGACTTTATGCCAATAGGTCTTATCACCGACTTTCAACGCCACTTCTTGCTCTCCTCGGACGGAAATGCGCTGGCCGGTAGCTGTCTGCAGATGAAGATGCTTAAGTTGATGTAGATGATCTCTAGGTACATTTTTCACCAGCCGAGAGCTAATCACGGTCAGACTTGCTCCAGTATCAATGGTGAGGTGGCACGGTGATCCATCAATACCGCCTTCGATGACCAGACTATTTCCATCATTAGCTTGAGAGATCAGAATTGGGACTTTTACACTACCAGCCAGCACCCGTCCCGCAGTCCTGGCGTTTACTCGTTTCCCTGTTGCTCCGGCGCATCTAGATGTCGCGCCGTTTGTTCTTGACCATTACCTTGTTGAGTCCGTTTCGGGCAGCTAGACCGAATATATTCTCGCTCTTTGCAGAAATAACACCTGGGTGTGAATTCCCGACGGTACACACGTTGCTCATTTGTTGAGATCTCACGCAATCTATGAGGTCGAGGGTCATGTCGTACAGCTTCCACTTCAAGGGCGTGAGCAACAGCATCTTTAAGGGTTGCATGGTGACCCAGACGGACGGCAGCTCTCACCTCCAAGTCTCTGATCCCGTCAATAAAAGCTTGCACCAAAATGCTGTCAAGAAATGACGAAGAAGCTCCCTGGTAAGCTTTTCTCACGAGCTTTTCTATTTCCAAAGCCCACTGCTGCAGAGACTCATTAAGACGCTGGTTTCTGTCCTTCAATTGGGCAAGGTAGACATGTTCCAAGTGACTATCACCGTAACGTGATTCCAACGCTTCAAGAACGCGGTCGTAAGTCACTTCACCTCCAAGCGCCTGTAAAACACTGAGTGCTTGGTCCCGTAACCCCAATACTAATGCTGTTTTGGCTTGCTCCTTATCCCAACCGTTCGCCTTTGCCACAGACTCGAACTGCAGTTTGTATGCAGTCCACGAGGAGGTCCCATCAAATGGCGGTACTTTGAACTTTCCGACAGCCTGTGCAGATGGAATGGTTACAGAGCCAGCTGTTCCGCAAGCTATTTTTGTCTCCAATTTTTTTACGTTTGGAGCCACAGACTGCAGCCGTTCCTCATAACTCTCAAATTTCTCGTCGATGCTTCCTAATTTTTCGTCGTGGCTTTCTAATTTAACGTCGTGGCAGTCGAGCTTGTCTTGCACTGAATGAATTTCTCTTTCCCATTCTGCTTTAGACTCTTTCAAGGAGGCAAATAGATCTTCTTGTTGTTCCCGGAGCTGAACCTTTAGTTTTAAGGCCTGCTCCTCCTGTTGACGGGCCTGGTTCTCCTGTTGTTGCTGGAGCTGCGCCTTCAATTGCAGAGTCTGCTTTTCCTGGCGACGGGCCTGCTCCTCCTGTTGACGCTGGAGCTGTGCCTTCAATTGCAGAGTCTGATCTTCCTGGCGACGGGCCTGCTCTTCCTGGCGACGGGCCTGCTCTTCCTGGCGACGGGCCTAATCTGCCTGGTGACGGGCCTGCTCCTTCAATAAGGTCATAATCGCGTTCAGGTTAATTTCCGATGATGATCTTGAAGCACCCGTCGACGTACTCGGAGTACCCGCAGCCTCTTCCGCGGCCTGGCTTCTGGTTTTAACTCCCTCCCTGTCGTCTCTCGGCGTTATCGGCATTTTCTATCCCACTTCTGACACCAGTTGTTACGAGCGTGGGGATCGGTTTAAATAGAAAATGCGAGGACAACCGTTGAAAACAGATTTTATTCAGCTGCACTTAAATTACAGCAAAGCGCGTAAAAATTCGAAAACTCTTCCTTACACAATACACAGTCACTTGTATAATCGCACTGTATAGCTTCGCACACTTTATCGCTTTGATCGCTTCGAATACTAGTCGGAGGACTAACTTGAGCGGAGGCTGTTAGCTCGCCTTTTATATCGGGCGCGGCCGAGTAGCGAAAGATCGAGAAAAGACAGGTACGTTCTGAAAAAGACAGGAACTTTCTGGAAGGTTCTATTGGGTCTTGTGTCTCTTTCTAGCCTGACGTCTCGTATTCATTCGATTCCTTCTAGAACAGTGACGTCAAGGTATGCTGTCTCTTTCTATAGTGCCGTCTCGCTCACTGCTATGGGAATTTGGCCGTATATTGAAATTGCCAAGCGCCGGGCGTAGCAATACCAATTTATAATCAATAACCAATTATCAAGTAGGTACCAATTTATACTAATTTATAACTATAACTATATATGTAATTATATATTTGAGCCGTTTGGAGTCGAAATCTTGGGTCCTTGGATTCCTAGAGTGCGCGCGCTATTCAAAGAAATAAAGAAGCGACTAATCGACTCTACCCGTGACCATAGGGCTGGTAGGGCACGCCGTGATTGCGGCAGTAAGACCCATCATGGGGGAGTGGCTAGGAAGGCCACACGGTAGCCACTCGTACCGTTAGACGCAGATCATCACCGGACGCGGGCATTTCGAGCTGTATCTGCATCTGATGGGCATAGAGCCAACGCCCGAGTGCCATCACTGCGACACGAGCGAGGACTCGGGGCTGCACACGTTCACCGAGTGTCCGGCGAGGCAGACCAGCGCCTCCTTCTGCGAGCAAGTCATGCTCGTGAAGGAGATAGCAGAGCGGGCGCGGCGCGATGCGCAAGACAGATTCACGGACATCACTGCCCGCGTTCGTAGGCGGCTCGGGCGTCGGAAGGCGCAGAACGACCTCCGCCCACCATGAGCGCGGGGGTGACGGGTGGAGTCACCCTAGCAGAAGCACGCCACGGCGGCGGCGCGCATCGCGCGTTTCGTGCCTCCCCGGACCTGGTAGAATAGTTTATTTTAGTTTTCTGAATAACAAAAACTACATCGTGAGTATCATCAAAACAGCCTAGCGTAAACTCCTGAACAGAGTGAGACGGTTTTTCACGCCGGAGCAGCGGTGTCTTCTATAAAAGACACAAATTCGTTCCTGAGTGGAATACTGCTCGCATCTCTGGGATGGATCCGCAAAGTACTTATTAGATGCTCTCGACAGGTTGCAGCGACGTGCGGTCCGCATTATTGGAAATCCTGAGGTCACGAGTAGGTACCCTCGAGCCTCTGCAGATGCGTAGAGATGTTGCTTCCATGGCAGTATTTTACCGTCTCTACCATGGTGAATGTTCTGAAGTGCTATTCCAATTAGTCAGTAGTTAGGCCCAAGAGTTGCCCTTTGAGAAACATTTAAAGAAATAGACATTCAAACCGTAGTGTCACAATACATTTTTGAGAAAACTATCTCAATATTTTCAAGAGTTTGGGACAGGCATAATATAAATAGAAGACATAAAAACAATCTTGTAGCTTGTGATAGTAGACTCCATAAAATTAGTAATTCTTTCCGGGGTAACTGTATACTTACGCTTTTTTAAAAAACCCCAAATAAAATTAGGGATTTACCTGTGAATAACTTTAAAAATGTAATTAATACTAAACTGTGCCAAAAAGGGTATTATAAAATCCAAGAATATTTAGATGATAAACAAGCTTGGAAATGAGCTCTTCGCTCAACTATGCTACTCAAGCAAACTATTGTATTTAGACTAAGAAGACTAAGCAAATCTTTGTAAATAGACCAAAAAAATGCCCTTCTGAGTTTCCTACCGGAGTCTTCTCAGGTCGGAGCCGCGTTTGGACCGGTGGTCCATTTGCTAGTCTAGATTTTTTTAAATTTGACATTTTGTAAGTGCTGTTTTAATGGTCTATACAGAATAAACGATTTTTGACTTTGACTTAGACCCGAGAAGGGCCAGACCGAGAGGGATGGCTATGGGTCAGTCGGGATGCGAGGGATATGTCGTCTGATAGCCCCACCTTCGGCCTAGCACAACGACCCACAGACGGCGTGCGGTTTAGTCGGTTCGAGTCCGACATAACCCTTCCCCTTCAGCTCCGGAGAGGGGTGGGGGGTATCCGTGGGGATTTCCCGCACGTAAAATAAAAAGAAAAACCATAGGGCTGACCTTTAGGTACTTCGCTCAAAGAATTACAGTCGAATCATTTTAATATGCCATATTTGAAGTTTCATCAAAATTCGACAACCGTGACCGTAACCTTGTAACGGAGGAACAATATACTTACATATATAATATAAGAGGTGCACAATTCCTTAACATTCTAGTTCAAAACTTATTTGACCAAAAACTGAACGTGATTAAGACCCGATTACTGGGTTACGTGAGTGAATGCTTTTTCGTTATGAACAATAGGGGGCCCTTTGGGGGCCCCCAAAATCCAAGCACATGTCCTGATCGTCCACCTGAATCTTATGGGGGGCGGACACACGGAAGCAAATTTACTGGCGTGGCTAACGTGGTTCTGGTACACTCGACATTGGCGTGTCGCCATTAATAATTTTATACTTATTACATTTTACTTGACATTGGCGAGTTGAGGCGATTTGCTGCAGAGGCCCTTTTGAAGAAGTTGAAGTTGAACAATAGGGATGTTACTTAATATCGTAAGTATAAAGACTTAGATTCCAATACATTAGAAGATTGTAGAGTCGTTAATTTAAGTTAAATGCAATGATTACTTACTAAGGAGTATTATAAGATAAAACGCATTATTATTTTAATAAATTAAAAAATGCCGTGTTGGTGTAAAATAGGGCGAACTCATCTTTTCTCGCAGTTATCATAGGTATCATGGGACTCATGGAAACGCTAAAACTTGTCCATGACAGGGGTGGATCCAGAATTTTAATAGGTAGGTAATTAATAATTACATGAATACTGGCAACTGGAATCGATGATTGTGGTATGTAGCTAGCAGTAACCACGCAGTGTCTGATATCCTTATCAACGCAACGTAATTTCTTCCATGGATGTATTCCAGCGGTAGTTCTACAAAAACGTAGAGCGGAGTCGATGCTTATGCGACTGTACCGACTCTCCTACATCTCCGGTACTGTGTCATCAGCTTGGAAACACCTCCAAGAAAGGTGATCACTCAGACTCAGCGAACTATCGACCCATAGAAGTCACTCCTTAATTAATAACCGGCAACATGGCTTCAGGTCGGAACGGTCTTCTGGCGTATGTTACCCATTGGACAAGCATGGCGAGTCACTGGCAAGTAGCCATGATATCGCCAAGTTTTGCGATATAGTCTGGCGCAAATCACTTCTTTCCAAGCTAACTATGCAATAGACCATAATAACGTGAACTACATAAAAAAGTAACAGTCACTTGATATCTTGATCGATACTTTTTTTTTTGGTTTTAGCAAATTTTCGTATTTCTTAGGGTCATCACAGCTTCATCTTCGACTTCGGCTTAAGCCAAAGGTTTTAGTGAAAACCAATTAATCGGCTTCGGCTTCGGCCAGAAATCCACCTTTGGTCGGACACTAATGAAATCTATAAAGTTCTGGATATTTTTTGCGAAAATATGGTTTTCGTGATTTTCGTCAAAACGGTAAGTTTTATCATAATATAGTTAAATTTCTATAAATCAAAATTGTGGTCTATGAATAATTTTTCAGAATAAATGCATTCAATTCAGTTCATTCCATTCAGAATTTGAAATCCTAATCGGTTTGTTCAATTTATTTGGATTTTTTATCATGTCACCTCACTATGAAGCAAAAAGATTCAACTTATTTCTCGCTATTCAGCGTGGTAACAAAGAGTATAATAAGAGTTTGTGGTAATGCCGCATGCCGCCAGCCATTTGGGCACGGTACCAGTAGAGATCGATGGGGAGGAATTTTTCGATGCCTAACGTTGCAGTCTCTCTCCCTTTTTTATTTCATTTTTCTAAGTATCATATAGCATAGTTAGCATAGTTTCTACTATGTGTTAATTCCCTTAGACATTATTTGTTATTAATAAATGAATAATATCTGCCCAGGCCAGTAGATTTTTATATAGTAGAGTTATTCCTATAGAGCACTACCCTAATATTCCAGTGATGCAACTCTGTTTGACTGTGGAACAAAAAAATAAAGTTCGTGTTCGTTTTTGTGGTTTCGACGGTTTCGGGGCATAGTACGTCTCGTTACTCTTTATTTTTAAACTTTTCTCAACTCTTCAAATACTTATGTAAATACACGGTATCTTATAATATGGTTCAATCAATGTTCAGTAGTTTGTCCACTAGTACTACATTAATTTTCTCCCACATTCTAATAGTTCCCTTATGTACTATACTACTATACTATTAAACGTACGAATCGTAAGATCATCATATTATGAATGTGGTCGTCGTGCATAATAGAAAACGTCTATTTGTTAACAGAAATGAAAACATGAATATAAAATAGGCTTTTAAAATAGGCTTTTAAAATTTATAAAATAGGCTTTGTAACTGTTACAGGTTACAGCAACATTTTAGAAATAATATTTTGTAGTTAGAGTTCTCTATTGGGTTAGTGTCCCATACTAGTGCTTTCACCGCGAATATCTTGTATTGGTTTGCAACACGGAGGAACCTCCGTGGTTTGCAATGGTGTTAATTCGGCATGTTCACCCGATTAAACTAAACTAAACTAAAAATTCTCTTATTTTAGTTTAGTTCAACGCTTTGTCTATTCGGTTTGGCCACCGAACTAAAAATAGTGCATGCATTTTTAGTCAAGGTCACACGACTAAATTGAATAAACCCTTTTTAATCTGTGAATTCAATGAACGAATGACAACGTCCTTGTTGTTGAAGTGTGAGAGAGACAACTTAACTTCTTGTCAAAAAACGTGTTCAAATTCAAACGTGAACGTAAATTAAACCTCGTTTTTTTTTTTTGGATTGAACGCGTGCTTGTTACAAGTGTTCGTCCCTCCTAAAAATCATTTCTATTCGAAAATACAGTGTTGTTGGAGTATTTAAGTGCTTCTGTGTTGTCTATAAGTGTTTTGTGTTCATATCTGGGGTAAGTTACATAGTTTAACACGTAGATACGCATATATTATGGATAACCATCCTCCAGACCCCGGTGGGGGAGGCGTTCCCGGTGATCGGCCCGGGACACCTCGCCCCTATAGCTCTCGCTTGGATGATTTGATGGTAATAGATAATATTCCCACAACCCCCTCAGGTAAGAAGCGAAATTCCCCCACTTCACGGGAGGACGCTGTCCCCCCTAAAAAAACTATTACAAGCCCCTCCCAAGCTACGCCATCGCTGCAATCCACATACATTCACCCTGATCACCAGGACAAGATATCTAGGTACTCCGAGACAGATTCTGGCCCATATGTGGTACATGTGACCAGAGATGTCGGGGATACCTCTGCTGGAACTGTTTTCCGATCCATTAAGTTTGGCCACTTTTTGTTTACCAACAAAATTAATAATAATATTGTTGAAGGCGGTGTCAAGCGAGTGGGTCGCAATAGGATATCGGTGGAATTTAAAAGTGCTAATGACGCAAATAACTTCCTATCCCATCCATCTTTGGCACGGGCCAAATACGCATGCTCAATTCCTTCTTTTGCAACGTCGCGAATGGGTATAGTAAGGCAGATCCCAGTGGAGTGGACCCTAGAAGAAGTGGTCCAATCTATTGAGGTCCCAGCAGGTTGTGGTTCAGTTTTGAAAGCAAGAAGGCTTAACAGGAGAGTTGTAAGTGAGAATAACACCGCCACTTATGTTCCCACTCAAACAATGGTTATTACATTCTCGGGACAAAAATTACCCCCACACATATATTGCTTCTACAACTCTCTGCCAGTGGAAAGCTACGTACTTCCCCTCATTCAATGCTGGAAATGCTGCCGGTACGGCCATATAACTGCGCAATGCAGGTCTGCCCCTCGCTGTTTTATTTGTTCCCAGGCTCATGAGGGTATCTCATGTACCTCAAAATCTCCCACCTGTATGTTCTGTTTAGGCCCCCACTCAGCTAGGGACCCTTCCTGCCCAGAGCATTCCAGACAGAAGTCTATTAAAATCACCATGTCTCAGGAGAGCATTTCGTACATGGAGGCATCAGCCAGATTCCCCCAAGTGCGAAAGTCTTTTGCAGACACAACTAGAACTTCCTCACCACTGCGCCCCCACCCTGATACTCAGCAATCTTCCTCGTCTACTGTCGGGGGGTCTCAAGATCCCCAAGTATCTTACAGGAAAACAGTCTTCTTGCCTCCAAGGCACTACAACCCTGCTTCTAGTCCTGGCTATGACAGACAGGCCCATTACCAGATCACTCAATTTCCCCCGTCTTCTCTCCCTAATGGTGCTGCACTCTCTCATGCACATGCCAATGCTCCCTCTAATGACAACCTTCTTGACCTATTACTCTCCACCCTTATTAGTATGTTAACACGTTTCGATGATACTGAGCTTCCTGAAAAGTACAAATCAAAACTCACTCAGCTGTTGACATTTGTTAATAACATTCCCACCTCTCCTCCAATGGAATTGTCGGAGCATTAGAAATAAAAAAAGCCACTTAATCCATTTAATCAATAAGCACAAACCTCTCATCCTTGCCATTCAAGAGACTTGGCTTAGACCTGGCTCACATTTTAGGGTGCCTGGGTTTATCTGTCTCAGGGATGACAGGGGTGATAGATATGCTGGCGCTGCCATTTTAGTTTCCAGATCAGTTATTTTCAACTCCTTGTCTCTACCTGCTCATAGCAATGGTTGGAACATTGTTGCTATTGAAGTAGCAAATACTGTTTTTATCTCTGTCTATATCCCATATCCAAATACTTCTATACTAGCCGAGTTAAATAACATTTTATCTTCTATTGCTTCCCCTCTTATCCTACTTGGAGATTTTAACATTCATCATACTTCGTGGGGATCTCAGAATTGTGATGATATGGCACCCCCATTCATGAATATCTTGGATTCTTTGAATCTGTGCATACTAAATGACGGCTCTGCCACTCGCAGATCATCCCTCACACAAAGAGGCCCCAGTGCTGTGGATTTGACTATATGCTCTGCCTCCATTGCCACTTGCCTGGCTTGGCAGATTTCAACCAACTCTCATCAGAGCGATCACTACCCCATAACTGTCTTCTCACCAGCCAGCTACAGGGAGTCTCCAACATTTAACCCCCTACTTAAATATAACTTGTCAAAAGCTGTTTGGGAATTGTACTCTAGTTCCCTTGACCATGAGATTTCTCTCCTGCCAATCCCCAACACACATAATATTGAGACAGTCTACACCCTCTTTAAAAAAGCTCTTTTGAACTCTGCTGAGAAGGCAATCCCTGTTAAAAGGGCCCCTAGGAACAACATCCCTTCCCCTCCTTGGTGGGATCAAACCTGCTCAGCCGCCTGCCGAGAGAGAAGAGATGCTGAAAGAGCATATAAACATAATATGTCAACCGCTAATTACCTCAACTATCAAAAAGTAGCTGCACAAACAGTCAGACTTCTTTCACAAAAGAAGAAAGATGGCTGGCGCATGTTTTGTGAGTCATTAGCCCCTCGTACTCCTGCATCGTTCGTATGGAGAGATATTAGAAGATTTAAGTATTCCACAACCAACAACAACATCACGTCGAATGATCCCTCTCGTTGGTTACAAAAATTCGAGCAAAAATTAGCTCCCCCAACAGCTCCCACTGCTGATGAGGCTTCAGGCTTCTTCCCCTCCAGCTCTCAGACTTCACATCCTTTAGATTCTTGTTTTACCTACGAGGAACTTTCAATTGTTTTGAGTTCCCTCAAAGATTCTTCTCCCGGTCCAGACGGTATTCCTTATTCCTTTATTTTCAAGAGCAGCACAGCTTCTAAAAATTATTTTCTAAATTTACTTAACTGCATCTTTTGCTCTGGTTTCCCCCCAGAAGAGTGGAAGTCTCAAATCATAATCCCTATTCTGAAACCAGGTAAACCGAGCGATGATCCTTCCAGCTACCGCCCCATTGCACTCTCGTGTACCATGTCCAAAATATTAGAGCACTTGATTAAAAACCGCTTAGAGTGGCTGGTGGAAAACCAGGGTTTGCTCTCTAAAACACAATTCGGTTTCCGTAAGGGCCTGGGGACAATGGATAATCTCAGTATTTTCACTACAGATGTTAGGATAGCTTTATCACAGAATCAGTATTGTGTGGGTGTATTCTTGGATATAGCAGCTGCATATGACAATGTACTTCTTCCTGTGCTCAGGCAAAAATTGCTCAATCTGAGTCTCCCAGAGAAGATAGTAAATTATATTTCCAATTCCCTTTCTGGGAGAACTATTAATCTTAGAGTTCAAAACTCAATCCATTCTCCCAGAATTATTTGGAGAGGCCTCCCACAGGGCTCTGTCTTGAGCCCCCTCCTCTACAGTATCTATACAGCTGACCTAGATATCTCAGTCTCATCTTTCTGCAACATCCTACAATATGCAGATGATCTAGCTCTTTATGTGACAGTCGATCATATGACAGATGCGGAGTCAAGATTGAACTCAGCAATTTTCTATCTCTCTAACTGGCTTACTGACCACGGTCTATCACTTTCGGTTCCCAAAAGCTCTGTGGTGATCTTCAGCCGTCGCAGATCCGTTCCTGGTTGTTCAATCTCTCTTGACGCTCAAAATTTCCCTGTAAAAAGCACAGTTAAGTTTTTAGGTTTGGTTTTGGACTCAAAGCTATCTGGGGTGGAACACATCAATTATATTGTTCATAAATGTGAAAAAAATATTAACATTTTAAGGGCTGTATCTGGAGTCTGGTGGGGAGCCCATCCTTATTGTCAAAAGCTGATGTACAATGCGCTTATCCGTAGCCACCTAGACTATGGCTGCTTCCTCTTGGAGCCATGCAATAAGGCAGCTCTAAACTTGCTGGATAAGATCCAGGCTAAAAGCTTGCGCCTCATTGTGGGTGCTATGAGATCTTCACCGATAAATGCATTGCAATTAGAATGTGTAGACCCCCCCCTATTTCAAAGAAGGCAGTACCTCTCTGATAGGTATTTATACAAATCCTCTCAACTATCCTTTCACCCACTGATTCCCAAATTACATATACTATCAGAATACATTTCTTCAGGTGGTTATTGGACACATAAAAACCATCCCTGTTTATTTAATAGCTTTGTTAATTATGTTCGTCTTCCTTTCACTTGTTTTCAGTGCAAAACTAACCCCTTATTTGAAACCCCATTTGATGCCATTATCCACAACCCTAATATCGTCTTATATTCTGGTATCAGTAAAGACTCTGTGGACGCTAATAAGGAGCTTAACTATTTAATCAGCCAACATTGGCAGGACTGGCTAGCTATTTACACGGATTCATCAAAATCATCTGACACTACTTGCGTTGGGTCCGCTGTTTGGATCCCTAAATACAATATTATACTCTCATATAAATCACCAAATATCAACTCCATATTTACTGGTGAATCGATAGCTATACTTGAGGCATTACTATATATTGAATCTCATAATATAAGCAAGGCAGTAATATTTACAGATTCTAGGAGCTGCTTAATGGCTGTTCTGGCTAACCAATTCACCAGTAAAATAAAGTTCCCCTTAATCCTTTTAATAAAGCAGTCTCTGTTTAGGTGTCAGTCTAAGGGGCTGTTGGTTTCGTTGATATGGATCCCAGGTCATGCTGGCATAGCTGGAAACTCATTTGTTGATTCCCTAGCCAAGGAAGCCATATCCAATGGTACCCTTGAACAATACAGAGTCTATGCTCACGATCTTCTTTTACTCGCCAAACCCTGTTTAAATAGAATGTGGACTTCCCTTTGGGAGGAATCCCGCAAGGTGAAAGGAAAGCACTATGCCTCCATCCAAGTGGACATTCCAGCTAAACCATGGTTTTACAAATTCCGTGAAGCCACTAAAAGAGCGACATCGGTTGTTTGTCGTCTCCGTCTAGGTCATGTCTGCACCAACGTGTTTCTTGCTAAAATTAGGGTCAGGGACAGCTCTCTCTGTGAATGTGGCTTGGATGAACATACTCCAGATCATATTTTCTTCGCGTGTCCAAGAAGGAATGGTTCTTTGTATGATATCCTCCCCACTAACTGTATCCCTCGTCCTATAAACTTTAACTCCCTTCTGACTTTTACTAATTCCCCTCTTATATATTTGATTTGTGACTACATTGACACTAATAATATTAACTTGTAGAACTGTGTTTGTCTGCTGTAACCACTAACCTAGGTGTTTTTCTTTGGCTCAGGTACTCCAACGTGCAACATGACTTTCGGCCTCTGTTTTCTACTATATTCTTCCCTTGTAAATTCACAAAGTTCTGATCCATAGTTGCATTTGCCAAGTCGAAATTTTAACCCTTTTCTTTAAATGCATATTGGTTAAAATCGTAACAACCGAGTTGTTGGCGGAAACTTAGGAAACGCCATATTACAAAAAAAAAAAAAAAAAAAAAAAATTAAACCTCTGAAAAAATAAAGACACCAAAACAACAAACTTGGCGGCATGGTAATGGGAATATTACGTGAAAAGAGGAAAAATAAACAATGTATGTGTATGTGTGTGTATGTCACAATCACAAAAAAATCCTCTTCGCTTAATTTAAGGTGATTTTCAAGTATCTCCAACAGGAACTTGGCCGCTGATGACCCTAAAGAATTTTCTAAATTTACGGTCGGCCATCTCAAACGGATTTGATGCATCCTTCGACCGAAGCAAACTGGCCCGTTCTTCCCGATTTCTGTAAAACAAATAAATTTCTAACCTTAAAATAAATTTCAAACCCAACCTTTATGATAATAGTTAATTTTTCAATTATTTTTATTGTTACACAATTTTTACATATATTACAGATGTATGGCAAATATTAAATTAAATTAATAAAGTTACTATAGGTATATACACAATACTAAATATAATAAAAAAACTAAAACTAAAAGTTAAAATGCGTCGTGGAATTCATCCGCATCGCATGCCTCTTTTGGTAGCGTTCCCAGAAGACTAGCAGAATCGCCACGTTGTATGGCAATACTTAATCTCTGACCTGAAATGAGGCCAGCCTTCTGTTCACGAGAAGCGTCAGCCATACATTTCGCAATCTCCCTGAAGAGATTGCGGGCGCTCGGACCCCAAGGCCCAAACGTTTCGACTCCAAACGGCACACATTCATAATCTCCAATAAGATTGGAGTATTTGCGCCGCTCAACAGCCGCTGCAGGAGCTGCAGCGGCACCGGCACAGCTAGCAGTGCCAGTTATATGGGTAGGGGCAATGGTGTCGACGCATGTTGCGTCCCACACCAGAGTCCTACCCATTTTCCAAGGCATTATTGGCATACCATCCAGTCTCTTGCCATCGTCGCGCGCCAAACCGTTTGGTTCAAGCACAGCTGGCATACCAGCAATGACAAGAGCACGGCGGATTATGTCGTTGAGGCTGGCGTGCCGTGGAATTCGCCCCGCGATCCTGCAGCATTACAGGCCATGGTGTCCGAGTCGGTCAACTGCTTCGCCACAATGACATTGATCCGTAATTTTTTACTGCTAGGTCAGTTTTGAACAAATAAACACATATTTAGTTGATAAATTTTCTTATTTACCTTTCTTGCTCCTCGAAAAAAGCAGCCACAACGCATACGTTCATTTTTCTGTAATTTAAAAATTTAAACCAGCACAAACAATCAGCAGAACAAGGTTTAGTTTAGTTTAATCGCGACCAAAAATATGGCCACTAAAATAAGTCGGATTTTAGTTTGACAGGAATAAAATTTTGCCTTACCGAATAGCAAAATGGAGGATTTCACTAAATTGAATTCGACTAAACTAAAAATAGTTTAGTCCTGTCAAATTAAGTTAGTTGGTGTTTTCCCGAATAAGAAACCGCAATTTGACGTGACTAAACTAATTATAGTTTAGTTTAGTCGGAATTTTGCCAACCCGAATCGACACCAATCATTCATCTTGTGTGTACTATGCATTTTTGTTTACGGCTCAGTGTTACTAATCTAAAAAAAAATACTTATCTGTGGCAATGGCGATTGATGATTTTGATGTCAAGAAGATTCTCTAAAAATCTTGTGCGAACAAATTGCGTTCTATTCTACAAATAGTGATTTTACTCGTTTGAAAAAATCTAATTTCTTGCAATAATTTGAAGTGCATTTCATAAGACATCGATGATTAGTTAAAACTAGTTGCAAGTGGTAAGTTAATTGTCACCTTCACTCTTGTCCTATAACTTATTTATTTATTTATTATTCTTATTTATTTGTAAGTACATAATTGTTTGTTTTTATCACAATTGAATAAAGATTGCAAATGGTTTTTTTGTTATTCCTGGAAATATGTTTAACATTGCTAAAACTACTGTTACGAAAGAGAAAGGCCCATTCTGCATATTATTCTCCTAGTCATATTATGCCGTAACCTACATAATAAAATTATAAATAAATATGTTGTTATTGTGTCCTATGAAGCTATTGGGAGTTATTTTCACTGTTCTTAATTTGATAAGTATTTATTGAAATATACTATGCATGGGGACCACTGATGTGTAAAAATAGTAAAAATTAGGTTCATTGAACTAGTTTCGTCATTTTTCGTTACATGTGGTATTTTTTTTGGACTAGTTTTTATGTTTGTGGATAAAATCATTCACTTGTCTTGTGATATCACATTCATATTATTCAATGTGCTGACAATGAATATTAAATTTGTTTCAGGTGATCTGGGCCACTAAGTCTACAAGGTATTAAATAGTCCAAATTTTTTATTTAATGTATGTAACCTTACACCTGGAAGGCCACATTCATTGAAGTTTTACAATATTATGTGAAATGGAAATTTGCAATAAATAACAGTTCTTGATTTTTACACAGATGGCAGAAGTGGATCCAGAAACATTGTTGGAATGGTTGCTTACGGGGCAGGGTGATGAGCGGGATATGCAGCTCATTGCCCTTGAGCAGCTTTGTATGTTGCTTCTCATGTCAGATAATGTTGATAGATGCTTTGAAAGGTATGATAAAGTAAAATTTTTAATGTTTCTCTTTCAATTACTTCTTTTTTGAGTTAATGGAAATATTTGTAATATGCTAACATTTACATAACTTTTAAAACTTACAGCCTAGATAGAAGTTATTTGAACACTATTACCTCAGTACAGTTAGACTAGCTTGAAGTTTCTAGGCTTCTAGTTTATAATAGTGAATTTTTAAACAAAGGAAAAATTATCTTCAGTTTTTTCACTATGTGTAATTATGTCAAAATCCTATCATATACTACCTATAAAAACATGATGAGTGTTTTGCCGCTTGTGAAGGTAAAATCAATTATGGTTGTAAACAATGTTTTGATTTTGCTTTAAAGACATTGTGTGAGGGCCCATTTTTGAACACCAGTTGGATCATTGAGACTACACATTCTGGGGCAATATAAATGTATCATAATAATTCTATGTGTAATTTATATCATTCTTGAAATATACACTTGTGTTTTTATTAACAACACTATATTTTGTATTTCAGCTGCCCGCCTAGAACATTCCTTCCAGCCTTGTGCAAAATATTTCTAGATGAATGTGCACCTGACAATGTTTTAGAGGTTACTGCTAGGGCTATAACATACTACCTTGATGTTTCTGGTTAGTATAGTTACTCTTATCGCTGGTTCTGGTTGACTGAACACCCTAGTAGTTTACAGCATCAACTTAATATTGTTTAAACAATATTGTTAGATATTATACTGTTTTAACTGAATGTGAACATGTGTGTATTCTAAAATTATACATAAAAATGCTGATTAGATGTTTATTTCAAAGGAAAGAACTTTAAGCTAAAAATCATTGCTTATATTAATAAAAATACTATTAGTTATGTATTGTTTTTACTTATTATAAAAAGTACATAATGAATAGACCTTGGATTAATCTTGCATATATTGACTAGTTTATTTCTTGTTTCTAGCTGAATGTACAAGAAGGATTGTAGCAATTGAAGGGGCAGTGAAAGCTATATGCAGCAGGTTGCTTACAGTTGATCCCAACAATCGTACTAGCAAGGATCTTGCTGAGCAGTGTATTAAAGTAAGTTTAAACAAAATATTCACTTGAATACAACACAGTATAGTGGTTGTTATCAAAATATCTTTGTACCAGGTATTGGAACTAGTTTGTACAAGAGAAGCTGGAGCTGTGTGGGAAGGAGGCGGTCTTCCTGCGGTGCTTCATTTTATTACACATCATGGCACTTCTGTTCATAAGGACACACTTCACTCTGCTATGGCTGTTGTTTCAAGGTAATGTTGAAAGAAAGTTGTTTTTATTAGAGAAAAAGTTATTGTTATTCTGTCTTGCATCATATTTTGTAAGTGCTCTATCAATGTAATCATAATTATGATAGTGCAGTAAAGAAATGATATGAAAAATAAAGAAATATATATAACAATTTTTTTTTACAGAGTCTGTGGTAAAATGGAGCCAGGCGATGCCCGTGTGGGAGATGCTGTATCATCTCTATCAGCTTTGTTGCGTCACAACGACACCCGCGTGGCGGATGCAGCTTTGCGATGCTTCGCATCTCTCGCTGATCGCTTCGCAAGGGCACACGCTGACCCTGCTCCTTTAGCCGAACATGGTATGTTTTATAAACAAAGTATAAAAACTAATCACTGTAGTGTTTTCTCAGGTAATTACATAATATGTTGTATATCAATAATATTATTTAATTATGATAAAATATATTTTCCCTTGGGGAGGTTTCGTTAATTAGCTTATCTCTGGTGTCTATCCTGAGACACCTACTTTAAGCTATTGGTAGGTAAACTTACATATTTTTCGGATTTTCTTGTTAAAGGACTGATAGAGGAACTCGTCCGCCGTTTGGGTAGTGCAGAGAGTGGCGACGATAAGTGTTCTGCTCCATCTGTATCTACTACAGTGAGTCTACTTTCAACATTATGCCGAGGATCTGCACAAATTACACATGTAAGTGGATTTTATTTTAGCAATTTACATAATCTGTAAATATGTGTATTAACCAAGCAGCAGTGTTTACTTGCTATTTTTGATATTATATTCAGTTTGGTTTTCTGCATAGGATCTTGTAAGACTAGAGCTGTGTTCAGCAGTCGAGGCTGCAGTGCAGGCTGATGAGCGTTGGTGCCTTGAGTGCATGCGGCTTGTTGATCTATTACTTGTCCTACTGTGCGAGGGGCGACACGCTATACAGAAGTAAGTAGCTGTTCTATGACTGTCAGTGGTAATAATAACAAAAAGCTTAACCCAAAGTGTAAAATAACCTTCCTTCCTAGCTGATATTTTAAAGACGAATAAGAGAGCTTGTTTGTTAACTAATACTGGCTGGATAGAATTGGCTGTAGATTGGACACAGGTATACTTTAACCCAGAAGAGGACATCACGCTAAAATAGGCCATAGTGATAGGAATGTCACTCAGTTTTTATCAGCTGTTCTGGCGTGATTAAGTAAATTAGTTTAGAGCTTCAACTCCAGGAGGAAGTAAATGTAATTGTTTATTATTTGTCTTATATTATTAACGACTCGACAAATGAAGGAGCTGGTCAATTAATATACACTCGCTTTTTTCCATATTAGCGGTTCAAGCCGCAATGGAGGCTCTACGTCGGGTAGTAGTGCTGGCGCCGCGAGTGGGGCGAGCGGAGCAAGTGGTGAAGGCTCGAGTGGTGGCAGCGGTAGCAGCGGCCCGCGCGGGGATAAGTCGCACCGGCAGCTGATTGACTGCATCCGCGGGAAAGACACAGATGCACTGCTTGCAGCCGTGTCTAGTGGGGCTGTAGATGTTAACTTCACTGATGATGTTGGACAAACACTCTTGAATTGGGCTTCAGCTTTTGGAACTCGGGAAATGGTCGAATTCCTTTGCGACAAGGGTAAGTGTTTTCCTGGATCTACATATATAATTTTTTTTTAGTTATTATTTTACCCCCATCAGATGTATGGACTGGATTTCTCTTATTTCAATGTGTATTATTTGCATAAATCATCGACAATATTTATAGAAAAGTTTATTTATTGTTTATATATATATTTATATATACTTTATTATATAATCAATCATTATTTTTACATTATTATATTTAATCCTCTTATGTTCGTCCCCTCGCCCAAATGTGCCCATCAGGCTGGCAGCGTTTCTCCTTTGTATGGCCAGGGAAACATTCTGTACTAAATATTGGCCCGACCGCGAACCTCCACCCTCCCTCCGCAGTCGGCACCCCAAATCGGCCAAGAATCTCTTGGCATCGAGGCCCCATGTAACCGCTGTCTCCACCGCGAACGGCACGTAATCGTCCCTGCGGACTCCAAGGTAGCGTACTTATTGTGTTTGACCAACGCTGCCGACTCGGCCACGCACCAGCCGCCCTCTGGGTAGCCGCGAGGTGGCACGACGCGAAGGTGCAGACACACGTGGCTTCCCAAACCAGGCAGCGACCTCTCCTTCACGGGACCAGGTTCAGTCCGTCTGGCCGCTTCCCGTCGGTGCGCGAAAGACCAGGGGGCTCCAAAACGCAGGGTATGCCCGCGGAAACCAGTGCTCTTCTCACGATCTCGTTTATGGCATGGTGCCGGGGTCTTCGTCCGGCACTTCGGGTGCAACTGAGACCATGCAAACCGTTTGCCTCCACCCTTGCACCGCAAACACAAGTATGGGCATCGCACCCGCTGCAACCAAGTCAGAGTCCGGCTGCCACCCTGAGTGAATCATCGTCTAGCAGCGTGCCCAGATTAGGGGATGGGAGGGCATGCAGCCAGGCGGAGTCGGGTGACTCCGGCTCAAAGGAGGCATTGAGACGTGCCAACTCAACTCCCGACACACCGTCACGCAGATGAGCGAGAATGCACGCCCCGGACGCGTTATCCCAGCCCCTCTGCTCATCTGGTCTCACTGGCGGAATAGACTCCGGATACAACCTGGTGCAGGTCTCATGGGCTTCCTTGAAATAAGGAATGCCAATGTCAGCACCCACACGCGAGGCCCCATGGGAAGAAGACAGAAAGGCGATCGGGCCACACTCTTGCAAACAGCGCACTCCCATTCCACCGAATCGGATTGGCAGGCTGCCCCGGCACCACTGCCGCTCGTTAAGTTCGATATTGAGTATCTCCTCGACGATGCGCTTAAGTTTTTCGTCAAAATGGAGGACCTCGTCCGGGAATTCCCACGTCGGTGTTGTCCGTATGAAATACGTCAGCTTAGGCATCCCGAAGCAGGATCTCAACAACGACAAGGACACGTGAGCCGGGAGGCGGCGAAAGTGCTCCGCCAGTGATGTCAGGACCCGAGTCCGGGTGGTCAAGTCCTCGGGCATACCCTCCGGGAAAAGCGGTGAACCCAGGTCCATAATTCTGAGTCCGGGAATAAGGGATATGAAATTCGCGCTCACCTCCTCCGGCACCGGGCCACAGGGGTAAAGCTCGCACTTTGCGAATCCTTCAAGGCGGGGAAAAGCGTTTCTACATCCCGCAGCAAGACGTCGGGACTACCTCCGATGGTTCCATCATAAGTTCCCTTTCAAAAGGAAATTGCAGAGGCGGGTGAGGGATTCCAGCAGTTTTCGGCCGTTATCTCCAGCTGACGGGGAGGTCAATTCCCTGAGGTGTTCGGGGCGCAACCTCCAGACAGGGCGAGGAATCCCTAATGCGGCGCTGGGGGAACAATTGGCTTTACGAAGTGTATAAAATTTAATATTAAATTTTACAAAGAACCAAAAAATTTTATATGATTTCCAACTGTGTAGGTGCTGATGTGAATCGTGGTCAACGCAGTTCGTCTTTACATTACGCTGCCTGTTTTGGACGCCCTGCGATTGCGAAAGTGCTCCTACGCTACGGTGCCAACGCTGATTTAAGAGACGAGGATGGTAAAACACCTCTAGACAAAGCCCGAGAACGACATGATCAAGGTAAATACTTACCTATTACATATAATAACTTTCCTGAATCAGCTGATATATCAATCCCACTAATATTATAAACGCGAAAATTTTTGTAAGTATGGATGGATGGGTAGATGGATATTTGTTACTCTACATGCAAAAAAAAGCTACCGAATGGATTTTAATGAAACTTTACAATAATATAGCTTATACATATACTGCAATAATAACGATAACCGATGTTAAAAAAGAGTAGTGTTATATATCAAATACATCGCTGATTAAATGCCAAAGGGCCACATGATGGAAATGTTAAATTTTATAGGAGAGCCCATCAAAGTTTTCATCGCGCTATTTTTACTTTTTTTACGAATGTATAAGTGCCACATCTATGTGTTATATACCATTCGATGCATATTTTAGAGCTTTATTAATGTAATAGTGACTAATTTCAGCAGCTTCTATCTACGAAAGTATAATATCACATGAGTCCGTTTTGCTTCTAAAAATGGCTGTTGAATCTGTCAATATGTATTTAATAAAATGCCACATAACGAAAATTAAGTAATGTTTAATGAACTTATTTTTCAAAAAACTATGTCAATCAATCTTAACTATACTTAAAAAGAATAAGGATAACACAATACAGATAATACGTAACTTCCTGTAAAATTCAGTAGTTATTATATTAATAAGAAAATGTTATAATTAAACATCTGTCTTACAGATATGGCAATATTACAATTTAAATGGCATTTAAGCCCTAAACATACAAGGAACACTTTTATAGACTTAGCAATAATCAGAGTGAATAAAAAAAACGCGCTTAGAATTCAAAACCCTCTCACTTAAGTATTAAGTTATACTATCAGTAGTATTAAATATTCACACTTACGCAGAAATATCACAACTTGAGTATAGTCATTTTACTGGTGGATCAGTTATTTTTGATCATCACCATAATCTTCATAAGTGAACTCACATAGAGAGGTACCTATATTCTAAAATTAAACAATAACTGTTTTAATTCAGTCTTAATAATTCAGTCTCTAATTGAACATCTATAAAATTGTATATTATAAAATACTGTTTTATTATTATGTAATACAATATAACGGTAAAAAATGTAGATATCAATTAGGACACTATAGGTCTATGCTTAGTCTAAACATTAAGAACTTCATAGGTTGGCGTAAAAAGTAGCGTAAAAAGCAGAAATTGTACGTTTATTGCACAAAAATATAATAATTTAACTATAAGACAAGGCTTGCATACAAAATGGCGACTTATAAAATTTTGCCCTGATCGCACACCGGGCGGCGCTCGCGTTCGGCCGCGCTCCCCCCTCGCTCGTGTCACCCCGCGCCTTGTTGCCATTGCAAAAAACACAACATAAAATATTTACTTAATTTAAACAAATACAATTTACAAAAATACAATATCGCGTCGCTAACATTCCCCACCCTAGTGCTGCTTAGCAGCACTCAGCACTCATCTGGATCCGAGCGACGCGTGGAGCAGATCGAGTCAATGTGCCGGTTTTTGTTAGCACCTTTACCATTCTGACTCGTTTGTCTTTGCCAGGAAAGACTTCTTGGATTACTCCTCTTGGCCATGTGTTTCTCGGTCCATCAGGGTCGATTATAAAAACTAGGTCGCCGACCTCAAGGTTTCTCTCTTCCTTGGGCCATTTCCTTCGAGGTATGAGGTCGGGTAACACTTCCTTTACCCATCTTCGCCAGAACATGTCGGCGAGGCGTTGCGAGATTCGCCATTGTTTTCTCAGTTGCAGGTCCTTGTCATCAAATTTGCCAAGTTGAACGGCGTTCGAAGAGGTTCCCAGCAAGAAATGATTCGGTGTCAAGGTCTCTGGGCTAGTAGGATCTGTTGAGACATGTGTCAGCGGTCGGCTATTCACAATGTTTTCAACCTCGGCCAGCAATGTGTTGAATACTTCTTCACGCGGGGCCCTTTCCTTAAGTACTACTTTCAGTGAAGTCTTTACGCTGCGAATGAGCCGTTCCCAAGCCCCACCCCAGTGTGGGCTCGCCGGAGGTATGAATGTCCATGTAGTACCGTGGTTAAGGGCCTCGTTTTTCATGGCCTCCTCGTCTAGCTCCTCAATAGCTTTCTTCAGCTCGGTGTGGGCTCCCCTGAGATTAGTCCCATTGTCGGAGTAAAGGTGACTCGGCCACCCACGTCTGGCTGCCATTCGACGAAGAGCCATGATAAGTGAGTCGGTGGTGAGGGTAGCAACTGTCTCAATATGTATCCCTCTGACAGTTAAACAGGTGAATAATACTCCGTACCTTCGTTCGTGACGTCTCCCGATTGTCACCTCCATTGGGCCAAACAAATCAAGTCCACAGTGGGCGAAGGGACGCTGATGATGGGCCACCCTTCCTTCAGGTAAGTCACCTATTCTAGGTATTTCTGGTCTACATTTTCTTAGGCGGCATAGCATACATTTTGATACCACACTCTTTACCGTTGGACGTAATCTAGTGACCCAATATTTTTGTCGGATCTCGTTAACCACAGTTTCCTGGTTGCCGTGTGCGGCCTCAACGTGGTACTGTCGTATGATCAATCGCGTCATATAATTCTGTCCATCTAAAATAGCCGGTCTTTTGATTTCAGTTAGCACATCAGCAGCATCGATTCGCCCGCCTGCTCGCAGAACACCATACTGATCTAAATACGGCGACAAGGTAAGTAGCTTACTAGTGGCAGGTATTGTTTTCGAATTTTTTAGGTAATTCAATTCATCTCCAAAGGATTGCGCTTGCGAATATCGAAGGAGTAAGCGCTCCGCTCGCTCCATTATGCTACCATCCATATTGTAGGTATTGTTCGAGCGGGTCAACGGCTTCAGTACGCAGTCGATAAATGTAAGTACTCGACTCGTAGATCTAAGTAGGCGCAGCCACGAAGAAAATCTGGTGGGGTCAGGCACAGGTAAATTTTCATTTGCATATGACGATACTGTCAAACATTCTAAATGTACTTCTTTATTTTCAGGTTCGATGACATCCGCTGGCCACTCGGGACAATCTTTGTATAAAAAGGTAGGTCCATGTAACCATTCGTTTTGCAGGACGGAGCAGTCGTAGGTTTCCCGCGTAGCAATATCTGCCACATTGATTTTTGTAGGTACGTATCGCCATTCATTTATCTGTGACAGCTCGTCAATTTCTCCTAAGCGATTTGCTACGAATATCTTATAATTGCGAGCGTCGTTACGTATCCAGTGCAATACTGTAGTTGAATCACTCCAAAAAAATCTTCGTTCAGCTTTTATTGTGTGCTCCTTCGTAATTGTATCCGCTAGTCTAGCTGCTAAAACGGCTGCCTGTAGCTCCAAGCGCGGTACGGTCACAGGTTTGTTTCCCACAACTCGGCATTTACTCGCAATGAACGCGACACGTTTATTCAACGCGCTATCTAACCACCGCCAGTAAGCGACGGCACAGTAGGCAGTCGTTGATGCATCGCAGAATACATGTAGCTGTAAGTTTCTATAGCCAGTCGAAGTACTATCAATGTCTTTAGGATTATTGTTGCTAGGCAGAGACGGCGTAGTCTCCGATGTAGCGGCATTGTTGTGTGCTACGGGCGTAGCACTGGTGCGCGTAGGCAAATGGTGTGATTGTGACGGAAGATCGGAACCATTTTCTAACTCGCTCACACTTAAGGATACCGTATGATAGTACCTAGGCAGCTTGATCTCACGCAATGCTTGTAGTAAACAAATCCATTTATTCCATTTTGTATAAATATTATTATTCACTGGGTCGTCCCAGCCTATGTTTGAACGCCATGTTTCTTGTAGAATTATTTTACCGTTAATTGTTATTGGCGACAGAAAACCATAAACGTCAAATATGGACATAACCACACGTAGCATTTCTCTCTTCGTAGGTATTTTATTTCCATTTAATATTTCTTCAGAGATTTTTTTAAAAGATACATCGAACCTTAAAGAGTCATCCATTGTATGCCATATGATACCGAGGGTTCGTTCGCCATCGTTTTGCTCGCCCATTTTGAACCTTACGGCCGCGTCGCCAAGGCTCTCTTTAGGTAAACTATCAAGCACCTCTTGACTGTTGCTATTCCAGTTTCTAAGTTCGAAATTGCCCGACTTGTGTATAGATATAATTTGTTTTATTAACTGTATTGCAGCACGGGCATCGGGTAAACTGTCAATGTAGTCATCCATATAGTGTTGGGTATGTATAGCTGCAACAGCTGTAGGCATCGTGGGCGCGTAACGTTGTGCATTTTTGTTCTTGATGAACTGCGCGATGAATGGCGAGCAGTTGGCGCCGAATATCAATGATGACATCACATACGTTTGTATAGGGTTTTCTAAGTTTTCCATATCGTACGGCTTGGTGGGATCACCTCGAAATAAGAAGCGTAAGGCGTCCCGATCCTCTTGCCGAATTTTAACACGTAAAAACATGTCTTTAATGTCTGCAGTGACGGCAACTCGGCGCTCTCGGAATCTCAACATGATGCCGAACAGAGAGGTAAGTAGGTCTGGTCCCTTCAGTAGGTAGTCGTTGAGACACAGGCCATTGGTTTTTGCTGCTGCGTCGAACACCAAGCGCAACTTCTTTTTGTTTGGGTTTTCAACTCCGAAATGAGGTAAGTACCAAACCTTTGATGTACTTTGTTGTTCCTGTTGTACCTTTTCAGAGTAATCGTTCACTAGAAGGTGTTGTACGCGTTCATGGTACTTCTGGGCGTACACTTCGTTTCTTTTCATTTTTAGTTCTACACCCCGTAGTCTGGCCATTGCCGTAGGCAGCGAGTCGGGCATTACGCAGTTATTGTCCTTCCAGGGTAAGCCCACTTGCCACCTCCCATCGGTGAGGGTGGAGGTTTGTTCTAGGTGATTCCATGCGCGTTGGTCTTCCGAGTTCTGCCTCGGCTTGTTTGCAGAGACTCCCAACGACTCAATCGCGAAGTAACGACGTACTTCTTCATGAAGGTCACGAAGGCCCTGGTCATCGTCATTGGCGGCTTTGATGCAGAGAGAAGAATGGTGCGGTGGTGCGGCAGTGGAGGCACGCGGCACTTTACCGTGCAGACACCATCCCATGGGCGTGCGAGTGGCACACGGATCATTTGGTCCCCCCACGACGACTTCCAAGGGTAAGAGTAGGTCATAATTGTCTTGACCTATGAGTAGTTCCGGTTTAACGTGCCCGGTACACAAATTGTCTATACATTTATGTAAGTGGCTATAATTATCACAGTTCACTAGCGTTAAGTTCTGTTTAGGTAAGTTCAGTTCTTTTATACTTTTTACACGAATGTTATGTTTCTCACCAAGTTTATTAGATAATGTTAAGTCCACTATTTCAACTTCGCACAATAGATCGGTGTTGTCCCATGCGCCGCGCACATGCATCGTCTGCTTGCGCCCGGCGAGACCGGCGCGAGCGGCCAGTGACGCACTCATCATGGAGACAGTTGAGCCGTCGTCTAATAACGCGGTCGCACCAATTGTACCCTTAGGTCCATGTATGTTTACGGGTACCACTTTCAGTAACACTGTACAATTGTCCGTGTTGATATGAGTCACAGTTTCACTTTGTGCACTGGTTTCAGTCCCCGTTGATACGGTTTCCGCGACTTGTGGTTGCACTGCGATGTTATTGTCGCGACGCGTGCTAGGTGTATAATGTAATAGGCGATGATGAGGTTCGCCGCAGCCCTCTACGTCACACGGAGCGGCGGGACACGTCTGCCTGTCGTGCCGAGATAATAAACACTTGTAGCATATACCTACACGTTTTACGTACAACCACCTATCTTTCCGTAAAGACTTTTTAAACTTAATGCAGTCTGTTATATTATGCTTAGCCTTTTTGCAGAAATTACACTTAAAGTCACTTTGTTTACTCATTTCGGTTTGTATTAACACAGTCTCCGATTTTTCACTATTGTACCGTTTATTGTCCGATCGAATGTTTATTAAACTAGCACTGCACGTAGATGTTTTTATAGCTTCTTCGCTCAAGAAGTCGCTAAGTATTTCCAGTCTACACTTTTCACCTCGTGTTATGAGAGGATAACTATAGTCCACCCACTTAGCTAGCAACACGGTAGGTAGTTTATGGAGCACAATGTTGACTACGCTGACGCCTTGTAGGTATTCCTCTTGTTTTAGTGCGTGTACAGCGGCGACGAAATTTTTTATTTTAATTGAAAAATTGACAATTTCTTTCTGGTATTCCGGGGACAACGAGTGTAACTTCTTGATTTCATGTAATATTCTACTCAGTATAACTTCTGGGTTTCCAAACAGCAATTCTAGAGTGGACATGACATCCGCGGGCGATGTGCTGCTTATTAACAGCGCCGACACTGCTTCTTTAGCGGGCCCACGGAGACACTTCCGTAGTCGCGACAGGTTTTCCTTTTCGCTGTAGCAGCAGATGGCGGTTGACTCCTCGAAAGCATTCTTGAACGACAGCCAGTCCATGGGGTCACCTGAGAATATGGGGAGCTCTCTAGGTGTGCTGATGCGACTTAGGAGATTGGAGCTGTGGCTTGTGGCTGTAGTTTGGGCAGCCAGTTCCTTCAGTGCACAAACCAATTGCTGAACTGGACCATTAGTGCAATCATCTGGCGATGAATGCGGTGGAGACGGTAGGCCGGCTAATTTTCCATGATTGTTAGCCTCCTGCTTCCTATTTTTCTCCAGTTCTTGTTTGCTGTGCTCGAGCCAATCTACAATGTCCTTGCCGTCACCTTGACTGATAGAACGTTCCGACGCGTGTGGACTGTAATTCTCTTCTATTTCAGCCATATCAACTGCTAGCTGCTTATCTAGCAGCTCCATTTGAATGCGAGCTTTCTGTTTAGCCACCTCCAATTCAAGGCGTTTTTTTTGTGCCAGTACCGAGGACGCCGATGAACGTCTACTTCGCAGAGAAACTGGTTTCTTCTCGCTAGGACCCGGCTCCATAGCCTTCTGGACTTGTGGGATGTTGTTTTCCTCGCTTTTCAAATTGGATGCGGGCGCAGCTTCGCTTTTCATATTTTTGCGCAACGTGCTTCGTGTACTAACCATTTTTGATGGTGGCGTATTAAACATTTACGTTAAGATCCGTCTCGAAGACCACTGTAAGCGACGATTGGTGCTGGTATAATACAAAACAAGTATGTGAAGCAGAAATTGTACGTTTATTGCACAAAAATATAATAATTTAACTATAAGACAAGGCTTGCATACAAAATGGCGACTTATAAAATTTTGCCCTGATCGCACACCGGGCGGCGCTCGCGTTCGGCCGCGCTCCCCCCTCGCTCGTGTCACCCCGCGCCTTGTTGCCATTGCAAAAAACACAACATAAAATATTTACTTAATTTAAACAAATACAATTTACAAAAATACAATATCGCGTCGCTAACAGGGGGGTTTCACATAATTTTATCCTTTTACAACATAGTCCTTCAGCTACCGATTCTTCTAGGCCCTTAAGACCGCTAAACGCGAAAAATCTGCAGATTGCGGAAGTCCACGTCCTCTGCCAGAGTCAAACAAATACTTTCCACAAAAAATTGGAATGATTAAAACATGGAAAACCCATATCTCCCAAGAGTCGTCTCGTGAACCTATCTCTAGCTATTAACAAGGATAGTTGATGTTTTTGAAAGGATGCATAGACGCCGCCGAGAACGTGCAGGACCAAGCCAAGCACCCAATCATACTGGACGATAAAGACCCAGTCGTACGCCTACTAATTAACTATTTTAATTATAAATTTGCGCATGCCAACACAGAAACGGTGATTAGAACGGCGGCAACAATATTGGACCCTGAGCCTAAGAAACACAGTTCGTTCGATTGTCTATAATTGCCAACTACGCAAATTGCTGCGCGGAAGGGCCGTACAACCTTTGACGCGTGATCTCCCAGAAGCTCGTATGTCGCATCATAAACGCCCCTTTACATTCGTGGGAGTTGATTACTTCGGACCTCTACAGGTCATGGTACATCGCAGCCGGGAAAAACGATGGATCGCGCTCATTACCTGTTTAACGGCCAGAGCCATTCATCTCGAAGTGGCACACAGCTTGTCAGCTGACGCAGCAATTATGTGCCTTCACCGTTTCATCGCTAGAAGAGGTACACCAAGTAAAATCTATTCCGATAATGGAACGGCCTTCGTCGGCGCCAACCGACAGCTGAGAGCGCTCTACGACCAAGCTGTAGCTGACTTTGCCGTTAATGAAAAAATAGAATGGGTTTTCATACCGCCTTCAGCTCCATTCATGGGCGGAGTTTGGAAGGGGCTAGTAAAAAGTGTCAAGTCAGCGCGTCAAATCACCCTAAGAGAGCGTACGCCGACGGATGAAGTCTTCACAACACTTTTATCTGAAGCGGAGGCTTTGGTCAACGCGCGACCTCTTACACACGTCTACCCTGACCCCACAGACTCCGAGTTGGTAACGCCGACACATTTCTTGCTCGGCTCGTCATCGGGTCGCCCAGTACCATGTCAACTGTCGGATTCGGATTTGTCCAGCAGAATTGGGTGGCGCAAGGCTTGGGTGACGAGTATCTACCGACGTTGGCTCCAAGAAGAGTGCAAGGAGTTGATGTAAATATTAACGTCGGGGATCCCGTGCTCGCGGCTGATGGAGACTTGCCGCGTGGTACATGGCCACGAGGCGTCATTCAAGCAGCATATCCAGGCCGTGACGGAATAACTAGGGTAGTAGACGTTAAGACTCAGGCGGGGACGTTGAGGCGTCCAGTTAAAAAAAAATGTTTTCTTATAAAAAAAGGGGTGGATGTGGCCGACTGTGGCCTCTTTAATAGTTCTCTATTGATTTATAGTGGTTTTTTTATTTAAAAAATGTATTAGGTAGAATAATTTCTTTACTTGTCATTGGAAGTGTAAATATCAAAAAATAAAATATTATTGAAAAATTCATATATTTTCTTCACAACTAGTATTTCAGCTAGTAACACTAGGTGCATGGAGTACCTAGCTATGAAAGCATACTTACTGCACGCGAATGGAGCACCCTAGTTCGCTAGCGTACATATTTCCAGTAATTATTACTCAAAAACATAGTTTTAGATATAAGGTATTTACTGCCAAAAAAAAAATACCTACAAGCTAACCATTACAAACATCAATACAGCCACAAAAGAAAAATGTCCAATTTTTGTTGAGAAATAGTGTCATATTTATTTCCTTCTTATTTACAAAACAGACGCATAACAAGTACTGCACTTTCATCTACAAAAATAAATAATAAGCTCATAGAATTAAAATGCAAAGCGGACACATTCTATAATATGGCCCTCTGGCATATAAAATAATTTTGAACTCACTTGATCTTTATATTCCATACGGACACCATCTAAAATATGGCACTTTGTTTTATAAAATTTAATTTAAACTCATACTTATTTCGCAATGTGGCTCTTTGTCATAAAAAATACGTGCGCTCACTCCGACTATGAGGATTCAATTGACAAGATGGCCGTTTCGCTCTGAAGTTGGTCTCCAAAGTCACGGAATGCGAAAGAGGCGGTCGTCTGATTGGTCCATTTTTGATGCTAGAATCGTGGGTGTCTTTTTAGAATTTAAAACTTATAATGATTTAGATACCATTTTTGAAAAAAAAAAACGAGTATCAGTTTTTTTTGCATTGTGGCCTTTTGGCATTTAATCAGCGACATATTTATATTTTGTTTAAATTGATTATTGTAGGTCATAGAGAAGTAGCAGCAATTCTTCAGTGTCCTGGGGAATGGCTCGTGGTTGGTAGTCATGATTCACCTTCACCATCCAACGATGATGACTTTCCTGAAACTGGTGATAAGGAAATGGCTGCTGTTTATCTAGAGTAAGTCATAGAGTATATTATATATGAAATTGGTTTAGAATTTTATAAAACATTGTATTACGCACTCTATCCTATCCGCACGCTAAGAGTATCCTGTGTGCACATTGATTTGTATGAAGCAAATTAGTGTTATTTTATTGAAATATATGGAACATACATTTATGGAATTAGAAGATTGAAAGACAATGCACAGATTACAATTTTTTCAACTACTTGTTAATGAAGTGGCTCTAAACTCTAATCTCACCGCAAATAGGCATGTGATAACACCTGTAATCAAACTGTGACCTTTTCATTGCTATTATTCACAAGTGAGTTATAATTTCATTTTTAATTTTATTAGTTTAGTTGCTTTGTTCTTAAAAAAGTTTCGTTCGGTTACACTTGTACCATAATGTACTATTATTTTATTATGGGTGCGTTTGCGTGCGAGAACGGTAGCCTAACAATGTTTGTGTGGTAGGCGGCTGGTGCCAGTGTTCTGCGCGCGGTACTTGGGTGCGGGTGGCGCAGGAGTGAGGCGCGCGTGCCTCTCACTGGTCCGCAAGATGGTGCACTACGCGCCGGCGCGTCTGCTGAGATCCGTATCCGCGCGCCGGGACCCGCACACCGCCGCGCTACTCACGCAACTCGTCGCCGCCGTACTCGACAACGCCGTGAGTACTACAACACCAGCTGTGCAATTCTCTAAGCATACAGCGTCGAGCACAGCGCTGCGACAGCCTTGATAAAGATTGTCATTGGCCGCATTGGGTGACGTCACTGGAGATCGACCAATGACAATCTCTATCAAGGATGTCGCTGCGCTGTGCTCGGAGTTGTATACTTAGAGAATTGCACAGCTGTCTATACTATCACACACACATACACACACAAGTTACTACACACACCACCATTATCATCGAGTACTGATAAAAAAGATAGAATTCTCTAAAGAGATTTATCAAATACTACTAGCGTTAAGGATGTCTGGCCTGAATATCTTGATGTGAGTGATGACCCCATGTGAGTGTAGAATTTAAAAAAAAACTTCACATTCAAGTATATTATATTATTTGAAGTAATGCGATCGGCTACAAATTCGTGCTGTTACGCCGCGTCTCATTTCCACTACGATGAATTATCAGATTAGAGTAACATATAGTATACAGGTGAAAGATTTTTCCTGGAGGGGAAGTATTCTAAATACTAGAGATAGCGAATTTCACTCAAAGGAAACATTCCTTTATTTTTTTAAAGAAACATAACTGATTCCACGTATTTTCGGAAACTTGCTTGACACACCAAGTAATTGAATCAACTAAAACTCTAAAAATTTACATCCTGTATTTTTTGGCAAGGTATCTGATGTCTTGTTGAGTAAGTGTTTGTTGGAATTGAATTTACAAGTTATGGAATTACTGTTCATTTAATTTACCATGTTTGTGTACCAGAGAAATTTTATCCTTATACTTTTGTACGATTACCGGGTGGGTCAAGCGAGTTTTCGAAATTGTATGAATGCCGTTTAGTTTCTTTTTATAAATAAAGGAATGTCTCCTTTGAGTAAAATTAGCTATCTCCAGTATTTAGAGTATTTCCCCTCTCAAGTAAGGGCAAAATTTTCCGCCCTCTATACAAGTTGATCAGTACTCGATTATAAAGGTGGGTGTCCACTGTGTGTGGCAGGCCGAGCCGGCGCCCCGTCGCGCCCCGCCGCGGTACCTGCGCAGCCGTTATATCCGCGCACCGGCGGTAATGTTCCGATGGTGTGATGCTCCCCGCCTACCCCCACCACCGGCTCTAAAACTGATTCCTCCTTGTAGACATGATTTTAGTGCTCACTAGTCTACTGAGCGCGATGATCTGTATTAAATTTCAATCTCTGGACTGGACAAACATTAAAACCTCACAATGTATCCTATCTTAAAGATGAATCTATCATATTGCGATATTCTTCAAATATAGCTCGTGCAGCTTTGTTCAGGTTCCACGAAAACAAGATCCTCAAATAACTTCAGCCTCGTGTAAAATTACTTTGGAGTCTGCTCATCCGTTTTAGGGCCGTAACATAATCATTGCCTGGGACACTGTTGCACGGATTTATGTTACCATTGACACTCACCGCGAAGCCTGAGTCCGTCCGACGATGCCGTCCATGATGCTCAGCTTAAATAGCTAAACAAAATAATAATGATCTTCAGTAGCTATATTCATCAGCATTAAAATACTAATTTCAGTAATATGCCGAGTTGATTTCAAAATATATTGTTTCTCACCCTTTCATTTTTTCTTAATGCATCCACATTTATGTAAAGACATCACACCATCGAAATTTACTTGCATCAATGTCCTATTCTATTTGTTTTGTTTTATTTTTATGTGTTTAATATGCCCTCTTGATTGTTGTTTTTCATGTCATATCATCGGTAAGTATGTAAGTCATGCAGTAAATTAAGATTAATGGCTTATCTTCTGACACTGTTATAATAATCTGCGAACCACAAATACTTGTACAGTAGTCATTGGTATGTTCAATGCATTCCAAATTACCAAACAATTTAGCTATAAACAAAAATTAAAAATGATAAATTTGTCCTCTGAAGGTCAGAAATCTATTGCAGTCCAATGGTGAACATTGGCCTCTCGCAATGTGCGCCATGGCATCTAAAAATATACTACGTATATGAAGTGGTAATAAGTATTAATATTTCGGTATAGGACGACGACGACGGCCATCTTATTGTACTTGGTATCGCGGAAGAACTGATGGTGAAAGCTTCGGACATATACTTAGAACAGTTCGCTCGACTCGGCGTGTTCAGCAAGGTGGAGAATTTGGCAGCTGCTCCTGCGACATTTTCGTCGGACAGCGAAAATGCAAGCATGCCAGGTAATGAAAAACAAATGCAAGATATAGAAACAAGAAACCATTTTATGTTCACTTAAAATGTACCTTATAATGTAATTTTGGTCCTTAATGGAAAGTAGTTCACCATGTTATGTTTATCTTTATGCGTCACAGAAAATTAAACCCGCTAAGACAAAGCCCTAAGCAAACCCATTGTTCAGAATTTTACCTAAAAACTCTGTAAAGACAAGCCATAACTAAAATTTGTACCCTTTGATCTTCTGTACTCTGTTCTTGCAATGGAGCTACTGAAGTAATTTGGTAATGAAAATAGTCCACATGAAGAACCAATTTAAGTAAGAAACAAATTAGAAAATCATTCACCATGATAGATATTTTTGAGGTAGTTGAATACACGGAATGATGTATGACGAATTGTATTTATGGTGCAGGATGTAGCGAGGACGCGTCATGCTTATCCAATGGCGTGGCGTATTCGTGGGGCGAGTGGTCGCTATGCCGCGGTCGTGACGCGCTCTACGTGTGGAGTGACGCGGCCGCTCTCGAACTCAGCACAGGCAGCAATGGCTGGTTCCGCTTTCTGCTCGACGGCAAGCTCGCTACCATGTATTCTAGTGGCAGTCCGGAACATCAAACGGACAATACTGGTGACTATTATAAAATATAATAATTATAAATTATATAGAAATAACCCACAAGGAATATTCCCGCTTGGGAGAGCAGGAAAGAGGAAACACCTGGCTCTCGCTTGCTGAAGTGGATCCGAATCTGGGAATCGTTTGATCTCCATTTACAATAGATAACAGCAGGTCTAAAATACCACATTGTTTGTTTCATATTCAGATTTCATATTTGTAAATAATCTTAATTAGCCATTTAAATTGGTGACATATATCAACATTTTCACATCATTAATATAAAATATTTGGACCATTTTACGTATTTTCATACAATCGTAAAAATATGAAATCATAAAATACAATATGACCTTTTTCGACTTGTAAGCTAACTTTGTTATTCATTCCAAATATAACAAAACAAATGCTAGAGTCGTTTTGCAGAAGTTCGAATTCAATAAAGTTTTAATATATTGGATATAGCATGCAATCTTATGATGACGATGGAAGAAAGAATTATGACAGTTTTTTATCATACCACAGAAAATCGAGGTGAATTCATCGACAAACTACAGAGAGCACGAGCTTCGGTCAAGAATTTAGTTCCTCAACCGATTTTATCCAAATCTGGATCAGCTAAACTTATAATCGGAAATTGGGCATTGTCTTGTAAAAAGTAAGTAACATTTCGATTTCGAATTATTATAATTATGATCATGATTATTTGCAGTACTTAGTGTTATGTTAATCTTTTTAACATTTTTAAGGGAAAAAGAACTTCACATACACAATACAGATGGCCAACAACAGACAACTGTGCTTAAAGAAGATTTGGCAGGTTTCATTTTCGAATCGAATAGGGGTACTAAACATTCTTTCACGGCTGAAACATTCTTAGGTAAGTGTGAAAATCCTTACAATTTAGGTAAATTTCGTTTACTGTTTTAGAAAAATATAATATATGAAAATGACCAACAGTTAAATAAATGAAATGTGTTTTTTATGAACGCTAACTGCAACTTATTTTAATATAGCAATCTTTGTAATTGTAAAATATATGAATCATTTTTTAGGTCCCGAGTTAGCCAGCGGATGGACAGACCGCAGGCCCGCGGCACCTAACAATGCCGCACCGAATCAGAGTAGGTCAAGACTTTCAGCAAAAACAGAAGCATTGAAAGCACAGGTTTGTAACTATACGGCCTATGTTAAGATTTTGAAACACCTTAGAGTTACCAAAGCCCACATCTTAGGTGAATCCCAAGATGACACAGTCAGGGCACTCCCGAAAGATAATAACGCGTCCGAGCTAGAATCTAGACTTATATTCCATAAACGATTTATGATAGGAGCCCAGTCGAACAAAGTGGGGTTGGGAGTACGAGAGCCAAAAAGGGACCAGGATATACTTAGGTCCTTTCTGAAGCAAGACGAAAATGATAAATATCGAGTGCACGCGATGAATTTGGAAATCCAAAACGAATGGTTGACAATGGGAGAGTTCTGCATACCGATGGCTTTAAAGTGGCGCACCTTGATCTATGAGTGGTCGCCGGCCCTGTTAAAATTCTATCTTAACGCCTTTCAGATGACCCTTCCAGACCAGAGTATTCTGGTAAGGTGGGGGAAAGCCACAGAAAAACAATGTTATACGTGTGGTGAGGCAATAGGGACGGCTAGGCACATATTAGTAGGATGTAGGGTGCTTCTTGATAGAGGCCAATACTCACGCCGCCACGATAAGGTGCTTTTCATCATACGCGAAGCAATGAGTCTGGCAGTAGCTAGAGCCCAAAAAGGATTGACTACTAACAGACGTCATATCAACTTTGTGTCTGAAGGTTCATCCATAAAATCCAGGAACAAACCTTATTCAATCTTAGATACTGCCCCAGATTGGACTCCCCTAACCGACACGTATGAAAAGCACTATAAAATTCCGGAGGATGTTGGGGTTTCGTCATCTAGACCGGACATATTTCTCTACTCGAAAACGACTAAATATGTGGTCCTTGTGGAACTTACTGTACCGTGGGAAACAAATATACCGAAGGACCACACACTTAAGAAAAATAAATACTATGATCTCACAAACGAATTAATCAAAAACGGTTACGTGGTTAATTTGTATGCAGTAGAAGTGGGAGCGAGAGGTATACCAGCTAAATCTCTCTATAACCTACTTAAAGATCTAGGTCTATCGAGAGCTACAATAAGCTCATTACTAGGACGAATGTCTAAAGCGGCACTAGTAGGTTCGTATCAAATTTGGTTAGGCAGGGAGGGGAACTTGGGTAGTGAAGGTGAGTGTTGATGTACATCAACAAAAGGGGCCCCTTCTAAACCTACACTTGGGTCGCAAGTCCCAGGCACTGTCCCGAGTTCCCAACTCAGCAACGCGATGGACCCGGCACCCGCACGGAGAATCCATGGATTGCTAAGAATATCGTCTCATTTGATATTACAAAAAAAAAAAAATATTTAAACTAGCATAGAACTTAATTCACAGCATGCAAGATACTAATGTAAATGTAATATATTGTTTTGTTTCCAGGAACACACAATCGTGAAAATAAGTATAAAGCTTTACCTATTTGTGAAAGTGTATGGAAAGATCTATACTTATTTCCTTGGTCGTGTTTAAATACATAATAATGCACACGAAACTATACGTTAGGCAAAATACGAGCCTTATATATACGATATATTTTTAGGTATGCGAACGTGCTCGTGCCTTGTATTCACGTCACCTGGCCAACGCCGCTACCCGCCAGCCCCGACCGCCAGTCGCGAGATTGCGCGCTCTCTTGGCTCGCATGCAGCGTCTTGCTACACAACCTACTGGTTTGTTATTACTTCTACCCCCAGATAAAATAAAGTCGTACTAAAGTAGTGCATCTCGCTCGCACTAGTTGTGCACTAAAACGAGTGTGAGTTTAGTATTACTTTAGGTGGCTTCACACGCTAGTGCTATGAGCTCCGTCTATATTATTCTTTTGGTTTAAGCTTCTAATTTTGTATTCTTCTTTTGAAATGCATGTAATGTTTTTGGCTAAATATTTTTCTATTTGTATTTTTACAGAAGATTGGCAAAACGAGCTTACTGAATCCCTGGAGCAATTGAGTGAATTACTGTGTGGAGAGGAGTTACTTTCTGCTTACGAGTTACAGTCCTCAGGCCTTGCGCCTTCATTACTGCAAGTGTTGTCTCCGCAAGCGAATGGTATGAGACAAGCTATTCTAATTGTTGATTATTTTTAGATATTCAATATTGAGATGATATTGATTACTTATTAATTATTATTAAGAATATTATTAACATGAAAAGGTTTAACTACCTGGTATTTTATCTGTATTGACATATATACATTTGCCTTTACTCAAATTGATTCGTTGATTCTAGCTTAGAAACCTTAAAATCGATGAACGTCATTTATTTAAAAATAGGAATACTTTTATAGAACCTTTTTTTTAAGATTTTTGACTTGGTGACAAGACTTAAGCCAAGCCTTATATTGTATTATATTCTAGTGATTGTTGATAATGATGGTGATGAGTTGCTGGTGCAGTAATGTATGGTAGACTTTACTAGAGGTCCCTAGGGAGATTTAGCATCAACACGAAAAGTCACAATTCACTGTAATTCACTGTACCAATATTTCCTACTGTTGTGTGCTTTAGACAGTATGTCTAAAAATTTACCTTTTTTTTTTACATAAAAACTGAAATTCACACCAATCGTATAATAAAGTATTACCGCCATACGCCCTTCATTGCGTTGGTGCCAAAACTCTCATAATCTAGTTACCGCAATAATGTGATTGGCATTTTAAAATTATTGTCACAATTCGTGGCTACACCTAGGCGTTGTTGAAATTATGGCGGTAATCATTGGCATATCACGGTATTGTAGCCCTAGCAATAGAACATGACAAGGTATATTGTGTTGAAAGTTAATCATAGCTAATGTATGGTCGGTGCGTGACGTTTGACAGACGTTGCAGGCCAGGCCGCCGAACGCTCTCGCATCGTGCGCGAGTGGGTGACGCGCGGTGGCTGCGGCGCGAGCGGCGCGGGCGGCGTGCTGGCCTCGCGCCTGGTGGCCGTGCTCGAGAGCGTGGAGCGACTGCCTGTCCACGCGCCCGCCGGCGACGCGCCGCCGCCCGCTGCTGGCACGCTGCATCACCTCACCAAGAGAATCAGGTAATCCACACACCACCAGACACGACCCGGCTTTCGATGTGCCACCTCGGGAACCAGAGTGAATCTGGTAGCGCTGCTCGCTCCCGCAATTTTGACCAAATAGCGATGATTACGGTCAATACCCACTGGAGAAGCAGCGGCGCGCAGCGGCTTTTTGTGACAAAATAATACAAACGATTTTGAATCTTATCTACGGGAGAAAAAAGCCATAGTCATTTGAAGCCGTAGGCCCCTCCTTCGGTAGGTTTTATGTTCATAATAAAACTTCTCGTTCGCATCCGATACACGGTCGACGCGTCACTAGCATCATCTATTCTTAAGTATCAATTAGTCCTAAATATCAATATAGCAATCAAACATAGCTTCTCTATCAATCTCCGGTATCCCATGCATCGAATTGGTCCTTCGAGCTGGATAACAATTAGTCCTAAGTATCACTGTTAGCTAGTCAAAATGTGAAACTTTGATCAAACAGCTACGCAAATCTAACAGAAATTTGGTTCAGGGATATATTATAGTCTGAAATAACACATAGTTTACTTACTTACGGTTAGATTCTTATGGTTTGTGGAAACGGGACCAATATTCGAGCTACAAGTTAATCTAATATATACATAAGTGGTTTTAACAACTCTATAATGATATCAAACTGCCAGACAGATGTGCGATAGAGAGAACACTATAGCAAGAAACGAAGCAAGCTGAATGCTGATTTTAGCTGGACTCTCATTCTTTTCTGCAATTCAATCCATTCTGAACAGCTGCCCAACTCTCAGATCTCTGATGATATTTCAACAATGTCTTTGTAAATTACAAGAGTAAAATATTTTCAGGCTACGCGTCGAGCGTGCGCAAGAAGAGACCTCCGAAGAAACAACCACGAATACGAATACGAATAATGGGAACAACGCAGCTCGTAACCTAAAGGTGGAGGCGTTGACGACGGTGCGCCAACTAGAGAGGTTCCTTGCCAAGTCTGTCGCGCGCCAGTGGTACGATATGGAGCGGTCCACCTTCAATTTCGTACAGAAGATAAAGGCCGAAGCGCCCATTGTTTTTACGTACGATGTAAGTTTTGATATGGAAATATTCTTCTTTGCCTTGATGATGTACCGATCTGGATGTAAAAAGTGTTAAATTTATATAATTGTATAAACAAACTAAGATCGAAACAACAAAATAAATATTATGTATTAAGTAATGGTTCATCCTTTATTAGAATAATTTCTTGCACATTATTTGTCTTTACTATATTTATAATTGACATCGTTTTTTTTTCAGCACGACTTCGATGAAAATGGTATTCTTTATTTCATCGGCACTAACGGAGGTACTTGCGAATGGGTTAACCCTGGTGCTCACGGACTAGTCAGCGTGTGGTCTTCCGATGGCAGACAGTTGCCTTACGGACGGGCTGAAGACGCTCTGTCAAGGTCCCCGGAGCCACTTAACGTGCACACGAATGATGACAGAAGGGCTTTTATAGCAGTCGATCTTGGCTTGAATGTAATACCTTCAGCGTATACATTACGCCACGCTCGCGGATATGGACGGTCAGCACTTAGGAACTGGCTGTTTCAAGTAAGTGGATTAGTGTTAAAAGATATCGCTCAATGCACTCTCTCTAATATAATAATAATATGCTTATTTTGATCACTTAGGTGTCGATTGATGGCGTGACTTGGAATACATTGTTGGTGCACAGTGATGAACAAGCTCTGCAAGAGCCGGGCAGTACGGCCACGTGGCGCGTTAGGGGTGATACCGCCTATCGTTATCTACGAATTCAGCAAAATGGCAAAAATGCAAGTGGTCAGAGCCATTATTTGTCGCTTTCTGGTCTTGAAGTCTATGGCAAGGTAAGTTTAATGTAATTCAAGACGCTTTAATGCTACATTGGAGTTAGTTCTTGTGGCTTGATTCTTAAAATTAATCTGTTGCAATCTGAATGAATTTTACGCGTTGCTTTGTATTCAAGTGTACCGTTATAACCTGTCGAATCCAATCTACAAATGTAGCAGCTACTGAATACGGTAGCGGTTAGATTGGTTAATTGAAACGGCTTAGCTAACTTAATTGTTTTTTGCCTTTGTTTTGTAATAATTATTATTCTAATAATTATTCATATAATTATTATAATGGTTATTCAAACGTACATATACTTACGCCTGTTCATCTCAGTAGGGGTAGGGAGAGGTGTTTTAACACCGACATTTCGCCGGACATCACCTTCTACGACAACCACAGGAAAAGATGGTGTGGCTCAATTCTACTCCACTGGGAACCAACAAAGCATTTAATGATTCCTTTGTGTTGTATAGGTGGTAAGCGTGTGCGAGAACGCGCCGCGTCAAAGCGGCAGCTCCAACGGTAACGCAAGCGCCGTGGGGGGCGGCGCGGGCTGCGGCGGCGGCGGCGCCCGAGCCCGGCGCTGGGCGCGCGGGGCCCGCGGCGTGTGCGCCGGCGCGCGGGTGCTGCGCGGCCCGGACTGGAAGTGGCGCGACCAGGACGGGCCGCACCCCGCGCTAGGGACCGTCACTTCGGACCTGCATAACGGATGGGTGGATGTCAGGTACGTTGTACAGGGTTACTGGCAACACGACGTATTGCTGTCAGGGGGTGTAAGAGGACCCAAAATGCTACAATTTTGACCTATGGGGATATATATATAGCAATATTTATTTATTTTGAAAAAAAGACTACGCGCTTTGATGGACATAAAACACTAGATAAAAAAGTAACAGCCTAATTATATTTTATTTTACTATACTTTAATTTTTATTCAAATTGCATAATTGAAAGAATTTAAAAATTCTTTTTGAATTGAATTTTAAAGAATTCATAATTAGCTGGCAATTATGGATTACACTGACTGGGATCGAGATGTACAATACGACAATATCATTGACCAACCGTTAATAATAAACGTCACGGATAGCTGCAGTTCAGACTCAGATTTTGAAGATCCGATTGACCCTGTATCAGATTCAGATTGATATAAATAAAATACAAACTCAAAGCATTTGTTTTATATTTCCAACAAATTATCGATATTTTGTTTATCGATGGGTCCCTTCTTAGTCGATAACAGCTTGACGACTTAACATTTGCAGCACGTACCATGTACATTTGCATTGAGTTTTTTTTCTATTATTTCCGAACATTACGTAATAATTTCTTAATATTCATTTTTATAATTTACAATTGTACACAATTATGATTTTTTCGTCTTTTTAATGGACCTCTAAAGGATTTGATGTGATAGGACGTCAGTACAATGTTAAGCGCTAACGAACTGTCATACGGATCATCATTCAGCGTGCGGATTATAGAACCAAATTTATATACTAACTTTCTTCGTTTAAGTAGTTGTGTTTGTTTAATCTACTTGATAAGTTTGACAGTCTATTTTAACAAGATCTCTTTCTCTGTGTAAATCAGGTGGGACCATGGCGGACGAAACTCATACCGCATGGGCGCTGAAGGAAAGTTTGATTTGAAAGTGGTGAGCGGCGGCACTACCAGCGGCGAAACTAAACAAGGCCGCAAGAGTCATTCTACGCCAAGCCTACCCGATGCTACTGCGGTAGATCATCAGGTGAACACATACTTCTTTACTGAATCTATTAAATATTATAGCTAATTTGGTGAAATATTTTATTCACTTGCTCTCTTCTGTTTATTGCCTGGGAGAGCACGTTAAGCCGTCGGTCCCGGTTACCATACAATACCAGCTGTGGAATTCGTTGTAAAAAGATTTAGCTTTAAAAAGTCCAACAACTCGGGCTGACTACAGAATTTGGATATTGTCATGGGTTGTGGAGATCTGTGCCCCGAGCACGAATAATATTCGAATTCGTAACGTAAACATACGTTTACGTTACGAATTCGAATGTTATATATGCTTGAGGCACTGATGGTAGTCGCATCACGTAAAATATCGAAGTTTGGACTTTCGTAGTTAGACTGATAATCGCATCTACTTAGTTGGGATAAGGGTCGAAGGATGACTGAATATGTCATCCTGTAACTATATCTCAGGATACTTGCTTATGAAAGAAGTTCTGAAGGTTTTTAAACTTAGTTATTTGTGCATTATACAGGTGTCGGTAGCTTCAACTGAGCAAGCATCGTCAGCTGATAACATATCAAGCGAAGAAATGGCGAGTAACATGTCGCGACCCCGGACCCATGCCACTGATCTCTCAGCCATTAATAATTCTACTCACCATATCAATACCGGTGCGTACTATGACTTTTTTTTTCTTTGTTTGGTTAGACAACTCATACAATAATGTTGGTATTTCTACGCCATTTGATAATGAGAATGAAAATAAAAATGAATAGCTACGACATAATGCATTGAATATTATTATTGAAAATATAGGTATTTGTTGTTGGCGTTCAGAAGATTTCACTTAATTTAGAGTAAAATATAATATTTAAATTATTAATTTTAGATCTCGCAACAATAGTTGAATCACTAACGCTAGGAGCGGAGAGCAATAATTGCATGACTGATTTGGGCAACACTTCATTTACAAATATGGAAATGGGTCCAACAAGCATCACTGATATTACCAAACCTTATCCAGCTAAAGAGCCAGTACCGGAAACTAACAGCCAAGAGGTTAGTATCACAATAATGACAATAAGATTGTACTTGCAAATATCTAGTGAATGGTTATACAAAATTAGGATGAGTGATATTAATTTTGCGTTTAAAAAATGCTGTATTAAGTTTTTTTTTTTTGTAAGGCAAGAGTTAGATGAGTGTCTAACTCTTGCCTTACAAAAAGAATTAGAATAAAATATATGGTACGCTGTCAATAATAATAGGTACGATTTACGTTTGCACATCGATATATATTTACAGGAACACGAATATAGTGCTACTTATTGACTGTCTAATCGTGAGACGTAGGGGTGACACTATAGATGGCAACTAGGATTTACTAATTGATATACATCGGAAATCTGGGTTTAATCTCTCCTCGTCTAAAAATGTTGAATTGAATGCATGGTATGCAAATCAGTGTATTCATTCGGGTCGGGCTTAGTGGATTCAGCCGGGTAGGGTCGCGTTGGGTTTCGTGGGTCGGGTGTGCAAGTGCGCGTGCGTGCTTGCGTGCGTGCGTGCGTGCGTGCGTGCGTGCGTGTGTGCGTGTGTGCGTGTGCTGACGCGCGCTACTGCGCAGGCTCGGACGGCGCGGCCCGGCGCGGACGCTGCGCGCAACAGCGCCAACGCTCTGCTGTCCAGTGAACTGCTCGCGCTGCCCGCCTCGCTGCTGCACGAGCTGCGGAACACTGCCAACCGCCTGCACATAAAGGTATCGCGCGCGCACATCACGTCACTGAGCCACATAGCCACTACATACTTGCCATCACATTATCGACTATTTTATTTTGTACATATGATAAGGAAGGATTTGGTAACGGTATCTAAAGGTGCGTCCCGACTTGTGACACGAATGATGGACCGGACTGCGTGATATCGCTACAGGAAATGACGCTAAGCGTGGACGCCCTGAACGGCTCGACTCGTGACCGTGTCAGCACAACCTAGAGTATTGTGCTTGAGTCTATAAAAATGACGTATACAAAAGTCGATAAAAATAAAGATCACTAACTCCATATTACCTTGACCAGTTTTTGAAGTTATGCTTCTTTTGGCGCGTTAGGGAAAAATGATGGGAGTAAATGTTTGTTCCCAATCCATGCCTATAATTGACGAATGCAAAACAAAACTTTGATTTAAGCAAACGATACCAATAATGGCTACAACGCGTGTCATAAATGCAGTGGACACACCGTAGCAATACCAAAAATCCTTTGAAAAGACCAACTTCCGTCGGATAGCTTCGTGACACATGTTTCTGATCCGAGTCAGTACATAAACCAACGTCCACACCAGACCCGGACACTGGACAGTACATCGTACCACCGTACATTGTCTGGCCGTTTGATCCATGTCAGGCATTTTCTTCGAGTGTTCGGAATGGATAGAGGCGTGACCGCAGCCTGTAATAATTGAGCGCGTTACAAAAGTACGGTCACATTATTGGACTGGAACGCGTCAGTCCAATAATGTGGACGTACTCGCAAAAATTTCCTTAATTTGGACGCAAAATAAGCAGTCTACCCATGCTTTTCCCCGCTCGAAACCATCATATCTCATTTAATGTCGACGCTGAGAGCAGTATGTTATATCCGTAAGGTTGTTTAGACCTATTATCGTTAGCTTATCCCGATTTTCTCATTCACAATTCCATTCTTGTTCCCATTCCTTTTTTTATCTTCTTCTTTGACGGATGTGTTAGTAATAGATTCAGTTTAGTGATAAATGTATCTTACTTAGATGGATACCGAATTTTATGGAGAGTCTATTCACAATATTATAACAAAAAAAATCTTGAATAATTCGCCTCATATCACAGCATGTTGATTTTTGACTCTAGACTCAGCACTGCTCTAGGTCTTATTTAGTTTAGTTAGCTTGATATGCTGCAGATATTGCGATAACTACAGCCAGTTTAATATTATTATAAATCCTTCTTTCTCCTTAATTATTAATGTAGTAACCGTATTCTGTTATAAAATGACATACTTTGCGATGATTGTCTCCAGTGCGAGGACAACGATGGCGCTGAAAGTCAGTACGGTGATCACAAGAAGGACAATCAGTCTGGAGGCTCCAACGCGATGAGTGCTAGTGAACCAGATTTAACGCAACAGGTATTCTTCATTTCTTATAATTTATTACTTACATAAATAATATACTCAAAAGTTTTTTTTTTTCAGAGTATAAAGATGTAAAAGTCTGTCATTGGCTCCTGTCTTATATATTTCACTAGTTCCTTCTAGGCTATTAGGATGATAACATGACATATTTTTGATATAAATGTTAATAACATTTACTCTTTATTGCAAAATTATGCTTTGTTGTATTAACGATTTAAAACCTTTTATTTTAGTATTTCTAATGTCGATGTTTTTGTATTAAGCAGGGTGCGGCGCGGTTACTGGAGACTTTAGGAGTGGGTCGGGGCGCGGGTCGCGGCAGCAATCCACAGCGTGCCCCACGGACTAACCATTCGACAAGTCTATTTCCTAGGTTAGTTTTGAGTGAAATGAAAAGATAATATAATATGCTTCATGATATACACAGACCGGCAAACGAATAGACAATGTACTCTAGCTACTCAGGTGCGAGAGATTCGGTTGGGTACTTAAAAACTTAACAATCTTGTTGTGTCTTTTAATATGTTTTATTTAAAACCTCTATTTATTACAAGTCTTTTGTTTATAAACACATTTTGAAGACTAAGAGCCGAAATTGAACCACTAGTTACTCAGTTAGTTAGCCTAGTTCAGTAATATGTATTTTTATAAAAAGTCGCTCAAAGGACTCGTGCCATTGGTTCCGTCCTTTTATTGATTTTTCACTTGGTCCGCATATTCGCGGTGTTTCGCAGACTTTCTCCCTCTATGACGAATTTTGTTCAAGATATTTGACGGCATCTGTACCACCAACTTGCATTTCTTGCCAATGCTATGTTGTTGCTATGTCATTATTCTGAACTTGATTTTATTTACAGTTTGGTGCGGTTAGCTCTGTCGAGCAACTTTCCTGGTGGATTATTGTCCGCGGCACAAAGTTACCCCTCGCTTGCTCCAAATGCACAAAATGCTCTCACGTTATCACTGACATCTACATCAAGTGAAAGTGAACAGGTAACTAATGATATATGCACGTAAAAGTTTATACCAATATTACTTTATTATAATCGACTTCAAAAACAGAAGGAGGTTTGAAAATTCTTTAGTCAATTTGCGTATGTAATGCTTAATTCTTATTTAAATCGATATTGCATAAAAATAAGCAAAAGGTAATCTAAAAATCACTACAAACTTTACTATTGTAAAGTATCGTGTATTATTTGAAAACCAGCGTGTCACACCTTAACTTAAGCTGTTTCGAAGACGACGGCGACCTCTCTGTCGTAGCGTAGTGGTAGAGCGTTCAACTGCTAAGTTAGAGGTCACGGGTTCGTTCCCGTTCAGTGTAAATATAAGAATGAATATGGTATGTTTGCATATTCCGTTGTAGAATATTTATTATAACTATCATTTGGTTTTTCAAAGGTGTCATTAGAAGATTTCCTAGAGTCTTGTCGCGCTCCGGCGTTACTGACTGAACTCGAAGATGATGATGACGCGGACGACGCACTCGATAGCGACAAGGAAAACGAGTCCACGTACCAGGAGGTAGTGAGTATGCTTTCGGTAATTAGAATCACTTACAAAATTATGATTTATGTTTGTTCTATGTACACTATTCCTGTACTGTGCCCCTTACTGCCATAACTCTTTTACTGTATGTATTTTTTCCAAACTGATATCATTTATAGTGATATCAGTAACGTAGAGACGGTTCTCAAGTGTCACAGTAGCGACACCACAATCTCTTTTATACTTCTGGACCGTCAAGATATAATTATCACGGGCCATGTACTACTCATGTCGAAAGACTGTCGACGGGCCGGAGCTGGATCCCTGTAAAGATATTGTTTTGCTATTTAACTAACATCTCAGTAGCAAAAATTCTCGCCACAGACGTGTCCAGTCGACTTGCTCCTAGAATACTTTGTCCAATGTAATTGTAAAAGTATTATGTTCAATTAAATAAGTATGTTATGATATTAAAAATATGAATATATATATCACCATAATTATGTACCGATCACTCAATTTTTTATGGTGATTAAATTTTATTTGTGGAAAGAGGTGAGCCCTGCTCTACCAATTGGAGTGAACTTATTATCCATCAACCGGATATTTGATTCTAAGAACTCACTGTGACAATTTAGGTGACTTAGACGCAGAAAATTCCGTACAATGCGCGTCTAGTCAAGAATAACTATATTCTGAGTCATACCATTGTAAAAGTGTTGAGGGCGGGAGTTTATTCTTATTATTCTTAATATACGTTTCACAGGTGTCAAGAAATCTCCTTTCTCTTATGGAGGAAGAAGCTTTAGAGGCAGTGCGAGTTAGCACTGGAGGTGGGCAGGGGCGTCCACGAAAACCGTGGGACGATGACTTTGTACTTAAACGGCAATTTTCTGCGCTTATACCAGCTTTTGATCCGCGACCCGGGAGAACCAATCTGAACCAAACTGTTGGTAAGTAAACAACGCGTGTCTGTTGAAAATTTTTGAAATGAGTGTTGTTTGTCTTGTATACCAGGTGTCAGGGGAATGTTCCCGAAGCGGAAGGCTGTGGCAGTACTCCGGGGATATATATATATATACTATATAGTGGTATTATTTTTTTTTCGAGTTGCCGAATTTTTTTAATAAATATATTATTAATTTTATTTTTTCGTTTTTATAGCATTATTTATTCTCCATTGTATTAGGAAAGCTCAATGAAATGACAATTCATAAAAAAACATCGCTACAAAAAAGGCACGCGCTTGGCGCCATTTATTTTTTTCTGTAGAGATGTTTTTTTATTAAATTGAATTTTCATTGAGCTTTCCTAATACAATGGAGACTAAATAGTGCTAAGAAAACGAAAAAAAAAGAAAAATAATTATTTCTTTCACCAATTAGAGAAAAAAAATTATGTCAATATGTAGTATACCCGGAGTACTACTACGGGCCTTCGGCTTCGGGAGCGTTCCCCTCACATCCGGTATAATGGTGACGCATGATGAGATCAACACAAACGTTACTATCTATCCAAAATATTTTTTTTGTAAATTACATCAAGAATTAGTGCTCAAAAATTTATGCTTGACATGTATTTCAGATCTGGAAATACCACTGAACGAATCATCAGACGGCGAAGATGTTAATGCTGACAACACGGAAAACGCAACTGGTTCAACTAGTACAAACGCCATAAATGCTATGAACGCTGCGAATGCTGCTAATGCCAACTCTTCAACGAATTCTGGTAACAGCAACGGTCGTTTGCCGGCCTTGCGGTTAGTCCTGAGTGCGGCCGGGGCGTCACTAGCGCTAGAGCGTCCGTCTTGGACCCTGTACCGCGCGGTACTAGCGCTCAACGCGCGATTGCCTGCACACGATACGCATCGAGACACCACTTATACGTAAGCTATGTCTTTGCATTTTTTATTTTAACCAGATCTTGCTTACATTTCCTGGAATTCTGAAATAATGTTATCTTAATTTTAAAACTTTTTTCCTTAAGAACCATTACAACATATTAAAAAACTTAAAATCAAAAACATCGTTAGTTATGAGGGGTGACCAAAAGAAACAGCGGCTCATTAATATGAATAGATTTTGTAATGTGTCAGATTTTACAGAGTGGTCGACTATTTTTGTATTCTTGATTATTTTATAACTGTATCATATATAATTTTGTTTTATCAGATTGACTTATAAAGAAATCGAGGGTATGGAGACGTTCGCCTCGTCTAGTGATAGCGAGGACGATGAGCCTTGTGATCCAGGTAATTATTATTTTTCTATTCTGTTTATATTACTAACTAAACGATAGTTAGATAGCACAGTATCATCTCTATTCAGAATAGTACTCCATCTTAAGTCGATGTAATGAGACTTTTGTACGCAAACCTCATAATTCCGCTTGCAGTCTGTTAAGAGATTTAGTAAATTTTATTCTTAGTCTTATATTTATTTTTGTATAAGGTGTTCGTTTTGATTGTATCCACATCCTAGGCATTTTATAGATTGCCGAGTGCGTAGCCTGTAGTGCATCAAAAGTTATCAAAAAAAAAAACATAAATGTGGGTTTAAAAAAACAACTACGAAAGGAGTTCTGTTTCCGCCCTTAGCCTTCTAATCTATATCTATTTAGGTAGGGTCGCAGTTTTCACACTGCGCCATTTGACTTGGATAGATTAGGAAAACTGCGGGAGCTCCTTCCTTCCTTCGTAGTTATTTTTTTTAGAATTGTCTATTTTTTCACACTTTGCCGGTGGAAGAATAGGCATTCTATATCATAGCATACATTGCTTACTTATTGTATAGTATACCTGCATTGTACTGATTGCCGGTAACATACATATTAGTTCCTTTAACACTACATGGAGATATCAATTGTTTTCAGGTGTATTGATGACCTTGTTAATGATCGTTGTTAAAACTACGTGTGTGTTGTTGTTAGAGCGCGGGCTGGCGGGCGCAGAGGGCGCGGAGGGTGCCATGGCGACGTGCTGCGTGCGCGTGCTGCGGCGGCTGCGGCTGGCGGCGCCGGCGCTAGCGCCCGACGCCTTCGTGTCCACGCGCCTCACCAACAAGCTGCACCAGCAGCTGCAGGAGCCGCTCACGCTCGCCGCCGCCGCTACGCCGCTCTGGTACGGCGCCCTATCTCACACACTCACTCATTCAATTACTCACTCGTTCGCTCATTCACTCATTCACTAACTCACTCACAGATTCACTTACTCACTTGCCCACTCGCTCACTCACTTATTCACTCATTCGCTTACTCACTCGGTCACTCGCTCCCTCAACTCTCCGTAACCCAGATGTCGATTCGGCGGAAATATGGTGAATTTAGGTGATAATACCGTGACCTTTTTAAGGGTATGGCATAAGTATGTCGTACAATATACACATAAGTGAAGCATTTCTCGCGACTTAAAGACGTGCTCCGAGAAATACTAACATCACTCGTTTATCGCCCTGCTACTAAATTTGTGTACCTACTTTACAGAACTCAAAAGTAAACACATGCCTATAACTCTATTTATCTGTTGTTTTTATTATGTTATATTACGAACCATCGAACACATTACATTACATTCACATTTAAAATCTAATGGAAACATCCATGGGAGTCACGCATACTCGTCACTATACTGTATACAAGCTAGTCCGAATTGCCGAATCAAAAGGTTTTAAAAAATTTATGATTCAGAAACCCTTTTATCGATTAATCCGGAAATACTAGAAATTTTAGTTTAATATATTATTCTTGTGTGTTTTAGGTGTCAACAGCTAAACGATTGGTGTCCATTCTTATTCCCTCTTGAGACCCGCCAGATGTTCTTCGCATGTACTGCTTTCGGCACGTCACGTACTATCGTCTGGTTGCAAGCTCAGAGGGACCGTGCACTCGACAGACAAAGGTGATATGCCTGATGCAACTATTCATAATATTTTGCAGTTGCATTGTTACTAGTAAGTGAGTTCATACAGAAAACGCCCAGGGGTCCGTTTCATAAAACTACAATTTTCAAATTACAAGTACAATTCGATGTACATTACGTAGGTATTGGTCATTTAAATAGGTTTTATAATATATGGCCAATTAACTACGCAGTGTACATCGAATTGTACTTGTAATTTGTAAATTGTAGTTTTTATGAAACGGGCCCCAGGTCACGGAGCTTTTACAAGTGCTATTTTTTGTTGTAGGTCTGGTAACACAGTATCGCCGAGGCGTGCAGAGATAGAGGCTACAGAGTTCCGTATGGGACGCTTACGTCACGAGCGCGTTAGGATACCTCGCCAACCCGACTTGCTTCGTTCTGCCATGCAGGTATGTAAATTGTACACTCATTGTTTCATATGAACCAAAGATGAAGTTAAGTGCAGTAGGTTAGAGATATGTTTGGCAATTCTGAGATCCCCAGTTTTTATTAAGATAGAGGCTGGCAGCCTTATAAGAAACGTGTTGCTCGTTTTTCTTCTACCAATACATCAAGGTTTTTTGGCCTAATGATCGACTTTTCTGTTATTTTACTACTCGATTATTCTGCTGAAAGACGCGTATTTTCCTGCCATGCTAAGGCTGCAGAACTCGCAACTATCAGTTACTGTTTTGACAGGTCTAACTTGAATACTCAGGTCAGACTTTATAACTATTGTTTTATTCAGCATAACACTTTACCAATCATTCAATTGCAACATACGCTTTACAAGTCTTTTTCCCCTTTTCACAAGAAGACTTACATAATATTAATTTCCGTAAACATTTAAATTATGTATTAGAAAATCGGCATACTAATAAAAACGTTTACTTTCGCAGGTGATGCGTGTCCACGCGGGTCGTAAGTCGGTCCTCGAGGTAGAATTCGCGGGTGAAGAGGGAACGGGCCTGGGCCCGACGCTCGAGTTCTACGCGTTGGTCGCGGCAGAACTGCAGCGAGCCGACCTGTACATGTGGCTTAATGATCACGCCACGCAAGTCAATGATGATGATAACGCGCCTCACCATCTTGTGCTGCCTTTAGGTATGGACACGATATACCATATATTACAAACCACGATATACTACTGCTAAATGATTTTTACTTATATTGATAATAATTAAGTGGGTGTTACTAAATCAGTATAATGGTATATGTATAAACACTTAGGCACTTCAAGCATGTTGCCTGGCGCTAGTAATACTGTTTGGGGAGGGAGAAAGTTTCTTACGGTAATAACTCCCGTAAAAGCAAAGATAAAACAAATGAGGAGTAAAAGCGCGAGCAAAAAGCAAGCCCTGCGGTTGAACATGTTACAAAGTCCGTGATATCTGTTACCGTGGGATTTGTCTAATGCTAACCGCTACTCGTCACCTGTTAAATCTAAACATCCAGTGATGATGATAAATATTTCATCATTTTCTTCACAGAGAAACCTCCAGGTTACTACGTTACTCGGGCAGGAGGCTTGTTCCCAGCGCCTCTACCCCAGGACGCCCCAATCTGTGATAAAGTTTGCAAATATTTCTGGTTCCTGGGTGTATTCTTAGCTAAGGTATATTTTCTTATTATTTCATGGACATTTATTGTTAGAGCTTTATTTATATTGACGCCGGTTGACCAAACTTTTACTTTTGACAAAGATTTTTTCGAATATATTTACGACTAGCTGTTGCCCGCGGCTCCGCCCGCGTGGATGTCGGTTATCGTGTAGTGTTGATCCGACGCTATTGAGCATTAAATTCGCCTCTCTACTCAACTTTGTCCTCGACTATGTACTCACCTCTGTTCTCGACTTTCTACTCGCCTCTATATTCGACTCTCCACTCGACTTTCTACTCGCCTCTGTATTTGAGTTTATACTTGACCCTGTATAATGACTTCTCTGTTCCCCTCTCTACTCGACTTTGTACTTTTCTCTATACTCGCCTTTCCACTGGCCTCTCTACTTGACCATCCATTCAATTTTCTTTTCACCTGTCTACTTGACTCTCCTCACTTGCCTATCTACTCGCACCTCTACTCAAATCTCTATTCGATTTCTACTCGCTACTACATTCACCTTTCCACTCGCCTCCCTATTCGCCTTTACAGCATACTATTTGATTCTATACTCGCCTCTCCACTGGCTCTCTAGTCGCATATCTACTCGCCCCTGTAGTCGACTCTACTCGACTTCCAATCTTTACACGCCTATTCACTCGTCCCTATAACAATCTCTACTCGCCTCTCCACTCGCTTCTATATTTGGTTCGCTACTCGACTATATCCGTTCCGAAGCTCTAATCCACCTTTGTACTATATTTCATGAGGACATCTTAAAAGAAATTCTTACTATTTATGCCATATTCACCCCCTTTTTTGTGCCATTGAAAAATTAGAAACTTTAATCCCAACGCCCTATTCCGCTCCCCCCCTCCCCCTTCTAGCCCTTTTTTCGCGATAAGGGGTCGCCTACATATGTCCATTTTCGAGCTCTAATCCATCTCTGTACCAAATTTCACCAGGATATCATCAAAAATGACAAACTTTCATATTTACTATCTAGTCCTTATCCCCCCCCCCTTTTACCACATTATTCACAATCAAAGGTAACATATGTCCGTTACCAAGCTCTAATTAATCCCTGTACCAAAATTTCATCATCTTAAAAACTGTTAAATTTTAATCCCTTATGACACCCCCCCCCCCCCCCTATGCCTCCATTTTCGCGTCAATAGGTAACCTATGTTCGTTCCCAAGCTTCAATGCCTATGTTCGTTCCCAAGCTCTAAACTATCGTTGTACCAAATTTCATCAGGAAATCTTCAAAAATGACAAACTTTCATCCCAAGGCCTTAGTCCCCCCCCCCTTCTACCCACCTTTTTGTGATTAAAGGTAGTCTGTGTCCGTTCCCAAGCTCTAAACTATCTCTGTACCAAATTTCATCACAAAATCTTCTAAAACGATAAACTTTTATCCCAAGGCCCTGGTCCCCCCCTTCTTCCCCCCTTTTCACGATAAAAGGTAACTTATGTTCGTTCCCAAGCTCTAAACTATCTCTGTACCAAATTTCATCAAGAAATCTTCAAAAATGACAAACTTACATACCGAGGCCCTAGTCCGCCCCCCTTCTACCCCCCTTTTCGCGATTAAAGGTAGCCTATATCTGTTTCCAAGCTCTAAACTATCTCTGTACCAAATTTCATCAAGAAATCTTCAAAAATGACATACTTTCCTCCCAAGGCCCTAGTCCCCCCCCTTCTACCCCCCTTTTCGCAATAAAAGGTAGTCTATGTCCGTTCCCAAGCTCTAAACTATCTCTGTACCAAATTTCATCGGGAAATCTTCTAAAACGATAAACTTCTATACCAAGGCCCTGGTCCCCCCCCCTACTACCCCCCTTTTTGTGATAAAAGGTAGTCTATGTCCGTTCCCAAGCTCTAAACTATCTCTGTACCAAATTTCATCGGGAAATCTTCTAAAACGATAAACTTCTATACCGAGGCCCTGGTCCCTCCCCCCCCTTCTTCCCCCCTTTTCGCGATAGAAGGTAGCTTATGTTCGTTCCCAAGCTCTAAACTATCTCTGTACCAAATTTCATCAAGAAATCTTCAAATGTGACAAACTTTGATACCAAGGCCCTAGTCCGCCCCCCTTCTACCCACCTTTTCGCGATAAAAGGTAGCCTACTTCCGTTTCCAAGCTCTAAACTATCTCTGTACCAAATGTCATCACGAAATCTTCAATAATGACAAACTTTCCTCCCAAGGCCCTAGTCCCCCCCTTCCACCCCCCTTTTCGCGATAAAAGTTAGCCTATGTCCGTTCCTAAGCTCTAATCTACCTCTGTACCAAATTTCATTAAGATATCTTCAGAAATGACAAACTTTCTTAAAAACTTTCATCCCCTATTTCCCCCCCTTAAACCCCTTTTCTCGTGATAAAAGGTAGCCTATGTCCGTTCTCAAGCTCTAATATACCTCTGTTCCAAATTTCATCAAGATCGGTTCAGCGGTTTAGGCGTGAAAGCGTAACAGACAGACAGACAGACAGACAGACAGAGTTACTTTCGCATTCATAATATTAGTATGGATTCATTGAAAATATTTTACTCCATAAATATATAATTTATATTCTTACTATGTTACTAAAAATTGCGACCTAAACACTTTTGTTGTTTTAGTACCCTCGAAATTTAGATTTTTGTCTTTACTATGGTTAATAGATAGTGCACATCACATCAACATAATACAAAGTCGTTATTGGAATAACCGCATAACCTGGGTATAATTTTATGGTATAGGTATTGCAAGACGGCCGACTTGTCGACCTACCGCTGTCGGAACCCTTCTTACGGATCATGTGTGGTGAAGAGCTTACTAACGATTGTCTTGAAGACATCGATCCTATTCGACACAGGTAAGGGGTATTGCTTCACTACATTTAATTAAGTTTATAATAAGTGACTCTTGAAAGACTTGAGATGCATTGAGATTGATAGATCATGTCAAAACACCATTTTCTTCTTATTGCTTCACTATCTTTATGTCACATTGATGACTACATAATTTTATAAGAAGTAACTCTTATAAGACTTTTGAGATGAGTTGAGTTTGATAGATCATGTCAAAACACCATTTTCTTCTTATTGCTTCACTATCTTTATATCAAATTGATGACTACAGAATTTTATAAGAAGTAACTCTTGAAAGACTTTTGAGATGAGTTGAGTTTGATAGATCATGTCATAACACCATTTTCTTCTTATTGCTTCACTATCTTTATATCAAATTGATGACTACAGAATTTTATAAGAAGTAACTCTTGAAAGACTTTTGAGATGAGTTGAGTTTGATAGATCATGTCAAAACACCATTTTCTTCTTATTGCTTCACTATCTTTATACCACATTGATGACTACAGAATTTTATAAGAAGTAACTCTTGAAAGACTTTTGAGATGAGTTGAGTTTGATAGATCATGTCAAAACACCATTTTCTTCTTATTGCTTCACTATCTTTATATCACATTGATGTCTACAGAATTTTATAAGAAGTAACTCTTGAAAGACTTTTGAGATGTATTGAGATTGATAGATCATGTCAAAACACCATTTTCTTCTTATTGCTTCACTATCTTTATATCACATTGATGACTACAGAATTTTATAAGAAGTAACTCTTAAAAGACTTTTGAGATGAGTTGAGTTTGATAGATCATGTCAAAACACCATTTTCTTCTTATTGCTTCACTATCTTTATATCACATTGATGACTACAGAATTTTATAAGAAGTAACTCTTGAAAGACTTTTGAGATGTATTGAGATTGATAGATCATGTCAAAACACCATTTTCTTCTACTTGCTTCACTACCTTTATATTACATTGATGACTTCAGAGTTTTATAAGAAGTAACTCTTGAAAGACTTTTGAGATGAGTTGAGATTGATAGATCATGTCAAAACACCATTTTCTTCTTCTTGCTTTTTGTTTCACTACATTTATATCACACTGATGACTACAGAATTTTATAACAAGTGACTCTTGAAAGACTTGAGATGAATTGAGTTTGATAGATCATGCACCATTTTCTTCTTCTTCATCCTAACGTTAATCCCAATCGCATCCGAAGCTTTCAACTTAGAGTTTGAACATTTTTTTAAATTTTTTTTTAAAGAATATTAGCAACTGAAATTATCGAAATTACTAATATTCCCTCTAACCAAGCTAAATTGCTTGTACTAGGAGTAGGTTCACGTCGGTAGTGTAATGGCCAGGATTCGAACCCGGGATCTCTCGATCGTAAGGCCGACTCCTTAACCACTACGCTACCGGCGCGTTTTTATCACGAGTTTGTGAACTTTATTATCTTTAGAGGATAATTTCAAATTTTGATTCGAATACTTTATACATCTTTTTTAGATTCCTACTATTCGATTATCATTTTTCAGTGATAACAAAAATTATACTAATTTTCCATTCTGTTTATAGATTCTTGCAGAATGTGTTAACAGCAGCAGAGGCATATGAAAAGTTATCGCGAGATTCCAGCTTAGATTCAGATACGCGTAACCGGCTTGCGAGTGAGCTCACGGTGGAAGGCGCGACCTTTGAACAATTGGCGCTAACTATGACGCATGTGGCCGCACACCCCGACGTCGCAGTCGCCGTGCAACCTCTCTGCGATAGTGGCGAGAATATAGAGGTACGTGATACATTCATTTAGGAATATTTCTGGATCCTGATTCTGTTAATTTTCAACGCATAACACTAAAGTCGAAAGCTTGGGATATGTGTGTAATCGGGTGCGTGCCAATTGCCGTCAAGTGGGTACTTTGCCATGGATTGTATGATTACTGTCGGATGGAGAACATAATCCTTAGTAGCCTTCTACGACATCAACGGATAGAGATGGGATGGCGTTATTCTAGTTCACCAAAAAGTAACACGGTAATAATAGAACATTGTGGTACAAAGTTGGCAGCACGAGTTCGACGCCCCTGGTGTTACCCACGTCCATAGGCCGCGGTAACCACTTTCCATCAGGTGGTCGGTGTGCTGGACTGCCACCTAAGTGGTATAAAAAATTGTACAAGTGTGTAATGTTAGTTATTATCGCTGAGGCGCCAAGCCGAGCCGTCAGGTGAGGGTCTTAAGAGTGCCAAGGGCGGTAATCATCAATACACACGGGTATCATTCACACGACGATTTTCAACACCCTTGTGAAGAAAATAATTCTAAAATATCATTTCTTATTTAGAGAAACAATAAGTAAATTTGCTATTAGTAAAAATAAAATTAGGTGTTTTTGATGGCATAGCGGTCTTGTCAAATAGATTGTTATCTGAAAAATTAATGTTCTGTTGTTATTTTGGATGTTTCATTATTTGTGTAGGTAGGTGAATTCCAAGCACTGTACGTTCTTGGTATTTCGCCAGTAGGACGCAGCTCAGATCAAGGTTTAATTTGCTTGTGAATAATAGTAACGAAAAAGTGTCCTTGTGTGCCTAATTGCGTTGCAATTAAATCCACTTTATGAGCAAGTGTGTTGCAATTCCCGTACAGGTGGGCGGACACAACGCGCGCGCATACGCCGAGGCGAGCGCGCGGTGGATAGTGCGCGAGGGCGTGCGGCGGCAGACCAACGCGTTCCGCCGCGGCTTCGGCGCCGTGTTTCCACCGCGCCGCCTGCGCGCCTTCTCCGCCGCCGAGCTGCGCCTGCTGCTGTGCGGCGAGCGCGGGCCCGTGTGGACGCGCGACCACCTGCTGCAGTATACCGAGCCCAAGCTCGGCTACACGCGTGACAGGTGAGCGCACTTGTATAAGTTCCGGTGAATATTTAGAACAAAAGTAAGACAGCTTACACGTTGTTGAGCACAACACTACGGATGGCGCCGGGACCCACGCTCTTGCTGTGCTGCGTGGACGACATTGCCCACACGATATCGTCCACGCAGCACAGCAATGAAGTGCACGTGGGACACCAATCAATCCATTGTACATCTCTTGTGTTATAAATAACATCTTTATACAGTTCGCTAGTTTCAATTCTTTATCAGAATCCCGCATACGCAACAGACGTGCATACGGGTCAACCAAAAAGCATTAAAGGGACTGATCAACCAAAAAACGCTAGAATTTTTTGAGCCCGTGATTGGTTTAATATACTGTTGGCTAATTGGGGCGGTTCGGTCGTCGCGTCCCGCAAAACTATCAGAGACCTGAGAGAACACCCTATTGATATCAAAATTGATGATTGTAACTGTTAATATTTGCGACAGTACATATTTATAAATACTATTTTATGGACCTACCTTACGCCTGTCCCTTTATTATTATCTAAAGAGTATGATGTAACATTAAACTTTTACTAATATGAATTTACTATTTATTTGTAGTTTTTTTTTGTAATTATGTAACATGGATGTATTTTTTCAGCCCTGGATTCCTTCGACTAGTAGATGTGCTAGTGGAGATGTCTCTTCGAGAACGAAAGGCATTCCTACAATTTGCGACTGGATGCAGCAGCCTACCACCCGGTGGCCTCGCGAATTTGCATCCCAGGCTCACTGTTGTGCGAAAGGTATTTTGATAAACAATATTTATTGGTACCGCACCATCTGCGGTACTACTTTGGCCATGAGTTGTCTGCGAGGTGTCCTGATAATATGGTTTGTTAATTTGTAGGTTGACGCCGGCGATGGATCATACCCGTCTGTAAACACATGTGTTCACTACTTGAAGCTGCCAGAGTATTCGTGCAAAGAAGTTCTGCGAGAAAGGTTACTCGCGGCGACCAACGAGCGCGGCTTCCATCTCAATTAATGTCAGCAATAGCCGTTGTCCGCATGCTAGTTAGTGCCTAGACGCATAGAATTATGTTGAAAATTTCAAACTATTGTTAGTTATGCACTTACCTCTAACAATAAATGGATTTAGTGTAAAAATAGTAATTGTCTTTGTGATAAGCAATATTATATATCAGTAGCCTTTATTCCAGACAACCAAATGATAAATGATTCGAACTATATAGTGCTCTTCAAACACATAAGAAGTTAGTTATTTTTAACATAGATAGTATAATAATATTATGCCAGCTCATAATTCTAAACTGATCTCTTGAAACCATATTTTTTCAAGACATTGGACTAATATGTATCTTAAGACATTGGTGTCCATTTTGTTGTCACATATTGTTTAAACTAGGGGGACTTCATAAAACAAAGAAATAATTCATTTTCATCAAAATGACATCACAAAAAAATTATCCTCCTTTGTTAGACGGGTAATTACAGCCAAATATAAATCAATGCTCTCGCAATTGAGACAGAATTAGATCATCATCATCATCATCATCATCATCATGTTCATCATCTTCATCATCGTCATCATCATCATCATCTTCATCATCATCTTCAATTAATCCGGGTTTGATTATACTTTACATAGTCTTTAAACTCATCATCATCCACCTGTCCTTGTCCGAGTTGGGGTCGGCGCAGAGCCCCCATTACATTTCTGTCAGATGTCTTTTTCTCAGTCACTCCCTTTCCGTATCCTCTTTTCATGCACTTCATTCATATTTTCTTGCGCGTTTCTACGCTTCTACATCCCTCGAAAATCTTAGCTTGAACTATTTTTAAAACATTGCTGTCATCTCTTAATATTATAAATTCCACGCGACAGTCATACGCTTTTAAAATTTTCATTCACTGGTGTCACTTTCATATAGTTTCTAAACTAATAATAAAAAAGATAGAACTTAGTAAAGTAATATGCATCAGAATTGGCACCATTGTCTGTTGTACTAGAATATTTATACTTATAAATACATAAATATTTTATCATATAATAGGTACAGTTCTCAATTTCTGAAAAAATGTGTTAAGTGGTAATTTTGTTTACAAACTATCATTTATATTCTATTTTAACTTTGTGAAAACAATATGCATCTGTTTATAATACTATACGGAAAAGCATTATTGTGAAAGTAAGAGGCTGCTTACTGTATCATATTTAGCGTTGGAAATTAATAGCAACATGAAGTATGTATAGAAATTAATCACAAATTTAAACGTTGACCTAAAAGTATATCTACATTATAATCAGCACTACTATTCGCAAATGTATTTTTGGATATAGATATAACATTAGAAATAAGTGATTTTTACTCGAAATTGACTTTAATAATTATCACTACACCTAAAGTGTAAATTAGATTTGTTTAATATTAGCGTGTGTTTGAGATATGTATTAAAATAAAAGACTAGGCAGGTAGGGTCATCAAAATAATGTTAGAAAATGTTTGTGCAGTGTTTATATTTAATTTCTATTTTCTCATATTGCAAATTATTCCACGCGTTTTAGGTTAGTAAATTACGATGATCTGTCAGCAACAATGATTCGAAAAATGATCTCAGAAACAGTTCTGAGTATGTGCTTCCATTATAAATTCTGGTATTGACCTCTTGGCAATTTTTTTCGAGAATATTGAAATTTCCTACAAATAGATATTATATCTACATGCATAGTAAACCAAACAGTAAATTCAATGTTTTTCAGTTATTATATTACACATTTGTATGTGACGGCAAAACTGTATTAAAGCGATGTGTGACACAGGTGAACAACAGTGATGCCGCTGCGTTCAATAGTGTACGTGATACCATAATTAGGACTGAAATGATAAAATATATAATAATCTAACTATAAGGTGTGAAACACTAATTTTGTGGGTTTCTACGAAAGATATTTAGATATGTTCCTTTAGTTAAATAATTTGGTCAACTGAAAGTTGATATATATTGTGATTTATCATTATAAAAGTAATTTACGAATTAAAATATATTTAGTTTAAATTTAATAGGTATTTAGATTAAAATTTTAACCATATGGCATGATGTAGTGCTCATTTAATTGTTGTTGAGGATTGTATCAATAAATTAAGCAAAAATCATCAGGACCTTTTTAATTACATCTTTGATCTTATTCTCAATGAAATCCCATACATTCGTCATTCTATTCTACCAAACGCCGGTCAACGAATAGGAATTATGAATGTTTTGTTTTTATATTTTTAAATGATTATTTACATCATTATATAAATATAAAAAAAGAAACAGTGCCAACAGACATTTGGTTTAAAAAAAAAGTTTTAAAATAGTAGGCTATCAGCTTTTTAGACGACCGCCATGTTGGCGCGCTTGTCATGACGTCAATGAACATGACAGCTAACAACTACACGATGTCGTGAATAGTAAGTTACAAAAGTGTTTCGGATTGTTAATTTAATAATGCAACAGGACAATTTTTTTTTTCACAACAAATAGACACCAGACGATACAACTGATATTTTTATTACGGGATATGACGTCAAAGTTCACTCCGAGTCGGAACGCCATTGGTCGGAACTGTGTACCAATAGCGTTACGTTTTAACTCATTTGAATTTCCCTCTTAACTTACGCACTTTTCGGCAATTATTTTCTTAATAAAATCGTAATTAAATTAAAAAACATTAACATATTATACGTAAATCTGAATTAATACGATTACGAGTCACATTTAAATTTGTTCAATGACTTCCTCCCGGGTATGGAGGGTAGAGGTAAGGAGAATTATCTCATATCGGAGAAAATTTGGAAAGTGTCCAGCTGTATGCGCTAAATAAAGTTCAAAAACCTTCCACAATGGCGCTGGTGGAGGCACAGGGTATGGTATAAATGGAGCAATTGTAGATGAAATTGAAGTATGCAGGGTTAAAAAAATTAATATCATTGTCGACTAAAGTAGTTAATTATTGAGAATTTCAACAACTTACGTTGTACAAAATATTTTAGTAAATATAACCTTAAAGAAATATTATAAGGAAACGTGCATTTATAATTTTATTTCGTAAACTAAATGGTACGGTTATTGATTTGACCCCGATGCCAATGTGGCGCCACCCTAAGTTAATACATTTTGATAGACACCTTTTCATATACACAGATGATTCTCCTTACCCTCTACCCGCCATATTCCCGAGCTATACTTCGTACAGTAGTTAAGGAGGTTGAGTTATGAATTTTCATGTTTGTCAGCTGCGATTTAGTTGGTGGGTTAAGTAGCGGTGACCGCTCAAACATGTAAAAAAATGGGAAAAATTCAGTAATTTCCTCCCGGCTGAAATTTAGCTAAATTACAGTTTGCGATTTAGCTGGTGGTTTAAGCAGCGGTGACCGCTCAAACATGTAAAAAAATGAGAAAAATTCAGTCATTTCCTCCCGGCTGAAAATTGGCTAAATTACAGTTAAGCCAATGTCTTGAAGGAAAAAAAAATGTCAGCTGCTTATAGCGCGATGGAAAACCTGTCAGCTGGTAAAATTTAAAATCGTCTGTCATTTCCGTCTGACTAAAAATTGGTTAAAATACAGTTAAGCCAATACCTTGAAGGAAAACAAATGTCAGCTGCCCACATCGCGGTGGAATACGCGTCAGCTGGTGACCAAAAGTTGTATGAAAAATTTAAATCGCCAGTCATTTCCTCCCGGCTTAAAAATAGAGTTAAGTCAATGCCTTGAAGGATACAAATTGTCAGCTGCAAATGCCCCGGTCGAAAATGCGTCAGCTGGTGATCTGATCAAATGCAGTCATTTCGTCCCGGCTCAAAATTGGTTAAAATATAGTTAAGCCAACATCTTACAGAATCTAAATTGTCAGTTGCCGCGGTGGAAAATGCGTCACCTAGTCACGTGACAAAATTTAGTCATGTTCTCCCGGCTCAAAATTGACCAAAATATAATTAGGCCAGTACTTAGAAGGAAAAAAAATTAGCCATAAATGAACACGAAAAACAAACGAAAACATATAATTCAGGCAACGTACGTGGCAAATGTTTTTACTGGCTACAGAACGTCTGCTGCCGATAGACCAGGTCCTTTAGGCGGGGCATGAAAAATCATCTGATGAGGCCGTCAAGCTGAGTGCCACCATTGTTAAGATGGTACGTGTCTGTAATGGTGACCCCTTTTCCTTCCTGCCTACCTTGAGCTTACTGTCCGTGTCCTATAAAATAAAAAACCTACGCCCGTGTCACAAGTCTTGGATCAGCTTGTACCATGAGTAATTTGAAAGCTAAACAGGAGCCAATCTATAATATAAATAAGTACATACAGTATTGCTGTTGTTGGACGATACGATACGATTGTTCTACGGATGGTGGATGGATAATTCTGTATTTTGGTGGCAAAGCAGTAAACCGGCGATAACATTCCCATGTTGCATTCTTGTTTTTTTTTTCTGTATAGTAAGAACGGTGTTGTTTCCGGCTAAATAATTATTTTTGCGGACTGTTAATATTTGACGGCACTTACATAACGTCTCATCAGTAAGTAAGTAATATACATGTTGCTTTTTGACAAAAGACACATTTTGAATTTACGCTCGACATTTTATGTATATAGGTCTGAAAGAAGAAAGAAAAACCGTTTATTTTACACACACTACACACTGAAATATCAACAAAAAACAAATAAAAACAAAAATAATAAAAACAAAAGAAAAAACAAAGGAAAGAAACAATACAAAGGATACCTTCGTAAAGGATATCTTTTTGTTATTTTATTGAAATGGCTCGTGCTTGTGGTCTTCAGCTTCGGGCTGCTTGCGTGGTGGCCCGGCGGGAGTACGCTAGGACCCGGCAGCGGCGAACACGCGACCAGGCGAACGAGGACCGCCTCTACAACCTGTACGTAGAGGCAAAGGAGGTCCTCAGGTCCACGATGTTCGCCGCTCAGGACTCGGCGCGAGCCGAGCTGCTGGAAGAGACCCTTTCGGGAGGCCTTATAAGGTGGCGCGGAACAAACTACGCCCCTTTGGCTCTCCGGTGTCGGAGACCCTCGAGCCGGCGTTGCTGGACGCGCTCGGGCCGGTCCTGAAGGACTGGCTCGAGCGACCACGCGGGTTCCTCTCTTTCCGGCTGGCGCAGGTGCTGTCCGGACCGTACCTGCACCGGATCGGGAGAGAGAGAAACCCGTCGAAAAAAAAGAAAAAAGGTTAGGTTAGTTATCTACTAAACGTACTACAATTACTACACGTAACCCGACCTCGTTTCAGAACAGCTGAAGCAGTTCTAAATCTTCAATCGGCTTACGGCATAACAACAAATTTTGCATCATACAAAAACTACCTACCTACCCTTGGGCGGTGGATCGGTTGGAGGGTGAGACAAATGTCAATGTAGGCATAGAATAAAAATAGAACTTACATTATAATGGAAAATTAAAAATGCAAGCAGCTGTGCACAAGGTGGTTAGGGACACCTGCCATGTAAAAGGTGCAAAAGTTGTATAAAAGGGTGGGGAAATTTTAGTCAGGACACAGTCGGCAATGCACTATTGCGCGTACCACATCATCACCTCAGTGAACGTAGAAGCCCTTATTACTCAAGATGATTCAACAGGACGTCGAACTAGTGGAACTACATCACGAAGAGGAAGAAGAATAGAACGAGAGCTTTACACTAGCAGCCGAATAGAAGATGGAGCATCAATCTCAAGAAGCATCGCCGTCGAATGGGGCGGAACTATCACCCACTCAGAGTCCGGAGAACATAACATCACCGCCACTCCCTGAACCAGTAGCACCGAAGAGACGAATTAATACTCAATGGGAGCTTTGCTAGCCACCGACGAAGAAACAGGCGATGCTCAAAGCTTACGCGAAACGCAAGCATCACTGAGATCATGGGAACGAACCCAAAATGACAACGACGAACTGGATTGCCCAATGGGTAGCACAAAACATTACGTCAACCGAAATCAATTGTCTCCTTGGAAAGTTATCGCTCGTCATACCGGAACGTGCTGATTGCATTATCACATCATTTACATCTCAACCGCAAAAAACTGGGGGCACAACAGCAATCTTGGAAAGACTTTTAGATCAAAAGAACACAAATGTTCTGCGATTGCATATATTAGTTGCCTTCTTGAATACATTACTACCGGCCCAGATCGTACAACACTTAAACACAAAGCTCTCTCTCATCTCTCATCGTCAAAAGCTTTGTGTTGACATGTGTATAGCATAAATTACAAACAACAATGAGAGATTAGAGAGGGCTTTGTGTTTAAGTGTTACACGATCAAGGCCGGTAGTAATGTACTCAAGAAGGCAAATAATACATGCAATCGCAGAACATTTGTGTTTTTTTAATCTAAAAGTCTTTCTAAGATGGCTGTTCTGCACCCAGTTTTTTTGCGGTGGAGATGTAAATGATGTGATAATGCAATCACCACGTTTCGGTATGACGAGCGATGACTTTCCAAGGAGACAATTGATTTCGGTTGACGAAATGTTTTGTGCTACCCATTGAGCAATCCAGTTCGTCGTTGTCATTTTGGGTTCGTTCCCAAGATCTCAGTGATGCTTGCGTTTCGCGTAAGCTTTGAGCATCGCCTGATTCTTCGTCGGTGGCTGGCAAAGCTTCCATTGAGTATTAATTCGTTTCTTCGGTGCTACCGGTTCCGGTAGTGTCGGTGATGTAATGTTCTCCAGACTCTAAGGGGATGATAGTTCCACCCCATTCGACGGCGATGCTGCTTGAGGTTGATGCTCCGTCTTCTCTTCGGCTGCTAGTGTAAAGCTCTCGTTCCATTTTTCTTCCTCTTCGTGGTTTAGTTCCACTAGTTCGACCTCCTGTTGACTCATCTTGAGTAATAAGGGCTTCTACGTTTACTGAGGTGATGATTTGGTACGCGCAATAGTGCATTGCCGACTGTGTCCTGACTAAAATTTTCCTACCCTTTTATACAACTTTTGCACCTTTTACATGGCAGGTGTCCCTTTTTTTTTTTTTTTTTTTTTTACGTGCGGGAAATCCCCACGGATACCCGCCCCTCCGGAGCCGGAGGGGTGGGTTATGTCGGACTCGAACCGACTAAACCGCACGCCGTCTGTGGGTCGTGGTGCTAGGCCGAAGGTGAGGTTGTCTTGCGACATATCCCTCGCACCCCGGCTGACCCAGGGCCATCCCTTTCGGTCTGGCCCTCCTCGGGAGGTGGGGACCACGCCGTCCCCGATGGCAGGTGTCCCTAACCACCTTGTGCACAGCTGCTTGCAATTTTAATTTTCCGTTATAATATAAGTTCTATTTTTATTCTATGCGTACATTGACCTTTGTCTCACCCTCCAACAGATCCACCGCCCAAGGGTAGGTGGGTAGTTTTTGTATGATGCAACATTTGTTGTTATGCCGTAAGCCGATTGAAGTTTTAGAACTGGTTCAGCTGTTCTGAAACGAGGTCGGGTTACGTGTAGTAATTGTAGTACGTTTAGTAAATTACTAACCTAACCTTTTTTCTTTTCTTTTTCTCGCTGGGAAAAATGCGTTACGAATTCCTCCCCGTCGGGGGACGAGAGGGATATGAGGGACTTCCCGGGAAGAGGTTCCCGGTATACCCACTAAACGGCTCAGCGGTACCCCCGCATCGCCTTTCTTGGAGGGGGTCTGGAAAACCTGGCAGAGCCTTTACGTCCAGTCCCCCTTGTAGAATCCCTTATTACTCAAGATGAGTCAACAGGACGTCGAACTAGTGGAACTACATCACGAAGAGGAAGAAGAATGGCACGAGAGCTTTACACTAGCTGCAGAAGAGAAGATGGAGCATCAACCACAAGCAGCATCACCGTCGAATGGGACGGAACTATCATCCTCTCAGAGTCCGGAGAACATTACATCACCTCCACTACCGGATCCGGTAGCACTGAAGAAACGAATTAATACTCAATGGAAGCTTTGCCAGCCACCGACGAAGAAACAGGTGATGCTCAAAGCTTTCGGGAAACGCAAGCATCACTGAGATCATGGGAACGAACCCAAAATGACAACGACGAACTGGATTGCTCAATGGGTAGCACAAAACATTACGTCAACCGAAATCAATTGTCTCCTTGGAAAGTCATTGCTCGTCATACCGAATCGTGGAGATTTCATTATCACATCATTTACATCTCCACCACAAAAAAACTGGGGGCACCACAGCAAGCTTGGAAGGACTATTAGATCAAAAGAACACAAATGTTCTGCGATTGCATGTATTCGTTGCCTTCTTGAGTACATTACTACCGGCCCTGATCGTACAACATTACAAACAACAATGAGAGATTAGGGAGGGCTTTGTGTTTAAGTGTTGTACGATCAGGGCCGGTAGTAATGTACTCAAGAAGGCAACTAATACATGCAATCGCAGAACATTTGTGTTCTTTTAATCTAAGTCTTTCCAAGATTGCTGTTGTGCCCCCAGTTTTTTGCGGTGGAGATCTAAATGATGTGATAATGCAATCACCACGTTTCGGTATGACGAGCGATGACTTTCCAAGGAGACAATTGATTTCGGTTGACGTAATGTTTTGTGCTACTCATTGAGCAATCCAGTTCGTCGTTGTTATTTTGGGTTCGTTCCCATGATCTCAGTGATGCTTGCGATTCGCGTAAGCTTTGAGCATCGCCTGTTTCTTCGTCGGTGGCTGGCAAAGCTTCCATTGAGTATTAATTCGTTTCTTCGGTGCTACCGGTTCCGGTAGTGTCGGTGATGTAATGTTCTCCAGACTCTAAGGGGATGATAGTTCCACCCCATTCGACGGCGATGCTGCTTGAGGTTGATGCTCCGTCTTCTCTTCGGCTGCTAGTGTAAAGCTCTCGTTCCATTTTTCTTCCTCTTCGTGATTTAGTTCCACTAGTTCGACCTCCTGTTGACTCATCTTGAGTAATAAGGGCTTCTACGTTTACTGAGGTGATGATTTGGTACGCGCAATAGTGCATTGCCGACTGTGTCCTGACTAAAATTTTCCTACCCTTTTATACAACTTTTGCACCTTTTACATGGCAGGTGTCCCTAACCACCTTGTGCACAGCTGCTTGCAATTTTAATTTTCCGTTATAATGTAAGTTCTATTTTTATTTTATGCCTACATTGACCTTTGTTTCACCCTCCAACCGATCCAACGCCCAAGGGTAGGTAGGTAGTTTTTGTATGATGCAACATTTGTTGTTATGCCGTAAGCCGATTGAAGTTTTAGAACTGCTTCAGCTGTTCTGAAACGAGGTCGGGTTACGGGTAGTAATTGTAGTACGTTTAGTAGAGTACTAACCTAACCTTTTTTCTTTTTTTTATTCGCTGGGAAAAATACGTTACGCATTCCCTTCCGTCGGGGGACGAGAGGGATATGAGGGAAGAGATTCCCGGTATACCCACTAAATGACTCAGCGGCACCCCCGCATCGCCTTTCTTGGAGGGGGTCTGGAAAACCGGCAGAGCCTTTACGTCCAGTCCCCCTCCGGCGATTGCCCGTCTGATTGCGGCGGGCCCTTCACGCCCCTCCCGAGTACGGGGAGGGGCTCGAGGATGACCGTGAGTGCTCAGTCATCCTTGTACGGCAGGGTGATGAGTAGTGCAATGCGAGCGAAGGCCCCCGCGCGTGTCACCCGTTGTTCATCACCGAGGGGTGGGAGGGTGGCCATGCACCCGCCCTCTCCTGCCCCTCCTCCGTCGGCGGAGCTGCGGCGCGAGAGGATCGTCCTCTCGTGCGCGCTCCGCCACCGCCTTCTGTGACATTACCTCTTCACAGAAGAAGGCAACCGCCGCCCACGCTTCCTGGGCCCCCAACGTGGCGCTTACCAAGCTGGGAACCGAAAGGTCCGCCCCGACGTCCGAGAAAAGACCGCGGCACCGCTCGGACCACGACGCGCAAACCTCTGGGGTGTGTTGCGCCGAGTCCTCCGTCGCGCCGCAGCCGTGGCACGACGGGTTTCCCTCTCTCCCGATCCGGTGCAGGTACGACCCGAAACAGCTGTGTCCGGATAGCACCTGCACCAGCCGCAAAGAGAGGAACCCGTGTGGCCGCTCGAGGCAGTCCTTCAGGACCGGCCCGAGCGCTTCCAATGTCCGGCGGCCGAAATTTGCGGCGTCACACCCTAGAGATTTGCGCGTCGTGGTCCGAGCGGCGCCGCGGTCTTGTCGCGGTGGTCGGGCCGGACCTTTCGCTTCAATCAGGCGTAGTTTGAAAATATTAAGTACCTATGGGTAGTTTACTACCTAGTTGCGCGTAAGTGATCCTTGAATGCACATTCAGCACTCCTGGTATTTCGGCAACATAAAAATCATAACTTTCTCATTTTTCAATCGATTCGAATGGGACTTTCACTAATGGATATACAAGGAGCTCGACTATCATCCGACCTTATTTTGACCCCTACTTGACCCTCAATTTTTTTTAATAAAGGCCACAGTCGCTCCCGGTTGCCCTTCCTATAACATAACGTACACACCGCACACACAAGATCTTTCAGTTCGAGTATTGAGCAGAATCCATACTAATATTATAAATGCGAAAGTAACTCTGTCTGTCTGTCTGTATGTTACGTTTTCACGCCTAAACCACTAAACCGATTTTGATTAAATTTGGTATAGTGGTAGATTAGACCTTGAGAAAGGACATAGGCTATGTTTGGTCGCGATAACCGACATCCACGCGGGTGGAGCCGCGGGCAACAGCTAGTGTCATGTAAAACTAAACTAAACTGGTTATTAATAATTTACCAATTTATCACGTTTACCGTGATATAGATTATGATATAGATTAATGTACCTTTGTACCTACTTATCTTTAAAATTACTATAATCTGTCAAATTTCAATTGAGAGGGAAGTACTAAGTCTGGGGGCACAGGAGTGCCCCCGCCAAGACGAACCAAGCGAAGTGCAAGGGCACTACCTACCTTTTCTCGAAACGCTTCGTCGTTTTTTGAACTCTCATAACTTTACTTTGGATAATGCCAAATAGTAAACATTTTCAAGATAGAATGCCAAAGGTACAATCATTAAACATACAAAGTTTGAATGTCGTAGCTATTATACTTTAGATTTTATAAATGTCTCAAAACCTATAATTTCGTCACTGACTTATCACTCACTGATCATCAAAATTGTTAGGGTACTTCCTGAAGTCCTAGAAAGCTGAAATTTGGTATGTAAGCTGATATTACTACAAAGACAACAAAAAAATTAAAAAAAACCTAACCTGACCTATCTCCTGGGAATAGGAGGTGGAAGCACAGATTACCTACTACGGTGGAAGTTTGTCTATGAGACTTGCACTACAGTTTGTGCTACATAAGTCAAAATTAATTATAATATTTTTTATAACAAATAAAAAATACGTACGTCGTAATTTTTAACCAACTTATAAATATAAATGAAATCCCACCAAAAACATTTTCATGTAAAACTGTTGCCAAGACGAGTTTACGTAGGTTACCCTGTGAAAAAGTTATCAGATCTCGTATAAAGCCAAGCTCTAAAAACTGCACGCTCTAAACCTACAAGCTCTAAACCTACAAGCTCTACACTACACCTTAGGTTATAGATATAGGTGTTTGTATGACAACCGGGACCGAAGGCTTAACGTGCTCTCCGAGGCACGACCAGACCAATGCAATTATTTGCACTGAGCGGGGATCGAACCCGCGCCTACTGCGCAGCGGCCGCGTTCACTACCGCTACGCCACGGAGGCTGTCCCGGGAGGAAATGACTGAGGATTTTCAATTTTCTTTACAGCTTTTGGTCTCCAGCTGACGCATTTTCCACCGCGGCATGGGCAGCTGACAATTTATTTTCTTCAAGATTGGTTTAACTATATTTTGGACAATTTTGAACCGGGAGGAAATGACTGAATTTTGGCCACGTGAGCAGCTGACGCATTTTCCACCGCGGTATGGGCAGCTGACAATTTTTTTCCTTAACTGTATTTTAGCCAATTTTGAACCGGGAAGATATGACTGACTACTTTTTAAACATTTAATTGTTAGTGCAGTTGTAGTTTTATGCATACGAGCTACTTCAGGCCATTTAGAATGAGCATCCATAACTATTAACCCCATTGAACCTAGAAATGGACCGGCAAAGTCAGCATGAACTCTTTGCCATGGATTGGTTAGCCATTCCCAACTATGTAATGGTTTCATTTCAGGTTAATTTCTAACTGACATACAACCTTTACAATTCTGAGTGATTGATTTTATATCAAGGTAAATGTTAGGCCACCAAAAGTAGCTTTTAACAAGAGCTGTCATTTTCAATGAACCTAGGTGTCCTACATGTAATTCATCTAATAATTTTTGTCTTAACTTGATAGGAATGACTGCTCTATTTCTCCATACCATTTACCATATACAATTCCAAATTGGTTGATTTTCCTCTGAGTCTACTATATCAGAGCTTGGCAATTGAATGGGTAATCTAGATGGAAAATCTGCACTTGCATTGTGGTTAGAACTTCTATATATATATATATATATATATATATATATATATATATATTCTTTATCTATATATATCTATATACATAATATTAACTTCCATAGCGTACCCCCCTTCCTGAAAATATAAATGAATATTATTAAATAATTTATCAATACCATAGTGTTCTATATTATATCTAGTCTCGGAGCTAGGTGTATCTTCAGACACTTGTAAAACCGTATAATTGCTGTCATCGGACACAATTTCTTTAACATTCTTTGTTTTATTAAAGCTACCCTTCTTCACTACATTTTTTAAATTCTTTTTATTTCTACATATGCTTGCCAAATGACCTTCCTTTTTACAATTAAAGCATTCTTGATCCTTAAATTTACAATCTGGTTTCATATGACCATTATGTCCACAAAAGTGGCATGTTGCATTACTCCGTCTGTCCACCGGCTTGATGGTGGCGGCATTAACCTCTGTTTCCATAGAATGTGCTACCATTCTTGAATCCCTTTCAGCCAATTCGTCAGTCATGCTATTCTCACTGCTTCCGTGAGTGTAATTTTTTTCATTATGAACAATCTTTTTTAATTTTCTCATTACGTAGTTCATGTACGAACCAGTCTCGTAATGCTCTTTTCAAGTGTGAACCAAAATTACATGTTTTACCTATTTTGTAAAGCTATATATGTTAAGCTACGTATTCCATGACCCCCTCGTTATTTTCTTGATTTCTTTTCAAAAACCTATACGCCTCAGCTAATTCGGACAGCTCTAGCTCTAAATGCCTTTCTACTAATTCCTTTAATGACTCATATGATTTGCTTTCCATATCATCGGGGAAGCATAACTCAGATAACAATGTCACAATTTCACCGACAAAAGTCATTAGATATTGAGACATCAATTTCATATATTTTCATTTTATTAGCAAATATTTGGGTGTACACCTTCCACGTACACAGTGTACGTGGAAGGTGTACACCTACACTTATTCCTATCATATGCAGGCATTTCAATATGACTAGGTTTTCTTCCGCATTTCCTTCGTTCGCCATCTTGCTTGTACCGGCGTAACAGCACTTGCCAACGAATTGTACGGGCGTGACTCATAGAAAATAAAACTCACCCCACGCGTATTTTAATAATTTCCTCGTCGCCAATGTCGCGTCGTGGGTTCGGCGATGGAAGGAAAGTATGTGCTTGAAAAGTTATACTATTATTTATTTAGTAATTACAAACTTTTAACAAAGCAAGCATGTGTCGCATATCGTCACCGAGAGTAAAAAGGTTGAGTGTTGCCATACATTAAATACATAGATAGTATTCATGACAAAGTTCTCTAGCTGACAGGTTTTCCACCGCGATATGAGCAGCTGACAATTTTTTTCCCTCAAAACATTGGCTTAACTGTAATTTAGCCAATTTTTAGCCGGGAGGAAATGATTGATTTTTTTTCATTTTTTTACATGTGTAAGCGATCACCGCTGCTTACCCCACCAACAAAGTGCCAGCTGATAACCACGAAAATTCATGATTCAACTTCCTTAACCATTATACGAAGTATCATCCGGGAGTCGACTGGTCATGAGAGCCTGTCGCTGGCTTGCGGACCACAACACCAAACTATGCTTTAGTGTCGTCTCCCACTACCCACCATTTTAAGTTGACATCAAACGAGAATTGTGTATGGGAGCTATGAAAACAGATTTCGGGTTGTAATTTTATAACACGTGATATAGGTAAACTAAAACCACACATTATACGTTATATAACTGCAAAAACTAGATATTTGTGCATTTCAGTGGTGTGACTAGGTTCTGCGAGCAGGTCATGCTCGCGAAGGAGGCAGGAGAGCGGGCGCGGCGCGATGAGTGAGAAAGACTCATCGCGCCGCGCCCGCTCGGTCGGACTCGGACTCGAACCGACTAAACCGCACGCCGTCTGTGGGTCGATGTGCTAGGCCGAAGGTGAGGTTGTCTCGCGACATATCCCTTCGCACCCCGGCTGACCCAGGGCCAACATTCCTCTCGGTCTGGCCCTCCTCGGGAGGGGGGACACGCGGTTCCCGACTCGCCCCCTGTATTTCGCATCGTCCTCGAGCAGGGATAGAGGAGTCAGGCCCCCGTCTCGCTCGCTGCGCCGCGCCCGCTCTGCTGTCTCCTTCACGAGCATGACCTGCTCGCAGAAGGAGGCGCTGGCCGCCCACGCATCTGCGCATCGGACCATCGCCGCGAGTAGGGTGGAGAGCGTGAGCACTCTCACCCCCAGGGCCGTCACAAGCTCCCGCCTCGGCGTTTCAAACGTCGGACACTCGGTGATTACTATAGGTAATAGATATCATAAGGCTATATATATTTTATTTTTTTTATGAATAGGACACGTCAATTTGACTTTACCTCGCCTGATGGTAAGCTGAAGGTAAAGTCTCAATAAAGAGGGCCACCATTATATACACGTGCCATGTTAACAATGGCGGCACTCAGCTTGACGGCCTCATCAGATGCTTTTTCACGCCCCGCTTAAAGGACCCGGGACTGTAGGAAGAGGGAAACACGTGAGCTGGCAAGGAATTCCAGGTCTTAATGGTGCGACAAAGGAAAGAGTCACCGAACCGCTTGGTTCTTGAAGGAATGTTCTGCACCGTATAGGGGTGACATCTAAGTCCTGCACGTGTCGTCCTGTATAGGAAGGGGGAGGGTGGGACTAATTGGAATAGCTCTTCAGAACATTCACCATGGTAGAGACGGTAAAAAACTGCCAAAGAAGCAACATCTCCATGCATCTGCAGAGACTCGAGGGTACTCGTGACCTCAGGATTTCCGATAATGCGGACCGCACGTCGCTGCAACCTGTCGAGAGCATCTAATAAGTACTTTGCGGATCCATCCCAGAGATGTGAGCAGTACTCCACGCAGGAACGAATTTGTGTCTTGTAAAGAAGACACCGTTGCTCCGGCGTGAAAAACCGTCTCACTCTGTTCAGGACTCCGAGTTTACGCGAGGCTGCTTTGATGATACTCTCGATGTAGTTTTTGTTGTTCAGTTTGCAGCGAACATCCATACCGAGGATATTGAGGTTGTCCTGCAGTGGCAGTGGCGTGCTCTGAAGAGTGGGAAGGGGATGGAAAGAAGATACCTTTGCTGTAAACGCACATGCCTGCGTCTTCTTGGCATTGAACTCGACCAAGTTCTCAGAGCCCCATTGGGAAATGTGATTCAGGATCCGGTCAAGCTCAGTGACAAGAAGCTGCCTTTTTTCCGCGATATGTGTCTGCTTATCCGCAGGACGTCCATGATAACTCCCGTGTAGGGTGCTATCATCCGCATAGCAATGAATGCTGCCGGTCGACAGCATGTCATTAATATGCAGAAGAAAGAGAGTTGGCGATAGGACAGATCCCTGCGGTACGCCGGCATTTACCTGCAAGAACTCCGAGGCTCGTCCATCACAAAGGACGCGAATACGGCGCTCCTGCAAGAAGCCGGCAACCCAGTCGCACAGTCTAGGAGGCAGACCAAAGGCTGGTAACTTGGAAAGAAGCGACTTGTGCCAAACTCTATCGAAAGCTTTGGCGATGTCAAGGCTAATTGCCAATGACTCGCCGTGCTTGTCCATAGCCTCACCCCAAATATGGTTAACATACGCCAGAAGATCACCCGCTGACCGTTTCGGCCTGAAGCCATATTGCCGGTCATTAATTAGGGAGTGATCTTCAAGGTGACGCATGAGCTGTTTGTTAATTATGTGCTCGAACACCTTGCACAGCACTGAGGTGACGGCTATGGGTCGATAGTTGTTTGGGTCTGAGCGATCCCCCTTCTTGGGGATCGGCTCTACATTCGCCTCTTTCCAAGCCGAAGGCACTGTACCAGAGCTGTAGGACAGCCGGTACAGCCGCGCAAGCATTGGAGACAACTCTGCTGCACATTTTTGCAGAACCACCGCTGGAATACCGTCCGGACCACTGGCTTTCCGGACATCGAGTGACTGCAACACTGCTCGGATATCGCGTTGCCTGATACGAATATCAGGCATAGCATGGTCACTGACGGGCAGTGTCGGCGGCTCCATACCACAATCATCGACTTGGGAGTTGGCCGCAAAGAGATTAACCAGCAAATTTGCTTTCTCTTGCGGCTCATGGGCCAGGGATCCATCGGGATTGCGCAGCGGGGGCAGCGAAGGCTGGCAGAAGTTGGCTTGCACGGCTTTGGCCAGTCGCCAGTAGCCACGGCTGCCCGTGGGATGCTCTACTAGCTCCTGACCAAGCCGCGCTATGCGCTGGGCATCCGCTCTGACATAAGCCCTCTTGCAGGCCTTTGTGGCTCTGTTGTACGCCGCCTTGAAGTGGCCCACGTTGGGATCGCACGTAGCGCGCGCCCTGATCCAAGTGCGGTACGCAGACTGTTTATGATTAACAGCCTCCGCGCACTCGCGCCCGAACCAGGGGCGTGCCCTGCGGACAACGGCGACATCAGTGTAGGGGATATAATATTCCAGGCCCAGACTGATCTCACCGGCGACAGCAGTTGCGGCCTCAGATGGGTTCTTACCTTCAAAGCAGCGTTCAACCCACGGGATGGACGCAAAATAATCACGCAGTTCATCCCAGTCCGCTGACGAGTAGTGCCAGAGACGCCTCTTCCCCTGCACGGGACGTGGGGGCGCTAAAATGGGCACATCGGAACGGACCAGACAATGGTCGGATTCACCTAAAGCGGCGCTCAACGAAACACTGTACTGGTCCGGGCGACTCGTCAGCAGAAGGTCCAGTAGAGAGGGCTCATGGTCCGATCTTTTTGGTATCCTAGTGACCTCGTGTACCAATTGGGTCAGGCCATGCGCCAGAGCAAATGCATGGGCGGCTCTTCCCGCGTGGGTTGTTTTGGCGGAGCCCAACCAGATCTCGTGGTGGGCGTTAAAATCCCCCAAAAACAACAGTTCAGCGTTCGGAAACCGCTCCTGCGCATCATCTGCCGCCTGACTCAGGTATTCAAAGAGTCGAGTTGTCTCGGCATCTCCTGTATGGGAACGGTAGAGGCACACATAGATCTGACTCGTAGAGCCATGGTCTATGTGTACCCAAAGGGTGGAAAAGGATGGGTCCTCTAGGCAGCGCAAACGGCGACAACAAACATCGGCCCTAACAAACACGCACACCCCGGCTTTTGCGCGGAAATTCTCCTCAAGGACATAGCCGGGGTAGAGTAAGTAGGGCGGCGTATTTGTGTCTCCGTAAGAAACAGCATTGCTGGTTTCGCCGTCTCCAGGTGTTGGTGGACGGCGTTGAGGTTTTTATGGAGCCCACAGATGTTCGTGGACTCCACCTCAAATAGCGAGCTCGAGGGAGAGTTTTTTGCCGCTGTGTAGACCAATCTACTGTAATTATGCGCTGCCATGAGGATGAAGAGGAGGGAAGGCGTGAAAAAAGAGGCGATTGTTGTCGCAGCACAGCGTGACAAAGCGTGGGATATTGGTTTTATCTATGAATGTGAGGTATGGCGAGGGCCGACGCGCCGAACGGAAGGGCCCCCGTACCCCCCCGAGTATGGTCGCCGGGCTACCTCGTCCGGTCACCAACCGGCACGACGAGCCATATCGGGATTATGCGCGACCTGGTGGGGCAGCCTCCCAGGGTGGTAAGTCCCGGTTGGGCCCCTGTACTATGCCGCGGGCGGCCAGCGGCACCACCGTTTCTACAGGTCTCCCTGTTCGGCGCGTCGCCCCGCGCCACCCCCCACTAGACTACGCCAAGACCCACCGGTCCCACTCGTGCTGCGACCTCAATCCCCCCTGCCCGGCTATGCACTTGCTGACCCCTGAACGCAAACCAACCGAGATTGGATTACTATGGAGGATTTTTCGCAAAAGTGCACGGTGGTACTCACCCGGTCGAAATTTGTGACAAATTTGTGCCATCAAATTTCTACCACCCTACCACATTTATATGATTAACTAAATAATATATAATACACAGATAAATTATGCGCTTGTGTTATGGAATCTAGAATGCGGATAAATATACTTAAATATTTTATTTTGTAAAACACCCAGACTAATGCAAATAAACATATTCATGCATACAAATATTTAGACTAAGCGGGAATCGAACCCGTGCCTCCTGTGAAGCAGTCGAATGTTCTACCGCTACGCCACAGAGGCTGTCATGCATATATACCGGGTGTAAGGGGAACGCTCCCGAAGCCGAAGGCCCGTGGTAGTACTTCGGGTATAATACATATTGGCATTTTTTGAAGTGAAAACTTCTTTAGCGGCGTTGGATGGGTAAAAAGTGTTAAACTCGCGTCAGGATCGCTTGACCTTTGAACCGTAACCGACGACTGACGTCATACAACATTAGGTACAGACTGTTTATTTTGCAAGATACGATTAATAGTGTCGTAGCTTAACGGTTAGCGCTTCGACTGTAAGTCCTTATAGTTTCAGATAGTACCGGGTTCAAACCTGGCTGGCTGTTTTGTGACTTTCTTTTTGTAATTTATTACTTTTTGTGATTATTTTTTTCTTTTTGTAATTTATTAATTTCTTCTGACCAAAAAATAGCAGAAAATTAGTGATAGGTTCTATGATTGGCGCTATATTGTAGGTATGGTATGATATGTTCTTTTTATCTTTTTCTGTGTATACAACGAAGAAAGAAAGAAAGAAAAAGTTTTCACTTCTGCCGGCACTCCCAGAGTGCAACCCGTCTTTTTTTTTCTTTGCTTCTCTCAACGACATACTGCGGAGAGCATCTGTATCGGCAGATATCCCGTGCCTACTGGAGCTACCTGGCCTCAGTAGATCCGATGGCAAAAGACCGGACGGTATGACTCTGGTGCCATGGAGGAATGGCAGATGCCTTTTGTGGGATGCCACGTGCTTCAGCACGGTTGCCTCCAGCCACCTGAGCCGTACCGTCTTGTTTCCAGCAGCCGTTGCCAAAGATGCGGCGGAAAAAAAACGCGGCAAATATGCGGCCTTAGCTGAACGGTACATTTTCGCATTCTTTGCAGTCGAGATGATGGGTAGTTGAGGTGCTGACGCCAAAAACCTAGTGAGCGAATTGGGACGCAGGTTGAGGGACTGAACCAGTGACTCTCGCTCCGCCTCGTACCTGGGGCAAAGGTTGGTCGTTGCTATCCAGCGGGGTAATGCCGCTAGCGTCATAAGCACCTTTGCCCCTAGTACGGTGAGGGGCGGGTTAATTGATTAATTTTGACTATGTATTTACATTTAGCATTTAAGATGACATTTAATATGTAATTGGACTATGTAATTTTGACTGTGAAATCTTTAATCATGAATAAAATATTTGACATTTTCTTAGGATAAGGATAATTTCGACGATTGTGATGCCTCTGGTGTTGCATACGTTTATAGGCCACGGTAAACACTTCCCATCAGGTGGGTCGTGTGCTTGTCTGCCACCTAATTGGTATAATAAGAAAAAAAAAAACACCTTTTATATAATACCTAACCTTTTTTATCCCCTCGTCCGTGGAGGATCCCATTATGGGACTTTTTAAAAAATGCTTGTCTGTGGCGCGTCCTGTGGTGGGACTCGCCACTTGACCTACCAGATGTTCATTTCGCGCCTTATTTTAACGAGTAAAGACGATTCTTACCCTTTCGCACACGTTAAAAATCGAATAAGAATGAACGACTTTTCCCTCTGACATGCAACGTTACACGTCTGTAGTACGAAAAAAATGATTTTTTTTAGTTTAATCTGTGACCTGCTCAGTCATAGATTGCCGCGCATTTCTTGCTAGTTCGAACAATATTTCCTAAGTTTTGTGTGTGTTTCTACAGAAAAGACGATGGAACAATAAGTAATATTTCAGTTTATTTTCTAACATGGGCCTATTAATTACATTTTAAGTCAAAAACAAGCTTTGAAGCGATGGGCAAGTCATTTTACGAATTGGTAGATGGATTTTGCTTGATCATATTAGGATTGAAACATTATTATAACCGACGCGAATGTGTGTAATCAGATCACTAATATAATAAACTGCAATGTGATTATTACAAAATGCGTGTATTTACGTGGTAAATGCAAAAAATCCAACCTCAAAAATAATATAACAACATAAAGTCCTATTCTGGGACTCGCCACAGATATAGGTTTTAACTCACAAAATGGCTGCCCGTTCATAAAATATGGATAAGACTTTTGAACTTCATATAAAAAATGAAATGATTTAGTTTTATTGATTTGATTTTTATGTAGAATAAAACTGTCGTCAATGAGTTATATATAAATTGTCATCCATATTGTTGTACTAGATAAAAATGCTGTTACATTCATCCGTACTGTCGCGTCAGGATCGCTTGACCTTTGAACCGTAACCGACGACTGACGTCATACAACATTAGCTATAGACTGTCTATTTTGCAAGATACGATAAATAGCATCGTAGCTTAGCGGTAAACGCTTCGACTGTAAGTCCCTATGGTTTCAGATAGTACCGGGTTCAACCTGGCCTGACACTTTTTGTGATTATTTTTTCTTTTTGTAATTTATTAATTTCTTCTGACAGAAAATTAGTAGAAAATTAGTGATAGGTTCTATGATTGGCGCTATATTATAGGTATTGTATTGTATGGTATGGTATGGTATGGTATGGTATGGTATGGTATATTCTTTTTATCTTTTTCTATGTATATAACGAAGAAAGAGAGAAGAAAATGTTTTCACTTCTGCTGGCACTCCCAGAGTGCAACCCGTCTTTTTTTTATCTTCAAGCATATAATCACAACAGTAATTGTAATATTTGGCTCATCAATAGATAAATAAAAATAAGTTAAAAAAAAACATACTGATTTATTTTTGCATTTACTAAGTCGTATCCATACTATTTAACCGTCATGGAGCAAACATGCTAATTTTTCACTATGTTTAAGATCATGGTTTTTCATATTTTTCTTCCAAACATGTAGTTTTTTTCAATGGAGTAAACGCCTAGTTTCATGTAAATCTTGAATAATTAATTATTATAACACTTTTATGCACATATTCTGCAAAATCTTAGTATAAATAAGACATTGTTTTTTGTACCAGTTATGAGTCTCATATTTGATACATTATTGTTCAAGTTCTATAGAATGTAACAACATATCATTGCTTAAACTAGTTAGGCGATAAGCTTAAATTATTGTAAACAAAACACTTCTTGTCCCTGACGCCAATAATGCACTGTAAACTAAAGTTAAATGAGACCCACTTAGTGACATTTTGAAGAGGGACTTTTTTCATCAAACTTTAAAAATAGGTGTGGTATAAAAAAAATGTATTGGAACATAATGCCATTTGGTTTTATTTTATTAAGTATGTAAGATTGTATATAAAATATATAATATTATATCCAGCCGGCGTTTTATTTTTTATTAATTAGAAAATAAAAGTTAAGTTCTGGGTAACCCATATTATTTGTCTTATGACGGTTACAAGGCAATTCAAAGTCAAGTGTAGTGTAAGGAATAAGAAAAAGACATTTATTAAAATGATAATTCCAATAGGAATTACTCTAAATTCCAATTAGATTTAGAGAAAATAATGGTTTTCTACTCCCATGTTTGCAAAAAATGTGCTTAAACCCCTATCTGTTGAAAGTCCTGTAATGGGATCCACAGATAGGGCATAATGACATTTTGACACTCCACGGACGAAAGGTTATGTAATAAACGAGTAGACACAATTTGTAATAAACAACTAGTCTGCTAAAATGTGCCGGCAGACCTCCGCAAAAACTCCATCTTATCTAACCTCATGTCATATGATAAATCAATATATTAAAGTTTATTTTTCATACCTATTGATCTTTATAAGTTCTTTCATATACTAAGTATTCGAGTCCAAGTCAAAAGTCCAATATAACCAACTCTCCCATATGTTTGATAGCAATTGGTTGAGTAGAACCAGAGGTGTAACAAACCTTACTGGAGAGATTTTGTGCTGTCAGTGGGAAGACCAAGGGCTTGTCCTGCTTTCTCTTCTGCACTGATGGCAAATAAACTCTGTTCTTACAGGGTCGGCAACACGAGTGTGACTTCCCTGGTGTTGCCCACGTCCATAGTTCACGGTAACCACTTTCCATCTGGTGGGCCGACCGCTGGTCTGCCACTTTAGTGGTATAAAATAAACTTTGATAACCGACATCGACGCGGGCGGAGCCCACATGTGGTGACGGAGAAAGAATACAAGTATCACTACTCTATCTTATCCGAAGGGTATCGTAAGAGGCGACTAACGGAAAAATACGCAGACGATATTACTATGAGAGAAGGAAAACTCGAAATAAAACCATGTACCAACCCGTCCGGCCAGGGTGGAAAGTTGGACACAGTAGGCGAAGCGCTACCAACATTGTGAGAGGCCAATGTCCAGCAGTGGACTGCGCTAGATAAATTGATTGATAGATACGCAACGTCTCGTTGTCGAAGGAGTGTCCTCGGCAAGAAATCTATACTAGTATTATAAAGCTGAAGGTTTGTGTGTTTTTTTTTTACGTGGGGGAAATCCCCACGGATACCTCCCCCCCTTCGGAGCCGAAGGGGGAGGTTATGTTGGACTCGAACCGACTAAACCGCACGCCGTCTGTGGGTCGATGTGCTAGGCCGGAGGTGAGGTTGTCTTTTGACATATACCTCGCACCCCGGCTGACCCAGGGCCATTCCTCTCGGTCTGGCCCTGGGTCGCCGACGCCGCCGTGGCCTGCTTCTGCTAGGGTGACAAGCGGCCCCACCCGTCACCCTCAGGCCCGCGCTCATGGGGGGCGGAGGTCGGTTTGCGCCCTCCGACGCCCGAGCCGCCTTCGAACGCGGCCAGCGATGTCCGCGAGTCTTTCTCGCTCGCTGCGCCGCGCCCGCTCTGCTGTCTCCTTCACGAGCATGACCTGCTCGCAGAAGGAGGCGCTGGCCGCCCACGCATCCGCGCAGTGGACCATCGCCGCGAGCAGGGTGGAGAGCATGAGCACTCTCACCCCCAGGGCCGTCACAAGCTCCCGCCTCGGCGTTTCAAACGCCGGACACTCGGTGAGCGTGTGCAGCCCCGAGTCCACGCTCGCGTCGCAGCGATGGCACTCGGGCGTTAGCTCTATGCCCAACAGAAGGTTTGTGTGTTTGAACGTGTTAATCTTAGGCACTAGTTGTCTTAATTTTTTTTGATGTAAATATTTTGTGTTGAATAGTCCGTTTATCAAAAAAGGTTATAGAATATAATATCATCATGCTGCTATTTATGAGAGCTGAGCAGTACTTAGTAATAGAACTTTCATCCTAAGCTTAAAAAACAGTATGTTAATAGGTACTTACGTATACCTCGAACCAAACTTAATGGCGGTTTGGAAGTTCGTACGAGTGCGGATTCAGGCCAATCGGCGTTTGACTCGCTCTCTTTTTTCAAACGCCATTGGTCTGAACCCGTACTCGTACTGATAACATACAAGTAATATTAACAAAATATGATTTTTACATTTTTTACGTTAAAATAAATCAGGTTACCTTTAATCTATTTCTTGTTTTGTTTTTTATTTTTATTTTAGGAAAGGTTTTAGAGCCCCTCTCGGCTAGTGGCAATACGTTGGGTGACGTTTGGTAGAATAGAATGACGATTGTATGGGATTTGATGGATAATAAATAAGCTCTCATCCCACACTTCGCATCACTATGCGTATTTTACCGCATGTATAATTTATAGAGGGCGAAAATCCACCGACTACCCCCCAACCTCCGGAGCCGATGGGGGTGATGATATTGGACTCGAATCAACTAAAATCGCGCCGTCTTGGGCCATCTGTTGTCGGAGATGAGATTAGCACTGGAATATCTCTCGCACCCCTACTGACCCAGGGTCAGCTCCCGTTTCGAGAACTTGCCTCCGGATATAGAGCCCCCATCCTGCTTTTGCTAGGGTGACAAGCCCACGCTCATCAGCAAGGTGTGATAAAAGAAAAGCATAGGCATGTCGGTCCCAGTAAGAATTTCGGTGCCCAAGCCAACCTCACCTGCAATCTATTGATTAACGGACGAACGACGGCTTCCCTTTCGAAGTTAGTAGTCGAACAGCAGTCGTCCAGTGGCAGCAGCTAATGTACACAGGTTCACCTAGTGAGGTCGTTTTGCTGTCCAGGGAGATTCGATATGATTGATATCTTGGAGGTAAATCGACAACGTATTGTAACCCATCTGATAAGCGTCTACGCGCCACAAGTTAGGCGGGAGTGGCGTAGCTGAAAAATTCTCGTTCTTGAATCAACCTGGAGAATGGTTTTTGCATCTGTTCCCTCATAGCTCTTCAACTTCTTATTAGAACTGGATCATTGAGGTATCGTCAGAAGCGTCTTGATCGTCCCGGTTATAGGTCATATGACGTGTAACGCCCTTTAGTAGTCATAAAACACTGTTTAAAAAATAAATTTCAGATAAATATACCGTGTTTGGTATCCAATGATCACATTCCATGTATGGATAAATCATTAGCTGTTACTTGCCTCAAAACAATATAAGTTTAAAAACTAAATCTCCAAATGTACAATATATAAAAACATAAAAAACATAAAAATAAATCCCGACTACTGATAAAATCACACTAGAAAAGTATTAAACATGAAAATATCAAGGATCGCCGTGGTCGTATGCCACTTACTCTAACAAAACAATGCATTGTAGGGAAAAGTGGCATACGACTTATACTTGATATTTTCTTGTTTAATACTTTTTAGAGTGTGATTTTTCAGTATTTGGGATTCAGTTTTTCTGTTGGTTTAATTCAAATATTTACATTGAGACACTTACCTTCCGGTGTCACTGCGCAACGCTTTCGTTCTACGCCTTCGCTACATAGTTGCAACCTTGGTGCTTTACACAATTTTCATACAATACCAACAAATCGGGCTACCAGTATAAAACCTTAACAATTGCAAGTGCAACCATCAGTCAACCGATCACATCGGTACACTGGAGTTCTATCATGAGGAGTTTACTAGTGTGTTGCATAGCGTTTGCGGCGTTAGCGTACGTTAGCTGCAGAAACACACGTGAAAAACGCGATGCTGATCTTGAGGTAGCAGCCAGCGGCGGTGGCGGCGGTGGCGGTGGTGGTGGTAAGTGGGATAAGGGTGGTGGCCATGAACATCATGCTGATCATCATCATGACCACGGTGAGAAGGGTCACAAAGGGTACAAAGGACATCATCACCATGAACACGGCAAAAAGGGCCACCACCACCACGAAGGTCATAAGGGACACCATGATGAGCATGGTGGTCATAAGAAACATCATCATCACGACGATGGACATCATCATGAACATCATCACGGAGAAAAGGGTCATAAAGGTCATGGTCACCATGAGGAAGGGCACTACCATAAGGGACACTCTACTAAGGGACATCATGGTGTTCACAAACACGACGAGTTCAAAAAGGAAAAGCACTTCCATGATCACCATCATGACGGCGGACATCATGAGCACCATGGAGGGCATCACGAAGAACATGGACACAAGAAAGGAGGTGGCTTCCACAAGGGTCATAAGCATGGAGGACACCATCACCATGATCATGGCAAGAAGGGTCATCACGAGAAGGGAGGACATCATCATGACCATAAAGGACATCATGAGGAAGGTGGTCACCATGAGCATCATCATCATCATCATGATCATGGCAAGAAAGGTGGTCACGAAGACCATAAGCACTGGGGTCACAAGAAGGGACACTAAGTGTTCGGCTAAGACCGTTTCCAATCGATGTGAAGTAATTAAGCCTCTGTTTAGGATTATCTAATTAAGCTTTCGTATTGTTAAGATTTGTTGACTGTGATTTGTTGTTGTTTTTATTAAACATTTTTATAATTAATTTTGTTTTTACCTGTATACTGCACTGTCTATGGACAAATGTAATTGCAATACTGGCATATATAATTGACATCGACTTTGGCTTCTTTGCTACAAAAAATGCATAATGTTTGCAATTTGACAAAAACAAACTTATCAATTTCACAGCACGTTTCGACAATAAAGTTACATAAAATAGTTGGCGTTGGTCCGTTGGCAACGGCTCCCGACGAGATAAGTAACTCTAGTTGAGAAACTAGAGCGGTGCCCGAGATTGGCCTACATTTTACTGGGCAGTGAATTAGTCGTGGTTGCAAACCAATCTTTTCCTATAGAAAACACTTGCAGCGGCTGAAATTGATAAGATTTCTCAACAGCCTTTCAACCCAATATGTTCAAGGAGAGAAATAGAGAAAAGTATTTTAACTGTGCCAGAGACATATCAGTTTATTTCATATCTGGATTTTTCATGCCCATTTTCTTTTGACAGTGTTTAGCCGAACATTTTTAGGTCGAATGTACGGCTATTTTTCTACGCTTCATGGTTTATTGCACACGTAAAGTGGGTACAAAGCTGTATTTGTGTTACAGATTCTGTTTGAACGAAAAACGAGCAAAGACACATAACGCAATGTTTTTATTGCAAGCTTGAGAGGTCAAGGTCCATCGATTTTCTATTAAAATAAGTAGATAATTTGATTTATTACGTCTTTCAAGCCTTTATTATGAGTAACTATATTGAGGTTTGTAGTCCGAGGTGTAAGTAATTGAAAAGGTTAATTTGTGTGATAATCTTATAATACCTATACTGATTGCATTAGATACTGCTTTTTGTTTAATTTTAGTGATGATTCGTTTGATTAAAGAATAATATCAGATATTCCCTAGTCTGATAATCTTTAAGATATATTGGGTACCACATAGTAGGTTATCTGATACTTCTCTTCTATTCACATGCTATTTTTGTTATTGTTCTTTTTTATTTGAAAAATAATGTTGTCAATAACAATATACTTTAAGATTTTTTTTTTAATTTGATTAAATATTTTCATAGATTTGTTTGGATGAAATGGCCGGCAGAAGCCGCGGATGGATCATCCGATCGGCCATCCGACGTGCCCACAGCGAAATACTTCATAGATTTTTAAACAGATCAATAAACGATGACTGATTGGGTTCGTTCACCAAGGAAGTTCTTTTTCTTTGGCCTCATGCACCATTAGACTGGCGAATTTATCCCATAGGGATAATCATCCTTATTACTATCATCTGTCCTTATCCCATACTTATTGGAGTCGGCGCAACACGTGTGCTTTATATCCGTTCATCTCTGGTTGCAGTCTCTACCCTGATCAAGAGCTGCTGCGGACATTGCAGGTACTTGCCTACATTTTATTGTAGGCAGTAGCTAAGAACTCTTCTTTGACACAAATGAAATACAAAAAAGAGAAAAAGAAAACATACCTGGGTAGCACCTAGGTATGTTCTTTTTTCCATCGATCAGTAAAAGTCTTGCTTACTACTTCGATGAATGTAAACATCCGAGGCTACAATAATTCGCACATAGCTGAAAGTTGGTAGGATTGTTCAAAACATCATCATAAATCAAATATAAAAAATTCCTCGTCGATCCAACATCTAGGTCAAAGGTTTCAAACGGGGCTCTCGTGATTTTCAGCAAAATGTCTTTAAACGAAGATCAGGCAATTATCTATTAAAATCTTTCAAGTGCGAGTCGGGCTCCTACGCTTACGGAATTAAATTGAGCCGCGTACCTACTTGTGCGACATTAAGTGGCAATATAGGTACTTGATTTGTATTGAATTAGAAGTATGAATTGTATTAGTATGTATTAGAAGCTAAAATCATGAAATTTAGGCAGAAGCAAGATTTTTAAACTGTAAATGTGTAGCTCATCACCATAATCAAGGATATTCATAATAAGAATACATATTCAAGGATTTCGAACTCTTCCATTTACTTATGCTATGAGACTTAGAGGAAGAAGATATAGAGGATAGTAGAGGTACAGAGATGGTTAGAGCCATAGGAATGCAATTGTTATTTTACTAATCTGCATTTTTTTAAGATATAGGACATGTCAATTTGACTTCACCTCGCCCGATAGTTAGCTGAAGGCAAAGCATTTAGGAAAGAGGGTTACCATTACAGATACGTACCATGGTACAATTGTGTTATGTGTAATCGAAATTACAGTATTTGCTCTCAGACTAGATCGCTCTAAACCATTCACCTAAGCTTCATTGTTTATGTTAGAAGTCGTAAAGTCGATTTTTTAACCCTTAATTTACCTGTATATGTAAAAATGTAGGTAGTTATGTTTTTCATATTATACTAGTAATAAGTACATCGTGAAAATATAGATAGGTAACCTCTAATCTACCGTGAATTTTTATTAAGCTAAAAACCTTTTATGATAATCATTTTCCACTTTCCACTTGCATGATATGGTACATCACCGGTTGTTAGTGACAAGAAATGCAGTTAGCACTTGGCACTTTGCCACTATGAGTGCGGGCCAAGCGGATGAGTTTTGTTTCAGCTGTCTTTTAGTGCACAGATTAGTAAGTAGTTGTTCAAACTAGTGTTATGTTAATGATCTTACTTGGAGCCCACTTTAGCTTTATTTGATACGATCCCCTAAACGAGGGTTAGGGGATCCAAGTGGAATAGTAAAGTCCATTTCGACCTACTGCTTAAACACGCTTAAACAACTGTACCTAATGATCTGTAAAAAAGTGATATAATTCTGGATGAAAATTAGCAAAGAAATGAATTATAGTAAGAAAATTAGATCGCGGGCGTGTAAACAGTATCCCCATAGCCAGGCCGAACTTATATATATTACTTCGTGTGGTATTTTGATATCGTTTTGTAAGGTGACTTATTCCAAGGATAATAAGTCACCTACGTTATTCCAGATTATGATATGAGATTATATATGATATGAGATATGTTTTGACCGTGTTTTAGTAACAAACAATAAAATGTCTAAACATTCATCTTCATAAATGTTCACATCGATAGTATTAAGTGGGATAGAACTGTAACTTCATGTGGTAGAACAGCCTCTTAAGCAACAAGTGGTTGAGTCAGGCTGGCGGTTTACCACCATATCTATTATATTAGGTAGGTACCCAACTATTTAGTAGGTACCTAACTAATGTCAACGTTTGGTGACCTTTAGCTTTTTTCAGTGAAGTGCCGTTACACAATATAAGTACATAGTTGCTCTTGCTCACTGTAAACTAGTTTATAAAAATATAGCTAGTATTTCATGCATAAGAACGTTATTGTAGATTTTATTTATTCAAGTGCTTTCTATACTTGTAATAAATCAATAATAACTATCTGTATCAAGTTTCTCGTTGCAAATGAAATTTATATATCGATTTGTTATAAGTACCACGGTGTGTTGTTTGTTATTAAAAATTTAAATAGGGTTGTTTTGGACACAATAGTATTATCTGAGGAGCGCTTGCGCCAACTCTCGACACCGAGACTATCGCGCGACGCGTCGATTAGCACAGCTTACACAATTACTTATATAAAACTGCTGCACCATCAATGATTTTGCCAATATTAGACGTAAAGTAGACAGCAACTGAACTGCGTATCATAGTGTCCCGCAATATGAGGGGGGTGCTGGTTTTAGGCTTGTTAACCCTGTTGGCAATCGCAGAAACGCGTCGTCTGTCTGCAAGGAAAATAGAACATTCCAAAAAAGAGATTGCGGATAAGGATCAAGAACCAGCTGCGTCAGGGCATAAAAGTGAAGCTCCTCAGAGTCATGAATACAAGAAAGGAGGTGGCAAGGAGCACCACGCAGAGCATCACCATGATCACGATGAGAAAGGCGTAAAAGGATACAAGGGGCACCATCATCATGAAAAGGGTGCTAAGGGCCACCACGACAAGGAACACCATAAAGGCCAATACGATGACCACAGCGGAAATAAAAAAGAGCACCATCATGAAGATGGTCATTATGATGAACACCATGCAGGTGAAAAAGGCGAAAAAGGCCATAAATACGCCGAAAAAGGTCACTACAACAAGGGTCATTCAACGAAAGGACATCACGAAATACATAAATTGGATGAATTCAAAAAGGATAAAACCTTCTTTGACGAGGATGGAGATTCCGGTCATGAAGAAAAACATGGCGGTTTTCATGAAGAGCATGGCCATAAGGAAGGCGGTCACTACGCTAAAGGCCACCATCATGGTGGTCATCACGAGCATGAGCATGGAGAGAAAGGATTTCACGAAAAGGGCGGCCATCATCATGAACACAAGGGACACAAGGAAGCAGGTGGACACGACTCCCATCACCAGCACCATCACGATCACGGCAAGAAAGGTGATCACGCCCATCACAAGAAATATGGATACAAGAAAGGCCACTGAGGAACCTTGCATATTCTTTACGATATTTGCTAGAGACTTATTTATTTATTTGGCAATTGTATATACTTTCATTCAATGTTGCGACAGTGATTGACGCGGCTGAAAAGATAGAATAATTGATATATTAAATTATTTTTTACTTTTTAAGACTAAAGTCATTAAATAAAATATGTAAAGCACTGTTATTATTATTTTTACTGGGTATCCTGGGTAGGCTTTCATTATTACTGACTGTAGCGTTTTTATTAGATAGGTTTATTTAAATAGTAAAATTATTTGATAGGACTAGTCAAAACTTCAAGCATTATCTGCTTGCCATAGATTTTGTTTGTATCGAGTAGGTACCGGACTGTGAGCTTATTTTTAATTTGTTTATGTTTTAATTGTGTTACAAAGCAAGACGTACGATTTGCTCGGTACCTGGGGGTTACCACGGAATGCATAATGTGAAAGTTCAAGTTTGCACATTACATTTTATTACAATGGTCTGTATAATAAGTATTTACCTTATATCAGTGAAATGAGGTATGATTTAATATCATGATGTTATGGATGTTAACACTTATTTATTTTGTTAAGTAATGTTGAACCAGCAAATATCGAATAATTACTTCACACGTCTTCTGCCCCTCTAGACAAGTGGCACTTCACTAGCCGGCGTTTGGTGGAATAGAATAAAGAATGTATGGGATTTGACGTAAGTGACTGTCGTTAACGCATGTCAAGTTATTAAGTAGATAATGTAATAGATAATGCAAGTTCAGTTTGTGTATGGCCAGCAGAAAGCCACGCGTAGACACGATCAACCAATCTAACAATAAAAGCGAATTTTGTTGCTACATTTGCAATAAAATATGTCACAGTTGCATTGAACAATAATGTGAGAGTAATATAGTAAGACTCACAGAGTAATAGTTAATTTAGGCTTTAGCTAGACACATGAATAAATTAAGCATTTTATTATTAACGACTATCATGTTAGTTCATAATATATATTTACTCATGCCTGTAAGTCTCCGACAGGGTAGGCAGAGGTGTATGACAACTATGATTTTCGGTGCCACGGCGAAGGGGCGCATCGCGGGACGATGCGCGCCCCCCCCCCCCCCCTTATACCGGGGGCGTGTCGGGGACCGCGTGGTTGCGAGGAATATGTCGCCAAACAACCTCACCTTCGGCCTAGCACAACGACCTACAGACGGCGTGCGGTTTAGTCGGTTCGAGTCCGACATAAGTTCCCCCTCCGTCTGCTTATCCGTGGGGATTTCCCGCACGTAAATAAAAGCCCTGAGGTATATGAGTATGGACGCTCGCAGTAGCGAAGAGTGAAACATTTTCAAAAGGGAAGCCGATGGGAAAAATCGTACCTCTTAAAGAACGACCATATTTTGTATGGAATTCTGGATATAATGATTTCAGATACTGAATATCTTTAAACATCCCTATCACGGCTTCCATTTGCGGAGCAAACCGGCAGGAATCAGATTATACGGGCTCCATCCTCTCCACTGGCCGCTTGTCACTCCAGCAGAAGCAGGCAAACGTCACCACGTGGTGTGTCGAATTTGTTAGTAAAGCATTTGACGTTGAAATCAGTGACCACTCTGGAACCTATATAATAAGGTAACCCGAAATAGGTGTAGCTTACCTATTTTGAGTCTAGATAGAGCTGTTTGGAATGTCCTAGAACATTAGTAATTTTACAGTTGAAAACTCTTCAGTTGTTTTAACCTCATCTAATCATTTATTTCAGCAAAGTTTTTTCTTTATTATTTCGTAAACATCTCACGTACTAATTTAAGTATCTATCGGAACGGCATTCATTTAATTCAGTGGTAACAGACTGCGGTCTATCTAATTATTTGCTAATTTCAGAGGATGTACCAACTTCGTTTGTATATTTATGTTACAACTTGTATATTAAACTACGTTGGAACTTGAAACCAATTGATCTACTAATAGGTTTATTATGATGTCAACAGCGACAAACTAACTAAGTATTCAATTTGAAACTAATGAAAATAATTTTGTAAAGATTTCATTATTTTTGGTAATCTGTAGTATAGTTTATTAAAGGACACGAAAATTTAATTAGATATTTTAAGAGAACGGGAACTAACGTGATCATGGTATAGGTACTTACATACCTTTGATTGCCTGACGTTTTGACCAGGTTACACCGGCCGTGGTCACAGGCTGCAGCCGTTCTCTTAATTTATACATCTTGCAACGCGAGAGTTTAAAAGTTAATTTTAATAGACTACATCTATTAATTGTTGCAGTGTAAACTCTTCTAAAGACAGACAAACATCGATCATGCGATGCAAGGTTTAAAAGTTAAAATCACAATTTAGTTTTTTTTTTCTGTTAATAAGAATATTAGCAACCGGAATTACTAATATGCCCTTTAACACCTCCAAATAAGCTAAATTGCTTGTGCTTGGAGTGGGTTCACGTCGGTGGTGTAATGGCTAGGATTCGAACGGGAGACCTCTTGATCGTAAGGCCGACTCCTTAACCTACCGGCGCTTGAATGACGATGTAGGATTAGCCAGCGTAAAACACTTGGGTAAAATGAGAATTATAGTGAAGTCACTATAGAGACCATAGGAGTTACTGGCCGCGCAGCTGAAAATAAAGCATGTATACTAAACTTATAGCATTGGTGACTATAAGCTGCACCGCTGGAGACGGTATTGACCGGTACAAATAAAAAGGAAATACTGACCTCAAATTTAACTCGGACAGCAAACAGTCGTTCAGGCATCGGGGACGTTGTCACCAACATCGATTGATCACAAGCTTTTTGGAGTGATCGAATCGAAAAGAGGATTCGTCTCGAGTGACAGTTGCTTTTCACTACCTCGGTTTAGAGATGGTACAATTTAATCGATTGAATAATCAAACTTGCTGAATAATATAACGTTGAATCCATAACGTGTATGTTACTTTTAATGACGGGAATAGGACAGAACCCTATTCTGTGGATCAGTATGGATCAGTTCTGTCTGCTCCTGATGTTCGATGGCATATAATTTCACCCAATGAGTACACTCAATTAGCTCACTGCAGTCCGTTGCTGGACAAGGGCCTCTCCCAATGTGCGCCATTTCTTTTTCCAGTGAGTTACGCGAGGATAAATCACATAGGTAACGGCACCGCCCTCCGCCTCATCGAGGTGGACAAGTTGTCGTTGCTCAATATCCATGGAGACTACATACTTAATTATAGTTTTCAACAAAATTCATCTATAAAATAAACCTATTTTGCTTCGTAACCATATTCGGCAATCAGTTTTTAACGTTGACGTTCTGACCAGGTTACACCGGCCGTGGTCACAGGCTGCAGCCGTTCTCTTAATTTATACATCTTGCAACGCGAGAGTTTAAAAGTTAATCAGTTTTTAAAGGGTAAAAGAGGCGAGTCATTCATACCAAGTTGAAATTTTCATAGCAAACAAGATTTTTGTATTAAAATCACAATATTCAACATTTCTCTGTACATCAAAGAGTCTCAGCACCGAGTGTGCAATTCAAACAGTTCGATTATATTTTAATTTTAGTACCACGTACGTAAATACACGGTATTCTGTAGAATTATTTATAAGTGCCTTACTAATTACTGTAAATAAAATGAAAATGAATATAAAAACATACACATTAAGTACATATACAACACAAGTCGACATAGTCAAAGACGTACGCCAGGATTGTCGCAAGTGGAAGGCAGCACCTCTGTCTACCTTAATGAGAAGGATGTGACCATGTTTATGTACTCGTATAATAGTACAATATGGTACAAGTGTGTAAAGTTGTGATTACCGCTGAGGAGCCATTAGGTGAGGGTCTTAAGAGGACCGAGTGTGGTAATCAATAATACACACGTGTATCATACGTCGTTTTTGAACGCATTTTGCGAATAAAATTATACTATCAATCATTTTATCTACTCATACAAACATTGAAAGATTAAATACAAAACTTTAATGGCGGTCTTAACTTTTTGTTTCTTTTGTTCCTTTCAGAAAAGGCTAAGGTGCTACTATATTTGCAATATTTCATGAGATTAGATAAATTATTGAATGAAACTGAACATAATTTGGTCTTAAAATACTCGTGTGATATGGCTACTATAAAATGGCTCGTTTTATTTTAACTCAAACTCGTATTTTAAGAACCCATTTCATAAACTATTTAGAGAAACAATGAGTAAATATGCAGTTAGTAAAATTATTATTAAAAGTTTTTGATGGTATAGTTTTGTTTATTAAACACGTAAGTTAAATAGGTTTGTCAAGTAGGGTAGGTTGAAATTATCTATGAACTTGCATGAAATGAGCAAGCAATAAGAAACTGTTTTCTGTCAACTCAAGCAATAAAAAAAAATATAATTCAGTTGTGAATTATAACAATCGAAAAGTCACAGTTTGATTATAGGTGTCATTATGTGCCTAATTGCGGTGAAATTAGAGCCACGTTATGAGCAAGGGTGTTGAAAAGTAACTTTTAAACTCTTGCGTTCCATGATATACTGTAATAATAACGGGTATTAACGCGATCTCGGTATAAAGTAGGGACAAGATAATAGGTCACTTTTGACATTTCATCAAAATTCAACAACGTAACCTTGTACCGGCGGGCATAAAATAAGAACTGCACAATTGCTTAACTTTTTTCAATTACGTTTACATATTTATTGTAATAATGACCGATACGAGTAATTTTACGATTTGCTTTCACTAATAAACCATTCTAAACATAATAAACAATTTCTGATCTAAAGAACTGAACGTCGTTACAATGTGCGTCAGTCAACCCTTTTTCTTTTTAAACACTAGGGATGTTACTCTAAAAATCGAAAGCTGATAGGATTGTAAGTTGAATCGAATGCAATGATTACTTGTGAAGAAAAATCACCATAAATTTATAACCACGTTGTGATTATAATAAAACCTAATTATACATATTTATTATTCTTTTAACTAACTATAAAAATACAAAAAAATAACTAAATAGAAAGGTCATTGATGTTGGGTGCAATTTAGGTGGATGTTGCTGGCAACACCAGTGCCTGTCGATGACGCATGTCATGTCGCCATAACATGATGATGACGCAGTCTTTTGTTGTTGTGCGAAGTGACTGTGCGTTTTTGGTGTGCTCTGTTATTTTCTTCTGATCCGGCTTTTTCATTGAACTGATCTTACTGACTACGTTTACCTGGCTATAAATTGGACTCCGATTGCTTAACGATTATTAAACAAGAAAAACATTACAGTCTTACTATGTCGAAACGGGGGAAAACTCTAAACAGTCAATCTCGCGAACTAGTGCTGAAATTGTACAATTATTTTGGACGTGAATCAGTTAACGGTGGGCCTCTTTTACCATTGAAACCACCGAGAGAACGCGTTGCCGAAGCATTGGGAATAGGGAAGAAGACAGTAACTCAAATTCTGAAAGAGAAATACGGACCATCAGGCTCAGAAGATAATACTTTACGTACACCGAAAAAACGAAAGAGGGAGAAGAAAATTGTTGACGTTGATAATTTTGATGCTGCTGCAATTCGCAACCACATTTATGGATATTACTCGAGAAAAGAATATCCTACACGGGAAAAGCTATTGAGTTCGTTAAAAGGCGCAGGCTTATTTTTTGGAGGCAAATCGTCTCTATCAAAGGTTTTGAAATCGATTGGCTTTAGATTTAAAAAATCCGACAAGCGGAAAATCCTGCTAGAACGCTACGATATTATTTTGAAGAGAATAACATTCTTACGTCAGGTAAATAAAATTAAGGATTGGGACAATGTCGTGTTTATTGACGAAACATGGTTGAATGCGAACCATACGGTTGCGCGGACATGGACCGATGATACAGCGGCCTCCACCTCAAAAGTTCCATCGGGAAAAGGAACCCGACTTATTATATGTCACGCGGGATCAGCTTCTCAAGGTTTTATTCCAGACTGCCTCCTCGCATTCGCCTCTAAAACTACAACAGATTACCATGAGGAAATGAACTTTGATGTTTTTAAAAAGTGGTTTGAGAAGCTGCTAGTCAGCTTAGAAAACCCATCGAAAATTATAATGGACAATGCTCCGTATCATTCTGTACAAGTTGATAAACCACCAACTCAAGCAAATAAAAAGCAAGAAATTGTCTCGTGGCTGGTAAGAAATGGTGTGGAGGCAAGTCCAACTTTATTAAAAGTTGAGTTGTGAAATCTGGTAAAAGCAACTAAGCCGTCCAAGCTCCGCTATGTAATCGATGAACTAGCCCTAGAGCATGGACACGTAGTTATTCGATTGCCTCCCTACCATTGCCAGTATAACGCCATCGAGCTTATTTAGGCACAAATAAAGGGTCATGCAGCGCGGAACAATACTGAACCACCCTTCAGTACTGCTAAAATGATGACTCTGCTACAAACTGCATGTGCAGAAGTCACTACAGAAGACTGGCGAAAAGTCGTGGAGAAGACAAAGAAAATAATTTTACAAGATTTTGAACGAGATGTGAGAATAGACAATATTATTGAAAATGAATTAATAATATCTCTGAGTGCTGACAGACTGCAGTGATGAAGATAGCAGTTCCGATAGTTCAAGTGAATAAAAGCAATTTTTTTGTTAAATTACGTAGGTACTTGTCTTATTTTGCTCCTTTAATTTATGAAAGAAAAAATAATAATGGGACAGGGATTCGCATGATCATTTTTAAAATTCACAATGTTTCAAGTCTGTATCGATTCATTCGATTCATTCATTTAATCGATGTTTTTAAGCAGGTCACCTCACTATGAATATAAAACTGACATCTGTCAAAAGTGACCTATTATCTTGTCCCTACTTTAGGTACATACGTATGTTTGAGAATGAATGACGGAAGCAACAGGCAGCTTGCCTATATGCGCTATGTCAAAGGAGTGACGGACAAAGTCGGCTCCTTGATAAAATCGTACTCCATCCCGACAGTCTACACCTCAGGCATAAAAGTAAACAAACAAACGTCTTATCGTTAAAGTTTCCAGGTGTCTATAAGATAGATTGCAGTTGTGGTAGTTCCTATATATGCCAAACGAAGCGGACTATTGCTGAACGAGTCAAAGCTGTAAAGAATCGCCAGGCGAGCAAATCGGCGATGGCTGAGCACCTGCTAAAAGCAGTAACCAATCACTGAATTGAATTCAACCAAGTTCTCTCCAGGGAACGTCACTTCTATTTTAGAGCTGTATGTAAAGCAAAAAAGTCAGTGAAGTCAAGTAAGTGATTTTAAATTTACCTGTTTTGTGTATAGATATTAAAGTTATTTAGTAGTTAGACGTCCTCTTTGGCGTAGCGGTAGAAAGTTCTACTGCTACGCAAGGGGCGCGGGCTCGATTTCCGCTTAGTGCAAATATTTGTATGAACGAATATGTACTGCATTGTGGGTATTTCCCTGTATGTATGTATTTACATAAAAACTTACTTTGGGTCTAGATCATGTCTTAATGCCCTTCTTGAAAAACACCATATTGCAGTCGCATGGGAAAACCGCATCAGGGACTTCATTCCACAACTTGAGTGTACTTGGTATGAAGTTTCTTTCAAATCCACCTCCTTTATTTCCTCCTACTCCTTGGTCTTTCCAGGATGCTCGGCATAACGAAGATGTTAGTAAACTGTTCACTTTTTTTAATAACTTTACCGAGAGCGCCATTGGCGCCTACGACGATACTGGACCACGTGACCTTGACCTAATTTAAATTAAAAGGTTTTTATTTCATGTTAAGTTCTGGTGGGTACCCTACGAGGCTAATTCTGACCTATTTACTAGCTAATCCTGGCTAATCCTGACCTAATAATTATTATGTGTACCCAATTCTCTTGGAATATACTTATGTATAATTAATTTTTTAATATTGACTATTTTATGTATAAATAGCTGATTAAAATGAATAGGTATCATGAGGCTGAAATTAATAGTCAAAATTGGCGACGGTTATTCGGTTCTGTCGGACTAAGACCGTGTCACGGGTCTAGAATGCCGAGGTGTTAAGGCTGCCCAGTCAAGCATTTTCTGTCCACCTTGGCCAAATGGGTATTCCATTTAATTTATTATTGTTTGGTTCTGAATTTCCATGGATTTCCCGTATATATCCCTCCTTAGTACTGGGAATTGCAAATTTAGTATACTGCGCGGTTTCAAGTCCGTACTCGGTTCTACTAGGGCGGCCGCGTATCGCATCGTGCCGCCCAGCACCTTTTTATTGTTAGGCGTCTAATGACCGCCATACATGTTCAGATAATTTGATAAAACTGTCAGTTTCTAACAGACTGATCAAATATATAAACACCTTAACACCGTCTAGGGATATTTTGTTAAAGTGCATCTCCAATAATACAAGCCGGTTTTAAATAACTTTTAATGAAACCTCTTTTTATAGGCTTATTTGAATGATTCTAAATTTGAATTAAATAAATAATTCAAAACAATTGATTTGCGCGGTATAGCAAAGGTTAAATTCAAATGTTTTAATTTAGCCATCATAGTTTTTGAACATCTTTTTTGTCAAATTAATGTTTTAAAGCAAGTTAGTGACTGATTCGGAATTTATGCGACTGTTTTCATCATGTAGCGGTGCTATTTAACGAGAGAGGAGATATTACGGGTAATAGACATGCTCCAAACGGGGACTGTCCAAGATCATGACTACGTTATTGTACTTTTGGTGAAGGACCTAAGAGACGCTAGGGTGTCTCTTAGGCCCTTTAGGCTCTTTACCACTCACCGGCAAGATCAATTTTTGCAAGTTGCCGCTAGATTGCAATCAAATGTTACGGCCACGCAGTTACTTCTAAGCCTCCACTCAGAGCGCCAGTTGCTTGTGAGTGACCAAATTGTGAGGAGAAGACTGCATGAAGCTAACCTGCATGCTCTTAGACCGCTTCATACTCCAGCGCTGCGCCGAGAAAATCGTGGACAAAGATTACAGTGGGCTCGTGAACAGTCAGTGACAGTGACAATCCCGATTTGATTTCCATCTTGATTCAAGAAGAGTATGTGTATGGCCGCTTGCGTCCTTTCTTACTATGGCGGGATTATGGTTTGGGCGGGGATTCGTGTCAGTGTAAGAACAGACCTCGTTTGGATCAGAAACACCATGACCGCTGAAAAATACCATAACCAGGTGCTAATACGAATTGTCCACCCCCATTTATTACAAATGGGCCAAGAATTCACACTCATGCACGACAACGCCCGCCCGCACACAGCGCGAGTCGTGACCAGCTAGCTGCAGCCAATCCTAAGCCAAGCTTAAGCTGGCCCGCGCAATCAACAGACCTAAACTCCATAGAGCACGAAGCGAATTTGATTCAAACCATGAAAAACCGTTGCAAAACCGTTGTTAATGTCATGGGTGGTTTTACGGACTACTAAATTTGTATTATTTTAAAAAACTTGAATACTTCGCTTTATTTTTCTTATTTCTTATAAAAAAGAACATTCATCTCTAATTTCACAATTTTTCCATTTTGTGTCTTTAATTAGTTAAATAAAACTTAAATTATGCAAAAAATATGACTTTATTTTATTTTGAAGTGCACTCTCTTTTTGAAATGAGATTTTCAATAATATAGATGTTGCATTTGATTTATATTTTTCTTTAGTAAATAGAGAAAATTCAAAATATCACCATGATTACAATTAATAACACCATGATTAAATTTTGTCGCATACACATTCATACCAATTTGTTCAAACTGTTTGAATTTTCCAGTTAGATCAAATTATCTAAACGTGTAAGCAGCCATAAGAGTACGCTAAACTCATATTACTAGTCTGACGTAACTCCATTTCCTTTTTTAAAGCATAAACACTAAACCTTTCAGAATAATCAAATTTATCAACGTGTTTTTTTAGGCCACTTTAGGTTGTCTGTCTGAGACTTTTTCTCAGTTCATATAAACCATATACAGCAGGTGATTCTATTTTTTGGTCTTGTCTACAATTTGCCAAACTGCATGGATATATCCTACGGTGTTGTTACCTTATCGAAAACCGCCAAGTGTAAGGCGATTTTTGACAAAAATCGAGAACAGCTTGTAAGCATGGCTCAGGGCTGGAGGTACGGATCCCTACTATACTTCTTTAATTTTTTTTTGAAAATTTACCATGAATTTGTATATATTTTTCTAAATTTGTTGGAATGGACATCGATACCTTTATCCCAGAGCAAAATGTATGAATTAAAATCAAATAATTAAATAACGTTGCTGAGATCACCGTCGACTTAAATGTGCTCTTTGGATATAATAAACCAATAAATTTCGAGAATATATTTTCAAGAATAATGAGGGCTATCACATGTTTGATGTAAACTTATGAAATTTTCTACAATTTTTGTAACAGGTGTGTCTAATAGCCGTTGTAAAAACTTTATAATAAGTTTTTATGATCTTACCATATTTCACTTTGGGACTAAAGTGAATAATTACAAATGGTATAAGTAATCAATAAACACTTTAACTATAAATAATTCAACATGAGCAAAATATTTTTTAAATAATCCTTTTGAATATGAATGAGACTCCACAAATCAATTATTTATACTTCAGCTAAGTTCCCAATGCTCCGAGGGATAGTGAATGTCTACTATCGTAAACCGCATGCAAAGTGTCATCAGGGAATGGAGCCCGGCACCATCCTAACATTGATAAATAATTAATAGCTTTATGTGACACGTTTAAGAATTTATAGCGCCCCCTTTTTTGTGGTAAACAACTCTAGCTGTAGGCAGACTGTACAACACAAAAGTCACGAATATAAAGCACACCCAGACGAGGAACAATCTTGAAGTCAAATTGAGGTTAAATTTGATTAATTTGACGGCTTTTGTGGGAGCGAGTGCTGCCTTATCTCTCAACTCTGAGAAGAAACAAAAGCCTAGTCCAAAACTTTGTCCGTCGTAGACTATGGTTCGAAGTTGAGGAAGGCTTCAGCCTCAAAGATCTTTGTGGGGCCCTTACACCCTGAGGAAGATTATTGTAAGTCAAAAACTATTCATTGTTTGGTGTAGTTGGCTGGTATCGGAGTCTTAAGTTAAGATTTGTTAGCTTTGTGAAGCGCATTTCGCAATAACTCTTGAAAAGACGTACCGTTTCTAGAATTTATCCCTTGATATTTACACATGGTGCAAGGCTTGCAGTTTCAAATATAAAGCCAGCGGGAAGAGAACAAATATTTGTGTCTCAACATTACTATTCCTTGCGTAACCCTTAACACTGGAAATACTACTATATGAATCCAGCTCGCACTTTTCTACATCGTTATAGTCAACTTGAATAGTTCAAGTTTCGTACTCATTTTCATTAAACATTTTCGCTAAACCGGTTTCTACAATGATAAACTATCGAAGAGCAATTTATCCAACGGTTTATAACATCCATGGGCCAATTCATTGAATAGCCATATGCATAAAGTCCCGAAGTAATTAGTAGGAGCAAACCGAAGACAACTTAACAGCTAGTGGTCACCGCACGTAGTTTCTTTAGATAGGTACTTGCATGCCTATTCTAATGTCAGAAACTTGAAAAAAAAAATATTTTGGCAACATCATTGTAACAGTGTTTTCAGCAAAATAATAAATGATTTGATTTGATTTGATTTGACACCATCATATAGTAGGATCGAAGACCATGTATACATGGTCTTCGCAAAAATATATTTGTAAAATGAGTAGGTACGAAACCTGAAAAGTTCAAGTTGATTCCGATCAAGATTGTCTATCTATCTATCTATCAGCCAATAGACGTCCACTGCTGGACATAGGCCTCCCCCAAAGAGTGCCATGCCGAACGATCTTGTGCCTTCACCATCCACCGACTTCCTGCGACAGCCTTAATGTCATCGGTCCATCGAGTGGGGGGCCGTCCTACACTTCGTTTTCCAGTTCGCGGTCGCCATTCGAGAACCTTTACTCCCCAGCGGTTATCGGTTCTGCGAGCTATATGGCCTGCCCATTGCCACTTCAACTTGCTTATTCTAAGAGCTATGTCGATAACCTTGGTTCTTCTACGGATTTCCTCATTTCGGATTCTATCACGCAGTGAAACTCCTAACATAGCTCTTTCCATAGCTCGTTGCGCAACCTTGAGCTTATGCATGAGACCAATATTTAGCGACCACGTCTCGGTGCCATAAGTAATCACTGGCAACACGCACTGATTGTAGACCTTTGTCTTGAGGCTCTGTGGTATCGGTGACGAGAAGATATGCCGTAGCTTTCCGAACGCTGCCCATCCGAGTTGGATTCGTCGGCTGACCTCTTTCTCTTTCTCTCCTCTCGATCAAGATTGTAGTTTTTATTTATTGTAGTATTTTACTGTACCTTGTAACCACTGAATTTGTCAATTGGATACTCACCGGTTTACTCAGAGGAGCTGACAGAGAACTCTTTCCCAAGGCGCCTTCCTACAGAGCTAGTTGGGTGTGTGCACGGGTAAGTTAGGGCTCTAATGAAAACAACGGGTAAGGTGTACACACATATATTTAGAAGGAAACAATACAGAGCACAGAGATAGATGGTGAAGTTATATAAAGGTAGAAAGCATAGGCAGGTGGATGTAGATACAGTGCTAAGAAAAAAGCTAAACAGGTAGACAGACAGAAGTACAGATTATGAAGTGACAAGAAAAGTAGAAATATAGGCAGAAGGACACACACAGTAGGCACGAGAATTACGGTACTAAGCTATCCTGCACGTCATGATTGCGGCTACACAACAAGTAGGTAGTGATTAGGTGCGTACTGGCATTGGAATTGCGCTGGGAAGATAGGGACGGTCGTCGGAGAACCACTACCCTGTTGCTGCAAGCGGCGGATTTCTCGCTCCGAGTTCCCAGCTCGTGGTTGCTACGTAGTAGCGTGTGAACCGCTGATTTATTAAAGAAATCGTGGCGACTTCAGTGGGCTCTCAAGCTTAGAACCCTGTTGTGAAATAGTACAACAAATGAGTTACGGACAACACTACAGGCTCGGATTGAATCCTATTACCCAGACAACTAAGAACTTACCAGTTTATATGGGAGCATGTTTTCTTAAAGTCACAAGGTGACACGAAAGGTGACCACTTTTGAGATTCCAGAAAATAATGACTTAGCACAGGGAATGCTTCAAGGTCGTGAAGCACAGAGCAGGTCTATTTATAGCTTGGATTTCGAAGATTCCCGAATAATCTTCAAAATATAATAGTCATCGCAAAACCAATATAACACAGACAACCCCATTAGCTGGCCGATGATAATAGACAAGGAAGATACGTTTAGAAACAAAGAGTCGACTAAACCAATGAACACCCAACTAAGTACTCAAATAATTAACATTTCAAATACTTAAATGTTTTCCATAATTCTTGCGAAGAAAATTGATTTTCATTTTATTATTGTAAGATAGTAAACATATCTATTCGATGCTCGAGTTGTATTATGGGACAACCGGTGCCACGCCAAATGCGGCCGAAAACTAACTTATCGGTCAGCAGAGCCTAACAGTTCCGAAGAGATATTTTAAATGGCACTAAAACACGAAAAATCGATATGATTCTATATGTGAAAAATAAAATGTTACAACTTAACCATTTAATGGGTGGGTAACTGGACACACGCAGACACACACACACACACACACACAAACACACACTACAAGTAAGTGTTACCTGTACCGTTTAAATTGCACCAATGAATAGATCCATATGCCTGAAAAGTCTTAAAGACTTCTCTTACGGTGTGTGCCACCCATTATGACCCTTTAAATAACTGGACGTGGATAAGAAGTTTGTACATTTACATATTGCTATCGGAGTTAAAACTTTTTGTTTTATGTGACTTAATTATGTTTACTAATGCCGGCTAAATTAGAAAATTGATCCTTATCACTTAAACGTAGGGTGCTAATATACTAAATATACCTAAAAGTTGATACAAGTTAAGGGCATAATATTTCACACAACATAAGTAGGTATTCGTCTGTGGCGTAGCGATAAAAACAATGTCATTCGTTTGAGTTCGCTTCTCGCACTGTGTAAATATTTGTGTGAATATGAATATTTGCATTGGTCTGGGTGTTACTATGAATCATCATCATCATATCAGCCGCACATAGTGCACTGTTGAACATAGGCCTCTCCTATGGACTTCCAGAACGACTGATCTAAAGCCGCAAGCATCCAGCGCTTCCCGACGACCTTGATGAGGTCGTCCTTCCACCTGGCCGTTTGGCGTCCTACACCATGTTTGTCTGTACGCGGTCGCTATTCCAGAACGTTTTTGGTCTATCGACTATCTGTTCTGCGCGTGTCATGTGTCCCGCCCACTGCCCCTTCAACGAGCTAATCCGCTGGACTACGTCGGTTTCTTTTGTTCTCCTACGGATATCATCATTTCTGACGCGATCACGGAGGGAAATTACGAGCATATCCCTCTTCATAGCTCGTTGAGTGACTTTGAGCTTTTTAATGAGTATAATAACCTATAGTTAGGGACCACGTTTCAGATCCGTAAGTCATTACTGGTAACACACACTGATTGAGGACCTTCGTATTCAGGCACTGAGGTATATCGAACGAGAAGACATCTCGTAGCATCCCGAACGCTGCTCAGCCGAGTCGGATTCGTCGATTGACCTCGTCTTCGAAGCTGGAATTGCCTACGTGGATCAGTTCTTAGAATGAGTCCTCAACAAGAATCGGTAGAGGCACAACATGGACATTTGACATAACCTTTGTTGTCCATATTCATCTTGAGACCCACTTGTTCGGATACTCTATTGAGGTCTTCGAGCATGGTGTTCAAGTCCTCCAGCGATTCTGCCATAATGACATATATCATATCCGATTTAGTAGGAAACGTAAAATAACCGACACTCATTTTTATATTGGAAACGAGGAAATTGCTACATCAAGTCAGGTGAGGGATTTGGGTGTTATCTTTGACTCTAAATTAACTAACTAATTAACATGATCAACAGAGCTGTTAAAATTATGGGTTTCATTATGCTTAACTCTAAGGACTTGCATGCTTCCTCAAAAATATTACTATTCAATAGTCTAGTGAGAAGTGTCCTAGAGTTCGGTAGCGTTGTCTGGAACCCTCAATACGCAGTCCATTCACAGAATATAGAATCGGTCCAAAGAGCCTTTACCAGACATCTCGCATTTGTCACTCCTGGACTTCATCCTGGATGTCCCTACCACGAATGGTTGGTGTATTATGATTTACAATCTCTCAAGGATAGAAGAAGCGCTATAGACTTATTGTTTCTGCAGAATTTAGTAAGGGGATCATCACATGAATTGGGACTTTTGATGCGTACGAAAGTATGTGTTCCGAGACCTAATAGCAGAGTTGGGAGCAACTTTCCGTTTTTCCATGTACCGCATTATAGGACCAACTTGGGTGCACAGGCTCCCTTGGCCAGGTTAACTGCCACATATAATGGTAGCTGGAGACACCCATACCTCGACATTTTCCACGACCATCCCAGGCGCTTCAAGGCTAAGTTGACTCAACAGCCTAAACAGAATATATAGGAATAATTATAATCTAGATTTATCTGCATGTTATTTTTGAATTATTTTTGTACATTTTAATTATTAGATTTTATTTTTAATTCAATTTTTATTGTGAATGATTATTTATTTATTTTTTGATTTTTAATTTTTAGTAATTATTTTAAACTTGACATGCAATACTTGACTAATCATATATACATTTTTTTAATTGTTTAAAATTATGTTGACATGTTTGAAAGCAGTATTTTGACATTTTTTATAATTATTAATCTTGCTATAACCAATTATTATTTTTGTATGACAATCAGCCAATGCTGTGTATTAACATGTTTAATAAAATATAGTATTAAAATGTTTAGTAAAATTCCTCAAGATTTGGTTGACATGCCACTAAATAAGTCTAAAATAGATGTAAAAAAGTCATTAATGAAAAAAGGATATTACAAAGTAAACGAATACTTCAATGATAAAAATGCATGGTCATCCCAATCTTTTTGCTTGCTCGCACAATATAAATCTATTTAAAAAAAAACAAATTGTTTTAAAAAGAAACGATAATATTGTTCACTGAGTTTCTTGCTGGTATCTTCTCAGTAGAACCAACTTACCGAACCAGCGAAAGAATCATTTTCAAATGATTTATTTACTTAATTTAATATTATATTGGTAATTTCTTGACATGACTGTAAAATTTTGACGTTCATATGTGCTCTTTATTTGCCTAAACTGAATAAACGAAATTGATTCTTTGATTCTTTGTGTATATCTATGAATTGGTGTAGCACATACCCAACAATATCTCACCAATGTTACACATATAACAATGTTTGTGTATACACTGTTGATATGCCTATACAAATAAATAAAAATAAATAAAATCATCGGCAAATCGAAGGTGAGTGATATACTCGCCGTTTATGTTGATTTTGCTTTTATTGCTTTCCAGTTCAGTAGCTTGAAGATGTCTTGCAAGACAGCAGTAAACAGTTTTAGAGAAATAAGCATAACGTCTCCCTGTCTAACGCCCCTTTCAGTGGGATTAACTTCGTGCTCTGTTCCTGTACTCGAACGACATTGTGTCGTTCTGGTATAAACACTTCAGCACTTTAATATACCAATGATCTATTCGGCACCGCTGGAGGGACTGTAACACGGTCCATATTTCGATCGAATTTAAGGCGTTCTCATAGTCCACGAATCCTAAGCAAAGAGGTCGGTTATAGTCTTTGGTTAGGATATTTCTCCTGCCGCAGCGTGTGGATGTGGTCTATGGTACTGTAGCCTTTCGGCATCCGGCTGGTTCGGGAGGTTGGAAGTAAGCCAGCCTGTTAGCCAGACGGTTCGTTATAACCCTCGAAAACAGCTTGTAAATGTAGCTCAGGAGCGTGATGGGCCTATAATTCTTCAGCAAGGAATTATCGCCTTTCTTAAAGAAAATGACCACCACGCCCCCGTTCCACGCTTCTGGCGTTATTATACCTTCGTTCAAGACAGAACTAAAGAGCCTCTGAAAGACCTTTAGCACCGGCGTTCCTTCCGCTTTCAAAAGCTCTACTGTAATTCCGTCCTTACCCGCCGCTTTGTTATTCTTGAGCTGTTTGAGGGCCATCCTAATCACGTACAGGCTGATCTGTCCGGGATGTCTTCGGTATAATGTCGGGTAATCTTGGTCATGAATCTCTAGCCATGCCAATGGGCTGTGTGATAAATGTATATAGCTGCCCATAAAACATTTCGACCTCCCTACGTACCTCTGCCGTTGTCATTGCCATGATGACATCCTCTGTCTTCAGCTTCGTCAACCGGCTTTGTCCAACAGACGAATTCCACGCAAACACTTTGGAGCCCTTGTTTCGCTCTATCGTCTCCTTAATATTTTTGGCATTATAGGAGCGAATGTTGTGTCGCAAGGATTTCTGTATGCGTCTGTTAAGCTGCCTATATGCCTCAGCATCGTCGGAGGTCTGTAGCGGCATAGATCGACGATTGGCCATGAGATCAAGTATTCGGGTCGAGAACTTTTGAGGTTTTTGCTTAGGGTGAGACCTAAAGATTTTAGATCCCACCGTTTGGACAACTTCTACCAGCACGCTGTTTAACTTGCCCACTGAAACGCAATCCTGTAGACAATCCAAGCGACTGGTTAATTCAAGTTGAAAGCTAGCGGAGTCCTGGATATCGGCATACGACAGTCTGAGTGCAGATCTCATCAGATGTGACCTTTCTAGTCTAGGCTTAATATTCAATGTGCCTCTTACGATACGGAAATCACTACCGATTTTAACACGGCTGATCACAGAGACATCATTGAATATTTGCCCCTTTCTCGTCAAGATGTGGGGGAGGATCCTAGCAGGGTTTCACGTGCACAGATACAAGGATACACTTTTAAGGACCTTTATTGTTGATAATGTTTGTTTACAATCGTACTGTCTAAAACGAGTTCTCTTGAGCAATTGCCATAGCATGCAAATGTTCTTAATGATGTAAAATAAATTATAATCATTCAAATAGCTGGTTCCAGTATATCATACAAATATTATAGGTATGTACGTAAGGTTTTATGCATTTTTAAAATATTAAATATACATACAATCCCAATACAAGATGTAGTCAATCTCATACGTCCACTTTCACTGCGGTGGCTTTTTTAGAAAAAAGTTCACCGTGAAGAGACCCTCTTTCTCCATAAAGTCCACCAGTATGTGACCCTGATCACTTCGCTGCCCATACCCAAAAGGCCCCACTCTCAACTCCTCATCGCTTCGTTTGCCCAGTCTCGTGTAGAAGTCCCCCATAACAACAGTGAAAACTATGTATAATATGTATTTATTTGCAAAAATAGTATCTTAATACTTTATCAGCACTATCAAGAATCCAAGCTAGTTAAGCTATGCTTACTATATGCACTATAGGTCTAAATAGCGTTGTGCAGAATTTATTTATTTTTTCAAATATAACTGTTTATAAGACTATAAAACAACACAGCTCGTCTGGCGATATTGATACACTCGTAAAATTATAGGTATCATTCAAATATTGATGACGGTGACCTCATTCACCAATAAAAATAAAATATAAAGTGTAAGAGAGGTACTTTCCCAGTGTAGTGGTTAAACTAAAATAAATATTAACTTAAGTGATGTACGTCCCATTTCGATCGGTTCCTTAAAAACATACCTACAACGTGATCCTTTTATTTCTTTATAAGGAGTACAAGCCTATCATGACTGGTATAGGTATTAGGGATCCTTTTCTGGGCGAGAAAGATCATCCTTTACATCCTATATAGCTCCATGCCACTTTTTGACTCAAAATACGACGGCTCAAGCAGCTCTAATCTCTAACTCCTGCTCTTCGGAAATTAATCACTCACTCCCTGTTTGCACTGTGAGAATTTAAATGTTTTTTTGGTATAGCATACCCAGTCCCTTAGCTGTGCTATCATGTGTGCAGGAAGATAAATAGTTATGACGTAAAATATGAGTTTTACTCGATAACTATCTATTCCTACGGTTTCTCTAATAAATATAACCAAATTTTTCCACCTTTAATAACAAAACTTATCATCATTTTATCATAGTCAAATAATAAATCTGTGGAAGAAAGTTGCCAAGAATCGAGTTTATGGACCGTTTGCCAATTATGTTTAAGTAATATTTATAGCTTAACCTAAGTGTTCCATTTTTTTAAAGCCCATATTAAAATAGCCGATCTAACTTTCGTGGTTCCGTTATTATTATGAAAAATCCTAAAAACCCTTCATCGGTGCTAATGTGCGAACGGGAAGAACATTTGTGAGCATTTATCCACATATTTTAGCATTTACGAGGATACAGTCTACGGGTCGGGATATAATCCATTGATAACGCTTTTACACTAATTAGTGAGTAAGTATGGAGCTTAGGACGTCACACCTCGCACTAGATTTATGGGTGCAGTCGCTGTCACGCGTAATCCTAACCAAGTGAGGAGGAGCTGACGCGCCGTTCGCTCTCGCTAATGTTCAATACTTCTCTGCTATTATTGCAGCCAATATTAACTATGTGGTGTAACTTCACATATTTGCGTCATTAGAGAATGGCCAGTGCTTACATTGCATTTGTTGTCATAGGAATGTAAGTATTATCGCATGAAGCTACAAGCAGCTCTCACATGCTGCCGTTTTTTGCATTATGCATTGTGGACCTTTACACTAGTAATTTGCTGGCTCGTTAGTACTTAGCACCACTAAGTCGTGTATAATCTTAAGTTATGTATTCTTACAAAGAAAATATAAGTATTTACTTAATTATACGTAGGTATGGAAGTTACAGAAATAACATGGAATGAAATTAATCATAACTTTAATTAAATTTTGCTGCAAAGGTTACTTAAAATTAAAACGTAATAATTAAAATATTAAAGTAGCTTAAAAATTAACAGCTTGCTCTACTAGGATACTCAAACAAAATATTGCAGACTATGTGAATTACTGGCACTGTGGTGAAGTACTACAGTAAGTATATTTATCTATGGTAACTGTAAAGTAGCAATACTTATCAAAAAGCCAGGCTCAGTTTCTAATCGTGCACGTCAGATTGAAAAGTCTTCTAAAATTTAAAGAATACTAAAAATGCAACTTTTTGCCACTAGTCACGCTTTTAAAAGTGCATCAGATGCTCTTAAAGATACGATGGACGTTTTGTTACATAAACGGGAAAAGGTCTGAAGGGTATTTACGACTTATTTGTCGAGGCACAATTGAGACGGCGAGTCTCTTTGCCGGAACCCCATCATGGGACCACGAGGCGAGAGCCCTTTCTATGCTATGTCAATACCAAAGACAGGCGCGGGAGCAGGAACAAGAAAATCGAGAAGTCCCATCGAACACGAGTATTTCATATTGATACCGATGAGAGTGCCTCCAACTATGAGGCTGCTTCTCGCAAGTGGCGCGCATCGTGACCCATGAAAGAACATGACCTCGGTTTTACGCAGAGCCAGTTGCCAGATCCTTTCCACGACTTGGGCATCAAAACTAATTTCTACGACCGGCTGATAAGGATGCATCACGGATGATAAAACCGACAGGATAAATCGATGAAGACCACAGAGTCCCACTAACGTGCCATTATACCGAGAAGCTGACCTATGTTGAGCAGTGCCAGGTGGAGTCGTCTCTCAAGTGGCACAGTAACGACTTCAGAATCTCCATTATACTTCTGGAACGCCAAAAATATAATTATCGCGGGCCATATTCCATTCATCTCGAAAGAGCGTCGGCTGGCTGGGTTAAATGCTTTCGCGGACCGCAGCTGGCCCGCGGGCTATTCTTTGGATCGTTCTCGCGAGGGGAACTTGATCGAAAATTTGTTTATTTTTTCTTATCATTATATTTGGTCTTATAAGTCTCAAAAATCATTAGAGGAGTCATTTACGGCAATAAATGTTATCCAAAAATTAAATCCACGGGATTGAAAAAACGACGTGAAATCTCATTACTACCCTTTCCAAAATACGATCCATACATTCGTCAGATGTTTAAAAAAGGCCGAATGGAAAGTTATCAATTAAAAACTGACTACCTAACCATTGAAGACAAATTTCCATAAATACCCAAGTAATAAAATGACTAGAGCATAGAAAGAATCGAAATTAAAATTTTGTACATCGTATTCCGTCATTACCTTCCGCGATCTGTGATTATTTATTTATGACCAAACTTGTGTCTGTGCTGTGGTCCAAGTTGGTTGAGAGCCTCCCCCACATCATTCGTCAAGCGAGGACGTGCGTTACGCAGAAAGATAAATTTTGATTTTATCTGCGTAAAAAATACTTTGTCATGACAATGTCATCTTTACTTTCCAATAAGTACCTTCCAGGAAGTACCTTTACCTTCCAGTAAGTATTTAATAATTTCTCTGGATTAATATCCTAGTATTATGCTATGGTGTGTGTTATTTATTGATATAAATATTAAGTCCCTTTTTTAATGGATAATTGAAGTGGCTGCTAAATTCATACTAAATTTTTAATGGATGGCAATGAGTACATTTGGAGGGTACTGATGATTTGGTTTAAAAAATAATATAACGTTATTACATAGTTATAATAGTCGTACAGCGAGCTATGGATCGAGGAATTTGGAACAAGGTCATGCGACAAAGAATTTAAGTTACTTACATTGCTCATAAAAAGCAAGCTAAAGCAGCAGTTCTCTGGTCACATCTTTCGAAGGAACGGAGGCCGTTTAAGCAAAGGAGCCTTAGTATAGAGACTGCGAGAAGGCGACCCCAGCCCGGTGGAATGACCTGAATACGGTGGCTGAGATGTACTGGATACGGAGGGCGGAGCAATATCGCACATTGGGAGAGGACTATAGCCATGAGTGGACTGTGATAGGCAAATTGATTGATTGATTGATATATTGCGACGTCTCTAACTGGATTTACCGTGCCCGCTCCTACCTACCCTTCTCGAACATTACTTGTTTGCAGAAGGAGGCAGCGGCAGCCCACATATATGCACTCCGTACCATCGCTGTGAGCAAGGCATTGAGTAAGAGCACGTCCAGTTCGTAGGCCGCTATGAGGGCCCATCTCGGCTTCTCTTGCGCCGTTCACTACCCCTGCGTGTGCAGCCCTGTCCTCGCTCACATCACAGGGATGACAATAAGACTTTGGGTCCTTCCTGCCACAAAACAGGTAATCCCCAAAGCACCCTTTCTCAAACATTACCTGCCGTCAACCGTTACCAGTGGCTTCCGTGCCGCCTGTCGTCTGTCTGTCCGCCGCTGCTACGGCGTGCCCTGCACTCAGTCACCCAAGTCCTTCCATCAGCTCCACCATGAGAGCCTGGCAGAACTGGGATTTCACGGCCACGATTTCTCGTGGCTCAGGTTCCTCTACCGTCTTACCTTTTATCATCGAAAAAGAAACTCATCCCCTCGAAGCTATTTTTATTGAATCCAGTGAAGAAAATCATACCTGATGACAATACAATGCATTACGAAACCGGTTTATATTCATCGGAGACATGTGGATTATTTCAGATGGCTGGGCACCATCCACATCAGTGTCCATCTGTATCCTGATCAGTGAGATCGTGAGAATATCCATTTTGTTAGTAATATAACAAACATTAAGTCACTCGTTGCAAAAAAATATTTTAACAAATAACTTTCCTGTTGGTTTTACACCGACTTCTAACAGATTAATAGGTAGCATATTTAAACAATCATAATTAAATAGGCATCCGCACTTTGTAAGTAAATTTAATTAAATCTGTAAATTCAGTTATTTAAAACTTCTCAATGCCACTTTTAGTTTCTTGAAGTTGATTTAATTGTTTTGTTAAAATGTTATTTATTTTCCTTCCGTTATGGTCTGGAACCATTCAATTTTACTTGCTTTTTTGTGAATAGATAGACTTGAAAAGCAAAGTCTTATTAAAATACTAACTATTTTCGTCTCATTGATTATTGTGCGCGGTTTCCAAGATCACCAAAATACAAATATACAGATTGCAGCGCTGAAGAAAGTGTTACATCCAAAATGTCACTTTGTCCACTACCTTCCATCGATAGTTGGTGCTAAAAGAAAAACAAGCCAGCGAGTTGGAATAAGTAGTTTAGAATAATATAGGTATAGCATTTTAGTTGTAAGTTAGACATACATAGTTCGGCAACAGCTTTGAACGATGAGCTTACTTTAAACTTCTTTTAGCAACGCCTACTTAATCTTAAAGGCATAAAGCGCGTATTTGCATTTTGCGGCATTAATTGATTAGTAAAAGTACAGACGTATAGGACTCTGGTAGATTTATTATTGAACTCATTTTGTGACTGTGTTTCTTTTGTTCATTGTAGCTTAAATTCAAGTGTAGTGTACACTTCAGGGATATGTAATAAATGTACTTTTAACTAAAAAACAACACGCGATCAAATCAAATGTTAGATACTTCTAAATACTTTCAGAGTATTATCCAACGGTATTCAGTAACCTTTTAACAGAAAGTAACGTATTTTTGAAACTGTGTTATCGATGTATAAGTGGCCAGCACGTAATCTTCATACATCATAATAGCTTCGAAGTTTGATCGGCACCGGGCTGAGGAGAAATTGTGGATACGAACAGTTGAGAAATAAGTTTTATCAGATGGTTAGCTACCATACCATCTAAGCGACTGATCTGGATAGGTATATGGGCAACAGCATTAATACTTAATAATTAACTACATGTCTATCTGTAACACATACTTGTGTTAATAAAAAGTTAACATTATCCACAACATTAATAATCTACGAGAACTGCAATAGACCCAACTTCTCTCAAAATGTCGTAATCTTCAGCGGGTACTTCAATTAATTACTTAGGATATTTGCTTGCTCAATACAATCTCCAGTTTTCTAGCTCTTAGCATGATTACAAAAGCTTGCCTTTCGTGGTTATTAGCCGCGGTAATCCTCTCAATAAATACGGTTTTTGTTCGTTTCAAGGAATTTGATTTTATGCTTTAAATCGTTAAGGATTTCCCTTTAGACACTTTAATATTTAAGTAAATGGATATATATTTTGTTGGGAGAATCTGTCCTATATTGCTGTGACTTTGGTGCTTCAATAAAAACAGCAGTTATACATAAGAGTAATGTGATCAGCAGTTTGGTCGCATTTAGAATGAGAAATCTAAAATTGTCAAGACTATGATTCGAGCTAAAATAAAATGTAGTTTGCCTTAAAAGTTATCAAACTAACAACAAACAAAACAGTAGAGACTCTATTTATAATAGTCGGAGTCGGAATATTGGCAATAATATAAATTGCGGAAATTTTGATACCTACTTTTTTCATCTTTGTGGTCTTCATATACCTACATCCACCTACATCATTATGCTTATTGACAGGTCTAACAATTCCGATTTTAACTTAATAAATATTAACGTTATAATAATATAGGTATCAATTTTAAAGTTATCAAAATTCGTACGGTATAGCTTCAGATAATTCACCCTGTACAAGGGTCTTCTCATAATTTTAAAACATTTAAGATTACAAATCTATCAGTTTATCCTGGTTTCACGGGGAAACAGTTTATGAAAACCAAATATGATAATCCAATTGCAGAACCACTTACCGGGATCATTTGTTACTTTGAAAATGGCTTAGGTACTCACTTCCAGAAACAGCTGTTTATCCTCTATTTTACCTCTTAAGGAGCTTAATATCCAATCCTGTCTTAGTGAATGATTTCAGCATAAATACCATCTAATGCCAACATGAAAGTCTGTAGACTCAGCGTTGATTTACACATTGTTACATTTTAACATTGGCTCTGTGGTGTGTCTGCGTAGTGCATTTGTGAAGGGGTTCGATTTCAGCCTAGTTTGGGTCTAGATTTTGTCCCCGGCACACCCCGGTTAACTTGCATGAAAGGTTTAATGACTTTAGAGGAAACTCGTGAAATATGTAAGGATAGAAATAAATAGCGGGCTGTTGTCCCCTATTTGCCCTGGAGTAGGCAGACTAGTCCGGGGAGAAATAGACGTGAACATATTATGTGTGTACGTATTTTTTATTTTCTGAGAACAAATTTTATGAAGAGTTTGGAAGAAATTGAATATCACTATTCTTTTTTTTGGAGAAACGAGTAAAGATCATAATCAAAGTTGATCTAAAACATTGTCAACTACCTCCATAACAGATATATTACTACAAAATATGTTCGTGAAAATGCCAAGTCATGCTAAATTGTCTTTAATCCATACTAATATTATAAATGGGTAAGTGTGTGTGTGTGTGTTTGTCGTCTTTCACGGCTAAGCAACTGAACTGATTTTGATGAAATTTGGTATAGGAGTAGGTAACTTGAGAAAACAGGCTATGTTTGGTCGCCATAACCGACATCCACGCTAGCGGAGCCACGGTTAAAAGCTAGTTTGCAGTAAAAGAGTATGTATATGACAGTGACAACCGAAGTTCCTATTTTCGCCATTTCACGGAATACTTTGGTACTTTGTCTAAGGTTTTACTATACTATACGTATGCAAGTACCTTTGACTGTATACAAAGTATATGGTCTAATACTCTAATATATTATCTTTTCTGTGAGAATGTGTATTTAAATTACCTGTACTTTAATTACCCTAATATGTGTGTTAATCTACCTAATGATCAAAGAAACACTACAAGAATCTAAGTGTGTAAGGAATATAGTGTCAAAATAATAACAAGTTATGTTTTTACAAATTGGTGTCTATTTACATTTTCGTGCTAACAACAAATATAACAAAACAATAAATTAAACCTACTTTAGTAAAGTAAAGGCTAAAGGTATTAGTGCCCTTTTTTGAATCCCCAGTGCTTATGGTCTTCATGACCACCTGTTTTGCCATGACCATGGTGGTGATGGTGGTGCTCGTGATGACTGCCCTCATCGTGGTGCCCTTTGTGGTCGTGGTGATGCCCTCCCTTTTCATGGAAGCCTTTCTTGCCATGATGGTGCTCATGATGGCCATGGTGTTTGTGTCCATGGTCAAAGTGACCACCCTTCTTGTGCCCGTGCTCGTCATGATGTCCACCATACCCTTCATGGAATCCAGATTCTCCATGTTTATCGTGGAAGTGCTTATTCTTCTTAAACTCGTCTAACTTATGGACACCATGATGTCCTTTAGTAGAGTGTCCTTTATGATAGTGTCCCTTTTCTTCGAAACCATGTCCTTTTTCACCTTTTTCACTGTGGTGATGTTCGTGGTGGTGGCCATCGTCGTGGTGGTGGTGCTTCTTGTGCCCACTGTGGTCATCATGATGTCCCTTGTGCCCCTCGTGATGATGATGGCCTTTGTGGCCGTGTTCGTGGTGGTGATGGCCTTTGTAGCCCTTGTGTCCTTTGCCACCGTGGTCATGGTGATGATGGTGGTGATGTTCCTTGCCACCGCCGCTGGAGTGATGATGGCCAGAGGCGGCCGTCTCGAGATCGGCGTCTCGTCGCTCTCGTACGTTCCTAGCATGTGCAAGCGCCAGTAGCGCTACTGCAATGCTACTCAGTACGAGAGCCCTCCTCATTTTGGTGTATTCGTCTACAGTTCGTGATGGGATATGGTATTTATTATTGTTCACGACAACGTTTTATAGACTACAGTTTTCTCGAACCTGTATTGAGCAACTATTGCAGCCGGCACGAGTGCTTGCACTTACTTTATTGCCAAGGTCACGTGCCCTGGTGCTGGGTTAAATATTGATTGGAGTTTCATTAGGAGTAACGGTAATTTGATTTGACTGTGGTCAACAAATTGTATTGATTAGTTGGTAGTTGTTACAACAGTACCTACTAGCTATCGCTTCTGGTACATAGAATTGATACCGACCACGGAGGACAGAATATGATTAATGGTACCGTTCGTGATCTGGTAATTTATATTCGCAGACAATGACGTACTATTCCCATGTCGACTATTGCCCATATTTAGAGTAATATTGACGATTTAACTCTGCTGGAGTACTGGTAGCCTCATTACATTACATTATTTGTGAGGCTACCGTTACTCAAGCATATTTCATTCCTGAAACTTAATATATTATACTAGGTTTAATCTCATGACGGTCTCCGTGGCGTAACGGTAGTGAACACGGCCGCTACGCAGGAGGCTCGATCCCCGCTCAATGTAAATATTTGCATGCATGAATGTAAGTATTTGCATTGGTCTGGTCGTGCCTCGGAGAGCACGTTAAGCCGTGGCTCTCCGTTGCCATACGAACATCTATGGTGGTCGTTACGGGTAGTTGAAAAAATTCAACAACTGGTCTAACAATGCTTCGATATCGCTTTAGGGTTGTGGAGGTGAAATGGCAATCGCTTCACGAAAGATATCGAAGTTTCAGCCAAATCCGAAGTTAGACTGGATTAACGCTAGGAGACACATTACTGACAATAACAGTTATGGTGAGAGGTGTACTTAAAGCGCTGAGAGTCCGCTGTATGTATAGTTGAGAAGGGAGATGAGGTTGCACTTTTTCATATACAGTTGTATGTATAGGTGTAACCGTATCTCATTTGTCGGCTTATAAATGATAAATAATATTTTTTATAGTTTAAAACACGCGTGTAGACGATTAAAGTTTGTCATTTTTCAATCGCGCAAAACAGGGGGTGAATAGGGGATAAATAGTAAGATTTTTTTTTGTATAAAGGTAGATTAGAGCTCCAGAGCGGACATAGCAGAGTAACGAGTCAAATATAGAGGCCAGTGGAGAGGCGTGTGAAGGGCAAATAGAAGTCAAGTAGAGTCGACTACAGGGGCGAGTAGATATACAACTACAGAAGCCAGTGGAGAGGCAAGCATAGAATCAAATAGAGTGCAGTAGAGAGGCAAATTAGTAAGGCGAGTGAAAAGACGAATGTAGAGGCGAGTAGAGATCAAATAGAGAGTTGAGTAGTGTCAAGATTAGATGCAAGTAGAGGCGAGTAGAAAATCATAGCCTTGACTCAATACTACGCGGTAACCGACATCCATGCGGGTGGAGCCGCGGGCAAAAGCTAGTTATATATATATCGCAGCTATCTAGCCTAATCAGCTGTGCAATTAACTGCCTAGGCTATTAGTTAAACGGCACCATTCAATTAACGGCCTGAATGATATTCAGCTGTAAAGTTCATTACAACATTTAATAAATTGACTGGCTAATGCTTAGGAATGACCTAAGCATTAGCCAGCATTAACATTCAAACATACTAACTACTGTAAATATCCGAGAGGGTAGGCAGAGGTGTATTCACAGAAAAGTAGTATATAAGGAAAGCTGAGCAATCCGACTTGGAAAGATTAGGTGAGAAGTGGTTCGTGTTTTTTTTTATAATAACTATGCAGAATTAAATCATTATCCTAGCTGTTCGAAAAAATGGCTAGGCCAGTAATTGAATTTCGGAGATCCAAGCCATTTGCTTAGCCGTTTAATTAAATGGCTGAACATCATTCAGACCGCTGTTTAGCAAGCCTTCTGCCTAGCCGTTTAGTAGCGGCTGACTAAGCTAGTTGGCTGCGACATATACAATATTTTGATTATTTATTGCTAATTAATGGTATGGGGGTATACAATTGTTGACTTCAATTAATGGACTGGATTCGTTGACTGATTTGATTTTGCTGGTATTGAATTTATATTAGGAATTTGTATTTTTATTACTTCATACAGATAATTTTTAAATTGATATTATTATGATGTGACTCCAATATTTAACTAATGATGTATTATTGTGGATATTTTGTTGTCTATTTCGCATGTTATAATGTAGTTATGATTCTAGACAACGTAATAATTGTTTGTGATGAAAAAAAAATGTCTTTAAGTAAAGTAGTAGTAGTAATAAATGTATGCAGGTCCATTAAAATTCATATTTAACGATTGTCTATCCAAAGGTACCTACATAAGTACTTACATGTACTAATATTGTATATTCTATAAATGTATGTAAATAGGAACTTTCAATATCACGTCTTCTCGCCTGATGGTAAGCATTACAGACTTCAACAATGTTTCAGTGGTGGTCCTCAGTTGGTCTCATCGAATGCTTTATCACCGGGACTTTAGAAAGAAGGAAATACGAGTACTGGTGACGAATTTCAAGACTTAGTGATGCAGCAAAGGAATGTTCTTGATGGAATTGTTGAGTCCACTGTATGAGGATGACATGTTGCCTAGAAAATGTTTAGTATTGTACCTTCAGAAAAGGAGAGTTTGGGGCTATTAAAATTTCTGCTTCAGGGTTTACTATAGCTGTTACCATCATGGCATGAAGGAAGACTGAGTATGCTACGCGATGTTATGCCATGCGTCATGTTTAAGTGTTGTGTGGGGTGCGTTGGGTGGGTAATTAAATTTACGCTGAAAAATTCGCTGTGTGAGGAGTGAATGCGATGCGAGCGTCCACCCAATGTGCCATACAACATTTTTATAATAAGTTCCAATATAATAGGTTCTAGATTTTAAAAATGTATTTTTTTGCGTCATTTATCCAGCAACAACCAAACAAACTTATAGATATGCACAGTTCTACATACAACACTACACTGAAACAAAAGCTGGTGCCTGATGCAAAAATTCCATACATATCTCATGACTTCTCATTATCTTTATCAATTGACAGACTGTACATTTTATAATAATAATAAAAAGAACAAAAACTACAAATTATATTCTTTCGTTTAAAATTTATTTTTTGTGGACTATCATTATTAAAACACTCAGTATGAACATATAATTAGTTAACAATTCAGGTACAATCAACAACTTAGCCCTTGTGGTGCCAAGATTTATGGCCTTCGTGACCACCCTTGCTCCCGTGGTCATGATGACCATGGTGGTGCTCGTGGTGGCCATCCTCACCGTGGTGACCTTTGTGGTGGTGGTGGTGACCACCGTGTTCGTGATGCCCCTTCTTACCGTGGTGATGCTCATGATGTCCACCATGTTTGTGTCCATGGTGGAAGTGACCGCCTTTCTTGTGTCCGCCCTCGTGATGGTGACCACCGTAATGTTCATGATGGCCTTTGTCGCCATGATGATCATGGAAGTGCTTGTCCTTTTTGAATTCATCATGTTTCTCAACACCATGATGTCCTTTTGTGTCATGACCTTTGTGCCAGTGTCCATGTTCATCATGACCATGACCGTGGTCGCCCTTCTCACCGTGATGGTGATGATGATGATACCCGTCATCGTGATGGTGATGTTTCTTGTGTCCACCGTGTTCACCGTGATGTCCTTTGTGTCCTTCGTGGTGATGATGGCCATGCTTGCCATGGTGATGCTCATGGTGTCCTTTGTGTCCTTTATGGTGTTCACCACCGTGGTCATGATGGTGATGTCCATGGTGCTCATGGCCACCACCCTTGTCCCAGTGTCCTCCTCCACCTCCTCCTCCACCTTTGTGATGAGATGCCGCGGTCTCGAGGTCAGCATCTCGTTTTTGCCGGAGCTCCCTAGCTGAACTGAGGACCACGAAGGCCAACAGGCCTAGCGCTATTAGACTGGTCCTCATGATTGATGCGATATGCCACTAACTTCGTCAGTTTAAACGTTTTATAGTAATTGTTTCTGTTTTCTCGTACTGCGTTAGGCAATGTTCGAGCCGGGTGCCTGCTCTTACTTTATTGTCAAGGTTAAATGCATTAACGTTGGCCTAAAATTCATTGAAATTTTATTCACTCCAGTTTCCGCTGCTTCCGCTAATTAAGTTTGTTTCATACTCAAAACGCGCATCTGCAAAATCTGAATGTAATTTATGAAGCTCCTAATAATTTTACTTTAACTTTTTGAACTGTTCTCTATTTTTGTTTTAATATTTTCAAGAAGTAAGATTAGATAGACATAGTACGTTAAATACTGATCATATAAGTTAAAGAGAGAGGGTATACAGGGAACCAAGCCTCCTGATTAACGGATGAGAGACACAAACCTAGGTTGGCCTCTATAGCGTGGCGGTGTGACCGCGGCCGCTACGCAGGAGGCGCGTGTTCGATCCCCGCTTAATGCAAATATTTTTATGTGTGAATAAGGGTATTTGCATTGGTATGGTCGTGCCTTGGTGATCACGTTAAGCTGTCGGTCTCGGTTGACATACGAACATTTATGGCAGTCGTTATGGGACTCTGCTAAAGCGGACCCCAGACTCCGAGCTTTAGCTTCGGATGCGACTGGGACCAATTCATCATCATCGTCTCAACGATGAAGATGACAATCCACAGTAAAACTAACGCTTTGAACATATTTAAATGAATTTAATATTATCTAAAATATACACTACTAGCTGTCGCCCGCGGCTCCGCCCGCGTGGATGTCGGTTATCGCGAATCGGACTATAATTTGAGATTTAAACTATCCTATCTCTCAAGTTGGATCGAACTGCACATGGTGTGCGAATTTTATTATAATCGGTTAAGTGGTTTAGGAGTCCATTGAGGACAAACATTGTGACACGAGATTTATATATATTAAGATTATTTGTTTAAAAATAAAGCTAACTATTTTATACTCTCCTTTTTTTGTGTTCCGCTAATTCTGCCGGTGTGTGTGTATTTGTCATCTGTGGCGTGGCGGTAGTGAACGTGGCCGCTACGCAGCAGGTGCAGGTTCGATCCCCGCTCAGTGCAAATATTTGTATGTATTAATATGTATATTTGCATTGGTCTGGGTGTTTCTTTGTATAATATGTATTTATTTACAAAAAAAATATATCTAAGTATGTTTATCCGCATTCTAGATTCCATAACACAAGCTAGTTAAACTATGCTTACCATGGGTCTAGATAGCGTTGTGTGGAATGTTGTGGAATATTTATTATATTTATTGTTTTGTGTGCTGCAGTAAGCCGAAATGAACGCATTTTTCTTACTTTCTTTCTAATTATGTTGTAGTAATGCATGCATGCTTCACAGGCACTTGAAGAATTTTAAAGGTGCACGTATTCAAATAAATTTCCATCGCACACGTGAAAAAGACAGCTAGTTTATAATTAACTTTTAGACGCGCCTTGTCGAGGCGGGCGCCCTCGACGTAAAAAGCCAATTCAAACTAAAATAGATTCGAATGAATGAATGTCGAGTTCATTCATATATATTTTTATGAATATTTTATTTTTAAGTCATGGAAAGTAGCTAGACTTGCAATTTTGGCATTTAATATTCTATAATGTATAATACCTTTAAGTTAGTTTGGTGTTAATTATACGAAACACTGCACAGCTTTATCTAAAGCCGCAGTAAGCATAGCTTAACTAGCTTATACCTAATATGGGTTCTAGAATGCAGATTAACACAACATGTATAATATAAAAGCAAAAAAACACTCACTGATTTACCACGAAATGTCAGAAACTATAACACCTACAAACTTGGAATTTAACAGGTAAGTTCTTTATTATAGGGTGTAGACTTTCGCTATCTATATCCGGATTTTATAAAACTCCACTCCTAAGGGAGTAAAACGGCGGTTGGAAGTTTGTATAAAAGCCCTATGTTTTTGAAGTAAGAGACTTAAAATTAAAAATGCGTGGTCTATATGGTGTGTATCTCTATGATGTGGAGGTGTAATAATAATGTATCCTTAGTTATCAATCCCCATTTGGCATTGAAACAGGGGATTATAGTTTATATGAATGTCTAACTTACTCCACGCGTACGAAGTCGCGGGCGGCCGCTAGTTTATATTTATTTTCTTTTGTAAATATATACTTACTGTAATATATACACACATACTATAAAACAGAGACACACAGATTGATAGGCACAAATAGATATACTCATGAAAACTTACAAATGTTTGCCCTGAGCTTGCATCGAATCAGTGACCTGCAATATAGAACTCGAACGCTCTATCACCACGCCACTGACGTGGTGCTCAAATATTTTCGATAATAATTCGTGATTTATTACTCATATCACACGCCGGGAAGCTGCAATCCATAGAAACTGCCGCTTTTTTATACTACTTAGGTGGCAGGCAAGCACACGGCCCACTTGATGGAAAGTGGTTACCGTGGTCTGTGGTCGTGCTACCGACCCTGTAAACAAAAAAAGTGTCTGTGCCGTCAGTGTAGAAGACAAAGCAGGACAAGCCTTTGGTCTTCCCACTGAAAATGACAGCACAAAAAATCTCCATTGAAATCTGGCTGCCCTACTCTCTGTCGGGAACACAACACGCATGTGACATTGTCGTTCACTCATCTAGCGTTAAAGTGTAAGGCGACATACGGGATTCGTCTATCAATTGAGTGAAATCTCAAATACCTATTTCGACAGAGAAAGCTCTACCTGTGGCTCTACTGCAGTTAAAGAACAAATTCAGGAGGTTTATTCGACTTACACTTTTTGAAAACCTCCACATTCATTTCCTTTAGATACACTATAGTCTAGTACAGGCAAATACAGTTCCATTTACATATTTAAAAATTAAACAGCATACAGGGTGGAAGTTTGACCTTACCTGGAGGGGAAGTAATCTAAATACTGGAGAAAACGATTTTCACTCAAAGGAAACCTTTTTTTTACATAAACTTAGCTGCATTCGAACCGACTAAAATCAAAAAAAATGTATTTTTAAGGTATCAATCGATAGGGGAAATAGAATAATGGGATAGAATTAAATATGTCTAACAGACATGGTAAATTAAATTAAAGGAAATTCCTGAAATCCAAATTTAGAAATTCAGTAGGAGCAGTAGACGAGATGACCACATGCACCAAAGTGCAAGCTTTGGCAGCAATCAAAATTTACACTCGGATAAAGAGACTGGGACGTGAATCCTCATATTATGTTATAATGATAATGTAAAACTAATTAAACATAATTATAACATTTTTGCACGTGTATCTACCAAAAGTATGTCTGAAGGGAACAAAAGCGTAAGTATCTTTAAGTATGTATAATTTAAATTTAATGAATATCTATGTTTAAGTAGGTATGTATTCATATTATTATGTTTTACGTACGTATACGATTTAATTGATATACCTATTAATCAAGCGCCAACAACTACCAAATACTCTGACCAACATACATTTCCATCCAAAGGTTGCCTGGCAGAAATTGCGTAAAGCGAAAAGGCCGCCCTTTGTACTGCTCTTTCTGTATCAAAATATTGTAATTGTCGTACAATAGATTGTATAATAAATAAATAAAAGCGGGAATTTTCAAAAATTATACTTATCCATCAACGAAGTGTGTCTAAAGGGAACAAATCTTTAGGAGACCCGGCATAAATGGATCAATCTAACTAATCAGAGTAAACATCAGTACAAAATAATTATTGTTTGAGGTTAAATTCCATGTCGAATGGCACTGTGTCTGTTATTCTGATGTGGCTTATCGATAATTTTATTCGCTTATGTTGGATGCTTCGCAGCGGACAACAGACGGAGTCGAGTGTGACGCTATTTGATGTTTGAGCAGCGGCTTCTGTTTAAATGTATGCCAAATGCATTTGTTTAAAATTCATTTATTTCTTCACCATCAGGTGGAATTTAATACGTGTGTGCAGTGTGTGTAAGAAAGGGATGAATGTATCCTAATATTTATTGTATCACAAAATTCTACAATTTTAAAATCGTTAAATAATATATAGGTATGCCTATTACTATAGCTATTGTCTACGTATGTCAGTGAAAACAGCATCGAATGTCCCAAGTGGGAATCCGGCTAACCCTTAATACTAGTTAAACTGTATCGAAAATCTATAGTTGAAGTGAAACTGGTTTCATGCCTAGGGAAAGAGGATGATTAAAGGCTTTCATAATTTATTTTGGATAAATTATATTTCTTCGAAATATAAGTTTAACAATAATACTCGTAAAGAACATATCAACAAATAAGAATTCATATTCAGTCAATAACAACTTAGCCCTTATGGTGCCAAGACTTATGGCCTTCGTGACCACCCTTGTGCCCGTGTTCATGATGACCATGGTGATGCTCATGGTGACCACCTTCATCATGGTGACCCTTGTGGTGATGGTGGTGACCTCCGTGTTCATGGTGTCCCCCCTTGCCATGGTGGTGGTCGTGGTGTCCTCCGTGTTTGTGTCCGTGATGGAAGTGACCACCCTTCTTGTGTCCGCCCTCGTGATGATGACCACCATAATGTTCATGATGGCCTTTCTTCCCATGATGATCATGAAAGTGCGTATCCTTTTTGAATTCGTCATTTTTCTCAACACCATGATGTCCTTTTGTGTCATGACCTTTGTGCCAGTGTCCATGTTCATCATGACCATGACCGTGGTCACCCTTCTCGCCGTGATGGTGATGATGATGATAACCATCATCATGATGATGATGTTTTTTGTGTCCGCCATGTTCACCGTGATGTCCTTTGTGTCCTCCGTGGTGGTGATGTCCATGTTTACCATGATGATCTTCATGGTGTCCTTTGTGTTCATCATGGTGTCCACCGTCGTGACCATGACCGTGATGTGCATGATGCTCATGGCCACCACCTTTACCCCATCCTCCTCCGCCTCCTCCTCCACCACCGCCTTTGTGATGTGATGCTGCGGTTTCGAGATCAGCGTCTCGTTTTATTCGAAGCTCCCAGCTGGAGCCGAAGTTAACTATGGCCAAAAGGCCAAGTACGAGTAAACTAGTCTTCATGGTTGATGACACTATGCCACTAGCATTGTCAATCTAAAGATTTTATAGATGCTACGTCTGTTAATTTGCACTTACTGTTACTTTATTGCCAAGGTTAAATGTTAGTAAACTTAGCAGTCTAATATTAATTGAAATTCTATTGACTAATTCGCTGTCAACTCTTCCGGAAATAATACTTCATCGAATAACTCTTTTGAAAGACGTGTTTACAAAATTTTATCAAATTTAGGCAACCGTAGTAAAATAGTATTTAAAATTTGTAAATGTTTGTAAGCGTGGACATGTTTATTTGGTTTTTTTTTTCCTGGGTCTTCAGATACATAATGTGTCTGAAATAAGCTTAAAATAACACTAATAGAATTAAATGTATAAGTTAATTAGCAAACAACGCTAGGATAAAGAAGAAATAGCACCAATACGCATGAAACAAGCTAGGCTTAATTAATGGTCAAGTCAAGATCATCGGTCAAGTCACCCACCCATGCAAGCCTGAAGCCGGTACACCTGCTGATTGATGGACGAGGTTCTGGCCCAAGCTTTCGCTTCGGCACTTGAAGGGCAATCTGCAGTAGCTCCCATTGGCTGTATGCTACTGCCTTTACGCAGGTGGTAACGCATACCTTTGCTATAGGTAGATACTTAGATCCGTTCATATGTTATGGTAATCACTTACCAATAGATGGCCGGTAGTTGTTTGCGACCTTAGTAGGAGGCTAAGTAAAACTATGTGTCACTGATAGCTTAATAGTTTAGGGTTCATGGCGGATATAATGTATTTGCTATGTGTTGCTCTGGATAAAAAGGAGAGGATTAATTTGAAGCACTAATTGTACAATTGTACAATTAGTGCTATAGGATATTTACTGGCATGGAAGTATTGTCGCTACATTATTGTATAAAATCAAGGGTTCAATAAAACCAGAATTAATTATGCGTTTCACTTGGATTCAAAGTTAAAAATTGTAAAAGGTTACTGTAGATGTCATTTCCAACTATTCTTCACATCAGAGACTTTTGTTCAAGTGATTGTTACTCACAAATATTTGTTGTGATTTTTTTTTCAATTAGAACGGGAATAGACCTACGTTATAGAATTATACCATGAAAATAATATTATACTCTTTACTATTAATATAGTTCATTCAACGTATTATTTGATCAATCCCAATCACATCCGCAGTTCTTCATAAACTTAAGAATATTACTTAAATGGCTACGTATCAAAATAACGAAATTCAAAATTTCGAATGACAAACCCGACGTAAAAAATCCCGAATTTACGAAATACCGAAGTTCATAATCTCAAAGTTCAGAATCCCGAAAGTTCCAAATCCCTAAAATTTGATTTTGATACGTTACCGATGGTAGGCGTCCTGGTTTAATTTTTATAGTTGCTTTTACAATGGAAGTCGTTCTCTTTCAAATAGTCCCTATCTTTATGTGTTTTCACAAGTAACCTAACACAAAGGGTGTGGTGGAGTTCGTCCACAAACCTTTTTAACCTAAATGTATCCGTGTTGAGGCACGCAATTTCTACCACGCACAATCCGACTTAGATATTAGGTTGGAAGGTTAAGGTGGAAGCGGAGCGGAAATTGGTATACTTCGTGTTAGGTTACCTACTTGTGATAATACATGAAAATATAGGAGCTCCATGTAAAAAACCACCCCCGTTATAAAAAGTAACTGTAAAAATTAAACGAGGGCGCCTACTGTAAGTAACGTATCAAAATCGTTTTTAATCTCCGAGATTTTGAGTTTTCGGGATTCTGAACTTCAGTATATCGTGCTCAGGTTCCAACCATCCAAACAAAACCACGCAGAACTCAAATTCTCAGAATTTCTTTCTTCGTTATTTAATTTATTATTTTTCTCGATATAAAAAAAACCATATGAGCATCTTGTAAAAAACTAACGATTCTATAAGTTCTGAATCAAACACGAACTATCAGTTAAGTTACTCGAGCGTCTCTCATAGCTGGCTGCATAAAAGCTCACTTTGAGGCGGAACTACATTTCGTTATTTCGTATTTATTTTGCGGTCTAGGTTGTAATCGCCTAAATATAAGTTATATGAGCGAACAACATATATGCAATCCACACTTCGTGCTGATGTGTCAAACATGTAATGTTGTTGCCCGCGGCTCCGCCCGTAGGATGTCGGTTATCGCGATCAAACATAGGCTACCTTTCTCAAGGTCTTATCTACCCCTATGCCAAATTTCATCAAAATCGGTTCAGTGGTTTAGGCGTGAAAGCGTAACAGACAGACAGACAGATAGACAGACAGAGTTACTTTTCCATTTATAATATTAAGCATGGAAGTATGAATTATGGATTGTGTAGCACAAAAAGATAATTCTTTCTTTCAAATATGTGTTAATAGCTGTTGCCCGCGTGGATAACGCTTATCGCGTAGTGTTCCCAAGCTCTAATTCACCTCTCTACCAAATTTCATCAGCATCTCTTCAAAAATTACAAACATTCATCCTCTATTCTCCCCCCCCCCCCTCTTTAAACCCTTCTATCGCGATAAAAGGGAGCCTATGACCGTTCCTAAGTTTTATCCATCTCTGTACCAAGTATCAACGTTATTTTTTCCATTCAAATAATTATGGCGGCCCGCTCGACCGCCAGCCGCTAAGTCCGCGCTTGCGCGATGCACAATGCCGTGGTAACAGAAATAACTAAACTGTCACTTATCTGTGTATGCCGGATTTAATGATATTAATGATCACTGCTTCGCTCCCCTGAGTATTTTGGTGATGATATATAGCCTATGTGTTATCCTGATGTATAAGCTATATTATTGTAATTTATTGTTGTTGTATTGTTGTATTGTATTGTTTCATTAAAATCCGTTCAATAGTTTTTATCCATCCCTCCATACTCACAAACTTTCGCATTTATAATATTAGTAGGATTAGTTATATCACTGACCGGCCTATTCATGTTCTGTAATGTGTGTCAAAAAATTGACCAGAGGACTTACGTTTCGCGCTTATGCGTTATGATTGATTCCGAAGCCGACTGCATACCACTACCGAAGCATGCAGCACATCCATTACTTGTGAAACTTCGATACAGATAAAGGGGATCGTTGAGAAGCCGCAATTAATTACGTGTATGTGCAGCATGCGTCGGCAGTAGTCGTATGCGGTCGACTTCGGAATCATACCATTACTTTACGTATGGTACTAAAAAAAATATAGACGATGAGACACACTACGTCGTATGTGGCAAAATAGGGCGAATAATACATAACAAAGTGTGGTCTGCTTTTACATTACATTCCGTAACACACGTCAATCCTTGGCTATTTTCACGTTGTATTTTTCTATAATTTTCTTGTGAGCAGACCATTCCCAATAGCGTTATGCGCTTGGTATTAATTAACTAATATTAGAAGATAATTATTTTCAGCAGCAAACTAATTGGAATCTAGATAATGAAATCAGATTGTCCGTTTTTCTGGTATACAGCTAATAAACATATAGAAATCAATATTGGTTTGTACGTTCGTTTTTATTTATATTTCGTAGTCCGATTGGTATAAAACTTATAAGCTCCGGTAACCTTACTGAACCCAGTAGATGGCGCTGCTTACCCACTGTAGGATTTTTTTACGCAATGTTTACATATCGTCGGAACTTGTTAGCTGTTTTTTTAATGTATTAAAATGTTGATTTGACAGGCTTTTCATAACACTGTTTTTTTAGTCTACGTTGAAATGAACAAAGGCAAATGCATTTTCAAAGTCTGAAAGTAAATTATTTTGTACAAATTTTATTTCTTTGAAATATAAACATAACAAAAAAATACGACAATGATGTATTAAGAAATAATAATTGATATTCAGTCAACAACAACTTAGCCCTTGTGGTGCCAAGATTTATGGCCTTCATGACCACCTTTGTGCCCATGGTCATGATGACCATGGTGGTGCTCGTGGTGGCCACCCTCCCCGTGGTGACCTTTATGATGATGGTGGTGACCTCCATGTTCATGGTGGCCTCCCTTGCCATGGTGGTGCTCGTGGTGTCCTCCGTGTTTGTGTCCATGGTGGAAGTGACCGCCCTTCTTGTGTCCGCCCTCGTGATGATGACCACCATAATGATCATGGAAGCCTTTCTCACCATGATGATCATGGAAGTGCTTATCCTTTTTGAATTCATCATGTTTTTCAATGCCATGATGTCCTTTCGTGTCATGGCCTTTGTGCCAATGTCCATGTTCATCATGACCATGACCGTGGTCACCCTTCTCACCGTGATGGTGATGATGATGATACCCGTCATCGTGATGGTGATGTTTCTTGTGGCCACCGTGTTCACCGTGATGTCCTTTGTGACCTTCGTGATGATGATGGCCATGGTGGCCATGGTGATGCTCATGGTGCCCTTTGTGTCCTTTATGACCTCCACCACCGTGTTCATGATGGTGATCTCCATGGTGCTCATGGCCACCACCCTTATCCCATCCGCCACCTCCTCCTCCTCCTCCACCTTTATGGTGGGATGCTGCGGTTTCGAGATCAGCGTCCCGTTTTTCCCGAAGCTCCCTGGCGGAACTGAGAGTAGCTATGGCCAAGAGGCCAAATGCCACGAGGAGATAATTTCTCATGATTGATTACGCCTGTTGTTGTGTCGAATGATTTTAGATCATCGGCAACAATGATTTTATATACCGACCGGTAGCAACTGTTAGGTAAGTAAGCGTAGTGTCAAGGTTGTTAATACTAACTAGCGGCGGAGATTTCCACTTCCTTCCAGGTTGAAAATATTCGCTGAATAATGACATTATTTTCGATTTTTATTTTAGTAACAACATATTTTTATGGTAAATGGCTACTGATGCCTCATTATCGTCATCGGTTGCATTTATCTACTATGGATTCTGGGGTCAACGTTCGTACTTTTTTTACTTGATTTGGTATATCTTAGTTTTAGCAGAAGCGATTACTGTTTGATCTTCCAATCTCTTGAGGATAGCCTACACCAGAGACACATTTATTAATTAGAAAGAGTACGGCGATAGCTGAGGTTGACTTAGTTAATTGAGATCTTATTGGGGTCACCATATAGGTAGCTTAAACGGATTGCAAAAGCCTGTAAATATTTAATGTTTAATTTAAACAAAAAATGTCTGCACCGTAAGGTGGGTTTACCCCCTTTTCTGTACGTGATCTAGCGATGGGCGTCGTATGGGGTTTTAACTTCCCTTGACGTGTGAGGCAGAGCGGTTAAAGCTGGAGACCGGACCGCAGACTATAAGGAGCAATGCAAAGATGATGATGAATCTATTACGGGGAATCCCCGGTATGCTCTAGAAAGGTAATCCCTAGAAACCCTGGAAGGCATTGGCTACCTGACATACAGCAGTGGACTTTATCGAAGAGTGTGGGGAGGCTTGCAGCCCTCCGTTGAAGAAAACTGACGCCATGTTTGATGTAGTGACCCTAGTCACTATCAGAATACTTCTTGGTTTCCATACTTTGAAGATATTTTTCAGTAATTACTCGTAGTTAACTCCGAAGTCAAACTTGACTCTTCCTTATTACCAGACCAGACCATTAAGGGTACTAGAAGCGATAAAGCGATAATTATATTATACGATGCACAAGTGCTAGCGCTTTATGAAAGTTTAGAACATTTTCTACCCCTCAACTTTTCCACTTAAATAACTATATGTTCACTTATAGGTGAACCTGTTCAATTGCACACTGTTAAGTTGCGATTTAACCTACTAAAAATATTGTTTCTGTTTAGCTCTTAAGGGTCTTCGCACGATGGTTTATATTTGCTTCTATTTTATGTAAACTATCTAACACACGAGTAGTTCTTGAGATTATTTCATTCAACCGCACAGACACACAAGCCACATTCGCAAACCAATGGCTGTAATATCGGTGCGATAGCATAGAAAATGGATAGCATCGGTAAACTTGGGCGTTACCGACCCTTCCCTCTCAATACTTAAATATTGATTAATTACAAAGACAAGTAGTGGTCCTTAACTATTGATCACGTCAGAGGTTCAGAGTTCCTCTTAAATCATTTGGAATTGCTCTTTTCGTATTGTTTCAGAAACGAATAGCGGTGGTATGAACGTATGTATTACAACGTTTTCGATTTTCAAGCTTTCGTTCAATGTATATGGCCACATCGTATTTGAATGATGTCCGAATCTTGAACTTGATACCGAATTAACATTTAAGTAACAGAAAGTTTTAGGATTTCAAAGTCAACATTTTGGATGCAATTGGTAATTGCGCTGCTGATTATGATAGGATAGTGAATACAGATGCTGATGCATTAAGTATAGTCGATGCATCAAAAACATGATGGACACGAACCTTAACATACATGAATTATTGAAGCTATAAAAATAATGAATATTTAAAATTTGATTGAGTTTCCAGAGCAAACTTTCAATTATTGAAATATTTTGATGCAGTTCATTTTTGATGTTCTGGCTTCAGTCAATATTGGCATTAAAACGTTCCAGACTATCTATAGTTATTACTACATGATATTTTCGGAAGTTTACGCGAATAGTGTACATTGAAATAAATCTATTTTTAGCGGATTCTATCGCGGTTCATTTGATGGTACTTATTATTTACACCGATCGCGATGTTTGGTTGATTTTCAGCTGTAATTCGAGAGAATGAAAGCTGAAAATCAAATCTGAATAAAAAAAGGTATCATAAGTACTGTACTACTATGATTGATACTATTCATTACTGACTGAGTTGGGGTACAATTTGGCTCGTTAATATATTTCAAATAAGTAGAATATTGATATTTGCACATTAACGCTATTCTTGTCACATTCGCCAAACAACGTTTATTTTTAGACGAGATGACAAATGATTCTGATTCTTCTTCATGTTTTCGTGGTTTCTTGTACGCGTTGCCATGATTTATCTTTGTTTTGTGGCCTTCTGCAGAGATTTTATCATCATTAAAGACAATTTTGTGAGAGGACTGACAGCTTGAGGATTAATAATAGCAAGCTATACCTATACGCTACGTACTATGCAGGTGACTGTAAATTAAAATTATTCCTGTAAAGTGATTGATCCAAAAGAAATAAATCTGCAATTTTCTACGTTTTCCTTTCAACTACACTATTATAAAGTTATAAATTAATTGTGTCTATTTATTGAAGATATTTAATAAATAGGTTTTCATAAATTAAGAATTCTAAAGCCAAAATTTTTGTTTTATATTTTTTTTCTATTTGTCATCTATGTCCGCAAAAACTACTGAATGTATTTTGATGTAACTTTTTGAATAGAAACGTCTTGTTGAGGTTCAGTAGAACTGAAGATATGGACAAAAACGATAACCGACTTCAGCAACTTAGTGGGTACTTAGAATAAATTCAGTAATTGCTATTGTATTACATCAAGATTATCATTTATGTTGATAACGCGTAGGGTCATACTTCTCTACGGTTTTGCAGGTCGTTACGGACCTTGACAGAGACCATTAAACCTGACAGAATAGATATTATAAATAGCTTAGCGTGTATTGCATTACGTTGGTATTGCTGGTCATTGCGACCGCTACGTAGTCATCGCGTCAGTCACTCGTCGGTTGGTATTAGTCGTGCCATGCCTCGATTGGCAGGTGGTAAGATACCAATAGTGGTCATCGAACTTTGACGGTAATTCATTTTAATCTTTTAATTTGCGCTTCTCTAATCGCAAAAACGTAATCCTGGTTGCATCAGGCACTTTTGTTTCGAAACCTGTGGATCGTTTACTCCTTCTTTTTATTTCCCTGAATTCTAATTTTCCAACTTCACAGGAAAGCTCACGTTAGAGCCTAATTGGTCAATCATCAGGCCGAAGGTCTTGTTGGCCCCAGATAGATACGAGTAATAATGTCAAATTTACTCGATACTATAGGCGCAATTTATATGAAAGCTGCAGTGTTAAATTTTATTTAAAAAAAAGTAACTTAACTGGTGATTTCGTGCACTTTGACACAAATAGATTAGACCTCTACTGAAGCGTTCGTGTTAGATTACTGTGATGGTGAAATTAGGGCTCAGTCTACATCGTGACGTAATGAGTGATCACTTTGTATAACTAGTAACTCTAATTTGTATTTTCAAGTCGCTATTATCGATATTGTATTCGCCCACAGTCTAACACCCATTCAGCATTTCAGAAAGTCATATTTAGTCATTTTGGCATCTTCAATATGAATGTATGTTCGCTCGTTAAAATAGAAAACTTCTAGTTATTTCTATATCAATTGATTTTTTGTAGTTGATACGACGAAGATAAATATTATACCTAAGAAGTCACATAAATATCATCTCAACATTAACCATAGCGTTGAATACTTATTGTGGGAAATCTATGTATGGCGCGCAAAACTAGCGACGCCAATGGAATCAAATGTATTGCTCGTTCTACATATCTTGGAGCTAAAATGTGCTCAAAATGTGCTCTATACGCTCAGCACACGTTTCTTGAATGTACTTTGTTGATAGTACAGGGTGCTACGGCCGTGGACGAGCAAAATTCACCAAGTATATCTATACTCTTTACTACTCTTGCTATAGGGCCTTTTATATATTGCGATTTAAGTCCGGGCAATATAATATACAGCACAGTTATAGAGCCACTGTAGAAGCCACACGCGAAACGAGCGTGAGCGGAGTGGGATGATGAGCGGTGCACGCGAGTTAATGGTGCGAAAGCGACGACGGCCGGCGTAACAGCGATTATAGTTCGAGAGCTGGTAGAATTTTTTTGTAGGTGTTTGAAGCAATCTAATAATTTGTCGGATGCCTCTCTCATAACACAGACCTGGCTGGAGAGTAGCGAGTAGCGGCCCATTTCGTTTTTTTAGACTTTTAGTTTCAATAATCCATGTCCAATGTCAGTATTTCTCGCTACTCCACTAGTTCAAGATTTATACTCAGCGCTCGTAAGAAAATAAACAGCGTTAGTCACTAATTGAACCATTCAGCATTACTTTCTACTTCATAAACCTATTTACCGAAGAACATTGTTAAAATTGAACACTAAACAAACAAATAATCGTTGCATGAACCTTCTTCCATGTAGGTACTGTTATCTAATTAATATTAATTTTCCAAACGATTTTAGCTTGCTGTGCAACAGGTAATTCTGTAGATATAAATATTATACATTGTACAACAGGGATTTGATATATTCCAGGAACGTATAGTTTGCAGCTTAGCGAACCAATAGAACACAATGAACGTGGATATGTAATACGATCCTAGATTCGGATCGCTATTCATTTAGGTCATACGAGGCTTAGGCTTACCTATTGTACGTTTCTACAGAGAATAAAATTTCAGTGTCCATTGAAATTGGTTTATAATGGACTTTATAATATTATACTATAAATATCAGAGTTTATTTGAGAACTATTATTATAAATATTCACAGTTGATTAAAAAAGCCCATAAATTTCATCTGGTTTGAGATTTGCAAATGGGTACCGCTTGCTATAAGGCTTGTTTGAATGTTTTCAGCATAGTCAGGTTTTTAATTTTTAATATTTAATCATTTTAATTATGACACATATATATTTGTGTAATCTTCTTCTCATTTCCTTCATTTTGATACCCCACTCGATAAATTTGAGTGTAATTTTTACAACATACATGTTGGCGCAAAAATATAAAAACCAACAAACAAAGAACAAAAACATTTGGGCAATAAGTATCTTTAAAAAAAAAAAAAATACATACAAGATACGCGCAAAAAACATAACTCTTCTTAGACTGCCAAAAGGGGTTATGTTTAAATAAAAATTAGGCAGGAAATCTGTCCTAGGGCTCCAAGGTGAACGCATGGGACGCTGATATGATGATGATGTTGATTCTGCTAAAGGACAAACCATAAACTTAACAATATAATTTTGTAAAAAAGTATTCAATTTTATAATCTCGAGGGAGTCAGTCGGGATATAAATCTGGAAGCGGGTTGAATTATTACTCCATGCCGCAAGATTGGAAGGGTGCACTTAGTTTCTTAAGTAGTCAAGGTGGAAGAGCGGTAAGGAATTAATACAGTAGGGATAATCCAGTTTCGTGCCAGATCCAGAAAACCCGACTGTAGTAAATATATTAATAAGTAGTGTCAGTAAGTTTGATTAACATATTGCTCTGGCGTGACGTGAAATTAGTAAGTTTGTTCAGTTGGTGGACAGAGAAGTTTACAAATTGTTAGATTACATAATTGTGCTAATTTAGAGCTAAATAAAATTGCAACACTCGATTCCCATTGTAAATATAATATGTAGTTGTAGATATTTCGAAAGTAACTCTTGTTGTGAAATTTTTCAAATCAATGCAAATATAAAACCATAATTTAGTGAAGAAACTACTGCTTCATTTCTCGCATGCCTATCTACAAGAATGGTTTTCTCGGCCTCTTCAGATCGCCAGAGGCCAGCAAGATAATGACATTCCTAACTATAACCCCTCGCATTGCTATCATTTCATAAAGAATATTGATATCCATACCAGACATCGTTTCATCTCTTTATTTTCTGCGTTGTAGTGTTTTTAAGTATTTAATAAGATTCTCTTAATTCTGAATTTAATAAAGTACTTTGGGTGTCGAAAATGTTCTTCCCATAGATGTCAGTTAGTAATTTGTGGATATGTTAAACATAGTATCGTTGTTAGACCGGTTTGTAAATAGTCTAAGAGGTAACCTATTGAAATATCGAATTTCTGTTACCCGAATATTAAAACTCCGAAAGCCGTTGGTAGAACTTTTAAAAGACAGATGTAATGAAGGACAACTTTCAATAATTCCGTTTTTAATTTCCTAGATGAATCAATTTCCAGGTGCACTAAAACCAAATTTTCAAATAGTATTTTTTTGTTTCCCATATTGTCATAATCTAGATTCTCAGAATATGTTTTTTTGTTTCCCATCGTACCATTTTCCAAATAAACCATTACCAAATTTTCATAATCTTTTTATTCGGTTCCCATACAATCGTGTTCCAGCTAAACTATATACACTATACAGGTATAGTAAAACTCACTAAATTTGTACGATTCATTTATTAGGTGCAGTAAGTAATTTAGAAATTTACTTTAATTTAGAAATTTCTTTTAAACATTTATTTTCACTTAAAATTTCTTTTATTTTTATAAGTTTCTGCAGTTTTTCCTCCTTTTGTATATACTTTTTCCTCCTTTTCACTTGTGGTTCACCTAGTATCATTTTTTCTATATCGGATTCTATTATAATCGCTTAATTCTTCGAAATTAATTATTGTTAACACCCCGACTCAGTGCAATTCGACTCGGATAGGTTAGGTTAGAAGACTAATACGGGAGCGAAGCGAAGCGGAGCTCCCGCCTTAGTCTTCGTGGTTATTTTTTTTAAACCACCCAGACGTAGGAGCCCCGTCAAGCGGGGCTCCGTCGAGCTTAGTTAGTAGACGTCATATGAGGTTTAGTTTTAGGTTTAAAATTCTGAATATTGTTTGTCTGAATATCAATTAGGTAACTACATTTCAAAAATTTGTGTTTTAAATATTCGGGTTTCGTGTATATGGATTACGATCATCTGAATTTTGTGTATTTAGATTTCGTGTGTCTGGAACTCGTTCATCTGGATTATAAAACGTCGTACAAATGAATAAACGGGCAAATGAAATTCGGAGTTGCGATTATATGACAAAAAAAAATTCGGAATTTGACAAAACGGGATTATGAAAAAAATGGCCAAACGTTTTCGGGATTATGATATTCGGAATATTAAAATTCGGGAAAGATAGGTAACCAGTCTGAGATGGTAGTACATACCATGTACTAGGTATGTTGAATAGTATGATGAGTTATGAGTTAGTATCCGTATTGAAAGGAAATTGGCAATATTGTTCTGTGGAAAACACTGAATTTGGAAATCATCGTCGTGATCGCTAGAGATCCAGATTGTAATAAAATTATATGTTCAAGCGATAATGAAAGACCCAGTGATGGTCCATCACTTTGAAATTTAAGCAATTGTATACGGTTTCAGTACTAGTTTCCCCTGTGTGATGATTTTTAAGTTTGTATTCACATTTCATTAAATTCTTGAAATTGGACATTGGAAAGAATAGTACAACTGTAGGGACCGCTTGATTTATTCCAGTAGGCACTCCAGTAGCTCACTGCAGTCCATACAAATACCTTTAACAAGTAAAAAAATATAAGTAGAATAAATAAGTAGAATAAGTACTTGAGTCGAATATAATTATCCCATGCATTAGCTTATAGCATTAAGTTCGCCTTTGTACATTTACTTTATCTTGGTGCAAAAAGGTTAAATATATGAATAAATAAATCATCATCCGGTCTAGCGTGTCCAGTGCTGGTATATAAATGTCTTCCAAACACTTTCACGTTTTGCCTGGACAAGGTGCAAATATTCCATGGCGCGATGATGATTGCGAGATGGTGCGTCAACTCTTTTTTTCTTTCGTCAATTGTTTTCTCCCAGTTTTTGCCACCTGGATGGCGTTCTCGAAAGCACACATGTCTCTACTGTAAATCGGTATGGGCATGTAGCATACGTTAACAGGAGAGCCAGTGTGTCCACACCACCTGAGAACCCCTACCAAACCCGGTTTTCTTTGCTTCGTCTGCTCAATGACTGCCATCTGATCTACGGCAGATCATGTCTAGAAGGATACGTCTCAGCTACATCCACTAGCCCAGCATGGGCGGATCGGCATCATACGGGACATGCATATTCACCTGCAGAATAACACAGGACAACCCTGTTGTTCCAGGCACCTGTGGTGTGACCGTCCAATTTGTGCTGGTCAGCTTTTTAAGAAGGTTATTGCGTGCCAAGACCTTCCGCTTGACATTTTCATAGTTCGTCTTAAATGTGAGGGACCTCTCCAGTGTTACTCTCAGATATTTGGGATACATACAATGGTCAATGCCGCATCATGGTAAATTCAGCTTTCATTCCATTCCATCATTTTCCATTACCTAGGATGCACTGTACTTTCACACATTTAAAAAAAGTCCTTTATATCTTCTCATTAGACGTTGAACGGGTTTTGTTCAACATACAATGGCTTTTTTTAAATAATTCAGTCAATAAATTGACTGCACCCCGCTTTTTTATTCGTATTTAAACCCACGGATGCCACCACACCGGGGCCAGCGATGACCTAGTTGACGTAGTCGGAATGGAACCGACAAAAATCACAAGCGTTTCTTCGTGGTATCTATTTTGTATAAGGGGAGGGGGAGTTTGGCAATTGATCTGGGTAGGAAAGGGAGAAGGAGGGATTAGTTGAAGTAGTTCGTCAGAACAAATGCCGTGGTGGTGAGGTAGTGCTTAAATACAACCATAGAGGTACCGTGTCGAGTCTGTTAATATTGTACTGATAAATGTGGATACATGAATATGTTTAGGTCAAGGGGTTTTCAACAAAAGGTTGGATTTTAAAGCCTACAGAGCTTACCTAGGCCATAAAAGAAGTCGGTCTAATTTCGTACTTCCCGGTAGTTTAGCCCTGCATGTTTTTGTCAGTACTGTCAGAAAACTTTTTTCACGATATAAGTCATTTAAAATAGGTGCAACGATTTAATAGAGGTTTGACTTACAGAACCTCAATGTATTCCGAACTAAACGCGGACGAAGTCGCGGGCAAAAGCTAGTACTATGATATATTTGGTTGGAAAAGCTGTGGAGTGTGAAATTTGTTTCGAAAGTCATTGAGATAATAAATGAAAGTGAAACGGCAAAAACCCTCAGCTGTTCAAAGGGCAAATAATAATGTGTTATAGAGACGGAGGTTGAGCAAACAATGGTGCTGAAAAATCCGCTACAGTAGGTTGGTTGTAATAAAAAAAAAAACACTAATTTAGGGACTTAGTACTAGAATACTTCACTAAAATTATTTAAATAAATAGTTTTAATAATATTCGATGTTTATAATTTAAAATTTGGTAAGGTAAGAAATAATAACAAGAAGCACCTGCCAAAAATTTTGATAGATGCTGTTCATGGACATGGCTAGGTGCTATTCGCTCAGGTGCTATTCGGCTGGGTGCTCTAAGTGGACTACACCAAAGATTAACATTATAATATAACAGTATTTTCGTTCAATTAAGTAAGTACAAGTAATGTCAATAAATTAGTGATTTTTTTGAAGTGAAGAATTCTTTAGCAGCGTTGGATGGGTAAAAATTGTTAAACCCGCGTCAGGATCACTTGACCTTTGACCAGTAACCGACGACTTTGTAGGACGATATGGCGTCATACAACATACCTAGCTACAGAGTGTTTATTTGGCTAGGTACGCTAAGAAGCTTCGTAGCTTAGCGGTAAGCGCATCGACTGTAAGTCCTTTCAGATAGTACCGGGTTCGAACCTGGGCTTCTGACAATTTTTGTGATTATTTTTCTTTTTGTAATTTATTACTTTTTGTGATTATTTTTTCTGTTAGTAATTTATTAATTTCTTCTGACAGAAAATTAGCAGAAAATTAATGATAGGTTCTATGATTGGCGCTATATTATAGGTATGGTATGGTATGATATGTTCTGTTATTTTTATCTTTTTCTCTGTATATAACGAAGCCCTTCGACCTGGAGCCGGTGGGGCGCAATTGCCAGTTGTTACCAGCGCTTGCTGCAAGACGTGGCCGCAGCAGCGGAGACGGCTCTCTTACATTTTATCTGCGATGTCCCTGTTCCAATCATGGTCGGCGCAAAATATCAGTCTCCTTCATACATTCCTGTCCGATGTCATCTCCTCCGTGACTCTCTTCCTTACTATATCATCTTTCACACATTCCATCCACTTTTTCTTGGGTCTACTTGTGCTACTAAAGCCCTCCTTCCAAAATATTTAAGTAAGTACATATATTATACATTACTTATTTTCTTAAAACGCGGAAAAAGTTTCTAGATTTTATTATCCACAGATATAAAATAAATTGTATTATAAATTTGGAAATAACGTTTTCATTTGATAAGATTTGAAATAAAATCGATTGATGAAATATAGAATTACGTGAACTGAGTGTATATGGTACTATTAATTTCTTCAGGACAAAAGTTGAGCTCAACTGAATTAAGCCACATATTAAATGAAAAGTGATGAAAAGGTCCAGCCTTTGAGGTTAAAGCCTCGGATAGAACCAAGATCATCATTGATGATGACGATGATGATGATGATGATGATGATGATGATGATGATGATGATGATGATGATGATGATGATTATGAAAAAATCACCTTTTTTAATTACATTGACTTCTACAGACTAAAGATTGTCTGTAATAATAATTTCAAATATTTTTCTTCTAAGAGTACCTACTAATAACTCTCCCTTCAACTAAACTAAAATACTTCTGTCAGAAGTGGCTTCACGCTGGTAGTGTAATGACTGGGTTTCAAACTCAGAACCTCGATCGTAAGCCCGGTAACTACCGATACTTATGAAGGTCCTATGATTAAGTGATTCTATCAATCTATTAGCCATATGATAGTAGTCCACTGCTGAAAAAATGGGCCTTCCCCAATGTACGAGGCTACTGTTTTGGGTTGGTACATGTGTTTATTTCGAGGTTCCTTCTCTCGCAGTGATATCGTCTGCGTATAATTCTGTTAGTCGCCTCTTACGGCACCCTTCGGATAAGATGGGGTGGTGATACTTGTATTCTTCCTCCATAACCACGCGGATCTGATGTGTGATGAACGATAAATGATTAACTATATTTGAAGCGCTCATTTCTACATGAATAGTGTATACCGTAAGTCCTTGAGCATGTTGAACGTGAATAACATTAAGAAAAAAACACGTTTGTAGTATGCCCCCCCCCTTTATATATTTATTTGTTGTTATAGCGGCAATAGAGATGTATCATCTGTGTCAGGTGTTTAGTTATCACGGTTCATGAGCTTTAGCCTGATGGCAGACAGACAGGACAGCGGAGTCTTAGTAATATAGTGAGGAAATTTAGTTACTTTGGGTTCGGTACTCTAAAAAGTATTTTGTTGTTGTAAATTATCGTGTCACGACGCGTAATTATACTTGACTCAATTTTATACAGCGACCTTTAAAGTATTGTAATTTCTCTTTTCAATTATGTTCAATCGGTAGTACTTCTCTATTTATTATTTTAATCAAATTTACAGTTATTATTATTACCTAGTATGCTTAATAAGCTTATATTACGAAGATGACTGAGAACCGAATGTTAAGAGTCTTGACAACGGTACAATCAGCCAATTCATCGGTCAACCACCCAATAACCTACTTTAGTAACATTGTACCAATTTTTAGCAAAATTATTCAGGAGGTTTGACATTCTGTTTCAGTCAGCTACTTTTGTTGCTGGCTGTACAGGGGTTTTTTTTTTTTTTTTTTTACGTGCGGGAAATCCCCACGGATACCCGCCCCTCCGGAGCCGGAGGGGTGGGTTATGTCGGACTCGAACCGACTAAACCGCACGCCGTCTGTGGGTCGTGGTGCTAGGCCGAAGGTGAGGTTGTCTTGCGACATATCCCTCGCACCCCGGCTGACCCAGGGCCATCCCTTTCGGTCTGGCCCTCCTCGGGAGGTGGGGACCACGCCGTCCCCGACTCAACCCCGGTGTGGGGAGGCGCGCATCGTCCTACGATGCGCGCCGCCGCCGTGGCCTGCTTCTGCTAGGGTGACGGGTGGCTCCACCCGTCACCCTCAGGCCCGCGCTCATGGGGGGCGGAGGTCTGTAAGCGCCCTCCGACGCCCGAGCCGCCTTCGGGCGCGAGCAGCGATGTCAGCGAGTCTTTCTCGCTCACCGCGCCGCGCCCGCTCTGCTGTCTCCTTCGCGAGCATGACCTGCTCGCAGAAAGAGGCGCTGGCCGCCCAAGGCTGTACAGGGGTAGTGAATGTGATTACTGAGTAAGAAGTCTTAGGTCGTGTGTCCATATAAAGTCTTAAGCTGGTTATAATATTTAAGGGACTAATCTCGCCCGTACCCACACTACTGATTACTGTAACTCCTCTAATAGTAGCGACTTTTAGTCGCTACTTCTGTACATCAGGTACAGAACACCGAGTAATGACACTCAGAAAGATACTCATACTGGTGGTAGAAATGTGATGATACGAATTTGTCACAAATTCGTCGGCCAGGTACCACCGTGCACGATTGTGAAAAACCCTCCATAGTAATCCAATCTTGTTTGGATTGCGTTCAGGGGTCAGTAAGTGCATAGCCGGTCAGGGGGTATTTGTGCTCGCAGCACTAGTGGGACCGGTGGGTGTCACGCGGTGCTGCGACGCAATCCTCTTTTGATGAGGCCGTCAAGCTGATTGCCACCATTGTTAACATAGTACGTGTATGTAATGGTGACCCTCTTTACCGAGACTTTGCCTTCAGCTTACCATCAGGTGAGGTAAAGTCAAATTAACCTATATCTTCTAATATATAAAGTTCTCGTGTCACAATGTTCGTTCCCATACTCCTCCGAAACAGCTCAATCGATTGTAATGAAATTTTGTGTGTATATCAGGTAGGTCTGAGAATCGGCTATCTATTTTTAATACCCCAATCCGCGATAACCGACATTCACGTGGGCGGACCCGCGGGCAACAGCTAGTTTAAATATAAAAATTAAAAAAAAAGAAGTAAATTATTTTGGAATCCGCAGTGAAATTGACCAGGAGTAAAAAAAAAGAAAGTATTGTGAAAAGTATTGGATAATATTGCGAATTTAGCTAACATTGGCATCATTATCACCATCATCTTAATGTTGCTCACAATTACATACAATGCTTTCACTTCGGAAGTCGGGGTCTGCAAAATCTCCTTTGTGGAAGCGTCTGATCTTACCACTTTGAGAGGAACACCTGCGCTAGAATGTCGTCCATCAATCAGGCCCTCAATTCTGCTTATTTTATGACATAAGTACACCACTGTCATACCGATGACATTGCATAAAATGTCATTAAATTTTAGACTTCATTACTATAGCCTTGAAGTCCAAAATGAAAAGAGAAAGAGTTCATAACATTTTTCATTAACTCTACAAGATTTTCATTTAAGTTAAGACTTCAACGGTATAATAGTAAAGTGTAAAGTTAAATGGCAGTGGTAACAGTGTATGTGGTACCGCAGTGGCTTTGCCATGAGAAAAATAATAGCAGAATCAGGGCCCACCCAGTAGGCTTGCAGATGTTATTGGCGTGGGCCCCAAAGCTTTAAGTGGGGCATTTAAACCCAAATGGCTATTTGTATTATAGGCTTTCATCACCGACCGACAGGCATTTTCCTGGTTCCGGTCAAAGTCCCGGGACTTCCTGGGACATATCTAATACATATCTAATAATATTTTTTTATTTAATATTTTTATTTGTGAATATGGTTTTTTTTACAGTGTTATTATATAACATGATAATACATGTGATGGCTCAGCATATTCTGCCATTTGTGGCGTACAAATTAGATAGTAAGAATGTCAAATTTAAATTAACCTATTATCAATTACATGCATGTTATTAACAATTTAAATAATATTAATATAATTATATGGATACCTTATTATGTCAAATATTTATAAAAAAAAAGAGTGTAACGTTACCATTTCATGTCAAAATCATGTCAAAAATTACATCAATTAAAATATTGTCAATAACATTCACACTACAATTAAATTACATTATGTCAAACATCATAAGTTATCATTTAAAAAATCATCTATGTCATAATAACACTTTGAAATCAAGATGTCCTTTAGTTCCTTTCTAAATAAATTAAAACTTAACTCCTTAAATGCATTTGGTACTTTATTATAAATTTTGGGAGCTAGACAAAACATACTCTTCCACATAAGTGCTGTTTTAGCACTCTGTATGCGTAGCCTGTCATTGTCATGTCTGCTACGTTGGACACCATCCGAAAGCCGTGGAAACAAATGAGCGTTTTGCTTGACAAATAAGGCCATTTCCAAAATGTATAAACACGGTAGTGTTAGAATCCCATACCTTATGAAGTACGGTCTACAGCTGTCGGTGAGTTTAAGACCAAACATTGCCCTTATGCATCTCTTCTGAGCTAAAAATGCAGTCTCTCTGTCAGGAGAGCGGCCCCAGAATATTATCCCGTACCTTAATATTGACGCTACCAGGCCATGGTATGCAGTGAGCAATGTATCCGTACTAACTGTTGGGGCTAGTTTGTATAGCGCATATGAGGCACTGCTGATTTTTTTACGTAGTGTTTCGATATGAGCTTTCCAATTAAGTCGTCGATCAATAACAATGCCTAGAAATTTTATTTGTTCACATTCGTCTATTAAATTGTCATTATAATTAATATTTATATTGGATGTCACCTGCCTTTGACTAAAGTGCATAATTTTTGTTTTATTAAAATTAATCCTTAAATTATTATTATTCAGCCATGTAATCATCGAACCCAGAGATCTATTAATTTCCGTTTCGTATTGGTCAACTTCTTTACATTCTATTGCTAATGTACTATCATCGGTAAAAAGTGTCATATGATGGTTTGTTATTTTAGGAAAGTCATTTATATATATTATGAACAGTAAAGGTCCTAATACACTACCTTGGGGCACCCCAAATGATAGATTACGCTCCTTGGATGTGTATATATTTTCAATTTTGGTCTCAGAATCAACTCTTGTAATCATGACTTTTTGTTTTCTATTAGAAATATATGACTCCAGTAGATTCAAGATATTTCCCCTTATACCGTAAGCCTCCAGCTTTGCAAATAAGATTGTGTGATCCACATAATCAAATGCCTGTGTCATATCGCAATATATAGCTGATACTGGATTTCTCGTATCCATATTTTTAATAATTACACTCAAGAAATTATATATGGCCATATTTATAGTCTTACCCTTTCTGAATCCAATTTGTTCGTTGCACAAGATGTTATTCCTTTCAAAGTAGGAATACATATTCTGATAAATAAACTTTTCAAATATTTTGGATATCACTGAGGTTAGAGCTATTGGTCTATAGTTTTGCATTAATTCTTTACTTTCCTTTTTGAACAATGGCTTCACAATTGACATCTTAAGTTTATCTGGGAAGACACCATTAGTTATACATAAGTTAAGGATGTGACTCAAATGACTACATATTAAATCGCCAATGAATTTAATGACTCTTGTCGATATTTCATCACTGCCCACGCTATTAGTATTCCTAAGATTTTTAATAATGTTAAAGATATCCATGGCCACGCTTGGGGGCATAAACATTGAATTATTTGGACAGTTTATGTTGGACGTGACTTTGTTATCTGTTTTTGTTTTTGGCATTATTTTATCTATGAAATAATCATTGAATTTATTTGCAATCACTTCTGGCTGAGTCATGGTTAAATTGTCAATTCTAATTTTATTAATTGTATTTTTAGGTAGATTTAGTTTTGAGTTGTGAATTATTTGCCATGTCATTTTATTTTTGTTTTGAGAATTTTTTAAACGGTTATTATTTTGTGCCCTTTTTGTAAGTCCTATAATTTTCTTGTAGCGCTTTGTATAGTTGACATAATTTAATTTATTAATATTAGTAGGCTTGCATCTAAGCTGCCAAAGTAACTGCCTTTTTTTCCGGCTACAGAGTTTGATACCGCGGGATACCCATTTAGGCCTCTTAATAACCGGTATTTTTAAAAGTCTAAAAGGGAAATATAAATCGTAAAACATTTTGAATTTTTCTATGAATTGATTATATGCTTCGTTAGGGTTATCTAAGTAATATATATCAGAAAAAGATATGTTTTTAAGACATTCGCGAAATCTTACCATATTTTCTTCAGCATAATCCCTTTGTAATACGCACCAGTATTTAATTAAACACTTGTGGGGTACAGGGCATTGTAGCAGCTGAGCAGTGTGATCAGACATTGCGAATTCTATCACTTCCGTTCCACATGATTGTTTAAAATTGTGTGCATAATTATCAATACAAGTTCCGCTTCGCATTCTTGTAATTTGCTTTATAGCTAGACTTAAGTTAAAGCTTTCCAAAAGACATCTTAATTCCAGTACATCACTATTATTTTTTAAGTTGTCAATATTCAGATCACCGGCTATTATTATATTATCATAGTTCTTATTACATATCAAATACAAAGTACGTTCTAATTGTTCGAAAAATGTAGACAAATTATTTTTATCAGGTATTCTATAAATACATATAACTACAATTTTATATTTAATTAACTCTATTGCACAACACTCAAACATTTCACTTATTGCAAGTTGCTTAATCTCACTCAATTCCCTGAAAAGGTTGCCTGTTCTAACCATTATACATACCCCACCCCTGTTCTTATCAGTACGACTGAAACAGGCCCCAAGACAGTAATTTGGAATGTATAGGTGATCCTCATTCCCTGACATTATAAAGTGTTCAGATATACATAAAACATCAACTGATTTATTCTTTTCTGATAGTTCCTCCAGGTGGACTGTTAACATATCTGCTTTGTTGATCAACCCTGCAATGTTCTGGTGTAGTACAGTTAGGTGTTTGGAGACGAAAAAAATCATTGCTTGGAGAAACATTCACCTGGGTTTTATTTACCTGAGTGGTTGTCTCTATGATGTGTCCTGATTCTATGTCGGTTTGAACAGATTTGTCAACATAATATAGTTTGTTATCAATTATATATTTTTTGTCATTATATATTTTTGATTTATAATGGTAATCAACACGGAGAATTTCTCGTAAAATACATCTAGATAATGTTACATATAGACTTTTTTTATTAGGCAAACTTGTTGAATAATTCATGTCCATATATGTAACATTTGTATATTTTCCACAAATATATCTTAACATATAATTCAATTTATATTCATTCAAATGTCTATTAGTAGGTATCTCACTTATAACTATGTTAGTATTAATAGCAGATTCCAAAAATGTCAGTAGGCTCATTTCAATGTCAAAAGGATTGGTGTCATAGCGTCCCCCCAGGGCAATTACGTAGTCATTCTTGTTAAGTGTAGTTAAATCACTACCCAAGCTGCTTAGTACGTTCTTCATAGATGCACCAGATTTTGTAAAGGATGTGACAGAGTATTCCGATCCTAATAGATATTGTAGTTGATATCGTAAACTACTGCATTGCCCATCAGAGACAATGATTACTTTTCTCTTCTTTTCTTCATGTATCAGGTTTGTAGTGTCTGTATGCTTTGTGCTTGATGTCCGTGATACTATGGTCTCAAACCGTTTTTGAAGAGTTATGATTTCGTTCTCATACTTCGTAACTATTTCCTGTAGCTCCTCGATTTTAAGCTGCAGGTTTGTTATTATTAAATCTTGTTCCCGAGTATTTGAACGTGTACTGGGCGTAGAATAAGGCGTTATTGGTAGACTATTGACCATTGAGTGCCTATTAATCTTCTTAGCACTGGATAATACTCTACTCTCTATTGAAGGAGAATGACACAATGACTTTAATAATTTATTTTCTGTTTCTAACTTGCTCATTTGATTCTGTAGGTCAATTTTTTCTAGGATACTATTATCTAATTCATTTTGTGTACTATTTAGTTGGCAAGTTAACTGCGATATCGTTTCCATAATATCTTGTACTGTGTTTACGTCAGTTGGGGCTCCTTCGATGTAGTCCACGCTTTTTGAGAGGGTGTTGATCATATCAAACGAGTCGTCTACAGCGTCACTCTCAATATTTGAGTACTGCGAACCCAGTGTCGGTGAGGTGGAGGCGATCGCGGGTTCACAATGAGCGCTAGAGATTTGTTTCTTCCTGACTGTTATATTTAAATCCACACCAGTCGACACTTGTTTGGTTTTTTTTGTCACAATCTTGCGGTCACCAGTATGCTTTTGTTGTACTTTCCCTGTAGGTGCCATGTCAATTATGTACAAATGCAACAACACAAACCCCAAAAAGAGCACGCAGATGTCGGAATCGAACCCGCGCCGCGCTGTGGTAGTGAGGCCAAGTAGTTAACCACGGGACCACGGTTACTTATCGGTAGTAAGTGAATCTTGGTACCGTATGCGTTGTAGCAGTAGTGTGAATATTTCTTCACAGATGTCGTTGGTTGAAATATTGGCACTATAATGTTGACGTAGTTCGTATTAGAAACGTAAGATGGGGTGAAGTGTTGGATTTCAAATAAAAAACGGATTTCTTATTATTTTTATCATCCAAAAGCACTTATAGTTGATATTTTTTTAAATATTACTCACGATTACTTCAAGATTGGGCACTATAAGCTTAGGTGTACACAATAATTAGGTAGTAATCACGGATTAGTACTTTAATGAAAACTGCAAAGTCACTTTTGATATATTGATATTATGTTACTTGGAATATATTCTCACAGTCAATAACTTTCTCACAGGTCAAATGTCACTTTTTTATTACATTTACACACTTTGTATTGTTAGTGGCTTATTATAATTATTTTTTAAATTTATTTTTACGAGAGCGCAACAGAATCGTATGTTTCCGAGTCAGCGCCACCTGGCGGAATCTCTCTTATATAAAACTCTATATCCTGACTGCCATAGAGACAACGTACAGCCTAAACCGCTGGTCTTAGAGACTTGAAATTTGTAGAGAATGTTTGTTTCGGAGTGTGGAAGTGTAGAAGGATTTTTTGAAATTCAGACCCTAAGGGCGTAAAAAGGGCATTATCTTATAACTCAAGAACGGCTGAACAGATTTCCATGATTTTTGGTTTTATTAAATTTGTTTAATATATAAATAACTAGCTTTTGCCTGCGGTTCCGCCCGCGTGGATGTCGGTTATCGCTTAGTGTTGAGTCGACGCTATTGAACATTGAATTCACTTCTCTACTCAACTTTGTCCTCTTAATTTTTACATTCTTACTATTTGCCCCCTATTCACCCCCTTTTTTATGCGATTGAAAAATGACAAGCTTTATTCCCCTAACCCTACCCCTAGCTCTAATCCATCTCTGTACCAAATATCATAAGGATATTTAAAAATAACAAACTATCATACAAACTTTAATCTCCTATTAACCCTCCCCCTTTAACCCCTTATTTCGCTATAAAAGGCAGCCATATCCGTTTCCAAGTTCTAATCTGTCTCTGTGACAAATTTCATCAGGATATCGTCAAAAATGTCAGACTATCATCCCCTAACCCCATTCCCTATTCCCCTCCTCCTCTTCTATCCTTTTTTTCGCGTTAAAAGGTAGCCTATGTCCGTTTCCAAACTCTAATCCATCTCCATACCAATTTCATCAGGATATCTTCTAAATTGACAAACTTACATCCACTAGCCCTATTTCTCTTCCCTCTACCCCCTTTTTCGTGATAAAAGATTTCCAAGCTCTAAACCATCTCTGTACCAATTACATCAGGATATCTTCAAAATTAACAAACTTACATCCCCTAGCCCTATTTACTTCCCGCCTCTACCCTCTTTTTCGCAATAAAACACAGCCTATGGCCATTTCCAAGTTCTAATCCATATCTGTACCAAATTTCATCAGGATATCTTCAAAACTGACAAACCTTCATTCCCTATTCCCCTCCCCTCCCTCCACATAAGCCACCTTTTTTTTTTCACGACAGAAGGTAGACTATGTCCGTTCCCAAGATTTAAACTATTTCTGTACCAAATTTCATCAGGATATCTTGAAATATTACAAACTTTCATTTAAGTCTCATCGCATGGCCCTACTCCCCCTTCTTCTAAGGTAGCATATGTCCGTTACTAAGCTCTAATTCATCCCTGTACTAAATTTCATCAGGATATCTTGAAAACAGACAAACTTATCCTATATTCTCCCCTTAAACCCCCTTCTTTGCGATAAAAGGTAGCCTATGTTGGTTCAGAAGCTTCAATCTATCTCTGTACCAAATGTCATCACACTATCTTCAAAAATGACAAACTTTCACATAGACCTTCATACCATGGCCCTACTCCCCACCTTCTATCCCCTTTTTGCGATAAAAGGTAGCCCATGTCTGTTACCAAGCTCTAATCCACCTCTGCACCAAATTTCATGAAAATCGGTTCAGTGGTTTAGGCGTGAAAGCGTAACATACAGACAGACAGACATACAGACAGAGTTACTTTCACATTTGTAATATTAGTATGGATCGATCACCTATCGTAATCTCACAAATTAATTAAATCTTTATGTCGTAGACTCTTAGTCCAGCCGCCCTGGACAATTTTTACAGTAATTTACATACATAAACATAATTTATAGTTTACATAAATACATCAAGCATTTTTTACACGAGTAGGTAGTTACATTTTGATGAGACGCTTAAGTTTTGTCTAAATGTGAATTTAGACCAAACGAACATATAGTTAGAGCTAGAACAAGAGGAATCTAAGAGCATTCTTTCTTAATATTTTAAATCCTGTTTTCAAAGAAATAACAACGAACGAATGTTCTGTCACTGTTTACACTAAAAGACTTCGACGAGAATTTAAGAGAGAATTAATTAAATTATTTATAGATGCTTTAACTCAAACCCGTCTTTAATTCAAATTATTCCTTAAAATAGAAATTGACAGAGAGCTGATCAAGGCCTGGGTGTGTATATACCGGATGTGTATATTTTGAAACTATTTTTTTAGGGATAAATATAGTGTTCCAGACTATAAATCTATCGTTCAGTCATTTGAGCGTAATTTACTAATTACATTTATTTTTAAATTATTGCTTTCCACATACTATATTGATAACGAATAATGATAACCACGATCACGTTAATTCCGATAAGCAAGGCTTATAGTTAATAATACTGTGGCATTATTGTATAAAAATCTACACAAACTTTACACCTACTTAAATGGAATTAGAGGCATCCTACATGCATTGAGATTTAGAGAAAAATGAACAAATGATTACAAATAAAAAACCCGACTGATGCTGAAAATGAGTGATGCTAAATTTGAGATTTGCAAATGAGTACCGCCTGGCTATAAAGCTGGTTTCGATCTTTTTAGCATCAGTCGGGTTTCTTATTTTTACAATTCATTTTATTTTTACTTTTCAGTATAAATTGGAGTGATTTTTTTTTATCAATATCCGTCATTGCGTTTAAGTTTTATTTTTAAGTACCCAGTAAATACGAATCTAACGACACCTCTCCGACGTTCTGGCTGTAGAGCGTGCAAGACAAATATACATACATACATACTCTCGAAAAACATAACTCTCCTTCTGGCGCAGTCGGGTAAAAAGATTTCTTTTTAGATACTGTGAAATAATAACGAGTTTATTTTAAAGGTAAATCTAATGAAAATTCAAGCGGCAGTAATCTCTGTTTACTGTTACGTAGCTGAGAACGGTTAATTAATTAAGGCAAACTCAGTAAAAGTATATTTTCTTGTCTTTTGTCGTTCTCGTAATGTTTAATTAGAGAAAATTTTATAATGAAAGCTCAGTAGCTTAATTATAAACAAATATATTTATAGGTGTATCACAAAGTAGTAACAATAACAAAAGTAATCTTACATTCAGCAATGAAGCAACTTATTTATGCCCTTTGTGCCATCCCCAACCTTTATGATCTTCAGCACCACCTTTGCTACCATGTCCTTCATCATGTGCCCAGTATTCATGGCCAGCGCCTTCATCGTGATGTCCTTTATGATCGTTATGGTGGCCACCCTTTTCAAATGAACCCTTTTGGCCATATTCATGTTCGTTGTATCCGCCATCCTTGTGTCCTTTATTGAAGTGACCACCTTCTTCATGGCCTCCTTCATGGTGATGACCGCCATAACCTTCTTCGAAACCTGATTCACCATGCTTATCGTGGAAATTCTTATCCTTTTTGAACTCGTCTATTTTGTGAACGCCATGGTGTCCTTTGGTGGAATGACCTTTGTGGTAGTGTCCTTTTTCTTCGAAGCCTTGCCCCTTTTCACCTTTTTCACCTTGGCGGTGTTCATCATAGTAGCCGTCGTCATGATGATGATGCTTTTTGTGGCCACCTTTTTCATCGTAGTGGCCTTTATGTCCTTCATGGTCCGAGTGACCTTTTTTACCGTACTCATGACCGTGGAAACCTTCGTATCCCTTATCTCCATGTCCACCGTGTTCGGAGTGATGGTCCAAATGATGGCTTCCACCGTCACCTTTTTCCCATGCGTGTGAAGCAGCTGTCACTAGATCGATATCTCTTCTTTGGCGTATTTCTCTGCTGTATACAGAGATACTTAGTGCCACCATCCAAACTGCGAGGAAAGCTTTCATCGTGTGCGTTTCTGATCCGGTTCTAGTTTGGATTTGTTGAGCAATGATTGCTAAATGATGCCTGTTACAGATTTCTCCTAGCTTATATAGTATTGCCAATAATAGTGTAGTTTTGATTTTAATGTCAGGGTAAAGTATGAGGGTCACAGGTATGCTAGTGACCTGAATAGATATTTTAAATAATATACTACTTTGTATTGACACCAATGTTACATAATTGCAATCTATGTACATAGTTCAATCTAAACGGTTTTTGTCTGAGTATTTTCAATAGAGTTGAAACTAAATTATGCGAGTAAGTTTAATGGTATAGATACGGTGAATAATTCATTGTCACTTTTCTAATCATGTCTAGACTATCTTTATTGTAATGGGTTCGAAATTTAAAGTTATTTCGTTTTGATTCCTTGAGCAGATCCTGCATCAAATATGTTTAATTTTACTGTCCAATTTATAGGTAAGATTTCAAGTAGACTCAATATGACTGTTAAATAATTACCTTTGCTATCTATACTTATTAATCGACATTAAATAGGGAGAAGATTCTCTCAAAACATCTGTATAATCGTTTATATTTTGTACGGATTTCCTTATTTTGTATGATTTTAATTAATTTTTTACTTTAAGTTCAGTGTAGCTCCAAAGTGATCTCATTTTTTTATACTCCTGAGGTGGCAAACAAGCACACGGCCCACCCGATGGAAAGCGATCACCGCGGGCCATGGACGCGTGCAACACCAGGGGTCACACTCGTGCTGCCGACCCTGTAAACACAGAGGGTTTCTGTGCTGTCAGTATAGAAGACCAAACTCTCCAGTGAGCTCTGGCTACCCTACTTACAGCCGGGAATATAACACGAGGTTACTATGGCCGCGGTATTATGTAGGGCGGAGGTACTTCCCCAGTCGGACTGCTCACGGGAATACCGTCGTGTCCTACCTCTCCTAAATGTAGATGTAAATGTAATTAGTTTAGATGTAGATTTAGGTACACCAAGGCACTTCTCGAATTTAATAGGATAGTTAACATAATACGCCACTAATGCAATCATATTTAAGAGAAGATGTTTATTTTTTTACTATTTAGTGAAGTTACTGTTTTGATTTTTGAATATGGTCTTCGGTCGAAATCGGTCTATAGATGTTAGAATCTATAAATAAATAAATAGTTTTGTTTTTAATGCCAGGGTAAAGTATGAGGGTCACAGGTATGCTAGTGACCTCAATAGATATTTTAAATAATATACTACTTTACATAATTACAATCTGTGTACATAGTTCAATCTAAACGGTTTTAGTCTCAGTATTTTCAATAGAGTTGAAACTAAATTATGCGAGTAAGTTAAATTACAAAGTTATCATGACAATTCAATATCAAGATTTCAATATTTACAAAATTAAACGGTTTATCCCTTAATTAGAAATGACAGTACATTTTGAAGCTGGCTGTGTCATAATTATTCCTTAAGTACCGAACTATGATATCAGATTGGAATAAATATTTAAATTTAATTTCTTCCTCGATCCGATATTCGAGCACTGAGCAGGGGGATCTCCCGGATTAACCCCGTAACCCGGCTTAGTAAGACCTTTTATGAATAACAGACGTGTTTAATGGCACGTGTAGCAAAGAAAAAGTTAATATGAGTATAATAATACATTTACGTGCTTTGATAAGTCATAAGAAGCTAGTTGGTAATTCTATTTATTTTATGAACATTTTGTTCACCAATTTCATAGAATTTCATGAAGTAACATAACGGAGCTTGCATAGATAGTAAAGAATTATCAATTTATTACTCTCTTGGATAGCCATCCATCATTCATCAAAACAAAGATAACATAGCACCCAAATGCACAGGAGTGTATGTTGCGCACTAGTGGTTTTGAAAACCCTACACAGTGGTAAAAATTTAAGGTTGCTTTAGGTTAAGGGTTGTTTGTTTCCTTTTGTGGTATTTGAGGTATCGAATCTGGAACGAACCTAGCTGCAGCATATAATAAAATGTATTTTTACTTTGGTACAGATATTTATTTATTTATTTTTATTTATTTTACAATTTCAAAAGCTTACAGCTAACAAAAGAACAATTTTATATGATGGCCAATTATAAGCTTTCACATGTAACAATGTTTAATAATAGTGATCCATGGTACAACGACACAAAAACCAACGCACAATTCCCATCCTAGGAGAAGTACTCCTTACATAGGGTCTTTCTTAACCCGGTGACACTTATGTTAAACAAATCCATATCGACACTCCGGCACACAGCATTGTACGTGTGCCACGCCCGGACTATGTATGCATTCTGCCTGTAAGAAGTATGGCAGTTAGGAACGTGCAGCAGGTTATACCTTCTGAGAAATGTTGATGGTACTCGGAGACCTATTTGGCTCACCAGTTCGGTCACGTCAGTAGAACCGTTTGATATTTTGAGTAAAAGAGAAAGGTCTGCAATTTTACTTCTCTCCTATAATGGAAGAAGATGAAACTTTCTGCAACGATGGTAATAATCAGGTATGTATGTTTGGGATTTGAATTGAATGAATCTCAAAAATTTGCTTTGAACACTTTCCAATCGTTGAACGTATGTACTATAGATAGGATTCCACACCTGGGACGCGTATTCGAGGTGACTACGGACATACGAGCAGTACAAACTTTTAATAGTTTTGATGATTTTAAAATCTGTGGAAAGTCTAAAGATGAAGCCTAAAATACTGTCTGTCTATTCCTCCACTCAATAATTATGTTATCAATTATTTTTCAAGAAACCCGGATATCAGCTGGTGATTTAAGTTCAGAAAAGCAATAGAATAGATTATTTCACATAAAATGGTTTAGAATTTCTAGGCTTTAGCCGTCTGCCTAAATACCTTATTGCATTTAATGTCGCTCGCATTTACGTTTATTTTTTACTCTGGCTCCTCGCCGTTGCCAATAGCATAGTTTAACGGGTTTTATAACTTAATTGTTAATTTTATGATATACTTCCGGTGGTCAATGGCCCCATCAACACTCCTCGAAAACTACTAATTAACCTGTTTGGCAGGCACTCTTTAAAGATGAATTAATTACATATCTAGGTAATTATTCTGTATGACCTCGAAAAACAAACGTTATATACAGTACATCTAGCTTTTGATGGGTTATATCGCGATCAACAGTGAGAGTTTGTTCTATATCACACACAGCAAATGCTACGTAGACATTCGTTTCTTTTGATTACGTGAACATAAAAGTTAAATTACTCACAACTGTAAGAAGTTGCAAACCCTATATGCAATTAATTTTAACTTAATACAGTAAACAGCACTCGTTCATTATTTTTTTCTATGTAAATATCATGTTAAAAAGAGTCGGCGCTGTTTTCGGTTATGGCCGTAATGTTTTGCCAAGGCGGGAGTGATCTACATTTTAGCTAACACGGTTTATGCGCGTACTATCCTGATTAGTAAAGGTTACAAAGTACAAGCAGTAAGGGAGCGGGTGTATTCACTGTCTCTTCCTTTAGACCGGTGGACATGGTTTGGCCATGAATAACGGCTATGAAAGGTGGCTGTTCGTGGCCGTATTTACTATTCCGTCCTGAAAGTCTGTTACGAACTAGCTTGCAGGAGAAAAAAAATCACTCTCTTTGAATGGGTGGCGGCATCATCAATGGCGGCCAGGACCTATCGATGGCTTAATAATGACCTGATGTTCGTACTCTCGACGACATGGTGTCTGGACTTCCGCACATATAAAAATGCTATGCATGCTATGAATTAAAATCTGTTACCGGAATAGTTCACAGGATAAGCAAATTCAAGTGGCAGTGAGCTAGCGTTATCTACTTTAAAGCCAATGAGTAAGCAAATTCCAAAGTTGAAACCGTGGAATTGGCAAACGGAAGCCGGGACCCGGAGAGATGAATTGACGACCTGAAAAAAGCTAGACTGGGGTTAGGAGATATGGCACACATTGGGAGAGGCCAATGTGTAGCATTAGACTACATTAGGTTAATTGATGGACTGATTACAGTGAAAATAACCTTAGTTTTACTAGTAAGACTGTGAATAGAACAGGATAAGAGTATAAGTAAAGACCAGTAATAATACATTCTAATCACAGATGAAGTGTCAGAGGTTGAGATCGTTTTCACTAGAGTCAAGGGCATGAGCAGTCAAGGCCACGTTGCGAAGCACTTGCCCCTATTTTTTCCTTTTGTTTAATAAATTTCTTCTATTCGATATCTTTCGTCATCGTTTCCGATCGGCTGCGCACGAGTCTCGCCTCTCTGTACTCATAAACAGTGTTGCACAGCGGACCAATTGACGTCTGCGACATTGAGGAAATTTTAATTAAATTCAAATAAATCCATTTCATCCGATACACAGGTTTGTAACGTGAGGCAAGATGAGTTTTTATGTTAATTGGTTATTGCTTTACACTACATTTATTGATGCATTTTAAAAGACTTAACCGAAGCAAATTGAAAATTAAACTTCGTTAGTTTACAAAATTTATTTTGTGTTTTGAAATAACAATTTGATAAATACTGTTATTTATTAATATTTAATGCACATTTGTCTTGATACCGTTCTATATTTTAATGATGCTGGTCAAAATGTTGTCGTGATTTGCGATAAAAGCATGTATTTATATTATACTTTTCTAATGGACGCCTGTTTTTATTTCTGTGTAAAATATTTATGGAAAATAATAACTAAGTCAAACCACAGAACTTTTGTATTTGCATCATGTATAGGTATCCAACCAATTCTTGGTTGGACATCTATTATCATCTTGGAAACTGGTCTGTTTCGTTAAAATATTACATTTTATATTAACTTTATTTAATATTACCGTGGTTAATATTAATGCTTAATTAATAAATAACTCTAGAGACATTAAATGCATCTTAAAAAAAATCAATGCCATACAACTTAATTTTAACAGAAATTTGCTAAGCCTGTAGATATATAGTAACTAAGTAAGTATAAGGAATTATTTTAGTTTTGATTACCCATTTCCACAGTTTTATGCCAGTTAAAAAAAACAGAATAATAAAAATAAAACAAAAGCTCCTATTTTCCTCATAAGCCGTTAATATACTCTTTAAATATTTAAATATGTCTTTATTTCCAAATCCTGGGGATGGGTTTTTAATTAAAGATTCAGCTTCTCACAACATCTCAATAGTCATTAGAGCCAGTACTTTTTGGTTAATTGTTCCAAATTTAAGTTGAAATAATGTTGGGGATTCACAAATGAAGTTAATCTCGTAACATTCCTTTTGTACGATCCAACGGTCTCTATAGGAACAAAACAAAACAGAAGAAATTTACTACGGAATCGTGTCCAGAATCTGAATCAAGTTATATGAGTGTCAAGTCACACAGTGGGTATCGTATTACAAAGGTGTTTAATTTGTATATGTATGTGAAAATGCAGAGGTAAACGGGCACTCTTTAATTAATATACCTACTCAATACGTGAAAAATACTTAAAATACTTTCTTATTATATCTCTACTGATTGAATTGCCGTAATTATAAGCTGCCCCTCTAGACAAGTGGCAATTCGTTGGTCGGCGTTTGATGGAATAGAATGACGAATATATGGGATTTGACGTTTATGACATGCGTTAACGACTGTCAAATGTGTCAAATCCCATATATTCGTCATTCTATTCCAAAGAAACGCCGGCCAACGAAGTGCCACTTGTCTAGAGGGGAGGTCTAGAATGTAACTTATTATAATGAATGGGGCCTAATGAAACCAAACTTTTAGCTAACGTCCCGTCCACTCGTTAGAAACTAACATTTGGCTGTTAAAATACACAGCTTTAGGCAAAATTGAAAAAATTACGGTTAACTATTTAAGAAATTAAACTTAAAAAAACTGGTTTAGTCCGAGTTGGACTCAGACACTCAAATTTCACAGACACTTTTTGTGGGCTAATTGAAGGAGGGAAATAAGCAATTAACAATACCTATCATATATTGTTTGTGTGGAACGTAACATCGAAACTAATTACAGTGTAGTCCCAGTAATCCGAGTGTGCGCTAAACTAAACCCGGCATGGTATTAATCCCCATTGCTGATACACTAGAATGTGTCCGTCGGCAACAGGCGGCTGCTTTATTACTCCATACAAACTGCTATGTCTATTCACGAACCATCACTGCAGTGAATACATTATAATATACCTATTTAATAGAACACCAACCACTACCAGTTGCTCTAATCAGCATATTAGTTATATATTAAATTACTTGTCCCTACTGACTGATTCAAATCAATACAAACATAAAATGTTGGTACGTGATGGTACGCACAATGGAAGCAACCACTAAGAAAGGATTTTTGAAATTTCACCATTAAAGGGATAAAATGGGCGATGACCGGTTGTATGTAACATCCGTATTTTTTTAAATAAGAACTATGAAATTTCTATACTGATCAAATTCATGCAAGATTAAACAAATCGGCAAAAAATGGAAGCTTGTGAAGTGTGTACAGTGAAACAAATAATGGAACCTATAAAATAATATAATTTTGAAATATATACATATACGTAATTGTTATTGTTCTTATTCAGTGTTCTTAATTAGGATTTACTTATTTATCGATTGGCCGTCTGTATATGTGCGCAACTAACAATTCGGCCATTTTGACTTTTTTATGGTAAACATCTTTTCGAATCATGTGAGCTATTAAAAAAAACATTTACGCACGGAAACTTTTTATTGAAGTATAACGGCGTATGTATCACGTTTGTGACTCGCTTTCTTTTTGAATTTCGAACCAATCAGCCAGTTTGACCCTTATACGTTTAGGAATCTGCGAACCTACGAAATAAGTTTTCAGTTAGATAATTTAAATAATAGGGAATATCACCAGCTTTAATAATATATTGAAATAAAATAAAATTAGCCAGAAAATAAAATTATGGACCCTTATTTAATGATTTTGTATTCTCATGAGAAAAAAATTACTACGATTACGGGCCAATATGTAGCAAAAAAGACACGAAACATATGTATATTAAACACTATAAATATATATAGGTAGAATAGTTATTTTAGCAAACAAGCGACATTTCGTAAACATCGGTTTTATCAATCAAAAATTATAGCAAATTGAAACTTTGGAGGCCTCTCCTATGTAGTTGTGATTTTGCATTTTGGGTCATATACATATAATATGACTCATCGTTATATTGTTTCTAATGACTTTTATTCTGTGATATAGGTACAATCGTTTTCGTATGGCGGTAAGATTCAACATATAAAATCCATAATGGTAACTGCTGTCGGGACTATGACAAATGGCGCAATATTATTCGTTGAACTGCTGCTACAGTACACAACTTCACCAAAAGCGAATAAATTAATAAAATATTTCTTCAATGCCTTCATTATTTTAACAAAAAGTTACACAATCGTGTAACGGCAACGAAGCAAAAGTATTCTGTAAGTCGGTATTCAATTGAACGTGAAACAATATCTATTGCCTCTCTTTACAGCAATCGTTTATTTAATATTTCGACTTTGGACTCGGTTGGACTTTAATTGGAATAGAATTAATCGAATAAATTGAAGAATCATATTCGCGGAATAAATGTTGAAAGTTTCATGATTAAAACAATCTTTAAATCCATGGTTATAAAACATTCCAATTGAAATGAGTGAGTTTTAGTGACCGGAATTTCATTGTACTGATTTATAAACGTGTTGGAAATCTGTATACCTCATTATATTCACGAGGCTTTATTATGAGTACGGACTCACAGTTTTATTGATAAATTCAACTAAATTTATATTTATTTTCAGATTATAAAAAGCAGATTCTAAAATGAATGAGTATTTATTAAAGAATGAACACATAAAAGCGTAGGCTGAAATAGTTAAGTTACTAAATACTTTATATTATAAAATTACTAATGTCGTGTAAGAGTATTGGCAAGCGGATCATCGTGGTATTATGTATACTTACAGGTTTTATTCAGGATAAATTTTATGCTGCGTCATTCTTTGAGATCATGAATCTAGCTCCGTATGGATTACAATATTATGGCTATCATTATAAACGAAAAGATCGTTAATAGACCGCGAAGATGTGAAGGATTGGAGGAGGAAGAGCCGGAACGCAGACCCTGAGCTCCGAGTTCACCTTGGTCACAGAGGAAAATACATCTCCAAGATGATGATGAGTCGTCGAAGATGGAATAGACTCATTCCTGATTTATTTTTGCTTAATAGATCATAAATTCTTGAATACTTTTGTACTTATCAATTGTATCTGTGTATTGAAGATAAATACCTAAAGCTTGGGTTATGTTAAATCAACAATTCTGAATGCAAAAACATGTATCCGCTTTTTTCATGATTTTAAGGTTTCCGTTTCCGCAGGTCTCAGCCACATTTATATTTGTCGTATATTTGATCACAATTCGTTGAGTATAACCGAATATATGACCATAGTCTAATATAATATATTTGCTTTAAACTGAAAATTGTTACGCGTCTCTACCCGTTAACAAATACACCGTGCAGGTGCCATGTTTGCAGTAGTAGCTGTGTAACTTGCAGTTAATTAACATCTCATGTCTGAACTACCTACATCTGATAGTAGAATGCATTTCAGTTCCACAAATGTTGACAATATTCCTCATGATTATACAAAATAATTATGCGCAATTTCAAATTATATAAACCAAATAGTGTTTTTTTTTTAGCAAACGTAACATTCTGCAGAGTTTTTCAATAATTAAGACTGTATTTCTTTGATGAATCTTCTTTATCCTAGCGTTAATTCCAGTCGCATCCGAAGTTCTCACCTCGGAGTATGGGGTCCGCTTTTCCAGTCTTACTGCCGAATTGGTTGAACTTCGGTTTTCCGTGCAGTGACTGCTAACTGATCTCCATAACGCATTGGCGACAACAAAGCATTGCAGTTAGACCAGTTGTTGGACTTTAAGGGTTCAAACTACCCGTAACGACTGCTATGGATGTTCGTATGGCAACCGAGACCGACGGAGTAACGCGCTCTCCGAGACACGACCAGACCAATGCAAATATCCAATATTATTTCAATTTGGGGACGCCGGACGGCCGGACGGACAATCTATCCGCGGCTTCTGCGGGCCATTTCATCCAAATGGACCTCCGACCCTCCCCTGAGGGAGAGTTTGGTTTTCCAGTTCTTACGGCGCCCCTTCAAACCTGTTTGTTTCCTTGCAGAAGTTCGCGATCCGTTCCACCTTCAGATCTCGTAGCTCCTCTGTGTCCAGTGTGTCCGTTCCTAGGAGATTCCATCTGATCAGGGAGTACATGGGGCACTCTGCCAGTAGGTGGAGGCTGGTCTCCACTCTCTCCATGCAGTCCGGGCAGATGGGGTCGGTCTTCACACCTATAACTGTTAAGTGTCTGACTAAACAGACACTTAACAGTTATAGGAGTGTGTCCTGTTATTATTTGTATGACAAGCCTTATGTCTCCTCTTGAAAGTTTGGTGAGTTGTCTTGTCTTTTTCTTGTTGATGCCGTTTATGAAGATCTTTGACTGTCCCATTCCGGTCTTGGATCTCCATCTTATGTTGGTTTCGGCTGTGATACTGCAGCTGATTACTCCCTTGGTGATCTTGTGCGATATTGGCAGCCCGGGTTCGGGCCCCACCAAGTTTTCTTCTGCTCCTTCTCTGGCTAGTCCGTCTGCCTTCTCATTGCCTGTGATTCCCTTGTGTCCGTGATGCAAATATCCATATTCATGCATATAAATAATTGCACTGAGTGGGGATCGAACCTGCGCTTCTTGCGTAGCGGCCGTGTTCGCTATCGCCACGCCAGAGGCTGTCACCGATGAATATAAGAGTTAACTCGTTTTATTGAGTGAAATTGCTTGTTATCTAAGCGTACCTACCTACCTATTTAAACGTGATTGATAACATCCAGGCTAAATAATAATGTTGTTAATAAAGATGACATTGCTAGTACATCTTTATAGGCAACTCTTACCGTAAAATTTTAGTGTTTGTAAAAGGCAATTTTTAGGTACAGAATCATAAAGAGACTTTTTGCACAGATTACCTAAAAGTTGCTTTTTGTACTTATATATCCTATTTCCCTATAGGTATATTAATAATAGAACTGTTTACTAAGAAATTTAATTACTGCAAGTGACATGGTTACCAAAGCCAGCATTGCACAGTGTATGTAGATGTTATTTTCCTATCGGGCTTAGTTCGCGCGATGTCTAGCTTTCGCTCTAGATATAATTAGCTGTTTTCTGTAGGTACATTCATTGTATAACACGTACAATTTATTCCATAACTTTATATCTGACATGTCTTTATTAGTACCTCTTAGTGACTGTGTGTTTAACACTAAACTATTTTTTTAACATGGTAACAATTAAATCATTTAGCATATTGCAGTTCACTGCTGGACAAATGCCTCTCCCAATGTACGCCATTATAGTATGTATGTGTAACGCTTTGATTATAACCTAGATATGGGTGCGCATTGTCTTACATAACTTTTCAACTCCTATCATCGGAGATCCGAAAAGGTTTCTCATACCATTTAAAATTATAATGATTGTTATTCATAAAAAAAAAAACTAAATATTAAAAAACATAATTATTTAAATTCATAATGTCACAAATTATATACTTAGTGCCAGTAGCTTAGTGGTTAAGGAGTCGGCCTTACGATCGAGAGGTCCCGGGTTCGAATCCTGGCCATTACATTACCAATGTGAACCCACTCCTAGCACAAGCAATTTAGCTTAGTTGGAGGGGCTTGAGGGAATATTAGTAATTTTGATAATTTCCGTTGCTAACATGCTTTAAAAAAAAATTCTAATATTTTTGTTTTTATAAATTTCTTAATCGTAATTGCTAGCAGAAACGAGATGCAACCAGACAAGTAGGTTAGGTTAGAACTGTGACCACAAGAACGCGCGACCGAGCGAGCGAAGCGAGCTTGGCGCAGCAGCGGCTGGCGAAGCGCAAGAAACTAATTTTTGTTAGAAAAGTAGACAGAATTTATGCAAAAATTATTTTTGAGAAACTCGTGTAACAGACGGACACAAGGAATTGATAGAACGCATTATGATAATTATCTGTTATATAGTAAGCTATTCTGAACAACGACGTTATGAGTTGAAGTATGTTCGTAGCAACAACATTATTAATTAAAGCAATATTATTATGATAATAGAAAGTTATGAAGAAAAAAGATCAGAAAATAAAATTATGGATTTAAACTGGTTCTTAGTAGTAACAGTAATAATAAAAAAATTATAATCGTATAATAGTAATAAAAATGTATGAATAAAAAAAGTATGAAAAATAAAATTTTGAAGAGTGATGATTATGAACACAAATCGGTAGTAAGAAAAAGAATAGGATTAAAAATTTTATGTGAGCCAATATGGAACCCTAAATATATCTATTAATACTAAGCTATGACAGTTGATACGTACTATTATCAATTCTGTGGTTAAGTTACTTCTATGATTTTAGTTATTCCATTTTTCGCGATAAAAGGTAGCCCTGTTTGTTCCTAAGCTATAATTCATGTCTGTACCAAATATACTCAGGATATATTCCAAAATTACAACCTTTTATCCCCTATTTAACCCCCCCCCCCCACTTTAACTCCTTCTGTCGTGATGAAGGGGAGCTTAGGTAATATGTATATACGTACGTGCTTCGATATCACCCGTATACGGTGCAGAATATTCTATCAGGAACCAAGCGGTTCGATGACGCATTCCTACACCGCACCATTAAGACCTGGAATTACTTGCCAGCTCATGTGTTTCCTTCGTCCCACAGTCCCGGGTCCTTTCAGCGGGTCGTTAAAAAGCATCTGATGAGGCCGTCAATCTGAGTACCACCATTGTTAACATGGAACGTGTTTGTATTGGTGACCCTCTTTCCGAGACTTTGCCTATAACTTGCCATCAGGCGAGGTGAAATCACTTGAGGTGTCCAATATTTAAAAATGACAATTCCCAAGCTCTAATCCATCTCTGTACCAAGTATCATCGGGATATCTTTTTAATTTTTTTAATTTTTATATAACTGAGGTGACAGACAAGCACGCGGCCAACCTGATGGAAAGTGGTTACCGTGGCCTATGGACGTGTGCAACTCCAGGTGAGTCACACTCGTGCTGCCGACCCTGTAAACGCAGAGTTTCTGTGCCGGCATTGTAGAAGATAAGCAGGAATAGCCTTTGGTCTTTCCACTGACAGTACAACACTCTCCAGTGAGCTCTGGCTACCCTACTCTCCGCCGGGAACACAACATGAGGTTATTATGGCCACGGTATTCTTCAAGATCTTTGAAAACAAATTATATATCCGTGATAAAATGTAACTTTACCAGTCCCTAGATTTTTATGCTATGCTGCATTTTAAAGCCTTGTTCAACGCTAATTTCTATCGAGGCAAATATTATGAATCGTGTTTCTGTTTTTAGACGTCCCTAGACGGTTTAGCCGACTTTATGAATATGTTTTTTTATTATTTAACTTGATGAAAAACGTGTTCAAAATAGTAAAACGACTACTATGCGGCCTTACTGTACAGGTTCAAGTGTTTAAATTACCAGCAAACATTTGGGAAGTTTATTTAAGAATTTTTCAACACACTGGATCTTATTTCACCGCAATTGGGCACATAATGACACCTGTTTTCAAACTGAGACCTTTTGAAGGCTAAAAAATACATTTGATCCATAGATTTTTTTTAGTCCGTTAGTAAAGTTGATTGTACAACATAAATCATTTTGTTCATAACTAGTACTTGTTAACATTTTAATTAATAATATCACTATAATTTCGTAATGATGTGAAAACGTGTTCGAAAATATCGATGATACACATTTGTATTGATGAATACCGTCCTCGGGTCTTTTAAGCGGTAGGTAATCACCAGCTTTACACACTTGTACCACAATGTACTATTATTTGAAATCTGCGATAAATTAAAGACTCGACAATCCTTTTACTTCGTGTTTCTAACTTCCACAATTCCGTTTAAGTTTCGCGAGAGGGTCGAACTTCATGACAGTTGTATTCAATTTCCTATTAGCGAAAGCAAGTTGGAATTTTCAATAGTACGCTCTATGATCGAGCATAGCGATAAAGGCTTTTGTAGTAGTTTGTCGATGATATTTCATCGAGTGCAATTTTTACAGCTGAATGCAAAAAAGTTTGCAAATAATGAATATTTGATTTAATTATTTATGTGCTATTGTTTTGAACAGTTCTTGATTGTTGTGTTTGTGATTTTATTAGTACTGTGTAGGTTTAAAAAAAAAAGTATTTTTAGTATATATATATATATGTATATTTTGCCCATATTTAGCAATGTCATAACCTTTACACCGATCGCTACCGCGTTCCATCTCTTCCCTGTCGCTCTAATGCTTCTTGGAGTCTGCACGGCTATTCTCGCTAGATGCGCTTGTAAAAATCAGCTTTTAACCATTCTCAATGAACTGGGATTTACTGTTTTTCCACCGAGTTGTTGCAAGAACAGTTTATATAGGAGGTAGGACATGACGGCATTTCCGTTCAATTGAGCAGTCCGATTGGGAATGTACCTCCGGCCTACAGAATACCGCGACTATAGTAACCTCGTGTTGTGTTCCCGGCGGTGAGTCGGGTAGCCAGAGCTCGCTGGAGAGTTTTTGTGCTGTCAGTGGGAAGACCAAAGGCTATTCCTGCTTTGTCATCTACGCTGACGGCACAGAAACTTTCTGTGTTTACAGGGTCGGTAGCACGAGTGTGACTACCCTGGTGTTGCACCATCCATAGGCCACGGTTGCCACTTTCCATCAGGTGGGCCATGTGCTTATCTGCCACCTCAGTGGTATAGAAAAAAAGACGGGTTGCACTCCGGGAGTGCCGGCAGAAGTGAATTTTTTTTCTTTCTGTCTTTCTTTCTTCGTTATGTACAGAGAAAAAGATAAAAAGAACATACCATACCATACCTATAATATAGCGCCAATCATAGAACCTATCACTAATTTTCTGTCAGAAGAAATTAATTAATTACAAAAAGAAAAAATAATCACAAAAGTGTCAGAAGCCCAGATTCGAACCCGGTACTGTCTAAAACCATAAAGACTTACAGTCGAAGCGCTTACCGCTAAGCTACGAGGCTTCTTAGCGTACCTAACAAAATAAACAATTTGTAGCTCAATTTGTATGACGTCAGTCGTCGGTTACGGTTCAAAGGTCAAGTGATCCTGACGCGAGTTTAACACTTTTTACCCATCCAACGCCGCTAAAGAAGTTTTCACTTCAATAAAGATAAATAAAAACGCCACGACCACCCTCTGCCTGGAGAGTACGCTTGCAAACTAATTGGGCCGGGTGACCGGTCTCCTCAAAAATAGAAATTATAAAAAGTGTATTGTCGTGAACCAAGTGACCAATTGTTTAAGAAGGTATTATACAATGATTTCTTTCTAAGCTGAGTACGAATTTATTGTACACATCAAATACTTATAATAGACTGTTCTGATAATTTTGTGTTATAGAATGAAATTGTCTAGAAATATCAAACTGGTATATCAAGCATTAATTCTGTGCTGCAGTGAAGAAATAATAGCGGTATGTATCTAATCACTTTCACCCCAACACACTGCACCGAATTGTGACCAAACATTTATTTTTATATCTTATACCACACTACACAACACGTGTACATATATCCCGCTGATATTCCTCGAACGTTCTATATATTATAAGTATGTTCAACTACTTGTTTAACTTTAAAGTTTCATCGGCGTCCCTAAACTTTAGGCTAGCCCATTAACATATCTCATATGATAACTAGATACGAGAAAGGTTTAAGCCACGGGTCTGTAGACACCTGCGGTACATGCCTCTTGTGGTCAAAGATTATTACTAGTTAGCACCCAGTTATCTACGTTAACAGTGTTAGGCGTAAGATAAAAGGCCAGCGATTTTCAATTTGGTTTTTAATCAAACTGCGTGATGGTTATCTCATTACTTATCCGAAATATGTGTGTAATTAAAAAAAATAATTAGTTCCCTTGTTCGTTTGGTTGTCGTAAAAATAATTCTAACGAGGTTGTTATTATATAATGTGGGGTGGAATAAGCCCACAGATCAGATTGACGGACGAGGCCCATACGTAGGATTTCTTCTCGGATTTATTAGGTCAAATGTCAGTCACTCTCATAAAGGCATAGGCGTATGAGCCTAACCAAAAGGGGGACAAGGAGTTAGTAATCAGAATAATTATATTAACTTGAATCAACTTCTAACCCCACTAACCCTACTCTTAAATGCTTCAGATAATATATCTAAGTAAGTAATAATATTCAATACATGTATAGCTTCACTCTTAAAAAAAAGAATATAGGGACTAAATGAACTGGTCAGAATTTCGATATTGACTACTTTGTTCATATACTCAGTCTGTATTGAACCGGTACACAATTTTTAGTTATTCTGATCACGTCTACCAATTCCTGCCGTACAGTACTCGTATATTACTGAAATCTGATTTTGTTACATTGATTTACGAAATTCGCCACTTGCCCTCGGTTCGTAGTTTCCGGATGACTGCATTAAGAAAAAGACCGCAAAACGTACTTCATCCATGCGATCAATGAGTTGGTAAAAGTGATTTATAAGTGCAAAATATTTAGAAATATGTTTACACCTTTATGAAAGCTATTTGAATTTTTGTTTAGAGATACGGTAATTTAACTTCATATCGCCTGATGGTAAGCTGAAGGCAAAGTCTCAGGAAAGATTGTCATCATCACATCCACGTACCATGTTAACAATAGTGACACTCAGCTTGACGGTCTCAACAAAAGAGGATTGCCGTCGCAGCACAGCGTGACATCCACCGGTCCCACTAGTGCTGCGACCATAATCCCCACTACCCCCCTGGCTATGCGCTTGCTGACCCCTGAACGCAATCCAATCGAGATTGTATTACTATAGACTTTTGCAATCGTGCACGGTGGTGACACGTGACAAATTTATACCATCAAATTTCTACCACCTGAATTTTATAATCAATACGGTTATGAAGTTTTACACCAAAACAAATGGCAGGAGTCTACGAACTTGATCATTTTAATTAAACACGATTCTTCAATGGAGAAAGGGATTTCAAACGATCCTTTTATAATTACAATAGATTTAAGAAAAACAAATTTGGCAGGGTCTCAATTTTAAGATAAGGTACTGATGTAAACTAATGTACCTATCACAGGTTTAATAATCTATTCCACTGGATTTTAAACCAATTCCGAGTTAAGAAATAAAATATCACCAGCTAATATTAATATGAATTGTTAATGAGATTTAATTGTTCATACTTAGAATAAAATACTTTTATGCAGTATGTGATTAATAATCGGTATTTATGAAACACTTGTAAAATATGAATCAACATATCGGTAGTCTGCGATCTTCAATCACAGTATGTCTCACAGTATATCAGTGGACAAGCACGATGCACGACGCATTGTGCGAACGACATGGCAATCTTATCCTTAGATATGAATTAAAATGAAGTGCCAAAATGTATAAAGGTAGGCAGGCATGTGGGTGAATTTCAACATCTATGAATTTTTACTTAATTTTAGTGTTCTTTTTTGTTTTTAGATATTTAGGTAATTTTTTCTATGCTTCGCTAGAAATACATATTTAGATGCATAATATGCTAGAGTAGCCTAATTAATTCTGAAAATTACTAGTTTATTTTTTACACCAGAATTGTAGATTCAACAAAACTGATATCTAACACTAAAGTTAGATATTAATTATGTTTTCCTTTGTTAATTACACTCGTTTCAACATCACTGCAGTGTAAACAAAAGAGACTTTGAGGTATTTCGAATGCGAGCTTCCAGCGGTGTACTGGAAATGAAAACCACTCGACCTGCGGCAAATTCAATACTCATGGATGCTGCCTGTTCGAAGTTCATATGCATATTAAAAATTGTAATCCTCGGAATGTGCTGAAATATTTGTGGATAACCATACTAGGTCAGTAATGTCGGTTCCGTGGAGGCGATAGTGCCCAGCGGAAGGACAGTTCATAAACATGATAAACGTACGTGGCATAGTAATCGTGCCATATCTGGAAGGTGCTTCATATGTGTTTCTTTAGTATAAGGTATTATTGGTCACTGTAATTTTTATCGTTAACAAGATACCAAATAACGCTAACTTCTATAACTATTTATATGCGAAAGTTCTATTTTTGAAACGAAGAAGCGAGAAAAGATGACTAGCTGTAAATTAATATAACGATGTCGTTAGCAATACAAACATTGTTAGTAGTGAACTTCTTTTGTTTAAAACTGGGGCCAAAGTACCGTGATATGCCAATAATTACAACCATAATTTGAACAACGTCTAGGTGTAGCCACGATTTGTGACCCTAATTTTACAATGCCAATCAATTTTTTGAAGTGAAAACTTCTTTAGCGGCGTTGGATGGGTAAAAAGTGTTAAACTCGCGTCCAGGGTCATTTGACCTTTGTACCGTAACCGACGACTGACGTCATACAACATTAGCAATATTAGCCATCGTAGCTTAGGCGGTATGAGCTTTAACTGTAAGTCCTTGTGGTTTCAGATGGTACCGGGTTCGAACCTGGGCATCTGACACTTTTTGTGATTATTTTTTCTTTTTGAAATTCATTAATTTCTTCTGTCAGAAAATTAGTGACAGGTTCTGTGATTGGCACTATATTATAGGTATGGTATGGAATGGTATTTTCTTTTTATCTTTTCCTCTGTATATATGGAGGAAAGAAGAAGTTTTCACTTCTGGCGGCATTCTCGGAGTGCAACCCGTCTTTTTTTTAAAATATTGATTGATATGACAATATCACTTCACAGTGCCATAATTATTGCGGTAACAGCCCGGTAGATGTTAAAACTGAGTGGCCCCAGATTGTATGTATATCATTCTCTATATATCAGATGGTTACATTCAATGTACAGTAAAATACAGTTGAACCTTATGATATATGAAAAACTGCAACAGTATTTCCTTTGTCGACTGTACAAGCGAAGTTGACTGTACATTTCTATAAATTACGATGGTTAATATGAAAGCTGATACGGCTCGACCACGTGGAGGTCGGTTATCGCAATCAAATATACGGTAGATTTTAGGTCTAATATCCGTTTACTATCTTACTACACAGGTAAATAAACGGACAGACATATATAAAAAAAAAATCTTGTTTTCAAAATCATTCATACAATTATAAACTAAGTAAAAAGGCTTTGTCAGCTACAAGAGAAAAAAAATAAAGTAAAAAAAAACCTAAGTAACCAAGTAAATTTTTAGCTTCAATGCACATGCACAACTAATTGACAATTTTATAATAGTAGAAATATATAGATGATGATGATAAATATGATAGTATAATATTGTCGAGCCGATGAGCCTACCAATCCAGCATATCCGTACATCTACGGCGTGGACGCAGCGGCATCCCTTCGCTGCGACGGAAGCTATTAATGAAATTGGAATTGTCGCCGGCCCCGGAGCTCCTCGTTCTCCCCAATTGATTTTCATAGACAAGAATTGTCATTCCACTAGAGAGCCGATTCCTCGGGGTCGGCAATTGTCGTGATATGAAAAGCAGGTGGATCGACCTTTCATGAGTGGAATACTAAACGCCTTGTTATCATCTCATTCTAGACGCCGCCAAAGGTTATACCTCGGTATCCTCCTTTGATATTCTTTTTAAATCCATTTCAGTTTTTAATTTACTTGGCGTTCTCTAGAGATATGTTCTGTTGGAGAAATCTAGCTTTGTTTGTATTTATTAAACTTCTGAAAGAAAAGTGTAGGTAACTAACGTTTTATTACACAATGAATTATTAACTACTCGGAGGAGTATTGAATGAGTAATGTTTCACAAGAAACATATTGGTGCTTAGCTTTTATAATACTGTAATTTTTTAAGTGAAAACTTCTTTAGCGGCGTTGGATGGGTAAAAATTGTTAAACTCGCGCGTCAGGATCACTTGACCTTTGAACCGTAACCGACGACTGACGTCATACAAGATTAGCTACATACAGACTGATTATTTTGCAAGATACGACAAGAAGCTTCTTAGCTCAGCGGTGGGCGCTTCGACTGTAAGTACTTATGGTTTCAGATAGTACCGGGTTCGAACCTGAGCTTCTGACACTGTTTGCGATTATTTTTCTTTTTGTAATTTATTACTTTTTGTGATTATTTTTGAAGTGAAAACTTTAACGGCGTTGGATGGGTGTAAAATGTTAAGGAAGCGTCAGGATTAGTTGACCTTTGAATCGTAACCGACGACTGACGTCATACAAGATTAGGTACAGACTATGTATTTTGCAAGTTACGATAGATAGCGTCGTAGCTTAAACGGTAAGCACGTCGACTGTAAGTCCTTATAGTTTCAAATAGTATCGGGTTCAGCCACCTGGCCTTCAGGGATTTTTTGTGATTGTTTTTTCTTATTATAATTTATTACTTTTGGTGTTTATTTTTGAAGTGAAAACTTCTTTAGCGGCGTTGGATGGGTGTAAAATATTAAGGAAGCGTCAGGATTAGTTGACCTTTGAACCGTAACCGACGACTGACGTCATACAAGATTAGGTACAGACTATGTATTTTGCAATTTACAATAGATATCGTCGTAGCTTAAACGGTAAGCACGTCGACTGTAAGTCCTTATAGTTTCAGATAGTATCGGGTTCAAACCACCTGGCCTTCAGGGATTTTTTGTGATTGTTTTTTCTTATTTATAATTTATTACTTTTGGTGATTATTTTTTCTTTTTGTAATTTATTACTTGTTATGATAATTTTTTCTTTCTGTAATTTATTATTTTTTGTGATTATTTTTTCTTTTTATAATTTATTAATTTCTTCTGACAGAAAATTAGCAGAAAATAAGTGATAGGTTCTATGATTAGCGCTATATTATAGGTATGGTATGGTATGTTCTTTTTTATCTTTTTCTATGTATATAACGAAGAAAGAAAAAAAGAAAATGTTTTCACTTCTGCCGGCACTCCCAGAGTGCAACCCGTCTTTTTTTCTTTTTGTAATTTATTACTTTTTATGATATTTTTTTCTTTTTGTAATTTATTATTTTTTGTGATTATTTTTTCTTTTTATAATTTATTAATTTCTTCTGACAGAAAATTAGCAGAAAATAAGTGATAGGTTCTATGATTAGCGCTATATTATAGGTATGGTATGGTATGTTCTTTTTTATCTTTTTCTATGTATATAACAAAGAAAGAAAAAAAGAAAATGTTTTCACTTCTGCCGGCACTCCCAGAGTGCAACCCGTCTTTTTTTCTGTTTGTAATTTATTACTTTTTGTGATTATTTTTTCTGTTTGTAATTTATTTCTGTTTGTAATTTATTAATTTCTTATGACAGAAAATTAGCAAAAAATTAGTGATAGGTTCTATGATTGGCGCTTTGTTATAGGTATAGTATGGTATGTTCTTTTTATCTTTTTCTCTGTATATAACGAGGAAACAAAGAAAGAACAAGTTTTCACTTCTGCCGGCACTCCTCGAGTGCAACCCGTCTTTTTTTTTTAATTTAGGGGTAAGCTTTATGATAATATTTAGATAGATACCTTATAGTTTTTATTGTTGTAAATGCAGCTTCGTTACATTTTTAAATTGTTTTCGATTTGAAATGTCCTATGTGGTTTCTCTTTAGACGCTGGTCAAATTTTATTATTTCAGCTCACGTCTCTCAAGTACGTACTTCCCTATATGGGGCTATATTATCAGAACTTTGGAACTTTGCCCGTATAAGATTTTAAGATAGATAATAATACCTATCTGGTTAATATGGTTTAGAGTTTTGCAAATTCATAACTCCGTTTTACAATAAATCTTGTGTTTTCAGAAAACATACATACGTACAATCACGCTTCTTGCACACTGGGGTAGGCATAAACATCTTTCGACTTATTATGATCCTGACATACTCTTTTTGCTTCTTCTACTTCTACTGCTTGATGGTAAGCTAATGGTAAAGTTTCAATTATGAGGGTCACCATTATAGATACTGAAAATGTTACAAAAATGACAGTCAGTCAGTCTGAGGCACGTTACTGACATGGCGTGACAGGCATGAATAATCGTATATAAATAGTATATAGTAGATAAATACTGTATTTTTATTTTAACTAAATGGGATACATCTGTTGGTATTGGGGCTTTGATATCTGCACAAATTAAAGAAAAACAAGGGCGAATACAAGATAATAAAACTCGACAAGTGATAAATTGTTTATCGTCAGCACGTAGCAATAAAAGTTCCTATAGAGGGCTGAAGTTACGAAAAGTGAATATAGTAATGAATTATTGAAGTGACATGTATTGAGTTTGGAAGGGGATCGTAGCATGGCGCGAGCGCGTCTGGCAAAGCCAAATTCCCCACCAAATTTACATAAGTTGACAATTTCGGGTACGACCAACGTTGCTCACTTCCAGTTTTTTCGTGGAGTTATGCAACAATTTGCTTTGTTTAATCGCCCCATTTTCAGGCGTAGTCGTGATACGCTCAATTAATGCCCATCAAGGCTATCAAGCTTAATGTCCTATGAAAATCCTAGCTGATCTTTTTTTAAAGTTTAGTCTTGGATGACAGCAATTCGATATTTTGTTTGTTGAGTGTCTACATGTTAGATTGGTCTCGATGAGAGACTAGGTAAAAAATGTGGTTACCAAATTGTGAACGTGGTACCTACCTAGCTGTGGTCGAGTTCCGCTAAGAAAATGTCAATACAAAATATATTCAAGTTGACAGCTACTTGAAAATATTTAGTAATTTTTTTTCTTTCTTTTTCTCCTCATAAACCGGCAAAATCGTGAAGAACTGTAGCCCTAAAATACGGAAACGCGTCTAACGATAGTGCAAAAGTGCACCACATATATACACAATATTTCGAGAGTTTGCCACCGCGATGTACGGCAGTGTAAAAGTATTTCCTTTACCGGAAGCGACTGCCATCTGACTTGGCAACCTCGACAGGAAAGCTTGCAGGTGTACAAGCTTATAGGTGAAATCAATTAGTAGGTTCTAACTATATTAAGATTGGTTATCTTCTACAGAAGTTGTCGGGACTTTTAATCGATTAATTGATGTATAATGTACGAGAAGAAGTGTAGTTAAAAGCGATTAGAATGTTCAGTAGGCACATCGAGCCAGTCGGGCGGGCGCGAGGGAGGGCTGAGAGCTCAGTTCGAAGCGCGTATGCCCTCTGCCCCGCGCCGTGTGAGCACCACCCATGCATTTCTCAGTTCGCTGACCTGGAATGTATATTTAATTGATTTCGGTATTGCGGTTGGCATGCTAACGAAGCTTGAATTTCAATGAAAAGTTTGATCTTTCGCCTAGAAGCGATTGTTAAAGGATTTGTTCATTTGATAGGCCAATGAACATATCTTATGTACTAGAGAGGTATATATAAATAAATTGTATTTCTCACGCGTTCAGATTGAGTTATATCGAGCGTGATTATGGCTAATCCAATCATCATCATCGCGATTTCCCAGTTGCGTCTAACGTTTGCACTTAGGGGTTCGAAGTCCGCTTACTGTTTTGATCGTGTGTCTCGCCCGGAAAAGTCGCAAACTTTTCCGGGCGAGACTGCAGTCTTACCGAGAGTTCTGAGAGAAACAACGAGGTTGGCTCGGCCTCAAAGATGTCTGTAAGACTCTCTACACCTTTGCGGGTGTGCAAGTATGTTTTAAAACACAGGGTCGATACAGCGTTGCTCTTTAAGACTTCTAAAGAAAAGAAGGAATGGATTTATTAATTAACGGCCTATATATTTACTCAAAGTACATTTTGCTGATTAGATACAATCAAGAAATAAGCTTATTGCTGTATTTACGGTCCACTGCTGGACACAATCTGCGCCCTATCACCTGGTCCACTGCCTACGCATCCAGATTGGACTAGACTCACTTTCAGTTATTAAATTGTTAAGTACAGGTTCGTCTGGATCATTCGGTGGCATCTTAAAAGATCTTCATAGCCTAACCAAATGGATTTCCTTCGGTTTTTCATTTTGGTCACGTACTGCCATTACCTTCATTTTTAGAGTTCTGTACCTGAAAAGAAAAAAAAATACCCTTATAGCATCATTTCGTTGTTCGTCTGTCTGTCGGTTTACGATCTTTGTTGTCAAGAACGCGAGAGGATATCAACTTGAAACGAATATCAAGTAATTGATATTAATTCCAACTCGATACATTAAGTCTGCAACACCTTGAAGTTGTAAAAATTCAATCTACTAAGTTATCGCCATCAACGGATATAGGCCCCACTATTTGTTTATCAATTCATAATTTCCACTTAGAGCTAGTTTGCGTCTGCAACACCTTGAAGTTGTAAAAATTCAATCTACTAAGTTATCGCCATCAACGGATATAGGCCCCACTATTTGTTTATCAATTCATAATTTCCACTTAGAGCTAGTTTGCGTGCTATAATCAGCAAGGTTTAGCGTTTCCTTAAATCTAGTTTTGTATGAGACCTTTAGTGTGCGATTTCGACTCTCATTTAACTGATATTTTATTTTTCTATAAAGTGAGTGCTCTTACCACATTAACAGCGGAGACATACATGCTAGGATGTAGTAGCATATTTTAAGTTCTCATAGGCTATGATTACCACTTGCCAATAGTATTTAATGGAGAAAAAACAAACTTACATTTAACAAAGAATTTGGACATATCTAATAATACAACTGTAATATGGGTTGTTCTTACTGTTGTGTTGTCATGAATTTTTTCTCATATAATTAAAAGTAGCGTTCGTAGTTCATGTTTACGTGGCGTAGACATTCGTAGGCGTTTAAGCATACTTATTTCTTGAGTGTTATATAAAACTTGTTTTATGTAATATTAGCTGATGTTCGCAATTGCATATCAGAGCTTATGTTAGGTTATTTTTTAATATTAACGCTAAAAACATAACTGCAATTTTTCCTAATTTGTGTCAACACTTGCTCTTCTTCATGGTTTCATCGAAAATATTTAATTAGTCAGTGGTCGGCTTCATTCTGATTTTTCTTAATGTTTGGATCCTAAGGCCCTTAAAAGACTTTGAATAACCTATAATTTTCCCTAAGAACGGAGCTATCAAACTAAAAAAATAAATTTTGAAGTGCACATTGCCTTTAACTAAATTCTTCAACTTGGTTATGAGTATAGGGTTTGTTTAATATATTTAGAGTTACTATGACGAGGGCTCAACCCTACTTTTTATAATAGCTAGGTTGCTACTCAATATTTCATAAAATGTAAAGAGAGTCACGGCCACCGGGTAGGTATTAATGGACGCTTAAATGGAGGTGAAACTTTAGCCAAGTCCCGTTACCGCGGCAATTTGTCAAACAAAAAATATGAGTGAACTTTCAGGCCAGAAGCGTTGTCTGACATGACTTATATAAATAACCTGTGCCCGCCGACCGACCGACGGTTAGTTTAAGCTTTATTTTATGGGACTTTTTTATTCCTCTGGACTTAGTACTGCCCAACTTTGGCTTGTCGATGACCTTTGAGTGAATTTATATTAATACCCGACGTTTTGGTTACTTTTCATCAGCGACGGTCAGTGAGAGACAGATCGAAGGCATCTCTTGTTTTAGGTCCATCATTTTTAAAATCATCATTAGTTCAGGTTGCATCAAAAGCCTTGCTTTCAGGTCTCGTCCATAGATGTTACAATAATTATTTTTTATTATACATAAAAATATAAATTCCCAGAGGTTTTTGAATTAGTTAAACAGGATTAGTTTAGTGTTTTAAGCTCTTCCTTGAATTTTCTGTATTTATTATATTATTAGAAAACGCTGCAGGAAGTAGGAAGTAATAGCTGTTGCCCGCGGCTACACCCGCGTGGATGTCGCTTATCGCGTAGTGTTCCCAAGCTTTAATTCACCTATGTACCAAATTTCATTCATATTTCAAACATTTTTTCCCCATTCTCCCCCCCCCCCCCCTTTAACCCCTTCTATCGCGATCCGTCCGTTCTTAAGCTTTATCCATCCCTGTACCAAGTATTTTGAGCGCTTAAATTTTTTGTTTTAAAATCATTTGTGGCAGCCTGCTCGACCGCCAACCACTAAGACCGCGCGCTTGCGCGATGCACAGCGCCGTGGCTTAGCAACAGTTATAAACTAAACTGTCACTTCTCTGTATATGCCGACCGGATTTGTTGACATTAATAATCACTGCCCCGCTCCCTTGAGTAGTAGCGTGATGATATATAGGCTATGTGTTATTCTGATGTATAAGCTATATTATTGTATAGTTTCATTAAAATCCATTCAGTAGTATTTACGTGAAAGAGTAACAAACATTCATCCATCTATATATCCATTCATACTCACAAACTTTCGCATTCATAATATTAGTAGGATTCCTATTACCGAATTAGTCTAAACTTAGTCGATTTTTCTCGATGTTATTTACCAACTCTGTTTGACTTTATTTTTTATTAGTATCAATTAATTACTTTAAGATTAATTTTATATATAGTTCAGACAAGTATGGATAGGATATAGTGAAACAAAGCCTTAATACGCCAATACGAAAGTTCAAAAAGAATTTTCTCACAAAAAGCAACCCGATAACAATATTAGATTACAATCTGATAAAGGCAAAAGCCTATCGTGATTTATTGGGTACTCTTACAATCTCATTTGTAGTCCAGGTCTATAACCGAGATTTTTCTTGATAAGAATCGCCATTTTTACCCAACCTGTCAAAGCCAACATCTAAGAATTATTAAGTACGTACCTATCTGAAGGACTAATTACGTTTGAATTTTTTATTGCTCCGATACAAATTCGGGTTTGAAAAGGTTTAGAAAAGCGTCGACTGCCAAGATTAAATGACGTTTTTGTGGGAATTGTTACTGAATTTAGGATTCTTCGGGTTAAATTAAAACTTGGTCTCAGTTTCTAATAAATATCACTAAACGTAATACCTATTTGTTGAAGACTTACATGTTAATCAAAACACAACTTTTGACGACATATTCACTGCAATAATCTATCTAGTATTCACTCTCACTCGATGATCAGGACTGCAAATATAGAGGTATCTAATGAGAGATCCTTCCCTTCCCAACTTCTAAAACAAATAAAGATCTAAAAATATTTTTGGTAAATGAGAAGTAAATAAAAGTTTATTTTTAACACGAACATTTTCTCTGGCAACTGAACGTGACGCGTATATCCCCTAAGAAATAATACTCGAAGAAATAAAGCTTATTCCGTTAAAGTATTATAATGTAAATGATAGGTAAACTTGTGGAGCACGTAAATGTGAATCATTGATATCACAGCGGAGCGGAGTACTGTAATCATAGCATGAAACAGCCACTCGGGGAGAGCCTTGAAACTAGTATCTATGGCACAAACATTTAACGAATTACCCGAGGATTACTAACTTATTTCATTAAGAACTTTGCTCAGGCGAAATGTTATTTTGGATAAATCCCTCAAGTGTTATCAAGATGATTGCAGTCGGAATCTTGCTCCACATCGCCGAATCATTTATATTATTTTTCAAATCAACTTATGTGGTTCGTAAATCATAATACAGCTTATCTTTTTAATTGTAATAGAATAAAAAAAATAAGCTATTATGGGTATGGGTACAGGTTATACAATTTTAATTGTAAAGTAGGTTCTTGAAATATCACCCTCGTAGAATCACAGTTTATCTAGCTAAAGTTCATCTATATTTGACTCAAAACATATTCTGACACTCAACACAACACACTTAGTATCTTGCTACTTAAAAGACCAAATATTCGTTTGCAAAACGTGATCTATTCAGAAAATGAAGATCAGATACCATATTTGCTTTGCACCCTGGTGTTCGGTATTGATAGGCGAGATTCTGGCGCAGGCTTTTCCTAAGGGGTTTAGTGGTCAGACGGCAGTCGCCCATAAGTCTCATCTACAATCGATGCCTAAAGCAAATGATAATTAACTCCTCCTTTAAGCAGATTCTAGGCTCCAAGCTCAAAGCCTCGGATGCTACCGGGTACCACCACGCTAAGAAGATGATAAACGGTAGATCTCTTCTAGGATCTTTGTACTCGTAACCGCAACACAAAAACTTTTTCTCCCCAGTGGCGGTCTTAACAGATAGACAGCAGACTCTTAACATTACATTGCAAGGGTTTCGTTTTTGCAATTTCGTATCTTAACCTTAAAAGTTATGAGAGGTTGATTACACTTACAAACTTTTTGTAAATTGCTTTTGAACATACTTAATACGTTTCGTGCAATTTCTTGTAAAAGATTTCTTGCAGGTAGAAATAACTCTTTATAGTACCCACGGGACCCGGCTTCTGTTTAGCTTGGCCCCATGTAAGCATAATAATGTACAACGATAATTAACATGCCAACACGTATTAACTAAACTGGAGACAGGGGAAATGAGTTGCAGTTATGCAAGCGCACTGTAACTAAATGAAATTTTTGTAAGAATAATAGGAAAAATAAATTTTAATATACTTTTTTAACAGATTACTCTTTTTTACAGATGTACATGTTAAGCTATCTGTAAAAAAGTTGTGAAAAGTAAGTAAAATATTGTTATTTTAAGTTGATTCTTAAATCTTACTTCATATTGTATTCAGGGTCAATAGACTAAACATTGAGTGCATAAGATATTTATTTGAAATAAATTGTTCAGTTCAAAACCCTAAAGTCCCTATAAAATTGAGAATAAAAGTCAAAATAATACTTAACATATCTTGTACACTGTGAGTCGCTAAAACAAGTGTCGTTCGCCGAGTACTAAAACTTTGAGTTCATTTCGTTGAAATATGTTGAACAAACTATATCTAAATCTTACATTCATCGTGTAAAGGAATCCTTACATGGAAGATAATGCGAAAAACAATAAGAATTACCGCAGTTAAATTTATGGTTTCTGAACAAAATGTTTACTCACTGACTTATACAATTGTTTTCGTATTTTTTTTTTAAATACATAGAATATGACAGTGTTTTGCACAAAAATAATAATAATCGGCTTAGTTCGAGTCGGGCTCGTGCAGATATACTACTACTGGATTAAAGGATAAACTTAATATTGCTTTTGGGAAACTGGTGTTAATAGTCTAAGATCCCACTGCAGGATTGGTGTGCTCATCGACTTTTTGTTTAAAACCAAATTTTTATGTTTATTTATAATTAAGAGAATATATATTTACTCGGGTGCCTATCAAAATTTGGCCGCCATTATTCTTAATTAAATTATTTTTAATTGATTTTTGGTAAAATATTTCGTTTATTTATTTTTTAAATAAAATAACGTCTACATTACGGTAATTAATATGAAGATTCTAAAAAATCACGGTTGCCGTTGCGCACCTGGCCGCACCTCTTTGCAGCCAAGTGTAAACAGGTATGATTTCGATAAATTTATACGTTTATGACCTATATTTATTAATTATATGTCAAATTGAAGCTAATTTTTTTCTATTAATTATCATATATAGTTGCTTAATTAAATCTGGCCGCAAATAAGGGTTAATGGCTGTTAAAGATACTAAATATTTAAGGTAGAGTGAAAGAGAGTTAGCGTGTAACATCATTTGTCAGACGAGGACAGCGATTGCCGGCTGTGCGACGCTTTTAAGCCATTGCGCATGCGTCGAACGTTAGTGTTCTCAACCACCGGGGAGTAATAGAGACGACTTATAATAAATACTCCAAAAAGTATGTAATTTTTTTCAATATGACAAATTTAAAAATTGCAACAGAAAATTAATATTGATTTGATATATCGACGGTCTATTTAGCAATTTGTCTAACTCCATATTTTTAGAGGGTGATTTTTTTAACATTTTGATGAAGCAATAATCCAATTACAAATTATTTGAATGATTCAAACTTAAATATTATATCTTTATTAGATATTAATGATATTAAATGGTTTTTTTAAAATGATAATAAATTTTGAAGTAATTGTTTTTTTTCGTACAAATAAAAGATTCTCTAAAATGGAGTTAGACAATTTGCTAATTAAAACGTCGATATTTAATATTGATTTAAAAAATAAAAAAATAAAACCAAGGTGACTTAAGTAAAAGAAAGTTTTATTGCGAAAGTATTATTTGAAATTCAAGTAAATATTCAAGTATTTAATTGTCTGTTACATATTAATTAAACATTTAAGCAAATAAAAAAATAAAAAAAAATATCTTATAATTCTTATATTTCCGTAACTCTTATTTAAAAATCTGAATCATCGGAGCTTTCAGTTGTACTATCATCGGAGCTATCACTTTCATCGCTACAAATATCAGAATCGTCGTTATCGGAAGCTTTGTTCGTGGATTCACATAGCACACTATTAACTTGCGTTGGAGTTGAGTCTCCCAGGAACCATGTTGGTTTTAAAAAACCATCTAGTACCAGCCAGCCATTATTTTCTGGGCTGAATTATATAACATAAACATCTTGCATAAACATCTTGAGGTCTTTTATCAAACTGTTTACGTTATTAGATAGCACAGGTCCTTGTTCTTTGATATTCATTTGAATTTTCATTCATTCCTTGAAATTTAGCTAACAACGTGGTTTCCAAATTTTGGACTATTTGAATATATAATTTGTTTGCATTATTATTCATCTTTTATGGCTTGATCATAAAAAAATAATCAATAAATCTATTGCCGTTTACAGAATCATAAAATATGGTTTCGTTGTAGAGTAATTCCTTTTTTTCTACAAGATAGTAAGACAGCGTCACGATGTCATCACCCACCCTTGCCCCTTGCCGGACTTGACAGGTTAAATATTTATTATCTTTAACAGCCAGTAACCCTTATTTGCGGCCAGATTTAATTAAGCAACTATATATGATAATTAATAGAAAAAAATTAGCTTCAATTTGACATATAATTAATAAATATAGGTTATAAACGTATAAATTTATCGAAATCATACCTGTTTACACCTGGCTGCAAAGAGGTGCGGCCAGGTGCGCAACGGCAACCGTGATTTTTTAGAATCTTCATATTAATTACCGTGATGTAGACGTTATTTTATTTAAAAAATAAATAAACGAAATTTTTTACCAAAAATCAATTAAAAATAATTTAATTAAAAATAATGGCGGCCAAATTTTAATAGGCACCCGAGTAAATATATATTCTCTTAATTATAAACAAACTTAAAAATTTGGTTTTAAACAAAAAGTCGATGAGCACACCAATCCTGCAGCGGGATCTCGTACTATAACAATGTTACTTACAGCAAATTGAAGATATAATGAGCAAACCACATCTACTGAATGCTAGGTGGCCGCAAACAAATCCTGGAGTATGTAGCCCTGTGTCACCTGAACTAATTTTGCTGATACTCAACTTCAATTCAGATACCTGCCATTGGTTAATGAAAATTAGAAACAGGATATTTAAATTGAATTAAAATAGAATTTCGGTTAGTAGCTTTGGTTTTGGTCGCTAAATAAATACGTTCTAGTTAAACATTAAGAACATCCGTTTTGTTATAATCTTTCGCATATCAGCTATTGCTCAGCGATGTCCCTTTGTCCCTTTGTCTTTGATCGAAAGCCTTTTCGATTGATGACTTCTATTTGCGCAGAGTTCGTTGAATGACTTTCAAGTTTGCCTTTAGTGTGGCGAACTGAAAAATTGTCGTACCTTTTAGGGTTAGCACGTGTGTTACTACTCTGTACAGCTTTCATTTTCTTAGGTCGTAAGGAAAAATCTGCAAGAAAAATATACTTACTTATAGAGGCTTATAAGAATGATAACCTTATTTCGCGGCTGTGACAAGTTTGAAGAATTTTCCAATAAATGGCGAAAGCGATCATGCAAGATTTTTAATAAAAAGCATAGGGTCTCACAAGCGTAAATGACACAAGCGTATTTTAACATGTTTCAATACACAAAGCTTTGCTATAAAAAAATAATGAACAATAAAACATAAATGTACCTATTACTTTATTGATCTCTGTCTACAGGTTATAAAAATATAGTTAATATTAGACATCAGTTATTACGACGAAAGGTGCTTCTTCACCATCATAGTGATAACTAATATTTTTCACAAACAAATATTTGAACTGAGTGGGAATCGAACCCATATCACGTTTTCTGACGTACTGGCCGAAATGTAGTATTAAGTAGTAGTATTAGCATTGATACCTCGTGAATTAATTTTAAATTATACGATAAAGGACTTATGTGAAATTGAATAAAAATCAGACAATCAATGTCTCGGTAGTCAAAATCAACTTCACAAAAGAGAAACCGTAAAATAGCATTTGAATTTAAGTCGCATTAAAAGTTTACGTGAGCAGAGTTCGTAGCACAATGGGGCCGCTGGAAAAATTCTAATTACTTTACCGAGTTGGAATTTAAAAAAGTTACGCTCAATGGTCGGCCGTCTGGTTTGACGCACTAACGTATTTTGTGCATTAAAACATCAGCTATGGGTATTATCAAGTCATTCTTTGAATTAAAATGTTTCTAATCTGATTGACTGAGATATTTTTCAGAATAAATGAAGGCAAGCGGTTTTTTCATAACTCGCCACCATCTTGCGCCTTTTTTTCATAGCGGGCGGAAGCAGTAGCCTACGACCAATTCTGACCGTGGTGGGAGCGGCCCTGTTTGTTTCATGCGGCAATACATTTATTTAGTTTTTCGTGCTTCTCACACCCGGGAGGCCGCAAACGCCTCAAACCGCAGATGGCTTAAACTCAGACAGATTGCGAGGATTATGCCTTATTGGATAACCGTACACTCCGCAAGAGTTTGACACGAGGTGGTTACACCTCCGCTGGCGACGGGGTTGGTACATATGGGGATTTTACTTATCAATGTATTGGATGGGTTCTTAGGATATTGGAATAGATGGAACCTTGAAGGTGACAATATGCATTGACTGTCCCTGCCTGTATCTAACAGCTGTTAACTTAACGTTCACGTAATTTTTATTAATATTATATTATATATAATATTAATTACAATCTAGTGCTCTAGAGACTGATATCGTTGATTCTTTTCAAGTAACGAAACTGCGTGTTATATAATAAAGTACTGAAACAATCTGCTTATTACATAGTACGTAGTATGCGGGCCAGGTAGTATAATATAACATCTCAGATCGATGCAGTGTAACGAATAATGAAGTGGAGTGAACTCGAGCACCGCCCTCGGTTCAGAAGTGTTGGCAATTTGGACCAGCCGGCGCCGCTTGTTGCCGTCGTTTTTCTTGCCGCTTTGTTCAATAAATGTACGCCCCTAGTGCCTTTTTCACGATGTTAGCTCCATATTACAGTCATAATTACATCTTAAGAATACTTAAACTGTGTACTTACGACAGAATAAATATATCTACGGTGTAACGATTTAATCAACTTTGGTGTATCGTTTTAAATTTTGGGTTTCTGTGTATAATATTGAGGTATTTACACAAAAATATATCTAAGTAGGTATAATTATGCGTATTCCAAGAACTATACTAACTTAAGCTATAAGTAACTTAAGCTATGATTACTTTGGTTCCAGATTGAGCCGTGTAAAATGGACTAGAATATTTATTTAATTAGCATCTATGTTCGATAGCTAAATTACAGTTTTTTTATAAAATTACTAGTAAACGTAAATAAATAACTTACTAGTAGTATGCATATATACGTATACATATATGTTCTCCAATTTTATTCAGGTCCACGTCCACAACTTTTTCTTGACTCACGCCACTGTTGAATGCAGAACAGCCCTATCCCTTAGTGACTAAGGCTTAGTCGCTTTGTACAAAACCCGCGGGATCCTTGTATTTTACTCTTTACTCCACAGGGAACCTCTAATAACTCTGAATTGGCTGCAACCAATTTACTGTAATACAATAGTGCCTGCAACTAATTGACCAGTTCAGTATTGTAGACGTGAAGGGTCGATGATTTCTGCCGGCTTACTTTTTATTAAGAAATACTTATTTTTTGTTTTGTTATAGTAAATTGAAAAGAAGTTAAAATATTAAGAGTTTTCATTGTCCGGTTCTTTTCTTGCAGAGATTAATTTTGAGACATCAATGAAAGTAACAATTATAATTTCATGATCCATAGAAGTAACGGAAAAATGTTGTTATCTTTTATAGAAAGAACGAAAAAGATCGTTTATTTGATTTTAAATTTACAAGTATCTTACGGAATAATACTAAATAATAAAAATCATGCTATATATAATACTATATAATACATACAAAAATAAAAGAAGGGGAGAGACTGCAACTTTAATCCTTGAAAAATTCCTCAGCATCGATCTCTACTACAACCGTGCCCAAAATTTAAGGATTTTTCATAATAATGTACATTTACAACATCATATTCACGCACATTAGTGGAACTTATTCCCCCGTGATCATGGTGCTTGCGACAGCGCCGAAATATCGAAAACTCCAAACATACATGTTAAATATTCCGATAATTCTAATAGTAATACAATGATGTAATTCGTTATTTACACGAATTACATAATTTGAAAGAAAACATTAATATTAGCTGATACTAATGGAAAGAAAGTCAACACTGATATTAGCCAAGTAAATATTTAATAGACGCTAGAATTTTAAATTGGATCTAATCAACGGGGACTGGACTTTTCTTTCAGTTGGAAGGTATTTAATTAATTGTATCATTCTCTCCCTCTCTCTTAATTAAAGTTTTTGTGTGTGGAAATCTTAATAACATTCGGTTTAAAGATATATATATGATAGATGATATATATATCATCTTATTAGTTTATGCGAATGAAAGTGAACAAGTCTAAATGAAAGAACGCTGACCACGTTCTATTATCTGTGCTTTTACTAAAGGTATGATTCCGAAGCCGGCCGCATACGACAACTGCCGACGCATGCAGCACATACATTACATACATTACTTGTTTAACTTCTATACGGATAAAGGGGATCATCGTCGCAATGAATGATGCGTATCTGCTGCGTGCATCGGCAGTTGTCGTATGCGATCACCTTCGGAATCATACCTTAATGAACTGCACACTGTCAAAAAATATCTAAAAAGCTTACCAACCAAATACGATCGTATGCTGAAATACATTGTATACTGCAATTATGCAAGATCATCCTTGCGTTAATTCCGGTTGCATAAGAGGCCTTGCCTTGAAGTACGGAGTCCCCCTCTTGCAGACCCCACACGACGCGGCTGAACTTAGATATTTTCCATGAAACAACTATTATCTGATCTCCACAACCCATGGGCGATACCACAGTATTGTGTAGACCGGTTGTTGGAATTTTTAGGGCTCCACCTGCCCGTAACGACTGTCATTAAATGCTCGTGCGACAACTGGGACTGGCGGCATAACATACCCAGACCAATGCAAATAGACATATTCATGAATACATATATATGCACTAAGTAGGAATCGAAACCGCGTCCTCTGCGTAGTAGCCGAGTTCATTAACGCTTCGCCACTGAAGCTGAAGGGATTTTTGTTATAACTAAAAACTAAACAGTTTTATACTATTTATACTGTTGATTGATGGCACTTGTCAATCAGTATTTGGTAACTGCAGAGTCAGAGGTATCGGCTAGTTATTTATAGCTTTAACATAATGTCAAGAGCATTGAGTGTCTAGAGGAAACTTCAGTCAAATACTCTTTTAAGTAAGTGACAAGTCATATCGGTAATTATGAGTTTTAAGGGTATTCACTGAGGCGGTTGGCATACTGCCTCGCATTATGCTGTATGCAAGTCGCCTTATGGGTTTTTACTGACATCTCTAGGAGTTTGAGCTGAGTGGTGTGGTGGTGGAGCGTCCGACTGCTACGTCACGGGGTCGATTTCAGCTTGATGTGAATATTCATATTCACGAATAGGTATGTATATTTTCATTGGTAAGTATGTGTATCTACATTTTAGTATATACACTAAATAACTATTTCCTGATCTCTGTTAAAATATAAATGGACTTATTTAACAATGAAATTTCAACTTACTTAAAAATCCATTAATTCATTATACTCAAAATCGAATTGCCTCCTAGTGGTTTGCCAACTGACTAATCCTTCTGATCTCATGTTGTAAATAAGAGGGCAGTCTCTGCTAGGCTCTTATAGGCTTCCTTTGACGTCCCTCTTCATCGTTAAGTTCGTCCTGTCTTTACAAAACATGGAGAAGCTCTGGTGTGGCATATTTGAAAGAGTTTCGTTGAAATTAAACTTTAATTTTGACGAAATTGTTAGAACACGTTGTCAAACAGAAAAGTTTGCGCTGAAATACAATTATAGTTATTAATACATATGTATGTCAAAAATATCTGCATCAAAACAAAAACAATCGAGATAGGGATGGGGAGGTACACAAATACAATACGTAGTATCAGTGTGAAAGCAAGTGGTACGAGTCCGTTTAACAAAGCCGTTCCGTGCCCCATGCGAATTAAAATCCCAACAATACCTTCGGGCAGGTGTTTTACGTGTGTTGTGTTTTATACCTATTATCCTGTTACATCCGTCCGTACCTACTTTCAGACCGTTTCATCTTACGCCCAAACGGGTCAGCGTAATTTATTACCTATTGTGCGGATATTTCATTTATCACGGTGAATTCAATTTACAGAACAATTAATCATTCCACAATACTTACTTGCCGACAGCGGACTGGTCGGGCGCTGGAGACGACGCACTGCGATAAAAAGTTTTCATGCCCAAAATACAATAAAAATATTACTTTCACACGTCCTTTACACATGTACACGTTACGTCATATATTTGCTGAAGCGTGTTCGGTGTTCTCTATACACCGAATACGGTCCTGACTTTTTATTTGGACCTTTCTTTGTAGCGAGGGAGAGAAAATTTTCTTAAAAATTGTGAGTCAGCGTAATTAAACAGCGGTTTGAATTGTTCATTAAAGAGCCTAGAGGACACTTGATTAAACGTGAGATGAAGACTGTTTTAATAAATTGTATTACCAAAAACGTAAAACCTTTAAAAAAGGTGAGCGCGAAAATCACGAGCTCTGAAAAATTGTATTAGACCAGATAGAAATCTCAAGAAAAACGAGTAGAGCCTTGTAAGACGAATTTTATTAAGATCATAATTTGTTAAATCCGTAGCGCTTATAATAATTGAAAGCGTGGTTACGTCAGCGCTGGGTGATATCTCGAGCTTTATATCTTGCGCGTATTATTAGTGAATAGAGTATGTTCTCGCATGTGTTATTTCAGTATACGTGTTCATTTTAAGCCGGTCGTTAGCATTCAGTTCGCTGCTGCGGAATTGAATTAGTCGTCGCCGTCTATCCGTAACCTTACGTACGCGGCGGGACGTTAGCTACGAGTGACATCACTTCACATGACATGTCTACCGTGATTGTGATTCCGTCACCAATTAACGTTGTGTCCGACTGCCTGGCTGGCTTATAATTTGAAACATGAATTCAGCAGAATCTGTAGAGAAGTTTCTATACAAATTGTCTTGTTTCTAAATAGTTAATGCATTACTACTTACAACAAGCTTTCGTCTGTCTGTTACGACCTAGAACAGTTATAAAATTTAAAGCATTTCAGACAAATTTAGATAATCCTGCAATATTACCTTGTCCTTGAAGCCGTGCAAATGAAATTCATGGTTTCAACAACATGTTTTATAACATAAAAAGACTACACGAATTATTTGGTCTGATTGTCAATTTGTATGATAACGTAAGTAGTATAAATTCTAATTGCAGTATTAATATAGACACTCAAGATTCTGTCCATCACATCCAGCCGAATTAATCCCACCCATTTTAAATTAATGCAGACGTGTTTGTGCATCCATACCCAAGAGAGATTCCGATGTCGACATGCAGTTACATCTTTTAGAACTTAAGAACTACTTCGGGTGACGTTTCTTCAGTGAAGGTACTATTGGCTTGTGCTTTGAATTTATTCATGTGACTAGCTGTTCCCGCGACTTCGTCTGCTTGGAATGCTGATCCCATTCACGCTACTCTAGGGAATGTTGATCAATCCCCTGTAAATATTTCAGCCAGAACGGATCTGGCCCATTGAGTATCTAACATCCAAACTTCTTTACAAACTTTCCCATTTAGAATATTGGTTGGATCTATTAACGTATAGCGCGTAAAGTAAAGGCTTCTGTAAGTTTGATAATTAGGTCAGTAGGTCTACCTCTACACTCACGTTTTGATTGATCATGTCGCCCGCTTCTAACCTGCATGTTCGGAAACGTATTTTATAAAATTTGCATATGTGGTGTACATTACACTGTACATTACACCCATCTTTTTAATTTAAAATACTTTTTTTAAGAACATAACTCTAAATCGAAATGACTTATACGGGGAGTACCTATTAGGCAGTTCATGGAACCTGTGATTAAAAAATGTTTAAACATGTTGTATGTAATTAATTGACCTAATGAATACCAAACAAAGAGGTACTATAGTCGATCGATATAATTAGATATCCTGTGAAATAATTTCTCAATGACATAATGAGAAAAAAAAGGGGACGCAGAACCCGTCGGTGCCTTTAAGGATAATGATGGAGTTCGACTTTAAATGTCTTGTTTAATAATGTTGTAAAATCTCGGTGAAAAATGGAACTGGTAGAGTCAAAGTCAAAGTCAAAGTCAAAAATCATTTATTCTGTATAGACCATTAAAACGGTACTTACAAAACGTCAAGTTTAAAAAAAAAATCTAGACTAGCTTAGCAAATGGACCACCGGTTCGAAACGCGGCCCCGACCTGAGAAGACTCCGGCAAGAAACTCAGCGGGTATTTTTATTTTTTAAATAAAAAGGAAAATGGTTCCAGATTATCATTTATATAGTCCTTCTATATTTTTTAGAAATACAAATTCAGTACAAAGAATTGTAGTATAATGGAACAAGTTCACAGTTTGGAATATTTAAAAATCTCTTGCGTCTTAATCTCTCTACCATAATTGATTTCCTTTTGAGACAGCAAAATAGAACCCATTAATGAAACGCTTGTCATTGCGGTCTCTGTTTATTTCATAATATTGGTCGATGAGCGGGTACCCGTTATTAGAAAGACAAATATTATTCTCGTAAGTATTTAAGGGCGGATAAGACCAACAAACAATAGAAGTCAAGATGTTTCTATTTAACTTTGCTAATTGAATCACAGCTTATCCGAGAATTTTGTTTGTAATAAAACACAGGACTTTAGTAGCAATATAACGCTGCAACTTCTAGGTTCAAATGTGCAAGCAGTTGATGCTCATAATTACGCGGAATGTTGATATTGTTGAATTTAGGACTCGTATAAGTTTTGAACGTAAAATCCGAAATGAATTTAATAAGATATGGTAACGTTAGAACTGTTTTAAGTATGCAGCGTTTATGATTTAGGCACCCAGTAAGCCTCTAGACTTTAAAGATTTACAGCAGCTTTATCGAATGAGTAGTAGACACTTCGAACCCGAGCTTAAGAGAAATAAATAGTAAGGAAAATAACTACCTACACTAGCCATCTTTATAAAATGGTATCTTACTTGGTTCTGGCTATTATCTGTTCTGTAGTTGACTAAGAAATGAATGTATTTTCTTTCTTAAGCACACAGTACATTATTTTATGGTTGGCTGGTACAGGTGGGTAAGTAGGTGAGTTGATAATTAACATACACATTACACATACATAACTTTTAGAATGAAATTAAAAAATAGCTTTCCCAAAATAAATTAAAATAACCGCTTAACCGTATTTTAAGTTAAAGTTAAAAAATCAAAATTAACTTTTTAAAACATCTTATAACATATTTTAGATTTTTATTTCGCCATAGTATCAACCACCATCCATCATCAACACAACACCAAGGCTCTGCAAAAAAACATCTTCTCTTATCAATATTCTCTGTTTAGTTTATCCTGGTTGTTACGGTTATGGCTGGTTCATAAACATCTCAAAACCGAGAGTAAATCCTGCGCTAGATGTATCAGCTTGGACTCTAAAGATCTTAGGGAGATCCTACTCTACTGATCTAAATATTCGAAATATATTATTTAGATCTTAAACTAATCCTAAAAGCAGATTCTGATTTGAAACCCCAGAACTAACAACTGTGATTATATTTCTTACACAAGTGTGAAAGTAGGTAGTTAAGGTTACAGTCTTTTCCAAAAACAACGTAATATTTACAAAAGTACACAGTTTGTATGTTGTAAAACCTTAATTACGAAAGGCAGTAAATTATGCAGGTAGTTAATTTCAGTCGTTTACTGTCGTTTCATATTATAAACTCTGCGGATCTTCAAACAAGTAAGTTTCTTAAAACAGATGTTGTTTCTTTTGTGTTGTAATATTTTCTGTTTACTGAACTTATTTCAGGTCTGGTGAAATTGCGATTTCTATGTTAAATTAGGTAATGCCAGTCAGTTTCTTAGCTTACCATGCCATCGAAATTCAGTTGATAACTATCAGTTACTAACATTTAGACATTATACCTTAGTGTTGCTACTCAGAATGCATAAAAGCATCGAATCCAACTTAGTAGTTTTGTAAGAGCTTATATTATAAAAGCTGTTTAGGTGATTTATGTGAAAAACTAATTTAAGAGTACTAATATCGTTATCGGGCGAGCATATTATTTTAACTACCTATAAGTTATTATTGTTAGAGTAATTTAAAACATGTCCATCCAAAAGTTGGCTGAAAGAAATGAGCTCTTATAGCGAAAAGGCCGCCATTTGGACATGTTTCTTATATTTTCCGTTTATATAATTATTAGTGCACAATAAAGATTCTTCTTTTCTTTTCTAATATTTTACCTACACAATTGCTACGCAACCAGAATAGTTCTGTGTTTTGTTTTTGTTTATACATATGTTGAGTGGTAACAGCGAAGTAATTATTTTTTAAGTCATTTCCAAAAAATAATATAACCTGCAAAGCTGTAGGGCATCTTGTGTCATATCTAGTATTATATAAGACGACTCTTCCAAACATTTTGGGTTTTCCAACAGAAAAGTTCTCTAACTAGGACATAACTCAATATTCGTCACACAACAGATACAGGCCTCAATCTCTTCGTAGAGTCGCTATTTAAGTCTGGCGTTCTCAGGTTTTGTTTTATATAAACAAAGCGAAGATATTGTTTGTCACGATACTACAAATGTACATTTGGTGAGCAGATATAGGTTATTTAACAAAGCTATTCAAATACAAATGGTGGGTGGCAGCGGTGGAGAGACTGCCTGCGTCAACCAGAAGTGTCGTTAAGTGCTGGGGCCGCGCCGCCTCTGACAATTACCGCTACGAGCCTGTAATGACCCAGAGAGACCCTTATTAAAACTTGCTTTACCCTACTTCCACAGAGTAAAGTTTAAAGTAACGATGCATATTAATTGAAATATCGATACCGTGGTACGTAGTTTGTGGACACAAAATTAATATGAAACGGCTACTCAAATTGCTTAGTAATTGGTTTTGGTGCAATTACACATAGGTGTTAAAGTAGGAGATAAATGTTTATAAGTATTTATTTAATATGTTAAATAACCTATAAAGTTGTATATGTGTGTTAAATTTTATGGAAGCGTATTTGTATTTCATAGAAAAAATAATCCAAACTCATTATTTCTAATTGCGCAGTTTAGTATTTTATTATCACTTCTGTCTTCATCAAGAGAATCAATTACTCAGTAATCATTCCATGAATATTGAGCAATGGGCACACTTGCAACCCAGCTAGTTAGCTTGCAGTCATCACGTCACTGAATGATGTCATATTTTATTAGTCGCATACCAGCCCCTCTAGACAAGTGGCAATTCGCTAGCAGGCGTTTGATGGAATAGAATGGCGAATGTATAGAATTTGACGTATTTGACATGCGTTATCGACTGTCATTTACGTCAAATCCCATACATTCGTCATTCTATTCCACCAAACGACGGCTAGCGAATTGCCACTTGTCTAGAGGGGCTGTATCCCGAGCACGAATAACATTCGAATACGTAACGTAAACATATTGAAAGAGGAGCATTGCGATTGGTTCACAGTAGGCAGGCGGCCAATCGCGTTGCTCCATTCTCTGGATACGTTTACGTAACGATTTTCAACTCTACACTTCACTATCCCTTTTTTTTCGTTTACGTAATGAATTCGAATGTTATTCATGCTCGGGACACTGTATATTAGAATCACGGGAGTGTTGAGTGCCATGACCCACATCGAGAGTCCAGAAGTGAACTGTAATAGGCTAATTCATTGATTGATGGTTCGATTGTGTAATGCGTATGCAAGGGGTATAATCTCGGTTTTTAATAAAACAGCAAAGTAACTTACAGAAGAACGGAAGGGGAAAACTTAAAGTTAGATGCTTGCAATCAACATAACCTGCACTTGCTGCCCGACTTCTATAGGCGTTTCTTTTTCTTCATCCTAGCGGTATTCAACTTGGAGTCTGGGGTCCGCTTTAACCAGTCCAACTGCGGATTTGGCTAAACTTCGATACTTCCCGTGAAGCAACTGTCATCTGACCTCCACAACCCAAAAGCGATATCGAAGCATTGCAGCTAGACCAGTTGTTGGATTTTTGAGGGCTCCAACTACCCGTAACGACTGCCATAGATGTTTGTATGGCAACCGGGACCGACAGCTTAACGTGCTCTACAAGTCACGACCAGACCAATGCAAATACCCATACTCATACATACAAATATTTGCACTGAGCGAGGATCGAACCCGCGCCTCTTGCGTAGCGGCCGCGTTCACTACTGCAACGCCACGGAGGCTGTCTTCTTCTATAAGCGTTTGTGTAGTTATAATATTTAGAAAGCCTGCAATTCATAGTTGCAAATTTAACAGTACCTATCCGTTTTGACATCAAGACGAACTATTATTGTTTCAATCAATAAAAAACTGAGTCAGTACATATTTTAGGTCTAACATAACAGTTAACGTCAAACCCAGTCGATATAACTCATTGTTTTGTTACACCTTAACAGAAACATTATCCAGTCCAAGCTGACCATTTAATTATTTTATATTAAATAAAAAAAAAATATCTGAACGGAATTTAATGTCATGGTAAAATTATTTTCTAACAGTTAAAATAAACGAACTGATATAGAGTAAGAATAATTGAAATGAACAGTATCAACTTCCTTCCAAGTTTGTGACAATAACAACCAGAATGAGAGGTCCCTTAGAACCCCTAAATCTAGTAAAACGTGTTTTAAAGTAATACTAATGACACGTGCTCTTACGTCATGTCGTAAATTCCTTCGTAGGCGTGTCAGCTATTATCCATCCACCATGAACTAAATGTAAGTTGGCTTAATTAGCACCCATAATTCTTGGCCAGTGGTCGTCTGTTTTTATTGTAGACCGTTTACCTATTTTACTATCCGCTTTGTACCGAAGAGGATGTATATATTTCCACATCCTGTAATTTACTTCAAATTAAATGTCGTTGCGAGTTCAAATATGGCTTAACTTTGCCTGGAACTTATCGATTGTCATACTAGGATTTATATGCTGTGAGGTAGCCAGGCGATGCGTAAGGAAAAAATACACCAAAAGGATTAGTTAGCTTTACTAGGCTCTGCTAGTGGAGTTTCCCCCGCACACCGGCCACCTGGTTTATCTCTGGTGGAAATCAAGCTTAACGCAGTCACTGATTTCATTGTACAAAGCTTTTTCAAAGGGTGTGGGTCCAACCAGGGCAGTTTCATTTCATTATTCATTATCATTATTGAATATGAACGGAATATCTACTGAAGTGTCATTAGTTACAGCTTTAGTTGTCACGAAGATATCGAAAAAGTCTTTTAACTTATCCTACAGTTAGTGCGCTACTGTTTCTTAGCACATACATAATGCAGTTCTACTTTGTGTGCTAGCGGTCACCGGTTCGTTCTGTTTCGCAACTTCACAATATTTTTTGAAACTTTTATTTTTCATGTACCCTCTTTTATTAAACATTTTGTTGCCACACGTTATTGCTATTAACGTAATAAATAAAAATATTTCATAGCTCCGAATTTATGGACGTATTGGTTGTTAAAATGATATAATGTTCGTGACAAGATTAAATACTGTTAACAAGATTCATTTAATACAACGCATGAATACAAACATTGTTTTATTATGTGCTATAAAATAAAAACTTCTTAAGCATATAAATTGGAAGTACGGTATAAACAGAAGGAATAGGTGATGCAGCCCAGTTTTATATGTGTCATCGAATTGTATGATCGTAAGCGCCGTGTTTTATTGCATCTACTGCTTATTATTATCCACTTTTACTGCCACCTCGATCCCATATAACTTCGGGCACTTCGGGTGGGATAAAGTTTGATCGAGCTTCACTTCCCAGCACTTCCCACAACCTTTTTCACGTCAAACTCAATTGCGCACAATACCTATTTAATGAAGCGTATGAGTGACTGTTCAACTTAGTTTTTTAAGTTTAAATACTCAGCAATTGAAAAAAATTTTGGAGAAGTAAAACCACCTTTTAGCTGATTCTATCGCGATTTATTTGTTATTGTTTACTTTTAGACCGACGTTTCAGCTACTTTTCAGTAGCCATGTTCGTGGTTTGACTGAGGATGGTAGTTGCCATATAGTTTGAAGTGTAAGTCATCTTAAAGTATGAACGAATCATGATGATTTGTTGGTGTTACTGTTCTCGGTATTGCATCGTCTTACTATGCGCACCGCCGCCATGGCCTGCTTCTGCTAGGGTGACTAGCGGCTCCACCCGTCACCCTCAGGCCCGCGCTCATGGGGGGCGGAGGTCGGTCTGCTCTCTCCGACGCCCGAGCCACCTACGAATGCGGGCAGCGATGTCCACAAGTCTCTCTCGTTCGCCGCGCCGCGCCCGCTCTGCTGTCTCCTTCACGAGCATGACCTGTTCGCAGAAGGAAATTGCAGTAGGTAGGACACTACGGTATTTTCATCCAATTGAGCAGTCCGACTGGGGAAGTAACTCCGCTCTAAAGAATACCGCGGCCATAATAACCTCGTGTTGTGTTCCCGGCGGTGACTAGGGTAGCCAGAGCTCACTAGAGTTATTGTACTGTCAGTGGGAAGACCAAAGGCTATTCCTGACTTGTCTTCTACACTGACGGCACATAAACTCTCTGTTTATCACTAACCAATTAATTATGATAAACTCCGTTAGTGTAATCTTAGTTTTGATAAAATTTTATGCACTTGAAACCGGCGGGCGTACATGAAAGGTTTATAAGGTAATGGAAGCTTGTTAACTGTGACAGACTTTTGTCTCTACCTTTCTAGTCGGAAGAAGGTGTGCGCATATATTAAATACATTTGATATAACTAACCTGGTCACCAACGAAGCTCAAATATATTAGTAAGTAATAAAAGTCGTATTTAAATAACTATAACACAAGTTTGTACCAGTGGTTTATCTGTAAGGTGTTCCACAGATAACTAAAACACAATTTTGCATCCGTGATTCATCTCTAAGGTGTTCCACAGATAACTAAAACACAATTTTGCACCCGTGGTTTGCCTTTAAGATGTGTTTAACGAATAAATAAGTAGAGTTGATCAGAATGTTGAATCCGCGGTTCACTCAAAAAGTGTTCCACGGATTTGCTTCAATTTTAACTAAACATCTTAGTTTGGCCATATAAGCTTTGTAAAATGTCCAATGTGATAGAAAATACATAATTTTCTTACATAAGAATCATTTCACCATACTTCACGGTAAAATAATTTTCATGTGATGAAATTATGCTTATTGAAAGTAAATTTGCGTGATGTTCAGGCTGCCGGAAATTTCACATGGGTACGAGTCGTGCGTATGTTGACTTCTAATTTTAGCATTAAGGTATAATTTTGGTTCATTTCGAAGATATTTAGATTTCAAAACAGCTTTGCACGAGAGTATTTTTTTCCCAAAATAATACATAATTATTCATACTAATATTATAAATGCGAAAGTAACTCTGTCTGTCTGTCTGTCTGTCTGGCTGTCTGTATGTTACGCTTTCACCCCTAAACCACTGAACCGATCTTAATGAAATTTGGTACAGAGGTGTTTTAAAGCTTGAGAACGGACATATGCTACGTTTTATTGTGAGAAAGGGGGTTTAAGGGGGGGGGGGGGGAGGGGGATGAAAGTTTGTCATTTTTGAAGATATACTAATGAAATTTGGCACAGAGGTGGATTAGAGCTTGGGAATGGACATAGGCTATCGTTCAAAGGGGGGTAGAAGGGGGGGAGAAGGGCCTTGGGATGAAAGTTTGTCATTTTTTAAGGTATTAATTAGAGCTTGGGAACGGACATATGCTACCTTTTATCGTGAAATATGGGGTAGAAGGGGGGAGGGGAATAGGGGATGAAAGTTTGTCAGTTTTGAAGATATTCTGATTAACTTTTGTACAGGGATGATTTAGAGCTTTGAACAGACATATGCTACGTTTTATATTGAAAAATGTGGTAGATGGGGGGAGGAGGAATAGGGGATGAAAGTCTGTCAGTTTTGAAGATATTCTGATTACATTTTGAACAAGGATGAATTAGAGCTTGGGAACGGAGATTTGCTACCTTTCATCGTGAAAAATATGGTAGAAAGGGGGATGGGGAATAGGCAAAGAAAGTTTGTTAGTTTTGAAGATATTCTGATTAAATTTTGTACAGGGTTGAATTAGAGCTTGGGAACGGACATATGCTACCTTTTATCGTGTAAAATGGGGTAGAAGGGGGGAGGGGCAATAGAGAATGAAAGTTTGACAATTTTGAAGATATCCTGATGAAATTGGTGTAGAGATAGATTAGAGCTTAGAAATGGACATAGGCTACTTTAAAACGCGAAAAAGGGGGTAGAGGGGGAGGGGGAATAGGCCTAAGGAATGTGAGTTTGTCAATTTTAAAGTTATTCTGATTAAATTTATATAGACATGGATTAGAGCTTTGAAATGGATATAGGCTAGCTTTTGTCAGGAAAAAGGAAGTTTAAGGAGGGAGTGGGAATAGGGGATGAAAGTTTGTCACTTTTGAAGTTATCCTGATTTAATTTTGTACAGGGTTGAATTAGGGCTTGGGAACGGAAATATGCTACCTTTTATCGCAAAAAAAGCGATAGAAGAGGGGAGGGGGAATAGAGCTATGGGATGAAAGTCTGAAATTTTTGACGATATCCGAATGAAATTTGGCACAGAGATAGATTCGAACTTAGAAACCAAACAATCCAAATATAGAAGCGAGTGGAGAGGCGGGTAAAGATTGTTATAGGGTCTAGTGGATAGGCGTGTAGAGGTCAAATAGAAACTTGAGTAGAGTCGACTACAGAGGCGAAAAGATTTGCGACTATAGAAGCCAGTGGAGAGGCGAGTATGCAACCTAATAGAGTACAATAGAGAGTTGATTAGATATTCGAGTAGAAAGGCATAGAAAAGTGAGTAGAGAGGCGAAACGAGAATCGAGTGGATGGATGAGTAGAGATGTGAAAAGAGAGGCCCATGTAGAGGCAATATAGGAGAGTACAGAATCCAGTAGAGAGGGGAGCAGAGAAGTCAGTAGAGTATCAAATATAAATTCAAGTATAGAGGCGAGTAGAAAATCGAATGTAGAGGCGAGTAAAAATTCGAGAACAGAGGCGAGTAAATAGACGAGGAGAAAGTTTAGTAGAGAGACGAATTTTAAGGATCAATAGCGTCGGCTCAACACTAAGCTATAGCCGACATCCACGCGGGCGAAGCTGCGGGCAAAAGCTAGTTATATTGTATTTTTTTACTACTACTACGAGCACAATAGACGATATTGCTTTCACTAGCTGATGCCTATTTATTTACCCATGGGAATCCATTCTTATTACAAAAACTAGCCTGTGTGTTATTTCAGACTATAATTTATTCCTGTTCCAAATTTCACCCAGTTCTGTTCAGCCGTTAGTGCGTTATTAGTGTTTTTTAATTAGTATTATTAGCCTTTAACTATGAACATGCGGTCTTACAGACCGATTGTAGTTTGTGATTCATGTGCCTCTCTAAACCCGGTGAACCCCACACGTCTGTGGGTCTCAGTAGCTTTAGTTTTGGTAGTAAAACGACTGTTGAGAAATTAATATACAACGGCAACTGTATGTTTCGCAAGTAATTTCGCTTTAAATTTCAAGAGAGGTCTGTGAGACTACACGTACACTTTTTTTGTAATAAATTGGGCTGAGTTTTGGGTCCTGATATGCCATTCCAAGATCTAACAAGTTAAGAAATTATAGTTTCTAAGTGTAAGACGTGGATACTGTGCCCACCAAAGATAAAATAAAAGATAACCTACACTTCTGTAGGCTGTCAACAGCCAATGCCTGCCATGTTCCAAGCCATTTTACGAAAGCTGCCTACAAATATGCACAAGTTGAACCATTGTCAAAATTTATATGTTTTGTTTAAAAAACTTAATATTAAGTTTTTTTATTCTCTATTTTTTAAATTTTATAGTAAAACTAATAACACTGGCAGAAAAAGTAATTTCCTTAGATAATGTTAGCAACATTAAAGTGATTTAGAAGAAAAGCATCTAAAAAGCGCCTTTTATTGTTATATGATTAAATTTTAAACGAAAACAAATATGTATTTCTTAACTAAATAAAATACAGCCTTTAAAGGCAGCGGTCTGTGTGACCGCATGTCCAAATGTACGTAGCAAAAATTTCACGTGCAAAGTTAAAGGTTAGTAGGTAGATTTAAAATATTCAAAAATAGGCAAATATTTTTTTTCGACCGGTCTACATCAATTTATAGGATTTTCAGTAACTTCGTGCTGCCTTTTAATTCGTATAAGGTAGAGTAAAATTACTGAAATTCTTTTGTAATATCAATAACGGTCTGTTATTCCACGTCTGCCGTTTTTTTTAACGTGTGGAAACTCCCACGGGCTTCACCCCATCGGTGCCGGCGATGGGGTGGGCGTGTCGGAATCGGACCGACTAAAACCACACGGTGTCCTTCCCAAGTGTCCATTGACGGGCACCCCGGGTAAGCCCTCGGAAGGATAACCCCAGGGTCCACGTCTGCCGTTCAATAAAAGTAACGGCTTACTTACCAGCCGAGCTGCATAAGTATTAGGATTTAGGCCCAATTGACACCGAGAGAGTAGCCGCGACAGTAGCAGTGCAGTAAATACTTTCTATGCCAAAATTATCGTAGTATTTAAAAATGTGTCTTAATATCCACAGTAACTGAAATAAAAATAATGAAGTCGTCCCCGTGTCGAAATTTTCCACGACTGACGCCATATCGTCGCTTTTGTACATTTCCTACCATCATCTAGGCCAAATTGGGCTATAAATTGAAATATCCAGACAGAATAAATCGTATCTAACATGTCCAAGTGTCTCATGTTAAACTTTCCATTAGGTTTTCTGCTTTTGGAATCGTATTTTTATATCTTACTAGCAGTGCCCGCGGACTCCGTTCCGCGTTAGAAATATTATTGTCCCGGCCCGTTTGTACCGCGTAATACTTCAAGTTAAAAGTTCGGGATAAATAAAAATTATTACGCTCCCCAACTACGCTGGACGCGAGGCAATCGGATAGATCTATACTGCCTATATCGCCACGCAACGGCCGGCCGGGGCGGCGGCGCTCACCGCACGTTTTTAATAATAATAATAGTAATAATAATAGCTTTTATTTGTGAATATGTTTTTTACAGTGTTATATATAACATGATAATACATTGCTTATATCTTTGAAGATATTTGTTTAAACTGAATAGAGTAAATGGCACAAATATTCTAAATTAAATTGCCGTTCTAATAACCATATTTATAAAGATACAGATTAATACTATATGGGCTAAATTAGTTTCAGCAGTTATTTTGAGTTATCCGCAGGAGATAGTCATATGCTGTTGTGGATTTTCTTACAGATTTTGATACGTTCTTTAATATTGTAGTACATTGTTTTGTTCTATCCTAAATAGTTTGCGCAGCGCACGCTATGAAAGCAATTTTTTTTACAATTTGGATTACATTATTCAAGTTTAAGTAAACATGCGTAATTAATTTTAGATTTTATTATAGCGTATGACACTCCAAAATAACGTAGCTTTCTATTGGTGAATTAATTTTGAAAATCGGTTCAGTAGATCCAGAGATTACCCCTTACAACGTCACAAACTCACAAACGTTACCTCTTTATAATATTAGCATATATATATCTCATGTTAAAATTGTACCGTATAAAAGTGATTAATTTTAATATTTGGCATCTATGATAATTGTCTGCATCTAGCTGGATGGTGGGAAGCGAGAGTGAAGTTGGCATGCCCGGGTTCTTCAAGAAGAGAGGAACATGTGTGCAGACATAGCATTCCATTTCTTTACCATGCGATTAAGAAACGAAGTTTCGAACTGTTAGGTACGAAACAGTATTCTTTTACCGTACGTGGGTGGCACCGCAGCCCAGCATGTGAGACGGTGAGAATGGTTGAGAGAGCTTATCACAACAGTCGTTGTGGTGTAGGTAGACGTTTCAAAGTGCAAACTTTTGAATCCAGGCTTTTCTGGGAGCAATTTCCGTCTGCTTTTCCAGGACAGTTTATGCCAGCGTATCATCCGTTGTTTAGCAGATGCACCAACTAGCTGGTGAAGTTTTACTTGGGCACCAAAGGTGTAGATAGAGCCCTGTACACCCAATACCACATCATACCCTGTGGTGATAAACCATGCTTACCCCAACGATCCCACCAGTACAGTCACTATCTAATCACAATGACAAAACCTTCTAAATAGCGTAGAAGTCTGAACCAAACAAGGATGTTAAACTGACGGACTTTGACTGTTATGACACAGCTCTCATAACCGTCAAAATGCACTTTTAATATTATTAAAGAAAACTGTAATATTTTTGAACAGCTCCTTTAAAAGGAAGATAAGAAATGGTGATCAAAAGCGTAATATCTGTTTATTACCCATAAAGTTGCGTGAAATATGTGAGATTTTGTGTAGTTTGTATTCTCTTCCAGATCCCTACACTTAATCCACCAAGCTGTACGCTTGTATATACCGTCTCTATACGTAGGCATATTACTATAAAAAACCTATTTTTACGAGCAAGCGTTTGCCGGCTATCCATCGCTATTGTTCAGTGATTAATTGCTGGGAAAATTGAATCACCGTGATAAATGAAATATCAACACAATACGTAACAAATCGCTATAGTCACCGTCCTTCGATCACTGGCCAGCGATTGTTTGCTCACGAACAACTGAAAGGAGCAAATTAATGAGCGTCCGGCCGACGACACTTTATGCTTTGTAAAGACATGTTAAAAACATACCAATAAGTTTAGCAGAATTCTGTTTAACCAGTTCATTGAATAATTCAGATTGAATATCTTGTGAATTTAACTGATTAAATGAATTGAATTTAATACAAATACTCTATATGAATTATACAAGTGTAATGTATGTATGTGTGTATGTGTTAAAAAGATTTTACTTGTGTGTACTTTCTGAAAGCTTTACACTTAACAACTTCCACGTCCCTTAGAGCTTAGTCTCTACTAAACAGATTGACTAGCTTTCGCAAATCGTGATTGGTTCTATACTGTAGTTCTATGTTAAATATTAGGATATCTCTAGTCATGTGGTTTGAAAACGCGCTTCAAAATGTTGTCATCTGAACATAGTTTAAACGTTCAATAACAATAGAATGGTTAAAAAGAAGTGCATTATCTAATATTCACGTAAACTTCCAAGATAATCACGTTATGTAGGCACGTTAAATTTAAATAAAATACATGTTTGTTTGACTAACACCAGTGTGTAGTTGACACGATCAACAGTGGTCAATCGCTTCACATTTAATATGGCTTCACATATCAGTTATATTGGGGTTGCAGCCTTTGTGGGACGTCAAAGCATTCCATTGCACACCGCAACTAGCTAGTGTGGTCAATTGTGCAAATTGAATTTCAATTAGGCCTCAAAATGATAAAGCCAAATTAAAGATTCATTGGTATATAGAACTAAACACAATATTTATAAAATGCTTACTTGTTACTCTTATTGATGGCCCCGAGGAGGGCCAGACTGAGAGGAATGGCCCTGGGTCAGCCGGGGTGCGAGGGATATGTCACAAGACAACCTCACCTTCGGCCTAGCACATCGACCCACAGACGGCGTGCGGTTTAGTCTGTTCGAGTCCGACATAACCTCCCCCTTCGGCTCCGAAGGGGGGTGGGGGTATCCGTGGGAATTTCCCGCACGTAAATTAAAAAAAGAAAATTTATTAAACTTTTTAACTTATTGATGGTCTGATTCTATTTTCTACGACATTATTACTCAGTTGCTATCTAGGCCCAATGTAAGGGTCGCCCGGTCGCTTACCTGCGATGCTTACAGCGATTCTGGAGTGTGTTGAATGAGAATGAGATGAATTTAGATACGTTGTTTTTGTAATTACATATAAAAATAACCACTCAAACATTGCTTATATATGTCGCAACCAACTGGCTTCATTAGCCGTTCAATCTACCGCCAAGGCTGTTAAATAAACGGCCTTCGTGGTTATTTTTTATAAGCATCCAAACAAGTGTTTTGCATTTCGGGATTTTGTACTTCGGGGTTTTACACTTTCCGTGTTTTGTACTTTCGCTATTTTGAACATTCGGTCGAATGAACATTCGGGATTTTGAATTTACAACAGTATTACATCGATATAAGGAGCTTCGGGATTTTGATATATAACCTACTTTTTTGCCCGCGGAGCTGCGGCTTATGTCCTTTCTCAAGGTCTAAATTCCCCTATACCAAATATCATCAAAATCGGTTCAGTTGTATATTATATTTTATTTCATTGGAACACAAAACAGTTATACATTATATCATACAATATGATAGTTACATTATAAAATTGGGTAAATGTAAAACCCACACTTTTAAACCCACGCGGCTTAGGCGTAAAAGTCGGACAAACAGATACACATTTTCCCATTTTACATGTTAGTATGGATGTGCAGTAAAATAAAGTTGTGGAATTATCTGCAACTTAAGCAAAATCATATTGAAAAACAAGCATGATACTATACGTTTATTCAGTTTTATCCACTTTCAATTTTAGCTCATAGTTTACACTCTTATGCAGAGCTCGCGAATAAGCTCAATACAAAATAATTTTCGAAGGACCCTGTTTATAAAGGAAAATAAATTAATTTTTGAAGCGCTATGTGTACTTTACAATTTCGTCGGATGAAGTTGGATACCTACTCAAAAGCTTTTGGTGTATCTATATTGTGTAGTCATGTTTTTGTCCCTTAAGTGCCAAAGTTCGAGCCATTGGAAGTGCGATTATAAGAAAAGTTATATATACTGTAAGTGAGTTAGATTTAAATGCCATAGAACATTTTAACGTTAATAGTCTTAAGTATTCTTGCGTACTGTTTCTTTGATCTGTTGCGTTCTGAGATTTCTTGTTACCGTACAATAATTTAATGAAAGATTTACTGTATTTTTTGGGTTTGTGTTTGTTACTGATAGTATCTAAGCTATAATTAGGTTTGCAAGGCCCTACCAACATGCTTAAGGCACAAGCCAACCTCACCAGCAAATTGGTGCACTACTAAACAACGGACGAGACTCAGGCGCAGTTTCCTCTAAAGGTTTGGAGATCAGACGGCAATCGGTCCCAGAAAAGCCCACATATCAATCAAAAATTATAAGAGAATATTGGGCTCCAAAGTGCGAAGTTTGGACTGAATGAGTGAGATATTGAACCTAATCTAATATATAAAATACTCGTGTCACAATGTTCGTTCCCATACTTACTCCTCCGAAACGGCTCGACCGATTATTATGAAATTTTTTATGCATATTCAGTAAGTCTGAGAATCGGCTACTATCTATCTTTCAAATACCTAAGAGATGGGTGTCCACCCTAAAAAAATTACATACAACTCTAAATTTTCACTCTTGTATGCTTTTTTATAGTCATTTTGATGGTTTTATCATTTTTTATTCCGCTTATTTACATGGTAAAACATTTGCCGGGTCAGCTAGTTAGTTTATATTATATATATAATAAAATGTTGTAAACTGTAGGTAAATTGAAACAACTACTATCTAAAATAATTTTATTTTGCCTAGATAAAGCGGCAGAATCCGCGAACCCAGTATGTAGACGCTTTTTATATTGTTAGCATCCACTAAGAATTTCTTTTTGGAAAGGGGTAAATAAGGGATGGTCGTTTGTTCTATACAAACTTCCATTCCTGTTAAATGTAAGATATTTTTACGAATTTCTTTCCAAGCGAAGCCAGTATTCATAAGTAAAATCTAGTAGTACACCAACTAAATTCAACGGTCATTTAACGCAACAAATACACGAAACCAGCCGCAACCACACGAATCATCACTATTTCTCATCCTTTTTAAATGAGTGCAGAGATTATTGTGTTACTTTCCATATGAAAACTTTTTACCAAAGTATTATTACGGCCTGGGTTGTCGTAAGCTAAGAGTCATATTTTAATAAAGAATGGGTCGTGCTTAAAGTAGCAATATTAAGGCAAGTGTGCCACCAGTGGCATGTAGCGAGGAGCGACTTTCTGAAATAGTTCCTAATGTTAATATCTCATTCAGTGCACAAAACTCCCTTGATGACGTCAGTGTTAAGGTGCTTACATGAGACGATGCCTTAGAGCGAATGGGTGGAGCCTTCGAACGTAATAAACGCAGCACACATGTCACTAAAGCGATCGTAATATAAAAATATGAGCAAAGGCAGATGTAAAAAAGATAGAGAGTGGACATATCGATGAGTTCATCATATTATGCCTAACTTCATGTAACTTGACTTGATTTGACTTTGTAATTTTTAACATTGATGTACAGTCGGACAAAGGAAATACGGTAGCACTTTTTCATGTAAAGTTGTATGTAACAATGCAACCGTATCGCCTTTGTCGACTGTACAGTGCTGGCGTGGCGGCTCCATCCGCGTGAATGTCGGTTATTGCGACTTTGGTCTTATCTTTGGCACTACCAAGACCTTTTAAACCAAAAAAACTGCGTCCATCGTGAACAAACATTTTGAAACTATGATAAATTTGTTTCCTTTTGCGTTCCGAATGATGACCTAATATAAAAATCAAGTTTTTTTATACCTCCAATGTATACCACAACCATTTTATAAAATATTATGTTCTTCTTTTTCATCTTAGCGTTAGTTCCAGTCGCATCCGAAGCTTTCACCTTGGAGTCTGGGGGACTTCAGACCAGTTTTATCAGACAGCCCATCAGTTTTATCATGAGAGACTGCAGTCTGACCTCGACAACTAGCTAGACCAGTTGTTGAACTTTTGAGAGCTCCAACTACCCGTAATGACTGCCATAAATGTTCGTAGGGTAACCGGGACCGACGGCTTAACGTGCTCTCCGAGTAGGTTCGTTAGGTAGCCAAACCTAGAAGCCGGACACACCGGCCAGTTTGGCTGGACATTCGGGTAAAAATGCGGACACCCTACATTATTGAAGATTTATGGGTCACACAGTCAATCTTTTTTATGCTTGTTATATTTGATCGGTATGCAACTTGATTTTGAATCAGATATATTATCCTTAAACAATTTTTAGAATACAAACGCCTCACAGCAATATCCTATCCGTTTACTTGTGCATTAGTCTCGACCTGTGAAGCTGTCAATTCGCAAAAACATAAAGCACAACCTCCCTATCCAACAGCCACCCCGCCCCCGCATAGGCATGCGCTAAGCCAAGTACTCGAGAAGCTAACCAAATGATCTGTTTCTACTTTATAAACTCAAAACGCACCTGAACTGTATTAACATCTGTCTACATAATCCTAATACATTTTATTTTTACTAAGAAAACAGTCATCGACCCTCGCTAGCTAACGGTGGGACAAGTGCCTTAAGTTAGCTGGCAACGGGGTCGCGGCCGGCTCACCGAGAGCCTACCGCCTGCCGCAACCGCCCCTCCACGCCGGGCTTGGCCCCGGACACCTTGATTATGACATAATTGAGTGCTTCCGGTGTACCGACGAGCCTCCTTCAGGTTTATAGAAAAATCACAACGCATAAGAAATTGAAACCTGGCTTGGTAAATGTACTAGGATAAATTGAAAAGATATAACGTTTAGTATAAACGATTAGTGGCGGAGAAACGTGTCTACGTTACAGATATGAGTGAATTTACTTTCATCTAACTATCAGTCCAGACCACGGAGGACAGAATATGATTAAGTAGCGGAGATGCCACAGTCAAATTTCTCTTAAGAAAAACGCGTGACCAAATGCGGGTGGGAAGGGAGACGCGGGGGGCATGACGTCATACCTCGTCCACGTCTCCATCTAGTGCGTCATAGCGAAACCGAATAGAAACAGACCTTGTCATTTTTGTTATATAGTTTGACTATTCGCCACTAAGCGCTACACAGAATTCTAGAATAATCTATTTTAAGGAAATAATTTTCAAAAATAAGGCCATCTTTTGGATTATAGCAAAATCATTTAGGGGGTTAAATGATTTGGCCTTATACCGACAGATGGCCCAATTTTTTTTACTTTAATTTTCAATTTTAGCAAAATATTCCATTTAATAAATAATATAACATTTTTGAAATTGCTAATGAAGTCGGGCGAGATTATTGTGATCATTTTCATAAAATGAATTGAGTTATTATTACAACTACAATTGTTTACATGCCAGACTAGGTTACTTATTTCTTCTCTACGCTAGATGGTTCTGTTTAGACATTTTTTTCGGAAAAATTAAAATTTAAATATAGTTGACTTACTGATGAAATGTTATACCCTTAAAATGTTGAAATTGTTTATTTTTACACTTTATACATCCTTGTACTGTACACTTCATTTTTAAACCAGGTTAAAGCTATTTTTATGTTTGAACTTTTGACCAAAAATGACAACCGAACGCAAGGACGTTTCACTAGAACTGGATGGTGACGTCACAGACCAATTGAGTCGTTTTGACATATGGAAGGCTCGCGACTCGATTCCCTTGTAACATCTCCGCTATCATTTCCTTCTCCATGGTCCAGACTGACTTATATGCGCATTTTAGTCACCATTTATGATTTTGATAAGTAAATAAGGCATGATTACTCAATCCTAAACAATATATTGTGAAAATAAAGTCCAAAGCGTGAAAAGGACAGAAAAAAGAGAAAATATTATAATTTTCTAAATGAGTGGGAAAGACTGGATGCGGAAGGCGCAGGATCGGACGAAATGGTGCACTTTGGAAGAGGCCTATGTCCAGCAGTGGACTACGGTGGGCTAATTGATTGATTGAAAGGAATATTGGACATTCAATTTCGAAACAAAAGAAGGCAGATAAAAGAATTTGCATTGATATTATAGCTTAGAGGAGTAAAAATCATCAATCTGGTTGTAAGGCGTACCTATATTTAGAGGCAAATTATACTTCTTTATTTGTGGACGTATTTGAAAACTGTGTTATTTCGATTATGAATGGAAAAGTGAATCGCTCAGGCGTGACTTGAAGCCGCGACCCATCCCTTATTATAGGAATGCTCTGGCCACTGAGCTGCCTCGCCTGAAGCGTTCCATATTCTCATACTACCGTCTTGGGGCGACGGTGGGAGTCATCTATCGATATTCCTACGAATACGCTATTTAACTAGGTCGTCGATTCTTCCCCATACTCCTTGATATGATATTTTTTCTGAAAAAAATAAATCAAAAATTCTTACAAAATAAAAATTGCATAAATAAATTGAAACTATGACTTTTCATTATTTCATCCAAAAGCTGTTCATGTTTTCGAAGCTTTGACATCTTCACGAGTCGAGATTAATCCACAAGTGAAAGTTAAAGCTTTAAACTCTCGAAAAATATATGAAAATGTGTTAATTATTTTATTTACACACTTTATTTGTTACTACCTGTTGCCCACGGCTCCACCCGCATAGATTTTTAATCCCGTTCCCGCTACTGAGCCTCCCCAATAGTGTGATGATATAAATTATAAAGCCTATGACACTCACAAATAATTTATAGAATTGGTATATAACCCATACAACGTCACAAACTACCTCTTTATAAAAATATACATATAATATATAAATAGTATAATATTATTACAATACTAATCATAAAGTACATCATCACTACATGCTAAAAACATAATCACTTCTTGCTTCTTCTTCATTTTTAAAACTACGCGACGTATTTTGAAGCGGTTTTCTTTAGTAGATAGAGTGATTCATGATGAGGTAGGTTTTTATGTACACAGTACAATGAATGCATAATATAGTAGAGATACACTTATAATTTTAGAAGCATTTTATGTTATGTCGTAAATAAACGCATTTTTTGTGCTTGCACTGCAAACGCTGACCCTATGGAAATGTGTAAAGAGTGTGAATTGTCAATCAAATCAAACCAACAAACTCTGAATTAGCATCCAAACCATGACAAACGCTCTATCGCTATGCCACAGAGGTCGGGCTAATAATATCAATAATGTATTCATCTAAAATAGCTTTTCAAAAACAATATACCAAAATAGAAACCTGAAATGGGTACAGCAAGTTATCCTTAAGAAATAGAGAATGTAGGTGTGCCATCGCGAATTTCTTTTTAGGACCGATATAGGTGGAAATATTCCTTCCACCACTTTGTGTATTTGCTCAAAGAGATAGCGTACTGAATAGAAATTCTCAGTCGGTATGATTTCTTTCGTCATCTTTAACAATCCATACTATATTATAAATGTGAAATAACTTTGTCTTTCTGACTGTCTGTATATATGTTACGCTTCACACCTAAACCACTGAACTAGACTACTAGACTTCTAAAAGTGCAAGTTTAGTCGCGATTACCAACATCCAAACGGGTGGAACCGCCGGCATAAGCTAGAACATCAAAATCAAAACTTATATACGAAATCAGTTACTTGAAGTTAGGCATAATAAATAATGAACTCATCGATGTGTCCACTCGGTACCTTTTTTACCGACATCTTTGCCTTTATTTTTATATTGATAAGCCATTTTCAAGAATCATTCGATTGGAACCCGTCAATATATTACATAAGTGTAGTTTTATAATCACCAACAAAAGTTACTGAATATTAACACATTTACAAGCAATCTTTAGATTGAAATAGGTAAATCAGTTTATAAATTGATGTATAAATATGTTTGTGCAATATTTTATAAAATGCTTTAGAGCAGCGGCTGCACATAGGTCCTTTTTAAAAACACCTAAGTTATGACTTGGGAGTCTCGTTCAGTGGTATCTTCCGGCCGTAACTTGGGTACGTAAATCTCAACTAGTCGCAAGTGTCTGGGTGAATGGGCCCCTATTAAAACCTGCGGGACTTGAGGCAGTCTCACCTGCTAACTGTTACACCTGCCGACCAACAGACGAGTCTCTTGCGCAAGCTTTCCTCTTACAAGACTTAGCAAGACGTTAGCCACGAAATCAACATGGACTCGGAAGTTGAAGCCTGGAATGTAACTGGGATTATCACTCTGCATTTAGATAATTATATTAAAAAAGTATGTTAGATCTGTATTAACAACTTTATTAGAAACTAGGTACGTATGCCTTCATCTTCTATCACTTCCACTGCCTCATTGCAGCTATCGGTGAGGTAGGCAGGTTGAATTACAAATAACTTAAACCGTAAGAGCTCCTCTATCGTCAGCCACATAGTACAATGAACTCAATTTACCCTAGAAAGGAAATCCCACGGTCCCAACCAGCTTCTTTTGCAGGCGTTGGCGATCCCGACGTGTACTTAGGATCTGATTCAGATACACGTTTTCCCACAGCAGAGGTGTATTTGTCACATTTCGTTTACTATATTTTCGGTCTCACGTAACAGAGGGTGAGTAATTTGCATTCAACTAGAATTTTATTTCATGGGTAATCCGAAGAAACTAGTTGGCCTTCGTTTTTTAACTAATCTCTTTCGTCCAAAGAATAATAATTATTACTTTGAAATCAAACTAAAAAACTAAAAACCGCGATTACAAATACGGAATAATACTTCTCTGTTCGAAATCTGTTTCGTACAAAGAATAATTATTCTTACTTCGAAATCAATTACGAAACTACAATTACGTACACGGCCGAAGGGAATAAATCTATTGAACGAATAACATAATAAGAATATTACATTATGTCAAGAGAATATAGGCATTAGTCACTCTTTGACTTGACTGAACTGAATCTAATATGCTTAGAAGTTTTAATAACATCGTTTATAATTTTCGAATTTCACGTAACAAGCTCAAAGTACGAGAAAAATCTACAATTCAATTTGTGAGATTGGAAGCGTGCCCATATTTACGTACAACATAACAGTTGAAAAAGTAAATAAGATTCGTACCTCCTTTTATCAAACAAAATTGAAGTTCTTCTTGTTAACAAGAATATCTGAAGCTAAAGAAATTTAAAAAATATTCTTTGATGATAGTTTACCCAAAGAAACTTTCAGATTTTTATGTTTCTGTGTGGAAATGAAAAAGTTTCGCGAGTGGCAGCGCCTCAAACTCCCCGCCACCCACCACCGTGATCCACATCCGTTTTCAAAAATTCTTTGGCTCAGGCTGGATCATATTTTTGGCTGGTTAAATTTGTGGCAATGAATCTTTTCAAAGTTTTGATTGTACACATTCGTTACCTTCTAACATTCGTCAACGCTAAAGAGCTCCGTATAACTTTGCGGTCCAAAGAGTTAAGCTCCAAAGTACTTCGGAATTGAAATTCGTAATGGAATTAAAGTGTCTTAGAAATTTAACATAAAAATATTTCAAACGTCTAACATTTTCAAACTCATTTGTTCGTTTAATATTTTACCGCACGTCGAAGTTATGAGTTGAGAACTGTTTTTTTATGTTCAAATTAGGTTATATTTGAAGTTTTTAGAGAGGTTTTTAAGATTGGAATAAATGTGAACATGTAGGACATACCTAACTTTGCACAAGTGACTATAATTCAGGGTGAACAATTTGTCGAAAGTCGCTTCCTAAGGTGATGAATACATTCAGCTTTAAAGTTAGTCAGAGATATATCAATTTTTTTTAGCTTGATATAAACAGATAATTTTTACACACACTTTAGAAGGATGTTTAATTGGAAGAGGTTGATACGAATCCAGAGCCGTTTGACTGAAAAAGTAATACCATTGTACAGAAAACTACAACTGAAGAACACCCCGTGATCGATACAGTATTAGTGTTGGCAAATAGTGCTGCCAAAATTTCTTCTCTAGAACTCTTGCAGTCGTGAGTGTGTTTATAATCAGAGTTGGTGCACACGGCAGTGTATAAGGTAATCTCAGACGCTTAGTACCTATAGGTATTTTATTAATTAGGTAACGTACCGAAGTAATTAACCACGAAATCCGAGATATATTAAGAAAAGCGTTAGTAAAGAAAAATTAATATATACTAAATTATGTATGTAATCCTAAAATATTTTAAGAAAACAAAAAAGGGCTAGAATATCATGAATTTATTCAACAGTGAAGCTAATGAATACTTTCTGATTAGCGAAGTAAGCGACGTCATTAAATAGCTACTCAAGTAGATGAGCCTAAATGTTGTACAACTTTGCAAAAGTTAAATTCGCTCTACAATCATGATTTATTTTTCTTTAAAGAGGTACCTATTAAAACTTTTTTTCAGATTGCAACTCCTTTAACACTTTCAATTCCAACTGCAATAAATCAGAGCTAACCGCGGCTGCTTTCACGTTATGACTTCCTCGTAAAATTTACATTTAAAAGTTAATTTTCTCGCTCCCCAGCTTAGGCAATTGTTAATCTTGGATTCTCGTATTGCCCTCAGTGTAAAAATTATGAACATTTCTCTGAAGTTGCATCAGACTTTAAGCGGATACGCTTTGCAATTCGCTTTCATATACTACGATTATAAACCGGAGCGGCACCAAGCTTCGCGCTGATTCGGTACATATGTTTATCTTGTTTGTTTATTTTTGAGACTGTTTCAGCATAAAGTGAACATTAAACGGGTTCATGAAAATTGCTACATGAGGGTCGTCTAAACTTTATAATGAAATTCAAGATATCTAGCGTAGCACCAAACTCAGAATATACAACTTCAAACTGGTACCACAGCTAGTACTGTTATACAAAGATAGTCTGAAATTTTGTTACTGTTCGGAAAATGTATTGTTCTAAAATGATTTTTGATACTTGTACAAGTTTAGACACATTCACAACTGCCAAAATAGACTTACTTTAAAGTTGGTATTTTGAAATATTATCAATTGTTAAAAGTACAATTACTTTAACAGTTTAAACTTGAAAGAACATTATATTCGTGAGTATAATCACTTCTTTATTTATTTACACGGTTGTAAGGTGTTATCAGTCACTTGTATCTGTAGGAGGCTTGGTAGCCAGGGCGTGAGGTTTATGCCAGAGGCAATCTCATCCTCGGTAACCCAAGATGGCGTGCGGTCTTAGTCGGTTTGAGTCCGATGTACCACCCCCGCTGGCTCACACTCGGTGCCGGTCTTGAGTCTATCTAAAATGTAAAAAATTTGGTTGCCTGTAAAGTCGGTATACAGGCGAAAGTTTTACGTGACAACGACTTTGAGTGGTAAAATAATTTTAATGTGAATATTCATTCGTATAGTAGGAAGAAGGATGAAATAATAGTAACAATTTAAAACATTTATTTATACAAAGAATTATAAACAAAATTAAATTTTAAATTATTAATTACAAGACATGAACCGGTGTGTATGCCTATCTCTCTCACTCTCTCTCTCGCTCTGTCTCTCTCGCTCTTAGGCGGGACGCGTGCCTCTCACTCGCTCTCATTGTAAGCGCATAACGCGGAGCGTAACGCAGAGCGTAACGCAGTTTCTTGAAGTGTCGCCCGGCAAACCAATTTATAAGACGTTGTCACGTCAAAAAAAGATTCGGTGTACTGATAAGGCCAACAATGATTTACATGCTGATGTTCTAATGCTCCGTAGCCGCAGGATGGCAGGCACACAAACTGTGTTCATATTTGGGATAGACGTACATTGTGCTTATTAGCACAGATAATATAATATAATTCTTAAAGTATTAGAGTGAACACAACAGTAAATTGTCAGTCTCCAAAGTAATGTACTAAGTTTTACAATTTCTTTGGTGAATACTTACACTACTTATGTTAGTATCGAAGAAATCATAATAATTAAAATCTTGACATATCAATTAATATTGTTTATCAACCTGTTAGATAAGTACAAACTATCACCTTAGTTACGAGATTATTGCAACAAAATATAAGCTATAAAAAGCTGACCCCAAATCACCAACCGACACCGAAGGCTTAAGAGACAGTTGCAAGCACGAAAAATTGTGTGACCAAACTGCATAAATATGCAGAATCTGGGTCGTTAACCGAGAAATCCGGTTACACAAAGGACTTGGTTGAGTGCAGAGTATTTCGTAGTCCGCAAACGAATTGCAAATGCGGCTAGAGCGCGGGTTTGTTCAGTGAGTCGCCAAACAGGGCGCGCGCCAGCCCGCAGCACTCCTCGCCGCCTCCGCCCCGCCTGAATCAAAACATTTACAATATTTGCTATGTTTCACTCTAACACTGACAACGTTCATAATATCATCTTGACAGTGTTTAAGTCAGCCTCGCCTTCGTATAAATTTTGAGATGATTTTGTTTAAGGCGAGGATTTTGATCTTCCACGATGGGCCTTACCCATCGTGGAGGACAAGTTAGTATGCTGATACGGAAGCAGGCCGAGGTAGCGGCACAATGCGCGCCCCTTTTCCGGGGGCAAGATGTGGACGTCGTGGTTCCAACATCTGAGGAGCGAGGGCATCTAAAACCCGGAGACGGCTTCAGGTCATTTGGGGTGCAAAGAATATGTTTAAGGCATTCTTACAGCTAGGTATCTGATGGCTTAAGACATTTTAGTTGGTTCGAGTCCGATATAGCAGTCGGAGGGTATACGTGGAGATTTCCACATGAAAAAAGGTAGGTACTTTTTTCCCGACCAGTAAAACTTACTTTCTTGTTTAAGTGTTGCTGTATAGGAATAACCCTAATAAAAGAATATTCCGGGCATTATTTACACCAGAAAATAAAAATCATAATACTGTTTCAATGGATATTCAAGGTGTTTGTTATTCCTTTTTTTCTGTGATGTGTGTTGAAAAGCTATGAAAAGCGCCTGAACAAATTCAAAGATGTTGAGTACAGTTGCTACTTTGTATATCTCATATTCCACGAAGGCACTTTTTTCTAGATGGCAATTTTTTTAGAATCTACCCAACAACATTGTTTGATTTGGAGAAGAAAAATACTACAAGATTTTTTTGAAAAACTCTGATTTGATACTGAAAAAATACTCGAATTTGAAATGATTTTTCGGACATTTTATCTATGGTGTAGAGTATTTTGCAATTCCATGTGGGTAAATTACCGGTAACAATGATATTTTGTTATAACTAACTAATTCTTTTATGTTTATTGTTATTTTTAATTGAACAAAAATTTTTATTAATCTAAAAATATACCAACACCTTATTTAAAACCGCTTATGTATTAGTTTTAAGTACAAGTAATGCATACACGGTTTTTGTTTTAAACTAATTATTTAGTTTTGTTTTGTTTAATTTATAAATGTCAATGTTCCTGTACTAAAGGGAAAACTGTGGTAAAAGTTGATGTAATAAAATTATAGTGCAAATTGGCATTTAGCGCTGTTGTCCAACTCACTCTACCGTTGTTAACTGTGTAGCTAGGGAAATGCATCGTACACAAATAGTAGCTTTAGAATTTCACAAATAGTTGGATAAATGCCACGGTTACAGAAATGTTGGTTTAGCTTTACTACTACTACTACTGGTTCTACTGAAAAGTTTAGTATATATAGATTAGATGGATCTTCTAGATTTGTGTTGTGATAATAAGTTAGATTCCAATGCACATATGTGTAATAATAATATGGAAATTTATGCAGTATATGACATAATATGCGTTAAAGTTGAACGTGATCTTAGGTACAGAATTCCGACTCGAAAAGTGCTTTATCTGGATCGTTTTCTTCCTTCAATCCTAGGTTCCTTAAGCGAGGCATGTAAACTTATCAAACTTATCACTCCTTTTTGAAGTTCACTTCAGTTTTGAACTTGCTATAGTAGGGAGGAGGGGAGGGGGGAGTCGGCTGGGAAATTGATGGACCAAACGTAACAGGACACATAAATCCCAATAGCTTTAACGCTAAGTACAGAGTACCTAGTGAGGGTAAGGTAATCTGCATAAATTGATTTAAGTAAAATGACCTAACGCAGTTTGGAATGAATTAAACGCGTTCAGAATATTCATCTGTGTAATCCTGCATTAGTGCTCACTTAGGTTTATAACATTTTCACAAAATTATGCTGCAAATTTCCATGCACCCTCTGTTCCATAGATAACACTATGGTCTCCAGAGAGGGATGGTCTGCTATATTCGCCAGCTCTTTTACCAAAGATCGAGTTAATAGATCAAGAAAATCATATAATCATTATATTAGACAAGATAAAAATAGCGTGAAATAATATAAAACTTTCTTGAAAGCAGAAATTATAGGGATCAAACATTACTAAGTATTTGATATAAGATAAACTTTAAACCGAAACTGAACTGTAATGCAGGTTGGTACAGAATCATCATTTTGATATAGATAATGCAATATCTTTAGAATGAATCAGATAATAATGTTCCATTTATTAATCTCATCTCACTATAAGGCTCGTGAACTTGCGACAGTCGCGATGTGCGGTGGCTGTCACCATAACCGTGCGGAGCTAACCGCCACCGAGAGTAATTACACTGAACTTCATTTAACTTCCGCAGCTCAGTCCAAATACCAGTACCACTAAGCACTGTACTTACTTTACTTAGCCCGTAACAAAACGATGCAATTTTAAGTAACGGTCCGGCGGGATAAGTCGTAGCGTGTACTTATGAAAGTAAACTTTTGCATGGAAGTGTTACGTTCTTATTAAATAGTTTGGTGAGTCGGTTCGCTTTTATATCTTCCTTTGCTATCACATTCTTAATGGAAGGCGTATATCTTGGCTATAAGTTTGTCACCTCCAGTTGATTAGCGAGCAAAATACCGGCTTGACTATCGACAATTCAAACTGAATCAACGATTTAATTAATTTGTTCATGGATGATAGTTTTATGATAGGGATTTTAGAAATCTTTCTGAATGATCTATTTACATAATTATTGCGTGCATATTATAAAACCACCACTTAAATATGCTCGTATTACTAATAATGCGACAGTGACATTGTCTGCTAATAATATAATTTGATTACCATATACATAAAATGGATAACTTTCTCCTGTCATTATAAACTAGATGTTTCCTGCCGGCAGCTCTGCAGTATTATAAATTTTAAATTCCTACTTTGCCCTCTAGGGAGTAATTACTCTGAAACGCTGAAAAACTCGCCGCGCCGTCGTCTTTTCGCGATATAATTCCTCTTATAACATTTTTACAATATGGTATTAAACACGATAAGAACAAATATATCGATAATGCATTATGATGAGTGTGCAAAAATTGAATATTGCAATCCACACTCTGCTATTGTAAGACATTCTACTGTAGGACCAATAGATTTTTGAAGTGAAAACTTCTTTAGCGGCATTGGGTGGGAAAAAATATTAAACTTGCATCAGGATCGCTTGACCTTTGAACCGTAACCGACGACTGACGTCATACAAGATTAGGTACAGACTATCTATTTTGCAAACTACGATAGATAGCGTCGTAGCTTAAACGGCAAGCACTTCGACTGTAAGTCCTTATAGTTTCAGATAGTATCGGGTTCAAACCACCTGGCCTTCAGGGATTTTTTGTGATTATTTTTTCTTATTATAATTTATTACTTTTGGTGATTATTTTTTCTTTTTGTAATTTATTACTTTTTATGATTATTTATTCTTTCTGTAATTTATTATTTTTGTGATTATTTTTTCTTTTCATAATTTAGTAATTTCTTCTGACAGAAAATTAGCAGAAAATAAGTGATAGGTTCTATGATTAGCGCTATATTATAGGTATGGTATGGTATGTTCTTTTTTATCTTTTCTATGTATATAACGAAGAAAGAAAAAAAGAAAATGTTTTCACTTCTGCCGGCACTCCCAGAGTGCAACCCGTCTTTTTTTTCTTTTTGTAATTTATTACTTCTTGTGATTATTTTTTCTTTTTGTAATTCATTATTTTTTTCTGACATAAAATTACTGATAGGTTCTATGATTGGCGCTATATTATAGGTTTGGTATAAGTATGGTATGTTCTTTTTATCTTTTTCTCTGTATATAACGAAGAAAGAAAGAAAGAATAAGTTTTCACTTCTTTCGGCACTCCCGGAGTGCAACCCGTCTTTTTTTTTGTTTATGATGTTGACTAATGAGGCTTGGCAGAACTTGCTACACATATTGAATAAAACCACGGAGGACAGAATATAATAATAAGACACTTTGTACTTATCGAATATTTAATAATTCAACCTCACCGGTTTTAGATTTAGTGGTCGGAAGAAGTGGGATGTATCTTAGTTTCTAACAACAGCAAAATTTCTAATTACTGCAAGCATTACCAAAACAGTTACTAGTTAAAATTGCTGTTTTCCATATTTGTTAAGACACACGGATGTATACTCACACGTCAACATAATGATGTTCTGTAAAACCTATGGTATGATAGAACGTGGCGTATTTGAATATTCTAATCGGTGAAATGGTGTATCAATCAATTAGCCTATTACAGTCCACGGCTGGACATAGGTTTCTTCTAATGTGAGCCATTTTTGCTGATCCTCCGCCTTCCGCATCCAGTTCATCTCAGCCACGTTTTTCAGGTTGTCAGTTCTGGTGTATACTAATGAAAAAAAGAAGTTTAAACATCTGTCTCGCTAGAAGTCCAATTCTCATAATAAAACATGTTCAAAATTCAGTAGCGATGATAGCGTAATCTCAATCTCACAAATGTCAAAAACTGTATTCTCATAACACAATTTTCAAGATCAAACTTAGACATCGTGATCGTTTATTATATCAAGACTCTCGGGGCCCTCCGCTTATAACTGTAGAGAACAACTGACGGTTCTCTATAATCTTATGCTTAAAACTCTTTTATGAAAGAAACACTGCAATCTGCAACTAAATTCTACTAGTATACGATGCTCCTGTATCGTTACCATAACAATACGTCGTCCGCTATCCCGTGTCGTTGCATATCAATGACATGCTATACGTTGGTAACAATATTGCTATCTAGGTTACGACACTTACCTGTGATATTACGCATATCTAGCGGCATAGCAGGCTGATATTGAGGAAAAAAAAAGAAAAAAAGAAACGGCAACTTATCACTGAGATATGACCGAGTTCTGAATCACGTTCGAAACTCTAATTGAGGTTAATACTATAAAGGCATGAAGCACGTTCATACCCAAGGTATTCTTTACTTACTCTGCCGGATGCACTACCATTAGGCCTGCAGCACAGTTTCAAATATTTTTAGTGTAACTACAAAAAAACTACATGAACTCAAGTAATCCCGAAGTCTTGTAAAAAGTTAAACACTTTAGCACACTGAAGCAGAAGTGGTGTTTTTTGTATAAGTCACTCTATTCCATATTGAAAAGGATCTTCTACCTCGAGAGTTCTTTCAATATAGCTCATGATATCATCATTACGAATTAAGAGAGCATTAGTGTTTAATAAAATACTGTAACTAGGTGAACTACTCGACTGACTTTACGGGTAAAAATAATCCCACCAAAAACATTTTCATGTTAAAATGTTGCCAAGACGAGTTTACGTAGCTTACTCTGTGAATAAGATATTAGATCTCGTATAGAGCCAAGCTCTAAAGACTGCACGTTCTAAACCAAAAGTATAGTGTAGAGCTTGTAGGTTTAGAGCGTGCAGTCTTTAGAGCTTGACTTTATACGAGATCTGATAACTTTTTCACAGGGTAAGCTACGTAAACTCGTCTTGGCAACATTTTTACATGAAAATGTTTTTAGTGGGATTTCATTTACTTTTGTAAGTTGGTTAAAAATCATGACGTACGTATATTTTATTTGCTATAAGAAATACTTTAATAAATTTTAACTTATGTAGCACAAACTGTGGTGCAAGTCTCAGATACAAACTTCCACCGTAGTAGGTAATCTGTGCTTCCACCTCCTATTCCCAGGGGATAGATTAGGTTAGGTTTATAAATTTTTTTGTTGTCTTTGTAGTAATATTAGTTTACATTCCAAATTTCCGCTTTCTAGGACTTCAGCAAGTACCCTAACAATTTTGATGATCAGTGAGTGATGAGTCAGTGACGAAATTAAAGGTATTGAGACATTAATAAAATCTAAAGTATAATAGCTACGAAATTCAAACTTTGTGTGTTTAATGATTGTACCGATGGCATTCTATCTAGAAAAATTTAACTATTTAGCATCATCCAAAGCGAAGTTATGAGAGTTCAAAAAAACGACGAAGCGTTTCGAGAAAAGGTGCGCTTCGCTTGGCTCGTTTTGGCGGGATCGTATCACGAACTTGACCAGCCTCGTTACATACGATGAGATAACAAATAAGTGTCAAAATATCTGTTTCTGTACACCGCACCGTTCCTTTCCGCCTCACACAGGAGCAGTTATATAATTTTTTTTTCTTAACAGCCTAATATGATATAGTATATTTTTGTATTCTAGTTGTAGTTAGTACTCTGGTTGAGATGTACGCAAATGGGCATAATACCACTGGAAAATTATATGTGAAAACTCCACGAGACAGGTTAATCCTAGTGTGGGGTAGGTAAATTTCACTTTTATTTAATAACTAAATTCATTATTTATTCTAAGATAGATAGAAATCATTGCTACTATATTAAAAATGAAAAACACAGGTAGCTAGCTCCTTCTTCATCTTCTTTTCGTTTGCTGCATGTGGTTCCTTCGTAGTTAGGCCTTTTTGCGTGATGACTCAGGTAGCTTGCCTACCCGGTAAGTCTTCACAACTTTGTTACGTAGCTCGTTTTTCGCGTCTATCACAAACATCCACGGGTTGTATTAATCCCCGAATCTGAACGTATGCCTCGAGGCCCAATTAGCTTATATCGTCACGCAGTTCATCACTGTTCTGGCGGCGTGTTAACTTGTTAATATTGTATAGCACGGCCCTGTGTAGTATAATTAAACGCACGTCTGCAGTAGGCGCTCTGCCTTCAAATATTTGAAATATTAAGAGTGCCAACACACCCTCTAGTTCTAATTCAAATTGCTTGCATTTATTATTTAATGAGATTTTATTTATTGAAGTTATATGTATAGCTAAAAATTGGTTCATTCAGTTGAATTTATCCGAAATGAATCCCAACAAAGATTAAAAAAAAATCATTTGTGAACTTTATTTTTTTAATATAGTGTTCTGAGTTTATTTTTTTTTTATTTATTATTATTATTATTATTATTATTATTATTATTATCTCTTTATTTACTGTTAAACTACTTATAAATTACATTTTTAAATACACATTTAAAAAAAAAACATAGAAAAACGTCTATTTAAAAATATAAAAAATAGAGTGCCACCGATAGCGGGGCAGGGCCCAAGCTAACGGCGGTTGGGGTCACAGGGTGAGAAACCTCCGGACAATGCGTGCCGTGTCGAGGATGACCGCCTTCTGCATCTGACCCTTGACCCAACCATCTAGCGAGAGCCTCTTGAGGTGTTGTTCTAGGCTCTTCGCTATCAGCCCGTTCGCCGAAATGACTATCGGGACAATTATCGTTGAATCAACATCCCACATGGCGGTTACTTCGTGAGCCAAGTCAAGGTACTTGCTAATTTTGCCCTTCTCAGCCTTCACGAGGTTCTCGTCATGCGGGATGGTGATGTCAACGATCATTGCCCGGCGCTGGTGCCGGTCGACCACCACAATATCAGGCTTATTGCAAGCAATACTCCTGTCTGTGATAATAGAGCGGTCCCAGTAGAGCAATGCATGACTATTTTCAAGAACCGACACCGGTGTGTACCGATAGTACACCTCAGACTAAACATGGCCATATCGAAGAGCAAGTTGCTGGTGGATGATCCTGGCCACTAGGTTATGCCTGTGCAAGTACTCGCCATTGGCCAGATGAGAATAACCGGAAATAATATGCCTGATTGACTCTCCAGGACGGCGGCATGCCCGACAGATGTCGACCGTACCGTCCTTCAGGATATATTTCCGATAGTTGTTCGTCATCATGACCTCGTCAGCAATTGCACAGGCAAACCCTTCAGTTTCCCCAAAGAGGTCCCCGAAGCGTAGCCAGTTCACCGAGGCCAGGAGGTCTACATCGGGCCCTGTTAAGGCTCGATAGAACCTCCCGTGCAGCTCCTTGCCCTCCCATATGGCCTTGCGGCCCGTGACGCTCAGAACCGTTGGTCTGCGCCAGTTCTCGTTCGCCAAGGAGAGCGGAGTGAGACCCTTGTCTACTGCCACCACATCAAGATGCATCCCGCACTGGTTGCTCTGGAAATAATCCCTGAGTCTGCACACCTCACGGTTGAGGAGGTTCTTGGCATTTAAAAAGCCTCGACCCCCCACCTCCGTGGAATGTACAGTCTCATCACAGACGAGCACGGGTGTAGCATGCGATGAGTAGTAAGCAGTTGACGGACCTTTCTATCCAGGGCGTCCAGCTCAGTCTGAGTCCATCTCAGTATGCCAAAGGAGTAAGTCAGTAGAGGCATCACCCAACCGTTGAAGGCTCGCACCTTGTTGCCGCCCGACAAAAGACTGTTGAGTACTTTTGTGAAGCGGCAGAAGAAGCGTTCCTTCACCGATCTCTTGATATCCACTTCTGAGATACCCAAAGACTCTGACATACCGAGATACTTGTAAGTTTCGTTTTCAGAGAGAGATCTGAGAGTCATAGTCTCAGAAAGTTGCAAATTCGTAGAATTCACAACTTTCCCCCGCTGTACATTTAAGATCGCACACTTATCCACACCGAATTCCATCCCAATGGCGCTGCTAAAAACCTGCGTGATTTTTAGCAGCTTCACCAGGTCAGGTAGTTTCGGTGTGAAAAGCTTGAGGTCATCCATGTACAGCAGATAACTAATAACCTCACCCTCTCTCCGAAGCCGGTAACCAAGACCTGAATCTCTCAGCAAAGTGCTGAGAGGATTCAGTGCTAGGCAAAACCAAAGCGGGCTCAGACAGTCACCCTGGAAGATGCCCCGCTCAATCCTTATGTAGTCCTGGGGGTCAGCGGAGATCTCTCCGCCGCCCGGTTGACGAAGGACTGTGGTCCACTGCCCCATACACGCACTGGGAAAGGATCTCAGAACTGCATCGATTTTATACAACTCTAAGATCCTCCTCAGCCATGAGTGTGGCACCGAATCATAGGCCTTCTTGTAGTCAATCCAGGCCGCGGACAAAGCCCCGCAGTTCCGCCGGACTTGCTGGCTAATAGTCATGTCTATGAGGAGGAGCTCCTTAGTACCGCGGGACCCAACCCTACACCCATTTTGAGCGGGGGCCAAAATATTATTCACAACAATGTGTGTGTTAATTTTAATGGTCAGAATGGATGTAAGGAGCTTGTACATAGTGGGCAAGCACGTGATGGGTCTATAGTTTTTAGGTTCAACGCTACTACCGGTCTTATGGAGCAAGAAGGTGATCCTAGTGGTCATAAACCGGGGAAGGGAGCCAACTTCGAGGGCTTGTTGGAACTGCGTCGCTAAGCGGTCATGGGAGCACCGAATCCATTTTATCCAGAAGTTGTGCAACCCGTCTGGCCCAGGACTTTTCCAGTTCGGGGCCGTACGAATCGCACAACTCACGTCTTCTGGGTCTATAGTAATAGATCCCATGGGTTCGATACTCTCACATTCACGCTCAACAACGCACATCCAATTGCCCTCCGTGTGTTCGACGGGCGCTGACCAGATACCACGCCAGAAATTAATCATGGCATTGGCTTCTGGCAGCCCCTCATCGACCACACACTGGTCGGTTCCATCCCACTTCCGGTACACCTTCCTTTGGTCGCTTTGGAAAAGGCGATTCTGCCAGTACCGATCCACGCGCTCTCTGTAGCGGCGAATACGGGCTGCCCATGCATAGACTTTCTGCTTCAGGTAGTCAATGCGCTCCGTGACGTTAGCCACAAAATCCGAGCGCCGAATACCGGTCCCGGCGAATGCTTGAGTCACGAAACGCATGACACGGGGGCGGTTATTCCCCCGGCTGAAGCAGACCAGCTTCGCAATGAGAGTCCTGAATGTGTTGATACGCCGCTCGATCCGTACCTGCCAAGCGGGTGCAACCTCGACGGGTCGCGGCGCTCGGTCAGTATCTGGGAACTTGACACGAGCGACGCGGCACACCGCGATTGCTCCACAGTACATGATCGAGTGGGTATCAGACAAGTCTTTACTAGCCCGCATGTACGGGAGTAGTAAATCATTCAGGGCTCCCATCAGTGCCAGATTTCGCCTATGAGTGGGCAGACGTGGTAGACGCGGCCTAGATTCATGCGCGGACCTATACTGGCGAATGGCGTTCTCCAAAGCCCTCCCCAATTGCTCACTTACCTGGGTGCTAACAGTCGTACTCACACAATCTCCATCATCGACCACGGGCTCCACCGATGTCGCTGGTGCCACCCCTGACAGCGGAGCTGACGACGCGGCGGATGGGTCCCGTATCAAGGAAGGAGTCACGCGAGTAGGTTGTGCCTCCAGGCGGAGCCGATCAAGCACAGATTGATCCAATAGGTTACACCGCTGGATAGCCACTTGATCCGACAATCGTTAGGCGGACACTGTGATGGTTGGATCGAGGACCTGAAACAATGCAAGCATCCTGTCACGATACGCCGTCCGAATGGTTTCTCCCTCTGTAGCCCCATAGTAGGCGCGCATGCAATTCTCATTCATAATATGAGTCCATCGCATGCGGCGCACTACACCACCGGCAGCGGGGGCCCTATTCGAGGCCGGTGGGCCTCGGGACCCCAAGCAGGTCGGTGGCCGGCCTCTCCCTCGCCGGCGCGCAGGTGTTGGTGACGTCGGTGGGGAGAAATACTCGTCACTCGAGGTGTTGTTGCTCGACGCCCCAGGAAATCCACTTGTGGTTGGCTGTGGGGCGGAGCTGAGTGACGAGTCCAGAGATCTTGGGCGTGCGTTTCTTGTTTGGGATCGTGTAATCATCTTCGTGGCCTTTTATTTTTCATATTTTGTTGAATGATGACTGACATTAGCTGTCATGTGAATTTTATATTTAGTGGCACTGTTTCCATTATATTTTACAAATACTGCACATATTTTTTCAGTGAAATTTATTAAATTTATTTAATTTTGTGTTTTGGTGATCTCTAAAAAGCTATTGTATATTTATATTATAAATTTTCTTTAGGGCACAAAAATGTCGACCATTCAATCCCAGTGTTGCCATCCTATTATTATTATTATTATTTCTTTATTCAGGCACAGGTCCCATTACAATTATATTACAAATAAAATAAAAATGAAATAATATATATAAAATTTACAATTACAATTAAAAAATTACAATTAAAAAAATTACAATTAAATTTACAATTAAAAAGCAAAATTATTATTATTAAATATATTATTAAAATAATTTTTGAGCTCATGATTATGTATATATATAAATGATGGGTTAGAAAAGATATACTTTTTGAACGTTCTGAACGTTCTCAATAAAATATACATTCACTATCATTAAAAACTATAAAGGTTATAAGTACAATTTTTTTTAATATATTTTTTTTAATATATTATTTTATTTGTACATAGCAAACATTTCATTTCGAAAAACACTCAAGGATCACGGCTGTGTACCCGTTTTCATGAGAGTACACTGTAATTTTGTTCAATGTAGCGAAACTTTGATGTTTCATAACGTACGCAGGTATTAGGTTCTTGAGTACCACGAATATTGGGAAACGCTTAAAGGATGAGTGGATTGTTGACAATATTATATTCTGCTGTTTATATTATAGGTAGATACGTTTGTATTGTGGTAAACAAAGGTCAACTAGAGGTTGATGTGCTTTTGTATTTGTGCGTGTGTCACGATGTATGTTCGCGATAAACTCCGAAACTATGAACGGATTTCGATAAAAAAATTTAAACATTTATAAAATGGTCCATCTTAAAAGATAGGATAGCTAACATCTCAATAGCCGCAATCCGAATTCCACGAGGGCGGAGCCGCGGGCAACAGCTAGTACATATATAAAAGTCAAGTACCTATGCTGTAAATATGGTAGATTATTTCTTATTAATATTTAGATATTTAGATTTTATGAATGTACATCACTTGCTGTTGATATCTCAAACTAATTTCCAATTATTGCATAATAAAGGTTGCTTTATTGTTATTTCTTTCTTTAATTTATCCTTCGAGTTTGGTCTTTACAACCGCATTCCTTGTAAAGTTGTCATCCGTTTGTGGTGAAGTAAATACAAAGGCCTATTTCTTCCTGATATAGGCCACGAACAAGTATGTGGTTATTGGCAAATTCACTTTGGAGCTAAGGGTGGCTAACTCCTTCTTCTCCTTTGATTTGACTTATATGGTTTTTAAGGGTCCCAAACCCGAGAGGAAAGTCTGCGCCAAAGCCTCTATCAATCAGCAGGTGTACCGTTTGAACGGTGAGATAGGCTTGGCACTTAAGGTGGTGATGAAACCCCATACTTAGAGCCTTCTCTAATAATAGGTATTTGTTAATGAGTCCCTGTAAAACTTAGGTACATCAGAGTATAGTTTCAAGCTATGGTCGTTGTAAAATAATAGCACTCGAATTTCCATTAGCCAATTGTAGCCGTCGCGGACTGACAAAACCTAGTCCCTTTAAATCCAATTTATCTGTAACTACAGTAGTATTAGGTGCACAGCATACCTAATTCACCAACTTACACACTTAGTCTGACCGAATGTGTCGTACGCAATGTCTTTGTGTAAATCAGGCTTAAACTTTATTACCGCTCTGTACAAGATTCAGTCAGAGAGATGCTCACGAAGTTCCCAATTTACTTCAATTCTTACATTACAACCGAATGAGTGCTCGGAAATATAAAGCAACGGCGACATACGTACCTACATTTCAACATGTTTAGACACGGAATTGATGTAATCTGACGTCGAAATCAGTTGAAACAAAATGTAAGAAGCATCGTATCAATACGATTTGCTTTACCATGCCCTTATTCCTTAAGCATGGAATAAGTCTCCCAAGCTGTGAGAGCTCTGATGAATTGCCCCATAAATTGTAGCTTACGCTATCCTTCGTGCGAGACGCAAGCGGCCGACTCCGCTCATGCCTCAGAACATTTGGTACCAGTAAAGATGCTTTATTTTCTGAATAAAAATTCCTTGTTAGAATGGAATAAAATTTATTATTGAGTCTGAATATATGATACTTTGAAGATTTTCCTTTTATTTTCTTTAGAAAATCATAGCACAATAGAGTTTCTACTCCTACGCAATGAGTGGGGTAGACAGGCTACGTAAGATCGTAACTATATTATTCATGCTCCTAAAATCTCAAAAAGGTTACGTGCCCTTTAAGTTGGTTTTTAGTAAGAATCTACTTCGTACTATTACTTTATCAAATGACATTTAATTTTAAGTTTACCTTTTTAGTATTCTACAGTCATTGTATCAAATCTCTATAAGTTTACTCCTTAATTGAAGAAATTGAATGGCAACAATGCTGGTCTTCTATTGTGTGAAAGTTTTCTTTTTAATACTGTATTTACATTATTGTCTGTCGACCGAATCTGTCGAATTAAGTACTTGTCAGTTTCGTTGATAAATTATCCAGGCGTACTTTTGACTTTTGATATAGGCACTTTCGAACACTGAAAGCTGTTAAAATACAATACAAAAAAGACATTGTTGTTTCCCATCCAAATATATTCAGCAAAGTCAACATGATATTTTCTTACCATTGCCTGATTGGTCATTTTATTTACCACGTCGTAAACAAAATGACCGCTAAAACTAAACTTTATTGAAATATGTCAATTAAATAACATGTAAGGTATAACACAATAAACCCTCGATACTGTGGGGGGAGGGGGAGGGGCTTGATCAGTACCTATCTGTTGAAATAAAAACAAAAATAAATTATCTATTGAAAATTATTTTAATCTTTCTTTGTCTATCACAAAACACAACAACACAACCAGACATATTTACTATTTGTAATGGTGACTCTTTTTTCTGAGACTTTACCTTCAGTTTATCATCAGGCGAGGTGAAGTCAAATTGACGCGACACGTAAAAAACAAAGTAATCTTAACTGATAAATGAACAAGTACAAGGGCGACATTAGGTGTTAAATACTTATGGCACGTATGTACAAAATATAGCATGTTTTCTATATCACTTTATTAAGAGACCTTATTTTATCATAATGTTGTTTTCAATGTGCGGATGTTATTCTATCAGCGTTTGCGTTTTCATTAAGATTTGTAATTTCCCGGCTGGGAAATTACGGATCCGTCGAGCTGACGCGATGGCGGGCGGATTGCGCTGCAGACGTAACCGTCACAAGCAAGCGAATGGAACATGAGGGGGAGGGAGGGGGGTATGCCTGAGTGCCTACTATTTGTTCATTAGCTGTATTTGTGAAGAGGTTTCTATTTTTTGCGTATTATTTGGTGAGATGTTGACAAGTCGCTTAACCTTTTCACTTTTTAGCACAAAAAGTAGTTTTTGGTAAGTAAAAAGGAATTTTCGTGTGCACCTAAAAACCAATTTTGGTCAAAATAAAAATTAAATCTGAAATGAAGATGATAGTGGACATGTTTTCGTAATCTGTGAAGAGAGTGATAGGTTGGGTACCAGCGATGGTAATTTATTATTATTAATTTTAAAAATTGCGATCGTCACAGTTTTCCGTTTGGTTCAGGTACAAAATATATATTTTACACGTCAACTTTCTACTAAGCCTCATGTCTTCTCACTGTGTTATAATAAGTACGAGTTCATAATAATTTAAAGTCGGCGTTAGGGGCAAAGAATAACTCTGCTTATTATTATAAGATAAATTACTATTTCAACTTCGTTGTAACTTGTGAGAAGAAATTGTCTACTCACAAGTTTCAGAGTCACCTAACGCTTAATCTTCTTAATTATTACCTACTAGTAAGATGGGTGTTCCTTTGTTCTTGTTAATCCTTCCAAGTAAGCTAAATATAATATAGAAATGGGTCAGTAGTAGTTAATTGAATACGAATCCACAGTTTCTCGATTACAATAATTATCTTTATTTATTTATTTATATAGAATAATGTGATATTTTATGTTTTCCATATTGTGCACAGAACGATGTCAAAGCAAAACTAAATAGTGCGAAAAATAATGAATTATAACATTCGAAACGTAAATAGACAAGCTTAAAATTAAAATTAATTAGAATTTGGAATTCCTAATCAAACGCTGGATTTTTGAGATCATAATAGCCAGTTCGATAAAATGCCAGTTTTATATGTAAAGACCTAATATATTTCACTTAACCTTCATTGTGTCTAAATCTATACGCGGGCACTAGTCTTGTGCCTAATCGGACGTCTTTCGGTACGCACCGTACTAGTACTGTAATCACCCCGGTCCTATATCACGTCACCAAGATGTAATGTCCTGGTCACGCGGGACCAAATTGTAATAAACACTGCCTTAACCATAGTAATCCTGGTGAGCGGCAGCAAATTGTACCGTGATCTTGCGTCACAGCACCAATACGTAATAAAGCGGTGGTCATACCCGCAGCATTTCACCACACTAAATAAATCGTCTATATTGTTAATTCTACTTTGGCCAATGATCGTATAATGGTCAGAGGAGACCCTAGATGAGCCCGCATATCCCGGATCCTATAGAGTTCTAGGAATGCTGGTATTTATATAATGAAACATTACTATACAATTACTTAATTCTACCCCCACTTACTTTAACTGATTTATGTTAAGGTACAACAATTTCTCAATGAATGAGTCTCTCACAAATAATTTTCTCACAAGCAACCTACAACCGTACTAGATCCTAACACTGCCCTAATTACTACTACTGTGGCAAACAACCCGAATAACTTTATTGATCTAACTTTTTACATTGTCGACTTAGTGTTGCAAGCCTAACACTGCCCTAGTTACTACTACTGTGGCAAACAACCCGAATAACTTTATTGATCTAACCTTTTACATTGTCGACTTAGTGTTGCAAGCCTAACACTGCCCTAATTACTACTACTGTGGCAAACAACCCGAATAACTTTATTGATCTAACCTTTTACATTGTCGACTTAGTGCTGCAAGCCTAACACTGCCCTAATTACTACTACTGTGGCAAACAATCCGAATAACTTTATTGATCTAACCTTTTACATTGTCGACTTAGTGTTGCAAGCCTAACACTGCCCTAATCACTACTACTGTGGCAAACAATCCGAATAACTTTATTGATCTAACCTTTTACATTGTCGACTTAGTGTTGCAAGCCTAACACTGCCCTAATCACTACTACTGTGGCAAACAACCCGAATAACTTTTGCTCCCCATAGGCATATACTTTGAGTTCGTTAGTTTTTGTTTCCCCGTTGACACAGGCTCCACCAATCGCCGTGTGCAGTGGGATACTACCAACTTTAAATATCCCCCCTCTATCCTTTCGTAAGCACGTAGCCCCAAATGGAACTTACGCGCCTTTAGAGAGTAGGATAGCCGACTCGCATTTTCCCTCCCCCAATATCTGAATCCAGACAAATGTATACGTCTAATTAGACTTGAATTAGAAAGGCGTTGCCAATTAATTCTAATTCAAAATAAGATTATTTCTTTCACAATATTGTCAAAACATAGTATGACTAGTACAGATTCAATGAATAGTTTCATGTCGTAGCGCGGTCTGATGACCAATCCATCAAATGAGATTCTGTGTCCAAAATAGGATCTTTAACATGTCAGAACTGACTCATACTTGTCACGTGCATAAACGAGATCGATATAGTGTCCCTGGTGTAGAAGACAGCCATATCTAGGGTCAATTGCCCAAATCAATTAAGGTTCGATACAAGTTCCAAATTAGGAAAGCGCTCTGCTAAGGTGAGCTAGATGTACCTCGCCAAAATGATTCCTCGGCTACGACGCTCCGAGTAATAAGTATTATTTATAGCATAGTATTTTATTCAAAGTCAATTGGTAGATCAGTCAAACAAACTTCTCATTTCGGAATAATTTCCATTACGAATTTGATTAATTATGATGTGGGTGGATTTAAAATATGTTATGCCACCAATCCAAGTTTCATTGAGACCATACTAAGTCAGTTGCTAGGCAAGTAGAACATTAGCAACGCGGTCCAACGACGGCTCGCTTATAGGTCTAATCCGAATACAACGAACGCCTACTAAAATATACAACACGATAGCTCGTATACAATTTACTCAAATCACGATTTCACCACGGCATTAACACACGAAAAACCTTAACTAAATCAATCACAAGCATCACCAAGGAATGATATGTTACATCACCAAGCAAAGGCCCGATTAGCTCAGAACCGTTACAATACTAGTCCTTACTAATACACTTCCTAACCTATTCCCATTGTGTGAGTGCCTACTCTACCCCCAACTTAGAACTTCTGTTCAACCAAAACTAGGTGTAACGTCACCTTATTTACATTTAAACGTGTGGTGTGTTGTGAGCCTATCATGTATTGATGGTATTCCATCAACACTCCTGCTCTGCTATGGGTGCAAGCTAGTTAGGCTTGACTGGCCTATCCTCATAACTGTGTGCTTGCTCCAGTCCACGAGCCGAAGCTCAGGGATGTGAACTGAAACCCTAACGAGATAATAGTTAGTGTGTATATAAATAGATATATAAGACTGAACTGCGAGCTCTGTAAGTTCTGATCCAGGCCCAATTGGACGGTTCCACTTCGACGGTACCTACCCATCACAGAACAAACAGTCACCCACATTCAGGAAGCTTTTCCGATCCCGTTTCCACAGGTAAAATCGGAATGCCGCCCGCTTCAAAGGTTACCGGCCCCTAGCTATTCAGATAAATATGGAGTTGTTGCCACCGTTAGGTATCCCTCCATAACCAGGCACATCGCCATGGGTTTCCTACGGGAGAACTAGCTAAAACACCGCAGTGCTACCCTCAACTACTAACATAACAAAAGATGATAAAACGACAGCAATGACTTTACGAATGCACTGCCAGACTCAACAGCACAAGACAGTAATAATACGCATACATTTACACGTACTATCCCTGCCCAATGTAAGGTGTCTTCATTTTCGTAAAGGCCCTAAGTCCTGCTCCGATCGCGACCCATCCCAATATTCGACGCGAGAACTAGCCTACCCCACGCCCTAGTCGTAACAAATCTTAATCGCGCACCCTTGTACGTATCACGCCCAACCACACACAAAATCAAGATTTACAATTAATTTCAACAATTTCAACATAATAAAGATGATAAAACGACCGTAAGGACTTTACGAATGCACTGCCAGACTCAACAGCACAAGACAGTAATAATACGCATACATTTACACGTACTATCCCTGCCCAATGTAAGGTGTCTTCATTTTCGCAAAGGCCCCAGGTCCTGCTCCGATCGCGACCCATCCCAATATTCGACGCGAGAACTACCCCACACCCCAAGGTTTTCAATAAATTTCGACAATTTATAATTTTTACAGAATTATAAAACTCTCGGCGGTACATTGGAAAAACTCTAAACTGTTCGCGTTAAACGAAGATAGCTAGTAATTCGTTTATTACACAACACCGGCAACAATTTCATATAATTCACAAAAGGAATTTAACACTATTTCTTTACAACGATAGAAATATATAACTTACAAAGACAGTCCGCCGAGCCGTACCCCTTTTAGCTATCTGGATCGAATGAATGACGAAAAAAAGTGCCCCCCGCCTCCAGAAGACCCATCTTTTAAAAGCGAGGTCTCCCTTCTCTAAACTAACCTCGCCGTTTCTAGAACTACACATCATCCTTCATCCAATCGTGAGCTATTTCCGGCAAGCCGCCTCAGCGAATTTGCTCCTTTTTTATAAAAACTCCTTAATTCATATGATTGGAATAAGAATAATCCAAGATAATGTCTAACTAATTTTCCAGTTAATTATTCGTATACTAATATTTAGAATTCGCGACTAGTGCAATATCACAGAACATGCAGCCAATAGAGATTCCTGGTTACATCAACCGCAGGATCAGTAGCAGTTGATGTTAAATCTTATTTCAATTTTTTTTTTACGGATAATCTTACGTTATTTCGCTACCAATAAGACAAACATGGAATTTAATTATTTACAATAAAGGAAATGGCTCAATCGCAACGCCATCTAACATCCCTCTTAAATACCACTCCCATTTTTTGAATTTTGAATTTTAGCTCCATCTACCCATCTAATTGTGAACTACTTCCACTTACCAACTGCAGTCCGTTACATCCCGACCCCCGAATCTTTATGAAGGTACATTCTTCTTTTTTTTTTTTTTTTTTTTTTTTTTTTTTATGACCGGAATAAAGATTCTACTAATTTTAATACAGAACAATAAAAGACAACCTGATTTAAACCTCACACGGGCTGCAAATCGAGGTGAAGATACTTCTTTACCCACAGGCCCCCCTTTTTTTTTGTATATTTCCCCCTTAGCTAGAATCCAGTCATCCCACACATTAAGTGTCTGTGCAGTTTAACCATATCAAGACAAACCACTTCTCAGTCCCGATACCAAGCTTGATAGTAGTCCCGCAACACAAACTATCTCCTCGAACCAGGACATGACAGTCTAAAGCAAGGAAAGCCTGGTTGTGAGGCAAGCTCAGTCCTAGCGACTCAGAGTAAAAGTTTGTGGAGCGAACCTATCTTACGTTCTTCCACAACCAATTACCCCATCCCCCAATAATAAAGTCACCCCTTAACAGCCGTCAAACATAGTAGGTGCAAACGGTCCACCCCACTTGGCTCGAAACCCAAAAGCATTTGCCCCGAAAATGGCGCATGTACAGTGTAGCTCGTTATAACCTAACTGTATAGTTGAGGAAGTGTGAAGGTACCTTAACGGTATGCTTAGACCTCGGATTCATCAATCTCGAGCCCGTCTATTATCCTAACTCTTAGCAATCCTTCATAATTCCGATTGAGGTGCATGCAGAATGACTAGACTATAACCAAGCCTCGCGATTCTACTCCCCATAGTGCTGGTTGGGAAGGCCCTTCACACTGAATTTAAACAAGTACTCATTCAACATACAACCTTTCCATGACCATTCCTTAACGTGAATATTCCTTTCGCTCTAACATAACCAACTTCCATGGTCATTCAGACTACCAACCAATCAGCACCCGATACAAACGCATGGTTATTGTTTCGTAATTTCAGGAATGCTCCAGCTTTTGCAAGGAAAAGCGGATTTCAGTATCCCCCTCTATTGCACACCACGCGTGGCAAATTGATAAATTTTGATTAAGTCTTAAAGTCGAACTATAACGAACCTTACTACAATTTTTTCCTTTTGTAATATTTAATTAATTTTTTTTTTTTTTGGTAAAGCCACCCTGCTCCCCACCATCTGACGGGATGAGAATATATTTCGTTAACAATTTAGGGTGAAAGTGACTAATGTGAAACTAAGTGAAAATTACTATGATCAACTCATTCACATGATGGACTACTGCTCATACTATCAGATGGGCTTCACCCTATCCACCAAATTTATTGATCACATTTTTTTTTTTTTTTTATATATATATATATCCTCAGAACAGATCTAAATTATTAATTGAATATAATTTTAAATCAATCCTACTTACTAGTTCTACTTAACTAACTACATTACTTAAATCTACAAATTCTTACATACTAAGTAAAGTAATTGCAAAATCTAATCAACAATTCAAGCTTAAGTTCACGAACCTTCTCTTCTCTTCCCGATCCAGCCCCAGCCTACTGCGTATAATATCTAGACAGATGTATAGTATTGAACTTCCCCCGAACCTCATTAGTTTGGGGGTCTAACAAAATGTACACATTTTGGTAAGGATTTCCCGCCACTACGTATGGACCTTCATACAACGCCTCAAACTTCTTGGTTACCTTTAATTTCGCGCTAGATTTATTTAACTTCCTAATTTTTACTAAATCGCCGACCTGATATTCAATCAACCGATATCTACCATTAAACTTCGCCTTCCGTTTTTCCCCAGCCTCTTGTAGATTCTTACGCGCTATCTCCCTGACTTTCTGTACGTCTAGCTCTCCATTACTCCTACCTATGATTTCGTCAAACGACAACCTCGTAGAAGTTCCGTACATTATCTCACAAGGGGTAAATCCTGTGCTTTCATGATAAGTGTTATTATATAGCTCCTCCAACTTGGGAAGAGTCTTTACCCATCCTTTGTGATTCGTGCTATTATATGTCCTAAACAAACGCCCTAACTCCCTGTTGACTCGCTCTACTGTATTTGGTCGTGGGTTCCTAACCGTAGTGTATACCACTCTAACCCCCAACGTTTCCATGCCCTCTTTCCACACTCGACTAGTGAACTGGGTCCCATTATCCGACATTATCGCCTTCGGCTTTATTATGTCGAAGAACCTCTTTGCCTTATTAAACACTGCCACCGCCGTTGCCTTCTTAAGCTCAAAAAATTTGACAAACTTACTAAACGAATCCTGTAGAACGAGTATATAATTCATTCCAAATTTACCCGTAGGGAGAGGCCCGTATATATCTACCATCACTAAATCGCCAATATCTCTTGTAATTATTGAACAGCATGGGCCTACTTTGTTTGAATTAGAATGCTTTGTTAACTGACATACGTCACAAGTCCTCACTAAACGTTTCACACTCTTAGTTAATCCTTTCCAATAAAACCGATCCCTTATATACTTTATCACCTTGTAACCTCCCTGATGACCCATTTCGAGATGTACTTGCCTAACTAATCCTTCCCTAAGGACATTTGGTAAGAAAATGACTTGTCCCTTTTCACCCCCCTTATCTATATACAAAACGTCATTAATCAATCTACACCTACTCGCCAAACCCGCTAACTCTCCTCTTGTGCTGGCCGTACTTATCTGATTAATTAACCTACTTATCTCTACATCAGCCCTTTGTAATTCAGGTAGTAGTTTTAATTGGTTCAGTAATTCTTTATTTCGTTGCGCTTCCATATATAGGATGCTCGGTGACCTAACCTTTTCTTCCTGCAAAAGTTCCCCTTTAGGAGGATAGCGCGACAATACGTCCGCGACCACATTATCTCTCCCTTTAATATGTTGTATTTCATACTGAAAATTCTCTAAATAGTTAATCCACCGAGTTACCTTAGCGTTATATAACCTCCACGTCTTGACAAATGCCAAAGCCTTATGATCCGTCCTAATAACTACCCTAGCTCCCCTCAAATACGTTTCGAATTTCTCTAAACAACAGATTACTGAATAGAACTCCTGTTCAGTCACTGTCCAATTTAATTGAGCCCCCCTTAATGCCTTACTATAAAACCCCAGCACCCTCTGCTGATCATCATCGCCTACCTGATATAAAACCCCTGCTAATCCCACCTTAGAACAATCCGTTTGCAAATAGAAAGGTTTAGTAAAATCCGGATGATGCAATTGGATAGTTTCTAAGAACAAAGCTTTAATTTGTTCGAACGCCCTTTGTTCGAGTTGACCCCAACCCCAGCCTTTACCCTTCTTCAACAAATTATATAATGGTTGCGCTTGAATATTAAAGTTAGGTATAAACTTCCTATAAAAATTACATAACCCCAAAAATGCCCTCACATGCTTTATCCTTCTAGGTATCGGAAACTCTTGTATAGCTTTAACCTTATCTGGGTCAGTGTGTAATCCCTGAGTAGAGATGATGTAACCCAACATCCTCACTTCCTTACAACAAAACTCACATTTCTTTAAATTACACGTTAAACCTGCCTTTTGCAATTTACCTAAGACTATGTCCAAATGTTCCAAATGTTGTGTGAATGACCCTGTCGTTATTATCGCTAGGTCATCTAAATAATTAACACAAAATTCCCTGACCTCATGTCCTAATATTATATCCATGGCCCTACTAAAACTTCCCACGGACGTTTTCAACCCTTGGGGCAACACATTATAAACGTAGGACTTCCCATTGAAGGTGAACCCCGTATATTTTTTACTATTCTGCGTAATAGGTATTTGGAAATAAGCATTATTCAAATCTACTACACTTATATAGTTAGCCCCATGGAAGGAATTCATGACATCAATCTGTAGTGGTGGTTTCTCCGTTTCTGCCACCATATATTTATTTATCTCTCTAGCGTCTAATAACACTCTAATCGAATCATCTCGCTTAATCGTAAAAGTCAATGGACTACAATAAGGAGTTGCAGATCGACTAACTATCCCCAAATCTTCCATTTCCCTTAGCTTTTCTTCTACTCTCCCCCTATAAGCATATGGCACCGGATAATTTTTCTTAACAATAGGTACATCTGAACACATCACGATCTCGTGCTGATAGCAGTTCGCTCTCCCTAAACGCGAAGTGAACACACCCTTATATTTATGTAACAATTTTAGCAAGCTATTCCTCTGTTCTGTCTCTATAGCAACTCCGGTCTCTAGACTTGTCCAGACTAGATCATTAAACTCGCTACAACTATCCATGGCTGATATTAATTCCTCACTCTCCCTTAGGTCGGCTCCCTTTACTTGCTCTAAAAACGGTATTACCTCTCTTTGCCCTGCCTGATCCAGAACTAAACCTCTATCTATTTTTCCCGTGTTGATAGTTACTTCATTCCCCTTTAACCAATCAAATCCTAAAATCAACGAATTAACTAGGCCTGGAACTACTACAAACCCCATATTTTGTACACACTCTCCTAGCTTTAAAGGCAATAGAACTATTTTCTTAATCTCTCCGCTCCTATGACCCACAGCTGTCTTAATTTTAAAGGGTCTAATCGGCATCCACGGTATTTCGCGACTCCTATCCGACCTCAGTACATCCCAGAATTCCTCCGAGATGCTGGTTATATCACAACCAGTATCCACTAATCCTATAACCTCATGATCAAAAATATGCACTATTACTTCTGAACTAAAGGTTCCCTCATCGCGTTCTGTAGACCTTTCATCAAATACCGCCTCTATCGACACAGGATCGCCTTGTCTCAAAAGTTTCTGTTCAATATTTAATTTAATCACATCAACTATTTGTTTATCGATAAAGAGACTCTTTGGTTCTACTGTTCCAAAACCCAATCCCTCACGTATACCACGAGTAGTCATCTTCGCCACTAGCGGCGCCCTAATACCGTTTCCTACCTTACCTAAAGCTAGCCCTGGATTCCAACCCATTTTGATCATCATATCTAACGCTGCGCTCCCTGTGACTGAGGCTAGATCGGGAACAGAACTTCCAGCCTCTACTAGTTTAAACCTGCGGGTGACGCTAACGCCGATGTATCACTCTGCACTACCGTTGCCACCTGCTCACCAGACGGTCGAGTTTTGCTTGGCTTAGGCCAACTGCGATAGTCCTGACGAGAATCCTTAGCCCTTTTCTCCGGTATCCTCTTCTCGCCGCCAGAGGTTGGAGTTGATACAGCCTCTTGCCGAGCTATATCGTCCATCCCTCTCAAAAACTCCGCTGTTTCAATGATGTTATTCAGCTTGGACGTATACCATCCCTGTTGCACATACTTCGGAAACTGCCTAATTATGTCCCCAATCAGTTGTTTCTCGGAAAACTTATAAGTTAGCATCTGAGCCTTCCCGGTCAATCTTAGGAAATGGCCTAACATAGTAGGCGACTCCGCTTTATTCCAAACTCCATGCACTATAGACCGGCGTAATTCGTTCTGTTCGCTTTCTCCCCAGAAGGTAGCCAAAAAGTCCGCCTTGAAGTCTTGCAATACGCTCCAACGACATTTGTAAACTCTTGCCCATTCTCTGGCTTCACCCACTAGACATTCTTGTATCAAGTCTAATTGATTGCCGTCCCGACCGACCTTTCCCAAATATGTTGTTAGGTCTTCCAAAAACGTCACCGGATGCACATCGACTTTGTCTCCGAACTTGGGCTTCTCGAACGTTACATTTCTCACATGGTAGTTTATGTTTCTAGGTAACTCCGAGTTGACACACTCTACGGTGAACGAGGGTTCCCCATTTTCCCTTAATCTAGGAGAGTCTGTATGTAGTTGTTGATTCAATTCCGGATTAGCCTGTTCCCTAACCACAGACAACGCTTCTGTGGGCACTGACCCCCATTCGCGACTACTTCCGCTTCTGTCTGCTGGGGAAGCTCTTCTCTCACTCATCTCAGCCCTTAACGTCTCCAATTTCGCAGCTAAATCTTCTATAGTACGATTCAACTTCCTATACCGAAGGTTAGCTAAAGAAGTGTTTACATTCACACTTCTCCCCTCCGGTCTCCTTCTAGCTTCAATTGTCCGTCTCACACGCCTAGATGTGGTAGGTACAGGTTCATTGGGCGTCGTAGTTTGCCTTACAGGACTAGTCGTCCCTTGCTCACTTGTCCTGTTTTCCCCATAACGGGCAGGCGCCCGCCTTTTCCTGCTCGGCTTATCCATACTATATTTATCACTGATCGAACACTCAAAGAACACTACACGTAACGATTCGTCAATACAATCACTATAAACTCCATTTTAACTTATAAATTTGAACACTACTTTCAGCTAAGACTCACGGCTCATAACCGGAACTATATATACACGATAAGTTAACAAATAATACATTATAGTGTTAACTGTTGGTTGGGATGCCTCACTGTCATACAATGTTGCACTCCAACGATATGTGTAGGTATTTCAATTCAATAAATGTTTCTCCCGAGTTCGACCTACTCAAGTCTATAAGATACTTAATATCGACCCCCCAACAATTCGACTGATAACATCCTAACCCAGACTTTACGACCCCCCATTGTTTATTATTCTCACCATTTTTCATTTTACACTAAATTCACCCCAGCATAATTTCCTAGAGACCCTTACCTATAATACAGCAACAAATTGTACGGTATGCAACATACCGTACTCCTACCCTCAACTAACCCACAACAAACAAACACAATGCCAACGACCGATGGTCAGAATATAGTGTCTATCCCGAACACTGCAACGAAATTGTCCCAGACTCTGATCTCAGGTCTCGGCTCCAAATCGTACTGGCGCTTGACCTTCCAACCTATCCCCGGGCAGACAAAATGTTACCATCCTGGTTACCGACACCAAATTGTGGTGTCGTCCTGGCCACCAGGCATTAACTTGTAGTGTGTAGTCTTGATCCACGTCATCAAATTTTAACGTGTAATCCTGGCTTACGGCCCCAAATTGTAATCACCCCGGTCCTATATCACGTCACCAAGATGTAATGTCCTGGTCACGCGGGACCAAATTGTAATAAACACTGCCTTAACCATAGTAATCCTGGTGAGCGGCAGCAAATTGTACCGTGATCTTGCGTCACAGCACCAATACGTAATAAAGCGGTGGTCATACCCGCAGCATTTCACCACACTAAATAAATCGTCTATATTGTTAATTCTACTTTGGCCAATGATCGTATAATGGTCAGAGGAGACCCTAGATGAGCCCGCATATCCCGGATCCTATAGAGTTCTAGGAATGCTGGTATTTATATAATGAAACATTACTATACAATTACTTAATTCTACCCCCACTTACTTTAACTGATTTATGTTAAGGTACAACAATTTCTCAATGAATGAGTCTCTCACAAATAATTTTCTCACAAGCAACCTACAACCGTACTAGATCCTAACACTGCCCTAATTACTACTACTGTGGCAAACAACCCGAATAACTTTATTGATCTAACTTTTTACATTGTCGACTTAGTGTTGCAAGCCTAACACTGCCCTAGTTACTACTACTGTGGCAAACAACCCGAATAACTTTATTGATCTAACCTTTTACATTGTCGACTTAGTGTTGCAAGCCTAACACTGCCCTAATTACTACTACTGTGGCAAACAACCCGAATAACTTTATTGATCTAACCTTTTACATTGTCGACTTAGTGCTGCAAGCCTAACACTGCCCTAATTACTACTACTGTGGCAAACAATCCGAATAACTTTATTGATCTAACCTTTTACATTGTCGACTTAGTGTTGCAAGCCTAACACTGCCCTAATCACTACTACTGTGGCAAACAATCCGAATAACTTTATTGATCTAACCTTTTACATTGTCGACTTAGTGTTGCAAGCCTAACACTGCCCTAATCACTACTACTGTGGCAAACAACCCGAATAACTTTTGCTCCCCATAGGCATATACTTTGAGTTCGTTAGTTTTTGTTTCCCCGTTGACACAGGCTCCACCAATCGCCGTGTGCAGTGGGATACTACCAACTTTAAATATCCCCCCTCTATCCTTTCGTAAGCACGTAGCCCCAAATGGAACTTACGCGCCTTTAGAGAGTAGGATAGCCGACTCGCATTTTCCCTCCCCCAATATCTGAATCCAGACAAATGTATACGTCTAATTAGACTTGAATTAGAAAGGCGTTGCCAATTAATTCTAATTCAAAATAAGATTATTTCTTTCACAATATTGTCAAAACATAGTATGACTAGTACAGATTCAATGAATAGTTTCATGTCGTAGCGCGGTCTGATGACCAATCCATCAAATGAGATTCTGTGTCCAAAATAGGATCTTTAACATGTCAGAACTGACTCATACTTGTCACGTGCATAAACGAGATCGATATAGTGTCCCTGGTGTAGAAGACAGCCATATCTAGGGTCAATTGCCCAAATCAATTAAGGTTCGATACAAGTTCCAAATTAGGAAAGCGCTCTGCTAAGGTGAGCTAGATGTACCTCGCCAAAATGATTCCTCGGCTACGACGCTCCGAGTAATAAGTATTATTTATAGCATAGTATTTTATTCAAAGTCAATTGGTAGATCAGTCAAACAAACTTCTCATTTCGGAATAATTTCCATTACGAATTTGATTAATTATGATGTGGGTGGATTTAAAATATGTTATGCCACCAATCCAAGTTTCATTGAGACCATACTAAGTCAGTTGCTAGGCAAGTAGAACATTAGCAACGCGGTCCAACGACGGCTCGCTTATAGGTCTAATCCGAATACAACGAACGCCTACTAAAATATACAACACGATAGCTCGTATACAATTTACTCAAATCACGATTTCACCACGGCATTAACACACGAAAAACCTTAACTAAATCAATCACAAGCATCACCAAGGAATGATATGTTACATCACCAAGCAAAGGCCCGATTAGCTCAGAACCGTTACAATACTAGTCCTTACTAATACACTTCCTAACCTATTCCCATTGTGTGAGTGCCTACTCTACCCCCAACTTAGAACTTCTGTTCAACCAAAACTAGGTGTAACGTCACCTTATTTACATTTAAACGTGTGGTGTGTTGTGAGCCTATCATGTATTGATGGTATTCCATCAACACTCCTGCTCTGCTATGGGTGCAAGCTAGTTAGGCTTGACTGGCCTATCCTCATAACTGTGTGCTTGCTCCAGTCCACGAGCCGAAGCTCAGGGATGTGAACTGAAACCCTAACGAGATAATAGTTAGTGTGTATATAAATAGATATATAAGACTGAACTGCGAGCTCTGTAAGTTCTGATCCAGGCCCAATTGGACGGTTCCACTTCGACGGTACCTACCCATCACAGAACAAACAGTCACCCACATTCAGGAAGCTTTTCCGATCCCGTTTCCACAGGTAAAATCGGAATGCCGCCCGCTTCAAAGGTTACCGGCCCCTAGCTATTCAGATAAATATGGAGTTGTTGCCACCGTTAGGTATCCCTCCATAACCAGGCACATCGCCATGGGTTTCCTACGGGAGAACTAGCTAAAACACCGCAGTGCTACCCTCAACTACTAACATAACAAAAGATGATAAAACGACAGCAATGACTTTACGAATGCACTGCCAGACTCAACAGCACAAGACAGTAATAATACGCATACATTTACACGTACTATCCCTGCCCAATGTAAGGTGTCTTCATTTTCGTAAAGGCCCTAAGTCCTGCTCCGATCGCGACCCATCCCAATATTCGACGCGAGAACTAGCCTACCCCACGCCCTAGTCGTAACAAATCTTAATCGCGCACCCTTGTACGTATCACGCCCAACCACACACAAAATCAAGATTTACAATTAATTTCAACAATTTCAACATAATAAAGATGATAAAACGACCGTAAGGACTTTACGAATGCACTGCCAGACTCAACAGCACAAGACAGTAATAATACGCATACATTTACACGTACTATCCCTGCCCAATGTAAGGTGTCTTCATTTTCGCAAAGGCCCCAGGTCCTGCTCCGATCGCGACCCATCCCAATATTCGACGCGAGAACTACCCCACACCCCAAGGTTTTCAATAAATTTCGACAATTTATAATTTTTACAGAATTATAAAACTCTCGGCGGTACATTGGAAAAACTCTAAACTGTTCGCGTTAAACGAAGATAGCTAGTAATTCGTTTATTACACAACACCGGCAACAATTTCATATAATTCACAAAAGGAATTTAACACTATTTCTTTACAACGATAGAAATATATAACTTACAAAGACAGTCCGCCGAGCCGTACCCCTTTTAGCTATCTGGATCGAATGAATGACGAAAAAAAGTGCCCCCCGCCTCCAGAAGACCCATCTTTTAAAAGCGAGGTCTCCCTTCTCTAAACTAACCTCGCCGTTTCTAGAACTACACATCATCCTTCATCCAATCGTGAGCTATTTCCGGCAAGCCGCCTCAGCGAATTTGCTCCTTTTTTATAAAAACTCCTTAATTCATATGATTGGAATAAGAATAATCCAAGATAATGTCTAACTAATTTTCCAGTTAATTATTCGTATACTAATATTTAGAATTCGCGACTAGTGCAATATCACAGAACATGCAGCCAATAGAGATTCCTGGTTACATCAACCGCAGGATCAGTAGCAGTTGATGTTAAATCTTATTTCAATTTTTTTTTTACGGATAATCTTACGTTATTTCGCTACCAATAAGACAAACATGGAATTTAATTATTTACAATAAAGGAAATGGCTCAATCGCAACGCCATCTAACATCCCTCTTAAATACCACTCCCATTTTTTGAATTTTGAATTTTAGCTCCATCTACCCATCTAATTGTGAACTACTTCCACTTACCAACTGCAGTCCGTTACAGTACAATTCGTACGACGTACTAGTACACCTTAGTAGTACTATTAGTACTTTAGTACACCTAATCATAAGCGTATACCAATTAGATTTTCCTTCATACATTCAACAGGTTTAGGACTGTCACTCTAGAAATTCGTGATGAATTTATGCAAAATGAAGTTATAACCTTAGTTTTGAACTTTGATCAATGTAAATATCGTAAATTCACAATATGCATTACGTATTACTATTTTCGATTTCTCGTATTGAATTATAAATCTGATAGGTATATATAGGAAAAATTGCGTAAAGATATACCTAATACTTCCTTATTGCTTATATCTATTTACAGAATTTAAGGTAATTAAATAGATATTTGTGGTAGAATATTATCTTATTAAAAACGATTTCAATAGTCTGTGATTACTCGACACATTCAGCATTTCATTAAAAGGGCTATCGCTGTCGCATTCTATCGTATTTACTCACTCGTACACGCCGCGCGCCGCTCGTAACACTATCGCACTACCAAACAGCAAACTAACCAATAGACGTCCGACTGTCCGAATAGTACTAAATGTCCGATTAACAGCTGTGGTTGAGTAACGTTGCTTTTAGTACAGTGCTAAGTTACGTTACCTAATAGTACATCGGACGCGTACTACCCAACACTAGCGGGCACTGTGGACAGACTATGCACACTCGGTCTCAAATGATTGACTCGTAGGTCATAGGTGTCAATTTTTTTTTAAATTTAAGTCCCGTCGATTTACCTTCGTCGTCTCGTTACTTAAATTAATGTAGTTTACTGCTAGATACCATGACCTGTAATAAAGTGTGTGGAATGTGATGATACTGTCCTTGACACTGCTCGCACGCGGATGGAGACTAGAGATATATTTTTTTAAATTTAGGTTATACAGAGAACGTCGAACACACCTGAACCTCAGATAATAGGTTCCATATAGCTAAATATGGTGGAAACTCAACTAAATCGTATCGTCTTTTAAATCTTATGGTACCACATCTAGATTTCTCTTTAGGCGACACTTTTTTTCTACACTGGCAACACCAAATATACTCTAGTGTCGCTTCCAAGTACCTGCCATATCAAGTAGACGTCTAACGAGAATTATGTACCTATGGGAGTGAAGAAAAGTTTTAAGATGGATTTTGTTTGTTAATTTACATACTGATTTATAAGGTCACACATAACATGTTAATATGGCAGGTAAACTAAACCTATGCAGTCTACGTTATATAACTACAAGCTTAAACTGGATTTTAGTACATTTGGGTGATGCGATCAAAACCACATAAAAATACAGATTAGGTAGAAAAAAAATCTGTATTTAGTAAAAAAAAGACGGGTTGCACTCTGGAAGTGCCGGCAGAAGTGAAAACATTTTCTTTTTTTCTTTCTTCGTTATATACATAGAAAAAGATAAAAAAGAACATACCACACCATACCTATAATATAGCGCTAATCATAGAACCTATCACTTATTTTCTGCTAATTTTCTGTCAGAAGAAATTAATAAATTATAAAAAGAAAAAATAATCACAAAAAATAATAAATTAGAAAAAGAAAAAAATATCATAAAAAGTAATAAATTACAAAAAAATAATCACCAAAAGTAATAAATTATAATAAGAAAAAACAATCACAAAAAATCCCTGAATGCCAGGTGGTTTGAACCCGATACTATCTGAAACTATAAGGACTTACAGTCGACGTGCTTACCGACGATATGTATTGTAATTTGCAAAATACATAGTCTGTACCTAATCTTGTATGACGTCAGTCGTCGGTTACGGTTCAAAGGTCAACTAATCCTGACGCTTCCTTAACATTTTACACCCATCCAACGCCGCTAAAGAAGTTTTCACTTCAAAAATCTAAAAAGTGCAATTAAGTCATAATAACCAATATTTCTATATTCATTATTATAATTCCCCCAATAGGGTATCTACTGCCTCCCTTGTTATTTATGAAACAATCAATTGCAACTTAACTAAAGCTATAATCAAATGAACTTTGTTTCTTAATTGCCCGAAGCACAATACAAAATATTAATACAATATTATCATATAACAATATTATTCCCTTGAACATTTGGAATTAATTAAGGCTATTAATCCATAGATGGAATTATTGTTGAATTTTTGTTCAACAACAACGTATTATTTTATATTATTTTTGTTGAATTTGTATTGCGTCATTCTACGCAGGCATAAAATTAAACTTAACGCAGCGTTTGCCTCTGTACCAGTAGGTTGCTGATATAGAAAATACGTTGGTACACTATCGATCATACCGCACCCGTATTTAGCTAAGCTCAGATCGTAAACATGAATTCACTTAGCGTTTAACTCTTAGGTTATGTTGGTACTTCATTCGAGCAGGGAAGCACTTCATTCAATCCTAGAAAAAACTGCACTCAAGCAGAAATCTTCGATCACTGAGTTTAATGATTTAACATGCAATACCTATTGATAATTCATGGATTGGGTTTACTGTCTATTGATAAAATGTATTGGTAGACTTACCTATCTCAAATTGGTATTCGCTACTGTCAACTATTCCTGTTAGAGATAGACGCTGTGGCGTGGTGGTAATGAACGAGACTATTACGCCGGGGGCCGCGAATTTGACTCCCGCTCAGTGTAAATTTTTGTAGTATTTCCGCACAAATATGGCCATTTTAATTGGTCTGGATAAGCCTTCGTCGGTCGATCCCGGTGGTTATACGAACATCTATGACAGTCACTGCGGGTAGTTGGAGCCTTAAAAAGTCCAGAAACTGGTCTAACTGCAGTACTTCGGAATCGCCAATGGGTTGTGGAAGACAGATGGTAGTCGCTTCACGGCAAACATCGTACCCTTTTCATACATACAAATACTTGCATTGAGCGGGATAGAACCCACGCGTCCTGTGTAGCGGCCGTGTTCACTACCACTACGCCACAGAGGCTGTTTACCAATAATAACCATAATATCTGTAAGTGTTATATATCAGCACGCTATCGGGGAGGGTTAGTAGTGGAAACGGGATCAGAAGCTCAAGCGGGCGGAGCCCCGGCCCATATCTAGGAAAGAATAAATTCGAAAATTAATGTCGGCACACTTGGGTGAGAGAACTTTCTCAATTAAAGTTCCGTCATCGTCAGTTAATATTATGATCTTATAAATTTCTGTGTAGAAATCTATTATAATTAATAAGATAGGTTTCGGTTTTAATTAGAAAATGTCACGCCAAAAACTTTGTCAATGTGCACGAAAGAGAGGATCTGTTTCAGCGGAGTAACATTAATTAGTAATTTAAGTGGAAGTGCCTATATTTAAATGTTGACGTAGGAGTTGTTAAAATATATTATGTGTGCCAATGTTCAGAAGTTATTTTGTTGGAAAAGTTATTCAAATACAGTTAATGTGAGACGGTAGATCACACCAAATTTATTATATTACAGATTGGGGAAATACAGACACATGCAAGAACGTAATACAAGTTTAAACAATTAATGAAAGATTGCATGAGAAACAAAGCATAGTCAAATTTCTGCTTACTACTAGCGAATAAGATTTTCCAAGAAATGTAATGACTGGAGTTTTTATATCCTTAGAACTTTTGAGGAGATTGAACGGAACAAAGTTACAATCGTATGCTGTACTCTAAAAGCAGCTTTTACATTCATTTAGATGTCAGGGTGTTTAGCTTGAATGCATAGTTGTTCGGGATGTCAACAATACAACCTCAGGCAATCAACATCGGTAAATGAAGACTTCCTGTTTTTATGAGGTCTTGTTGTGTTGGACATTGAGGCTGACATCATTCTACGCGTTCGTCATGTTTACTTTTAATGTTTTCCTTACCAAGAACCAAATATGAAAACAACCTTTAAATATCGAGGTGACCCTTGTTCATTAAGGAAATAAAATTATTGTTTCACTTAAACCTACAACAATAAACTTACAAGTAAATTAATCTGAAAAAAATATAGAATAACATGTACTTATTACTTTTACTGTACAACAAAACTTTATTTCACTTTTATCTTACAATAGAAGTAATTGAATCCAGTATATAAAAGAAATAAAACGATTGCTTTGTCCACACAACTTATCACATTTTCAAGAGCTCCATATTATCTTAAACATTTGTAGTGTATGTGTTACCGGTAGAGTGCAGAATCCGTTATTGTACACATTAACTAGGTAATCTGCAGATTAAGAAAGCGGGTCTATGGATAATAAACATGAGCCGTCAGTATGATTGTTATAAAAAGTATTTACTTCATAAAAAAATGCTTAAAGCGCCATTAAAGGTTTTCACTTCAAAGATATGACACATGTGAATTATCCGTGAGTGAGAATATAACGTGAGTGCCATGATATCAGTTCCCTCAAATTATTTCTATAAAAACTGTCAAACGTGCCTAAAGACCTACAGGGGCTGAGTAAAGTTTCTCCAGTGTAGAAAATAGGAAAAATTTTAAAATGTAGAAAATGGAAATGATTTTTACTTTAATTACACCTAAAAACAGTGAAGTAATTCTGGCGAATGTCTCCTGTCTTCCTCGTTTTCTCATAGACAAATAGGTTCAAAGAAATCTAAATTTTGCTAAGATATCTGGATAGATTTATGTAAATAAATGGTAAATTGAGAATCAGATGTTGTTGGTGTACGAGGGTACGAGGCATTCATGCTGAGATGGTAGCCCATTTAGGTTCACACGATGTACTTATCTATAATCTCTAATATTATGGTAATAATTCATTGTTTGATAACTATGTACACTGTGCGTATGCTAAAAAAAATGTGCATTGAATTTATCTGTAATATCTGTATATATCAACAATATTAAGTACCTATAATCTCTCTTTGTGTTTGATACTTTTATACATTGTGCGTTTTTAAATAAATGCTTTTTCTTTCTTTCTTTCTTTCATAAAATATTAACTAAATAGCATATTTTCGTTACCACGACTTCCTGGCCAAGCTCCTCACGAACAATTAGACATACTTATTGGTTTGGAATTCAATGTTATTGCATATAATAAGTAAATGGTCTCAAAAATTAACATTATAATTTTATAAAAACCAATTTTAAAAACCTTAAATTGAAACATTTCATAAAATTAAGAGTTTATAACACCACTGATAATATAGTTTATAATTATTTATAATACTATTCTACAAAAAACAATTAATTTAGATGCAATTTAAGTAGATTAGATAGTTTTTTTAGATGGTACCGTGTAGTGGCCTCCGTGGCAGATATATGGTAGATAAGTAGGGTTATAAATACATTGCTTTGGTCAATAGTTGAATTTCAGAGTATCTCTAACCTCAGCAAGCAGCCCACTTACTCCGATTGCGGTTGTCAGTAACTCCTGGTTCATTGCCTTCATTTGGGGATAAGAAAACCCCAGAGAAATCCATGATGTAAATAATATTATTACCATGAATTGATATTCTTGGTAGTCTAGCTTTTATGTCTAATTAAAACGCGCTACTTTCTAACAAGGTTTGGATTGTTATTCAAAACTAATTTATTTTTCTGGAACTCTAGGAAGTAATTACCAATCTCACCAAAAATCTAATTTTATACCTTGATTTGCTTAATTTGGAACTAAGTTTTGCGACAGATTGTTATTGATAACTAGGTGACGCGACTCGGCGTTGCCCGTGGCATACTTCGACCCCGTATTATGCGTCACTCAATTGTTTTTCCTTCCCGGAACCTCTCTACTAACAATTGAACTTTATGATATGGTATTTATTTTATTTTTTAAAGTTCAAATTGACTTTTAAGTATTGTCACGAATCGTTTGTATAGAGAAGATCGTTTCTATGGAGCATAGAAAAGTGTTGTGTTAAGACGGTGTAGTCCACTTAGAGCACCCAGCCGAATAGCACCTGAGCGAATAGCACCCAGCCATGTCCACGAACAGCACCTATCAAAATTTTTGGCAGGTGCTATACGTGGATACTAATTTATTTGTACAATGTTGTCCACGAAGAGCACCTATGACGCAGCGAGCTAGTGCGGGGATGTAGAGGGGGCATGCTGACTCCTGACACGTGTTGTAGTGACCCCGATTTAGAATATAACTGATATGACACCCCTTCCTTATCAAACCAAATCATGGAAAAGACGATTGTTAGTGCTGAGTCCAAGCCTTAAAGTGAAAGTTTTGGCTAAAGCAAGGCTGCTAGGGCCTAGCAGAAGTAACAGAAGAACAGATAATAGTGCTTGCGTACCCAGGGTGGCTTTTTTTTTACGTGCGGGAAATCCAAACGGATACCTCCTCCGGAACCGGAGGGGGAGGTTATGTCGAACTCGAACCGACTAAACCGCACGCCGTCTGTGGGTCATTGTGTTGATTGTCAGGCGACATATCCCTCACACTCTCGGTCTGGCCCTCCTCGGTAGGGGGGCCCACGCATTCCCCGACTCGCCCTCGGTTTGGGGAGGGATGATGTGCGCACCGTCATAGCCTACTTCTACAAGGGTGACGGGTGACTCCACCCGTCACCCTCATGCCCGCGTTCATGGGGGCGCAGGTCGGTCTGCGCTCTCCGACGCCCGAGCCGCTTACGAACGCGGGCAGCGATGTCCGTGTCTGTCTCGTTCATCGCGCCGCGCCCGCTCTGCTGTCTCCTTCACGAGCATGACCTGCTCGCAGAAGGAGGCGCTGGCCGCCCACGCGCCCATGCATCCACGCAGCGGACCATCGCCGCGAGCAGGGTGGAGAGCGTGAGCACTCTCACCCTCAGAGCCACCACAAGCTCCCGCCTCGGCGTCTCAAACGCCGGACACTCGGTGAGTGTGTGCAGCCCCGAGTCCACGTTGGCGTCACAGTGATGGCACTCGGGCATTGGCTCTATGCCCATCAGATGTAGATACCGCCCGAAACTACCGTGTCCGGTAATGATCTGCATCTGACGGTACGAGAGGCTACCGTGTAGCCCCTCTAGGTACTCCCCCATGATGGGTCTTACCGCCGCAATCACGGTGTGCCCTGGTACCCAGGGTGGCAGTGTTTCACGTCAGATTCCCAGGCGTGCATTTTTATTGAACTAAGGCTGGTCGAAGTCTCTGCGATATTCTTTCTAGGGCATACTAGATACCTCGGTCACATGCCGATGTAAAGAAACACCTCCAATCCGATCCGATCGGTTCGAGTCCAACATGATGGCATGACCACCTAATAGTTAGCCCTGGTAAGGAGAAGCGTGAGGGGGTGCCAATTAAATATACAGTGCTTAAAATTATTCATGTAATTCTTTGAATTTAGTGGTAAATAACTAGGTGATAAGCCAAAAATGAAAATAAAAGAACATTATTCCTATTCATAGTATTTATATTTATTGTCTTCTCTTATAATTACATCACCTAGAATAATAATAATTCATAATAATATCTACTATGAACATTAGCAACTGTAGACGCAGCCGCAGTCGGTAGGCGTTTTTAGTCCGATTCAGAGGCGCACTGTGCTTCCTGTGTGCTAGTAAGTTGAAGTATTGTGAATTATTTTCTGCGACCCCTTATTGTATGCCACGTCGAGAGAATGTGAGGTTTTCTAGGTGTTAGCTAATTTGTGGTGAAAAGATTCCAATTATGAAGGCATGTCTTATGTGACTTTTCATATTTGTTTCGTCATCGATAGACATTTAAAAGCTTTTAAGTAAGAATCGATGGTTGCACTTGGATGGATATCGTTATTTGCTGTGATATGGTTTTTAGCCTCAGCATACAGCTATCATCACCCGGGCATAATGTCGTGCAGTCACTGAGCTATATACACGTTGTGGAATATGACTTGTCAGCAACTAGAGTTTATTGTCTGCAACTGCCGTCTGATCCAACGAAGCGATCCGGTCTCAGAAACTGTTCCACTTTACTTGCAATGAAGCTAATTGAGATATATCAAAAAAACGCGCAGAATATAACTGAGACCTCTTATAATAACTTCAACTTCTTCAAACTGGCCTCTGCAGCAAATCGCCACAATTTTGCCAATGTCAAATGTACCAGAGCTACGTTAGCCAAGCCAGTAAATTTGTTACCGTGTGTCCGCCCCTCACGAGATTCAGGTGGACGATCAGGACGTGTGGTTGGATTTCAGAGGGCCCTCTGATAATATTTTTTTACTATAAAGCCGTCATAAAATAATGACAGAATAACATTGATGACATTATAATATAAAGCAAAGAGAATTCAACCACGTTTTATATTTCCTCTACAAAACTCAATAAAAACTACTTCAGAAAGGAGTATTCTATCAATGGTCACGTTGCCGTTTTGAACAAGCGTTGATATATTACATCGTATAGTAGAACACAGGTCCTAGCAATTCTATGAAGTAATAGATGTAGCCTGGGGCTTTTTTGTCCTCAATTTGACCTCATGACTTTCTTTAACCCATATAATAAACCCGTAATTTAATCGTTTTAATCTACAGCGTTTTTTGATATTTATGATTACTGTCTGCTCGCATGTATAACGTGATAGTATATACCTAGCCTATCATACTCAAAAATAATCCGGTTTTCTACTGGTGAAAATACATTCAAAGTCGGTTCAGTAGATCCAGATATTACCCACTGCCATCTCCCTCACTGCCACTCCTCTCATAATTCACCAAGTCACGTTTGTGAGTTGCTGAATTATTTTATTCAGTGTTTGAGTGATTATGTGAACTATACAACTATTAATTACTATAAACAGTTAATTTTTGTAATAATTAATAGAATGTGTATTGCTTATTAATACTGCTTTCTGCGAGCTAAATGTTGGTTAAGTGACAAATAATCTTAACGTAGTACTACGCTACGCTGAAATCGAACACTTACACCGCGGTAACGGTCTGCTGCCGGTACGCTAGTCACGAAGATCTTGGTAGGGCCTCAAATACATACACTAAATAATAATAATATAATTGAAGACGTAAATGGAAGAAGGAGGTAACTAACAATTTCTGAATATTGAGAGAATTGGCTTTAAGTTTGAACGTTTCACTTGTAAATATAAGAAATAAGAAAAAGAAGAAGAATAAAAGAAATGCGTTAATTTGACCCATTTGAATCTTTCTTCCAATGACACTTTTGCTTTTTGTAACAGTTATGACCTTCATGTTTCATGTTTCTTGTTTTATAGTGTTATATAGTTTATATACTAACCATATATACAATACATACCTATAATCATCATAACGCAAAAAATCTTAAATCATAATAATGTTAGATCCCCTCATGCACTCACGTCTTTAATAATTTACAAGTAATATCTGTATCGAAGACCCCTTCACATATGTCTATCTATAGATATTAATAAAATTGAAGTGTCTGTTTGTAATATTGAAATAGAGACACTATAAACAAATGGGCATCCGATATTTGTTCGTTTTCTTCCGGTAGAGTTTGTTTAAACTCATTTTGCCCGGAGGATAAATTTCATCCCCATTTAGTTACGGCATCGGACGACCTCCGCCACCCATGGGCGCGGGTCTGAGGCTGACAGGTGGAGCCGCCTGTCACCCTAGCAAAAGCAAACCACGACATCGCGTGCATCCCGAGGAGGGCCAGACAGAGAGGGATGGCCCTGGGTCAGCCGAGGTGAAAGGAATATGTCGAAGACAACCTCACCTTCGACCTAGCACAACAACCCATAGACGGTGTGCAGTTTAGTCGGTTCGAGTCCGACATAACCTCTCCCTCCAGATCCGTTATCCGCTAACCATGGGGATATCCCGCACGCACAAAAAAACTAAACATCATTATGACACAAGGTTTAAGTAGGTATACTGCTTATACAGGCTCATATCCCTGTTTAAAGGTTGTTTAAGGAAGATTTTAACAACGGAATATTTTATTGAGATGCACGGAACTAAATGGCGTGTTTCTCGTGCACTGAGGGTTCCGTACTTAACCCTGACAGTGTGGTATACGTCGTTATAAGGCGTGCCGTTATATGATGCATGGTTATGCAGCCAAAGCAGCCATGCCCGGTGAGTTCCTACATCCTGGAGAGGCTAGTATGGCACCTCTGTAGCCATTCTTCATAACGTGAAAGTGGCGAACTTACCATACAACCGCTTATCCCATAGAACAAACAATAAGTAAAAGTGTGACACGATATAAAATCGCTTGCCACCGCATGCCTCCGCATTGTGTTGATGGAGGAAAGGAATCTATGCAACACAAAGAAATTAAAATCAATTGCAATATCATACGGTTTTATTGTTATTCTTATTATACCTACAACATTAATATCATGAAAAGATCATATTATGCAATCGAAAAATTGTGCAGCTGGTAATGTAATATACCCACCAATTCGAAGCACATTATTAATTTCTTGTTGTAGGTCATTGATCTAGAGGTATTTATATTACAGTAACGTTTTCAGCCGAAATTGATAAAGTGTTCAATAGCCAAGCAATGACTTTCTGCATATGAGTCCGGTATTCACAGAGAAGACTATTCACAGAAAATAACATACAGCAGCATAAATTTACTCTCATACTAGTATATAGCTACGTACGAAAATATATACGAAATATGTACGAAAATATATTTTTGACGTGTCTCTTTAGCAGCACAAACAAGATGACATTGACATTACAAGTGCGCTCTATGGGTCAACCATTATTTTTTACGGAGAATTTAATCAAATAACTAATTATTTAAATCATCACACTCGATTTTGTCGTCGAAGACATCGAATTTTATTTTTGCAAAAACTAATGGCGTACTTCAAACATTCGTGATTTCCCTACAATTGTGCTCCTGAACATCGGTCGTGAATGTCGTGCACCAGTCCTACGGTTTGCATGACTTTTTGAAAAGCCCGAATCTCTTAAAAACAGGACTGGCTGTATATAAGGAAGTACTGGACTCCACACTTATGTATGGAAGTGAATGTTGGATGATATAATATGGCTTTCGATTTGGACCATAAAATTTCATACTCTGAAATTGGAATGCCCAGAATACTATTTAATAATAAATAATCACAATGGTCCTCACACATCCATATACTCCATACTAGTAATACTAATAGGCTATGTTTGGTCGTGATAACCAACAACGCGGGCGGAGCCGCGGGTAAAAGCTAGTAATATTACAAATGTGAATGTAACTCTATCTGTATGATAAGCTGTGCAACTGTGTCTGTAAGTTCATGCTTAAACCACTAGACCGATTTTGATGAAATTTGGTAAATGGGTATATTAGACCTTGAGAATGAACATTGGCTGTTTGGTCGCGATAACCGACATCCACACGGGGGTAGCCGAGAACAACAGCTATACTCCGCACGCCGAATGATGATCCCTATGACGTTTCAACTGACAGTTGTATTAGTTATGCGAAACAATTTCGATAAAATACTGTTTTTTCAGGCAAATGTCATGTCATTCAGCCAGGTCATTCAACATAATAAGCAATATTTATTTATTTTGAAAAAAAGACTACGCGCATTGATGGACATAAAACACTAGATAAAAAAGTAACAGCCTTATTATATTTTATTTTACTATACTTTAATTTTTATTCAAATTGCATAATTTAAAGAATTTTTGCTTACAAGACTGGGATCGAGATGTACAATACGAAAATATCATTGACCAACCGTTAATAATAAACGTCACGGATAGCTGCAGTTCAGACTCAGATTTTGAAGATCCGATTGACCCTGTATCAGATTCAGATTGATATAAATAAAATACAAACTTTTCCAACAAATTATCGATATTTTGTTTATCGATGTGTCCCTTCTTAGTCGATAACAGCTTGACGACGTAACTTTTGCAGCACGTACCATGTACATTTGCATTGAGTTTTTTCTATTACTTCCGAACATTACGTAATAATTTCTTAATATTCATTTTTATAATTTACAATTGTACACAATTATGATTTTTTCGTCTTTTTAATGGACCTCTAAAGGATTTGATGTGATAGGACGTCAGTACAATGTTAAGCGCTAACGAACTGTCATAGGGATCATCATTCAGCATGCGGATTATAGTTGAGAATAAATCAGAATCAGAATTTCTTAGATCGGTCCGACAGAATGAAATGAATAGCGTTCCAAATTCCGGTACGTGTATGTAATGGTGACTCTCTTGCCTTAAGCTTACCATCAGGCGAGGTGAATTCAAATTGAAGTGTCCTATATAAAAAAATATTCTTTTGATAGAGCAGCACATTCGAAATTCTAACTCAGAATGTTCTGTATTGTTTAGAATCCCCAATATTGTAGAGGTGCTTAGGTGGCAAGCCATATACCTACGACACAGATGATCACCGAGCACGGGAGCTTCGGGCGGTATCTGTGTCAGAAGAGGAAAGAGCCAACGCCCGAGTGCCATCACTGCGACGGGAGCGAGGAGGAGGTCGGAGCTGCACACACTCACTGAGTGTCCGGCGTGGGAGACGCCGAGTTGGGAGCTAATGGGAGTGGGAGCGAGAGCTCTCATGCTCGTCACCTTGCTCACGGCAATGGTCCGCTGCTTGGGCGGCCGGCACCTCCTTCTGCGAGCAAGTTATGCTCGTGAAGGAGGCGGGGGGTTGGGAGCCGGACCGGGAACGAAGAAGACTCACGGCCCTAGCTGCTCGCCAACTGAGGCAACTCGAGCGTCGGAGGTCGATAAATGACCTCCGTCCCCCATGAGCGCGGGCCTGGCGGTGACAGGAGGAGCCGCCTGTCAGCCCAGCAGAAGTAGGCCGCGGCAGCGGCGCCCTTCGCCCCTCCTCCTTAATACCGGAGACGAATTGGGGACCCCGTGGTCCCCCCACCCGAAGAGGGCCAGATCGAGAGAGATGGTCCTGAGACAGCCGGGGTGCGAGGGATATGCTCTATAGTTACCTCACTTTCGGCCTTGCACTGCGACCCACAGTTGGCGTGCGGTTTAGTCGGTTTAAGTCCGACATAACCTCCCCCTCCGGCTCCGGCGGGGGTGGTATTCGTGGGGATTTCCCGCACGTTAAAAAAAAGCCAAATACTTACGGTTCAGCTTATGGGAAACGGTTACCGTAGTTTATGAACTAGGGGCGTCATACTCACGCTGCCATCCCTGTAATAACCTTTTACTACTTGAAGTCGCCCATATTGTTGTCACTTGAGAAAATTACAGCAGGGCGATCAGTGCCCAGCTGAGCGTGTCCGTGTCCATAGTGTCCGTTTTTACACCGAGTCAAATCAAACTGATCCAGTTGATTTTCAAGTGCCCCTTCAGAGAGATGACAACAGTACTCCAAGTTGGGCCGCTAGACTCGTCTCGAGGTCAGTCGTCCGGCTCCATCCACTGGGTATTCTACCAGTGTTTGACGGGGTGTATCCATGGTACGATCCTGATAAAGGTGGCACTCGGCTTTGGCTCGCGCACTATATGATGCAGGAACCATGCACCCAAAGCAGCCATGTCCGGTAAGGGTTTTGTCAATGACTGTTTTTTTCCCTTAACTAGTAACAGTGTTATTTCTTGGAAGTTACTGGAAAGGTATAAACCTTAACGTTAGGTTTGCTAACAGCTATAGCGACTAATAATATCAGTTATATTCTAAATCGGGGTCACTACAACACGTGTCAGGAGTCAGCATGCCCCCTTTACATCCCAGCACTAGCTCGCTGCGTCATAGGTGCTCTTCGTGGACAAGATTGTAAAAATAAATTAGTATCCACGAATAGCACCTGCCAAAAATTTTGATAGGTGCTGTTCATGGACATGGCTAGGTGCTATTCGCTCAGGTGCTATTCGGCTGGGTGCTCTAAGTGGACTACACCGTTAAGACATTTTAAATCTTTTCTCGTACTACAAGGAATATTCTAAAAGATTAATAAGCGAAATCGGTTCAGCTGTTCTCGGATTTCCGCTTAGCAACACATTCAGCGATTCATTTTTATATTATAAATTTAATAATGAAGCTCTATGAAACGTTTTATTACGTACACTATCTGGGAAATAATTGTATTCTAAGCAAGAAGTAGAAGTTCTTTTCTTCCTTCTCTTTGTAGAACTTCGTAGGTGAATATATTTCCCTCGTTAGACAAGCATAATTAATATATGGGTTATCAGCTGGCGACGCGCTCACGGCTCGTGCAACTTTCTCATGACGCGAGAAGACCTTACTTTTACCCTAAATAGCGAGATCGCCAGTAATTGTGGCCAAGACCATACGGGAATGGATGCGCTTTCGGTCTTTGGGGAATTACGTCACTCAGAAATAGGTCCATTATCAGAAAATTCATCAATGACATAACCCTCCGGATCGTACCATACCTACATCTGGGTGGTTTTTGGAATATTAGAACAATGACCTCTTAATCAAACAATACATGTTCTTTTGATTATTTAATTACTAAGAGTATCTTAACCAAAAACATTTGTAATATTTTGTTTCATTGCAATTTTATTTATCCACCGATGTCTCAGTTGATTAGTCTTTGGTGAATTAAACGTATACTTCGACTTGGTAGTTGAGTCCTGATCCTCTGTCACTCTTTAGTCTCACATTGGCGTATGAGAAGCCCACACCTCCCGCGGTGATGCTAGGGATGGCATCTGTGTGGTCCAAATCACGGAGTATGATACCCTGGAAAATGAAAAATGAAAAATATAAATTATAAGATGAACTACAAGACATTTTTTAAAGAGTAGGTACTAGTAACTCAAATTACTAGTATTCACATTAACCGCTCCAGCCAAACTAAATTGCATTTATTAAGAAAGGCTTCGTATAGAATGTACAATGACTTGGATTCGAAACCGAGGCCTCTCAACCGGAAGGCCGACTGTATAATCATCACTTAGATACCGACGCTTAAATTTAAGAATATAATTTTGTGAAAATTATAGACCTAATGTTAGTTATGTTCTTGCATCTAAAGCGCGGTTTATACAGAAGATTCTTGGCAGGGACGTATGGCGGTGGTGGACAATTGAAGTAACACAAATTAAACCTTATTTAGTGTATAACGTCGTTTTTGTCTTAGAGGAGAAATGCGCCCGAGTCTGCATGCGCCGTCCCGCCACTAAAGTGACGCGCCATCGTATCGAGTGGCGTGTGTCACGTCATTGACGTTATTGTACCTACACTGCATAAGGTTTATATATTGTGTTACTTAAATTGTCCGCCACCATCATACGTCCCCGCCACGTCTCTTCTGTATAAACCGCGCCTTATGTATGCATGTCTCATGTATGCATGTCTTTGTGCTAAAACAGAAGGCATTTTCCTTAAGTAATAATTCTTCAAGGTCAAGGTAACTTCATTCAATGAGAAGAATAAACACTTTCAGACTTAACCCAAGAAAGCTCATACACCAGCTGATTGACAAACATGGCGCGTGAAAAGGCTTTTCTTTTATGACTGGAATTTCACTCAGCAGTTAAAGCATATGGCTTTTAAGTCAAATCAAATTAAGAGGAGTACGTGGAGTCCAGGCTCTGAAATGAAAGCCTCGGATACAAGTGGGAATATTGTCGTCGGTAGTTTAATTATGTATACTTTTGTCTCTTGTTGTTTTGTGTGTTTAGAAATATAATTATTCCATTAGGGTAATGGAATAATTATATTTCTAAATCTCCTAAGTGTTTCTAATTGAGTTTATTCCAAGGCAGTTATTCCTCCAGCCAGCGATATGTATAGATTAAAATATTCATAAAGATTTTATTACTGACATTGATTTAAAAAATAACACGAGCACGTTCTAACTATTTCTTTTCCTATCTTATTTCATTTAAATCCTGTACCCAGAGTGGATGCAGAAGGTGGTGGATCGAGAACAGTGGCACACATTGGGAGAGGCCTATGTCCAGCAATGGACTGCAATACGCTAATTGATTTCATTTTGATTGATCCAATTTAGTAGACAATATCATTTATTTGTTAATAATATTCATTGTAGTTGTTCCTTAGATTTTCAAAATAATAAATTCATATTATCCATCGTGTATCTATAACAATTAACTACCTACATGAATACACAACTAGGTGGTTAATTATAAATAGATAATAGCTCATAGAAATACAAACTATGAGCTATCGTTAAATTATGAATGTAGCTTTATACGTGTTTCATAATACCATTATAGCAGTCAAATGAACTCTTCGTTAAACTGTGATTAACTTTACTTGACTATACTTAGATTGAGTATAGTCTGTGTTATTGCTTTAGGTTCCTTTCACCCTCGTTATAGTAATTTATGAAACTGTTGCATAGTAAGGGTCCTTAAAATACGAGTGTGAGTTAAAAAATAAACCGTTGGCGAATTTTTTATAATATCACACGAATAGGTATTTTAAGACCTAATTATGTGCAGTTTCACACTAGGTACGTTATCTAATCACATGAACTAATAAATATAATTTGCTTAAAATGACAGTAAAATTTAACGCGCACAAGTTGAAAGCTCATGCGCGTTGCGTGCGTCCACAGATTATGTAGAGAAAAATGTATGACACCTTGGGTCCAGCTGAACAAACAAAAAAAAGCTGTGTCGTGAAAGAAAAATGTTATACCTATTATGATATAGTTGCCCATAGAAGACCTGTATCTTAATGAAATGTTTTATATTTATTTCGATACTCTGTGCGTAAATACTGTCATTAAAGTATTGTTATTAATTTCATAAAGTTGACATTTCAGTATGAGTGTAGATTAAAAACTTCAACTTTATGCTTGTTAATTTTTGGTATTGATGATCCTCAACATCAATACCATAAAATAAGAAGTAAAATGTTATAAAAAATTGTAAGTAAATTGTGGAATGGTACAAAATACACGCATGAGAAATTTGCCTTAAAAAATATAAACTTAGTTTTCCACCGATAGGTTGCACTAGCAGTATTTGAATGATTATATTGTATTTTTATCGCCTGGTATTATATTTTCATAATTTTACACCATAATATGTATTTTGTAAACTCTAAAATTTGTTTTCTTTCGTTATTACAGTAAGTTGGTACAATAGCCAAAGAAAATTTTTCTGAGGCCCTGTGTTTTTGGGTCTACTATCCATAATTTTATTGTATAAAATGAAGCTTATTGTGCCCAGAGCATTATAATGATTTGATTCACACCTCCTTCATTACAATCAGTTCCGTGTCTTAGGAGCTACAGTTTATCAGATGTTGGCTAGATTAGACCTTGAGAAAGGACATAGGCTATATTTGGTCGCGATAAACGACATCCACGCGTCGATGCCGCGGACAAAAGCTACTATTACATGAATCAATTTATTCCATTCATTCATAATTATTTTATTTCTTTCAGGATTTTCCATGTTTCATTGTAGGTAAGTATCTAATATGATATTAAAAGAATATTAATTGACTAATTAGAGTGTACATACATAATTATATATATATTATAGTCACGTACCTACGAAAGACTTTTTACCTACCTATCTCAACTAAAGTACTTATTATTAATGGTTAGTACTAGCTTAGCTATAATAACCTAGACGCCTAATCGCTTTATAACATGAACGCAAGGTCATGAGAGCTGCGGACATTACCGAATTCAAGTTCAAGAACTATGGAATTGTTACTATAGCTAGTGCTTTTGGCTCAACGTAAATGGCGGCACCAGTAATGCAAACAGTAATATTAAATCATTGCATGAAAGGAGAATGTTTTGTGTCTGTATGTTAGTTAGTTCACGCGATTACGTAATATTTTTCAAATTTCAACTATGACCTTATTTCAATGATTTTTTACTGAATCCAATTGAGTAAAAAGTCATTGAAATAAGGTCATAGTTGAAATTACTAGAAGGTAGTATTCATTATGAAAAAAATTAGGTACGAATCGTAATTTTGTGAAGATATAATGGATTGATATGGATCGTACGAAATGTAGCACATTGGGAGAGGTCCAGCAAGGGACTGCAGTGGGCTAATTGATTGATTAATTGTTATGTCACTATATATCTACACCACTGACAGCATAACAACTCTCCAGTGAGCTCTGACTACCCTGCTCACCACCGGGAACACACGTAGGTAAGTATGTAATGTCTGTGCATTACATAACAGGCCTCGGGAGGCATTATTTACCTGCTACTTATCAAATAAATCATTACGTTTCATTATTCTTTTTTATTATAATACAATCATTGCTTATCGTGGCATTAAGTATGTATTTTTTTAATCGTGTTTGTTTTCATAAAAATAATTATTATTGCTACTTGATATGCTACAGATAAGCAAGATTCAAGTTGTGAATACCAAATTACGTAAAGCTTCTAATTACAGCGTAGTAGCCGTGATGTTCATAATTATATAATTGTTGTGAGGCCTAAAGTCCTTGTGGTTATGTAAGAGGCTGAGTAACGTTTTAATTACACTAGAATAGTTTCCTAATGTACTCCTACAATACTTATTGCCTGATTAATATTATTATAACGAAATAAACTATTATTGGGTTAACTAACTGAGTGTGGCGGTGTCATCTTTTTTAACAAGAAGTACTTCGCGGTTTCCCCATTCCAGTTGTGCCCCCCGTCCCCTTTCAGTACTAAGCCTACATTGTTAGTAATCATAATAGTATCTTAGCTAATAAGCCTGATATAGTGGTGATATATCGATTAGAGCGTCTGCGTCTCGCAATGAGTGTTGATATCATAATTCCTCATGACGAGAATTTAACTTCCCGTACTTTTTTCCCGAGGTCACGAGCACCTCTGCAGATGCGTAGTGCTGTTGCTTCCTTGGCAATATTTTACCGTCTCTACCAAGGTGAATGGTCTGATTAGCTCTTCTAATTATTCCTACCCTCTCCTTTCCTATACAGAACATCACGAGCAGGGCTTAGGTGTCACCCATATACGGTGCAGTATATTCCTTCAAATCAAGCGGTCCGGTGACATTTTTCTTTGTCGCACCATTAAGACCTGGAACCCTGTCCCGGGTCCTTTAAGCGGGGCGTAAAAAAGCATCTGCTGATGCCCTCAAGCTGAGTACCATCATTGTTAATATGGTACGTGTATATAATGGTGACCCACTTTCCTTAAACTTTGCCTTCAGCTTACCATCAGGCGAGGTGAAGTTGAATTGACGTGTCCTATATGAATAAAAGTAGGATAAAAAGAAAGATAGGATAAAAACATAAATAAGGGAAAGAAATCAAGTACCACCCATTTGGATTTAGCTCATAAGATTATGACTCATTGTGAGGAGGTTCCTATCTCTGGAGCCCTAACCACCGGTAGCTTGATTCGAGTAAACGATGGGGTAATTTTTATACATTAAATTATCTTAAAATATTTTTTTTCTTTTTTAATATACTAAGTATTATAGCTGTTGTCGTTACCAAATACATTAGGAAGTATATCTGACTATAAACAGCGATTTACATTTCGGACAAGGCAGAATAATATCTATAACTTTAGGCAGGTATATTACCTTAACCGTTATTACTTTGCGATTTGACAACAAAATATTCACGTAACTTATTTTTCTACTTCTAATTCTATTTTTGCCTTTTTCTTTATTTTCTACTATTGTGACGTGTGCTGTGCTGACTATGCATAGTCAGCACAGCACACTTTCTAGTTCAATTTAATTTCCTCATATTATAATTATATATTTTAATTATAAATACTTTAGGACTAAATTTAAACTTACGACGTGACTGCCATTTGATCGATGTGCTGTAAAAATAGGTCTGTAAGTACGTGAATACCTAGTGCATGACTTCATTGTATGATATCATCAAAATAGTCTTGTAGCTAACTTCAGTTATAAAGCATAAAAATGGATCAGCATAACAGGGACATAATTTAAAATACAATATACACACACGTACCTACATACCAAAGACGATTACTTATTGCACATAAAGTCAATAGCTACTATTGAATTAAGTAAGTACTAAAACGAAAGTATAAAAAAATATTTCAAATCTTTTTATTATAATTAAAATTATCTATTCGAGAATCATAACAACATTTATATAGACAGATACTGTTTATATGTTTATATTGGTAGGTCTATGCATCTATTTCACAAAGAATACAACTATTCTTTTTTATTCATATATATATATTCATTTATTTTTACTCTTTGTATGTATTATACGTTTCTCTTCGTTCGGTTACAATATAATATTTTAAGTACGTAGGTATAAATTGAAGTTTTACCATCTATGTACAATGGAGCGTGTGTAAAAACTACCGTGAATAATGAACAATGCGAGTAAAGGCTATCGTTTCGCATTGCATGTTTTGCGATATAGGAAAAAATATCGAAGGGGCGCAGAAACTAATTAACTTCGTCTATTTTTTTTATTCAGAACATAAGTATATTTAAGAATATTACTTAGGTTTTAGTACAGATAAAATGTACATAATATTGAAGGATACCACTAAGCCTTAAAACATATCGTAATTAAATTACATAATTATCCTATTGTCACAGGGTAGCCTTGTAGCACCTTATAGCGTCGCTGTTGCTGTTCAGCAGCCATGTTAGCAAAACGTTTGAATCAGAGTATAAAATAAAACAAAAAAACACCAAATGGTAAAAATGGTTATTTCGATTGTAACATTCGCATTACCTTTCGACAATAGCAATTCCTTCTTATTTTATTTTGTTCTTCAGCATTATTTACGAATCTTCGACCTAAATCATTTACAATATTTTACCGTGGTTCACTATATTTACATCATTATTTACAAACTTGTTACAGAAATTCGGGGAATAATTTCGATGGTTCTATAAATTGTTTTACAAGGAAAACATATTTCTTTATAATAAATACAACCAAAATGTTTGTATTTCCAATCGGTAGATTTAGATAATAATATAAAAGGCAAGCGGCAAAAAATACTATGTTAACAATACATATCAATGGGAAAAAATTGCTTTTGACTGGGTTCAAAGTTCGGAAGCATTGACGCTTGACGGTAAACATTTCTGCAATAACAATAGATAGTCTTCCCTCAGATTAACTCGTCTGCGTAGCTTTATTTTCTGCCAGGCTCATATTTGACGTGATAATAGTTCGTAGAATTAGTTGTTATAAGTTAAATATACGAAGCTGAAGTGTATTTTATAATAAATAATTCTACGAACCGTATCATTTCCAATAAAAGATTGGTTTAATTAGGGTCAGATGAGATAACACGATATTTACTAAACAACTGCGTTGATTCAATATTATGTTGACAGTTGGTGCAGATCTTTGGATATATGTTATCCAGTCAACTCTAACAGCTGAACAGATGTGACTGAATTTTGGTACGGAAATAGACTTTAGTCTTTTTATACTGGGAATAATTTCCCATATTTCCCATAGGATACGGAAACGGGATTAAAATCCCACGCAAGCGGAGCCGCGGGCAACAGCTAGTGTTTCATAAAGGTGTTAAACTAGATATTGTAAATTGGAAAATGTTTATACGAATTCAGTGAAATATGAAGAGTTAAAACTTTTAAAACTGTTATAAGTATGTACCGTATCTATATACTATTTTTTTTATTGCGGGAAATTCCCACGGATGCCCTTCCTCCCCCTTCGGCTCCGAAGGGGGAGGTTATGTCGGACTCGAACCGACTAAACCGCGCGCCGTCTGTGGGTCGATGTGCTAGGCCGAAGGTGAGGTTGTCTCGTGACATATCCCTCGCACCCCGGCTGACCCAGGGCCATTCCTCTCGGTCTGGCCCTCATCGGGAGGGGGGACCACGCGGTCCCCGACTCGCCCCCGGTATGGGGGGGACGGGGGACGCGCGTTGTCCTACGATGCGCGCCGCCGCCGTGGCCTGCTTCTGCTAGGGTGACGAGCGGCTCCACCCGTCACCCTCAGGCCCGCGCTCATGGGGGGCGGAGGTCGGTTTGCGCCCTCCGACGCCCGAGCCGCCTTCGAACTACCTACCGTATCTATACCTGAATTCGCAAATAATACGATAAAGATTACGTATAGGTAGTATTGATAATCTAAATTAAGTTTAAGCCTTCATTTGTATTCTGATCTTATCAAATTGTTTGTATAAAAAAATGGTAAGTATTCATTGTTCGCTAGTTCTGTTTTTTATGTCCGTCACTTGGCTTACAATTTATAAGCCAGTGAGCAAAATATGGAATATAAATATAAACTATTGTGTTCTCGAAGCAGTCAAGTCTAATTCCAAGAAACCTGACCGAGGCCTTTACTTACAATCAAAATCAGTTCACTGAATACATTATCTGCGTTGGAAATGTTAGCTTTGCAAATTGCTGTTCATCACATTTGGCTGCCTTGTGTTCATTTGACTCCATCGGTTACAATGCAAATTGTTTTATTAAATAATTCGTTTTGCAAACTAATTTGAACTTTTGTTTCAATAAATTGGAATAAATATGTTTACTCTTTTTTACTATCCTGAATAATTCTAGAATAATTAAAAAAACAATTTGGTTAATGGAGTTAGACAGATCTGTTGTAAATTTTTACTAAACTAAAGTAAAATTTAAATTTCGATTATATTATATCTAGTTTGGCTTATTTATTTTTTTTAAAGTCAACATAAAATTTCTAAAGTTTAGTTTAGTGCACATTTACCTTCCTATTGCATGCAAGGTGTAGAATAAAAGATGGTGACCATAAAGAATTGTACCTTAATGATTTGCTGTCCTGGGTCAGAGAAGAACACTTCCTTAACCCGCTTCTTGAGTGGGATGGCATTGTACTCAGCTTTCTGCTGCCATATCAATCTGTTGTTGAAACTTGAGCCCACAATCAGATCTTTACAATAGCTTGAACAAACAAACGACAACAGAACAACAAGTAATATCGGTGCGATCTTCATGTTGAAGTAGAGTAGCGTGTGTATAACGTGTTAGGTAATGTTGCGCGGTCAGTGGATGTCGGTCGACTGGTTAGCTTGCCTTCGCGTAGTTGATAAAAAACTTGTTAACCTCAAGCATGAGTAACGAAACCGCTGCTTGTGACCTGTCCATATAAACTTACCTATACTACACGACAAATAATATTGATTTTCCTTGTGTTGCTTTTACTATGTGACTCACGTTTGATAAATAACAACTAAGAATCTTTGAATCATTTATAAGGCCGTTTGTTCAATGTAATATATAAATAAACAAAATTTTATTACTTAGTATTAAATTAGAATCGAAAAATATTTGAGTGTTTCGATGTCAGCATGCTTTAACTGCTGGTAAGGTCGCACATTAGATATTCTTGTTGACCTTTTAGTAAGTAAGGGGCTGCGATATGTGATTTATCCGTCAAGTAACATGGTCATCAAATTACACGCTATTCTGGTTACCAAATAGCAATATTGCTTTTTCCTCATTTTTGGAATAAGATACTATTCAAGCATCATCAAACACGATACACTAGTGGTTGGCGTTTAACGAGGTTTATGCTATGGTAACCACCTCTAATCAAAAAATTAAATGCTGTAAGTGGAAAAGGGTAAATAAGAGAATCCTGGCCCTTATACTACCGAAATCAACCCACTTCTAGCACAAGCTATTTAGCTTACTTGGAGGGGATAGAGGGAATTTTAGTATCTTCGATGATTTCAGTAGATAATATTCTTTTCAAAAAAGAAAAAGACGAAACGAGGCACAGATTATTCGACGCATTTTTTTCTGATTCCTATGATATTTTAAACCCATTTACTCACGCCATTTTTTCTACTGTTAAAAGTAAATTTTAGTTACTTACAGTAATTTGTATAAAAAAGACGTTTGTTTTCCACTATCGAAAGTATAAATTAAAAGACCAAAAATTTATTTTCTAAACTTTTTTTATTTTGTAGTTACCTACTTTGCGTTCAAGAAAATTTAGGTGATCAGTGATCACACTCAACACTGTAGTCACTTAAATGTCTTAATGGATGGAGATGACGCTGATGAGCTGTAGCAAATTGGCATAATTCGATAATAATTAAATGTTTAACCGAATTCAAAAAGGAGGAGGTTCTCAATTCGACTAGTATTTTTTACTAATCGAACACGGCTTTTACCGAAACCAAAAAATTTATTCCTCTGCAATCATCTTAAAATCTTTCTTTTTCTTCATCATTAGATACTTACGTTACAATAACTTAAATAATATTTTTATTTAATGTAACATATAATATGTAAGTACATGACGCATTATCGCTATTAGAGTAAAAGCCCCGATCCCAGTGACCTCTATAAAGTGTATCTACGTAATGGTTGCTTGTGTAATATAATTGAAAGATATTTCATACATTTCAATTCATTACTTAGGTACATTACGTAGAAAAGACATTATCAATATAAGAGTTCCATAGGTTCGTCAAAAGGAAAAACGCAGCTTCTATAGAATCATTTGGTTGTCTGCTTGTCTATCCGTCTATTTGTTTGTCTGTCAGCCTATCTGTCAAAACTTTTATACCAGGAACGCGTAGCTTTGCACAAAACTACGGAATCACAATCAGAATGTTCAAAAGTTCAGTAGAAATAAGAAATATTTACGAGTAGATACAAAATCACATGTAGACATAAACTTGCTATTGTTTACTATCAGGCGAACCAAACTAATAAAAATGTATATTGAATTTATTTGAGGCTTTGTCTTCGGTGATATTATACATTTGATGTTGTTATTATGTAGTAGTGTAGTGTGTGTATGGTGGTGAGTGTATCTAGCGGCAGAAATAAGTTACAATAACAGTGAATGAGTATGACTATAATGACTAGATACTAATAATGCTACAGTCGAACTGCTCCTAAAGAAGTTCGGCATTTGCGGTATTAACCGTAAGTAATAGGTACGATAAAATTAATAAATTATCAATTAAACATGTAAGTAGGAATAATTTTAAACTAAATAAGTATGTCACAAATTAACAATAATTTTAGCATGAAAAATGTAAACTTGAACAAATTTTCATCCAAGTCAAGTAAATAAAACACATAGGTACATACTTCATTACTCATTACACTACTTGTTTAGCATGCCTATCATCTGAAATCGTCTGGTATAGATGATAATAATACAATAAAAATTTAAAACAATAAAACTAAATGAATACAAATATATAAAATGATAGCCACCTGTGTGCAGCCTCAGGGACCGCTGACGACATGCTTTTAAATAGAAAACTAATAAAATCAAACACAAAATAATATTGAATGCAATTTTGAAGCAACTCGTATAAATAGATATATAGAGATAGATAGTTCGTACGAGTATCGGTAGATGGTTTCCACCGTCGCCCCAAGACGGTTGTATAGGAGAATTTGGATTGCCTCAGGCGTAGCTCGGTAGCTCAGGTCAGAGCATTCCCCCTGTAAGGGAAAGATCGCGGTTTTGAGTCCCGCCTAAGCTATTCGCTTTTTCCCATCTTAATCGATTTGAACAAAGTAATATTGTTAATGATTAAACAAAAATTTGAATTCAAAAAATCATTGCGTTGTTTGAGGTCAATACGGTGGCATAGTTACAGGCAAATATGACCACAAGTTGCGAGAGAAACGAGCCCTTGGCGCGCGCGGATTTGGTTTATATAATAGTTGCGTTTACATGTGCATATTGGAACGAAGCGAAGGATTTACCACGCGCCAGTACAAACTGTTAGTTTGGAACGAATGAGTAAACGCTAGGGACACGCCGGGAATGACAGTTCGATCTGGAGGTTGGCGCGCAGGCATCGCTTCACAGTTTTATCCACGCTTACGTATAAAAGATATTTTCGCTGACAGTTTCTCATTACTGTATTTTGCTCCATAATTTTTGGACGTACCTTTTCCAACAAACTGCCGAAGTGATAACCATTTATAAGTAGGTTATTTCTGAAATCTTCTGGAAACATTTCTCGTAATTCTTTTACCTTTGGTATGAGCCCATATCTTCGCCTATATTTCTTTTTCCATATTCGATGTCTTCTGGTGCTTTCCAAACTGACTACGAACCCAGCCAACGCAACTACCACGTGGGTGGGGTTCCATTTTAAAACACCAGGAACGTGAAAGTCTACTATTCTGAACTGAGGCCATATTTTTATTTGCAATATATCACCACAGTTTGATCCGCAGTCCAAACTGACAGATAGAATCGATGATATGGAATGCAGTCCCGATTAAAACTGCATGTGTAAATGCCGCTAATCTATGATTGTGCTCCTCTGCCGCCATTGGATTCTGAGCTTTCCTTAAAGGAGAGCCAAAAACACGTTTTGTGACGTGACTGGGGTCATAATATATGCCTGTAACTAGAGATGGTTATGACTGAATGCAAAACTTACAGAATACTTAGATGGAAAGCTCGAAACCCTCCATTCATTAGGCGTATGTTTCAATTCGACTTAGGTCAATTAACAGTATATTTCGATTTCATAGTTGAGCCCTCGCCCTCGTCCTCGGCCACTCCTTAACGCGAGCTTGACTTGTGATGAGCCCACACCCCGACTGGCAATGAAGGCGATTGCATTATTGTTTTCCAAATCACGTGCAACTGGAAAAATGAGAAAATAAAATATAAGCTCTAAATATGTATATTATTTGTATACATTGTAAACTTTTAAAATGACATGTATTTTTTATTAATAAAGTGGAAATGCCTTTTAGTCTCAATAAAGATATTCTACCTATAAACAGGTATACTTCATTAAAAGCAACAGCAACTAGTTCTAAATGGTATCTTTCTTACATCAATTATAATTATTTTGTGTTAACTTTAAGGTATGATTTTAAGTCAAGCCGCGTAAATTTTACGTTTGGGAAATTTTATCAATTCAGAAAACCTTACCCACATTACAAATAATATAAATTTTAGTCATTTGTTTCAAGTCTGATAAAATAAACAAACTGATAAGCTTTGAATCATTTTATAAGTCCGTCTGTGCCATGGAGAAGGAAATGATAGCGGAGATGTTACAAGGGAATCGAGTCGCGAGCCTTCCATATGTCAAAACGACTCAATTGGTCTGTGACGTCACCATCCAGTTCTAGTGAAACGTCCTTGCGTTCGGTTGTCATTTTTGGTCAAAAGTTCAAGGATAAAAATAGCTTTAACCTGGTTTAAGAATGAAGTGTACAGTACAAGGATGTACAAAGTCTAAAAATAAACAATTTCAACATTTTAAGGGTATAACATTTCATCAGTAAGTCCACTATATTTAAATTTTAATTTTTCCGAAAAAAATGTCTTAACAGAACCATCTAGCGTAGAGAAGAAATAAGTAACCTAGTCTGGCATGTATACTAGTTGTAATAATAACTCAATTCATTTTATGAAGATGATCACAATAATCTCGCCCGACTTTATTAGCAATTTCAAAAATGTTATATTATTTATTAAATGGAATATTTTGCTAAAATTGAAAATTAAAGTAAAAAAAATTGGGCCATCTGTCGGTATAAGGCCAAATCATTTAGCCCCCTAAATGATTTTGCTATAATCCAAAAGATGGCCTTATTTTTGAAAATTATTTCCTTAAAATAGATTATTCTAGAATTCTGTGTAGCGCTTAGTGGCGAATAGTCAAACTATATAACAAAAATGACAAGGTCTGTTTCTGTTCGGTTTCGCTATGACGCACTAGATGGAGTCGTGGACGAGGTATGACGTCATGCCCCCCGCGTCTCTTTTCCCACCCGCATTTGGTCACGCGTTTTTCTTAAGAGAAATTCGACTGTGGCATCTCCGCTACTTAATCATATTCTGTCCTCCGTGGTCTGTGCAATGTTGGCATAAATACACGGCATTTTAAAATTTGTAGTTAAATTAAAATTTAAATATTATATTGAGTATTTACACTGCTGAGGTCACACATTACTAGTAGCTATTATTTGTTCATCAATACAATCAATTGCATAAACAAGAAGCCACAGTAGACCAGCACATTATACAAAATTCTGATTCACTTAAAATAACCATGATTGAGTAATTATTTTAGAATATACTGCTTTCGGGCTGTTTGGCCGTGGTCCATTTGAAACTTGCGTTTCGTCGACGCAGTGATCGACGAAACGTCTGGAACGCAAGTTTCAAATGGACTACGGCCAAACGGCCCGGAAGCAGTATATTCTACATGCAACGCCGCCCGTGAAAGCCTGAAGACTTAAATGAGTAATTATTGTCGCAGCTGTCTATCTCCTGCAAAGAGCAATAAAATATTATCAATTGAATCAATACAACTTTGATTCTCACGTTTTACAATCCCAAAAGGAAAGCCTCGTTGATTGATCGATAGAATACGATTAAGCAGGTGAGGTTGACTTAGGTTCCGAGGAAGTTATTAGGGGAAACATTCTCAAACTATAGAATGATTTCCCTGCCGTGATTTTCCCAAGCGACTATAATATCCCACAAAGGCAATAGATGATTCTTACAGGATCGGCAGCACGAGTCTTTCGCCCCTGGTGTTGCTTAAGTCCACAGGCCACGGTAACCACTTCCCATCAGGTGGGCCGTGTGTTATTCTAACTTAGGTATTTAGGTACATCAGTATTATAACTTAAAATAAGTAATTAAAATATTAAAAAAAAAAACAAATGCACAATAAAAAAAAGATACCTACCGACTTCCATTTATAATATTATAGTATACACTTATATAGTAAGTAATATATTATATTGTATATCCTGGGCTTGTGAGACTTCGGTGCAGATTTGATAAGCCTACTGATTGACGGATAAGGTTCTAGGGCAGATTTTTTAAACCAAATCATGGGTATTAGGTGTAGTGGAGTGGTTGGTGCTTGGTCTGTAACCTCCATGCGGTGCACCTAGGGCAACAGAGATGGCAGCGCTTCTCTCACGCAGGGGAGACGCTGCCGCCTATGGCCAAATCCAGCCGAGACGAGAGTTGTCCTGTAGAATGCCCTCTCCACGGTTTCTTCCTTGCAGAGGGTAATGTGGAGAACAGGCAACGGGTAAGCCCACTCTTTGCCTCAGTCTCCGGGCGCCTGGGTGAGATTGGTTCGTCCGTCTGTCACCTCAGCAGAAGTAGGGCCATCGCAAGGGCGCGGCGCACCTCTTTCCTTGTGGCAGTATGGCGCCATCTCAAAGCCGTAGATGGCCCAGGGTAATTATTGGGTAATCTTATACTGCGTTAATTGAGATTCAAGACAGCGCGCAGTTTCAGTACGTTCGAGATCCATAATCACCCTTGATGGCCGGCGGGGATGTTGTTCGTGTGGATTTGGCCGCACGAAAAAATAGCTATGTAGGGAAGCGGACACCGACAGCAAGCTTTTAAGCGAGTAAGATTGGCGCACGGTTAAAAAATAATAATTTTAAGTTGATTTCAATCGCGGGCATCTAAATTTTCTTAAAAAATAAGAAGAAACTATAATTATGCATAATCAAAAATATGATAAAAATCAAACTGCATAATATAATATTAGGTCCTTACATATGAAATTGGCGTTCTATATGGAAAAAGAAAAGCTCTTTTTTTTCTAGTTTTTTTTTATTTGAGCATTCAAAGTATGTACTGAGTTCGGGTTCGGCGACTAACTCCACAGCTTCTTCAGGTATTTAAATTATAAGACAATGAGCTGTAATTTTAATAAATTTATTCCTAATTATATCACTAATAAACGAGTTTTATGGGGTTACGCGAGGTTTCTTTAATTTTACTCATGCTTAAATCTTAAATCTGCTCAATGATTGAGCCTGATACACTTTATATTTTCTTCATTCTTCCTCTTGAAGAACTCTCAATCCTTGAACACCAACTGACCCGAACTGTCTGCCATCGCTTGTTTTTTCCTAATTTCTTAAATCAAATTTTATTCATGTGTTTTATTTTTATACCGCCGTGCTGGCGCGTGGTGGCCAGGTAAGTAAATATAGGTAAGGTTCGACAAAGAAGTGCGAACACTTGTAATCTATGCACTTTTGCCATTTTCTAGACTGTTCATTGATTCCTTTGCTGAAAAAATTGTGCAAGCGAGAATCAACAAAATATTGAAGGCGTAAAAAGTGGTAATCAGTTGGAGCAAGGTCCCGGGAGTAAGGTGGGTGACTAAGACATTACAATCCTAGTTCCTCTAGTTTCGTCACCGTTTTTTGTGCAGGTATAGCGTTGTCTTGAAGCAGCAGTAGACTAGAGCAAGTGTAATTCATAAACAGAGTCTCATAAACCAAAACAAAGTCTCTGTTAAAACGTCATATTTCATGTGCGAATTCATGTCAAAGTGATTTCACTACTTACCAAAAGAACAACAAAGAAACAAAATACAGTTTAACGGACCCAGAGAAAAAGGAATAAAACCATTCTTTGTAATATAGCGTAGATATACCTACCGTAAACTCTGGCATCTCCTAAGCGATTTTTCATGAGGTGTGCCGCGTTAATGTGTACAAACGCTCGGCTTCACCGGCATACTTTGCTTCTTTGCAGGAAATAAATTACCTATGCTTAGTACGATGGCTGGTGGAAGGTTGGACGGATTCGCTTTACACGAAATTCACAAACAAGCCCTCGATTCTGCTAAAGTAAAACCATTGTCATACCACAAATACTGCAAGAATGGAATGAAATTTTAGAGTTTATTACTTAAGACTTAAAGTGTAAAATTAAATGAAACGTGATTCATTTGACTTATTCATTCACTCTACAAAAAGTCATTTAATTTTAGACCTTAACAACAGGTCATTTTAAGTCTAAAATGAAATGAATTATTTGTAGTATTTGTGGCACGACAGTGGTTTTGCTTTAACAGAATCGACGCCTAGATAAGCCACCCCCTTATTTTAGTAGTTTGTACATTGTACACACTGACTATATTACTGACGATATCATATATTTTAGTTCAGCTATAAAGGCGGATTCCTCAGAGCGACATGCACGTTATATAATAAACTAATTAAATAGTTTGTTCGGTTGAGTTTTGAAACATTACTTACATATTTAAAACTTTTTAATAAAAAAATGTCATAACTGAAAATGAACCCTGAAGTACCTGCAGCATTGCTGTAAAAATAATTACGAGTATGCCAGGTTATTACTTTCGTTTTTCTGTAGTTGAAGTATGTTTTTTCTAATTAAATTGACTAAATTAGAGCTCTAGTTTGTATCTTGTATGTATTTTGAGTACTTAATTTATTTACCTCCATACACCTTCTCATACTTATTAATGAAGTGATACGAGTAGGTAGAGACGCATATTCTAACGTATGTCAACGTATTGCCGTTTGGGATTGAAAAGAAGGTATATGTTAAGTGTCTGTTGAGAGGGTATAGTTAAAATGAGAATATCGATTTTGTCGATGGAATGGGGATGCCAACGCAAAACTAATTGTAGATGGCAGCAGCATATGACCACACACCAATAACAACCGCATAGCTGTCGGATTTGAAGAGTCAAACATTGAAATCTACGTAGATGACAGCTAACGTTGGCCATTACGAGGCGCCCTCTGTAGGGATAAAAGCGCAGTCGGTAGGTACACAAGCTAGTTCACTCCCTTGATTTCAGGGAGTTTCGTAACCTTGTAATTCGAGCTGGCCATTAACGTGAAGTCCGTAATCTCTAACAGAGATTCAGTTACAATATTTACCAAATTGTATGTAAAAATCTAAAACATTTCAGTGATTAACTAACCAGAAACCTTTTCTTTCTTTGACGTTTTGATTTTTGATGAGTTGATTTTTTTAGGAACAGTACGTTCATAAAAAAACATAAATTTTATTTTTACTAGCTGCTGTATATGTTACCTGACAACAGCCTGCCATTTACTTCTATACTTACATACTTCACGAGCTTCCTTTACTATCATTAAACCTTTCACATAAGAGTAATAAGTAACTCTAATACTATTTATATTGTTGATTACAAGTGTAATCAACAATATAAATAGTATTAGAGTTACTTACACTTACAAATTCCACCAAGTGGTGGAATTTGTTGTTACACATATTGAGAACACTTGTACTTGTTCCACAGTATTCATTATTGAACCTGACCGGTTCGCCTTACGGCATTTTGTGATTATAATTTCTAAATTCTAATTTAAAATGTCTCTAATATTTCTTTTTGTACTTCCTGAGGCCATCACTGCTCGAAAGCAGCTTCTCCTTGTCGTTCACGAACGTCTAAAGGGTCTCTCTGCGCACGTTGCGATTATCTTATTACGCATGTGCTTCGCCCTCCCGAAGATCACCTACTTACTACGGACCGCACCAACTTGGCTTTGTCCCGAGGAGGTTGTGTCTTTCGACGATTCCTTGAGATTGGTGGTTGAGTCAGTGCTCAATGTCTCCCTGCATGATACACAGTGGAGCCAGGAGGCTCTGCCTATTTGATGTGGTGGTCTTGGGGTGCGTCGTGCACGTGATGTGGGCCTGCCGGCTTTTTTGGCTTCTGCGCATGGGGTTACGGACCTCGTCACTAGGCTACTTAATCCTAATGGTCCTAATTGTCGCTTTTGCGTTGGATGCTGTGACAGCCTGGTCGGCCCTCAACGCGGGAGCATATGTCCCTGAAGACATGCACCTTCAGCGGGCGTGGGATGAAGCGACTCCAGAGTCGATTGTTGGAGTGTGCATATGGGACCGATAAGGCTAGACTGCGGGCTGTATCGCAACCTGAATCTGGAGCGTGGTTGCAAGCGTTACCTTCACCTCATATGGGGACCCTGCTCGACGATGACTCTCTGCGTGCGGCGGTGGCTTTCCGCCTGGGATCTAAGGTGTGCGAACCTCATGTATGCACCTGCGGTTTCATGGTGGAAGCGAACGGATATCACGCTCTGAGTTGTCAGCGGTGCACTGGGAGGTTTCCACGTCACCACGCTCTGAATGATATCATCCGCAGGGCCCTCGTATCGGCAAACGTTCCCTGCGTGCTGGAGCCTCCAGGTCTGAGCAGGTCAGACGGTAATAGGCCAGACGGGCTGACTTTGGTGCCCTGGATGTACGGCAAGTGCCTAATTTGGGATGCAACTTGCATCAACACAGTAGCCGCCAGCCACCTCAGTCGCACCATTCACTCTCCGTCTGCCGCGGCGGAAGAAGCCAGCTCAAAAAAGACCATCAAATATGCCGAGTTAAAGCCATTGTACCACTTTGTGCCGATAGCGGTGGAGACCTTGGGGTGCTGGAGTAGGGAGGCCAAAATCTTCATAAAAGAAGTCGGAAAGAGGCTCATAGAGACAACTGGTGACTCCCGCTCCGGAGCGTTCCTGATGCAAAGGCTAGCCATCGCAATCCAGCGTGGCAACGCGGCGAGTGTGATGGGTACTCTTGCGCTGGGAACGGTCAGGGGCGGGTTATTTGATTAATTATTAATTTATTGACTAAATTGTATTTTGTATTGTGTATTTTATATTATATTTGACATTCAAATCTTATTATAATTTTATATTATTATTTAAAAAAATTAAATTCAAATACATAATATATTACTTAATTATTTTAAAACTTAAAATCTTAAGAGTAAGCTTATAATTATTTCCCCACATTTTAAGGAAAAAGTTTTTAACTAGTATACTAAATTTTCAAACTACCCACACAAGAAGAAAGTTAAATAACGTAATGTTTAAGACTAGAAATGTTCATAAGAATCAGTGTAAACCTGTGAAAATGCCGTAAGGCGAAACCGGTCAGTTTCAATTATAAATACTGTGGAAAAAGTACAAGTGTTCTTAATATGTAGAACTCTAATACTTTTTGTAAAATACAGCATGAGATACCCCTTCCACATTATCTATCTGCTAGTGAAACTCCTGTCAGCTTGGCTTAAGCCTAAAAATCGATCTAAATATTATGTTATCGACGAGAAATTGTAAATTGTTTTCATAAATATAATTGTTAATTTAAAGTGATGTTTGTTTATTACCGTTGTAGACGTAAATGTTTATATTTTTCTTGTCGTGATAGAAACGTAGATTCATCAATATAACCTTGACGAAATTCGCAAGAAGAGTTTGGGAAAAATTATCTTTCATGTCAACGAAGATATCTATTATGTCAGCATGAGTATGACATGGCAGCTTCTATTATTGATCTTTTTGGTTTACTATCAGATAAAATAGATTGAAGGTGTATGGGGTTTCACCAAGTCTATGGATAAGCTAATCTCACTTGCTAAACGGTACACACCTGCTGTCTGACAGATGAGGCTCCGTCGTAGCCTTCACTCATGTTTGAAATCGGAATATGTTTTGAGAAGGCTAAGGAAAAAGATTTAAAATTCTTTTGGTATTGTAGTACTGGTATTATGCTTAGTCTCTAAATTGTTGCATTTATATTAAGAATTTGCGTTGTTCTATTTTATTCAACGGTTTTATCCAGTTGGGACTGTTTTTTGGTGAGTTAAATTTAGTAATTGTTATCCCGTCCTATCGAATAATTTATCAGGATATTTAATTTACACCTTGAATATGATTTTAATTGATTTAAAGCTATTTAACAAATTTTTATATATTATACGATGTTATAAAAGTTTACTTTCCTTTCTTTCTTTTTAATATTTATCCACTATCTATAGGCACAGTTTAAGAAAATAATGCAAACTGTAATTTGGCCCAGATAGTTAGAACATGTGTACCCCGATTTAACTGAAATTTGCTTGCTTTAACTTGTCACAAAACAGCATAGGAACAGTGGCTATACTGAGTTTAAATTGCATTTTGGGAGTTTCGCAATGTTGTGGCTGCATGTGCGTGTCAGCTTTGTAGAATTAATAATATATTAAAATATATATTAGCTGTTGCCCATGGTTTCTCCTGTATGAAATTTTGATCATATTCCAGCTTTGAACTTACTCTAGGGATAAAAAGTAGCCATTAGTTATTTCAAACTATAACTCTAATTAATCTGTCATTTTCAAGGACTTTAACTTGAGCAATTGAATTTAGAAACAAACATCTAAACACCTTTTCGAACTTTTACTCTAATACTAGTAGGTAGTAATATTAATAAAAATAGGAATAGGATTGGATAGGAAGCAGAATAGAAAGATTAGCAGAATTGCGAAGTGAAATAGCTTAAGCTACTGCAATATACATTATATCTACTGTAGGAGGTAGGACACGACGGTATTTCCGTCCAATTGAGCAGTCCCACTGGGGAAGTACCTCTGCCCTACAGAATACCGCGGTCATAATAACCGCGCGTTGTGTTCCTGGCGGTGAGTAGGGTAGCCAGAGCTCACTGGAGAGCTTTTGTGCTGTCAGTGGGAAGACCAAAGGCTATTCCTGCTTTACCTTCTACACTTACGGCACAGAAACTCTCTGTGTTTACAGGGTCGGCAGTACGAGTGTGACTGAGCGTGTGTGAGTTGCACACGTCCAATAGGCCACGATAACCACTTTCCATCAAGTGGACCGTGTGCTTGTCTGCCCCTCAGTGGTATAATAAAACTAAACCACGTATGTTTTGAATTAAAATGTTCATCCGTCTCTTTTGAATTTTGTATTTTGGAGTCTGTCGGAGTCTGTTTCGTTCAGCTACTCTTTCGAGACGTAATGCCATCAAACCTCTAAACTCTGAGAGGAATACTTATGCCAGAGCCTCTTTCGTAAATCAGCAGGCGTAGTGACTAGCAGTTGTTTCACCATCTTGTTTATAAGATGTTCGTGTATAGTATGTAGAGTATTTGCAACCCAACTCATCGGAAGCGGTGCGAAAGACTTTTGTAATTTTTTTTTGTGTAAATTAGGTAGGTGCTAGAAAAGGTTGTCGGCTACTTTTGGTCATGATAATCAACGTCAACGAGAGCAGAGGCGCAGTAGCAGCTAGTGTTGATATAAAGCGTACTAAACAAAATGTCACCGGTATTTTTGGTACAGTTATTTTTCGTCCGTCAGGTGCCTATCTTGACTATTATTGTTGAAATCTAAGTAATAGAAAATAGCTTTTACTATTTTTATTTATCTAGTATAAAAAGTCAGTAGATACTTATAGTAAGTTAAATCCGGTATACAATCTCTAGTTTGACTGGCTGCCGTGTTAAAATTAGTTTGGATCGATACAGAACTATTTGAGTTTTTAAAGCACACATGAGCTCAATATTTTAATATTGCAGATTTTTAATTAACGTTGACACAAAAAAACATTGTCACAGTGTTGTTTTTGGGTTTAGAATATCGTTAACACAGAAGTGATGTCTCTGGAGTAGTAAGCATTCAAAATATACGATAACTGCTTATATCTATCAGCTTGGCATGAACTTAAAATCATACGATTTTGCAAGTGAAATTATTCTCAGTTGATCCCGTAACGCTGATAGTTACAATGATTAGTATAAGCAGGAGGGCACGATTATTATTCGGCTCGTGGCACGCCGTCACTCACTGAATAATCAGATTTTCCTCGTGGGTCGAGGTGACTCCTTCGAGATGTTATTAGGATGAGAAGTGGCACTCACTTACATTAGTATTATATGATTATGTAGAGGGTAGGTAAGGTGATAAAATATTAAATTATGTATTTCGTGCTACTATTAATTGTCAATTTATATACGTCAAGTAAATGATATTGATTTTGAATGTTGTGCTTGTCAATAATGTAGTGATATTATAATCAGTATTATAGTTGATCATGGTCAGATGGCCGCGGTAAATTTTTTATTTCTAATCATAATCACGATCGATGTAATTAGATTAATGATGATACAATAAATAAATAAGTGTATAATAAATAAATAAACAGTACACAATTTGAATTTAGTTAAGTATCGAGTGTTCTTGTGTCAGAAGTAGACAGAGCCAATGCCTGAGTGCCATCACTGCAACGCGAGTGAGCATTCGGGGCTGCATACGCTCACCGAGTGTGCAGCGTGGGAGACGCCGAAACGGGAGCTGGTGAAGGCCCTGGGAGTGAGAGCTCTGACGCACGGCGGCCGGTGCCTCCTGCGAGCAAGTAACGCTCGTGAAGGAGGCGGCGGGGTGGGAGCGAAGGAGACTAAAGGCCCGCGAACTGAAGGTACTCGAGCCTCAGAGGTCGATGAATGACCAATGAAGTCCATGAGCCACGGACCAGGGGGTGACGGGTAGAGCCGCCTGTCACCCTAGCAAAAGCAGGCCCGCACGCCTCCCCATAGTTACCGGGCACGACTTTATAATTGATTATTAATGATTTTTAATTTACGATAAATAAAATGGATTGGTCTTACTAAGGGATAAGTTCTCTCCGTATAGTTATTTCTACTGTAGCTAGGTATCTCTAATAACAAAATGGCGCTTGATTTTTTATGTAGCTATGATTAGCAAAAACAATATCTACATCTACACTTCTATTATAAAGAGTAAAGATTTGTATTTTGGTATGTTTGTAATGAAAAATCTCAAAAACTACTGCGCCGATTTCGAAAATTCGTTCGCCAATCAAAACCTACATTCACCCTGAGTAACAATAGGCTATATTGGATTTCCACGGGAACGTTTTTACCACACCCGTGCGGAGCCAGGGCAGAGCGCTAGTACTTAATAAAAAAATGTTCTACCACGATCTATTTTGATATATATTTGTAACACGTTAAAATATTTTCATTACACTGAATATTTTTAAGCTAATTATTTCTATTATTTGTTTTATTTATTCGAGGGCGATGTTGTAGTCTTAAAAAAAGACCATAATTTATTCACAAACACTTTGACCCTGATATTGATGTACCAACTTGAGGGGGTCGGCTCGTCGCAAGCAGGCAGAGGGCGGCGGCGAATCTCTGCGAAGCCGCTGGGATTAGCGTCAAACGAAGAAAAAGAGAGGCGGGAAATAAGCCGTAATCCATGAGACGTGACCTAAATTCTTCCTTAAACATCGACGATTTGATATCCTCGTGAAAACAATTTGATTTTTCCCTTTCTTTTCGAATTGCGCCCTTTGACAGTAAATTGGATTGATTCGTGTTTTACGCATGAGTTTTTGCATAATTTATCTACATATCCGACAGTATTTTTTCAGCTTACTGTACTAAATACATTATTTCTTTGATTCATCTTTAATCTAGAATCGATAGGTAAGTATTCTGCGTAATAGAAAAATATTCTTTGTGCCATTATTAAATACATTTTTTATAGGGCGGATGTATCTTCGGAAACCCCTCCGCCGGTTAGAGGGGGGGTTATGTCAGACTCGAACCGGCTAAAACCATACGCCCTCTTAGGTCATCAAATATGAGGTTGCCATTGGCATATCTCTTCCTCCCTAGCTGACCTGCCATCTCTGGTTTCGAGATTGCCCCTCAGTTTTCCCATTTAGCCCTTGAATAGGGCAGCGGCGCGATGCGCACCTCCCCCTGGCCTGCTTCTGCTAGGGTGATAGGCGGCACTACCTGTCACCCCCAGAATCGCGCTCAAGGAGGAAGAAGGTCTTTGAGCAACCTGGATTCGTGTTAGCCTATATAGATAAAACACAAAAAGAACTTATTGTTTATGTTTTCAATTTCAGAAAGTGGCCAGTTTGACGCATTAATTAAAATGTTAAAAAGAATTTGTAAATATTCCTTCACGTAATTAGACGGAGATATGAGTTAATGAAAATTTTTCCTTCCCTTTTATATCAATTAAAACATAATTATGTGTGTTAATAGAAATTATAAAAGTATAATTTAAAAGTAATGTCAGTTACATAAAAATATATAATAATAATAATATAATATAAGGTAATTTATTTAATAACATTTTAAAAGAAAAAGCACTTACGCATCCTTAAGTAATGGGTCCAAATCCTGTCCGCTATTATGTAAATTCTCTACTCACATAAATTATAAAATTAGTAATTGAACAGTATTTGTACTAAGAAACATAATTTACTTGGCTGAAAAATTTTTGAAGCATACTTCCGCTACATGAAAACCCTATTGATCTATTTAGCTTCCCTCAGATATGCGACATACTTCTCTCGTCTTCATTTTACGAATCAAGTTATTTGGTTCAGTCTTAGAAGATTGGGACATTGACATCTATTACATTGGGACCTAAACATAAACTGGCGAAATGTGGGTGCTAGCGCCTCTGCCTACCCCTTCAGGGATACAGGCATGAGTTTATATTATTATTATATTATTAGAAGATTGACTCAACGAAATGTCCAAAAACTAACATACCAGACCGCTCACCGTTAACATAGCAATCTGAAAGTATTATTGTTTTTTACCTATTTCAAGAAGTGTTTTAGTTCGTCTGGGTGTATTTTTGTGTGGAATGTCACCGATATTTCCATGATCTATGGACTGATTTAGGTATAACGAGTGTAACGGTGACAAATACTGACCCATTACGCTTTTATCAACTATTAGTAAAGTAGTCGAAAAACATTTTAGTGAACAAATACATTCCTTTTACAAAGATAATAATAGTATATCCCAGAACCAATTTGGATTTCAAGCAGACAAAAGTACAACTTCCCTATTGTCTCAATTCACAGATGACATAAATACAGCCCTGAATTCTAGAAAACATGTACTAGCTATATTCATTGATTTTTCCCGTGCCTTCGATACCCTAAATCACAACCGACTAATAAAAAAGTTGAGTAATACTGGTATACGTGGGCCCCTGCTAAAATGGTGTGAAAATTATTTGCTGGACAGATCCTACTGTGTAAACATAAATGAAACGTACAGTAAAAGCGTTACAGCTGACGTGGGTACAGTCCAGGGATCAGTGCTTGGACCTCTCCATTTCATTGCATATATTAATGATATGAATAATGTTATTAATTATAGTACTTCCTATCAGTACGCGGATGACACCTGTCTAGTCATTGCAGATAAAGACATTTCTGCAGCATTTAAAAGAATGCAAGTAGACCTAAAAAATTTAAATAGATGGTGCCATGACAATGGACTAGTTCTCAATGCCGAAAAAACCAAACTTATTCATATATGTTCTCCTTACAGCAAAACACAGTATCCTAAAAGTGAAAAACTGGTAGCTCACGAGGACTTATGCTTACATAAAAATAATAGTATTTGTCAATGCCCTACTATTGAAATGGTTGACAAGCATACATATCTTGGTATGATTATTGACAGCAAATTTAACTGGCTACCACAAATTAATCGAATATGTGAAAAATTAAAAGCTTTTCTTGCCAACCTGTACATCATCAAAAATAGAATTCCCTTTAAAGTCAAACTTATGCTGTATAATGCCCTTGTGGACTCCATTATCGGATACGGCATCACGAGCTATGGCAGAACATTCAAATCTTACCTTGACCATATCTTTCAAATCCAAACTAGAATTTTAAAAAACATTATCCCGTCGTCTAAAATAGATATCTTTAAAGATAATATCAATGAAATATATAAATACTGCAAGGCACTTCCAGTCCATACCAAGTTCACATTCTCTCTTCTCAAAGAAAATTTCTTTAATAAATCTTTACAAAATAAGATATCGCACAATATTCAAACCAGGAAAAAAATGAACAATAAATTGGAAACAGTCCGTGCAATAAATACCTATGGTGAAAGAACTACGAAATATATCATTCCTCGTCTATTGAATAGTTTAAATCCATCTTTCACACAAAGCATCAACAACATAAATTTAAAACGTAAATTAAAAGCACATTTTTTGAGCAGCCTGTAGATGCCTCGTGCAAAACCGGTTTTGCTTAGCCGCTGCAGTGGCCCGCTCGCTGCTTTAACTTAGCTATTACTTGTTATTATCTGAATGAAATTTCAATTGACCAGCATGCTAAATGGCGCACCGGACAAACCCCCAGTGGTTTAGGGTGTGTACACATTGTAGGAATCATTGTATTATATTTTAGAAAATAAATAAATTAAAAAAAAACTGATTTATTTGTTAAGTGCGTATTAATGAATATTTCTCTATTCCAAGGTTGCCTGAAAAAGATCGCATTTAGCGATAAGGCCGCCCATCGCATTTAACTATAATTACTGTTAATCCAAACTTGTTATCTCTTGTAATATAATGTTTGTGTACAATAAAGAGTTGTCTATCTATAACATTATATTCAGATATTTAATATCTATTTCCATCAATTCTGTCGCTAAGAAAGTATCTATTTATTACTTTACTACAAAAGTCCAATGGGTTTGTTGTCGAAGTCTTCTCGGGTCAAGGACGTATTAGGGACCATTTTGTGAGGCTATTATATAATACTAGCTGTTACCCGCGGCTCCGCCCGCGTGGATGTCGGTTATCGCTTAGTGTTGATCCGACGATATTGAGCATTAAAGTCTAAGATCCCAAGCGGTGCGATCGCACCGCGAGTCTATTGTTTACCTATTGTGTCTATTATTTACTCACTTGACAGGTTAAATTCGTCCCTTTACTCAACTTTGTCCTCGACTATGTACTTACCTCTGTTCTCGACTTTCTAATCGCCTCTATATTCGTCTCTCTACTCGACTTTCTACTCGTCTCTATACTTGAATTTATACTCGACTCTCTACTAACTTCTCTGTTCCCCTCTCTACTCGACTTTGTACTCTTCTGTATAGTCGCCTTTTCGCCTCTCTACTTGACTCTCCCCACTTGCCTCTATCTACTCGCACCTCTACTCAACTCTCTATTCGATCTCTACTCGCCACTACATTTATCTTTCCACTCGCCTCCCTGTTCGCCTCCCTACCCATCCTTTACTGCATTCTATTTGATTCTATACTCGCCTCTCCACTGGCTCTCTGGTCGCATATCTACTTGTCCCTGTAGTCGACTCTACTCAACTTTTGATCTCTACACGCCTATCCACTCGTCCCTATAACAATCTCTACTTGCCTCTCCACTCGCTTCTATATTTGCTTCGCTACTCGACCATGTCCATTCTGAAGCTCTAATTCACCTTTGTAACAAATTTTATGAGGACATCTTAAAAGAAATTCTTACTATTTATATTCACCCCCTTTTTTGTGCCATTGAAAAATTAGAAACTTTAATCCCATAGCCCTATTCCCCTTCCCCCCTCCCCTTTCTATCCCTTTTTTCACGATAAGGGGTGTCCATTTCCAAGCTCTAATCCATATCTATATCAATTTCATCAAGATATCTTCAAAATTGTCAAACTTACATACCCTAGCCCTATTCCACCCCTTCAACTCCCTTTTTCACAATAAAAGGTAGCCTTTGGCCATTGTCGAGCTCTAATCCATCTATATACCAAATTTCATCAGGATGTCTTCAAAACTGGCAAACAATCATCCCCTATAACCCCCCTCCCCCCCTCTAACCTCGTCTTTCGCGACAAAAGGTAGCCTATGTTCGTTCCCAAGCTTTAATTTATATCTGTACCAAATTTCATCAGCATATCTTCAAAAAAGACAAACTTTCATCCCATAGCCATATCACCCCCTTCTACCCCTTTTTGCGATTAAAGGTAGCCTATGTCCGTTCCCAAGCTCTAAACTATCTCTGTACCAAATTTCATCAGGAGTTCTTCAAAAATGATAAACTTTCATCCCAAGGCCCTAGTCTCCCCCTTCTCTACCCCCCTTTTTGCAATAAAAGGTAGTTTATGTCCGTTCCCAAGCTCTAAACTATCTCTGTACCAAATTTCATCAGGAAATCTTCTAAAATGATAAACTTTTATCCTAAGGCCCTGGTCCCCCCTTCTTCCCCCATGTTCGCGATAAAAGGTAGCCTATATCCGTTCTCAAGCTCTAATCTACCTCTGTACCAAATTTCATTAAGATATCTTCAAAAAAGACAAACTTTCATCCCATAACCATTCCCCCCCTCCCCCTCCTTCTACCCCTTTTTGCGATAAAAGGTAGCCTATAGCCGTTCCCAAGCTGTAAACTATCTCTGTACCAAATTTCAGCAGGAAATCTTCAAAAATGACAAACTTTCATCCCAAGGCCCTAGTCCCCCCTCCCTTTTCCCCCCTTTTCGCGATAAAAGGTAGCCTATGTCCGTTTCCAAGTTCTAATTTACCTCTGTATCAAATTTCATTAAGATATCTTCAGAAATGACTAACTTTCATAAAAACTTTCATCCCCTATTTCCCCCCCCTTAAATCCCCTTTCTCGTGATAAAAGGTAGCCTATGTCCGTTCTCAAGCTTTAATATACCTCTGTACCAAATTTCATCAAGATCGGTTTAGTGGTTTAGGCGTGAAAGCGTAACATACAGACAGACAGACAGACAGTTACTTTCGCATTTATAATATTAGTATGGATTTCTACGTTTTGTATGTGTGAATTTTTAAGAATTTTTGAGGTTGATCTTATGTCCTATCTAAATTAATATAATTAAAAATGTGTAGGTACTTGTAATAATAAAATGAAAGCATTTTAATGAGTGCATTTGAATACAGATAAAAGTTTTAATGAATAGCTTTTAGTTGTCCCTAAGTACGACATACAACTTAGAATCATTGAATAAAACTTTTGTCTGGCTTTCTCCTGTTTGATCTGGCTCTTCCTAAAAATAGCTGGGCCGGGTTATTTTGATGAGACTTTCACTGCCTCATAACTGAGGTCGCAGATCTAGTTTCATATTCAGCTAGTATAAAATAAAGAATTGTTGACGTTGATTTTATCGATATCGTTCGATTATATTGACGCACGTGAACTGATCACTCGGATAGATATCTTATAACCATCCAAACCAGGCAATCTAACCTAACCTAACTAAACCTTTTTTTTTTATTAGGCAGAAAAATTATATATCTGGGAATGTAGGCTCGCGCGGTTATGTGGGGCTATTACCACACTAAAACAACCGGCCGTGTGCCATAACGCCGCAACTTAGTCTAACCTAACCTAATCATCTAAACGCGCAGAGTAGCCTTTTAATTCAACCTATTGTTATACAAAACCAATCTCCGAAGTGAAAACGACAAAGGCATCGCTCAGGCATTATTCAACTTAACAACTGGTCTTACTACCTCAAAGAGGTAGCGCTATCGCAAGAGAGATTGCCCACGTCCTCCAACCCTTATTCACTTCTGACACATGTTATGTTTAAAGTGAATTATTGTTTCCATTTGCGAGTGCAAGTCGTGTACCTTTCCGCTGACGTCTACGTCCACAGTACCGATGTTCATTGCCTTTAGCTATATCAAAAGTAAAAACAAAAAACACGTGTGTAGAATATACTGCTTCCGGGCTGTCTGGCCGTGGTCTATGTGAAACTTGCGTTCCAGACGTTTCGTCGATCATTATTATCAAGTATAGGCTGACTTGCGACCAGTGATTCAAGACTTCGCATCAGTCGCACCTCAGCCGCCGACGAGGCAAGGTCTCCGAACTCGTCGTTGCCCGGACCTGCGCCACTGAAGATGTCGACCGCAGTGATCGACGAAACAGCAGTATATTCTACATGCAACGCCGGCCGTGAAAGCCTGACTTATAAAAAACGTGTGGTCTAAAAATCAAGATTCTCAGTATTACTCGGGTTACCTTACCAGCCCCTCTAGACAAGTGGCAATTCGCTAGCAGGCGTTTGATGGAATAGAATGACGAATGTATAGGATTTGCCGTATTTGATATGCGTTAACGACTGTCATTTACGTCAAATCCCATACATTCGTCATTCTATTCCACCAAACGTCGGCTAGCGAATTGCCACTTGTCTAGAGGGGCAGGACACGTGTTGATTAACGAACAGAATAATATTTTGGTGGTAGAACGGTAAAAATTAATGTTGTACATATTATGAAAAATAAATTTAAATTGTTGAAAAAACAATTGGAGTGTCCCTTATCACTTGAAGCCTACAACCTATTCTTAGACCTACCAAATAAAAAAAAATAGGAACAGTTTGATTACTAACATTGTGATATGAGAAATTTATGTTTTAGGAATATGTGTTCCAAATGTAATGTTATTTAAAATAATTGGTACGCGTTGGTGTAGCTTTCATTGCGAATTCAATCAGTCCGGTCGACCAATAGAGGTGTTGACCAATATATTTTCAGTGGAATTATGTTTTCGTGTTTTCATAGATAATATTATTATTTCCATTGAGCCCATTTTTAATTTAAAATTATCATCATTAAGTTATAACAAATTTCATACTTTAAGAATAAAATGAATTCAATTCACACATTAAGCGTATCATATTAGTTTAACGATAGCAGAGTACCTGCAGTAAAGATGAGGTCATTATACAGTACAGCAGAGTGTATGTAAAGCTGACTTTTTTATTGATAGTGTGTAGTTATTAAGGAAAGTGGTTGACGTGACCCATGGACGTCACTCTTGCTGCCGACCTTATAAAAACAAATAGTTCTGTGCCGTCAGTGCAGAAGACAAAGCAGGACAAGCGTTTGATCTTCCCACTAAAAGCATAAAAACTTTCCAGTAAGCTCTGGCTACCCTACTCACCGCCGGAACACAACACGAGGTTATTATGGGCGCGGTATTCTTTGGGGTGAAGGTACTTTCCCAATGGCTGATAGAAAGAGCAATACAGAGATTTGAGAAGAAAGAGAATATTGAACGAGGATTGAAAAGGGTTTGCTAAAGTGTTCGGGCACGTAAAACGAATGAGTACCGAACCAATATGTAAGGCAGACAGGGGTCAAGCTCGCTCTTACATACGGTGACCAAATTAATCATTGTATTAAAAAAAGTGTAGGTTTTAACCGGCGAGCTTTTCATAACAATATACAGTCTATCTGACAGCCCACCAAATCAAACTGTAGTATATTCTTGAGCCAGGAGAATTCCATTCCAGTGGGTAAGAGAAATGTATGTGAGATCTTCTAACGCTATCAGTTTATATATCTATCATCTAGTTCTTTGCTTGTTTACCAACTTGAAGATAAATGAAGTAACTTTTAAAATTGAATGGCTAGTATTTTCATGCTTTCACAAAATAAAAGATGAGTTTCTAGATGTAATCGAGCTAAATGTTAAAGAGCAGCCATTTAACTAAACCGCTTTTGTGAAACAAATGAAAACTACACTCCGGGGTTGCGTTTCTTTGTAAAATTATTCTTTGCTTTTTGTTATAGCTTGCTATCATTAGGGTTCCGTACGTTTGATACAAAATTGTTTTTATTTTTTATTTTTTCATGCTAAATATTCAAATCAATTTAAATAAAAAAATTGAATCAATTTAGGCGGGGTTTGAACTCGCGATCTTTGCCTTACAGGGGCAATGCTTCGACCACGGGTTCAAACCCTGCCTAGACCGATTAATTTTTTTCTGCTTAAATTGATTTGAAAATTGAAATATTTTTCGAAGATCTTTTATGACTCGCTATTACTATATCACTAGTCTATTATTAGTTTTAATATCAATAAGGTTATTGATTTTGTATATTCTATTATAAAATTGTAATTTAATTTTGTGTGTACATTGATTATCCAAGTATTGAGTTATTTCAAGTCAGTTAAATTGACGATTCTAAACCTAAAAATATTTATTTTTGAAATTCTTGTCCGTTTGACTGCTTGTTGGTAATGGACACGATAAGCTACCGAACGGATTATTATGCAGATTTTTTATTGGAAAGATCTTGGCCAGACCATTTTGTCATATATTTAATTGCAATTTGTTGGGTAGACCAGTTGCAATACGACCTAAAGTCATAGTAACCAACTTGTTAACTGAAGATTTTTAAAATATAAAAAAGAATGTATGAATCATTATCATCGACATTTAGACGTTATCCTGATTGCATCCGAGGGCGAGATGCCCTCGGAGCTCAAGGTCCACCTTTTGGCTCCGACTCCTCCACTTCGCATGATCTTGGGCGTCCATGGTAGTGGACTATTTGCACTTATGTCACCCTGCACGACGTCAAACTAGGACTTTTTGGGCCTACCCCTTCTAACTGGACCCGGCGGGGGTGCAATTGCCAGGCATTTGTTACTCACGTAGCCTGGCTGTTGCCGTAAAACGTGACCAAACCAGCGAAACCGACTCTCTTGCATATAATCTACGATGTCACGGACATGAAGGCTGCCGCGGATGCGAGAGGCCAGTCAGGTTGAAGGGGTAGGTCTATAAGATGATCATTAGGCCTGTCCTTTTACACGACCGTGAGGCGCGGCCGCTGTTGGAGCGACACAAGCTGGAGCTGCGTGTTACGGAGATGAAAATGCTGCTGTGGATGTACGGAGTCAATGCCCGACAGAAGCTTGACCATGAGAAGATGTAAATGATGCCCGACAGAAGCCTGAGCATGCGAAAATGTAAATGATACCATAAAGAAGCCTGGGTATGATAAGTACACTAGTCTGTCATTTACGAACACCAAGTTTATCATATTACTGAATAACTTCCAATCACTTTTAGTAAATATCAGGGCTTAAAGAGACATGTACCTCAATTGGAATCAAGTAATCAAACATGAATTTGGCGTCAAAGAGAAACCGAAAACCCCGATCAAAGCTGTATTTGAAATGTGAGAAAATAAATCTTAGTTCCATGACCATGACACGAATCCGGCTATCGAATATTTAATACGAGTAACTTTTGAAACGCTTTCACAATTATTGGAAAGGGCCGCAATGATTATTAGAGATTACGAATATGTGCACAAGCTGATATAATTCGTCCACGCTCTAAGCTATGTTTCAATAACCAATATCGTAGATTAAAGGGTTTTGGTTTGCGCATAATCCTTTCTTATTCCTTCGTAAATGGATATTGAAAAAATTTGATGGGCGCCTTTTTATCGGAAACTCTTTTTAGAAGTGCTCTATTTTGCCTCTCAGAATGACGTCGATTTAAGGTGAATGAACGAGCGAAATCCCTCTACATGGAAGAGGCGGTCCTGAAGAGGTGATGAGTTTATACAGTACCATTTAGTCGACGGCGCACCTTTGAACCAATAAATTGGCGTCAAGAATAAGCTTACTTACTTTTCAGCAATCTTTTATGTTCAAGTCACTTTCGTGCACGTAAAGGGGTGTCGTTTGCCTTCAGCTACGGCACAAATCTTTAGTATAAGTGGATCCACATTCAATTCCTTACATTTTTGTTCAATAACGTTTTGATAGCGGTGCTTTCTTTAACATAATGTAATTTCCAGATGTTCACTTGCGACTGGATTTTTATTCACAGAGCAATGAGATAATAATATACACGATTAGATTAAACACAAAAAGTTTTAGTGGTTTATTATATAGCTCTTTAATATTGACATCCATTAAATTGGCCATCAGGGTTCAAATAAATAAATCTATTTGATAGTATGGCAGGCAAACACCGAAATTGGCTACTGTGTCTAGAATTTCATTTAACGATCCCAGCTCGACAATAACCGTCCGTGGAATTTAATGGTTCGTAAAGCGGTTTCGATTAAAACTGCCGTCTGTATGGATAAGGTCAGTCGTTTTAGTATATGGAGGCAACTTTTAATGAGTTTATGAGAGCTCCTGATGATGTTCTCCTCGTGTAGGTAAAATACCCGTTCTACTATAACTTATTCCCTAGCATCACATTTCACATTATTACTTTGCCCTTGACTCTGTCATTTTGAATGTCAACCTCTAATTCAGTGCGATTTTGTTTTACATTATGATTGAAGTATCATACCATAGAAGATTTGTAGTGACTAAAGTACACATTACACGTTTCAATATTTGTGTAAGTCAATAACCACAGTTCACATTAATTTTGCTAATGAAAAAGTCAAATGTAAGTGAAACGAAGCTGACGATCGCAGTACTTAAGTAGCCCCACATTAAACTAGAATATATAACATGAGCTGCCGCAAGAGTTTCTCCTTCCTTAGTCTATATATTTAAGATGTCATGTACAAATGTTGCAGGAACAAGGTGCAGAAAGTTGGACAGCAAAGGGGACATAAATCAGGGCGTAGAGTGCGCCAGCTGGTAGCTCGTGAATAGTTCTGTCGGGTAGCGACCGCGTATGACATTCGATTACCCTTGTGCCACGATGACGTCTAACATATACGATTCGACGCGACGATACATTGGGAAATTAAAGTCGTAACGGACCACTGTTGGAAGGAATTCTTTTTCAGACATTATAGCTATTTGTAAATTTTGCAGCATGCATAAACTTATTTTCTCATTATATATATATTCATGAGTAGGATTCTAGGGCAGTGAGAAAAGAAACAATTAATAACGCTACCTAATAGGTAGTGAGAAAAATATATACGTAGTACCTATATATTTTTGTAAAGAATATATAGATATAATTATCCACTGTTTATTCAATAAATTAATGAATAAACAGGAAATTTTATTACATGCTTAGCAGTTTGATGAGAAAATCCTCTTAGACTAGATAAATCCACAAGTTAACTACATTTAGAGCTTTTTTAAATCAAGAAGCTTTTAACTAAAACTTCGCCGCAGTCTTTGGTGTTTATTAGAACATTTTTTTTCGTTCTTTTCCTATCTTATCTGATTATTATTTGTATTTTTACATTTGTCATACCTATATCATTTTTATATTATATAAGTGGATCTTTGTTAGTTACTCATTACTTATTTAAACTAAACCATTCTAGTGGATTAAATGTTACCAAAGAATATTTGTTTTACTGTTACTGAAATTACAAAATATTTATTTTTTTGCTTTCATTCACTACTAACCTTAGTCCATGATTTCCTATATACTCATACATGTTGTGGAAATTATATTGAAGCATTCCAGGTATGCTTATGGGACCAAATTATTTGTTTACATAAATAAAATACATAGGTTACAGTATTTTTTTTATTTTGTATATTATTATTTATTTTTGTTGTTCAGTTGAAGTCGTTTTATTTTAAGTTGAGGTTGAAGTATTGAGAGTTGTGTGCGAGGCGAGGATCGTAGCAAGTAGAAGTGCGTCGTATTTCTCTACCACAATGGGGAAGAAATGTGACTGTACTGTATGTAAGTTCATCTTTTTTTATTGAACAAATATATTAATGTTTATTTTCTTATATTTTGTAATATATTTTTAACCACGTTTTTAATGAAATATTTTTTTATTATGGACAGCCATTAAAGCAAGGAGCCAGTTCGTACCTAGACAATATTAAAACTTTGTTATAACTACAACCATTTTTACTAACGAAGCATTTTACGAGGGTATTAAAACTCAGAAAATGTGGGGAATTAAAAGTACCTACACCAAATTTATTGTCTGTATTGTAAAAGCGTGTTGGTATTCTATTTTGGAAGCTGTACAACCGAAATCATTCCAGTACTGTTTGCATAAAATGTAATGGGAGATTGCGGCCGTGCCGGGAAGTAGGTACTACCAGCAATTCGCATTGTGCCATCTGCTCACATTTAGATCCCTTATAAAATGTTACTGCGCATTATCACACGTGGATATGGTCCCGGCCTTGCGGTTATTTCGAAATGTTACCTTTTTATGACACTAATGGAAAATACTGTTTGGCTTCAGACTCATATTTATTTAACGCACTCCGCGTGAGATACTCAGATTTGGTTCAATTGTTATTTTTATTATTTCTGTTTTATAAAACGATTAATCAAGAACTGCGTAATGTTCAGTTCGGGATTGTCGGGCTGCTTTGTCTCCCTTATTTAAAATTCTTGTAATACTTAGATACACTGATTGTAAATGAGTTATAGGGCCCATGACTGAGTAGCGGGTGATGGATCTGCGTCGAAACAATGCTCTCTTGCTCAAATATAAAGATGGATTCTGATGAATCTATATTCAAATATGTAAAGTCGAAAAAGTCCATGTCATTTTGCGGAATTAATGTCAATACTGATCTTGAAAAAGTTACTTTTCTTATCTATTATTTACTTTTTCTTTGGCCGATTTTAAGAGACACTCTTATTTTCTACAAGGAATATCACTTTAAAAACAAATATGATAGTAAATGAACTAAAATACTTTTGAGAAGTTGAAGTTCAGCCACGTCGCATTCAAACTGAAAGTCGACCACATATGAGTTGGGAAAGGCTTAAGCCCTGGACTCATGCTATCGGAAGGGTCATCAGTCAGAACGCTGCTTATCGCAAACACGATCACAATCCCCTTTTAGTATTTACATATTTTCCTTTTAAGAGTAAGTTAATATTAGCAAATAATCCAGGTATCTTTTAAACCCACTCTCTCTTACTTATCACAGCATAGTGATAATGTCTAGCAAGGGTTGAATAAGTACCTACTAATTTGCGATTAGTATAAATATTTTGATGGGCTCCACAATGAGATGTGTCCATACATACCGATACATGAGCTGTTTGCTCAACTATGTTACCCAAACAAATTATCGCATTTAAACTAAGTAAACATGTTTGTAAATAGACTAAACAACCCGTTGAATTTCTTGCCGGAGTCTCCTCTGTGGCGTCGTTTCGACCCGATGGTCCATTTGCTAAACAAGCCTTTAATATTTATTAATTTTAAGTTTATTAAGTGCTGTTTTAATTGTTTAAATAGAATACATTATTATTGACTTAGACTTTGGCTGATTTCTAATAATTCAATATCACAAACTCGGTTTTGGAGTACAGTAATTATTAGTGTTAGTGGTGAACCTTTTATAGGACTTTAAATAAAATATTAACGCGTTGGGTAAAATCTATCTCTAAATAATATTTGCTACCCATGAAGCATAATTCCTTGCCTACTGAAAGTATTAGCTAACACAAAATCAAATACACATGTGACGTTCGACGTGTAAGGTTGTGCAAATGACCATATAAATCATACTGAGTGACGTAAAATTGACATATCGAAGTCATAAATCAAAGGGGATACCATAAGAGAAGAAGTTTTGACAAGGCACTTAACTCAGCTTGGGACAAAAGTTGGTTTTCGGTAAAATTTACCTACTTTGCTACTCGCAGACGTGTGTCTAAGCCCATATTATGCTCTCTATAATAGTCCACATCACAAGGAGGTAGCGGTACTTTAGTGTCGGCGCGTTTAATATCGTTTTTATTACTTAGACCTTAGGTTTTAGTACCAAGCCTCAGGTTTTAATAGATGACATAACTTGAATGTCACCTTATTGAAAACTATGTTGGTTTCACCTTCCCCGTAAGAGCATTATTCGTCAATAAGCAGGCTGTTCGTTAGGGTCCAAAAACAGTTGATAGGGCCCTATACTGAGAGCTAAGTAAAACGTTATTTACAGTTATCGCAATGATAAATTTACCTACCCAATTATCATATTGATGAAATTTGTGTCATTAACGTAAGTGCCCAACTGGGAAAATAATTTGTTTTATTTGTGTGGTTAAATATTGGATTATCAGTATGCTCGCTCCAATTATCACATGTTCATTCGTTTTATAATTATAGGTTGTGATAATCTTCTACATTGACTATAATTGACAATTCTCTGATATTTTTCCTAACTGGATCTGGGCTGCTTTAGATCGGTCGTTCTGGAAGTTTATAGGAGAGGCATATGTTCAACAGTGGATTATGTGTGGCTGATATCATGATGGTGATGATGATTTTTCCCAACTCAGTGGCGGTCGGCTTTTCAGTCTAACTGTGAAGCGGCTGAACAGACGGCAGTGTCTGACCTTTACAACCCACTGGCGATAGCAATTTTAATCGGGCTAACGTTGCGATAACGGTCCTTCCTTTTCTCTTAAAGTTGAAATAACAACAGCTAATAGTATTTAAGTGCAAGACTCAACCTTAAGTATAACTGACATTTGGTTCAGTTTATAACGAGAGAAATGCTGAAGTTGATTACAGTAACATCTCTACTTTGATATGTTACTTTCTATGATAAAAGGAAGGAATTCTCATGAACTTTTTAAAAATAATGTGAGTAGCGATTATACTTTAGAGTGCCTTTTTATGATGGTTGAAGCTTTTACATAATTTCTACTATTATTAAAGTTAGTTAAATGGTCTACTTCTAAGTTATGAATATGGAATCGTTGGTAGCATTATTGTCTCTTGAAAATATTGCTTCAAGCACAAAGAAATAAAAATGATTTGTGAGTCATTCTAAACGTTACGAATCTTGAGCACAAAGTTGTTATTACGGATTTATTTTTATTACTTTTTGAGGAATGGTTAAGAGGTTGGGATTAATAGCAACATAAGTCATGTTGGGCGGCGAAGGTCACATAACGATCTCCGTCCTTCATGAGCGTGGACCGGGACTTGTCTGTTGATTAGACATTGGTCTAAGTTGGTGCAAGTGTCGCGTATGCTTCTCTTTAGAGGATAGGGGATTAGATCAACATACACAACATAGGGTTACCAACATCAATGACGGGATTTTTTGTGAATTTCTTTAAGCTATTTTTTTAGAACCTTTCATGATCATTATACATAGGCTGCACTAAATGTTTCCGGAACTAGCCACTTACATAAACAATATTTAAATAGTAATTACAACATTTGAAAATAGAACTCTTTGGTTGTAGAATGCAGTTTGTTTCATCTGACTGTCAATTTTACATTGTGGCACCATTTTAAAAATTGTGTGTCTACATCAACATGGATTTAAGTCGGGAAAATTTTGGTACTATGATTTTCTACGATTTTAAATTTAATTTGACAGCTTAACAGAGTATCGCTCGGCTTCAATCTGCTTTTGGTGATGAAGCACCATGCAAGACGACTATTTATAGCTAGTTTGCAGAATTTAAGCGCGGTCGTGTCAATCTCAGTGACGAATCTCGCGATGGTCGCCCGTCCACCGCTGTGAACAACAAAAACATCGATGCTGTGCGCCGTATGATTAAAACAGACAGGCATGTGACCTACCATGAAATTCGCTCATCCTTAGACATAGGCATGAGTCAAATACAATCAATCCTACACAAACATTTGGGTGTGAGAAAGCTGTGCTCGCGGTGGATCCCACACAATTTGAACGAGGCTCAAAAAACGGACCGCGTCACTTGGTGCAGTGCCATGCTTACCAGATTCAACAAAGGTTCGTCAAATTTGGTGTGGGACATAGTAACAGGTGACGAAACATGGATTTATTGCTACGATCCCAAAACAAAGCAGCAATCGAAGATGAGCCGAAACCAACCAAAGCGGTGCGCGTGAAAAGTGCATCTAAGCGGATGATTACTTCTTTTTTTAATAAAACTGGACACGTGGCTACTGTTGCTTTAGAGAATAGTCGTACCGTGAATAGTGACTGGTACACGACCATTTGTTTGCAGGAAGTTATTGACGAACTCCGTAAAAATAACCGTAAACGCCGTATCATCTTGCACCACGACAATGCTAGTTCCCACACGGCCAGACAGACAAACAAATTTATGAAGGTTAAAAACGTAGAACTTATGAGCCATCCTGCATACAGTCCCGACCTGGCACCTTGTGACTTTTTTCTGTTCCCAAAAATTAAGAACCAATTAAGCGGTCAACGATTTTAATCACCAGAAGGGGCTGTCGAAGAGTATGCAAACCACGGAGGATGCCACAAAAGATTTTAAAATTGGTTCAATCGAATGAAAAAGTGCATTGACGCAAAGGGAGAATATTTTGAGAAACAATAAATTCATTTTTGACCTTTAATAGTATTTTTTCTTATTTATTCCGGAAACTTTTAGTGCGCCCCCACGTATAATACTAATGAAAGGTAGGTCCTAAAAAAAGGTTTTCAGTAACGTTCCCCTTACACTCTGCACGTTACATAGGCATATGTATGTAAGAGGGAGCGCTCTACACAACCGATATTAAACGGATTCTCACTCTTCCTGACAAGTTCAAAGTCGGGTTATGTACAATAATTTTAATACAGCTGTATACACATACATATACCTACTCACATTACACCTGCATAACTCCGAAGAGGTTAACAAGGGTCAAACCTATTGCCGTCAATTAGGCACTTTTTATGGGCTCTAGGGTTACAACCTACATGGTAAAAGATCAGTCCTATCTTTTAGCCGCATCGTATGACTCCCAAGCGTAATGAAGGCTGGCGGTTGTATTTGCCGTTTCAAATTAGGAATATGAAATTAACTACCATAAATGTGTATAATATTGCAAGCAAAATGTGTGGAACAAAAGATAATAAAATGAGTATTAAGTATGACATTGGGGACACTCTGCAGTAGCGAGGCTTGTTTGTATTTACATCCGGACTTCCTGACCATCCGGCACACTCACTAACGTGGTTAAGCAAGCGTGAATAGAATATTCACTTTCGTAAATGACAGTAGTGTAACTTCTCATTTATGGAAGAAGCTGGGCAACCGAGCCATTATGCGTCCGGTTTTATAAAAGCTGTTACATAACTAGTGTTAGTTATAAATTTCCATATTGTGATATTTCTCTCGTTTTTTCATAGTCTATGTTCAAATCATAACTTATTACTGTAGCTTGTGTTTCAATAACAATCTAATGCCTGCTTAAACCGAATTGCAGGAGCTGAGTTTCTTACTCAACACCAGCTCGGAGTTGACGATCTAAAGGTTAGCTTTTAACACATTTGGGTAAATATCTCGTTAATTTCGAATTAAAGAGAAAAAATTGAATCGGTCTAGGCGGGGTCTAAACCCGCGATCTTTGCCTTACAAGGGCAAGGTCTGATAGCTTAGTGGTCAAATCATTGCCCTTGTAAGACCCCGCCTAGACCGATCCATTTTTTCCTCTTTAATTCGAAATTAACGAGTTAAAGTTAAAGTCCCCCCCTTCTACCCCCCTTTTCGCGATAAAAGGCAGCTCATGTTCGTTCCCAAGCTCTAAACTATCTCTGTACCAAATTTCATCAAGAAATCTTCTAAAACGACAAAATTTCATCCCAAGGCTCTGCCCCCCCCCCCCCTTCTACTCCCATTTTCGCGACAAAAGGTAGCCTATGTTCGTTCCCAAGCTTTAATCTATATCTGTACCAAATTTCATCAGGATATCTTAAAAAAAGACAAACTTTCATCGCATAACCAATTCCCCCCCCCCCCCTTCTGCCCCTTTTTGCGATAAAAGGTAGCCTATATCCGTTCCCAAGCTCTAAACTATCTCTGTACCAAATTTCATCAGAAAATCTTCAAAAATTACAGATATTCATCCCAAGGCCCTAGTCCCCCCTCTTCTACCCCCTTTTCGCGATAAAAGGTAGCCTACGTCCATTCCCAAGCTCTAAACTATCTTTGTACCAAATTTCATCAGAAAATCTGCAAAAATGACAAACATTCATCCCAAGGCCCTAGTCCCCCCTTCAACCCCCCTTTTCGCGATAAAAGGAAGCCCATTTCCGTTCCCAAGCTCTAAACTATCTCTGTACCAAATTTCATTAAGATATCTGCAGAAATGACAAACTTTCATACAAACTTTCATCCCCTATTTTCCCCCCTTAAACCCCCTTTCTCATGTCAAAAGGTAGCCTATGTCCGTTCTCAAGCTCTAATATACCTCTATACCAAATTTCATCAAGATCGGTTCAGTGGTTTAGACGTGAGAGCGTAACATACAGACAGACAGACAGACAGACAGAGTTACTTTCGCATTTATAATATTAGTATGGATTAGACTAATATGAACGAGAAATTATATTGAAAAAAAATCTACGTTAGCAAAAAGCAAACATTGGAGCGTGAAAACGTCTAACAACTTCTCTCATTACAAGTTATTATTGACTGTTGTTGTTCATGAGACAAATCTGTCCTAGTAATATTTGTTTTGTACTAATGATTATTAGGCTGAAACACAAATATTTAAAATATAACATTGTAGTTTATACGCTACTAGCTGACCCGGCGAACTTCGTACCGCCAATATTTTTCCGCTCGCGTGGCGTCAGATCCCGTTCCCGCTGCATCCTCTACTATATTAAATATGTATTTACATATAAATCTTCCTCTTGAATCACTCTATCTATTAAAAAAACCGCATCAAAATCCGTTGCGTGGTTTTAAAGATTTAAACATACAAAGGGATATAGGGACAGAGAAAGCGAATTTGTTTTATACTTTGTAGTGATGCGCACATAAGTAATTAGAAATACTCAAAGAATAGTAGATTCATTTTTCTTTTAAAAAGAATATTAGCAACCGAAATAATCAAAATTACTAATATTCCCTCTAACCCCTCCAAATAAGCTAAATTGCTTGTGCTGTGGGTTCACGTCGGTAGTGTTATGGCCAGGATTTGAACCCGGGACCTCTCGATCGTAAGGCCGACTCCTTAACCACTAAGCTACCGACGCTAATATTTGCCTAAAGAATATTAAGATGAGAGCATACGTTTTTTTCAAGTATCCATTATTGCGGAGCCTGGTGATATTTTCAAGAAGAGTAGATTTTGCAAGTATTGACTGTTGCGAGTAGCTATAACCATCCTCTTCAAATGTGCTAAGTGGTTTAGAAAGACGTTTACTTAATTTATTATTTTTGTGATCTCAAACCCATTTAATAATAGTAATTTTTAATTTTTACGCGATTGCCAACAAGTGTAATGTTTTTCGCGCGTATCTTGACATACAAGATGTTTGTAATATTCTTTATTACCTCATTACTTTTGAACCACCGCACCGTACGGATTTCGATGATTCTCATCTCAATGGAAGGTATTTATTGCCCAAGTGTTCTTGGGTGCATAAAATATGAACAAAAGCTATAATGTTGGTTTTTGATGCTAAAATGTATGTGGTCAAAAAATATCACTAAAGTTACTGTTAATAGTCACTTGACAAGTGGGGTATCAAAATAAAGGAAATCAGAAGACGATTACAAATATATGAATATAAATAGGTATGTCATAACTAAAAAGTATAATATAAAATAAATTATTAAAAATAAAAAACCCGGCTCATGCTGAAAAGATCGAAGCAAGCTTTATAGCAGACAGTACCCATTTGCAAATCTCAAACCCGATGAAAATTAAAGCCTGCTATAAAGCTTGTTTCGATTTTTTCAGCATCAGTCGGGTTTTTATTTTTAATAATTAATTTTTTGACAACTAATCATCATCATCATCTCATCAATCATCATAATCATCATCAATCTTATAGCGATTTCTTTGTTGCGGCCCGCATTTGCAGTCAGCAAAGTCCGCTTATTGTTTTTGATTCTTATGTTCATTCTTCTGCAGTCTGATCTCCCAACATAGAGAAGAAAGCGTGCACCACAGTCCCGATCGTTGTTGAGCAGGGCTCAGTTTGGACTTCTAAGATGTTGGCAAGGCTTCTCGACACCCACTTTTTGATCTTGTCCAACTTATTTAGACATCTTTTAAATATCATGAAATAATATAGATTAATGCAGAGTTATGGTTATGGTGAAGTTATAAAGAGGAGGTTAATTATATACCTACATACCTACATGTATACCCATGTGTTTTTAATAACAATAAAGTTCACAGAGAAAAATATTATTTTATTTAGTAGGTATTCCTATGTTTTTTATAGTATTACGAATAACTCGATGAAACATTCGCCTATGAGGGACGAGCTGCTAACAGCGTCCAAAAACAGTGTAACTTTATTATTCTTCAAGGGAATTTGAGTGGCTATTTTTTGGTCTCGATCAGTTCCCCTCGCATGTCGTACACAGTTGTGACTAATGTAAGTTACCCGTGTCAATCGGTGACGAAGGTGAAGGCACCAGGTGTACGCCACTGGAGCTAGAATTGACACGCCTTTTACGCAATTTCTATTGCAATAAATTCAAAATCAACGGTGTGATAATACCGGTGGCACCCGCCGTTTCTCATTTCGAAACACACAGCGTGCCTACCTCCAAAATAAATTGACTATTGAATGACAATTTATTCGGCGTGGTGTTTTCAACATTTTCCTATTATAATACTGTGTAGCAGATATAACACGTGATCTATTTTGAAACTAACGGCCTTATTTAGTAAATGACAATAATATTTTTAGATTTATTTCTAAAAATGCTTAGTTTATCTGGTAACTTCTTCTAGAATCCTCCAAGTTTAGGTACTCCAAGTAAGGTAACTGTAAATAAAACCAACAATTCCGCGAATTAAAGGAGGCCACTTGTCCTTCAAAAATGTCAAAACGTGCTAAATTGTCCTCCCCCGTAAATAGGTTGTTCTTGATTTTCTTCGAAATTTAAAAACTTGTATAGTTCAGCATCTATCGGATATCGGGTCAATTTTCACATTGACCCGATATCCGATATCGGTGTCGGACGCCGATAGCCGACCTCCAATTGCCGACACCATGTGCTGTTTTCACATATATCCGATAAAATCGGCCCGATATGGCCATTTATTCGAAAGCACAAACTAGTTAGGGATGCTAGAGATGAAAAAAAAAGACGAGTTGCACTTCGGGAGTACCGGCAGAAATGAAAACTTTTTCCGTCTTTCTTTCTTCGTTATATACATAGAAAAAGATAAAAAGAACATACCATACCATACCTAAAATTTTGCGCCAATCATAGAACCTATCACTAAATTTCTGGTAATTTTCTGTCAGAATAAATTAATAGATAGATTACAAAAAGAAAAAATAATCACAAAAAGTGTCAGAAGCCCAGGTTCGAACCCGGTACTATCTGAAACCATAAGAACTTACAGCCGAGGCGCTTACCGCTAAGCTACGAAGCTTCTTAGCGTACCTAGCAAAATAAACACTCTGTAACTAGGAATATGACGTAATGTCGTCCTACAAAGTCGTCGGTTACGGGTTAAAAGTCACGTGATCCTGATGCGAGTTAAACACGTGATCCTGATGCGAGTTAAACACGTGATCCTGACGCGAGTATTTCACGCAATCCTGACGCGAATTTAACACGCGATCCTGACGCCAGTTTTACTCTTTTTACCCATCCAACGCCGCTTAAGAAGTTTTCACTTCAAAAAAGAAAAAAATATCGACTTTATTGACATAATTTAGTATGAAGTTTTTTAGTCTTATATTTGTAATCAGCGTCATTAATTAACGAGAAAAGACATAACTAAGAAAATTACATTAAGTCCTAAAATTGCTTGTAGTTCCTGTTTTAGTCCCTTTGTGATGCGATATTGGGCCAACATAGTGGTGTTGGCTCCGATATCTGATATCGGGCCGGACAATGTGAAAGACAGATATACATATGTCATACATTTGACTTCCTCCGATATCGGATATCGGACAATGTGAAAACGCTCTTAGGATAGGTGACCGTTATACAGTAAAACGTTTGCAGTTGACAGTGACATGTAGTTCCGTTTTTAGCCATTTCACACAACCGTTCGTTTTATTCACGGGGGACAGAAAATGTTCCTTCTTCATAGTTTTACTAGACATGAGCAATGAGATATTGCAAGTCAGCGATTAAGCTTTATGTTAGAAGACCAATTTTTCTTTAATGTTCCAAATGGTGTGAGAATATTTTCAAGCTATGTAGGCAAAGGTAGGCCAATAACTAAGCTATCCAGACTAGAAGAACACCTCATTAGTAGACTAGTTTATGTGGAGGAACGGGGTATAATATTTCTCTAACAGAATATCATGGCGCGTCTTATTGAGATATTAATTCTTGAAGTGATAACTTTTTTAGCGGCGTTGGATGGGTAAAAAGTGTTAAACTCGCATCAGGATCACGTGACTTTTGACCCGTAACCGACGACTTTGTAGGACGACATGACGTCTTACAACATTCCTAGCTCCTGAGTGTTTATTTTGCTAGGTACGATAAGAACCTTCGTAGCTTAGCGGTAAGCGCTTCGACTGTAAGTCCTTATGTTTCAGATAGTACCGAGTTCGAACCTGGGCTTCTGACACTTTTTGTGATTATTTTTTCTTTTTGTAATTTCTTAATTTCTTCTGACAAAATTAGTGATAGGTTCCATGATTGGCGCTATATTATAGGAATGGTATGGTATGGTTTGTTCTTTTTATCTTTTTCTCTGTATATAACGAAGAATGAAAGAAAGAAAAATATCGGTTTACATGGTAAATATCTCGAAAACTTTAATATTAATAATAGAAAGAAAGAAAAAGTTTTCACTTTTGCCGGCACTCCCGAAGTGCAACCCGTCTTTTTTTTTTGTTCCCTTTTTATTATGCAATCAGTCATTTTAACTACACCCAGATGCGGTAATGTCTCACCTAAATCATCACTACTGGAGCTATCCTTTCTAAGAATAATACGACTACTTCCGTAGACTGAATGTTTTTCCCAAAGACGTGATTTACTTTTAAAAATAGAAATTCTTATTTTAAGAGGAAAAAGTCCCTAACGAGGCCGTCCCTTAGAATTTAGGACACGAGACGTCTTAAACGAGCAAGAAGTCTGTACAAACGATCCTGAGATGTCTCCATTTAGACGTCTCGTTCGCGGTCCTCTTGCACTAGAATTAATTTAAATGAAATCATCATGGTTTATTCTACTGTAATGGCAAAGAGGGCGTTCAACCGACAAGTAAGCGTCTCAAAACTCATTTATTATTGCAATTAGGGACAATCCTCATTTACTTTTTTTTGTCCTGCAGTATTAACGAGTGCTATAGCAGGCCTTCGTGACATTTGACCTGTTCACTTCGATTTTTATTTACAATTAGAATTTTGTATTATACTTGAATAAAGAGTAAAAAGTGAAAAATGAAGGAATGAATCGTGTCAGTAATTTTCTTTTACTGACGTCAAACAAATAAGGAGTTTATGAGTTTTATATTTGTACGAATATTATAATGTTGTTGGGCCTGCACATGATTGCACTGCACATGAGGTTTCCAGTGTATATGTTACTGGGAATGTCCGAAATACGGTTTATGTTAGGATACACTGGTGACTGTTAACATCCACCAATATTTTAGTGAATGTCCGTTATTTATCCTTTCCATGACGATTTCGGTCATTCGTCGGTGACTGTTACCATACACCACGACGACTTCTTCAATGTTAACGATGAGCGAAATTATGATGCGCGGGAGCAAATGAAGTGAGCTTAGCTTATGGACGCTCCGACAAGGGTACTTTCTTGTGATAACGTGCAAAGAAATAGGATATGGTTTGGTGTAGGTATGTACCTATGTTTGTCAAAACCAACACTTTACAGCTTATAAATCTCATTATATATTTTATTTAAATTTATGAACTGCAGTATAACTATTAAATTTACTAATTCCCTCACAGTTAAATTACTTGTAGACAATATTCAATTATGTTAGAAAAATACACGAGCTTTGCTACTAAAAGTATTTTATTTGAGAATATCAATCCTAGGATGCGAATGTAGCTGGAATCACAGTAGACGAGTGAAGCTACGGGATTTTCTTAAAGACTTCGGGCGCTTCCAATAGATACCGGTATTTGCTGAATCCTCGATTGCGAGCTTAGACATTCAATTTAAGTTACTGTACGCTAACGGAGATTTGTGATAGCGTCGTACACAGACTTAGTGAAAAGTAATTTATTATTGTCGTGAACGGAATACTCGTACGCACATCAACTTTAATGATAGATATAATAGTAAGTTCTATAATTTATCGCGAAAAGTCCCGAACAGTTTAATAAATATGAGATATAATATCGTCTGTCAGGCCGGTGAAGGTATTTATTTAAAAATTGTCATTATTACAATATCCAACAATGATATTAAGATCTCAAACTAATTACATAGTTTTACGATATTTTCAAACATGAAGTGAAATTGAAAGTGCATGCAGGAACCAGTTATAGTAAACTTGAATTTTAATACTAATCGATTTATGTAGGAAAAATTATTGAATCGGTCCAGGCGGGACTCGAACCCGCGACCTTTCCCTTATTGCTCTGACCACTGAGCTACCAGACCAGGCGCGAACTAATCTAAATTTCTCCTTAGACGCTCTAAGTCCGATTTTTCACATTGTCCGATATCCGATATCCGATATCGGACAAATTTCATCAAATACCGGATTATTAATTGATGACGCTGATCACGAATGATCATGTCATGTCAATGGTTCTCTATTTTTATTCCTAAAATTTTATGTCATAATTTAACATTGCATAATGTTACTTGTCATAACATTATTTACGCATAATACTCATTTGCCATAACTTTTTAAGCATAATTTTTTTACTCCTATTTACTATAAGCATAATATTTAATAAGCATATTATCCCAAAGCATAAGTTTACTTAAGCATAACGACGCATAACCATAACTATTCCGGAAAAATCACTACAAAATTTTTATTAACAATATTAGATACATTATTTTATAAATTGCTCTTCTCAAACTTGTAGGCGCATCAAAGTTCATTTAACCTAATGTTCTTTCGACCTAATTGGTCGACGGAGCCCCGCTACGCGGGGCTCCTACTTCTGGGTGGTTTATAAAAAAAATAACCACGAAGGCCTAATGCCTTCTAACCTAACCTATCCGAGTCGGGGTGCCCTAAAGTCTAGATTGCACCCAGATCCTTGCCAGCTTGCAAGCACCATGTTAGCAGGCGTTTATCATTATACCAAATAACTATTAGACAAATAAACACTATATGCTTTACAACTTTATGCACATCAATGTTATGAATTAAAACATTAGGATATACAATATTTATGCTTAATAACACTGTATGCTAAAAACCAATTATGGCACACTATTATTATGACAAAGAAAATTATGCCTAATTTTGTCCTAATTTAAATTGACATAACATGTCAATTTAAATTAGGACAAAAACTATTATGACAAAAGATGGAATCCCCATGTCAATTAGGTCGAAAATTGCATGCATGTTTTTTCTTTTTTTTCATACCTGGCATCCCTAACAAGCTTTTGAGCAAATGGCGGTATCGGGCCGATTTTATCGGTTAAATGTAAAAAACAGAACAAGGTGTCAGCTATCGGATGTCGGCTATCGGCGTCCGACACCGATATCGGATATCAGATATCAGATGAATGTGAAAACGCTCTTATATCTTTGAGGTGACGGTAGAGCCGTCTGCCGTTATTCTTACGAACTATCGGAACCAATAATATAATTTTTCCTATCTAAATCGATTTGAAATTTAGCATGCAAAATGCTTAAATTTTAATACTAATAATTAAAATACCATAAAATAAATTGTAAGAAAAATAAAAATGAAATAACAACTTTTAATTTCAATTCTCAAGCCGTAAATTTTGAATAAAAAAAACTACTTTAAGCCTTCCGCAACAGTGAGATTAAAATCAATTGTCATAAGAACTTTAAAAGGCTTTAGAGATTTGTCTTTTTTGCTTACTTTTCTCCCTTCATTTCATTTTCTTTTAAAAATATAACATCTGTGTTAAAGAATTTTATTGTTCTTGAGTAGGAATAAAAAGATATCCTTATATAGGGCAAATATATGTATATCAATTTGAAAAATGTGTAACGTGCAGTGTTACTGATTCCTGTGCTGCATAAAAATTCACAGCAAAATCGTATTACAGTATTTCAGAGACTTTTAGTGTACTTTCGTACTTATACATATTTATTCTGAGATTTACGTCGTGTCGATAAGACTAAATAAAATTTAAAGAGTTTATTTAACAGCACTGTTTCTTCATTGGTCGTCAATTGGCACGGTCAGCACTTTTAAACATGTTTAACAAGGGAGCAAAAAATAGTACACAAACAATCCCTCGTTTTGCGTCAGGGATTAACAACATACGATACATCAATTTATATTACAATATCTAAACCGCCAGTCACTCAAACAATTCATACATCAATGTATCAATATTTTACAACAGTCCGTTTTGCTTCTGGCCTCTCGAACAAATTATGATGTTCGTGTACACATTCATGTCAAACATCAGTTACAAGTGTTGGTGTTTTTGCGTTTCAATACACTTTTGAACAACGGTTACGTGAGAGCTTTTTAATCGAAAGGCTATAACGTGAAACGATGAGCTATGTTATGTTAAAATACACAATATTATTTACATTTTTACTCGCTTCCTTATTCCTGCATATATGTTGATGCGTTAGCTGTAGTTATTATCCTTCAGGCATCATCAATCATCATCCATACCTTGATTTACTAGTTGCATCCAAAGTTAGAGTTTCGAGTTCAAAGCCGGTTTAGAGCCCGGGGTCCGCTTATTTTTAGGTTTTCCCAACCCAAAGAAGAAACCTTTCTCCAAAGTCTCGTCCATTGTTTAGCAGGTGCACTTACTAGCCGTTGAGATTTGCTTGGGCCTCTTAGGTAAAGTCATGCATACCTAAGAGTAACTTTTGATAGTATTATCACTAAAATCAGGTAATCCATATGCTTGTTAACTATCTTAATTGTCCGAATAGATAGAGTAGACGAAAAAATTCCAAAAATAACAGTGTGCTGACACGACAATTCTCGCCAGGAGTGCGACATTTACACAACTTATAAATACAAGTTACATCTCATTACGAGACTGAACTGACCTTTCAACTGTACCTAACGAACATAACAGAGAAAAATCACCAGTTTGTACTTGTAACCTTTTTAACATTACACGAAACAATTAAGTATGAATTTCATTGTTGTATTTTCTCTACCCCCGACACCGTACTTTTTCTTTACTCCGTGCTCAAGAAAAATTTGTGTAAATATTTGTATGCATGAATATGTATATTTGCATTGGTCTGGGTGTTTCTATGTATAATATGTATGTGTTTACAAAAAAAAAACGTATCTAAGTATGTTTATCCGCATTCTAGATTCCATAACACAAGCTAGTTAAGCTATGCTTACCATGGGTCTAGATAGCGTTGTGTGAAATGTTGTGGAATATTTATATTTATATTTATATTTATATCTAGCTGTTTTGGAGATTCACAAACGAAAATAATACATAGCATATTAGAAGCAAAAGAAAGTTTTTAGATTTCTTACTTTATATAAATTACTTTTATCGCATTTTCAAATTAATTCATAAATAAATTTATATTTCATTGAAATTGGATGTTAAAAGTTTGACGCGACCACAGGTGCGGGTGTCACCTCAGCTCGTATGAAACATTTCTCTCTCGTAACTTGAATTCATATTTTCTAAAACAGATGGCTGTATTTATAACTTTGAAAAGTTTTCAATTGGAAATTCATTATTGATTTACGAAATTTTACGCGTGGAGTGCATGAATCACGATCCAAGTGAATAAAGTAATTCAATTAATTTATTTATTAACACTCGCTGACCCGGTGAACTTCATACCGCTAATTTTTGCGCCCGCGTGGTATCAGGTTCCGTTCCCGTTGCACCCTCTATTATACTCGTATTAAGAATGAAGTAGACGTATAAAAAAAATAAAAAGTTTTCAATTACCCTATCTATTAAAAGAAACTTCATCTTAATCCGTACAGTGGTTTTAAAGTTATAAGCATACATGGGGACAGACAGACGGGAAAAGCGACTTTGTGTAATACTGATACTATACAGTACAGTACAATTTTACTATTAATTACATTGAAAACATTGCGATACCATCCGTACAATATCGTTTCTTTGTAATTCACGCCTTAGATAACTCGGCTTGAGCCTCACAGATTTTATCTCTTTTAAGTTCACCCGAATGCCTTATTGGACATCCTTATACCCTAGTAATTGAGACCCGAGAACAACGTGCGTTTTTAGTCGGTTTCAATCTGATTTAGTCACCCCCTGTGTCTAGCGGGGGTGGTATCCGTGTGAAAAATTTTTCAAGGTTGTGACAAAAAAGTGGTAAATATTAGGTCATTTCATAGGAAATTGCCGAAATTTTCTTACAGATTCATGAGTTCGTTATTCCTGTAATTTAATAGCTATTTCCATTATTTATACTTTGTTTGAAAGTTGATTTCAAGATTTTACAACTCTGTATTGAATTTTGTTTTTATTGGCCGTCGATCTGCAAAAACAGTACTTCCTAAATGCTATCCATTTTGATGATAAATTTCGTATTGCTCTTTTACAGCTGTCACTTTAAAAAAATGTAATAAAATGTGTTGATAGCTTAATGTTGTCTCATTCATACACAAAAAAAAACACAAAATTTGGAATTGTCTTTTCTAAAAAAAAATGCAGAAATGTTAGTACCTACTGCAAATTGGGTTTCCTCCAAATTCTTCAATAAAACGGCGATTTCATATGAAACGACCTATTATCAGACTTTTACTACATCATTAAATAGAATGCTCGAGTTAAAAAGAACTTTGTGTCGAAATCTACACGTCCAAAAACATTTAAATACGTAGCAAACACCTCGCGCGCCGCAAGAAATACCTGCTCGTAAATACATTCAGACCTGAATGTGCGAATGTGAGACTCAAATTATTCGAGTTTACTGAATTCAACAGAGGTTACGAAATTCAAATATAAACTAAACCAATCGTAAATTCCAAAGTAGGTAATAGGGCCTGCCTTGTTGAATTAAAGTCTACTAAGCACGAAGGAATTTAAGAAAATAGAAGCTCTGAAAGATTAATCAAAATTAAGCAATTTATACTTACAACAATTTTATGTCATCGCATGGTTTACCCATTTCAAATTTCTTAGTTCCAGTCCAGTTCCAAGTTAACAATTTAAAAAAAGCATGTAAGTATAAACTACAATTGCAAATGCACAAAAAGAGTATACAAATACCACAAAGAGATAACTATCTAATTGCATTTGAAGGGCGACAATCGCTGTTAGAATTATGACAATTGTCTGAAGTGTCTTTAACTGAAATCGTATTTTTTATTTATTTTTTAAACTCATTTATCATTAAGTTACATAGCAAATTGCACCAACTAAAAACCATATTCATAAACTAGGCTAAGCCATCTAGGGACGTATAAAGACAGAAAGACGATTCATATTTTTTCCTTAATAGAAATTATCGTCGAACACGGCCCTTAAATGCTCTAAGTCGCTATTCTATTTCAAACACATTTTTCACTAATAGGTATGTCATTAAAAATAATGTCGAAGTTTGTATCAAAAATTGAAATCTGGGGACTGTTAAAGTTACATTTTCTCTCGCAGATATTATCTTTTTTCAAAAAACTGAAAAAGCATATAAAATCCCTCTAAATCGTTGCATTCAAGTTCTTGCGGCCATCTCTCTCTCTCTCTCTCTCTCTCTTTCGCGATTTTATGTTAGCAGTGCGAAGAGTACGTTGACGGACGTTGCACTGCAACCCGGCCTTAATTGTTTCAATTGAACAGTTTCATTCTATACTATTAAATAAAATAATTAATAATTATCAAATAATTAATAATCGAATAAAATATAATTGATGATTATAAATTATTTAATTACCCACATTCAGAGATTGTCTCATTTTAGAGAGAATGTTAGCTTAAATGCCTTATCAATAAAATTTATCGTAAGCAGAGCTTTTAATGTATATAAAATCTGACGAAAGCAATAAACTAGCAATTTTTTAATGTGTCAAGAGAGGCGCCTTTGTCGAGCAAAATTTAAGCTAGTATAAAATGTAAAAACTAAATATCTTTTCTAAAGGTTGGAATATTTAAAATCCTTGGGGAGATTCCTTTTTCTGGGATAAAAATTGTTATCCGTTGTGAAAGAACTCAGGAATACCTACACACGGATAGAGCCAAAATCTTATAGTAAAATATGACTTTAGCCATTTGTTGAATAGCAGGCCGTGTGATGTATGTCCTCTGTAAACATTTAGGCAACATTATTATTCTACGTCAAAAAATACAAGTTTGTTCGATCTGTACAGATTTGGGTGTACGGTTCACCACCAAAACCTAAACAGTCAAGGAGCCAAGCTCATCAATCATCCGATATCACCGCTGATTATCGAGCGGCAGTCCTTCCTAAAGCCGTTCTTAAAGGAGGATAGGGAGTAAGCGGACCAGGGTTTGAGGTGATGGGCTTGGTTGCAACCGTCAACAATATAAAAATATGATGATGAGGATAATCTATATTTCAATTTCGTCAACAGTTTAACCAGGTCACCGTAGTGGGTCTTAAAATATATTATCACAATATATATAATATATCTTATTATATACATAATATGTGCTAAAAATCACCTGGCACTTTTATCGCTTCTTCAAACTGTCTATCCGCCCTAATGTGAATCAGCTCTAACTTTGGCTACCGGGTGACAAGTTATGATTTTTTACATAATTATTTTACGTATTAATATAAATAATTCTCAATAATAAACACAACAGGAAGAAGAACTAAAGAATCTTGTAATTGTATCATAAAAGAACCTTTTTTTTTTTTTTTATGCCACTTAGGCGGCAGACAAGCACACGGCCCACCTGATGGGAAGTGGTCTCCGTGGCCTATGGACGTTTACAACACCAGGGGCGTCACAATCGTGCTACCGACCCTGTAGATACCTTCTAATACCCTTCTTGAAGAACCCCATATTGTAGTCGCTTGGGAAAACCACGGCAGGAAGTTCATTCCACAACCTGAGCGTGCGCGGGATGAAGTTCCTTTCAAAACGCACGGTGCGTACCATTTCCGCTCGCAGTGTGTGAGGATGAATTCCCTGCCTATGGCGAGTGGTGCGATGATAGAATGCAGCGGTGGGCATCATGTCAAACAATTCATCTGAGCACAAACCATTGTATAGGCGGTAGAACACACACAGCGAGGCAAAGTCTCTTCTGAGGCTGAGAGGTTCCACATCGCCTGTGAGTATGGGATTGTCGACGAGCCTCAACGCCCGTGTTTGCAATGAGTCGAAGGGGCCAAGCTGGTATGCAGGCGCTCCGGCAAAAAGGTGACAGCAGTACTCCATGTGGGGCCGAATTTGTGCCTTATAAAGCAGAAGTCGTTGCCCCGCAGTGAAGTACTGCTTCGCCCTGTTGAGCACTCCAAGTTTCTTTGAGGCCAGCTTGACCTTGTCCTCCAAATGGTTGCGGAACTGAACGTCGCTTGAGATGTCGACACCTAGGATCCCAATACTCGAAGAGATGGAAAGTGGTGTGCCCAGGAATTGCGGCGCTACAATAAATGGGGTTTTCTTAGCGGTGAATACACATACTTGTGTCTTAGTGGGGTTAAATTGGACTAGGTTAAGTCGACCCCAATCGGATACTCCCGAGAGAGTAGTCTCGATTTCAGACACAAGTTATTCGCGTCTCTTCTCCACCTCGAATTGAGGGATATTTGCACGACCCGTGTAACACGTATCCCCGGTACTGTCGTCCGCATAGCAATGAATAGATCCATCAGACAGCATGTCATTGATATGCAGCAGAAACAGCGTCGGGGACAACACGGAGCCTTGTGGGACACCAGCGTTTATGTCCATGCGGTCCGAGCAGCTGCCATCGACGACGGCTTGGATACTTCTGTTGGACAAAAAGCTGGCAATCCATTCGCAAAGTCCCTCGGGGAGTCCGTAGCGTGGCAACTTCGAAAGAAGACCTCTGTGCCAGACCCGGTCAAAGGCCTTTGCTATATCGAGGCTGACCGCTAGTGCCTTACCCCGACTCTCGATAGCTTGCGCCCATCGGTGTGTGAGATACACAAGAAGGTCACCAGTGGAGCGACGGTGGCGAAAGCCATACTGTCGGTCGCTCAGTAGGTCGTTTCCCTCAAGGTATTCCAGGAGCTGTGCGTTAATCACACGCTCCATTACCTTCGAGAGAAGGGAGGTTATAGCAATAGGCCTGTAATTGGACGGGTCTGTCCTGTCGCCTTTCTTAGGCACAGGATGCACGAATGCAGTCTTCCACGAGGCTGGGACTTGTCTCGCGGAGTAAGAGAGCGCGAAAAGCCGTGTAAGTACTGGGCACAATTCGGGGGCACAGTGCCTGAGCACCATCGCCGGTATACCATCCGGCCCACTCGACTTCCGAACATCCAGGGACTTGAGTTCCCGCCGAACCACCCGTTGCGTGATTTTAATTTCAGACATGAAAGTACCACAGTCTGGGACAATAGGTGGCTCGGCATTCCCGTCGTTCATCGTCGAGTTTGACGCAAAGAGATTACCTAAAAGATCGGCTTTCTCCTTAGCGCCATGAGCTAGGCTACCGTCGGGTTTTTGCAGCGGTGGAAGGCAGGAATGGCAGAAGTTTCCTTCGGCAGCTTTGGCGAGTGACCAAAATGCTCGACTACCGGATGGGTAACGAGTAAGCCGCTCGCCAATTCCACCGATGAACTCAAACTTCGCCCTGGCAGTAGCTTTTTTACTGGACCTCGAGGCGGCATTCAATTTCCGCTTCACTTCAGCTATGTTAGGATCCTTATTGGCAAGTGCCGTGGTCCAAGCCTTATATGCAGATTGCTTGCGGTCTCTAGCTTCTCTGCAAGGCCTATTAAACCACGGCCGTTTGCTCGCTCCTGTTGCGATCCAACGGTTGGGAATATAGCATTCCATGCCCGATAGGATCGTTTCAGCGACTGCTGTTGCACAGGAGCTTGGATCCTTAGAAGTGAAGCAAAGCCGCCTCCACGGGTACGACGAGAAGAATTCTCGCAGTCCGTCCCAGTCTGCCGACTTGTAATGCCAGACATGCCGCCACTGAGGTGGCCGCGGTGGTTCTGGCCGCGCGAGAGTCACTTGCGCCCGGATGACGCTGTGGTCCGAAGTACCGAGAGGTGCTTCCACAGTTACGGAGTACTCATCCGGGCGCGTAGTCAGCAGAAGGTCCAATAAAGACTCTCTGTGGGTCCCGACATCTGGTTCTCTGGTGATGGAATGCACCAGTTGCGAGAATCCATAGGTCAGGGCAAAGTTGTGAGCAGCCCTTCCCGCAAAATCAGTCCTGTGAGACCCCAGCCACTCCACGTGGTGAGCATTGAAGTCACCCAAGAATACTAAGTCCGCGGCAGGGTACTGCTCAATTACTCTGTCCGCCGACCGCTGCAGGGTCTCAAACAGTTGAGCCGTGCCCAGGTCACCGCTATGAGACCTGTAGACGCACGCATAGATACGGGTGTGGCCACCGTAATCCATACGTACCCATAGTGTGGACAGGTCCCTGTCTTCAAGGCCGTTTAGACGGCGACAACAAACGTCATCCCGGACGTACATGCATACCCCGGCTTTACTCAGGAAGTTATGCTCGAGTCTGTACCCGGGGTACATAAGGTAGGCTGTATCGGCCGGGCATGATATTTGGGTCTCCGTCAGAAAGAATAGGGTCGGCTTTGCTGTCTCAAGATGGTGGTGGACCTCGTTAAGATTGGAGTGGAGGCCCCTGATGTTACAGAAGTCCACTTTCAATGTGGACGAAGGTGCCGCTGTATAGACTCTATTGCTTTTCCTTTTTACTGCCATGATAAAGAAGGGGGGGGTGAAGGTATAGAGAGTCTCTGTGCTGTCAGCGCAGAAGACAAAGCAAGGCACCCCACCACCGCAGACGAGCCAGGGTTTCGTGACTTGCTCCTGGGGCGGAGATTATGTGATCCCCAGGTTCGGGAACCGTACAGCCTGCGGGCGGTCAGCGGATAACCGTTTCACCGGGTCTCCCTGACCGCCGCGCCAACATTTCACATCCCCACTAGTCAGCGGTGGCATCTTAAGCCTTTGGTCTTCCCACTGACAACACAGAACCTCTCCAGTGAGCTCTGGCTACCCTACTCACCGTCGGGAACACAACATAAGGTTATTATAACCGCGGTATTCTGTAGGGCGAAGGTACTTCCCCAGTCGGACTGCTCAGTTAGGAAGGGAGATACCGTCGTGTCCTACCTTCTTCGAAAGCTTTTTCTATCATAAGCTACAGTAGTGAAATTAAATAGGCAGTGCATAGTAAAACTAGAATTCGAACATTCCTGTGACGTCGAATTGAAGCCACTTGAGTCCGTTACGAAAATCAGATACGTGATCATATTTGCGTAAACCAAATATAAATCTCATGAAAATATTTTCAAGACGCTTCAGCTTATCAAGTTGCTCCTTAGTGAGATCAAGACACATATACATAAATTTTGCATTACGAAGCTTCTTATTTTAAACTTGAATATACAATCTTTCGCCTTTATAATATTGTCACAAGAAACACTTTATTTAGTAGGTACGGAAATAATAAATAAGTAAATTGAATCCATGTTCAACAGGTAATAAGATACGATGACAAGGATCGCATTATCGCGTACAAGGCAAAATCCCGAAAGTGGGTTGATTTATTGCTCGAAATATCCTTGACGCAGCTCGTAGAGAATTATGTTTAGCCAGGTATGAGCCTTCCCCAAATATAGGTCTGACTTATTTTCCCCAGGAACCCCATTTTATGAGACCTTTAACAGTAATAACCACTCTGGAAAATTTATACGCAATTAAAAACAATATGGCTTAATTTTAGTCACAACAGAAACTCTTTAGTTGAATTATAGATTCTTGTTTTCTAATTCGTTGTTCTATTTCAGACTTCAAGGTTGAAAAACGCTGCACAATACGTTTGCTAATTCTCTCTTCAACAAACTTCAACTGGATAATATATTGCAGATTTTTTCCGACGACGTTGGGAGAAAAAGTTGATGGAAGCGGTTAAAGTAGTGAAGTTTATAAATATGTTGTAGTATTTTGTTTCTGACTCTTATTTTAATACATTTCGTAAAGCTGCTCGACAAAGTTATTTACAATTCACACGCGTATATACTCATGCACATAAAAAAATTGTATAAATGCACGCGCAAGCTGAGGAATGAACTCCTTACTGTGATTTTCTCAAGCGACTACAATATGGGGCTCTTCAAGAAGGACGCAAGAAGATTTGTTCAAGGTCGGCAGCGCGAGTGTGACGCCCCTGGTATTGCATACGTCCATAGGACATGGTAACCATCATCTAAATGATATAAAAATGCGAATATATATATGCAAAAGTAGCTCTGTCTGTTTGTCTCTCGCAAACCTTTATCACTTTGATGATACAGAGATGACTATCAGGCATCAGCTAGGTTTCTATACTGTCGAAACGGGTGGTTACCCCTACGGATGGGTATGGCTGTAGCAAAAAGGTCATAAATTGATATCTAAACCCGCAAAATATTAGACTTGCTACTTGAAGCAAGACTAATAATAATAATCCTATTGTACCCTTTCATGCCTACTGCCTTTAAGGTAGTCCGGCTTTTAAACTAACCCGTACGCACTATGTTGTTGCTTAAATAGATAACTAGCTTTTAATCGTGGCTCCACCCGCGTGGATGTCGGTTATCGCGACCAAACAAACATAGCCTATGTCCTTTCTCAAGGCCTAATTTATCCCTATCCCAAATTTTATCAAAATCGGTTCAGTAGTTTAGGTGTGAAAGCGTAACATACAGACAGACAGACAGAATTACTTCCGAATTCATAATAAAAGTATTGATGTAAATATGGATTTTAATGATTTAATATATCAAAATGTTTACGTAGACTGAAATGACGTAGATAATTGACGACAAAAGGTACTTAAGGAACAATAAAATATTTACAAATAATTTTTACCTACATTCAAATTCACTTCTCAGGGCGAGAAGTCGATACATTGCTTCATGTTTTGTTTGTTATTTTATGAAAAGTTTAGGAGTTTCTATGTCCTATAAAATACTGCTACATATGTAAAATTGTCACCGAAACATACTTTTGGTATATCTCTTTACCGCCTTTAAATCTAGTTAAGTATATGTTATCACTGTTGTGAATTTTTTGCTCTACTGAAATGATATAGGTCTGGCAGCATCCCAAGGGTGCTATTTTTTAAGTCCATGATAGTATGTGTTTATTAGAATAGAATTCTTTGATAAAATAGTGAAATAGTTCTTTATATGTGGTAATAAAACTGCAACTTCGTCTAGCAGGCCTATGAAATAGTTTACAGCATGAATGTATACTACGTATGTAAAGGAGTACTACTTATGTCATGGCAGTCCGAAAAGCGAACGGACTAAACTTTCGGACAATTAGTACAATGAAACGCATTTATTCTACTATCGATCCTGAATATTCGGGCTAAGCCCTGCGGAAGGAAAACCGGAGCAACTGTAATGGTACTTAAATACTACATTTCGTTCTCAGACCTACCAGATATGTACACAAAATTTCATGAAAATAGGTCCAGTAGTTTCGGAGGACTATGGGAACGAACATTGTGACACGATAATTTTATATTATTAGATAGAAACACACCTTTATCCTCGAAGCGCCCGGAGCGGAACTACGTTTACCCTTCAGAATTCCGTGGCCATAATAACCTCGTGTTGTGTTCCCGACGGTGAGTAGGATAGCCAGAGCTCACTGAAGAGTTCTTGCGCTGTCAGTGGGAAGACCTAAGGCTTGCCCTGCTTTATTTTCTACACTGACGTCACAGAAACTTGGCGGCCCTGGGGGTGAGAGTGCTCACGCTCTCCACCCTGCTCGCGGCGATGGTCCGCTACGCGGATGCGTGGGCGGCCAGCGCCTCCGTCTGCGAGCAGCCCCTCTAGACAAGTGGCAATTCGCTTGCCGGCATTTGGTGGAATAGAATGACGAGTATATGGGATTTGACATTGGTTAACGCATGTCAAATGAAACAAACGGTCATGCTCGCGAAGGAGACAGCAGAGCGGGCGCGGCGCGATGAGCGAGAAAGACTCGCTGACATCGCTGCACGCGCTCGAAGGCGGCTCGGGGGTCAGAGGACGCAGACCGACCTCCGCCCCCCATGAGCGCGGGCCTGAGGCTCCACCCGTCACCCTAGCAGAAGCAGGCCACGGCGGCAGCGCGCAGCGTAGGACGATGCGCGCCTCCCCACACCGGGGTTGAGTCGGGGACCGCGTGTTCCGCCCCTCCCGCGGAGGGCCAGACAGAGAGGGATGGCCCTGGGTCAGCCGGGGTGCGAGGGATATGTCGCATGACAACCTCACCTTCGGCCTAGCACTACGACCCAGAGACGGCGTGCGATTTAGTTGGTTCGAGTCCGACATAACCTCCCCCTCCGGCTCCGGAGGGGTGGGTATCCTTGGGGACTTCCCGCAGGTAAAAAAAAGGTGAATCATTCATTCACCTTTTTTATATTTTTTCATTCATCACCCACATCTCATCAACCAATGTATTCTGTATATAACTGTCGTGTGCGTTATTAATAAAAAAAATTAACAAAAAATTAAATCGCCGAAATATGGAAGCAACTTTTGGGGTTTACTCTTTAGAATAAAAAAGAATTATGAAAATCAGACTACTCTGTAAAAAGTTATGCGTGGTTATATCTTACCATCTGAGTGAATAAACAATCATCCCCTGTTTTCCTACCCTTAGGGTTGGATTTTTATTTTCAAATTTATATGGGACCAACTTCGGGGTATACTCTTTCCAATAACAAAAGATTTATCAAAATCGGACTACTCTGTAAAAAACATACGCGTTGACTTGAGAACGTCTACCGTGTTTTGTTTTTTCGTCGGTTGAAAAGTCAATATTAATTTTACCTACTATCAATATTATTAACAAAGCATCATCATACTCATAGCGATTTTGCAGTTGCGTCCATCGTTGAAATTTTGAAACCCTGAAAGAACAGCGACCGACAGCTTTTTGAGGCAAAATATTAGACTATTTTGAATCGTATCTACGGAAGAAAAAGATCACAGTCATTTCAAGGCGAAGTTGGGGCCTCGCGAGCTTTCTCGCAATCGTTTCTAATACCTACAAAAGACTGGCCGCTGCCACTGAAAGAGCAGCTGTCGCAGCTTTCAGTGGGGATTGACTCTTATTGCTCCTAATGCCGAGAGAAGAGCTAGCGCCAGAACCACGTTCGTCGTTTAACAGGTAAACTCTGTACTCCGTGAAGTACAACGACATGCAGGTGAGGTAGGCTTGGGCACCTAAGGTAAGGACATACATCAATTATTATCTATTAATATGAACTGTATTTTAGCTGTAAGTATTCCAGAATATAATAATTAGAATATATTAATAAAATAATTACCTACTTGAAACTTTTCCAATTCAATTTATTATATTATTAATGGAATATTTTAACAAGCACAAATACCTCAGTACAAGTTTATTATATTGTACGGTTCCAATTTACTTACCAATGTACTCTCGTCAACAGTAGAATCTCATGTAAGTAATTCGTTAAAAGGGTATTTGGATGAATAGCCATCACTCAGAGTAGGGCCGTCGGCTTAATTTTACACCCAACATTAGATTTGACAACTGCGGTGTGGCACAATATGTCATTCGTTTTGTGATGCGCACAATAGACTTAATCGTAATTTAGATAAGTAAAATAAATTATGAATATGAAATATACTCATATAAAGTTAGCGCAATGACGCAGCAGTAGCGATTGCTGTTGCTGTATAAAGGACCGGAATTTGATATTCGGTTCAGGAAGGTAGAGACGTTAGACACCCTGAGAGGAATTTAAAGGGAGGAATATATTGCAATTTACAACTAGCACTATAGATTTGTATAGATAAAGTACCTGGTTGATGGTCTACCGAAGCGAATGCCACCTGACCTTCACAACCCACTGGCAACATCCAACCTTGACCGACGGTCTGAAGCACGGGTGAGTATTTATATGTTAAGAATGGTTCCATTTTAAGACTGACCTGTGTGAAGTGCAACACTGGTTAGGTCATTCTTGAGATGGAATCATTGCAATGAGTCCTTCAGGGTTATGGTAACTTCACAACAATATAGTCATGTTCGTAATCCATACTAAAAATCGTAATATAAAAATGAAAGTGTGTGTTTGTGTGTCGTTTGTTATTTGTTATTTGCCTTCGAATTCATTTAAAGAAACAATCATTTCAAAAAGTCCCATAAACTTTGGCCTTAGTCTGCAGGAGCAACTCATGACATACGAGCGCAAAGGGCTTATTCTATCTTATCTCAAGCCCAGTAAACTTGCTTTGAAAACTCTACTGGGAATACACTTGTTTGAACGCGGCAAAGACAAATGGAATCGTCCGCGACACTTGAAAGCGATAACTGCGAAAAAATATGTTTTTACAGAGATTATAATTCTAATTTCTTTTAAATTTATTAGTGGTACCATTTTTTACGTTTCTTTTAGCTTCAAATTTATTACTTTTCAGACAAGGTAGGTGTTTAATAATAAAAAGATTTTATGATTGTCTGTCTGAAATTGCTTTTAGCGAAGAGGATTTCATTTTTGTTGTGTTATTTGTCTATTACATATATATGTTTAATAATATTTTTCTTAATTAATATTTGTTAATTATTAATACAAATGAAAATATATTACGTATTTTAGTTGTACCTCAACAAAAAGTGGTAAGTTGTCACACTTATTTTATAATATTTCTTTACGCCAAATAATAAATAATTTTTAATGGCTGTTTCCCGATTGAGGAAACGACCGACACCTGACGAAGTGACGACCGCGAAGTGGGAAATGAGTGACAAGTTATTATTAATTGATGACATTTTCTTAACATTTGAACCTGAAATATCAAAAGAAATTATCGATGAAAGTATTTAGGGTCGTGAAAACACATTGTTGGGTATTAGAGCCTAAATTATAAATACATAACGTCAAAAACTAATTACATAGAAATTTCGACCGATGTGAAAGAACGTTTTACAAAACCCAAACAAACCGATCGATCTTGACCGAACTCTCAATCTACTACCTGACGGCTAAATTAAAACACCGGGTACTGTACACTTAATTCTGCCATAACACAAATCAGCTGTGGGAACCTGTCAAGGGATGAGATTGTCTGATTTAGAATCAGATACATTATTAAGTAGGCCATATATACGAAAGAGCATTGTTTTACGTAATGCATTAATAATTACGGTGTCTCACATCATGCATTATTCCATACGTGTACCAAGGCGCTCTGCGAGATTTTCTGAACTCTACCTATCATTTAAAATATTGGTGAACTGAAGTGAAGTTATTTTTTCAACAAGATCTTTTCGAAAAGCTGTTATTAATAGGTATTTTTTACTTAATTCTTAGACCCTGCTATTAATATATTCGTGATTTATAACGCTAAATAGTTCCGTTATGTACCTACCTTTGTAATCTAGGTAATCTAGTGGTACCTATTTGACTATAGATGGTCATAAACTTAATATTACTGAATTTTTTCAATGAAGTAGCCTGTATGTAACGTCTAAACACCCTAGTGTTTACGCGTTACATACCACAAAGAGACAGATTTTTGTACAAAATGTGTGTTTTTTATAATTTTCTACAACTTTTTTGCAACCTGACCATTTGCTTTTTTTCGGTATTTTATATCAAAATTGTAAAAATGTCGCTAGATTTTAAAATATAGTCGAGTAAACTAGTTTTTTGAAGTGAAAACTTCTTTAGCGGCGTTGAATGGGTAAAAATTGTTAAACTTGCGTCAGGATCGTTTGACCTTTGAACCGTAACCGACGACTGACGTCATACAACATTAGCTAAATAGAAAGACTGTCTATTTTGCAAGATACGATAAATAGCATCGTGGCTTAACGGTTAGCGGTTCGACTGTAAGTCCTTATGGTTTCAGATATTACCAGGTTCAAACCTGGGCTTCTGGCACATTTTGTGATTATTGTTCTTTTTGTAATTTATTATCTACTTTTTGTGATTATTTTTTCTTTTTGTAATGTATTACTTTTTTTAATTGTTTTTTCTTTTTGTAATTTATTATTTTTTGTGATTGATTATTTTTTCTTTTTGTAATTTATTAATTCCTTCTGACAGAAAATTAGCAGAAAATTAGTGATAGGTTCTATGAATGGCGCTATATTATAGGTATGGTATGAAATGGTATGGTAAGGAATGGTATGGTATGGTATGGTATGTTCTTTTTATCTTTTTCTATGTATATAACGAAGAAAGAAAGAAAGAAAAAGTTTTCACTTCTGCCGGCACTCCCAGAGTGCAACCCGTCTTTTTTTTATCTGTCACTATCCACTGTTCTATTTACCGTCTCTACCATGGTGAATGTTCTGAAGAGCTATTCCAATTAGTCCCATCCTCCCCCTTCCTATACAGGACGACACGTGCAGGACTTAGATGTCACCCCTATACGGTGCAGAACATTCCTTCAAGAACCAAGCGGTTCGGTTACTCTTTCCTTTGTCGCACCATTAAGACCTGGAATTCCTTGACAGCTCACGTGTTTCTCTCTTCCTACAATCCCGGGTCCTATAAGCGGGGCGTGAAAAAGCATCTGATGAGGCCGTCAAGCTGAGTGCCACCATTGTTAACTTGGCACGTGTATATAATGGTGGGCCTCTCTCCTGAGACTTTGCCTTCAGCTTACCATCAGGCGAGGTAAAGTCAAATTGACGTGTCCTATAAAAAAAAACAGCAATATTTATTTACAGGGAAAATAAATATTATTATGTACTCGACTTGGCGTTGCTTTACATGAAAACCATTCTGGTGGGATTAGATACATTGTTCAGGCATTATGATCATTCATTCTCAGGTGTCATTTGGCCAGGAAATTTACGATAAATTGTGTGGCCCGTATCACGATATAATTCATTAATCGCTTCTTACGACACCCGTGGGATTTGCCACAACGTGTTTTGTATACTTGAAATGATTTAGTATATAGTTGTTTTATTTATCATTTTATATAATACAATAATATACAATTGTAACTGTCTTTATATGTGTGCCTAGAAGTGTTATACCTTCTTTCTCTCAAATCAAACGAAATCCCACTTTCAATCCATAAGCCCTACTGCAAAGTATTTTTCACTAAATTTATTCCAGATTTTAAATCATTTTGATATTCTTTGGGGTTTGTTAAATTCCATAGTTTTTATTCGGTCGATTGCTATCGATTTAGAAATAGTTACAGTAATGTAAGCTTTATTCGGCATTTATAATACATCTAATTAAATTATAACACTAGATTTACATATACAATTGATATAATTTTCATTGAAGGCTAAACAATGCATGTTGTAGTGTTAATACAGTAAAACAATATCACAAATGGTGGCTATTTAGAATAATTTAATTGCAGCGAAACAATTAGCTTGGGTGTAATGAATTAATGGCCATATTTTATACGGAGGCAGGAGAATTGTCTACCATTTATTCAAATGGATTCACTCGTACGGTTAGCAAAGGCCCATACAACTGAAATGAGGACTCTGGGAATCTGAATAAATTGAAATTTGCGAGAAATCTGAATTTGTTTGAGCGCCTACGAAATGAGGTATTTAAGAATAGAGTTTATTTTTTCTAACACTAAGCAGTTACACTGGAATTTTCGGTGTCGATTCCCACTTTCTGTAAAAAGTCCTTAAATCTAAGTACACATCTGAGTGGGATTCCATCTTTTGTCATAATAGTTTTTGTCCTAATTTAAATTGCCATAACAAATTAGGCATAATTTTCTTTATCATAATAATAGTCTGCCATAATTGGTTTTTAGCATACTGTGTTATTAAGCATAAATATTGTATATCCTAATGTTTTTATTCATAACATTGATACGCATAAAGTTGTAAAGCATATTGTTTATTTGTCTAATACTTACTTGGTATAATGATAAACGCCTGCTAACATTGTGCTAGCAAGCTGGCAAGGATCTGGATTTTTTATAAACCACCTAGAAGTAGGAGCCCCGCGTAGCGGGGCTCCGTCGACCAATTAGGTCAAAAGAACATTAGGTTAAATGAACTTTGATGCGCCTACAAGTTTGACAAGAGTAATGTATAAAATAGTGTAATATTGTTAATAAAAATTTTGTAGTGATTTGTTCGGAATAGTTATGGTTATGCTTGGTTATGCTTAAGTAAACTTATGCTTTGGTATATTATTCTTATTAAATATTATGCTTATAGTAAATAGGAGTAAAAAAATTATGCTTAAAAAGTTATGGCAAACGAGTATTATGCGTAAATAATGTTATGACAAGTAACATTATGCAATGTTAAATTATGACATAAAATTTTAGGAATAAAAATAGAGAACCCATCTGAGTATGTATCATCACAAGCTAGCTAAGCTATGGTTACACTGGGTATAGATAACGCTGTGTAGAATCTTTAAAAAAAAAAGACGGGTTGCACTCCGGGAGTGCCGGCAAAAGTGAAAACTTTTTCTTTCTTTCTTTCTTCGTTATATACAGAGAAAAAGATAAAAAAAATACACCATACCATACCTATAATATAGCGCCAATCATTAAACATATCACTAATTTTCTGTCAGAAGAAATAATGAATATTGAAGAAGAAATAATTACAAAAAGAAAAAATAATCACAAAAGGTAATAAATTACAAAAAGAAAAATAATCACAAAAAGTGTCAGATGCTCAGGTTCGAACCCGGTAGTATCTGAAACCATAAGGACTTATAGTCGAAACGTTTACCGCGAAGCTACGAAGCTTCTTAACGCATCTAACAAAATAAACGATCTGTAGCTGTTGTAATGTTGTATGACGTCAGTCGTCGGTCACGGTTCAAAGGTCAAGTAATCCTGACGCGAGTTTAACATTTTTTACCCATCCAACACCGCTAAAGAAGAACACAATTTGTCATCTCATAATTAGCTCCAGTAACTTTCTTTTAGGTAACTAAATCTTTAACATCTACGTTTTCTTTGTCTTCCACAATGGGAAAAAGAAACTTAGAAGACCCTGCTTTTTTTCTGAGATATGACACTTGATAATCTGTCATTTCATATTTTAACACAATTTTGGCAACATAATAAATTACATTTTTCTTCTTCTCGAATGTAAAAAGTACTAAATCTCTGACGTTTGTTGTTTCAGGGTTAACAACTTCATGATTAACCTCATCTTCTGATTCGGATATGGCATCAATGTCTTAACCATTACTTGTCATCACGATTTCATTTTGACTAGAATCAAAATCTGTTTCTAATGGCAAAGATACCACTTTCTTCTTTTTCTCTTTGGTTTCGATAATCCCAATATCTTCTTTGCATTTTTCATTTCTCTGGCGTGTTGTTTAACTTTTTATAGTTCCTTTTTTCTCTCTTTCAACTTCTAATCTATTTCTTTCTGGTGTCCCAGTATATACTCTTGAATGCCCCTTTTCTTTCGCCTTCTTTTTTGGGGCGTTTTCAGTGGCGGCTTTGTTCGGGTAAGGTCTTACTATTTCAGGAGAAATATTGATATGGCGCAAATTGATACGTATCATTGTGCCCCAACAGACGTTATTTTACAAACAATAATTTTATTAATTTACTATTGAGTATTTTACTTATAACATTATTAAAAATCACATTTGTATACAATCACTTACCTTTGGTAAAATAAAACCATAAAAACTACTATAAACTTGACTGGAATACACGTTCACATATCGCGTAAAATTTTAGTTAGTGGCAGCACAAACACGTTCATACCTGTCAAAGTCGAGCGGCGAACTAGCAGCAAGCGCCGTCACAACTGCCATTATAATGCTTGTCCTTGATCGTTCTAAACGTACCGGTGTTCGTAATGTTTATCGGTTTTGGAACATGAGTAGAGTATCAAAGTGCCCCGAGTATCAAAGTACCCGAGTATCAAATTGCCCCCCCCCCCCTTCCCCCTAAATATCTCAAAATCTCTAATAGTCAACTAAAATCACTATCAAGTCAGTTGTACCTTTTTGATACGTTATTCCATTGATGTATATCGTTATTCGCCAATTACAACAAAGCTGTCGATTTGCAGACAAGTTTGAAATCGTAATCACATATTGTCATTACTAAAAATAGAATAATTTTATGATGCGCGTGACGATTAGTGACACGTATCGTAATATTTGATTAAACACATTCCGTGTGTTTTGTGGTTCGTTAACCACAGAATACATGGATTACGCAATTGTGAGTGCGTACCTACCATTTCGCAACGAATGTTTTGTGGTATAGCGGTGAGATATGAAAAGATTAATATCGCATACGAGTACATGACATAATAATGTTTCCAATTCTATGCAAATTCTTTGTAGTGTAAAATGGGTACATTTATTATAGATCAATCAATCAATTAATTAGCCCACTGCCATTCACTGCTGGACATAGGCCTCTCCCAATGTGCGCCATTTCGTACGATCCTCCGCCTTCCGCATCCAGTCCGTGCCAGCTACCTTTTTCAGGTTATTGGTCCATCTGGCTAGGGGACGTCCTACGCTTCGTTTGCCTTCTCGCGGCCTCTACTCTAGGTCTCGTCTCCTCCAACGGCCATCGGTCCTTCGACAGACGTGGCCAGCCCATTGCCACTTCAGCTTGCTTATTCTGCGAGCTATGTCGGTAACTTTGGTTCTTTGTCGGATCACCTCGTTTCGAATTCTATCCTTCAGAGAAACTCCAAGCATAGCTCGCTACATAGCCCGCTGCGCGACTTTTAGTTTATGGACTAGCCCTACCGTCAGTGTCCACGTTTCGGCACCGTAAATCATAACAGGTAGGACGCACTGGTCAAATACCTTTGTTTTCAGGCATTGCGGTACGGGAGAAGAAAAAGACTCGACGTAGTTCGTGAAATGCTGCCCAGCCGAGCAGCATTATAGATATCTACTATATAGGAATAACAAAGTGTTGTTCTGCCATATTCAGTATTAGGCATGTCGGAATATGATATTTTAAATTATTACATATTAAATCAGTCACAGTTACTTCTTTTTCAGTTTGGGCTTACCAAGAATTTCTTGTCTCGGCGGCGATCTAATTATGATGCAATGTTAAAAATGTATACAAAAAAACAACTAACACACAACCCGGCCTCGCCACTTCGGGGATAATCGGAACAACGAAGTACTGTCCCCGCTTTTAAACGCATTTTAGTTCTCATTTATAACTTTAAAATCATCATTACAATTTAAATTGCTCATTAGATAAATAAACTGGCACTGACCCCTTAGATATTATGTACCATACAAATATATGTATGTAAAGTTTCTATAAAATTGCACTATATCGTACAGTAGCTTGGTAACCGGTTGCTTTAATATTTTTCTTATAGGACACATCAATTTAACTTCACTTCACCTGAAGGCAAAGTCTCAGCAAAGAGGGTCACCATTAAAAATCACCAAAAAATTAACTAACGTACCATGTTAACATGGTGGCACTCGGCTGGACGGCCTCATCAGATGCTTTTTGCTCACCCCGCTTAAAGGACCTGGGACTGTAGGAAGAAGGAAGCTCGTGAGTCAGATATTGAAATCGATCTATTCTTTGTATAACTAGAGTGCAGGTGTGGTGTTCGTTCATTTTTAGAAAGTCAGTTTGCAGTTATTCTCGTACAGTTTTACGCTAGCGATTTAGCTGAGCTTGAGGGACTAATGTTAGTAATTTCGGTTATTTACATTCTAAAATAAACTATTGTATGATCTTACTTACCGTCATCAATATCGCTGCAATTGAACCACGTGCATTACCTATCCACCCCTACGAACCCAGCAAACACTACTACCACATGGGATTCCATTTTTTTTAAAACATAGGAATATGAAAGATCTGCCGCTCCATACTGTGGTCATAATTTAGTCGCAATATGTCACCACAGTTCGATCCGTAGTCCAAACCGAAAGATCGAACCGGCGGTTTGGAACGCGGTCATGATACGCAGTTAAAAATTGTACGTGTAAACGGCGAGCACGTGGCGCGACACGGACGCTCGTGACGACGAAGTGGAATATTCGTGCAATAAAAGTAAGTTTTTTCGATTTACCTACTATAATCCATACTAATATTATAAATGCGAAAGTAACTCTGTCTGTCTGTCTGTCTGTCTGTCTGTCTGTCTGTCTGTATGTTACGCTTTCACGCCTACACCGCTGAACCGATCTTGATGAAATTTGGAACAGAGGTATATTAGAGCTTGAGAACGGACATAGGCCACCTTTTATCACGAGAAAGGGGGTTTAAGGGGGGGAAATAGGGGATGAAAGTTTTTATGAAAGTTTGTCATTTCTGAAGATATCTTAATGAAATTTGGTACAGAGGTAGATTAGAGCTTAGGAACGGACATACTACCTACTACCGCCTACCTTTTATCGCGAAAAGGGGGGTGGAAGGGGGGGGACTAGGGCCTTGGGAGGAAAGTTTGGTATTTTTGAAGATTTCTTGATGAAATTTGGTACAGAGATAGTTTAGAGCTTGGAAACGGAAGTAGGCTACCTTTTATCGCGAAAAGGGGGGGTAGAAGGGGGGCGGACTAGGGCCTTGGTATGAAAGTTTGTCATATTTGAAGATTTCTTGATGACATTTGGTACAGAGATAGTTTAGAGCTTGGGAACGGACATAGACTACCTTTTATCACAAAAAGGGGGGTAGTAGGGGGGGGACCAGGGCCTTGGGATAAAAGTTTATCGTTTTAGAAGATTTCCCGATGACATTTGGTACAGAGATAGTTTAGAGCTTGCGAACGGACATAGACTACCTTTTATCACAAAAAGGGGGGTAGTAGGGGGGGACCAGGGCCTTGAGATAAAAGTTTATCGTTTTAGAAGATTTCCCGATGACATTTGGTACAGAGATAGTTTAGAGCTTGGGAACGGACATAGACTACCTTTTATTGCGAAAAGGGGGGTAGAAGGGGGAGCACTAGGGCCTTGGGAGGAAAGTTTATCATTTTGAAGATTTCTTGATGAAATTTGGTACAGAGATAGTTTAGAGCTTGGAAACAGATATAGGCTACCTTTTATCCTTTCTCTCCTCTACGTAACATTCACTTCAACTCATTAGGACTCCACGATTAGATCGGATTTAAGGAGGTAGGACACGATTTTGTGCTGTCAGTAGGAAGACCAAATGCTATTCCTGCTTTGTCTTTACACTGACGGCACAGAAACTCTGTGTTCTCAGGGTCGGTAACACGAGTGTGACCCCCTGGTGTTGCACACGTCCAATGGCCACGGTAACCACTTTCCATCAGGTGGGCCGTGTGCTTGTTGGCACCTCAGTTTTATAAAAAAAAAACAGTATCCAGGGTAGATTAGGATTGGAAAAAGTGAAATGTTCAGACGAGACTTAAACCCGCTACCAGTCCCTTAGAGAATGCTCTGACCAGTGGTTACCGAGCCACACCTTAAGCCCCGTCTGAGCATGCCACATTTTGCAATCCTTTTGTTACTAATTGATTCAAATATTTCAATCAACAGTATCCAATCAATTAGCACACCACAGTCCAGTGCTAGACGTAGGCCTCTCCCAATGTGTGCCATTTCGTCCGATCCTCCGTCTTCTGCATCCAGTCTGTCTCAGCCACCTTTTGAGGTCGTCTGTCCATCTGGCTAGGGGATGTCCTACCTTCTGTTTGCCTTCTGGCGGCCAATAGTATCCAGGGACTCCAATAGTTCTCTACCATCCCAGTTAGTGCCTGGCTGTCCCTCAGATGCTGATAGTGGTGCTGACGCAGCTGCTCCGCACGTCGGCGCGCGGCGCGGTGCTGCGCGGCGTGTGCGAGGGCGAGGGCCGCGCGGCGCTGCTGGGCGAGCTCTCCGCCGAGGAGCTGGCGCTCGACCCGGTGAGCTGCTGGGCGGGCTGTCGCAGTCACAACACCGGCAAACATCTTGAACAAAAGTCGTCGTAGTTGGAGATAGTTCACGTCTTTGCAAAAATAAGCACACACTATTGGAAGTGCAAGGTCTAAAAGGTGGACTGATCAACCAATGATGCGAATCAAGTTGTGATTAAGTTTATCACAATGTATGATTGGTTTATGGATGCGTCGCTGCCTTCTCTGTATGATCACAAATAGTACATTACTGCCGCGGCCGCCAACTGTAGTGTTGCCGGACGATCGTGAAGTATGCGAGCCGGCATACATTACGGAGTACGGCAACGCTCAGTTGTGGCCAAGGCTTGTATAGTGCTTTTCTCAAACAATGCGCGAAAATTAAAACTAAGTAGTATCTAGGCAGATCTTTTTAGTTACCTACTCTTCAAAATCAATGACGAACAATGAACAATAGTAATTTTTCACGCGGCGAAATGTTCATTTGGTTTTTTATTTTTCTTAATAAACAGCATTCTATCTGCAAGCTAGTTCTGTATTTAAATACCTAATGCCTTGGATAAGTTACCTCCTTGGTTGCCATGGTTCGGAGTAAAAGATGGTTCCATTTTTAAATTACACGACAGATATGAGTTTACATAATAATTTATTTGGCCGCTAAAACACGACAGAAATGGATTTTCATACAACTTATGCTGGCCGCTGCTCGCATGTATAACAATTTCGATTTATCTCGAAGAAGGTTGTCAAAATAATGTTCACATTTCCAAGCATGTTTGAGAAAAGAGACATATTAAGCGTTTTCATGAAAAGATGCAAAGATGTTTGCCGGTTAATTATCTACTATCTGTATTATATCACCCACTCATTTACAGATTTTTTCATCGCCATAACTCATAATGAAAGCGTTAATCTCAAATGTATCCAAAGCTTGTACGTTGGAGGACATGGTCCAATCTCCTAGAACTGTGGATTAGTTTATTTGACTGAGAGGAATTCTTGCGCTTGAGTTTCGTTTGTCATTTAGCAAGTTCATCGGTTAACGGGTAGGGTAGACTTAGATGAGACCTCCTTTACACCCCTAAATACCTATTTCAAAAAGCACGAAAAGGGATGTAGAAGGGGGGCAGACTAGGGCCTTGGTATGAAAGTTTGTCATTTTTGAAGATTTCTTGATGAAATTTGGTACAGAGATGGATTAGAGCTCGAAAATGGACATAGGCTACCTTTTATTGCGAAAAAGGGAGTTGAAGGGGTGGAATAGGGCAAGGGTATGTAAGTTTGACAATTTTCAAGGTATCTTGATGAAATTGGTATAGAGATGGATTAGAGGTTGGAAATGGACATAGGCTACCCCTTATCGCGAAAAAAGGGATAGAAGGGGGAGTGGGGGATATGAATAGGGCGTTAGGATTAAAGTTTCAAATTTTTCAATGGCACAAAAAAGGGGGTGAATATTGCATAAATAGTAATAATTTCTTTTAAGATGTCCTCATGAATATGGTACAAAGGTGGATTAGAGCTTCGGAACGGATATAGTCGAGTAGCGAACCAAATATAGAAGCGAGTGGAGAGGCGAGTAGAGATTGTTATAGGGACAAGTGAATAGGCGTGTAAAGATTGAGACAGAGGAGGAAGTCGAGTAGAGTCGACTACAGGGGCGAGTAGATATGCGACTAGAGAGCCAGTGGAGAGGCGAGTATAGAATCAAATAGAATGCTGTAAAGGCGAATAGCGAGGCGAGTGGAAAGATGAATGTAGTGGCGAGTAGAGATCGAATAGAGAGTTGAGTAGAGGTGCGAGTAGATAGGCAAGTGTGGAGAGTCAAGTAGACAGGCGAAAAGAAAATCGAATGGATGGGCAAGTAGAGAGGCCAATGGAAAGGCGAGTATAGAGAAAAGTACAAAGTCGAGTAGAGAGAGGAACAGAGAAGTCAGTAGAGAGTCAAGTATAAATTCAAATACAGAGGCAAGTAGAAAGTCGAGTAGAGAGTCGAATATAGAGGCGAGAAGAAAGTCGAGAACAGAGGTGAGTACATAGTCGAGGACAAGTTGAGTAGAGAGGCGAATTTAATGCTCAATAGCGTCGGATCAACACTAAGCGATAACCGACATCCACGCGGGCGGAGCCGCGGGCAACAGCTAGTTAGTTATAAATGAAAATCAAAGCATTATTTGTCATTCAGTGCCAGTTTAATTCCTTTCATACTATTATTACTTATGTATCACGGTCGCAGCTCAGCTGTTCTTTGAGATTTTTGTCTTTATCAATTTGATGACTTTATGGGGCATTTGTTCGGGTACAGTTGTAACGTTGAACCTATAATGTTATAATTGTCCCTAAACGTCCCTACTAACTTAACCGCGGGATATAGGAACAATTTTACTTTTATCCAGGAAATAGGCTCCCACCACCCCATCGTAGTATCAAAATTCCATTCGGGCGAAGCCACGGGATAGTGACTAGCGAAATAAATTCAATTTTGCAGAGTAGGTAGGTACACAAATTCACTTGATTCAGCCGGCCTACCATATTCAAAGAATGAGGGCTCTCTAACAGCCGGACTCGTTTGCACTCATGTCTGAATTTAATTGAATCCGATTCAATCCGATTCCGCTTGACATATGACATGCGCTGTACAACGTACTAATTACGGGTATCAAAGCTGCCAGCCCCCTATAGAGCGACTGACGTCTAGTGGGTACGAGCAAATGCTCGATTTATTATGAATGTAAAAAAAACTATTTTCTGTATTTTGGGTGTCGGGCGAAGAATCTCCTTTTGCTGCATTTTGAATTCCTAACCATTTATAGAGCAATCTCCTCCCTTTTAATCTTTTTAGATTTATGGCTGCATTTTACATTATTCCAATACGAAAAGAGAAGAAGACTCTCTGTAAGGTTCTATTTCAGGCTATTATACTATCGAAGTGAACCCGTTCCTACCAGGCGTAAATTAGGTGAGAGGGGGTTCTAGTTTTACCCGTATTATAAAAGTTGTATCAATGACATCGTAGCAAGTGGAAATATGTGGTCTCTGTCTACCCTAAAGAGGTGTGATTGTATGTATTATACCTGTTTCACACAAACACAGATTTCATAACACTGCGATCTATGTTTATGTCAGTAAAAACAATAATGAATTTGGTAACAGCCACATAAATTACCCTACATTAAGTATAATACGAACTGCTAACTGACCCGACGGACGCTGTTCTGACTTAACTATGAATATTGAATTCAATTCACACAATACACATACAATATTCACACAGCCTCCGCGGCGTAGCGGTAGTGAACGCGGCCGCTACGAAGGAGGCGCGGGTTCGATCCCCGCTCAGTGCAAATATTTGTATGCTTGAATATGGGTATTTGCATTGGTCTGGTCGTGCCTCGAAGGGCACGTTAAGACGTCGGTCCCGGTTGTCATACAAACATCTATGACAGTCGTTACGGGTAGTTGGAGCCCTCAAAAATCCAACAACTGGTCTAGCTGCAATGCTTCGATATCGCCTTTGGGTTGTGGAGGTCAGATGGCAGTCGCTTCACAGAACATATCGAAGTTTAGCCGCAGTTAGACTGGTAAAGCGGACCCCGGACTCTAAGTTGAAAAAGTTTCGGATGCGACTGGGATTAACGCTAGGATGAAGAAGATTGAATTCAATTCAAAATAAGAATATATTATTCTTAAAAAATTTCAAATTATGCAATGCCCTAAGAAGGTTACATTACAAAAGCTTTTGTTTTTTTTTTCTTTCAACCTTATTATAAAAATACATAGTGAAATCAGTCCACCCTCACGTGAAACCGTGGCAGAGTGAAATTTCTGTATTATTTAAGTTTCAAGTATCCGCATTTCTTTCACTTTGGGGTGAAATGAGAGTGTTAGGGTATTTTAATTCAATTACAGTTGGCAGGGCATTCGTGATGACCCTCTCACGGGCAGTCGAAAGTACCTACATAAATGGATTATTGTATAATAAAGATAACGTCAGGATTTTTATTACGCCCGCATTATACTCCATATCATGAACGGGTAGCCACTCCATATCATGAACGGGTAGCCACTCCAAATGTCCAAACGATATCATTAGGTTTGCGCTTGAGAACGGTTGAGTTTCACAAAATATTGAGACAAAGAGCGACGGAATTTATGTGATTTATTTGCTGTATGGCATGAAGAGTACTTATTGATTTCAGAGACTGACAGTAAAGACGAAAATATCGAATGATTTATGTAAGAAATCATTAATTATTTATTTATTTAAGTAGTAATCTAACAACCACCTCTCGATTTGTTGACTCTAGATCAACACACTTGCTCATAAGCTGCCTCTAATTTCAATGCAATTAGACACATAATGACACCTATAATTAAACTGTGACTTTTTGATTGTTATAATATACAAGTGGGTTATACATTATTTTTTAAAATATTATTGGGTCCGTTGCTTTTTCATAAAAAAAGTTTCGATACAGGACTTCAATTGTACAAATAAATTAGTATACTTATTACTTGCTCATTTCATGCAACTTCATATTTAAATAGATAATTTTAATTTGTAAGTATTTAATAAACAAAAGTTTTAATCAATTAACCTAATATTTTTTATTTATTAATTATCTGAAGATTTATAAGACCTCGAAACATTTGGATGCCATAATAGGGAGAAAGCTTGACAGTCAAAAGCGTATTATAATTTAAAAAAAAGAACTGAGTAATAAAATTTGGAATTCAATTAGTACATTATTTATTTGAATAACATAGTACTTAGAGTTAAAAAGTTTTTGGTAGGTATCATATCTGATCTCTGATTTCTCATTTCTGATTTCTGATCAAGAGTTGGTACTCTTCATCAGAAATTATTACAAAGTACTTACTTAGTCACAGCAGGAGACGCTAGTTTATTCCTAAGAAATCAGATTCCATTGGATAGTAATGCGCTTAGGATACCTCGCGGGCAGATTTCTTTCCGATTCGTGCATTTAGTATTACAAGCTTCATTTCACCCGATTGGTAGCAATTGAAAGAAAATTGCATTTCACAGTCTATAAAGTACCTATCTGTTTGTCCCGGAAAAGTTTGATAAATTCAATTTTCAACTGGGTAACTTTCGTGTCTGGGCGGTTCACGCTTGATACTTTTTGAATAAATTGGCCTCGAGCCGAATCGATAGTAGTATAGAAAACTCGGAAGTTATCGAGAGGCAACATAACTTTTGGTAGAATATTGAATCAGTAATATCCGTATTTCTGAGCTTGTTTGTGGTCGATGAGCGTTTCGGACGCCCCTCACATCTATCAAGAAAAATATTATTTTTCGAAGCAGGCGCGAAATCCACCGGAAATTTGACTTCCTCCGTTTTGTTATACCTAAATAAGTATGCCATCATTCTATTTAGCTTTTATTGAATGAATATTTACGAAACATAACGAAATATGAGATAAGTGAAAAAATAATAATGTAAGATTGGTACAGGCTAAATTAATAAGATGGTTGACTTCTGATAGGATATTTCAAAATATAAAAAAATAAAAAATTGTGGAGGTATTTAAAGAAGACTTTGGTTATGTTAAATAAATGATTCAACCTTCTTTTCGATCCCAGTCACAACTATCTAAAATTTTATAAATCATTTATTTGATGATTACTCAAAATGGATAGGTAATATATATTATTATTATTATTATATCTGTTTCGAAAAGTAATGTGTGCAATATACAAATGTCTTATTTTTTAAGCTAAATTCCTATGGCATTTTGTAAGTTTTTAGATTCAGCTTAAAATCACCAAGCACACAACTGCAGTTTCATTCACCAATAGCTAATTATATGGACATAGGTTTTATTAAAAGTGCAATAACTCGGCAGGTAAAACGCCCGCTGTTTAGACATGAAAGTTAATTGGTGGAATCAATTTGGTTTTAAATGCCACGTTTGAATAATCCGTAGAACAGCCGCAGGGCTAGGCCCAAAAATAATTCAAATAGGATTCTCAATGAAGGATTAGTTTATGCGGTGAACCCATACCCTTTAAATCTGATGCAGGGTGGAGACCAGGACTAATCAGCGCGGATTGTTGCCCTTCCGCCACTCTACGCCCTGATTCAAGTAAATGAGAAAACTTTCTAATTGGAATTTCAAATAGGCCTCCGTTTATCCAGACGAGAGCTGTTCGCGGTTCGACGCCAACATGCTGGGCCGCATTATAATTCTCTTCGGTTTGGATAATTGATATGGGTTTTAGTAATTTAACATCGTAGTAGCTTCCATTGTCAACAGACCATTTGTTACGTTAATAAATGCAGTTGCGTGATAAGTTTGTGGGTGTCATAACAATGACGTGTGACATTTCGGGTAGCGTGTAATATTACCTAGTTCACAAAACATTGCTTAAGTTAATTGTAATTTGTTGTTATATTTAAAAAGTCATGCGATTTATTTATTCCCTTGAAGTTGTTTTGTCGGATGAAGTTCCTAAGTCACTTAAATTTTTATATATGCTATGCGCACGATAAACAAGAAAAAATTTAAGATTAGGATTTTCCTTATTTTAGATGAATTTAGTTTTTAAAGACTGCTTGTTATGCGAGTTATGTACTGATTGGAGCTTGAGCCTGGGTTATAGTATAGGTAGGTATATGGGGATATACACTCCAACACGTTGAGCTGGGATTCCAATAATTCCCTCTAAGATCTTTGGGACTCGGATCAACAAACTGGTAAAGGAGGAGCAGAAGATTGGACCAAGAGCTTCAAAACTAGCACTCTGGAGCCAGTCTCGTGTAGCAAGTTTCTCACTGAGCCTGTGCGCTTTGATGTGAAGTGAACATAAGTGTAGCTCGTACAGAGCTTTCTTTCATAAAAACCACAAGGCAAAAGTATTTATCGTTGGTACGATGAACTAGTGTGCGTGCATACGAAGGTTTAACGCATGATATTGTGTAAATAGTATAGTTAGTACAGAATTCGCACGCTCGAAGTTATTGCCTACCTTTTCCTATATTTCATAAGAGAAAGAAAATAAGTAAGTACTTTGGCGAAGTAAAAATATGTACAAAATAAGGTGCGGATTTTCTTTGATATTTCGTAGTAATATAAACCCCTCACACTAGCTTTTTAATAAGATGTCAGAAGGAACGAATAACGGCATTATACTATTTATAACTACTTTTGCGCGCGGTTTCACTCACGTGGATGTCGGTTATTGCGATCAAACATAGCCTATGTCCTTTCTCAAGGCCTAATCTACCCCCATACCAAATTTCATCAAAATCGGTTCAGTGGTTTAGGCGTGAAAGACGAACGAACAGACATACACTTGCCCATTTATAATATTAGTATGAAAATATTGCTCAATTTTATTTCATTCAACAATTATTAATATTATTCAGGTGACAAAAAGCTTTTAAAAATCGATTACAAGCAATATAATCAATAATATTGTCAGGGTATTGCAATTTATTATTGTATAGAAACCTTTTTAATAGGTGTATTGAATTCAATAAAATCTTTGGTAGGGCACCAACCCTCGCGTTCAACCCTCGCGTTCAACCTGTACACCTGCTGATTGGAGGTCAGGGCTCTAGCGCAGGACTTACTTACTGCCGTGAATGAGTAGAGCGGACCATAGGCCCCATGGCTTTAATGCAGCTGATATTGGCACTCAAATTGTTTTCAGATAAAATTTAACCTCACCGTAAAAGAGTGTTTGCACATCCATCCGATATCGGTGTAGGATGCCGATAGCCGACATCCGATAGCCGACACGTAACTAAGAGAATGTCATTAAGGTCAAAAATTGCTTGCAGTTCCTGTTTTAGTCTCTTTGTGATCCGATATCGAGCCAAAACAGTGGTACAGGATATCGGACAAAGTGAAAAAGTACATATAACAGTAATATATTAAGTACATAATGTCAGTTGAAGTTCATAATAATGTTCATTGTTTTATAAATATTTACTGTTCCAAACGTAATTATTATATAACCTGCAGTGAATGTATTATCAGAGCATGTTGAGGTAAAATTCTGCATTGGATAATTTTGTTCATTTCAATGTTGGGTTGTTAACATTGCAGCTCATTGTAGTCAGCATTTTATCGGAATACATTATTATCTATATTAACTTTGTTTTAATACATCGCTTAGTAATCTAATTATGGATTATTACTTCAATAACAAGGTTCATAAATAAATAAACACTTAAGGGTGAGTTATTAATTTTAGATTTATTGTTTTCATTATTATTTAAAAAATAACAATTATAAACAATTTAAAATTAAAATAAGTTATCGATTTAGATTGGAAAAAGTTAATGGTCAAGGCGAGACTGGAACTCGTGACCAATAATAGTTCGTAAGAGCGAAAGTTGGTGGCTCCACAGTCGCCCTAAAATAGTTGTTTAGGAGAATTTCGAATCCTTAAGACGTGTTCAGTTTGCTCAGTTGATTATATTCATTAAAATAATATAATGTCTACCTACATAAAATATAAAATCTTTAAAATTCGATTTGTCAAAATGTTCATGGTTTTAAAAAAGGAAGACGTGTAATTTCATTAAAGTAGAACCTGGCACACCAGTTCTATCAATATAAAATGTTTGGTGTTATCCAACTACTTTCTTGGGTTTGAATTTTAACCACCCACTTAGTGTAGGTATTTGCTGTTCTAATGTCCAATTTCGACAGATATTCGGGATGGTTGGGCAATCTACAAGAAAACTTTATTCTAAGATCATTAGAAATCGAGAGTGAGATTTCTGGGAAATAAAATTACTGAAACAGAACGTTAGAGTTTGTTGTTATTGGGTTCGTTCAAGATCTCGTATTTATCAACAGATTTATACAATATACGGGTTTTATTGAGTATTGAAGAAAAATCTATAATAGTAGTTTGTTTGTGGTGCCTGAACTTCTATTCTTAAATCCATTGAAAAATGACTTCTCTGACTAGGCACCGACTTCTAACAGATTAGTAAATTCTTTTGATTTAAGTTACTTTCTTAACTTTAGAACAGCTGAAAGAGTTGATACCTACTTTCCATGAAAAGTAATTAAATGAGTTTTTTTCAGATTTTGTAAGGAAGAAATGTTTTAAAAATTAAACAAACCTGTATGTTTACCATGAAACAGACATCCGAAGATATGGACCGACATTAAGGTAAATTGTCACCATGAAACTGAACTGAAATGAACACATTTTTGACCTAATCCTTTATAACGATATTATATGGTACCCGAATTTTCGGTCGTGTTTCCTGCGAATCGAAGATTCGGATATAACAACAAAGTAGATACGGTCACACTTTTTTATATAAAGTTGTATGTAAAAGTGCAACTGCATATCCTTTGTGACTATACATCATAAGTTTGGTTGGAAATTAAAGTAGTGTACTAGTACCACAGTATAACGAGTCAAAAGCTAAAAAGTTCATTAGACTGTGCTAGTACCTACTGCCATAAAGGTTACCTACCATAACAAAACATTCTTATGTTATTTGTCGTAAACTTCATACAGGTAAGTTAAACTTCATTTTAGTTCTAAATATAATTAGTTTTAATCAAAATTCCCGTTTACATTGTTGTATTTATCATGAAACACGAAAAGGAGATAGAACATTTTGGGCTAAAATGTAAAAAGTTGAGATATGGCTTAAAAAAATGTCATACTTTTTATTTTAAATACAAAGAATATGCTAAATTCTCAATCTGGGAGCAGAGATAAATGAAAGAGAGTTTTAGTTACAGTGACGATTTAAATAATCGATTATAGAATTACAAAGAATTTTTTTTTGCATTAAGTAGGCAATTATCTCATATTATTGATATGCACTATAATGTACTTTTTTACAATATAATTTAACAACGGTAATATTAATATTACAAACTGTTTATAGATTTTAAATGGATTGAAATAATTTTTATCTGTATATTATAAGACTCATTTAAAAATATTAGTTTTTTTTTTCCCAGTAGATTGACATTTGACATTGACTGTTGTAAATAGTCTCGCACAATTCACTATTTTGATTTCGTGTTTCCCGATGTATTTTGAGTGCTCTCCTGATTGTTGCTTATTTTTAACAGCCGCTTTGTTTATTACGATTCTGACTCTGCTAACTTTTTACGATACTTGCTTCCACACTGAATACCGAAAATGTTAATACGATCTGGAATTGTTTTTTGGATTTCACGATTGTCTTGGATGGAATATTGCTGAAACTATGGATTGCTGTGTGAATTGTGGGATAGCAACTAATCAATGCTATACCATAGGCCAACGAGTCCAGGATGATGAAACAATTCAGTGTTTCGGCAGTCAGTGATTCGGCAGTGGCTTGCACCTTCTTCGAGAGCTGTCGGCTTCCAATACAACCTGGCTACTTAGGTGTTGCGTATAATCCCGACATATTAGTCGTAAAAGTTACTATGTTTATATTTTAGTCGGCAGCTTTCGTAGAGGATGGGAGGCTGTTCTTAGATGCTATTGTAACTGCATTGTAACTAATTGTAAGAAGCGAACTGTAGGCTGCTGCGCCCATATCGCGAGTGTAATAGGTACCTTAGCTAACTAGGTACCAAGATATTTTTCCACTTCCACAATTCTTAGGTGATATTTTAATTATAATAGAAGTTGAATAAACTGTGTATCATAATAATGTGGTTTTTTATTCTGGTTGTCCATTTGATAAAATCTTGCCTGGTATCTTTTAAGGCCAGGAGTATTAATTGATAATATGGTTTTTAAAACATTCCTACTAAATTCAATGCCAATTAGTGCAAAAACTTAGTAATCAGATCTTTTTGGAACATAACCTCACTTTTACTAAACCGCTAATAACTCTGATCTCAAATTGTCAAATCAACGAAATTTTCAGAAAGGAACTCAAAAGTCTAAATCTATTAATTGATATCATTTTTATCTCGTTACATTCTTGGCCCAGGAATGTATGTAATGGTTTCCGTCTCCTTTGGAAATATTTTGTATTAATTTAATGATTTCGATAAATTTAATTAAAATCACAATCACAGGCCTGCAAACAACCCACAGGATTAAACAAAGAAAGTTCATGGTGATGATTCAGCAAATGAATTGCGCATGTATTAAAGAATTTCGTCAGAGCATTCCCGTTACATCAGAGACGTTGTAAAACTTGTTCGGCCGTTGGTCGAGTAAGCTCGGAACGAAATTGCCAATCCTCTTTCACAATGGACCGTAAAATGGTTTTCCGTTTTTGCCCGACCAAGCGGAGCGCTACTCGTTGATTCACCGGACACGTCGCTTGGTGGGCTATCACTAGTTGGGGGAATTTGTGAAAATAACTCTTCATATAGTACCTGGATAACGCGTTCGCTCTGAGAAAAAAAATAGCAGGAACTTTACGTGTTGTTTGACAGGTGCATAATTACTGTGGAAACTGATGCCAACTTTTAGAAAGGAACGTATAAATTGCTTGGTACTAGTTTTATTTATCCTGTCTTTGTTCTTGTATTTATGTTCAAAATTGTACTCTTATAAATGGGAATGTTTATATCGTCGGATGGCTGGATGGATGGATACTTGATTAATCAATCACACAAAAAACTGATCTCATCTCAAGGCACAATTGAGATTATCTCGGGCATGAGATTGCGTATAAATATAATAAGTAACAGTAGTTAAATATCCCCTATAATAACTTCATTTCGCTAAACTTTTTGTCGTTCCAAATCAGTACTTCAATTTAAGCATTACTCTTCAGAGATAGCTGCGAGTCATCTCAGCCGACAGATTGAGGCACTCATAAAGTCAGTGTCGTAACTAATATTGTTACCGAACGCTCCGTCTATGTAACAAGCGAGATGCTCTCTGCTAAGTGACTAAATCAGTTCATTAGCATATATGTTAAAGAGTGTCGGAGAACTCAGCCCTACCTGTCTCCCCCCAAACTTCATTCCATACGTTTCAATTACGCACCCGCTTAAGCCTAACGCCTCCCTCTACCCTCTGCCATACCTAAATTTAATAATATTAATTACCTCATTGTCCAAATTTAGTTCAAGAATACGCTCGGAGAGATCATTATCCCACATTGGGACAATAATGCCTAGATAAATAAAAGAGTTAGGGAGGGCATTCGTGGTCCTTCTGCAATATCTTGCTGGTTATGTAAAGGGACATGTCCCGATGGAACTAAACACAGTTAGACAAAATAAACTTCATAAATTATTTCTAGCAATTCTTATAGACATCGCAGGTTATTGCCATATAATAATATTATGAAAATAGAGGTATTATGAGAGGAATATAGAGGTATTTATGCTGCAGGTTCGTTGCAGACCTTCAACTTAAATGCCACAAAACTGCAGCTGTCATAATGCCATAAAAAAAAGAAAAATCCAACTTTATATTTTTGACTTGTATTTATTTTTATTGCCAATACCATCATGTAATTTTATCCTCTTCCGCCAATCCACATTATGTTAGTAGAAACAACAAGCCTCAGTCGGTAATTAATAAAGCACAGAATAACGTAAGTTGGAAAATCATCTTCACACATTGCAACCGGAACTGTCCGCACAGTGAAATATGAAACGGGCGGTCAAGCTGTGGGATAATCTCCCCGATGTAGTTTTTTTACACGTTTACATTATTATTATGCGGTTTTTCAATGAGGGCATTATAAGGTTTTAACGGGATGGACAGCATTAGTACGAAACAGTGAAAATACAAATAGTGAATTTTTGTGAATATGAAACAGCACGCAGTGGGGCCCGCACGTATGCACACAAATATGACATCGTTTAACCTCGGGTGTTTATTTGCGAGTGCACCTAGATAGTTCTGCTCTGATAACGACTGGTAATCTAGCAGAAGGAATATCCAAAGATTTTGGTGGGGCCCGCCTCGGAGGATGCCTTAGAGTTCAGTGATATTACGTACCTACATAAAGTTTTTATACAGAATGATTCGCATTCGTATAACACATTAATTTGAAACCCTAGTTTTTACGAAAATTTTGATATAATAACATACTTTTTTAAAGAAATTACCGCTAAAAACTATTTATGTAAACCGCTGGTCTTGAAATAAACCGGTATAACACAAAATACTGCACGCGTCTCATATTCATACATAAACATGAAGACAAAAAGCGCTTGGGTAAATAAAGAAAGCAGAATATAGATAACAAGTATAGGAGCACGTGCCAGCTCGGTCTCTGGAGTACAGTCACTAACGAAAGTACCTTAATACATTTCAATTTACAAAATATTTTGACTATAAAACCTTTCAACAAACACTAAACAAAACATAGAATAAATTACTTCTGTCCTTAAACATAATTTGTTTATTAAAACGTTTTAGTATTAAAGCCATCGGTAATTTCTTAGCTTTTATCTTACTTCGTGGCTGAATGTACAATGCGGCGGACGACACGAGTGTATAAGCCAGTTGAAACTACTGGCGGTGACAGCTACAGGCAATATCTTTGCTCCACCAGACCAATATCTGTAGCTCTGCAAAAATAATGACACTTGTAGAGAAGTTCTAGAATCATTTACTCTCTTGCCGCTATACGTAGGTACATTAAATGGTTTGTTTACACTCGTTTCTGTGGACCAAAACAAAATTTCTTCGAAGGACTATTTGAAGATTTTTTCCTCATTTCTTAATTAAGAAAATATACCCTCATCTTTGTAATCATATTGTGTCCTCAAGGCATTAAGTATAATCAAAATGTTTCTTTGTTTGGATATAATAAATAAACTACGTATTAGCTATCAAATTCATTTGCTAAAAGAATGTAAGCGGCATTCGCATATTATATTTATTATATTCGCATATTATATTTATTAAGGTTCGTCTCAATCATGTTTGTATAAAGTTATTTGCGTAAATAATTATTCATCGTATAATTTATCATCTTTCAAGTTATTCTATCTTCATATATCATTTTAAATTTATAGTTTCAGTATAATTATATTCTGTTTATTTTCTGAATCAGTTATGGAAATTCCGAGTTGAGTGTATTACGTAGTGCGAGGATATGGTAGTTAATGAGAGCGAGTGCTAATTAATACAGTATGTATTCAATAGCTTTAGCTGTAATAAAACTTGTTAGCTGTTACCGAATTGCAACGTCACCTCTGTGAAGGAATTTAAAACACAATTCTTCCAATTTAATATGTAATTTAATATGGTGAGCTTTATCAATGAATGAAGTTTGTAATGAGTATACTAGTAATTACTAGCTGCTGCCCGCAAATATGTTTCGTAAGGAGGGTTCGTGACATAATATCTGAAGAGCACGTCCCGTTGTGGCCAAAACATTAAAAAGAACATAAAGTTTCGGAAGCTATCTCCACAAACTAACGTTAGGGGAATCTCTCCCAGCTAGTGGGGTCAGGTATTGTGAAAAAACCAGCGGCGATATCACAACAAACCTCTAGGTGCTCGGGCATCGTTGCCGTTGTTAGGTGTACGTGACCCGAATGCCCATGCTCGAATGTTCAGGGATACCTCACAAATGTTTCCGTTGCGATACGCGATCTTTTCCTTTACTGAATGCGTACTAAACACGTAAATAGCTATATGATCACCTTAACTTCTTCGTTTAGATATTTTTATATATGGCTACGATCTTAAAGGATCTACTTTATTTTTATGCGTGAGTTTTGACTCTTTATTATACCAATCAAAAGTAAAGAAAGCTTAATAATAAAATAAATAAATACTCTACAACATTCTACACAACGTTATCTAGACCTATAATATCCACTTACTTTGACTTTGACTTTGTGTTATGGAACCTAGAATGTGGATAAACATACTTAGATACTTTCTTTTTGGTAAATACCTACGTAGTTATACATAGAAACACCCAGCCACCCAACCCAAACATCAATGCAAATATACATTATATAAGAAATACATTTTCTCTGACAAGGCTTCTTTAAGAAGCCTCAACAGAATGCATTTCACAAGAAATTTCAATCACGTTCTGGGTCGTCACGTTCCAATAGATTTTTGGGTTAGTTCTAGATACAAAGTATAAGAAATAAGAGTTTTTTAAAACCATATCAATGAAAAGAACTAATAGGATCAATTTTTGTGGTAAGATTTTACTTCGATCTTGTTTCGTCAGTGTTCCTTTTCCTTTTTTTGCCACTAAATATACCCTCGCGATAGTCGAACAAAGTATTTTCATGCCATGAGGGTCAAGGACTGATATAAGTTTTGAAAGGACAGAACATTGCATTATCTGTAGCAGCATCGTCAGATTCTGAAGCTATTCCCGTTAGAACGTGACGCCATAAAGCTACCGGAACTTCAACATCTAATTAAAATATTTAGAAGTTATTTTAAGTATATAAAATTTAAATATTCATGGCGGTATTATTTTAGCGCAAAATTAAGAAACATGGAATACGTTTTAACGCTCCCTCAGTAGGTATCACTTGCCACACTCCCCCGGCACCGCCCCCGACGTCGACGTAACAAACCACAGGCTCAAAGTGATTAGCTAATTATTCATCTGGCGTCACGTGATTGATATCTTTGAATTGATGGGTAAAATCGATTTATAGAATTCATTTTTATACGTTTTAGAGGAGGTTAGTTGTGATCCGTTGCATTTTAGGAGCTTAGTCTACGAATGTATTTGCACCGTTGCAACAGATAACTGTCACTTAGTATCCAGTTTCTGACAGGGTGCGTTTAAGACGGTTCGAGTCCGATATAACCCCCCTACCCCCTTAAGGTCCTGGGGTTTTGGGGGACTTGGGGTCCGTGGGGATATTGCGCACGTAAATAAAAGTATCCAGTTTCTGGGGTTGAATAGTATAGTGAGAGCTGATTGCTTCAATTAAATTGGATTCCTAAGTTTTGTTCAATGACGAGACAAACAATCTTATTAGGTGTAGGGGGCTCGGTCATTCAACACGAAAATCCTTGTCTCATGTTTCGCCGTATATCTCAAGCAGAAATGCAAAGGGCTCACTTCAAGAAGATAGATCTGCAAAAAAAACAGTGGTCTATCTTCTAACCTTAGAAAATACCTCAACCGCCAAATATCTGATATATCTAAGACATTGTTCAGCATTAAACAGTTAAAAAAACAATTCACTAGCTGTTGTCCGCGGCTTTCCCCGTGTAGTAAAACCTATTTCAGGGACAATAGCAGATTATTATTATTTAGATTATTCAATTTGTCCATGTAAATTTAAATCGATTTGAATAGTAAGCATACTATTACAAATTACTACAACAGTTCACAAACCTTGCACATTGTTTTATAACATTGTAGGAGAATACTTTGAAAATAAAACAATGGATCGAAAAACATACATTCAATGACTATTTTATGATTATCTATTATGAATACTGTTATCAGAGGCACAATAAAAGCAAGGCTAGTACTTTGCATAGTTGTCGTGTACGTGTGCAAACTTCGAGGGAGCTCATACCAAATCCATGGGGAATAAAGTGTACAAGAGTTTTTCAGCCGCAGCGATTTCACAATTCCGATGCATGTACAGCTTTTGAGCAAAGCTTCGAACTACGTATTTCAAGAATGTGTTAACATGAAGTGCTGGTTTATTTTATACTATTGTTCGGCTCTACGAAAGCATTGATGTGTTTCTATACAAAATGTAGAGTGTAATTTTTAAATAAAGTGCTACGATTTAGAAATCTTTTCACATAAAATATTGCTATTCACCATTTTTCTTCAATGAAGTATAACCATTCATTTAAAATATACACATACTTTAACAGATTACATAAACCATAATCGACCTGTCACTGGATAAAAATTACATTCTGGATGGTTTATTTATACGCTTTGATGTTCTTGCATTGTGTTCATCTGGGTATTTTGTGCCAAAATAAGCTATTACGAAACACGCCACCGTCGCTAATTCTACCCTGTCTTCCTATATCAGCAAATAAGAAATACTAAAACCAAAAGTGCTATGCTGAAACTTTTCTTGTGATTATAATATTCCTAACCACCGAACATTGGACTTCGCATTATTATTTTATTAGAAAGTTGTCTTTGAAACCATTTTACTTCGAGCCATGATTCAATCCATCTGGATTTAAAGATAAATAAAAAGAAAAGGTTATCACAAGAAACCTAAAACCACTAAAACGTTAGGTTCCTTGTGATAACTTTTTTGTTGAGATGAAATTGAGATACTATATTTTGGTGAGATGGTATTCAGATTATTTTGAGTACTTTTGTAGTCAATATTTTTCTGATGCTGAATTTACAAGAAATAAATTTATTTTATAAATTACTAATAATTGTGAAAACCCCGACACCAAAATACCTTTAAAGTAAATAAAAAAAAAAGATCAAAACATGTTTGATAGCAAGCAGTACCCATTAGTTTTCTTTCAGTGTATTTGTAATTGGCAAATGGGTACCGCTTGCTATCAAACTTGTTGTAATCTTTTCAACAGCAGCCGGCGTTATATTATTTTTATTAAATAATTTATTTTATTTTAAACTTTTTAGTATGATATGACATATATTTATATAATCTCCTTTTAATTTCCTTTATTCTGATACCCAACTCGATAAAGAATGAAAAAAACTTACAACATGCATTTTAGTACCAAAAATCAACCGTATAGTTTTGTTGGCTTTTTATGTACCCTATACCTCTCGGGAGATTTCATCGGAATCAAACGCGCCTACCCGTTTACACTACTGACTTTAAACCCATTCCTAACACAAGTAAATTTGCTTTGCTAAAGGTTACGGGATAAATAATTTCGATTACTTATATGCCTTCAAATAATTTATTGGAGTTGAGTAACCTATGATTGATTGCTGGAAAACTGGAGATATACTTGCAATCAATTTCTTTAAAACAATATATTATTATTTGGCAATAGTAATAAGAGCGCCACGTCATTTAACCGCGAAGACAACTGACGACGTTTACGAATTTCAAATTGTAGGAAATAAGACTAGTAATAGTCTTTAATATTTCAAATTGTTTGTATTCAATTTTTGAGCATTTTTCATGCTGAATATTCAAATCTAATTAAAAAGCCTGCGATCTTTGCTTTGTAAGGCAAAGATCGCGGGTTCAAAATATCTTGCGGTTTGGTTACAAAATTTGTAACCAAAGTATCTATTAATCATTCTTTAATGACAAAACTCATAATACAAATATCGCTCCTTGATTTTATAGCTTTGGCAGTCTACCATTTTGAGATAAACATCTGAAGGTTAAACTTTATGATTATTTTGTATCGAGTAAATATTATTCTATTGTGTTTTGGAAGGATTCAACCCTCAGTATTTCAATCTTTTTTTATCTAAGAATAAAGTTGCTTTATCCGTATGAAACGATTTATCGAACAAAATATTAAACCTCAATTTGTATAATAGTACATTATGATACAAGTGTGTAAAGTTGGTGATTACCGCTGAGGCGCCATTGAGACCCAAACCGTTAGAGGTGAAGGTCTTAAGAGAGCCGAGGGCGGTAATCATCACTACACACGTGTATCATACGTTGTTTTTCAACATTATTGTGAATAAAATAATACTAAAATAGATATTTACCCTTTGCTGTTTTCAAGTAGTAAACTTTCTATAACGTTATGGGCTTTACATAAATCACATCATATATCGGACGTTGTACAACATAAATCACTTCCTTCATAACTAGTACTTGTAGACATTTTAATTAATAAATAATTATAATTTCAAATGTGAAAACGAGATCTTTTTTATTTTCTATGCGATATGAGCGCATCTCGTTCGGCCATAAACTAAAAGTGGTAAGTTTTTTATTCATTGCCGACTAAATGGAGAATTTACAGATTTATAGGGAAAACAAAAGTTATTAGTTAATTAAGTAAAAGTTATGTTTATTAATCATGTGCAAGTTCAAGTTATCTATTTGAATACGAAGTTGCATGAAATCAGCAAGTAATAGGTAGGTATATTAATTTATTTTTATTATTGAACAAGACCTTATTTGTTTAAAACTTTCTTAAAAAAATTAATTCATACAATAAAAATTTTGAAAACTCACTTATGAATTATAGCAATGCAAAAGTTACAATTTGATTACAGGTGTCATTATGTGGCTAATTGCTGTAAAATAATAGTCAGTTTATGAGTGAGGGTGTTGCAAAATTTGTTAAAGATAGTGAACAATAGATGTAAATTATCAACTGGGTAAAATATAAAGTTTTGTCTATTGTAGATGTTGGTGCGTTTTATCAGATTGTACTGCGATTTATTTGATGTTATTTTACATTTTATTTACTTCTATAAATGAACTTAATACCTAATATTGATGTGAACTTTCAATAATGTCGGTTACATAACGAATTTTAATATATTTTTTTTTTATCTATTGTTATGTGTTATTTTATGAAAACTCACAATATTACTATTATCAGGTAGATTTGTGGACTTAATTAAAGGATAAACATTTTTATACTACAAAATAACTACATAACTGCGCGTTCTGGCCTTGCACCTTACCCGTTTGCAAACCTAACAATATATAACGTTTTTTTTTGTTTTTAACAGATAGATTTACTAGCGGACCTGGCACACGTCGTGCTGCTCGGCAAAGCATTTTGTAAAATATCGACAGCAGCTCCAACTATCGTTTATTTTTTTAATTTAAACTCTGGAAAACATTCATCGGTGGACCAATGGACTATTGTAATAGAAAAATGTTTACCAACTTGATGAATAGGCTGCGATGCCTTTGCTGGTATGCTTTTTTAATATTTACCTAACAGAACTGTTCCAATTCGTACCGTACCACCCTGTGCTCGTGTAAATAGCCAGTAGGTACTGTTCAAACTAGATATTTTCATAAAATGGCAAGCTCAATGATGGCCTCGCTTAAAGGCAAGCTAAAGTGAAGTATCAGAAATGAGACTTACCAATAAGTAAAACTAATTTATGTCTCGGGCTTTCACGGCCAGCGTTGCATGTAGAATATACTGCTTCCGGGCTGTTTGGCCGTAGCCCATATGAAACTTGCGTTCCAGACGTTTAGTCGATCACTGCGACCGACATCTTCAGTGGCGCAGGTCCGGGCGGCGACTTTACCTCGCTTAATTGTAAGCTAAAGAAAAGTCTCAGAAATGAGGGTCACCATTTACAACATACCAATAAGTAAAGCTAATTCTGCTTGATCAGATGCTTTTACACACCATGGCATTGTTCCTTCCTTGGCATGGCATTGATCCTTATGGATCCGGGATAAGATGAAGAGTATTTAAAACTACAGAGGGCTTCCAAATGAGCTATTTTACGCTTTAGTATGCATATATGAGAGTTATCAAAAAGAAAAACCCACTGAGTTTCTTGCCGTAGACTTCGGGTCCGCATTGTGAACCATCTAGAACTTTGTAAATATTACTTAGGTAAGTTTTATCTCTTTTTCTTTGAAGGTTTTTAAGTTATGTTTTAAAAATCTATGTAAAATGAATCCCTTTGAGCTTGAAGGCAACATGTCTGTTGGTAAAGTATTTAAGTATTTATCGAGCGGTAAAGAAATACATAAGAGCCGTTCCTTTTTAATTATACCACTTAGGTGGCAGGCAAGCACACAGACCACCTGATAGAAAGTAGTAACCGTAAATCAGGGGAGTCACACTCGTGCTGAGAACACCGAGAGCCGACAGTGTAAAAGACAAAGCAACACAAGCCTGTGGTCTTCCTATTTGATTGGAATATCGTTCATTGTCGTTAGGTATGTGATATTATTTTAAATAATTTCTATATAGGTACAGAGGTTTGTTGTTTAGAAAGTAGGTTATTTACACACTGACTACACCCTGTCAGGCTCGGGGACCCTAGTATAGGTCACCTTCAGAAGTGTGAATTTAAGCGAGTTTTATTATTTAGCCACGTGCCTGTCTACCTCTCTAATCACGTGCCTGCAAATTCGAATTCAAAATTCCTAGAATCTCCTCTCTTTGTAAATTGATACTGCCTACTGAATTATTTGACCGCACAAACATTTTTAATTTGGGGTCTTGCTTACCCTACAAAAATTATAATAGTTAAAAATTCGGGAATATGTTATTACACTCTTAGACATTGATTTACCTCAGTGCTCATAGATATCAAATACGAAAAGATAATTATGTTCTAAAAGAAAATAAACAAGCAAAGATTTATAACATATAATATTCTCAGAACTAAATGTACTAGTTTATTTACGAACGATCAAGTACACAAAGGAATGTTCAAAGCAAAATTGTGTATGACTGGTTTTCAGAACAGTCGATATAACGATACAACCGGCGCTTAGGGCTCCGTAATAAATGAGCATATTATATAACGTGCCCTTTTGTATACCTACCATTAGCAATGTACCTTCAATACGTTATGTTTATTCAATATCAATAAATATCTACCTTTGCTTATTTATTGTCGATATCAAACTGGTTGGTAGACGAGGATCATTACCAACAATACGATATCGAGGACAGCTTAGGTAAAAAGAACCGGTAACCGGTGTGCCCATATGAAAATAATTATGAAAATAAAAGAAGTCGAGGCAAACAGCAACGGTAGCCAAAAACTGCCGGAGGCTGTTGTCTACACCTTATCGTGTTCACCGCTCGACTGGATGAAAACGGTTTTAATTTCTAGCATTGTTCTTAACCTTTTTTAAAGGTTTGACTTCTTATTTTTATTGCTATATTGTCAGATGAATACCAAGATTTTAACGAACTCGAAAAAAGAAAAGTCACTGAACATAATAATAATATTATGTATGTTTTTATAGTTATTGAAATTTAAATTAAGGCCACTTGAGTCTGATTTCTAAGGCCAAAAATACTTTTAGCTTTTTTTTACTATTTATATCATAGAATTAGCTGAGAACCTTTTACTCCTTCACTATAAACTTTAGAGTTCAATGTGATGTACCTAGTTGTACGTAGTTCCACGAAGACACTCAGCACATTGATTAATTAACGTCTGCTCTGCCTGTTTGGTCACATTTGTCAAACTTACACTGGGTCCTAAGATTTGAATATCTTAAGCTCTGAGTAGTAATCATAAGTGTAAATAAAACCAGCAGATTCTCGCATTTTATTTGAAATCTTTTAAATTACGGCTATAATATTGGTTAAAGGGATGCAATGGGGATTCTAAGTGTGCCACGAGCGATGCTGTGGAGATAGGGTCAGCTGAACAGAATAAGAATTCCACGCGGAAGGAACCAGCGCAGCTAGTTGATACCTCGCTATTATTAAATATAAAAGGTCTGGTAGCTTAATGGTCAAAGCATTGCAATGTAAGTCAAAGACCGCGGGTTCAAACCCCGCCTAGACCAATTCAATATTTTTCCTATCTTAATCGATTTAAATATAATTATAATTATATACCTAATTAAGTAGACTAAATCACGAGTGTGTGTTACTTGTATTTAATTATGTTCGTGTTGCTTTACCCTTGAGATAATAATACAATGTGGAATAGATTGAATTAAGCCTAATTTGTCTGGCACCTAATAACGTAAGATAGCTGAACTAGAAGAAGGATAAGTCTAACACGATTCCAATTATATTAGCCGTAATATCATTGATTGTGTCTTTACTGACTGACATTCTATATAATAGGTCAGGCCAATATAGTACAATAGCAATAATTCTCTTACAAACGATTATAATCGTTAAACACCGTCCCTGAAAATCAGCCGGCATATTTAATATCAGTTTCAGCATGTTTACGTCGTCGCTTATACGGAACATTGGGTAAATACGAGTCGTCAGCCTTGACATTTTTTACAGAGGGAAAGGAGCTCATATGAGAAATATTAAGGTTTAGCGATCGCCACCAGCTGACGCGGGCTACGCGTGACTTAGACGGAAAATGTACCTAGCGTATGACCTACTTCACCTTGAGAAAAGTCAATTATTTGTACATTAAAACAACTAACCACGAGTCATAAACTTTGGTTTTGTATCTTACTCTAGGAAACATGCGTGGCATTATATTTTGCTTTTGTATCTTACTCTAGGAAATATGCTTGACATTATTATTAAAAACTTATAACATTGTATTGATTGTTTTTTCTATTCCCATGCATGCTAATACTTAATTTTATACATAGGATTTTACTACTCCAGTACTGACAAATTTTATATAGCGCTACTTATCTATGTCAGAACTGAGTGTTGGACAACTGTTGTACATTAAGAATAAATAAACGAGAATATATTTTAATTTTTTAAATATAGACAAATATTTTGCTCTAACCGGGAATTGTACCCGCGATCAAATAGTAATAAACTCGAACACTACGCAACACACGTTGTCGAACGAATTTACCGTCTACCTATTGGCAAGAGGTTATCGATTTTCGCCTCGGGGTGACTTTAAAAATCTTTGAAAAGGTTTATTATTATATTGTTTATAAGTCACACAAATACTTAATTGTCATAAGTAAATTTCGAGACTTTATCGCCCACTACAACGATTTTATTACAGTAACTTGAACAATGAATATGCCAGTAAATTTAACTATAAATAAGTTATCACAGTCAGTCATAGATAAGTCCATTGTAATCACTATTTGGTATCAAAAATTTCAGTTTGTCGTATGTCATAAACTCATTGTCTTGAACGTGTATCCCTTCTAACAATGGAAGCCGTAAATAAATAAATAATCTAATCATAGCTCGCTGTCGTTATGTTTCACTGCGGCCATTCGACTGCCATTAAAATACTCGTTACTCAGCATGGTTGGCTTTTAATATAATCGGTTTGAAATAAAACCACGGACAAATTGAAAGATTCATTCAAAAAAGGAACGTTAATTTGATTTATGTTCTGCTCAACTTCAGTTAAGACGGACAACGACATGATTCACTCATTTCTGTGACATTAACAGTTGGAAAAGAGAAGTTTGGGCTATGCTCAACTTTCGGCGAAAAAATCCGATGTCGCGACTGTGCTCGTTTATCAAAGCGGGCGCGGCCTGTGCCTTCAGCAATCTGTTTGTCCAGCTGCCACCTTCCTCCTTTAACAAGAGCTTTGCTGGATATCCAGAAATTTATTTTTCTCACAATTTATCGCGACGTACCGTTGTTCCCGGCCGCGACTACGATTTATGAGAACATGTTTCTCGTCACAAACATTGTTCTAGGTGCACGTTGATTAAACTGCCTATCAATCTCCTGAGCTGAACGCCACAATCAAAAACAAATTATAGGTATGCTGTTTTAGTTTATACTTCGAAAAACAAAGCCTATGTTTTTGTGATACCAGATGGCAAATAGTTGAGTAAACCCATTATGTCTCTAAATTTGATATGCGTAGGAAGTAGAAACGAAACAGCACTGAAACTATTTCATTGGTTTTCTGTGATAACGATAACACTATAATTTAAGGATTTAATCGCGATTTATTTGTTATTATTTACTTTTAGGCTCTGTAATCTGTAAATCCGATAGAATCCGTAAAAAGTGGTTTAGTGATATTCGCGTAAGCTTTAGAATTAGAAAATATAATTCATCAGGATATCTTCAAAATTGACAAACTTACGTCCTCTAGCCCTATTCTGTTCTCAAGCTCTAACCCATCTATGTACCAAATTTCATCACGACATCTTCCCTAACCCTAACCTTATCCCCCCCTTTTTTCACGATTACATACCTGTAACCTATGTCCGTTACCACATCTATCTCTAAATCAAATTTAATCAGGAAATCTTCAAAATTGACAAACTTACATCTCCTAGCCCTATTCCGCTCTCTCTCTACCCCCTTTGTCGCGATAAAAGGTAGCCTATTTCCGTTATCAAGCTCTAATCCACCTCTGTACTAAATTTCATCAAGATCGGTTTAGGGGGTTAATCGTGAAAGCGTAACATACAGACAGACAGACAAAAAAGTGACAGTATCTATTGCATGATTAGCGCCTAAGCTCGTTTGATTGGTAACCCTAGCACTCATGTGCCTCTTGTCACGCTTTCTGGCTAGATCTTCCAATAACTATCATGGGTTTTGCATTACTCAGCCAAAGATTTTCTCTACTCAAATCCAAATACTCAATATAGTCTATAATTTATAGCACACTCATGTTCTAGAATGTACGAATCATCAACCCCAATACGATACTGGTTCGATCGAAAGACACACACCTTTGACCTTTCAAATTCATGTTCTTAGGAGTAATTCAATATCGCTGGCTGAAACTGTAAATGAGTATAGCATCATGAAACCTACACATGAGCCTTTTGTATGGACATTGAAAGTGCGTACCCGATATTACACCATCTTAGTAGTTAGGCGTCTTACTTTTGCAATGGATGATTATACGCTAGAACGTAAATGTTCACTGTTGTGATGATTACAATCAATTTAAAACGTGATTCTGTATGATGAAACTATGAAGAGAAGACTAACAAGCCCGAGTATGTAGAATTCTAGGACTAATATTGAATAAATAATACTACTTTTTCGATAATATCTGAATGAAAAAGAATTGATTTGAACCAGAATGACCCGGTCTAATTTTTTACAGATCCCAACTGTTGAAGTCACCGAGTTCCGCATTAGAATATCTTAAACATTGCTAGTAGCTTAAATAATAAGCTTAAGAAAAGAGTAAAATAATTGAAAAAAAAAGGAAAGCAAAGGAGACAGAGCATCCATCAGTCTCACCCACCATGAATACAGGATTATTCTACTAAACGTCGATATTAAGTGAGAGGGTGGTAGATACGTATGATGTACGAATCATCAACCCCAATACGATACCGGTTCGATCGAAAGACACACACCTTTGACCTTTCAAATTCATGTTCTTAGGAGTAATTCAATATCGCTGGCTGTAACTGTAAATGAGTATAGCATCATGAAACCTACACAAGAGCCTTTTGTATGGACATTGAAAGTGCGTACCCGATATTACACCATCTTAGTAGTTAGGCGTCTTACTTTGGCAATGGATGATTATACGCTATAACGTAAATGTTCACTGTTGTGATGATCACAATCAATTTAAAACGTGATTCTGTATGATGAAACTATGAAGAGAAGAATAACAAGCCCGAGTATGTAGAATTCTAGGACTAATATTGAATAAATAATACTATTTTTTCGATAATATCTGAATGAAAAAGAATTGATTTGAACCAGAATGACCCGGTCTAATTTTTTACAGATCCCAACTGTTGAATTCACCTAGTTCCGCATTAGAATATCTTAAACATTGCTAGTAGCTTAAATAATAAGCTTAAGAAGAGAGTAAAATAATTGAAAAAAAAAGGAAAGCAAAGGAGACAGAGCATCCATCAGTCTCACCCACCATGAATACAGGATTATTCTACTAAACGTCGATATTAAGTGAGAGGGTGGTAGATACGTCCCCAGCCCTACCTGCGTGGCTACCTGTGATTGTGCGGTATGTTAATGGTCCACTTTTTTACTAAAAGGTAATATTAAACGTTAGAACGTAAAAAAAGTATAAACCCTGAAGCAATCACAAAAAACTACGATCAAATAGACATGAAACATGCTATTCAGAGTTTCCTTACAGAGTATACGCACCATTTTAGAGGCCACGTCCCTGGTACGTGCAGACAGAGATTGGCCCCTCATCAAATCTACGGTTATCCACGTCTGAAGGAAGTTTGACAACTGTATAGTGCAGGCTTTACGAGCTCACGAATCATTATCTCATTGTTCCGACGAAACTCAAAACACGTCGTTCAGGGAAGGGCATTGTTCTTGAAAATTATGATCGTCCCCTCGGTTATCCTGAGTCATTAGTAACATTATGTCCTTGGGTACTAGCTTAGTTATAGGCCTGATATCTCGTGTACAATTTAGCTGACAGTGCGTGCGACGTGCCTACACACACATCGGAACATCCTCGCGCATAAGTGAACACATTCTTATTGACAAACGACTATATTATTTTAAAAATGACGTACTATCTCATAAATAGTTTGATATTTTATTCAACAATAATGATATTGATTCTCTCTTTCTGTTACATAAATCTTTTGTTCGTTTGTTTAATTTTGAGCAGTTGTTAGCTTTGAGCGTTAGTTATGAATAATGTATGTTTTGATAAATAACATATCTACCAGGGCTACCGTCAAACTGGTGTAGTCTGAGTGATTTTGACATTAAAATAATGGAAGTTATTTTTGAAAGTAGCTACAATTTGTATTTCGACCTATGTAGTACTTGTATATTCTACCACCCGTAGATTAAGTTGCACTAACATTTATTCAACCAAAGACTTTGATGGTCATTGGATCTAGATACCGCTGTGTAAAATGAACTTAAATATTAAACATAAACTCACGCCTTTATCCCCGAAGGGGTAGGCAGAGGTGCTAGCACCCACATTTCGCCGGTTTATGTTTAGGTCCCAATGTAATAGGTGGCGAGCCTATTGCCATTAACTGGGCACTTATAAACCTGCGATAAATACACACATAACTTCGAAAAGCATCGAAAAGTCATTGGTGTGTGCCATGGAAAACCTGGGATCGAACCCGAGACCTCGTCTCAGCAGTCCATTACCCATACCACTAGGCTACCGCGGTTATCTTAATATATATAAATCTCGTGTCACAATGTTTGTCCTCAATGGACTCCTAAACCACTTAACCGATTATAATAAAATTCGCACACCATGTGCAGTTCGATCCAACTTGAGAGATAGGATAATATAGTCCGATTCGCGATAACCGACATCCACGCGGGCGGAGCCGCGTGCGACAGCTAGTTATTATATATATTATTAAATACTCATTAAAAGCATATAAACTACCTGAGTCAGGCGGCAGATGATGCGCAGGAGCGGTTTCCGAACGCTGAACTGGTGTTTTTGGGGGATTTTAACGCCCATCACGAGATCTGGTTGGGCTCCGCCAAAACAACCCACGCGGGAAGAGCCGCCCATGCATTTGCTCTGGCGCATGGCCTGACCCAATTGGTACACGAGGTCACTAGGATACCAAAAAGGTCGGACCATGAGCCCTCTCTGCTAGACCTTCTGCTGACGAGTCGCCCGGACCAGTACAGTGTTTCGGTGAGCGCCGCTTTAGGTGAATCCGACCATTGTCTGGTCCGTTCCGAGGTGCCCATTTTAGCGCCCCCACGTCCCGTGCAGGGGAAGCGGCGTCTCTGGCACTACTCGTCAGCGGACTGGGATGGACTGCGTGATTATTTTGCGTCCATCCCGTGGGTTGAACGCTGCTTTGAAGGTAAGAACCCATCTGAGGCCGCAACTGCTGTCGCCGGTGAGATCAGTCTGGGCATGGAATATTATATCCCCTACACTGATGTCGCCGGTGTCCGCAGGGCGCGCCCCTGGTTCGGGCGCGAGTGCGCGGAGGCTGTTAATCATAAACAGTCTGCGTACCGCGCTTGGATCAGGGCGCGCGCTACGTGCGATCCCAACGTGGGCCACTTCAAGGCGGCGTACAACAGAGCCACAAAGGCCTGCAAGAGGGCTTATGTCAGAGCGGATGCCCAGCGCATAGCGCGGCTTGGTCAGGAGCTAGTAGAGCATCCCACGGGCAGCCGTGGCTACTGGCGACTGGCCAAAGCCGTGCAAGCCAACTTCTGCCAGCCTTCGCTGCCCCCGCTGCGCAATCCCGATGGATCCCTGGCCCATGAGCTGCAAGAGAAAGCAAATTTGCTGGTTAATCTCTTTGCGGCCAACTCCCGAATCGATGATTGTGGTATGGAGCCGCCGACACTGCCCGTCAGTGACCATGCAATGCCTGATATTCGTATCAGGCAACGCGATATCCGAGCAGTATTGCAGTCACTCGATGTCCGGAAAGCCAGTGGTCCGGACGGTATTCCAGCGGTGGTTCTGCAAAAATGTGCAGCGGAGTTGTCTCCAATGCTTGCGCGGCTGTACCGGCTGTCCTACAGCTCTGGTACAGTGCCTTCGGCTTGGAAAGAGGCGAATGTACAGCCGATCCCCAAGAAGGGTGATCGCTCAGACCCAAACAACTATCGACCCATAGCCGTCACCTCAGTGCTGTGCAAGGTGTTCGAGCACATTATTAACAAACAGCTCATGCGTCACCTTGAAGATCACTCCCTAATTAATGACCGGCAATATGGCTTCAGGCCGAAACGGTCAGCGGGTGATCTTCTGGCGTATGTTAACCATATTTGGGGTGAGGCTATGGACAAGCACGGCGAGTCATTGGCAATTAGCCTTGACATCGCCAAAGCTTTCGATAGAGTTTGGCACAAGTCGCTTCTTTCCAAGTTACCAGCCTTTGGTCTGCCTCCTAGACTGTGCGACTGGGTTGCCGGCTTCTTGCAGGAGCGCCGTATTCGCGTCCTTTGTGATGGACGAGCCTCGGAGTTCTTGCAGGTAAATGCCGGCGTACCGCAGGGATCTGTCCTATCGCCAACTCTCTTTCTTCTGCATATCAATGTCATGCTGTCGACCGGCAGCATTCATTGCTATGCGGATGATAGCACCCTACACGGGAGTTATCATGGACGTCCTGCGGATAAGCAGACGCATATTGCGGAAAAAAGGCAGCTTCTTGTCACTGAGCTTGACCGGATCCTGAATCACATTTCCCAATGGGGCTCTGAGAACTTGGTCGAGTTCAATGCCAAGAAGACGCAGGCATGTGCGTTTACAGCAAAGGTATCTTCTTTCCTTCCCCTTCCCACTCTTCAGAGCACGCCACTGCCACTGCGGGACAACCTCAATATCCTCGGTATGGATGTTCGCTGCAAACTGAACAACAAAAACTACATCGAGAGTATCATCAAAGCAGCCTCGCGTAAACTCGGAGTCCTGAACAGAGTGAGACGGTTTTTCACGCCGGAGCAACGGTGTCTTCTTTACAAGACACAAATTCGTTCCTGCGTGGAGTACTGCTCACATCTCTGGGATGGATCCGCAAAGTACTTATTAGATGCTCTCGACAGGTTGCAGCGACGTGCGGTCCGCATTATCGGAAATCCTGAGGTCACGAGTACCCTCGAGTCTCTGCAGATGCGTAGAGATGTTGCTTCCTTGGCAGTTTTTTACCGTCTCTACCATGGTGAATGTTCTGAAGAGCTATTCCAATTAGTCCCACCCTCCCCCTTCCTATACAGGACGACACGTGCACGACTTAGATGTCACCCCTATACGGTGCAGAACATTCCTTCAAGAACCAAGCGGTTCGGTGACTCTTTCCTTTGTCGCACCATTAAGACCTGGAATTCCTTGCCAGCTCACGTGTTTCCCTCTTCCTACAGTCCCGGGTCCTTTAAGCGGGGCGTGAAAAAGCATCTGATGAGGCCGTCAAGCTGAGTGCCACCATTGTTAACATGGCACGTGTATATAATGGTGGCCCTCTTTCTTGAGACTTTACCTTCAGCTTACCATCAGGCGAGGTAAAGTCAAATTGACGTGTCCTATTTATAAAAAAAAAATAAAAAAATAATTATATTAAACCAGCACCAAATAAAAAATAACGTGACCACACATACTTCCGCGCAGCTTTATTGAAGGAGTAAAAGCTTTGAAATATAGCAGTGGAGCACTTACATTAACATACGCTCTATTTCACATGTCGTATCATTTGTTAGGTGCGCCAGTATTAACCGTATGTTTGTTTACATAATACATGTAGTAGGTAGCCGACGGTCATCTGAACGCCTGGCACCGCACGAACGGCTGGTAATCCTACAGTGCATCCATCATTCTGTAATCCCGGCTCTAGCTCACCACCGCTCAAAACGGCTATAAAGGGGCTTTCACCGATTATGTGCGTAAACGCCTCTTATTCGCCGTCCAATGTTCATTAAAACTGATAATTAATAGTACATTATAATACAAGTGTGTAAAGTTGGTGATTACCGCTGACGCGCCATTCAGACCCGAGCCATCAGGTAAGGGTCTTAAGAGAGCCGACCGTATCAACATTTTTGTGAATAAAATAACACTAAAATATATATTTACCATAGGTAAATGGGTACTAAACATTCCATAACATTAAGGGCTTCACATCAATCACATCACATATCGGACGTTGTACAGTATATGTGTATATATCGGGCGGTGTACTAGGTACATAAATCGTTTTCACCATAAGTATTACTTGTAGACATTTTAATTAATAAATAACTATAATTTCACCAGTAAAACTGGCGGGAAAAATTAATAATTTTTTCTATTGGCACACTAGCCACAGACTTTAAGAATTAGGTTTTTTTGAAGTGAAAACTTCTTTAGCGGCGTTGGATGGGAGTAAAAGTTTGAACCGTAACCGACGACTGACGCCATACAAGATTAGGTACAGACTATCTATTTTGCAAGTTACGATAGATAGCGTCGTAGCTTAAACGGTACGTAGCTTATAGTTTCAGATAGTATCGGGTTCAAACCAACTGGCCTTCAGGGATTTTTTGTGATTGTTTTTTCTTATTATAATTTATTACTTTTGGTGATTATTTTTTCTTTTTGTAATTTATTACTTTTAATGATTATTTTTTCTTTCTGTAATTTATTATTTTGTGTGATTATTTTTTCTTTTCACAATTTATTGATTTTTTCTGACAGAAAATTGTGATAGGTTCTATGATTAGCGCTATATTATAGGTATGGTAGGGTATGTTCTTTTTTATCTTTTTCTATGTATATAACGAAGAAAGAAAAAAAGAAAATGTTTTCACTTCTGCCGGCGACTCCTAGAGTGCAACCCGTCTTTTTTTTTTGTTTACAAAACTTAAAGTTTGTTACAAAGAAAGTAGCAAACAAAAATTTTTATTTGAGTGAAAGTTTTGTTTATTATAGACGTACAAGATGACATTTTCTATTTTAATACGAAGTTGCATGAAATTAACAAGCAATAGGTAGGTATATTAATCTATTTGTTCTATTGAACACGATCTATAATATATATTTTTCGTGATTTAATAACAATAAAAAACCGACCAAGTGCGAGTCGGACTCGTGCACGAAGGGTACCAGAAAAAAAGTATGTAAGTGTAAGTATTTTTTGTATGGGCGCCCCCCTTAATTATTGTAATGATTTTTTTTTAGTAATGTTGTTATAGCGGCAATAGAAATACACAATCTGTGAAAATTTCAACTGTCTAGACTGTCTTTGTAGCTATTACGTTTCTTGAGATACAACCTTGTGACAGACGGACGGACTGACGGACGGCGAAGTCTTAGTAATAGGGTCCCGTTTTTACCCTTGGGTAAGGAACCCTAAAACCTCACAGTTTGATAATAGGTATCATTATGTGCCTAATTGTGGTGAGATTAGAGTCAAGTTATGAGCAAATCAATTGAAAAAAAAACACGGGTTGCCGGCAGAACTGAAAACTTTTTGTTTCTTTCTTTCTTCGTTATATACAGAGAAGAAGATAAAAAGAACATATCATACCATACCATACCATACCTATAATATAGCGCCAATCATAAAACCTAATTACTTAACCTTAACTAATTTTTTGCTAATTTTCTGTCAGAAGAAATTAATAAATTATAAACAGAAATAAATTACAAACAGAAAAAATAATCACAAAAAGTAATAAATTACAAAAAAGAAAAATAATCACAAAAAGTGTCAGAAGCCCAGATTCGAACCCGGTACTATCTAAAACCAAAAGCACTTACAGTGGAAGCGTTCACCGCTGGACTACGAAGCTCCTTATCGTATATTCTAAAATAAACAGTCTGCTAATGTTGTAGGACGTCAGTCGTCGGTTACGGTTCAAAGGTCAAGTGATCCTGACGCGCGAGTTTAAAATTTTTTACCAATCCAACGCCGCTAAAGAAGTTTTCACTTCAAAAATGTAATCACCTGTATCGGGATACGGCTGCTGCATCGAAGTTGGATTAATTTTTGTCATTACTACTGGTACTATGAAGTGTACTTTTATGTTTTATTTGATTTATTCTATACTTGATTATTACTAGGCAGGGGTCCAATGTACTTGAAAAATATAAATAGTTATCCTAATAAAGCAAAGCATATGGTGAATCGGGATATTTTTGTAATGGATAAATAAATTTAATACTAATTAAGCTATTATTTTGAAATTCAGTTAATTTAAATATTGCTATCCACGAGCGAGGTACTAATAAAATTGAGTAATTTAATGCTCAAAACCATGCTCTAAACAAATGAGCCTTTTGATGTTAGTACATTTATTTTGGGACATTGTCTACTGTGTCTACGTGTCATTGTGATCTCTCTTATGAAGAGATTTACTCTAAATTTTTTTTTCAGTCTTAAAAAAGTAAATAAAGTACAAACAAACAATTCTGAAAACAAGGCCAAATAATGAGGATTGTCGCACATATGTATTGCAAAAGTAATGACAAAGATTTTCGAGAAGTATGAATAACTAAAGATCTCCCGCAGCTTTACTACAAACTTCTTAAGATTACGAAATGACGGTTTAACGAAGTCTGAACCCAGGGGAGAAACAGCGTCAAGTCGAACATGAAAGGGCCGCGCCTGAGGTAATCTTTACTCAAACGTTTCGGTGTAAGTATTTTGAACGTCTATAACTTCAGGCTAAATATGACTTCCGAGTACAAACTTTACATAATAGTCCAGCATTCGGGTGCTTAAGATTTAACAAATCGCTATTGACTTATTGGATTTATTTTGGAAATATAATATTGTTGTTTTAGGGTGTGCTTTTGCAACTTCTTGTAGAAGTAACTTTATAAATATGACATTTCACAGGCAGTTTTTGGTTTACCGGTTATTTACATTTACGTTGGCGACTTGTATACCTATGTAATCTACATCTATTAATCAGCCAACTAATCAATCAATTAGCCCATCACAATTGTCTAATATTAATAGTAAACTAGTAAACACAGTAATATTTTTTTTTTAAGTTATTTTTTATTTTTTGTTTTGCAGGCCTTTAGTATGAAGTATAAGTAGGTACTTTGTAGTCCTTCTTTCTGCTCAGCTTACTGTTTCACTACATTTCTATATCTATAATATAGTAACGATTAAATATTAAAATGATAGTCTTTTCCATGTAATAAATATCCATTCAATTCATACCTACATAACAGTAACCTTTTTCATATCTTGATAAAGTACAACTATGCCAAGTAGATCTTCAAACTGTCTCTGTATTATGAAATTACCTTTTTAAAGTAAAAAAAAAAACAATAACTAAAGTCAGTCATTTTATTTCATAATGACAATGTTCTCTCTTTGAGAAATGATAATTTTAATTGTTGTATTATTGTATTTGACGACGTAAATTACTTACTTCAACCCCGTAAATGCTAGTTTGAAGTAGAATGTCATAGCTTTTTTTAGTGCTAAATCCCAAGTACCGTTATATTCGATTCGAACCGATTAAAACCCCACGCTGCGCTGTCGTGGGTCTCATATGACGAGGTATAAGGCATTTCTTTTGCAAGGCAGTCCAATAAGGCATTTCTTTTGCAAGCCAGTCCAATAAGGCATTTTGCAAGGCAGTTCAATAAGGCATTTCTTTTGCAAGCCAGTCCAATAAGGCATTTCTTTTGCAAGGCAGTTCAATAAGGCATTTCTTTTGCAAGCCAGTCCAATAAGGCATTTCTTTTGCAAGCCAGTCCAATAAGGCATTTCTTTTGCAAGGGAGTTCAATAAGGCATTTCTTTTGCAAGCAGTTCAATCAGGCATTTCTTTTGCACCCCGGCTGACACTGGGCCTCCTCGGGTATGGGAACTACGGTGACCCCATATTGTCACATCCGAGACATGTTTATTTTGTTGCTTACGGTACAAAAATTGATATGTGCGTTTTCGGAAGTGCTGAACTTTGTTAAAACGCATAGTATTATTGAAGTTTCTAGACTTTTGGTTTAAAGTGCTTCGAGAGAACGTTAAACCGTCGATTCCGCTTGCTATTCAAACATCTGTGGTATTCTTTGCGGCTGGTTGGATTCCTATAACATCCAACAACCTGATCTAAACAAAACTTCAACATCACCGGTGAGTTATGGCGGATAAATGACAGTCGCTTCGGTTAGTTAGACTGAAAACCAATCCCAACTTATTTGGGAACCGGCGCGAAGCATGTTGATATTATTTTGTTGCCTAACACTCATTTGAAATCAAAGGGTTATTGATTTCTCTTGTACCCATGGTCTAAATATGCAGTCTTCATGGCACACTTAATTGTAGTAAAATAAAATGGTATTTGTATTGAAAGTCATGTACTTTTTAGTTAAAAAAACATCAGGGTTAACCAGGCAATCGTGCCCCACCATTCGAAGAATTGAAATTAAAATGGGTGTTATTCAAAACATGTTTATTTACGTAATTATTCGTAACCACAGACTTCATTTGCACAATAAAAACTAAAAAAACGTCTTTTGTGATATCGTCTATCACTTTTATCATATTCTCTTCTGTCCATGCCCATAGATCTGCAGCGTCTTTCTTTCCCATTCCCTTAAATATAATAATTGATCGGAAAATCTTCAAAAAAATGACACAAAGGAATACAGAAATGAAACTAGACAAATTGTGGCACATTAGCCAATTTTAATGGTATTACCATTATAATTGGCCCACTTGGCTTCGATAGATAAGATTGCCTAAAACTAAATGTAATTGTACACATACTCGAGTTCTTAACCGAAATCTAAAAAAACATGAAGCAAGTACTTTTACTTAGTGTAATAACAAATATAAAACAAATTCAGACCATCATACATATCATTTTGTTACTTTTTCTCATTTAAACGAATAAAAATCACACACAGCCCATCCGGATCCAATAACCGCTAAATTCAAAATGCATCTGTCAGTTTTGCAATTGGGGCACCTTACCGACTTTGGCACGTATGTGTGGTTTACCCTAGTCTGCGACATTTAAATATTTGGGCGTAAGTCTATTTTTAAATTTTCTTTATAGCCAAACTATTTTTTAAAAAAACTTGAAACTTAACAATGTTAAAATTTACTGACAGTTGGTTCTATTTATGTTTTCTATATATCGTCGGGTACAAGAGGCATAAATCTACCATAGGAATGACGTATCTGATTTATGTACTCTATGATAACAGAAGAACTGCCCTCTGCCCTAGTCAGCACGCGTACACCTCATGATTACGGTTTCGATTGTTATTCTAATATTACATACATAACACATAATTAAACATTTAGTTTTTGGTACGACGGTTTTTGTGCTCAGTTTAAAGGTAGTTCTAGATCTGCTCACTCGGGATGATCAATTTTACGATGACTATATTAGTATTACTGGTTCAAAAAAGTAATCAGTAGCAGTAATATTAAGTTTGGGTTTATCGAACGATTGAGGGGCACATTATAACAGGTTTGATTATTAAAACAAAATTATTGAACGCAAACTATACATGTTGCCTTGCGCTAAAACTTGTCCTCGTAAATTTATTATTTACTAACCTACATCAGCGGATTCATCTTCTCCCGTATTTGCAGTATTCCAACAGACCACGTTCTTGATCTGAATCACATCCCGAGCTAAAAAGCTATAATACTATTCTCGGGTGAGCTCTATCTGTGCTCAAAACTTTAGACCGATTCATGTGGCTATTTTTGCGTGGTGGAATAACAAACTTTTTGGCTAAGCATTTTCAGTTACATAGCCAATCGGAAAGTTGGTCCATCATAGCGATAGATAAAAGAAAGCTGCATGTATATATATTTAAGCATACGAGGTTCTGTAATAGATATATGGTGTGAAAAGAATGGATAAAATTTGCAATTAAGAATGAATAAGACTACAAGAAGTTAAGAGAAAATTTCTCGTCTTGATTTGGACATATAAGCGTCGATGAAAGTTATTTCATAAAAAAAGTATTAAGTATAAATGTGGTTGGCTACAAGGGAAGAGGAAAAGCTTCTGATGAGGCCGTCAAGCTGAACGCCGCCATTGTAACATTGTTGATGTATATAAGTCTTCAGGCTTTCACGGCCGGCGTTGCATGTAGAATATACTGCTTCCGGGCTGTTTGGCCGTGGTCTATATGAAACTTGCAAGTGAAACGCAAGTTTCACATAGACCACGGCCAAACAGCCCGGAAGCAGTATATTCTACATTGTGGTTGTATGTAATTATTGTGTCCTTCCTCCCGAAACGTGGTGAAGTCATATTGACGTACCCTATCTATGTAAGTATAAAAAAGGTGAATGGAAGTGTGCCAGATGATGTGACCGGGAAACGACTGATTGTCGAAATGAGAGTAAGCGGCACATATATTTTGAAAATAATTTCGTAAAAATTATTCATACGTCTTTTAACAAGTTTACGCTTTATTCGTATTAACTCTAGGGGCGTCTTTGAAATTGTAATTTTATCATCTCACATCCCATGTTATCTTTACAAATCGTCTCTGAGCATGCAATAAGGCGAATGTACTTTTTTGAATAACTTTGCGACATCAGGCGACAGCTAATGTTTCTTATTCAACTTAAACCGCTCTTGAGTGAATTGTTTTGTGACATGTAGTTATCTAGGTTGTACAAAGCTCTCAGATTTAATAGATTTTATGTGTATAGCCGGAAAATAGTGCATAGTGAGTGTGGTTACAATTAACGCCTTTACATTGTTTCAACTTTAGATTTTACCTAGACTAACTGTGATTGAGCCCTTGAGCCTCAAGGTCACCCAAAGGGCGATGGAGCGTGCTATGCTCGGAGTTTCCCTGCGTGATCGAATCAGAAATGAGGAGATCCGCAGGAGAACTAAAGTAACCGACATAGCACACAGAATCGCCAAACTTAAGTGGCAGTGGGCGGGGCACATAGCTCGTAACAGATGGCCGTTGGGGCAAGAGAGTTCTCGAGTGGCGACCACGCGCCGGAAGACGCAGTGTAGGCAGGCCTCCCACACGGTGGACCGACGACCTGGTGAAGGTCGCGGGAAGGGCATGGATGCGGAAGGCGCAGGACCGGTCACTGTGGAAATCCTTGGGGAAGGCCAGGCAGTGGACGTCTTTCGGCTGAAATGATGATGATGAACTGTGATTACATGCTCCTGCGACCAGTGTAACCTAGTTGTCAAGATTAAACTATACCTGATCTCTTATATTGTTTTCAGTGAAGAACAACTTCGTGACATTGAGATAAACTAAACATATTTCTACTGCTAAACATATATGTTTTAATGCATAATACACGTTTAAGTACAGCCTAAATTTGGTTCGCCTTTATGAAACAGTTCCATATAATTTCAACCACAAGGGCTCAATAATGAAGACTGGTAACATAGGGGTTAGTCGTTAGACAGTTTCAGACACCGATTGTGGCCGGTAACCAGTGTAACAGGTGTTTACTCGAAAATACAAGTTTGATGGAGAGCCTAGCAATTTAATACGAATGCGCAATATATACCGAGTATTTTTAAAGTGTATACTTTAATTTCATTATTTTTACAAATGAAATTGCTCGAATATAACATTTCATCCTTTGTCCATAAGTATCTGAAATGTTTTAAAAAATAACTTTTTATTATTAACGTCTGTTTTTATTTTGGGTTTCGTCGGCAGATTATTATAATTCAATTTAATGTTGCCCGTATTAAGGTGTATGAAAGAGTGAGCGAAATAATAATACATTATCGTACAAGTGTGTAAAGTTGATGATTAACAATACACACGTGTATTATACGATGTTTTTCAACACTCTTGTGAATAAAATAATTCTAAAATAGATGCTTACCCTTGCAGTTTTCATGTAGAAAATTTTCCATAACGTTAAGGGCTTCACATTAATCACATCATATATCGGACGTTGTACAACATAAATAATTTTTTTTCATAGCTAGCAGACATTTTAATTGATAAATAACTTTTTTTCGTAATATCGGGTATATATAATATATAGTATATGGTCTAAGGTTGGTTGAGAGAACTTTTTCTGTAATCACCGATGTCCATGCAATACCACCAATGCCAGTATTATTTTAGAAAATTACATAATTGAAATTCGTTCCAGCTCCAATAACCTTTCGCCTAATTTACTAATCCTAGTCATTATCATCATTATCATCACCGCGTTTAGCGTATTTTTTTCCGGTTACATCCAAACTGGTACTTTTGAGCCTGGAGTTCGTCTATCAATGAGCAGGTATAATGGTTTATAAATGAGCCTCTGTGGTGTAGCGGTAGTGAACGTGGCTGCTACGCAGGAAGCGCGGATTCGATCCCCGCTCAAGGGAAATATATTTATGCACGAATATGGGTATTTGCATTGGTCTGGTCGTTAAGTCGTTGGTTCTGGTTGCCATAAAAACATCTTTGGCAGTCGTTATGGGTATACGCCAGTGCAGATAACAACAAACTTGATGAAAATGGGAAATAATTAATAACAGCATGAGACCTGTTAAAAATGATAGGAAATGTCGTTAAAACACTGGGAAGAATAAATTAAACTCGCCATGAAGTAGGGTGAAAAATGGTGTTCTACGATTTGCAGCGAAAATAAACCTATCGAAAAAAGTTAAATACAAAAGTTGTACGTAGGTAATAACAAGGTCTACAACTTTTGTCTAAATCGTTTTTCCTTATAGTTTACGAGCAAAATTCGAAAAAATGTTTTTGGTTTTCTGTTCTTATCTGCAAAGAAGCTCTTTTTTTACAAGACGTGGAATTATGTGATCGTTTTACAAACATATTTTTATTTTTTTTCGTCAAATTTAAATGCATTTATATGCGATAAATTTGTCTATTTTAATTCATTGAAAAACCAAATGACATTTCTAAGGTGAAATTTTTCAGGAAATGCAACAAACTGAAAATACAAGATTTCAAAAGTTACATTAAAATATTATGGAAATTATTCATTACTTAAACCTTCTAACACTGATCTCCCAGGGAACCTTTTCTCACAGCGTCAGTGGGACGGGCCGCTCTGCAATTTGGTAAGACAAAATTTATTAAATACTTGCTCTAATGCTTCAGAGCGTGCCCGTTTACTGGCAGTTGGAGTGTGGGAATCGGGTCTATGGTTACAAGCTCTTCCGTCATCTAACGTAGGAACTATGTTAGATGACACTACCTTCCGCATCGCGACTTGCCTCCGCTTAGGTGCGTTTCTCCGCATCGATGCCGTTGTGGAGAAGCTGTTGATCGACTTGGACACCATGGCCTGTCGTGCTGCAGGAGCACTGGGCGAATTTCACGGCACGCCAGCTTCAACGACATAATCCACCGTGCTCTTGTCACCGCCGGTATGCCAGCTGTGCTTGAACCAAACGGTTTGGCGCGCGACGATGGCAAGAGACCGGATGGTATGTCATTAATGCCTTGGAAAATGGGTAGAACTCTGGTGCGGGACGCAACTTGCGTTGACACCATTGCCCCTACCCATTTACCTGGCACGGCAGGCTGTGCTGGTGCTGCTGCAGCTTCTGCAGAGGCTCTTAAGCAGCGCAAATATTACAATCTTATTGGAGATTATGAATTTGTGCCGTTTGGAGTCGTTTGGGCCTTGGGGTCCGAGCGCCCGCAATCTCTTCAGGGAGATTGCGAAGCGTATGGTCGACGCTTCTCGTGACCAGAAGGCTGGCCTCTTTTTAGATCAGAGATTAAGCATTGCCATACAACGTGACAATGCTGCCAATCTTTTGGGAACACTTCCACAAGAGGCATGCGATGCGGATGAATTCCACGACGCATTTTAACTTTTAGTTTTCTTTTTTAGTATTGTGTAATTATTTAGAAATGTAGTTTAAAAACCATTGTTATGTTAATTAATAAAAAATTAAACCTTCTAATAATTTCACTGTGAGGATACTGAATACATTGCGAAGTGAATAAAAAAAAGTGGGAAAGTAGCCCGAAGCCACGGTAAATACTTATTAGAAATTGAGTCTATCATACACAGTTTAGTCATACGATGAATTAATCTGGATGACTCTCTTTTCGAACTTTATGTGATCGTTATTCAAAATGTAGTCTCCAAAACTGTGAATATCTCTACAAACTTTGAAACAAAATTTCCGGCTTGGTATAACAAGAATAAACCCGCCAGTTCAATAAATGAAAATTGGTTCCAACTATGAATTTAGCTCAACGATAAAACAAAAATAAATGTTAACCGCACTTCATACTTGCTGCCGGGTCAAGGAAAAGTTACATCTTTTATACTCTTCAAACTAAGCAAGAAGTTTTTTGTCAGAGAATTGATTTCTCTGTCACATTTAGGGTGTCAATTGTACTTGGAGAGTGGCGAAAATTAAACAAAAGTGACAGCTAATAAATTGACAGAACTCAGTGACGGAACCCTCTTTTCGGCTTGTTGAAAATCACAAATGAATATTCAAATTTTGCATTGACTAGCTTACGAGCTTTAATTTATAATTGAAAGTGTTGCGTTCCCTGACATTTTCACGATTCGGAGGCGGTTAATTGCAATTCTGAATGGAACTTTGAGTTGGGACTTAAACTGGTTATAATGTCCGTCGTACGCTGGTCACGTAATGCTTAAGCCCTAGGGTTGCGCCTTCTACTCCATCTATTTGTTGTTGACTGTTTTTGACATTTCACAGTTTCTAAACTGGCTTATAACGCTTTCATTAATATTTAGGGTATGCCGTTGCAGGTGAATTTGTAAATGGTTATGACTTATACTGTTGAACAGTATTAATTTTGTTAAATAGTAGGTACTAAAATAGAATACACAACGCTGGTTTGAAATAGTCTCAATGTATATTGTTATGTATATTTTTAAGTTAATTAATCTTTGCATCGTGCTACTCAATAGCGATATCTCTTCGTCTAACTTATTAATATTTTCTTTGCCTAAACCACCACGGATAACAGTTCGATTTTTATACATCTGTGTTTTTCTCGCACGCAAGTATACCATACGAAGGGGAACGGTCAGGTCGATCTAAAATATAATAATACATTTTACAATTTTCCAGATGTATCTGTTTATGCGTTAGCTAAGAGTTTTATAAAGAAACAAAGAAGATTTGAAAAAGTTCATACAAGATATGAATTCTCGGGAGACGAGACTAAACGTGGGCGGAGAGCTGGTGAGAGAAGCGCGCGGAACGTAGCTGCTTCAAATGTTTAATAAGAATTGTGTTTAAAAAATAAAAGTTTCAAGAATATTTACCCATAAAACGTTATGTGAATGGCTTTGAAATCTATCCTTGATAATCTTATATCGTATACCTACATCAACGGATGACCACAGTACTTATCACGCGGGTTGAACTTAAATATTCTGTCTAACCCCTTCAGCTAAGCTAAATTGCTTGAGTGGGTTACGTCGGTAATGTAATGGCCGGGTCTCGAACACAGGACCTCTGCAACGTAAGGAGGAGTCGGTCCTCCACTAAGCTACCGACGTTGCACGTTAGAGCTTATATTTAATTGTAATTGGTTTGTCTATCTAATCTTTATTATTATTCTTTACTAATTTGTTTACTTACTTGCAAAAGGAGGCGGCTGCAGCACATGTGTTCGTGCTCTCCTCTTTCGCTGTGAAAAGGCCCTGCGCGAGACTTCTAGAGCGACTACGAGCGCCCGTTTTGACCATTTGATCATTGCTCATAGTCTCTTAAACTTTTCTAAGTACTGTAATCATTGTTAACTTTTCAATTTAATATTATCAATTTATACATGGATATCAGGTTTCTCTTTTGTTTAACATAGCCGGTAACCGGTTTTAATTGTAATACAAGGTATTACTTACGCGTTGCCGAACCTAATACCCTCTCCATGGAATTCTTGTGCCCTTACTCACTGCTAAGAATACGACTCCAAATTATTCATCCAGGTATTGTTATATAAATAGAAGTATTAGCCATACCTAGCGACATTCGCTGGGGTGGACGGCTCAGCTACCCAATTTTAATAACCAACACCGAACCATCTGAAGCGATATTTTATTTGATTAATTTTCTTCTAAAGCTTCTTTACTTATGGTATCATAATCTGTTACAACAATTTAGTTGAAAAATTTTAACATAATATTTCATTATAAATGTTCAGTAAATTTGAGGAAATTATTAAAATAAGATTATATTTGCGTCTTGGTTAATTTTGTTAAATTTACCTGTATACAGTGAGAGACTTATTGTCATCTGAAATGTAAATTTAAGGAGAATTTAGGTACATTACATTTTTACGAACTTAATTCAACAATTAATTAATTAATTAATATAATAAATCGGTAAACTATCATCATTCGCTCAGCCTTTTTCTCAACTCTGTGGGGGTCCTCTTTCTGTCAATGATACGGTTGAAATCATAAACCATATCATTAATTAATTAAGGGGTACGGGCCTAGCAAATCAATAGGTATGAGGTATATATAAAATTCTCAAGTCGAAGTTTTTACAAACAAAACTCCCGAAGCCGTAGCGGTAGTGAACGCGGCTGCTGCGCAGGTGGCGCGGGTTCGATTCCCGCTCAGTGCAAGTATTTGTATGCATGAATATTTATATTTGCATTGGTCTGGGTGTTTCTATGTATAATATGTATGTATTTACAAAAAAAAATGTATCTAAGTATGTTTATCCGCATTCTAGATTCCATAACACAAGCTAGTTAGGCTATGCTTACCATGGATCTAGATAGCCTTGTGTGAAATGTTGTGGAATATTTATTTTATTTATTTATTTATCTGATATTGAATTGTAAGCTTTTTTATACCCCATAGTTGATAAGGATGGCCCTCATGAGTGATAATTTACACGGTAAAACAAATCTGGGTCCACTATCTTGCTATACCTAGAGAAAGTAAGTTAAAAGACATTTTTATCGGACAGTCGTTAATTTCCCCCTCGATATATAATTTTATATCACAAAATGTAAAATAAAAATATTCTTACCCATCCAAATCTTCAAATCGTTTAATAAGTAAATAACTTTACCCAGCATACTTACGCTAATATCGATATAAAAACCTTATAATATTTTCATGCTGTCCTCACCTACGTTGCAAGTAAATAACATGTGAGAGGAAAATGTATCGACGTGTAAATGTTCGCGATAGATTTTCCGCAGTTGTAACATAAGTGAGGCGGTGAGTAGCTACCTCGTGAGGCAATGTCACCTCCGTGCTATTTCTCAAACGGTAATACCATTTGATGTATCTGCTCGAGAACTTGATCGAAGATTTATGTATGCCTACATATATGATGTTATAAGCATCGATAGGTAATATGTTGTAGGCTCTAATAAATTCAATATTATAATTTTGAATATAGAGTTTGTGTGTTGGTTCTTGAGTCTTACATGAATTTTGGTAAGTATATTTTAGATACTTCTTAGTCCTACTAACCATCTGCAGGGTTCAAGGCCACCTTAAATATGTGTAACTATTAAGCTATCCAACTACCACTACTAGGTACTAAATCTAAAATTCTCGCCTCAAGCAACAAAATAACATATTCATATCAAAAACATGCCACTTTATGCTGCTATATTTTTAAAAGCATCATTTTTAAAAGCCACATTGAAGTTTCATCAAAATTCGAAAACATAACCCGGAGGAACAAAATATTTCAAAGTTAGAACTGCACAATTCCTTAATATTTTATAGTTCAATATGTATATGACTAGACTTGCTACCATTCTATTCCTTTCCAACCACGTCACAGTATCTTGTTATTTGTTTGTTTAAGTTGGTGGGTTGTCATATTTGCTTCTTCTTAAATTTCATGACTTTTTTTTTTTTGAAGTGAAAACTTCTTTAGCGGCGTTGGATGGGTGTAAAATGTTAAGGAAGCGTCAGGATTAGTTGACCTTTGAACCGTAACCGACGACTGACGTCATACAAGATTAGGTACAGACTATGTATTTTGCAAATTACAATATATATCGTCGTAGCTTAAACGGTAAGCACGTCGACTGTAAGTCCTTATAGTTTCAGATAGTATCGGGTTCAAACCGAGTGTTTTTTCTTATTATAATTTATTACTTTTGGTGATTATTTTTTCTTTTTGTAATTTATTACTTTTTACGATAATTTTTTCTTTTTGTAATTTATTATTTTTTGTGATTATTTTTTCTTTTTATAATTTATTAATTTCTTCTGACAGAAAATTAGCAGAAAATAAGTGATAGGTTCTATGATTAGCGCTATATTATAGGTATGGTATGGTATGTTCTTTTTTATCTTTTTCTATGTATATAACGAAGAAAGAAAAAAAGAAAATGTTTTCACTTCTGCCGGCACTCCCAGAGTGCAACCCGTCTTTTTTTTTTTTTACGTGCGGGTAATCCCCACAGATACCCCCCCCCCCCCCTTCGGAGCCGAAGGGGGAGGTTATGTCGGACTCGAACCGACTAAACCGCACGCCGTCTGTGGGTCGATGTGCTAGGCCGAAGGTGAGGTTGTCTTGTGACATATCCCTCGCACCCCGGCTGACCCAGGGCCATTCCTCTCGGTCTGGCCCTCCTCAGGAGGGGGGACCACACGGTCCCCAACTCGCCCCCGGTATGGGGGGGCGCGCATCGTCCTACGATGCGCGCCGCCGCCGTGGCCTGCTTCTGCTAGAGTGACGAGCGGCTCCACCCGTCACCCTCAGGCCCGCGCTCATGGGGGGCGGAGGTCGGTTTGCGCCCTCCGACGCCCGAGCCGCCTTCGAACGCGGCCAGTGATGTCCGCGAGTCTTTCTCGCTCGCTGCGCCGCGCCCGCTCTGCTGTCTCCTTCACGAGCATGACCTGCTCGCAGAAGGAGGCGCTGGCCGCCCACGCATCCGCGCAGCGGACCATCGCCGCGAGCAGGGTGGAGAGCGTAAGCACTCTCACCCCCAGGGCCGTCACAAGCTCCCGCCTCGGCGCTTCAAACGCCGGACACTCGGTGAGCGTGTGCAGCCCCGAGTCCACGCTCGCGTCGCAGTTCTTAAATTTCATGACTCACAAATATCAGCTGGGTGTGAATCATTGTAACCTTGGATGTGTAAATTTACCGGACTATAATAATGCACGTGTTTTATTTTCATTCATAAATTTATAACACAATAGAATAAAAACTAAGATGGGGATTTCCTTAATTTAGGTTAATTTTCCATAACATTCAGTTAAAATTGTAGTACATAGTCTATAAATACCATTTAAAAATAAATGAATTCAATTCAGTTCATTCGATTCAGAGATTTTTGTAAGCCTTATCGATATACCCAATTTAATTGGATTTCTATGCATGTCACCTCACTATGCAGCAAATCTCATTTGTGGCTTTTTAAATGATTCGACTGTAATAATTAATAATATACTGTACGAAGTACGTAGGGTATGCTATGTATGTATACCTTTTTTGGTATGTATTTAGTTTGCGTTACATTTTCGTTTGATCACAGATAATATAATATAATTCTTATACATAATCAGGAACAAAACAAAGGTTACACTCATAACTTCTAAGAGAAGGCAGGCAACTTTTAATCCGCGTGCATACTAGATCGCGACAATGTTTTGGCAAACTTTTCTAATTTATACTACGAAAAATTAACTTAGCCAAAATAAAAAATACACTAAACACATTATTGAATATGAATGAATAGATACATACCTTGGAAAAATCATGCACGTGAATTTTATCTACCTAATTTTTCAATCATACCCAGCTCCAAAGTATTACTTAGGTATACCTATTTATTTAGGTAGATACCATCAAAATATTATAAATACTTTAGTTTACATTTTCCTACATTACCTAAAGGCACAAATAGACCCAGGGTGACTTATCGTGTGGCATTTCTCTTACAGCATCTTAACCTTATTGATAGAAAACTGCCTAAGTATACAAGCTCCTAAATATACAATCTCTGTTAAGTAACTAGTTGGTAAATCAGTTCTTAAAATAGAGTTATAATGGCTCCCACGTAACAGACGGTACAAGGACGGCTAATAACTAGGTACTACAGTTATAACATAATACATAACTTCGTCTAACAATGGGAGTTGTCTCTTAAGATTAAAATGTAAATTGCTCCTAGTCACTATAAAATAAAAGCGACTTGGAGCCATTTATCACAGTAAACTCAAAACAGTGATAAATGGATAGAAAAGATGATTATGTAAAATGATGTGAAGTAAAAGAGTCGTAGGAAAATTGCAGTGAAAAAATTAAGGAATAAAAGAAAGTACTCTACAAAAGAAATAGTCAAGCTACGCTCCGGCATTAAGTCTTCTAACCTAACAAAGTCAAAGTCAAAGTCAAAGTCAAAGTCAAAGTCAAAGTCAAAGTCAAAGTCAAAGTCAAAGTCAAAGTCAAAGTCAAAGTCAAAGTCAAAGTCAAAGTCAAAGTCAAAGTCAAAGTCAAAGTCAAAGTCAAAGTCAAAGTCAAAGTCAAAGTCAAAGTCAAAGTCAAAGTCAAAGTCAAAGTCAAAGTCAAAGTCAAAGTCAAAGTCAAAGTCAAAGTCAAAGTCAAAGTCAAAGTCAAAGTCAAAGTCAAAGTCAAAGTCAAAGTCAAAGTCAAAGTCAAAGTCAAAGTCAAAGTCAAAGTCAAAGTCAAAGTCAAAGTCAAAGTCAAAGTCAAAGTCAAAGTCAAAGTCAAAGTCAAAGTCAAAAATCATTTATTCTGCATAGACCATTAAAACGGTTCTTACAAAACGTCAAGTTTAAAAAAAAATCTAGACTAGTTTAGCAAATGGACCACCGGTTCGAAACGCGGCCCCAACCTGAGAAGACTCCGGCAAGAAACACAGCGGGCATTATATTTTTTGGTCTATTTACAAACTTTTGCTTAGTCTACTTAGTCTAAATACAATAGGATAACTTTACTACGGCTATACTCACGTCACTCGTCAGGATGTGCCCGACTAGTTTCGGACCCGACCGGAGTCCTTATTCATGAGCAGAGTATTCAGGCGCGGCGACGTCCGGTGCTTTACTGCGTTCCCATCGTTGGCGCTGCCGTCGCGTGCACTCGGATAGCGGGGGGGTATTCGGCCGAGTACGGGACAGTTCGGCTGTCCTCGCTGTCGTGTCTGTGTCGTCATCGTCGTCGCTCGGTGGTTCAGCAGTGTGGCATAACGCGCTCACCGTGTCGTATTCCAGGTTCGATTCCCATTTGTGGTACATGCATTTCAAGGCCGGTTTTCAAGCTGGTGGCAGTGTCCATCCCTTCTCTCTGTTGAAATTCGGACGACGGCTTATTTCAATCGCCTGCCGTACTTTTCGCGGCACAAAGTATGTTTCTTTCGCTAGTACGGAGGCCTTATCAAACCGTATGTAATGAGCCGTGTCCGTCATACAGGCGTGCTCAGCGACTGCCGACCTATTGGTGTCCCTGTTTTTCATGCACCGTATATGTTCCTTGAGCCTGGTCGCGACGCTGCGGCGAGTCTCCCCGATATAGCTCAAGCCACAGTCGCACGGTATCGAGTAAACACCGGCTACCCCCAGTGGACTGTTGTCTTTGGGTGAGCGAAGCAGCTGCCTTAATTTGCTGGGTGGGTGGAAGATTGTCCTGATGCTGTATCCTCGGCGTAACAGGTGTCCAATCTTGTCGGGCACGCCTCGGATGTAAGGCAAGAACGCCGGTGTCCGTTCCACAACTGCCTGGCGTTTGCTGGCAGCGGCACTCGCTAGATGATTACAATGACGCCACTGATAACCGTTGCTTTCTAACACCTGGCGGAGATGTCGCATTTCAGCCTCCACGTATTGTGTATCACAGGCTGAGCACACGGTTGATCAGTGACCTCGGCACGGATGATAGCTGAGTGAGGTGGTGGTGAGAGTCTGCACGTAGATATCTATCTGTGTGTGTGGGTTTCCGGTGTAGTGTGTGATAAGCGTCCGTTTGATTCTCGGATAATCAACACGTCCAGAAATGGCAGAACTCCGTCTTTTTCTTCTTCTACCGTACAACGTATCTTCCGGTGCACATTGTTAAGGTGGTCTGGGTAATTTCACGCATGCCTAATTTTATGCTAATTTCGGTGCTACTTTTCAATCATAGGTTTTCCGATGAAAAAATTTAATGATGTTGTTTTAGAACACATTAGTATTCTAGATATTTAGAAGAAAACAAAAAACTGCTTTGCAGGCCTTCCACCGAAATTGCAACATCACACCGAAATTAGCAAAAAATTAGGCATGCGTGAAATTACCCGTCTGTAAATTCTGACAAGTAAAGTTATCGAATTGTAAAATGGCTTACGATAGTTTCTAAACTAAATACAATAGTTTGCTTGAGTAGCATAGTTGAGCGAACAGCTCATTTCCAAGCCTGTTTATCATCTAAATATTCTTGGATTTTATAATTGCCTTTTTGGCACAGTTTAGTCTTAATTACATTTTTAAATTCATTTACAGGTAAATCTCTAATTTCATTAGGGAGCTTGTTGAAAAAGCGTATACAGTTGCCCCAGAAAGAATTACTAATTTTATGGAGTCTACTATTGCAAGCTACAAGATTGTTTTTATGTCTTGTGTTTATATTATGCCTGTCACAAACTCTTGAAAATTTAGAGATATTTTTCCTTACATACATTAGGTTCTCCAAAATGTATTGTGACACTACGGTTAGAATGTTTATTTATTTAAACTTTTCTCGAAGGGAAACTCTTGGGCCCAAATTATAAATAGCTCTTACAGCCCGCTTTTGTAAAATAAATATTGTGTTTAAATCCGCGGAATTACCCCAAAGGAGAATTCCGTAGCTCAAAATACAATGAAAATAACTGAAATAAACTATTCTAGCCATATCCACGCCTGTTAATGTCCTAATCTTTTTTACAGCGTAAAAAGCCGAACTTAATCTACTGGATATTTTTTCAATATGCGATTGCCACTGCAATTTGGCGTCAATACTTAAACCTAAGAACACTGTTGATTCTACAAGGTCATGTTGATTCTACAACTCAATGGACAAGGTCAACACTTGTCCATTGAGTTGTACATTGGTTTCCACCTGGGTAACATTAGGTAATGTGAATTTTATACATTTAGTTTTGTTCCCATTAAGGCAAAGATTATTAGCATTAAACCTTCGTCATAAATATTTTGTTGCCTTTTAATTTTAAATATTAACGAAGTATCTTCAGCAAATAAAATAATAGTAGTTTTGTCCCTTACATAGTAGGGGAGGTCATTAATATTTATTAAGAATAAAAATGGTCCAAGTATCGAACCCTGTGGAACACCCATCGAAATCACAGATCCCACTGAACGTGTACCATTAACATCTACCCTCTGAATTCTATTGTTCCAATATGAAGTCAGAAGCTCGAGAGCCTTGTTCCTTATTTCATAATGTTCTAATTTCCTGATTAATGTGTCATGGTGGACGCAATCGAAAGCCTTGGATAGATCACAGAATACACCCAATGCATCATGCTTATCCTCCCAGGCCTCGTAAATACAATTTAACAATTCTATACCAGCATCAGCAGTCGAACGTCCCTTAGTAAACCCAAACTGTTTATCATGAAACAATTTGTTTTCACCAAAATGGGTCATCAACTGTCCTAGGATAAATCTCTCAAATACTTTACTCAAGGTCGGCAACACAGAAACGGGTCGGAAATTAGAAGGGTCAGTAGCACTGCCAGCCTTGAACAAAGGTATGACTTTGCTATGTTTCATTAAATCAGGAAATATACCGCTATTGACATAGTCAATAAACACAGTTGCTAGATGGGGAGCAATGACATCAATGATACATGAAATAGTTTAGACTGATAATGGCGGAAGCGGTCTTTTTGATATTAATAGAGTGAAACGCTTTGGTGATGTCCTTGCTATTAACAACTGAGAATACGACAGCGTCCTCACACTCGTTTATCGATTCCTTAAGCAATGACACAGCAGAAGTGGAGGACAACTGAAGAGTTTTAGTCGTTATTAACGGTATATTTGAAAATAAATGTTCGAACTCTGTCGCAACTTCCAGATCCTCCGTGACATGGCGACCTTCTATTTTTAAATGAAAATCTCTTACATTTGATGGAGATTTCCCACATTCGGAATTTATAATATTCCAAGTAGTCTAAATTTTATTTACAGAATTAGTAATTTTATTTTTAATGAAGTTTGACTTCGCGTAGGAACAGGCTCGCTTAAATATTTTTGAGTAATTTTTAACATAATCCTGGAAAATAATCACAATAAACCTACCCAATAAACCTGTGTCTACACAATAAACCTGTGTCTACGCCCTCGGGGGTTTACAGTGTGTGTTTACAGGGTCTAAGTATTATGTATATACACATAATTAAAGACACTTAGAGGATATTAATATTTCAAAGTTTACATATCCTATATTATTTTATTATAGTGCAATAGGAGCTTGCAATTTTAATTAAATTATTCTAACGGTTATCGTGAAATGTTAAAATGAAATAAACGGAACAAGGATGTCGTCTTTAAAATTTATTAAGTTGAACTTTATTGTAGATAGTAGGGACTAATACAAAGACTTGGCCAATTAATTAAAGACACACAAATGAAGTAACCATAAAATAATAAATATTGTGAATATTAAGATGAACTTGACTTTAATTAGTTTTAGATGTATAATAAGAACATAAAACTATGTTATTAATATTTTGTTCCATGTCCTTTAGCAGTAATGACAGCCTAACACCGCGTAGGCATTGAAGCGATCAAATTATTGCAGGTTTCAATCGAAATCTGCTCCCATGCCTCCTTAAATACCGAGTAAAGTTGATGCACATTACTTGTACGTTTTTTGCCACTATTTTCTTCACATAGGAGCACCAGTTTTCGATTGGGTTAATGTCAGGACTGTACGATGGCCAATCTAAAACTGTAACTGATTCGCTCCTTAGGAATTCTTTGACCACAGCTGAAGTGTGTTTTGGATCGTTGTCATGTTGGAAAGTCCATATCACTGGCAAATTATCCTCGGCATAAGGTAACATGGTTTCTTCTAAAATATTCTTATATTGAAATGTATCCATGTTACCTTCTATTTTTTTTATAGGTCCCACACCGTAACCAGAAAAACATCCCCAAACTTTCATATTACCGCCTCCATGTTTGACTATTTTCTTTGTTATTTTGTATTAATTTCTTTTTTTGAAGGATGTCTCACGTAAACTTTTCCATTAGAATTAACCATATTAATTTTAGTTTCGTCGGAAAAATGCACATTTTTCCACTGTCGTTCTGTCTAGTGTGCATATTTTTTGGCAAATTATAATCTTGCTCTGATATTTTCTTTCTTCAAAAGTGGGACCTTACGAGAAACTATTCCAAATAAGTCTGTCTTACATAATCGCCTTATAACCGTTCTTGCAGACACTCCTCTAGACCCCTCTGCACCAAATACTTCTAAGCGAATAACTTCTGAGCCTTTGGAACGTTTTTTTTAGCCAACAATGCTATTCTTGAGTCTTCTTGCGGGGTTGTTTTTAAGGTCTAGGTTTCCTAGGCACTTTATCCGTAGTATTAAACTTATTAAAATGCCGAATAGCGTTCATAACCATATCTTTAGAGCATCGCAATTGATCTGCAATTTTCCTGTACGACCAACCGTTGTCATGAAAATTGAAAATTATCTTTCTTGTAGAAGGATCGCAACTTTTGCTTTTTCCCATACTACGAGTATATTTCAATTTAAATTTTACAATAAAACTTAAAGCAAGCTTTAAACTGAGCTAGTTTTAGCGTCTCACAATAATTCGCGGCAAAATGGAAAAAAATTAATGCTCCTTTTATTTTTATATTAAATTTAGAACACGAAATACGTACTGTCTTTAATTAAATGGCCAGCGGCAAATGCATTGAAAAAGTTTGTGTTGCATTTGAAAAAGGAATAAAGACTAAAATATAGCTTATTTACCTTTTATAGTATTCTCATTTTAAAAATACGACATCAATTTATGTAAAATAATAATAAGAATGGAATTTATTCCTATCTTGGGTATCTAAACATCATTTATTTTGATGTATGTGTTCAACGTAAATGGTGTCTTTAATTATGTGACCACCACTGTATGTATGTAATTTATCACCTTATTTCAAGGTAGTGCCCCATCTTACAATTGGCCTAAGCATAAGCCAGCCAGGTAATTAAATGTTCTAATAAATGTTACGGCTGAATATAATTCAAGCCGTTCATTGAATGGCGCCGTTTAGTTAACACCTAGGCAGTTAATTGAACGAATGATTATGCTAGTTGGCGGCGACATATCAAAATATACTAAATCATCAAAAGATACCTCTACCTGGAAACTACTTTTTCTCTTCATTTGGTACATATAATAATGTATGTAATGTATATGTCACAGCCAACTAGCTTAATCAGCCGGTTAAATAACCGCCTAGGCTCTTTAATAAATGGCGCCGTTCAATTATCTTGTCAAATGGCAATCGCTTCACGGAAAATTTCAAATTCAGTAGTTAAATTGAAAGGCGAGCCCAAGAGTTGGAAAAGGTTTATTGATGATGATGATAATACATGTTACAATATATACCCAACCAATGGACACACATGTAAACATAAACAGCTATTTTCTTGTCCGTTATTTGTTACATCTTATATCTATTGTACACCTTATCAGAATTACGTCATAGAAATATCACCCATGAAGGTTACAGTGAATCGCACGGCTGGTTGTGTAATGAAATGACATAAGGGAAATTTTCCACAGTGTGACCTCGTATCCCGTCTTTACCAAATCCCAATTCCGAATTGTATCATATTAGATCTGACAGAAACAACGGTGACGTCATACGCAGGATATAAACTTATTATAAGGATACTATGTTTATACTTTGATCTTCCAGTGGATTCGGTCATGTAACTGTATTTGTTGTGTTGAATAATAATAAATTTAATGACGTAAGAAATAAATTTATCTACTCTGATACTATAATACAAAGATTATAAAATTGAAATCAAAACTCTTATGACAAACATTACGCACAGGCCAAAAAAAAAGTTTTATTACGATACAGGTCTTGTATGGACACCTATATCATAAAATAACTTTTTAATCATAACGATACACCTATACAACCTCCATCTGGACTGAACCTCTACTTCAAAAAAAAAAACGGCCAATTCGGAAGAAAAAAAAAAAAGAAACGCGCATGTGCAATCGATGTTTGCGGCCTTGGCTTGGCGTCAACTTTTTTTTTTACATTTATATTAAACAAAGTTTGGTTTTGTTTGTAAAATAAATTAGTTTATGTATTATAGTATGAGAGTAGATAAAGTAGTGTATGACACTGTACATAACTTGGTCTTATAACACTCGTGTGATAATATAAAAAAAACTCGCCTACGGCTCGCTTTTTTAAAACACACTCGTGTTATAAGAACCCTTATTAAGCAACAGTATCATAAACTACTATTATTCAATTCTAAAAGGTTATAACGCAATGAACGCTTGGCTGGAATGAAATTGATCTCTTTAAAACGCCAATGTTGCTATACACAACGTTTTATGGAAATTAAAAAACCTACCAATCAATTAATGCGTTAGTTAAAGTGGGCACTAACAAATATATTATATATATATAAATATTTCAGGACCGTAAAATATATATTTATTGATTTGTCAATGCTTATAAATGCTTGTAACAAAGGCATCACAAAATCATATTTTACTGACCATTTTTCTCCAAGGACCCCACCAAAAACAACATCAGGATATTTAAGTATTTTTCTGACAGCCTCCTTGACGTAGCGGTAGTGAACGCAGCTGATACACAGGACTGCAAATATTTGTATGCATGAATGTGGGTATTTGAATAGGTCTGGTCGTGCCTCAGAGAGCATGTTAAGCCATCAGTCCCGGTTGTCATACGAACATCTATGGCAGTCGTTACGGGTAGTTGGAGCCCTCAAAAATTCAACAACTGGTATAACTGCAATGCTTCGATATCGCTTTTGGGTTATAGAGGTCAGATGGCAGTTTCTTCACGGAAATTTCGAAGTTCAGCCAAATCCCCAGTTAAACTGGTAAAGCGGACCCAAGACTCCAAGCTTCAAATGCGACTGGGTTTAACGCTAAGATGAATAAGATTTAGCTATGTTTCATAACGATTACTTTCCCAATCAAGTGATCCACATTCGAATAGGAAATCTCGTTATCCTCTAGTACCCCGAAAAATATTGTACAATAGATATCACTTAAACCTGAAAACCTTTGAATACTCAACAATCAGGCTACTATCCCTTCAAATTTACATAACGACGCAAGCTACGGGTTAATGAGTATTTTAATTTCAATCAAAATAGCTACGTAAGCACAACATCGAACAAAGCGTAATCTATCTTTGCACAATTGTTCGAATAAATCGCCTTTTAAAATAAATCTATTTAAGAAGACTAACGCGGTCATTAGTATAGACAACAATTTAGAGACGGGTACAGCGGTAGGTACATCATTAAGGTTAAGACTAAATGGGACAGTATTATAGAAACGGTTGTGCAATCCATCACGGGTAAGCGAGCCCCGACAGACCACTTAGCCACTGTCCGCCACCATCGGACGTAACCCTCTACACAACATCCGCCATACATATTGCGCGGATACCTACGCCTACGGTGGCTACGGGCTACGAGCTACAAATGTAGCGGCTACGAAACGAACAAATGGAAATGTTTCAATCTTCTTGTGCGCCTGACAGAAAAAGTTTAGCTGGGAATTATCGATACGTAGCTTTTCCTTTTGGGAAGAGCTGAAAGCTCCTTGTTATGAAATACTTTTACTTACATTTGTTTTATTTTTTATGTCGGTGGTTCAATTTTAACTCAGTGCAACAAATAATTAGTATCCATTGTACTTCCTACAAATATGAAATTTTATAAACATCGTTTCTGTCTGAAATTTTGCGTAGGTATAGTTTCCCGTCTGGAATAACACGCCTGAGTTTCCTAATGGTTACGGGAACGGGATTAGAAATCCACGCGGGCGGAGTCGCGGGCAAATAAAAATAAAACCCCAATTTTAAGTCCACGTGGACGAAGTTGTGGGTGCAGCCCCAGTGTTACATAATAACTATACGATACACCGTTACAGTATAATTGAAAGAAAAGAAAATTAATATACTATTTATTAACATGCAAAACAACGACTAAAAACATCTAAATACCAAATTGAAAATATACAAAAGCTAGTCCCATTCCCACATACAATTATAGAAGCCAGAAGGGAATTGATTGTTATTCTATTTCAAACATTTCAACATTCAGTTTCGACTAAAGTTCAGTCGTATCCATTTACTATGTGGGAGTCAATATTACGCAAGCCTGATAAAAAGTGCTAATAAAAAAGCTACGTTTGTATATAAAACAGCAGTAGTAGAACGTTTCACCACAGATAATATAATATAATTATTAAACAGATGCACAATCAGGAACAAAAAATGGTTACACTCGTAACTTCCAAAAGAAGGTAGGCAACTGATATTTGCAGGAGTTGTTATTAGATGGCGACATTGTTTAGTAAATAAATTCTGATTTTAATTATTAGGTAAAGTTACCCGAACATTTCAAAGAATCTCATTAATACCTTTTTTAAGAATAGATTACGAACATATTTACTGGGAATAACATAACTAAACTACTTACTTATTATTCGGATTTGTTTTCTTTGTTTCATTATCTGATTTATTAAGTGAAGATGTCTTCAGATATGTACTAAAGAATGATATAATAATACCTACTAACAATCATTCTATCCTATAGAAGTTGAATGCCGTATTTGAACATTTTGTTAGATGTAATAAATTTAATAAGTTTTTATTTTAAGTGAAAAATTTATGTTCTTTGAGAAAATAAAATATCTCTTTAAACCGAATTTATTGAATATGGCTGAATAAAACTATAAATATTCTAATCTATATTGATTCTGCGTTAATGCACCATGCCACTAGATGGCGGCTTCCTAAAATATAGCTATTGTCACGAAATCATTATTTATTACATTACCAACGATTTTTATATCATCATCATCATCATCATCATCATCATCATCATCATCAGGCTATATTAGTCCACTGCTGGACATAGCCCTCCCCCAATGAGCGCCATAGCGCCCTGTCTATCCTTTTATCAATTTTTATATGCTTACATGCTTATATTAACATTATGTTTAAGTTCTTAAATAATTTACGTTATTAAGCGTTTTACTTTTTTAATTCTTTAAATAAGTCTACTAGTGCCATCTAATGATTTTTGAGTATTACTAAAAATATTTTCTCAGTACTCCATGGTCTCACATACAAAGTTTATCTATAAAATGAGAAAGTATAAACATGTAATTTAAAATGAAAACAAATAAGTGATTGGTTTTGTATTTTCTATGCATTTGATAGAAAAAGCTTAGACACATCGTAATTACGGCTGGATTTTTCAGTAGAATTCGGTTCAATTAAGTCTATTTTGGACAATCCATTTGAGTTGTCACGTTGTTCACTCACTTAATTTCATTGGATAAATTGTGATTGAATCACAGCTTGTACTTTGAAGCTCGTGGTTAAGTTTTTTACTTTATCAGATTAACCAATTCAGATATACCTAAATATTAAAACAATAGCATTCGTAAACCGCTAAGGTACAAATATAGATTAAAAAATAAGTAAATTGATCGATATAAGTGGATTATAGATTAGACTACATATAAACTCTATACATAGACACAGCAAGTGTCATTTTAACGCCGTTTTCAAATGGCTACTTCTTCGGCATGAGTTGACATATACGTACATGCCGTGACAATATTGACATAAACATACTCACAGAACTACTACACATCAAAGAACAATATTGACATTAGCATACTCACCCACCGTTTTTTTGTAATGCATTTCAAATTCGATGCAAAAACAATACATATATTGTGTCTATACTGTATGTGATATAAGCACTCTACCTCAAAAATATAATTAATATAATTTAAAAATGTGGGTTAGGTTCGGTTATATTCCACCCCTCCAGCTAAGTTAAAATGTTGGTGTTAAGCGTGGGTTCACGTCAGTTGTGGCATGGCCAGGATTGCAACCCGGGATCCCTCGATCGCAAGGTCGACTACTTAGCCACTAAGTCACCAACGCATTCCCCAGGTATTGACCGAAACTTTCTATGTTCTTTAGAAGTGGCCTTTACCTTTTTAATTTATTGGCTGTCGGTTATCGCACCCAAATATAGCCTATGTCCTTTCTTGAGGTCTGATCTACCCCTATATCAAATTTCATCAAAATAGGTTGAAGAAGACGAAGTTGGTTCAGCCGGGGTGCGAGGAATATGCACTAGCTACCTCACCTTGGCCTTGCACGGCGACCCACAGAGGGCGTGCGGTTTAGTCGGTTCGAGTCCGACACAACCTCCCCCTCCGGCTCCAGCTAGGGAACCCGTTGGGATTTCCCGCACGTAAAAAAAATCATTATTCTTAGTTGTTTGTTTTTAGCCCGACAGAAAAATGGGGTTATTCCGTCTTCATACCACGAAAACTTAAACCATTTCAAAAAATTATTAACCCATACAGATTTTTATTTATTTTCATTCTTAATTCATACCACTGCATTTTTATTCAGATTCTTCTATAAACTCATGCCATTTTTTAAAGTTTACTATTCTTAATTCATACCATATCCTATATTTATTAAAAAAACAAGTTTTACAATTGAAGTACTGTTTACAAATAAAGCAATTCAAATCATTGAGAAGATTTGCAGATTTAATGATGGTATGAATTTCTTCACTTTATATTACAATGGTGTATTATGAAGAAAAATATCACAGTCTTTACTTAGGATATGTGGAACGATCGTGTTATCACAACTAACAACCGACAACGATTCGATGCAACTTATGTGACGTTTACGAAATGATGTAGTATCTAAAACGAAACTATGAGTTTTGTTTCAGATATACCTGAATCAGGAATACCAAACTAAATTTAGTGTCACTAAATAAAAGTGAATGATGTGACTCAAATTATTTCATAATCAAAGAAACAGCAAATTAAACGTTCGTCGAATAAGACTTACGGAACAATATTCTTTTCCATTAATGAAAGTCTCAAATCACAAATATGCTTAGATAATAAGTTATAATACAACATATTAATAATATTTGTAGAAGTGATAAACAAAACAGACGTAGGTTTTAAAAACCAGCATTAATTAAAATAAAAATATTCAAAAATATCAAGATCGAAATTGAAAGAAACTGGACAGGTTACTACAGCACCTATTATTAAATAAAACGGTACGGTAAATAGTAATTAAGTAGCAAAAACAAAAATTATTCCCGTACCGATAACCGACCACCTCGAGGTTCTTGGCGTTTCTCTTACTCCTACAATCAACTTTAGTCCATACATTGATGCAGAGGCTTAAGTAGCTGGCAATCCAAGAGGCTATCTAAAATTAATCTAAAGCTAATCTAAATATTTCCAAAAATAAACAAAGACATAAAAATGTCCTAAAAGTTAGGTAGATGTGACGCTTATCATATAAGAACAATAGGTAGATGTGACACTTATCAAATAAGAAGACGGCCCACCTGATGGAAATTGGTTACCAAGACCTATGGACGTGTGAAACACCAAAGAGGGTCAACTTTGCCCGGCAGTGACCAATGTAAATGTGCCTCTCCACAAGTCCTTGGATAGCACTATTTATTCTGTATTGAGTTTCTTCATCTTGACATTATGTGAACGTTGACGCTCCTAGTCACAATTATGGGTGTATACAAAACAATTGGGTAATTTTGGATTATTTTTATATTTTATATAACTAACTTAATTTAGTTTTACGTTTTTGTACTTTTTGCGTCGGGACGACTTAAGAATGGATATTGGTATGAATTAATGGTATGAGTTCTCGTGGTATGAAGGCGAAACAGCCCAAAAAATGTTAACGAATAACATGATGTGGTTTCTTCACAATTACGTGTGCCAGTTCAACACGTGAATACAATAATGAAATGCAAATTAATCTGTTATAATATTTGCATATAACTAAAGCTATTTATAACACGCATACTTATTTATTTATTGTTGGATTACAAAACTATATTGTATAAATTAAATGTAACGAAACAATTGGATTCAGGGAACATTTTATAGTATTTATATATTTTTTTTATACAAGTCAAGCAACTAGATTTTATTAACGAGTAATGGTAGATGGCTCCCACCGTCGCCCCAAGACAGTTGTATAGGAGAATTTGGATACCTTCAGGCGTAGCTCGGTGGCTCAGTGGTCAGAGCATTCCCCCTGTAAGGGAAAGATCGCGGGTTCGAGTCCCGCCTGAGCAATTCACTTTTTCCTATCTTAATCGACTTGAAAAGTTAGCATACTAATTGCTTCAAAATTTCATTCAATTTATTAAAAATATCTTTAAACGGACGCACATAATGCTATTTTTATTAAAAAAATATTTCTTATGCCTATACTCAAGTGGCATGAATATATATTTTATTTGCTGCGTGACAACGTGTACAATCATTAAAATAACGTTAAAAGTAAAAATAAAATATAAAAGTTGTGGTACGCCAAGCGCCAGTGCGGTAATTCCAATTATGCAAAATGTTTGTAAAAGGTGTTCACACACGAATTCCATACGAATATTATTTGGTAGGCTTCTGATTATGCCAGAGCTCGTTTGTCGAAGTATTAATAATTCTTTAGCCAAGCAATTTACTCGGCAGTCTCGTAAGTAAATTCGATTGTAAGTTCTTACTGCCAGAATGAAACGGATTAACTTCAGGAGTATATCTGTGCATTTCAAATCATATTGAAATAGGTGTTAATTGCCAGGAGATGCTCCAGATGTTCCTTTCCTACAGTTTGCAACAGCAACTAACTAAAGGAAAAAAATAATTACGATACTTGCCAGCCGGGCTGCCTTCGGGATCATTTCAGAGACGGGTTAAAAATTAAAAATCGGTTAGGTTGGATATTTGTTAGATAATAATAGTACTTCCCTCTCTAATACGAGAGTTGAAGACCACGCAACTGCGTCAACACGTAAGTATAGACGCTTAGTAAATACAAAACCATTTTATCATTTTTATCTGCCGTATTATGCGAGTTACATACTGCGTCCCTAGTCTCTACATGTTGCTTGTCGTGACTTATTTATCGTTCGATTTTAGGCGAGTGATGAAGTCTTATTATGGGCACATAATAAGAAAATAAAGTTCACGTAACCATAACAAGTGCAGATAAATAACTGAATTGTCTAGAACCGCATATTAGCACACAGAGAAAAAAAAACAGTGTCAAGCTTCTAAGCCAGAAAACCTCTTTGTGTACTTAAGAGCGTTTTCACACGTATCCGATATCCGATATCCGATATCGGAGGAAGTCAAATGTATGAGATATGTATCTCTCTTTCATATTTTCCGGCCCGATAACGGTTATCGGAGCCAACACCACTGTTTTGGCCCGATATCGGATCACAAACAAACTAAAACAGCGACTGCGAGCAATTGTCGACCTTAATAACATTTTCTGAGTTACATGTCTTTTCGCTTTAATTGATGACGCTGATCACGAATATAAGAAAAAAACTCGATACCATGTCAAGTCAGTAAGGTCGAAAATTGCTTTTTGGATACGGATTACGGAATTATTTATGGATACGTAGCCGGCAATGTCGCTATGGCGTCCTAGTGAAGCAGAGCTCTTACACACAGTGTATGTAAAAGCACGCTTTTTCTTTTTTTTTACTCCTAGCATCCCTAACTAGTCTGTGCTATCGAGCAAAAAAAAACAGCACAAGGTATCGGATATCGGATGTCGGCTATCGGCGTCCGACACCGATATCGGATGAGTGTGAAAACGCTCTAATGGTTCGTGGCAACACTTGTTTGCCGCGCTTATCACGTAATTTACATGGTCTAAACAGCGTTACTGGTCCTATAGGGTTTAGATCTAACATACATAATATCGCTTCACATATATTATAACGTACAGTTGAGTGGTATTATATTTAGTGCTATCTCACTCTAAGCCAAGGGATGGTTTACTCTTGTGGGTAAAATGTTCAATATTAACAGATTAACTCGGTTGGGGATCCGGCTTCATAAAAATAAATTCCAATATTCCCCTCGTTGCTCTCATAACTCCTAAGAAACGAGTCTCGCTGGAAAGTTTAAGGCGGACGATTGGAGAATAAAAATTGCATTTTTACTATGTTAAATTAAGTTTTTATTGTGAAATTTACTGGGTGTTGTAAAAAGAATGTAACATTTTAGCAATTAGATATTTTTATGCGAATGAATGTTATTGTAAGGTTTATGTGATTTTAATATTTTGTATTAAACGCTCAGGAATATTGCTTTGTGTGCTTTATGATATTGTGTTTGTTTCATATGTAGGCGAGGTCGTACGGGCAAGCGTGGTGTAGGACGCCCAACGGCCAGGTGGAAGGATGACCTCATCAAGGTCGTCGGGAAGCGCTGGATGCGGGCTGCTTTAGATCGGTCGTTCTGGAAGTCCATAGAAAAGGCCTATGTTCAACAGTGGACTATGTGCGGCTGATATGATGATGATGATGATTGTGATGAAACAATGGGTAACTTTTATGGTTTTTTATACCACTTAGATGGCAGACAAGCACACATCCCACCTGTTAGAAAGTGGTTATCGTGGCCTATGGACGTGAGCAACACCAGGGGAGTCACTCTCGTACTGCCAACCATGTAAGAACAGAGTTTCTTTGCCATCAGTGCAGAAGACAACGCAGGACAAGCCTTTGGGCTTCCCACTGACAGCATAAAAACTCTCCAACGAGCTCTGGCTACCCTACTCACCGCCACGAACACAACACGAGGCTATTGTGGCCGCGGTATTCTGCAGAGCGGAGGTTGCTCAATTGGAACTGGAATACCGCCGTGTCCTACCTCCTTTAAAAATAATAGTGAGGTGGTTATAGCCATGGGGTACGGTGGCCCACTTATTATAAAAATCGGTATCCATGAATATATCTATTTGCGAACTGTTCACGCTTTAGTTTTTGAAAAATGTACACACAATGTTTTTTTTAAATAATTTGCGATATTACGCGAAATAAAAATCAAATAAAAAATCGAGATTCTTTTTCTAAATTGAAGCACTTTGTTATATTAATGTTTTACTTGATCTTTTTGAAAAGAAAACCCTAAGTTATGTCACTACAAAGTACCTAAATGAAGCAGTAAAAATAATTTTGATACATTATGTCATCACATTTACCAACCACACTAACGCAACGGGGCGTGTAAAATATTATTAGTTTCTGAATAACCTTGTCGTGACAATAGCTGTCTGGAATCTTGAAGGAGACAAACAAATTCTTATAAGCGATATCGTTTTGTGTTATGAGTATAGAAATATTTGATTATTGTTCATAAATGTTATATTAAATACCTCTTTTTTCTGCTTATCAATAATACTGTACATGATAAACACTTTTTCATTCACCGTGTGTAAGAGCTCTGCTTCACTAGGACGCCATAGCGACATCGCCAGCCACGTATCCAAGCAGTTAATATTGAAATGTATGGTACCTAACTCACTTGGTGATAGATGGGCAATAATTTAAAATTTTACTATTTGGATATGTAGCCCTATGGATCCAACACCTTAAGAACTCTGTCTGTGTACACCTGCACCCGTCCTTCTAGGTGTTTATATTGGGCTTCGATTACCGGTATAAAGTTATCCAACAAGACGTGTCTCACGCACCCTGGCTGATCATGGACTATTATTACTCTTTCTCGCTCAAACTACCTATCTCTTTATGACAAAAAAGTAATAGGTCTCAGATTTTCCAGTAATACCCAGTTTTACTAGGATTCACTTAAGCGAATCATAGTGAAAGTTTCAAAGTAGAGCTTTGCTAATCTAAACGCACACAGAGTACCTACCTAGGAACTTTTGCTGAGTATATTTTTAATAAAAGAATAGGTTCTTATTGGAAAGTTTTGACAAGTATTCCTAGTGGATATCTGAACTTTTTTGACTTATAAGGAAATTGCTTGACAGAATTTAACTCAACAATGAATACAGATTGTCAATATATCCTTTATAACCCGTGAGTGTCGATGAAAACGCCAGTTCTACAAATTGAAGGCAATCTTAAACGAATTTTTAATGTTCTAGTATCAGGAACTTGAATTACCAAGCAAAAATATTAGCTGGGATATTCTGTAGAGAAAATAACATGGTCACCGAAATCTACCGTTTTAGCGTAAAAAAAGTGGAATACAGAAACTCCGGTAAGGTTATACTCTCAATGCAACGACCTATGCTCTCAATTTATATTACATAACATATTCAGAATCGGCACTACCAACGCTTTTGTTTAAAAAACGAACATTTGTTTTTTTATACTTCTCAAACAATAACAATTCTGTTTAGCTACCTCTATAAGTAAATATTGTTCGAAATGCCCACGCGTGCTTTTGCGTTGCCTATAATATAGGCTTACAGCTATTTATATTTAACTACGTATACTTTGTTAAAGCTTATTACAAATGCTAGGAGTATCCAATTCTTACACATTCATTTATGAAAATTGTTATTCAGAGGTCGGTGTTCTGCTTTATAATAATGCAGATAACCCGCAAAAAATGGGTGGGTCAGAGTGTGGGGTATCCCCCTTTTGCTGTTCAGACCTAATGGCCTTGTCGCAAGTCAACAAGCCGACCGACGTGCTCAGCGTCCCCAATTAATACCCACCACCTACTGGAGAAAATAAACATGACGAACGATTGACTTTTCCATATTCAGTATATTTATTTTTGTTACACAGATTTTTGGATAATGCTTTGATTTGGAAGTACTCAGACTGTTGTAAAAAATAACGGATACAGTAAAGTATCCGTTATTTAGTATATGTTTATATTTGTAATATATTATGATATATATCATTCTTAGTAACCTAATATAATTTTTTAAATTTGTATCTTAAGGCCGAATAACATTTTACAGCAATATTCATGAATCTGTTTTTATTTAAATAAATAGTAGATACCTAGCTTTGCTGTGCTTGTTCAGAGGAATAGCCGGGCTGACAACCGCGATGGCTTGTCGGGTGAAATATCGTCACCCTTGAATCCTTACGAATGGGGCAATAACTGAAGCAGTAGCAACTACCACTGCCACATTAACTTATAACAATGTAAAATAATAAAATAAATAAAAATAATTCTTCACACCACTTTACAGGTAGTAGGATTTTACAGGTAGTATTTTTCGATATTTAAAGTAGCAGGATACAGAATACAAATGATGTTCTCTGTTTCCTGAAGATACAATTTTTATAAACTTTTACAAATTTAGCAACATGCATAGCATTTACTATGTGAAACATAAAAGCCCAATAAGCTTCGTAATGCTTGTAAAATGTCAATGAATTTTGAGCGTAGCACAAGAGTTTACAGTGTCTCCCTTGTTGACAAAGAACTTAGATTTATGGAGTGTCAAGCAAACGATGCCGTAGGTGACATTTTGTTTACCATATGAGGGACGAAAGATTATACTTTTTTATAGTCATGGCACCGCTGTTTTTAGCAATATATTTTATAGCCGTATATGTAGTGTTATATACGTAGATAACTTTTGTTACATGGCTGTTGTTAAAGTTTGTTATATTTATTGTGTATGTTATTCAGGAATATTTGATATCGTAAGTTAATAGAGATACTGACAATTAGGTATATCCGTGTAAAAAATATATTTACCTCTACCTAAAAAACTATACTTGCCTCCTTCGCTAATACATCTCAATTGTATTACTGGAATACGCAATTTCGAGTAAAAGTTGTATGTTCCACTGCCATAAGGATTGACATACACGTTTAAGTTGTTGCTTGTAGTTTAAAATTGCTTAAGAAATATTACATTTCTGTAGTGCCCAATTGCGAGACGCTAACGGTATCTTTGAATAGATTCGGCAGTTTTTTGCTAATTTCTATTAAAGTTACATTTGTATCCTAATCTATACTTATAAGTATTCACATGTACCAATATCAGCCACCTCAAATTCAGTCAGAAGCAACCGAACAACTCGATAAGCTTAATCGCCTCCAAATCGTAGGCATGTGTTAGATTTATATTTGGCTTACGCAAATATGATCACGTATCAGAATATCGCAATTTGCTCAAGTGGCTCCTAATCCGCCTGCGACGGTATTCTCAATATTTTTGAAACTTCACAATATTACGTTTAATTTCTGGGTCTGAACTTATTTTCATCTAATCACACACATTCATGACACTACTTACCAGATACTACTTTACTGGATAAACTTCTACATTGTAAGGCGAGAAGAACCTCCCTTGTTTGCTCGTATAATTATTATATACATTTTTGGACTTTGTATTACCTTTTAGTATACCTAGTATTTAGAAGTATTTATTCAGCTCATTAATATTCATTCAGGACTAGGTAAAATACGAATTAAACGTCTTGTAATTTACTAATAGAAGACCTAGACTAGTTGTTCAAAGAGGTGTAAAATTACAGATTTAGATTTGGATTAAAATATAATAGAATTTCAAATTACTACAACTTTAAATTGCTATTAAATAAATAATATAATACTCAGATACTAATTGGTAACTTGAAAGATGATATACATGATGCACATGATTAGTAATTCTTTCCGGGGCAACTGTATACGCTTTTTCAACAAGCTCCCTAATGAAATTAGAGATTTACCTGTAAATAAATTTAAAAATGTAATTAAGACTAAACTGTGCCAAAAAGGTTATTATAAAATCCAAGAATATTTAGATGATAAACAAGCTTGGAAATGAGCTGTTCGCTCAACTATGCTACTCAAGCAAACTATTGTATTTAGACTAAGTAGACTAAGCAAATGTTTGTAAATAGACCAAAAAAAAAAAATGCCCGCTGAGTTTCTTGCCGGAGTCTTCTCAGGTCGGGGCCGCGTTTCGAACCGGTGGTCCATTTGCTAAACTAGTCTAGTTTTTTTTTTTTAAACTTGACGTTTTGTAAGTACCGTTTTAATGGTCTATACAGAATAAATGATTTTTGACTTTGACTTTGACTTTGACACAATCTAATTAAGTTTGTATATTATGTATTCATCATTGTATCAAATAAATATTAAATTATATATATGTATCATATCATATTTAATGATTATACCGCTAAGATAAGCATTCGATATAATTTTGGTTTTGATGCTAACGATGTTGAAAATAATGAGAAAGATTCCATTAACATTTTGTAACACTATCTTATAAAATACTGTACCTATTAGATTACAGTTTAGTGTACAGTAAGCACTAAACATTTTAAGATAAAATCTTTTTATCAATAGTTCAACTACTATGCTCTATCATCAATGTAATTTTACCATTGTTGGTTGTTTCCGAAACTTTAACCTTAGAGCTCAGGTTCGCTTATTTTTCTTCCTTTAGATTTATATACGGCTTCTGAGGTAAGAATTGATGGCCCTCTAAGTACTGAATGTGAATATTTTTATTCTTTACCCAGTGACGAGTACCCGGAGATTGGTTTTCACGAAAAAATGTTTCACCAATTTACCGCCGGGTGATGCTAACTCATCACCAATGAAATTGAGAAAAAACTCGCACTAGGCACTTTGATCTCCTATCTCCGCAAGGGTTTGTATATTTTTATGCTAATATACGCATTTTATTTCAGTGTTATACATATTTTTATGAGTTATTTCCTCAGCTTTTACCTAAGACACCTTAGGTTCCATATATAATAATAACAGATAGTTTTGTTTATTATAATAATTCAACACAATTAATGCATAGAACAGTACACTGCTGATGCTAACAGATTATCTGCAAACTGTAAGGTCACAACAAAACGGCAAAGTGCATTATGCCGATCCATTAAACGCTTGGATTTAGTATTCGACGCATCAATAAAATAGCACTCTCATTTCAGCGACACCCTCGCTGTGAGAGGAGAATTATATAGCGAAGCTTAAACAAACACATAAATTATTTAATTGCAAAGCTCTAAAATCTCATAAAGACTGCCGAATAAAATCTCGATCATCAGTATTTTGAGCCTGACTGATTTCAGAGTAAGCGTTCTGTTTGTAAAGAGAAATATAATTTGCAAGAGTGGTAAAACTTGTGATACATAATGTTATAAATTGGAAAGTAACTCTGTCTGTCTGTCTGTCTGTATGTTACGCTTTCACACCTAAACCACAGAACTGATTTTGATGAAATTCGGTATAGGGGTAGATTAGACCTTGAGAAAGGATAACCGACAACTAGTATATCATAAACTAGCGTTTGCCCGCGGCTTCACTCGCGTGGATGTCAGTTATCGCGACCAAACATAGCCCATGTCCTTTCTCAAGGTCTAATCTACCACTATACCAAATTTCTACAAAGTCGGTTCAGTGGATTAGGCGTGAAAACGTAACATACAGACCAAACGAGCGAAGCGAATAAGGGTGTCCGTTTTGACAAGGTGGCAGATTTTGCTTTTGTCCGTATCTATGTCAGTTTGGCAGTTCTGGTCTAGAGGGCGCATTTCGTAACCGATTTGCACCAAACTTTGCACAAATGTTCGTTGATTTAAAACGCAACTTTTCTTGAGAGCTTTTTTGATAAAAGGGGAAAATGGTAGAGAAAAGGGGGAAAGTTGTTCGTCGCGTTATGTATGAACGGATCTTGATGATTTTGGGCTGAAACCTCAATGACATGATTCGTCACAGCTTGTTGTATTCGTTATACAAAAACAGACGTGAAGCGTTATATTAAGTAAGAACGGATCGTCATTATTTTTTAACCATCATTCAGAGCTGTGTAAAATAAGGTACGTATCGGTTTTTTCAAGGATACCAAATTTGGATAAGGGCAAGAACAATATGGCAAAGGCTGCTCGCGAGTTCTGCTGTTCACTAAACTACTAGTTTGAATTTTAATAGGTAATTAATAACCTAAGAGAAGAAATACATACATTTTATTTAAACTTATTAGATATTATTAACCCAAACATATTACGGAAACATTAAAAAACACAATAGAAGAAGAATATTCTAAACGGTTACGATGTCACATCCTATTTGTTTCAGCAACTAAAATATGTGCCACATTTACTAATAAAATGCGGGTCAAGGGTATGTCGAACATGCATTATTGAAAGGTTCTGCAGCTGTTACAGTAACCTCCTAACAGAAATTCTCACAACAAATAGCCAGACTTGCTAAATTTATATAGTTTCACTTCTAAAGTCTTCCCTTCTAATAAATCTTTAAACATGAACCTTTAGAAACCTGAAAAATACATGCATACATATTAAACATATATTCACGCCTCTATCCTCGGAGGGTCAGGTAGAGGTGAAACAACACCCACATTTCACCAATCTGTATTCAGTACCATGTAATAGGGGGCGAGCCTATTGCCGTATTCCGGACACTATTGTTGATTCGAGCCATGCATCTGAGGCTGAGCCTGGGCTGTACATATCAGTCTGATGTTCAAGTTAATCAGCCCTATCCCTTATCCCTTAGTCGCCTTGTACGATACCAAATGGGAAGAAAAGGGGTTGGAAAAAGAAGAAGGAGGGGTGGGGTTTAGAAATTCTACTCTGACCGGAACAACGCGGTACTTGAAAAATATCCATATTGTTTTGAAATTATATCACATCCGTTCAAGTTTGTGCATAGCAAGTTTTTTCATTGGTACCACTCTAGATTACACTGAATAACTTTAACTGTAAAAATGTACAATTAGGACGACCGACAAAATTGACGACGATCGGCACAAAATTATATATGTTGGTGCGTGCGTGCGCGTGTGTGCGTATGTGTGTGAGTCTTTGTGCGTGTGTGTATATTTGTCTGTGGTTTCATAGCTCCCGAACGGATGAAGCTATTTTGACTTAGTTTTTTATTTGTGTATATTTAGGTATATATCTAATATATAAAATTCTCGTGTCACAGTTTTCGTTGCCATACTCCTCCGAAACGGCTCGACCGATCCTCATGAAATTTTGTGGGCATATCGGGTAGGTCTGAGAATCGGCCAACATCTATTTTTCATACCCCGATTCGGGATAACCGACATCCACGCGGGCGGAGCCGCGGGCGACAGTTAGTATAAATATATTAATGTCATGTATGGGTGTATATTTTATGTTATATATGTATATGAGTCATATATATGATATATATTATGGTATATAGGTATATTATGGTATTTATGTAAGTACATGTAATTAATCTACAGTCGCGATAGCTGCTAACAGTTAACTATCTCATTTTTATAGAACCAATCGTGTTCTTCTATAACATGCGCCTGCCTCGTACAGACATAATAATCTATGTCGTACAGTCCTACTATCTCTGCATCACCCAATGGTAGACTGGTAGAGAATGCCTACGGCATTAAGTCCGCCAACATCCATAAAGTATAAATAAATACGTACTCTCTTAATATGGGTATTAAAAGAAAACGCTTGACTAGTAGAATAGCATACACCATGAAAAATTTCAATTTCAAGATGGCCGCCATCACAAAATGGCGAATTACTTTATGCACCACTCCCTTAAAATTATAATTTAAAAAATCCATACTAATATTATAAATGCGAAAGTAACTCTGTCTGTCTGTCTGTCTGTCTGTCTGTCTGTCTGTCTGTATGTTACGCTTTCACGCCTAAACCGCTGAACCGATCTTGATGAAATTTGGAACAGAGGTATATTAGAGCTTGAGAACGGACATAGGCTACCTTTTATCACGAGAAAGGGGGTTTAAGGGGGAGAAATAGGGGATGAAAGTTTTTATGAAAGTTTGTCATTTCTGAAGATATCTTAATGAAATTTGGTACAGAGGTAGATTAGAGCTTAGGAACGGACATAGGCTACCTTTTATCGCGAAAAGGGGGGTGAAAGGGGGGGGACTAGGGCCTTGGGAGGAAAGTTTGTCATTTTTGAAGATTTCTTAATGAAATTTGGTACAGAGATAGTTTAGAGCTTGGAAACGGAAGTAGGCTACCTTTTACCGCGAAAAGGGGGGTAGAAGGGGGGCGGACTAGGGCCTTGGTATGATAATTTGTCATATTTGAAGATTTCTTGATGAAATTTGGAACAGAGATAGTTTAGAGCTTGGAAACGAACATAAGCTACCTTTTATCGCGAAAAGAGGGGAAGAAGGGGGGGGACCAGGGCCTTGGGATAAAAGTTTATCGTTTTAGAAAATTTCCTGATGAAATTTGGTACAGAGATAGTTTAGTTTAGAGCTTGGGAACGGACATAGACTACCTTTTATCACAAAAAGGTAGGTAGAAGGTGGGACTAAGGTCTTAGGATAAAAGTTTGTCATTTTTGAAGATTTCTTGATGAAATTTGGTACAACGATAGTTTAGAGCTTGGGAACGATATGTTCGTTTATTCGAGCATTGAAGCTTGGGAACGAACACAGGCTACCTATTGACGCGAAAATGCAGGCATAGGGGAGGAGGGGGGGGGGGATAATAACGGATTAAAGTTTGACAGTTTTGAAGATGATGAAATTTTGGTACAGGGATTAATTAGAGCTTGGTAACGGACATATGCTACCTTTGATCGCGAATAATGTGGTAAAAGGGGGGGATAAGGACTAGATAGTAAATATGAAAGTTTGTCATTTTTGATGATATCCTGGTGAAATTTGGTACAGAGATGGATTAGAGCTCGAAAATGGACATAGGCTACCTTTTATTGCGAAAAAGGGAGTTGAAGGGGTGGAATAGGGCAAGGGTATGTAAGTTTGACAATTTTGAAGATATCTTGATGAAATTGGTATAGAGATGGTTTAGAGGTTGAAAATGGACATAGGCTACCCCTTATCGCGAAAAAAGGGATAGAAGGGGGAGGGGGGAGGGGAATAGGGCGTTGGGATTAAAGATTCTAATTTTTGAATGGCACAAAAAAGTGGGGAAATTGGCATAAATAGTAAGAATTTCTTTTAAGATGTCCTCATGAAATATGGTACAAAGGTGGATTAGAGCTTTGGAACGGATATAGTCGAGTAGCGAACCAAATATAGAAGCGAGTGGAGAGGCGAGTAGAGATTGTTATAGGTACGAGTGGATAGGCGTGTAAAGATTGGAAGTCGAGTGGAGTCGACTACAGGGGCGAGTAGATATGCGACTAGAGAGCCAGTGGAGAGGCGAGTATAGAATCAAATAGAATGCTGTAAAGGCGAATAGGGAGGTGAGTGGAAAGATGAATGTAGTGGCGAGTAGAGATCGAATAGAGAGTTGAGTAGAGGTGCGAGTAGATAGGCGAGTATGGAGAGTCAAGTAGACAGGCGAAAAGAAAATCGAATGGATGGGCAAGTAGAGAGGCCAATGGAAAGGCGAGTATAGAGAAAAGTACAAAGTCGAGTAGAGAGGGGAACAGAGAAGTCAGTAGAGAATCAAGTATAAATTCAAATACAGAGGCGAGTAGAAAGTCGAGTAGAGAGTCGAATATAGAGGCGAGTAGAAAGTCGAGTAGAGAGTCGAATATAGAGGCGAGTAGAAAGTCGAGAACAGAGGTGAGTACATAGTCGAGGACAAAGTTGAGTAGAGAGGCGAATTTAATGCGCAATAGCGTCGGATCAACACTAAACGATAACCGACATCCACGCGGGCGGAGCCGCGGGCAACAGCTAGTATAAAATAAAAATAAAAGTAGGATGTTTCTGAAAAGTAGAAAATAAATTGTCTTGGTTGGCCTTGATTTTGAGGTTAACTTAGATATACATAGTAATATTTTGATTTAAGCGTTGTCATGTCTTGCTTTACCAGTTAGGGTCCACCGACATGACAACGCTTGAATCAAAATATTAGTTACTAGGTATATCAAATGACCGCGAACATAGCTGCTGAAAAGTAGCCGAAATGTCGGCCCGGGGTCCGGAGAAAGTGGCTTTATATCAAAAGGTATATCAAGTTACATGGCTAACCAAGTCTACTTATTATCTACTTTTTGAAGATTCTTTTTGGGGCCCAGGTATTTTATTTTTTTATTAACAGTCAAATATGAAATTCATCACTCTCTGCTTAAGTAAAATGTAAATTTTGTAATGGATTTCTTTGCTCTTCGACTTTAATTATGTTTATTTGTCGTCTATTCTTCTCTTCGTACGACTTCATTTATTTGAGGTTGCTCCCCTTGCTTCTAATTCATTTAATTGCATGAAATTTCTTCGAAAACGTGTGGGTATTGTACTAATTGGTAGGTAGAAGTAATCATAAAGAAACCATAAAGCCTCGGCTTTGAATAGGCATCCATTTACAACTCTTAGATATGTATAACTCACAAATTATAATGAGACAGTTTAGTAGCTTCGTAGTATAATTAATTAGTTCTTTTTACAAAAAAATAATTCGCTAATACTGGTCTTGTAATTATAAATTTAGAATTAGTTGACTTAAACTCTTACCTATTCTCAAGTTCAATCTTCTTCTTCTCGTGTGGTTAGTGGCCAAGTTCAATCAAATTTCTGGATTTCCAGAATATTTTAATGTTTCTAGAAAACCATTGTTTGAACCTAGCTGAGGAGGAAAAATCACCAACTTATCAATATATCCGTATTCGAAAAGAGAAATCCGTATTTAGTGAAATTCAGCCGCAAAATTGACATTGAAGATTAATTTTTAGATATTGTTATTCGAATCAGAATTAAATATACACCCGCTGATAAAACTTCTATATGGACTTTTATTATTATAACTGTACGAGTGCACATAACAGATCTCAGATATTGTTGAAGATGATGCTCAACTACTTTTTAATATCGCATCACTTGACTGTAGCTGAGAGTTCACCCCATACTTTAAAACTAGAACGATCACGTACAACACGTACTCTCAAATTGTAGAATGAGGTCTCTGCTTGGTTTCCCCCAGAGACTGCAACGGGGTTCTTCAAAAAGTAAGAAAGGATTTTTACTCTATAAAGTACGCTGATACTTCGAAGTCGAAATTTTATTTTGTAATATTGTGGCCCTTCCAAATCTAATACAGTTTCAGACATCGCACGTGTTACTTATTGGTCATGGTTGCATTGTACACAACGGATTTAACTCATTCCATCACTTTTCATTTTCCATCAATTTTGAGCTCATAATACCTGCCGGTCCGGTAATGGGCGGCAAGGTGATGACGCCTTTAACTTCTGTAGCTCCAGCTGGGCGATTGTATGATGTTGGTCGTATTCTTGCCATAGCAATTTTCCAGCTGAAGAAACTGCAAATGCAGGCTTGTAGCAGCAATCTCCGAGTAGTAAGGAGATGGCCCACCCCATAAGGAACACCCTATGATCTAGATCCAAGATACAATAAATTCATGTATCAGTCACTGACGTAAAACATTTCAATACATACAGTATATACCCATAACATAGCAGCTTTCCTATTTTGTAAACAAAGCAGATGTATAAAAGCTATAAACTAATATCTTAGAAGCGCCATTACAACCTGAGCAACCTCGCGCAGGGCACGCCGTGATTGCGGCGGCAAGACCCATCATGGGGGAGTGGCTGGAGAGGCCACACGGTAGCCTCTCGTACCGTCAGACGCAGATGATTACCGGTCACGGTAGCTTCGGGCGGTATCTGCATCTGATGGGCATAGAGCCAACGCCTGAGTGCCATCACTGCGACGCGAGCGTGGAGTCAGGGCTGTACACGCTCACCGAGTGTCCGGCGTTTGAGACGCCGAGGTATAGCTTGTGTCGGCCTTGGGGGTGAGAGTGCTCAAGCTCTCCACCCTGCTCGCGGCAATGGTCCGCTGCGCGGATGCGAGCGCCTCCTTCTGCGAGCAGGTCATGCTTGTGAAGGAGACAGCAGAGCGGGCGCGGCGCGTTGAGCGAGACAAACTACATCGCTGCCCGCATTCGTAGGCGGCTCGAGCGTCGGAGGGCGCAGACCGACTTCCGCCCCCCATGAGCTCGGACCTGAGGGCGACGGGTGAAGCCGCCTGTCACCCTAACAGAAGTAGGCCACGGCGGCGGCGCGCATTGCAGAGCGGGGGTAACGGTGGCGATGCCCCGAAAGTAAAAAAAAGCGCCATTACACATTTCTGAACACTACATTCCATATAGCAGTTTGCATCATGAATATAATAATAAAAAAACAATTCAAAAACTGCATCATCATTGTTTTGACCAAGCATAAGTATCTTTGACTTATGACGCATGTAAGTATGAAAACATTAAAGAATAATATTTTCATACATGCGTCATATCTAAGAAGTTACATACATAATTGCATAAAATTTGCAGATTCGGTTGAATTTGAATGTAAATAAAATAAAATTCTGCAAATGGCTTGGCAGCAAAATAAACGGTATCTACTTATAATAAAAATACGAAATAGCGACTGGCAGTCCCTTATTTTTCGTAACAAAACTGCATTCCAACATATTAGGGGAAAAACATTAGGATTTGATTTCAATACACACATTTAATCTAATAAACGAGATAACTGTATTTATCAATATAAACAACATTAAAATGTATTACATGCAAATTAGCATTATGAAAACCAGTACCTACACTGTTATGTTATTGCACATCTGTTCAAATTGTTCTTGATATTTTGTGTTATGGATCAGTCCATAATACGAAGTAAGGGGTTCATAATCATTTTGATGTATTCAAATGACGCTTGAAGTTGTTATTGAAGTCATGAATCGCTTTAGATGGAAAATTATTCAGAGAGAATTATAATAGGGGTTAAAGTATGAAATTACCGTTTCATTGTAATAGGTACTTCGAATTGACATAGAACCTTCATGGTTTGAGATTTTTGAGTGAAACTTTTTCCACATGATACCTATGTAGTTCTTCATTTAAAAATGTGCAACATTCGATTATCGACTTTCAGTTGTTTTTTTTATTCAGCTTAGACAAGAAAGATGGATACTTCGAAAATTCGAGTGATTTTTGAATACGAGTTCCGACGCGGAACTAACGCGGCAGAAACAGCTCGCAATATCAATGTTGCGTTTGGAGAGGGGACTGCTAATGAACGCACCGTGCGATTTTGGTTTAAACGCTTTCGTGATGGAAACTTTGATTTGAAGAACGAACCACGAGGAAGGCCGTCCACACAGGTGAATAACAATGAATTGAAAGACATGATGGAAGCCGATCCGAGCCAAACTACCCAGGAATTAGCTGCATGGTTTAACGTTACCTTACCAACAATATTGACTCATTTGCGCCAAATCAATAAAATAAAAAAATGTGAAAAATGGGTACCTCATGATTTGACTGATCTGCAGAAAGAAATGCGTGTTGAAACTTGTGTTGCCTTGTTGAATCGATACAGAAATGAAGGAATATTGGATCGAATTGTGACATGTGATGAAAAGTGGATTCTTCACGATAACCGTAAGTGAAAAATGCAATGGCTGACCCCAGGTGAAACGCCACAACAGTGTCCTAAAGCAAAGCTTACCAATAAAAAGGTAATGGTAACTGTTTGGTGGTCTCAGCATGGTGTTATTCACTATAGCTTTCTACGATCTGGTCAAGCAATAACGGCAGATGTCTACTGTGCCGAACTCCGAACAATGATAGCAAAACTAGCAGTGAAACAGCCCCGACTCATGAATCGATCTTCACCATTATTGCTCCATGATAACGCGAGACCTCATACAGCACGAGAAACCGTTTTAACTCTACAGGAACTGCAATTAGAAACTATCCGTCAACCTCCGTATTCGCCAGACCTTGCTCCAACAGACTACCATTTTTTTCGTGATTTGGACAATTTTCTATGTGATAAAAAGTTTTCTTCTCAGGAGGCAGTACAAAATGCTTTCACACAGTTTGTCGAATCTAGATCACCAGAGTTCTATCGCAAAGGCATAAATGACCCTCCTACTAGATGGCAGCAATGTATCTAGATAATAATGGTAATTATTTTGATTAAATAAATACGTTAAATTAAAAAAAAAAACGAATTTCAATTTGTCAGTACAAATCGGCAATTTCATACTTTAACCCCTAATGTTTATAGGATACTCTTAACATTTTCCGCTTATTGCCGCGCACTAGCATTTTAGACTAGCTTTTGCCCGCGACTCGGCCCGCGTGGATGTCGGTTATCGCTTAGTGTTGAGTCGACGCTATTGAGCATTAAATTCACCTCTCTACTCAACTTTGTCCTCTTAATTTTTTAATTCTCACTAATTTTTTTTAAAAATGGGGGTGCATAGGGAACCTTTTCACCCTTCTCTTCTATCCATTTTTTCGCGTTAAATGGTAGCCTATTTTCGTTTCCAAGCTCTAAATCATCTGTATACCAATTTCATCCAGATATCTTCTAAATTGACAAACTTACATCCCGTAGCCCTCGCCCCCCCCCCCCCCTACCTCCTTTTTCGCGATAAAAGGTAGCCTATATCCATTTCCAAGTTCTAATCCATCTCTATACCAATTTCATGAGAATACCTTCAATATTGACAAACTAACATCCCGTAGCCTAATTACGCCTCCCCCCTTTTTCGCGATAAAAGGTAACCTTTGTCCATTTCTAAGTTCTAATCCATCTTTGTACCAAATTTCATAAAGATATCTTCAAAAATGCCAAACTTTCATCCCCTGAGAAATGGTAATCATGGTATATATACCGCGGTAGCCTAGTGGTATGGGTAATGGACTGCTGAGACTAGGTCTCGGGTTCGATAACAGGTTTTACCATGGCACACACCAATGACTTTTCGATGCTTTCGAAGTTATGTGTGTATTTATCGCAGGTTTATAAGTGGCCGGTTAATGGCAATAGGCTCGCCACCTATTACATTGGGAACTAAACATAAACTGGCGAAATGTGGGTGCTAGCACCTCTGCCTACCCCTTCGGGGATATAGGCGTGAGTTTATGTTATGGTATAGGTACTTACATACCTTTGATTTCCTGACGTTTCGACCAGGTTACACCGGCCGTGGTCACAGGCTGACTCAGTCAGTCCGTTATTTTTATTATAAAGCGCACTAATTGCTTTAAAAACGCCATTAAACTTAAAATTATGTAACGCGAGCGTCATTTCTTCCGTATTGATTTTCCAACACTATTTAAGGTGGTATATTTATTTTAATAAATGCAATACATATTTGACAACGCAGTAGTATCACATAGTTGAACCCTGTACTGGGATCTGGGTAAATCTTTTAAGTTTACGGAGACCCGAGAAAGATCTCTGAGGTAAACCCGAGGGATCTCGGTTTTATGAAAACAAAACTTAATTAAGACTGCTTTTTCATGTAAAAATATATACAGAACGACAATTTATTTTCGTCAGCGATTTTCTAGGCTTTGGGGTTGTTCAATAAAATTAGATTTTATGTAATCGAATTTTAACACAACATTAGATATTTATTTGGAGGTCCCTTGTGAAATAAAAGGGTCAAGCTATTCAGTGTTAAGTGTTGGTAGTGCCATTTCAAATGTATCAAATGTAATTTAAAAATCCATTCAATGTGTATTAAGTCTATAATATTTAAGAGAAAGCGAATGTGTTTTAAAGCTTTTGTGTATCTTCACTTTATTTATTGTGCAGTAATTACGGTTAATACTTTCTCGGCTGCAATGTCAAAAGAAGTACCAGCAATTTAACCAAACAAACAACAATTTAACCATTTATTAGCGAAAATTGTTGAACTGTGTTACATGTGTGTGAATCCACTTGTCCGCGCTTGTATCTTGTTAAGTGATTGTAATTAATTGCCTCTAACCATCCACAACATTTATTGTTATCCCATGTAAACTCGTTACACTTTGTAACGTAATTTAATTAATGTATTATTAGTTTATATTGTTTTCAAATTTAATAAACTATAATATACTTTAAAAACCATTGAATTCTGCATCAATTTATTGAGCTCACATTTTCAGCTTTCCAAAGGGGTTTTTATGTTATATTCACTTCTTATTTAGATGGCACTGCATTCGGGTTATGATATTTTATACGAATTTAGTCCCGGGTGAAATTGACAGTATTGTTGTCTATATCTAAATACAAATAACCTAAAGAACGAAAACAGCCCGAGTTGTTTAAATATATTTTTTTAATAACATGTCTCTCTATCTTTCTGTTGGTAAATGCTTACATTTAAAAAGGTTTATTTTTAAATGTAAGCATTTACCAACAAAATAAAAAACAAATAATTTATGCTAATCATATTTTAAATAATGCGTACCTACATGAAAATACCTACCTTTAATATCCTGGACGACTCCACCCGGCAGACCTTTTGACCGTGCGGTCGTTCCCTTCGATTAGGTGACATACGTTGGGTTGGTTTAACCAAACGTTAAAAACGCAATATTATCTAAGGGTGAAATCCATATTAGTTTGTCATTTAAAGTTTCATGCATACTGCAAATGCCACAATTAACAAATGAGTTCCCAGTTAACAACAAGTCCATTCCTTCAAAAATATCCTTTTAAAATTTGTTAGAGGATAAATACTACCTACCCCAATTGGAAACCGGTGTATATAAATCTATAAGTACGTGTGTGCCACTGTAGTTGAAAGTGAAATATCATCGAAATCTATCCACTTTAGTTATTGACTGATGCGTACAGGAACAATATAATTTGAACTGCGGACTTGCGCAAGTAAAAATACATTTAGATTTATGATTTTTAAAAACTATACTAGGAATTATCTCTCATTACAATGGGAGATAATACTAAAGTTTTTAACAAGCGCACGTTCGTTTACAGCTCAGTAAAAACATTTTGTATTCACGGATTAATATTGGTCTGGAATCTGTGTATGTCTATGTATAACATGGTATTTTCAAAATTGTCGTTGTCGCCGTTATATTAAATGTGTATTTAATATAACGGCGTTTTATCTAAATATTTCGTTAATTCTCGGTTTTAATTTGCCTAGTAACAACACTTAAACAAACTTTGTATCAAAATACTACGCAGTTGTTAGGCAGAGTTAAACTATTGGGACAAACACTGTCACTGGGGAAAATAATCATGGTAATGGTTAGGGTTTCTTGTTAGAGATATGTTGGTTAATGTAAAAAAATGTTCCATTGAAGTCTTTTTTTTTTTCGTGCAGGACTCAGTATGATTTACACAAAACGTAAAAAAAATACTTTCAACGTTTTTAGTTACATTTATTGCCAGCCTGAGCTCTATACCTAAAATTAGGATATCATCGAGAACTTCTCAATCGATTAAGTAACACTTTCCTGTGCTTACGAGAGAAATAGCAGTTCTCAGTTCTAGAAAAGGATTTCTAGAACTGAGAACTGCTATTTCTCTCGTAAATGATAAGGAGAACCTTTTTATCTCTACCATACGACTACCTGCGTTGAAATTGACAAGGCACCCGGTTCTTATCGTGATTGATTTATAACACATAAGTAAACAAACTCAATATGTTTTGCAATAATTTCTTCGCCAGCGATCGTTTCCATTCAAAGCTTACACCAGAACCCACGACCACTGTAATTATTGGGATGTTCTTCGGCAAAAAGTCAAATTAGCATAGAAAATGTCTGCTATTTTTATACGAATGGGCTACAGTGCAAAGCTTTTCAAAATATTGTACACAGACTAGAACCGGCTATCTGTTACCTAATTTAAGTCAATTAATTATTCTATGCCACTACAAATTACGCTAAACTACTCCAGTTTAGTTAGCATCGCACTAAATTAATTACAAGCCATAAATAATGGAAGTCATCTAGTAAGATAACAGTTAGCTCCAGTTTAGTCCTAATTCATACATACATATGTATTAGATATTAACCTGTGTTCCAACAGAACGAAATAACTTATTTTATCTGAACTAGAAGCGATGGGGAATCCTCAGACTAGTGCCGAGAGATTGCTGAAACAACTGGCCAGGTGGCTGAGCCGTAATGGGTTCCCTTTTAGGTTATACAGATTATAACCTTAAAAGTATACAGGGTGGAATATTTTAATCTTACCTGGAGGGGAAGTATTCTAAATACTGGAGATGGCCAATTTCACTCAAAGGAATAATTTCTTTATTTTTAAAAAGAAATAAAATGGCATTCAAAATTTTTCAAAAATTCGCTAGCCACACCCTGTGATCGAATCGACTAAAATCTGAAAGGAAATCCTTGAAATCTAAAATTATAAATTAAAGTTGACAAAATAAGGCACTTTAACTCAAAGGCTCATCTGATATCATACTAACAATAAAATTCGATATTTGAATAAAATTACCTTTTTTTCGTGCAAATACCGCCTGGTCAGTAAGGGTAGTTACATGGGACTAAAACCGCAGGCAGTCTCAAGGCTCAATTAACAGCTTCTGTAGTGTGGCGCTACGCAGGGGGCACGGGTTCGATCCCCTCTCAGTGCAAATATTTGCATGCATGAATATAGGTATTTACACTGGCCTGTCCGTGCCTCGAAGAACACGTTACGTTAAGGTCGGTCTCGGTTGCCATTCGAATATCTATCGCAGTCGTTACGGGTAGTTGGAGTCGTAAAAAGTCCAACAACTGGTCTAACTGCAATACTTTGATATCACCTTTGGGTTGTGGAGGTCATATGGCAGTCGCTTCACGGAAAATATCGAAGCTAAGCCAAACCCAAGTTTTTTTTTTAATCTAGCACCTCTTGGCTGTACCGAAGTGTCGCCAGAGCCTACTCTAAACAATGCTGTTCTCCTCCTAGTCTTTTATTCATTTTACAAAAAACCCACTCAGGGTTTAGTGACTTATTATGAATTACTTAGTATCTTAAGTATCTCGCTTTCATTCTAGGTTCTGTTTATTGTTACGTGCTTTGTGTACTTTATTTATTCATAATTTTACATTTTATATCTTATAATTATTTACTAACTAATTACCAACTTGTTACTAACTTAATGTACGTAAACATGAAATCTGGTTCTCTGTATATTTTTATACACATATTATGTTTATTTACACTATAGTTCTTATATATATATTAAAGTTACATCGTTCTTAGCTCCTAGGTATACATTCATTTAATTTTTCACAGGTGTGGTGCACCTATGGGGTATTTACAAAAAATATCCACTGGTGGCATCCTTAACCGCTATTTCTTTTGTTAACCAAATGTACGATTTTTTCCCAGTACTCTAAGAAATATTCTCTGAAATTTTTGGTCATCAATATTGGCAAGTTCTCGACGTTTATCTTTACTTTAATTTTTTGTTCCAAATTGTACCGATCCCTTGCGTGGATCGGACAGTCCACGACAAGGTGCACGACAGTCTCACTTACCCCTGGCTCGCAGGCGCATGATGGGTCCTCCTTGCACTTGAAGCGGGTCAAGTACTCGGAGAACCCACCATGCCCTGTTAGCAACTGGGTCGTCGCGCTGGCGACCCCCATCTTGCGGACGATGCTGTATGCCGCCACCGCGCATGGGAAGAAGAGCTTGGACACGGAAGCAGTTACACCCTGCCTGTACCTTTCATTCCATTCGTGAAGCGAGGTCTGACGTAGGCCCCGCTTCACGAATGAGACTGGGCACAGACTGTAGTGTGGCACTCTCTTAGACCGCAGAGCCGCCTCTTTGGCGAGCTGATCGGCTCTCTCGTTTCCCTCCAACCCGATGTGGGCCTTGACCCAGTACAAGGAGATTTCCTTGCCCTGGGCCAAGCCCCGCCTTATGTTACATCTGGCTTCAACAGCCAGTGGGTGGAGGGCGCGGTGGTTTGTCACCGTCTGGAGTGCGGCTCTGCTGTCGCTGAGAACGCCGAACGTAGCCGCGCCGCGTTTGAGGACCTCATTGGTCGCTTTGCGTATGGAGCCAAACCCAAGTTAGACTAGTAAAGTGAACCCCAGTTTCCGAGATCGCAGCGTCAGATGCGACTAGGATTAACGCTAAGAATAATGATGAAGAAGAAGAAAATGACTACCAATATGGCAATTCTCTCGCCATCCCCGTTGTCCAGGATGCACCGCGTGGAGATTTCCTATGAAGCACTCTAAATTATAAGTTAACCTACCTATATTCCTCGTGCAGTTACCCAATAAGTTACATTCTAAATCGGAAACAAAGATTTCATTTAGTATTTACTCCTCCTAATAAATATTTGGCTTCAAATATAAGTTTATTGTGGATAAAGTTTCTGATGACTCTTTGGGTAAAAATGTTGTATCTGCTGGCACTGGTTCCATAAGTTAAGATTCTATGGACTTCCTTTCATTTAATTTTCGAATTTTTGTCGATTCGATGACCGGGTGTGACATTCGAGTTTTCAAAAATGCTTGAATGCAGTTTTGTTTCTCTTTAAAAATAAAGGAATGTTTCCTTTGAGTGAAATTCGCTATCTCCAATATTAAGAGTACTTCCTCTCCAAGTAAGGTTAAAATCTTGCACCCTGCTCCATAGGTTATAAATTATATCCTTTTTAGGTTATATCTACATGACATGGTGTTAAGAAGTTTTTTTGTAAATATTCGTTGATATAATTAGAATTTGCTTGGTCGTATTGAATTATGAGTTGATATTATATAGTAGACGTGCTAATTTTACTCTTTCTTTCATCTGTGTGGCCATAATCAAAACATGCTAGAGGATAAGCTGACCTTGTGTCAAGTTCGGTGCAGGGGTCGTTGTGCGCCGATTTAGAACTGTCCAAGTGTGCTTAATCAGAGTTGCACGATCAAGGTAATGTCCTTAGTAGCAGTCAAATCTATTAGGCATAAGAGCATTTTGAGTGGATCAAAGTAATTTTCTTTAATAATCTATTATGATTTTATACCTTAATTATCTTCTTTTTTATACCTGTCAGGTTTCTTCAGCAAAATCCCCGCAGTTTTGCTAGTATTTTTGAACTGAAGACTTTGTAATTTTATACAAACTATATCGTCTATTCTAGTAACTTTAGTTTGGTTATAAGAGTAATTGGACTTGATTAAGACAATTGTTTTATGAGCTTATTTGTCAATGCAGAGACATCATGATTAATTGTCGTAATTTTGCAGTAAAGGCTATTTTTTAGCGTTGAGTAATGTGTATTATAACAACTTACTTTCAAATGGAAAACTTGACTTTACATTGGTGCTTTTATAACTTTGTAGTTGCCTTAGTTTTAAAGTAGGTAGGTACCTACCTACTACCTACTTTAAAAAAGCAGTGCCAACAGAAGGGCAAACATGGCCAATATACACATACCTATATATATATATATATTTTAATATATAGAGGTTGCAGCAACGGTAACAGTAGCATGGGTTCAATTAATTTTTCCTATCTCAAAAAAGTCTTCAGTTCAAAAATACTCGACATTATCAAAACTGCGGGGATTTTGCTGAAGAAACCTGACAGGTATAAAAAAGAAGATAACTAAGGTATAAAATCATAATAATTACCTGTTTACTTATTTTGTTCTAAGAAATATTTGTAGAACATAGTGATAAATGATGAAGATCATTTTGTTATATGAACCGCTTTCCTCCACCGTATGTAGGTCATGACCGCAGTGAACTGTCTTTGGGGAGATATGTGGGAAATACAACATTTGTGTTGTCGTGAGAGCCACTCTCGACGGTAGAATGACGTCGATTGTCGAATGTTGACTGATAGCATCTGTACAGAGACAAAATACTGCTTTCAGTTTTATAATAGCAAACATTTCTTGTTATAATGTATCGAACAATGGATACTAAGTATTATTTTTAAATTCGTCGTTATCATTATCATCATTTATAAATCTGTAATTTAGAGGAATTTAGAAAAAGGTAGATTTTAATGTCAATCTTTAAATAACTTTATGGGGGACATCAGTTAATCTTTTAAAATAAACCAGCAAATAACAATACGTGCCAGTATTCACAAACGAAATGAGACTTTCTTCTGTTGATAGCTGAATAGTAATGGTCTAATAATGTGCTAGAGCTGAGAGAAGTCTCTTTGTTGAAGTTATCAGTACAATGAAAGACAATTGGTGTAATCACCAAGCGGCCACAGAATAGAAGAGATAGCTGTTTTACTCACAAGACATTGTAGGCAAAAGCACCTGTGCTCACATTTTCTGTGCTTCTAAATTGAGTCAAAACCACGGATAGATTTTATAGATCAGTTTATATTGTTAAACTCCGACGCAAAAAGTCGTGTACATACGTGTTACGTTACGTGTTATAAGTTGGTAGGTGGTAGGTACCTCGAAAACAAATGGATTTTATTTGAAAGCTGACATGATAAGTACGATCAAGATGATTAATAGCTATAAATAGCTATGAAGATCTGTCCAGGCGTTTGAAGATCATTATCTATTCTCTAGCTCATGGAGGGATCTGTATCTTTTCTATTACTTTATTCCACAGATCCGATTGATTTGCAGTTTCATGTACTGCAACAGTGGTGACTAATATAATATGATGGTGTAACGTCGTGTCTCTAAATCTTTTTACATCGGTTGGTTTTACTCATTTTTAGACGAAATTTCATATCAAGTTTCTGAACATGAAGTGAATGTCATTTTGACGTTTAGAAGATTTGTCACCTTTCTACCTGATGATCTAAGGAGAGGATCGATTTTCTGTCTTCTCAACTTTAATTTTTAAATATCACACAATCATGTGCATATTTATTTGTGTCCGTATTATGATCCTTATGTAGGATTATTTCATATTTTTAGTGCGTTGATGTTTTCTTATAAGATTCACTTTGATGGCGTTCGTCACAAAAAAAAAATTGTTTAAATTATTATTGTTTCAGTATTTATCGCATATAATGATTTTACAAATCAATGGCATTATATCAGGTAATTAAGGCGGTAAGTCACACATTTTTCTCTAATTTTGGACCTCATGGAGTCTTTTTGGGATTTATTCTAGTAACATAACTTTTTTTACAGATTTCAATTGAAACCGCCTTTTACTATTTTTACCTTTCTTTTGGTTATATTTTTGACTACCTTTTCGGCTTTCGTTTTCCTTTCTTTTCAACCGTAATTTTGTGCCGCATGGGGCTAGATGGGAATTTTGATGTATGTTTGAGCTTCAAGCTTTAACTTCGCTTGCTAAGAGCTTCTTCAATGCATGTATAAACTTTCACGTACAAACTGAGGGATAATGTGAGGTTTTTCCATTTAATTAATGTAACTTAACCTTTCAAACTTAAAAAGTTGTTTTTTATTATTATACCGATGGTGACATTCGACTGTTGCCGCAGTCTGCAGTATCAGGCAAAGTTTAATCATGGGATTCATGACGACAATCTATTTGTGGATTGTTAATTTTAACTACTTTGTGGAAAGAAAGTCATGAGTTTGGATTATGGTTAATTGATTGTTCTTTGATCTGAATGGATCTCCATGGAATTAAGCACCAGTCCTTTTCATCCCGACAGATAGCTTTTTATGTGCTTCGGAGTCGGGATCGGTATTTTACAAGGATGAAGCCGCGAGTATCACTAGAATAAATTCGTATATTTTTCGCAATTTCTTAACCGGTACTCCGAGCTACTTTCCGAGACACGAAAACCTTTAATGGACTCTTAATTTTCGTTAATGACCTTAAGGCTTTTCTTTATTATGTGGAAACCTCTATGGATAGTACTCCACCGAGACACAGACTGAGGGCATGGCAAAGTGTTAAAATTTGGAAAAGAATTAACCATAAGGTATTTCATGATATAAGCGTAAAACCGCTGACCTCTGTTAAGTTCTCAGTGAGTAAAACCCGCGTCCCCATGTAAGAGCGTTTTCACATTGTCCGATATCAGATATCTGACATCCTATATCGGAGGAAGTCAAATGTATGATATCTCCCTTTCACATTGTCCGGCCCGATATCGGTTATCGGAGCCAACACCACTGTTTTGGCCCGATATCTGATCACAAAGAGACTAAAACAGCGACTGCTAGTAATTTTCGACTTTAATGACATTTTCTTAGTTACGTGTGTTTCCGCGTTAATCATTAACCTGATCACGAATATAAGAAAAAATCTCGATACCATGTCATGTCAATAAGGTCGAAAATTGCTTTTTTCTTCATCCCTAGCATCCCTAACTCGTCTGTGATTATGAGCAAATGGCCATATCGGGCCGATTTTATCGAATAAATGTGAAAATAGCATAAGGTGTCGGCTATCGGCGTCCGACACCGATATCGGATATCGGATGAATATGAAAACGCATCGGGTATCGTTCTAATAAAAAGGGGGTTCCAAGACAAACAGAGACATTATAACAGAAAACTACTAACATAATATGTTTCAGTTGTAATACATATTGTGCGCCACTTTATTTTGACCTACTCGAGCATCGATCGCCCAGCGTTCAACGTGTACCTAGTACCTACCTGCCTTTGAAAGAAGTATTGCTCACGCTTAAATACTTTTTAGTTGAATCGAAATAAATAAAAATCAACTTCTTCTGATCTTGTCGCCTGAGTCAGCAATGAAAAAATGCTTTTATTGTTGTAAATAAATAGAAGAATTCAAATAACCATTCACTGAAATGAAAGAGTCTGGAATAATTAAATGAGTGTGTCTCATGATACCATCGATCATGTGTAGTACTAAAGCTCAGAACTCAAAGTGCATTTTACACAGTAGATTTTTATTTTCATCATTAAATTATAGCAATAATAGAATTCTCACATTAATGCTTTTATGACACAATGGAGCGATGGCTAGTGATAAAGGTGAGTGTCAAAAAGTATAAAATGGGTTCAAGAAACTGGGTAAAATAATAATATAGTGTAATTGAATTTATATAACACTACTAGCTAATGATTGTGGCTTCACCTGCATGAATGTCGGTTTTCACAGCCTTTGGGGTGGAAAAAAGACGCCGTAGCTAGGCCAATGGCCTCTGGTTGACTTGAATGACTTGGTTGCAAATCATAAAAAAAATCTATTTGTGTTCATATTCAATACTGGGTCTTACCTACTAAACTAGAGGTGACCGCCAATAAATTGGGATTATAGCTTGGACAAAGAAGAAAATGTTGTATATTGTGTATGGAAAACAAAGCACTATGTTGTACCAGTAAACATGATATTGCTATGTTACATTAACTAACAACCTGAAATGGATAATAGGTATACAATTTCAGACACAAATATTAAAATGTAATTACAGTTACTTCGCTGACAATTTTGTTGTCCTCTTTTAAATATAAAGAGCTAAAATTTGGTAAGCCAGCAATAATAAATATTATTCGTATTCCATTCAAATCAAATGAGTAAAATCTTTTGTACGCATCTGTTTGCTTATCATTATTTTGTCTTTTTGATATATTTTTATACTGACGGAATATGTTTCAATTGAGTTAGTCTGCCGATGGGCACACTTTTTGAAAAAGGTGGTAAGTGGCAATAGAGAAAAAGCACTTGGATCACCTGATCGTAGCTAAATGGTTAACGATGCGAACACTGGTCAAACCAGGAGTTAGTTCGTGTGAGTTCTCCAGAGCTTGTTAAATAGGAGTAAGAGGGTTTGCTGCTTGCCGTCACTTACGATCGCACGCAAAATGTGTTCACACGTTGTAACTACTTACCTGTATAATAAATTAGTTTCTGTACATATGTACAAGGCTGGGAATCTGTCGCAATAGTTGGACAGAACGCAGTAACTACTGGCACCTACAGTTGTTACTGCTATCGCATCGTTCTCTTTCGAGCTGATGGGATGGATCAAGGACGCAAGTAATTTGATTATTTACGCCCATTTCTATCCTGTATGTATATGGCCATTGGTGAATGAGTGAAGATGTGGTTAATCCTCCAGCAGAAATAGAGCCAAATGTAGTGATAAGGTGAATTATACGTACTATGTGTTTACATTGCTTAGTTAGAGCCCGTGCCAATTGCTGAGCTCGCACTGAGTGAGTCCTCCATTTTAAACCAAAGCAGTATTGAGGGTTAAACTGAGTACCTGCAGCACACGATAAGTTACTTTGGCCATGGTGTGAGCCCCATAAAATCGTTCTGATTTCCTCGTATCGTGTGGAATGCAGATAAATAAATAAATAAATAAATAAATAAATAAATAAATAAATAAATAAATAAATAAATAAATAAATATTCCTCAACATTTCACACAACGCTATCTAGACCCATGGTAAGCATAGCTTAACTAGCTTGTGTTATGGAATCTAGAATGCGGATAAACATACTTAAATACTTTTTTTTGTAAATGCATACATATTATACATAGAAACACCCAGACCAATGCAAATATTCATATTCATGCATACAAATGAAGTGTTACATTGTAGAAAATATCGGAATAATATTCCTGGACTCGTATAACAAGTTTAATTAGCGACATTTATTATTGTCAAGAGATATAATAATTACCCGCCTGTCAAGAAGAGTTATGTTGTTCGCGCGTATCTTGTATGTATGTTTGTAATATTCTTTGTTACCTTATCCTGAACCACTGTACGGATTTCAATGATTCATATCTCAAATGAAAGGTATTTATTATTTATTACTCAAGTGTTCTTGTTACCCGACTGTCAAGGGTTATGTTTTTCGCGCGGATCTTGTATGTATGTTTGTAATATTCTTTGCTACCTCATATCTTCTGAACCACCGTACGGATTTCAATGATTCATGTCTCGAATGAAAGGTATTTATTGCCCAAGTGTTTTTGGGCATTATGAACAAAAGCTATATGTTTGTTTTTTGGCGCCAAAATATACGAGTATATGGTAAAAATAAAATATTCACTCAAATTTATCAAGTAGAATATCAAAATGAAAATAAGAAGGCGATTACAATATATATATATATATATATATATGTCATATTCATAACTAAAATGTATGAAAAAAATAATTATTAAAAATAAAAAACCCGCCTGATTCTGAAAAGATCGAAACACGCTTTATAGCATTCGCAAATCTCAAAATTAATGGGTAACATCTGCTATAAAGCTTGTTTCGATGTTTTCAGAATCAGTCTGGTTTTTTATTTCTTAAATAATTATTTTAAACACACATTGTGTTACATTAAATATGATAGTTTTCGAGGCTCTGGATTTGCCACTTACAAATATAAGAGGTGGAAATAAAAGAAAAAAGAAAATAATGAGAACGGTGAGGGGGTATAAGGACTATGACGCTCTCACAAAGCATGTAAGATACATTAGGTAACTGCTACTTAATGTCGATTTCACGGATGTTGAGAAAGTTAATTTAAGCTAGGAAAAACATTAAGGAGCCAGCTATTTAGGGAAATAACGACTAATTAAATATCTTTTGACTATGTTGTCTGATAAAAAATTGTACCCAATCAAAATTAAAGAAGCAGTGTTTGTGTTACAATCTAAAAAAAAACATAAAATGTTAACAGCCGTATACAAACAGCGACAACATTTAAATAGAGAACTTAATTAACTTCACAGGGGTAGCTTGGTCATAGGTATTTAAATAAAGTGCCATACTGAACGAATGTTAATATTTTATTGAACCCATTACTTAAAACGATAAGGCTAACTAAGAATATAAACTTACTTGCTATACTATACTAACTTACTAGTTACTTACTTATTTATAAGTATATAACATTCACATAATCTGAAATAGTTGCCATGTGAACTGAAACACACGAGACGACCAACATATGAGAGGAAAGGCTTCATTATAATCAAGAGGCGGTAAGTATTACTATTTGAAAGGAGCAAGCTAATCACGGCGGCACTAAAAGCCTTTCAACGCCTTAAGTGATGCAAACGAGGAAACTTGGAGTTCACAAACGGGCTTAGACTTCATCCCATAACTTTGATCGACACTTCAAAGTCACAAGTCAATTTACTGCACTGCGAACGGCAAATGTTTTTCAATAGTGATTTATATTTTGTTACCGTTTTTCCGTCAGATTTATTTTGGTAGTTAAGATTGTTTTAACTTGCGTTCAGTGATCATGAAGGGACGATATTCTAAAGTTCTCAATGACATATAAGATGGAGTTTAAAGTACAAAAAGAACAAAGATAAGTGAAAAATTGAGAAATTATTAATTTGTACCTTCTTTAATCGAAATTATAAACACAGGTAATTCAGCCTTAAGATAAAATGTAAATATACCTACACTTAGATTTCAGTATAAATATATTTTGGTTCAAAGTTTTCTGGACCTCCAATTATCTATTACCAGGCCCTATCTCTGAAAAGGAAGGCGGTCAGAATTACAGTTTTAGCCACTGCGCCAAATTATATTATGTAGATAGGTAGGTACAATTAAATATAGTCGTTATTTCGTTGTAGTCGTCCTAATAGGCTTAACAGTTGTAACTAACCTGTCATGGTGCTTGTTACATGCTTGACGAATGGCAGTGAAAATTTCGAATATTCTAACGAGATATAAGACTCGAACGTTTACACAGAAATAACAAAGAAAACAATATCACGATAATATTCTATATGATAATAAATTGTAGGTAATACTTGGGTCAAGTAATGAAATTCGCGGAAGTCAAGAGCGATTTCAATAGATTAATTTCAGGCTCTGACGGAAATTAAGCTTCCTTAACGAAGCTTATTGCATTTTTTGTTAACCTGTTTCCTAATTAATTAGCAGCAACAAGTGCTCTTTCAATGCTTTAGTACATTAATCAACACAGGAGTGCTTACGTCGTTAAGTCTACAATATTTTAAAACAAAATTACTTACGAAATTATTCATACTCATTTTCAAATTTCGAGAACAATGCGTTAATGTTACTTCATTGCTACAGCAAAACTTTTCTAAAGATAAATGGCCTATTGTTACGATTGTGGAACTTTGCAAATCACTCTGTGAGCTTACTCCAATAGAATAATCGACAAAACTTTTTGTAAATGCTGGCTAACCAATTAAACGAGTTTCTGTTGAAAATTGTTACATCGATGAAATGGAAAATATTTTCTTCAGTCTCACAACCTCCAATAGGTTTCATTTTTGTCGTATTTTAAGCGTGCACTTCTCAGATTTTTATATTGGAAACTATGAATGTCACGATTTATTTTAAGTTTACCTTAGTGACGCGAATGTAATGCCGCCGACGGTATCCGCTCTAATAGATACCGATAATTGCTCACAACGACGTAGATAATAACAAGTCACCTAGTAATAATTAAGATGGACGATTGAAAATCATTATGATAAAACAGTTTTGATAAGTAAAGTGCCTCCCTCATTACTACACACCGCCTTAGTTATCATCTTATCCTTGAAAGTGAGGTAGGCATGACTGACAAAATTCAAAGGATCGGAGGTAAAATTTAATAACCCTGTGTCATGTTGGTGGCTGTAAGTTTTGTTTTAAACTTTTACGAGGCGAGGTGTTTGGTCGACCTTTTGACATTTTCAATCTTCTTTAGATTTATGCACAACTTGCATTGCTGATAGCGCAAAAATTTGGCTAATTAATGACTTCGAAATTTAATTAACATATATAATTGATAAATCATATCATACTTACATGTTATTATCAACCTTTTTAGATGTGTGAACTTTTGGCGGTAGTACTGCCGATTATGCAAAAACTATCATATTAATTGCTCCAAAATGGTTTCTCACATTTTCTTACCTCATTCCTACCGCTGTAGACGGCGAGGTGATGTTGGCGGTGTCCTTGGACATCTCCAACGCGTTTAACACCTTGCCCTGGAGTTGCATCAGAGAGGCGCTCGTGTTTCACGATGTGCCTCTCTACCTCCGCCGCATAGTCGGGGCGTACCTGACGGGGAGAGCCGTCGTCTACCCGAGTTCGACCGGAGTCGGTAGGCGTGAGATGTCGTGCGGTGTTCCACAGGGATCGGTCCTAGGGCCGCTGCTGTGGAACATCGGTTACGACTGGGTGCTTCGCGGTGACTTTGCGTACGGTGCCACCGTCACGTGTTACGCGGACGACACGCTGGTGACGGTGGGCGGGGCTACACACCGCGAGGCGACCCTGAGGGCCACGACCGCGGTTGCTCAAGTCGTGGAACGGATCCGGCGGCTGGGTCTCGAGATGGCTCTGCACAAGTCCGAGGCCATGTTCTTTCATGGCCCTCGGCGCAGGCCAGACCCGGGAGCCAGCCTTACAGTGGGAGGCACTCCCATCGACATCAAGCCCCGGTTGAAATACCTGGGGCTGGTGATTGACGGTCGATGGGACTTCGGAGAACATTTCCGAAGTCTGCGCCCCAAGTTGGTGGCAACGGCGAATGCCTTGGGCAGGCTTTTGCCCAACTTGAGGGGCCCAGAGGACTCCTGCAGGAGACTCTACGCGGGTGTCGTGCGGTCCATGGGCCTATATGGGTGCCCCGTATGGGCGGACACCCTGGGGGCCAGATTCCTGCCTCTGCTCCACGCGGCGCAGAGGACGACGGCCTCCAGGACCATCAGGGGGTACCGTACGATATCCTTTGAAGAGGCGAGTCTCCTGGCCGGATCGCCACTGTGGATCCTGGAAGCGAGGACCCTTTCGGCACTTTATCGGTTCCGAAAGGAGGCGCGGGGGCGGGGATTCGATCCCGAGCCCGAAGACATTCGGGCCGAGAAAACCCGGCTCCACAGGGCCATGGTGACCGAGTCGGAGCGGCGTGATTGCGGCGGTAAGACCCATCATGGGGGAGTGGCTAGAGAGGCCGCACGGTGGCCTCTCGTACCGTCAGACGCAGGTCATTACCGGACACGGTAACTTCGGGCGGTACCTGCATCTGATGGGCATAGAGCCAACGCCCGAGTGCCATCACTGCGACGCGAGCGTGGACTCGGGGCTGCACACGCTCACCGAGTGTCCGGCGTTTGAAACGCCGAGGCGTGAGCTTGTGACGGCCCTGGGGGTGAGAGTGCTCACGCTCTCCACCCTGCTCGCGGCGATGGCCCGCTGCGCGGATGCGTGGGCGGCCAGCGCCTCCTTCTGTGAGCAGGTCATGCTCGTGAAGGAGACAGCAGAGCGGGCGCGGCGCAGCGAGCGAGGAAGACATCGCTGGCCGCGTTCGAAGGCGGCTCGGGCGTCGGACGGCGCAAACCGACCTCCGCCCCCCATGTTCGCGGGCCTGAGGGTGATGGGTGGAGCCGCTCGTCACCCTAGCAGAAGCAGGCCACGGCGGCGGCGCGCATCGTAGGACGATGCGCGCCCCCCCATACCGGGGGCGAGTTGGGGACCCGAGGAGGGTCAGACCGACAGGGATGGTCCTGGGTCAACCGGGGTGCGAGGGATATGTCAAAAGACAACCTCACCTCCGGCCTAGCACATCGACCCACAGACGGCGTGCGGTTTAGTCGGTTCGACTCCGACATAACCTCCCCCTTCGGCTCCGAAGGGGGTATCCGTGGGGATTTCTCGCACGTAAAAAAAAAAACGCTGTAGACGTGTAAGACTTCATCAGGGTCGACAAAAACATCCCATTGATACTAAATCCTTACCATAAACAACGCCAGTAACTTTTTAATATTTCTTTGTGTTGTGACTACTAAAACGCGGATAGGAAATGCGTAGCCATCAATCTCGACGTTAGGTAACTGAATGCTTGAGGTAAGTAAGAGATGTATACAGAAAAATTTCATAAGCATTACTCATAAATCATACGTATTTATTGCACTAGGCTTAGCTTTTTTCTTTACTATTAAAGCGATATTTGTAATGTTTACCTTTATCATATACGAGTAGGTATATGGCATGAAACACAATAAAAACAGAAAATGTGGTAAACTAAAGTGGTAAGTGCTACTCGCAGTTTCTTTGATATTTACATCTTAAATCATTCTTTTTCATACTTTTTCGCGTGATTTACGACAAGACAAGAGGCATCCCCGTCTCTTCACGGCATATGTATGTTATGTAGGTATTCCCGCTCAATGCAAATACTAGTATACATGAATAATTATGTTTAATTGCAAAGTTCTGATCGGTAAACCGTCCTGATCCCTTACCTTCTGTGTTTACAAAAAAGAAAAACAATACGTTCATCCACATACAAGCTATGCTTACTTATCGACTTATAATATAATAAAATTATTACTTACAAATAATAATAAACCTACCATTTATATTATATTCCTTCCATATTCTCTAAGTCTGCGTATTCGCAGTCATAACTTAATTATTTAGATTTAAAGTGTGTTGACGTGCATTAAGGAATTAGCGTGAAAATAAGTCACTGTTACAGAGTTAATAAGAACGCATCGATCGTTACCAGTGCTTGTACTGCTACGTTACCAATAACAAACACGCATGTTACCGACATTTAGAATGGAAAAACTCAACATCCAGGAAGAACTACGATTAAACCCGCAGTAGTTCCTCTCAAGGGAAAATTCCACTAATTGAGCTACAACGAGAAAAACACACTAACACTTAGGTGGTAAGCAGGTAACTATTATCTATTCTGTATTTTTTTTTTAAATTTAACTTATCATTACAATACCTCCTATTCAGCAATACCTACTTATATGGTGATGGATGGTTTGTGTGGTACAGGTCCAATGACATGCTCCCTTAAATAATATTTTAGAGTAATTCTTGAGGGTCTGTTTCCTTTAGTCTCCTCCAGCTTTTCGTCCATAAAGTGGTGTGCCAATATGTTAGAATGCAGTTGCAGACTGTCTTTATAAGTTGTGATTCTCTCCTTTATTTCCTCTTTTACGGTTTTGATGCCAATCTCGGTGAAGTCTTTCATTAGTGACATACCTTGGTGTGTCTAATCCTTAGCATTTTTGATTGAAATCTTTGCAGAATTTCTGTAACTTAGGTGAAATTCAATAAGTCAAATACTACTTGATTATGCCTAATAATTATGCATGCACGTAGTTGTCGTCTTTTAGTAGTACTAGGAGGTTGGACACGACGGTATTTCCGTCCAATTGAGCAGTCCGACTGAGGAAGTAACTCCGCCCTACAGAATACCGCGGTCTTAATAACCTCATGTTGTGTTCCCGGCGATGAGTTGGGTTGCAGTCCTAAGCCGATAGCACCCACACACTAAAGCGATTTTGGCCTGCCGGCAATTCCTTGTTGTCAGTTTTGCGACCACACACTAGCAGTTGTGAGTCGAGACGGCCTAGGACTGTCCAAAATCGTTTGGCAACCACACTCTATCGGATGGTATTAGTCGTCAGTCCAAAATCATTAACGATACTGAGTGTGTGGGTTATTCTGATTAACTGACAGATTTATTCGTAGGCTGTCGTCCCGTAAATAAATAGTGAGTGGGCACCTTAAAGTTTAGGTAGGTACTGGATCTCATCGATCATGGTACCTATCCGTGGGGATTTTGCCCACATAAAAAGGTGTACCAACTAACAGGTAAGGTTAGCTTATATATTCAATTGAAGTCAATTAATGAGTCTGTAGTTCAACCCCTTTACAATAATCTATTCTAAATCATTTTCCAAGCCACACTAATGACAATAATCAATGAAGCCTTAAGTGGCCATCTTGTGTCCGGCGTAAATTAACCTATATCATCCTGAATAATTAATTCTCTACTCGATGAACTCGGGAATTTAGGATACAACATGATTGTATACAAGAAGTGGGTTTTACTCTGTTTTTAAAACATTTATTGTTTGATCAGCTTTAGGTATTTATCATCATATGACATGAAATATTCATCACTGTAATCATCATCTCAATACAAATAAAAACGGACGTTTAAGGGATGACGATTAAGTACTTCGTTATATCATCTTATCATTACAATGGTGGATTTTCGTAATCACCTTGTAATCCAGATTTTATTGATTACAACAACTAAGTGGACTGTAAAACCAATATGATTAAAATTAAACTGTATTAGAAGCTACATGAATATTATTATGTGTCAGGCGTAATAGCCGAAGTGCGCTCACACCCAGTTTCAGTCGGCTGGAACTAGTAACCACCTAGTTTCAACCAGCTTAAATCTAGCCGACTTATTTGCGATTGAAACTAGGCTGAAGAGCTTTTTAGGTAGGGATAGACACCGCGCTCCCCGACGACGTAACCCATTACATAACTATAACGATTAATGTACCTATCTATACCGTCCCATCTCAAAAATATACCCTGTATAATATGGAGGTGAAGGAGAAACAGAATTTCGTACACCAAGCCAGACAACGTGTCACCATTCCGACGAAATATAGACACAGCATATGCAAGCATCCCAAGATATTGTAACCGAAATACAAAAGTAATAAAAAGGATTTATGCCATATACAACCATTATATATTTATATACTGTTACCGCAAAATTACTAAGAGTACTATTATACTTTACGGTTGAGAAACGTTGGAGACCATTAACGCTTCCTCATATATCCCCTTCAAGGTTTTCTTCGTAAGGCTCAAATCACTGTTATAGGTAATATCAAAGGAATGGATTGCGATGTCGGCGCCGGATCAAATATTTGCTGAACAACAAAGAACTTGGCTCGTGTATCGCCTGAGCCATTAATCACCCTATTATTGTAGGCAGTCGCACAAAGCGCAATATTGCCCTTCGGCCGACGTCGCCGCGTTGCCCATAAACACACTGCCGTAATGACCTATTTAAGGAGACTTAAATGAAAATCGATAGCCACAAAATATTCCTCCGCTGACCCAGGTGCTTGAACCGGCTCTGCTCGGAGGAGTGGTGGAATCCCTGTTCCCGGCGCGAGCGGAACATGTTCCGCCGCAGATGGCTCCGCCGCCTCGGTCGCCTACGGCGCCCAGTGCGGTGATTGACGACGACGTGCCCGAGGTCACTTGGGTAGAACTAGAGCTGGCGGTGCGAAGGCTGAGAGCCAAGAAAGACACCGCCCCGGGACCCGACGGCATTCCAGGCCGCGCGTGGGTCCTAGCTCTAGGGGAAGACGGTCTCGAACCCCGACTGAGAGGGTTCCTCAGCGCATGTTTGGAGCGGGGCCAGTTTCCGAAGATGTGGAGGACGGGGAAACTGGTCCTCATCCGCAAGAAGGGACGCCCGGCGGACGAGCCGTCCGGGTACCGACCCATAGTGCTGCTCGACGAGGTGGGCAAACTCTTCGAAAGAGTAATTGCCAAGCGCCTCGTCGAGCATCTCTCTAGAGTGGGGCCGGACCTGGCGAATACCCAGTTTGGGTTCCGCCGGTGGCGTTCCACTGTGGATGCCATCATGCGTGTGAGGACTCTGGCGGAGGATGCGGTTGCCCGGGGCGAGGTGATGTTGGCGGTGTCCTTGGACATCTCCAACGCCTTCAACACCTTGCCCTGGAGTTGCATCAGGGAGGCACTCGTGTACCACGGTGTGCCTCTCTACCTCCGCCGCATAGTCGGGGCTTACCTGACGGAGAGAGCCGTCGTCTACCCGAGTTCGACCGGAGTCGGTAGGCGTGAGATGTCGTGCGGTGTTCCACAGGGATCGGTCCTGGGGCCGTTACTGTGGAACATCGGTTACGACTGGGTGCTTCGCGGTGACTTCGCGTACGGTGCCACCGTCACGTGTTATGCGGACGACACGCTGGTGACGGTGAGCGGGGCTACGCACCGCGAGGCAACCCTGAGGGCCACGACCGCGGTTGGCCAAGTCGTCGAGCGGATCCGGCGGCTGGGTCTCGAGGTGGCTCTGCACAAGTCCGAGGCCATGTTCTTTCATGGTCCTCGGCGCAGGCCAGGCCCGGGAGCCAGCCTTACAGTGGGAGGCACTCCCATCGACATCAAGCCCCAGCTGAAATACCTGGGGCTCGTGCTTGACGGTCGATGGGACTTCGGACAACATCTCCGAAGCCTGCGCCCCAAGTTGGTCACCACGGCGAATGCCCTGAGTCGGCTGCTGCCCAACTTGAAGGGCCCAGGGGCCTCCTGCAGGAGACTCTACGCGGGTGTCGTGCGGTCCATGGCCCTATATGGGTGCCCCGTGTGGGCGGACACCCTAGGGGCCAGATTCCTGCCTCTGCTCCGTACGGCGCAGAGGACGATGGCCTCCAGGGCCATCAGGGGATACCGCACGATATCCTTCGAAGCGGCGAGTCTCCTGGCCGGATCGCCACCGTGGATCCTGGAAGCGAGGGCCCTTTCGGCACTATACCAGTTCCGAAAGGAGGCGCGGGAGCGGGGATTCGATCCCGAGCCCGAGGACATTCGGGCTGAGAAATCCCGGCTCCACCAGGTCATGGTGGCCGAGTGGGAGCGACGACTTGGGCAACCACGCGCAGGGCACGCCGTCATTGCGGCGGTAAGGCCCATCATGGGGGAGTGGCTAGAGAGGCCACACGGGAGCCTCTCGTACCGTCAGACGCAGATGATAACCGGGCACGGTTACTTCGGGCGGTATCTGCATCTGATGGGTATTGAGCCAACGCCCGAGTGCCATCACTGCGACGCGAGCGTGGACTCGGGGCTGCACACGCTCACCGAGTGCCCGGCGTTTGAGACGCCGAGGCGGGAGCTTGTGGCGGCCCTGGGGGTGAGAGTGCTCACGCTCTCCACCCTGCTCGCGGCGATGGTCCGCTGCGCGGATGCGTGGGCGGCCAGCGCCTCTTTCTGCGAGCAGGTCATGCTCGCGAAGGAGACAGCAGAGCGGGCGCGGCGCGGTGAGCGAGAAAGACTCGCTGACATCGCTGCTCGCGCCCGAAGGCGGCTCGGGCGTCGGAGGGCGCTTACAGACCTCCGCCCCCCATGAGCGCGGGCCTGAGGGTGACGGGTGGAGCCACCCGTCACCCTAGCAGAAGCAGGCCACGGCGGCGGCGCGCATCGTAGGACGATGCGCGCCTCCCCACACCGGGGTTGAGTCGGGGACGGCGTGGTCCCCACCTCCCGAGGAGGGCCAGACCGAAAGGGATGGCCCTGGGTCAGCCGGGGTGCGAGGGATATGTCGCAAGACAACCTCACCTTCGGCCTAGCACCACGACCCACAGACGGCGTGCGGTTTAGTCGGTTCGAGTCCGACATAACCCACCCCTCCGGCTCCGGAGGGGCGGGTATCCGTGGGGATTTCCCGCACGTAAAAAAAAAAAAAAAGCCACAAAATATTTAAACAGGGACAAAAATCAAATATCTCCATTAGTTTTTAACCATTACCCACGCCATAGCCACGAAAAGGGTATCATGCATTATCAGCATTAAAAAAAGTAGATGATGATTGGTACAAATTTCATAGTTAAAATATGGATGTAAATTATAGTATTAATTCCATATTATATTAACTATTTCCAGAATTAGTTTGATTCTGAATAAACTAACATTCTCCGCCCGTGATTTTGTTTGGAACTACAAATATCTCTAGGACAAAATAAAATTTAAGTGTCTGTTTGTAACAATAAAAAAGAGCTTTATTACAAAAATGCAATTGCACTGGATGCTTTCATTTTAGGTTTGGAGAGCCAGACATCAGTCGATTTTGCAAAAGCTAAGAAAAGCAAAATCAAAAGAAAGACTAGAAGAGCAGACTCCAGACTCCAAAGTATCTTATCCTCTGGGTGCAACCGGAACTAATGGTACATAATTTATAAAACTTAAGTATGTATATTAAACATATTATTGAAAAATACACTTTTACTTTTCCACAGATTTTATATTTATTTTTTAACCTGACTGGTTTCGATTCATGGCCTTTTCACAGATCTGTAAGGTTATAAAGTAATTATGTCTAAATAATACAATACTTACCAATATTTCATTATATTTTACATGTGGTTAGTTTAAAAATTGTGCATACCAGCTCCAACTTCTTTACCACCATTTGGGCAAATTATATTAAGAATTGCCTAAAAACATTTTTGGTTCCAAAAATAATTAATATTTTTTACAAAGTTAAATGTCATATTATGAAATGTCAAGAAATAAACATACTTAATTATCAAATTAATAATGTCAAATGGAGCTGCGCTTAATGGAACTACTTCAATAATAACAAATAAAATGTCAGTCACAATACCTACTATATTAAATTAAGAACAAATAAAATATATAGATGCTAAATAAATAGATGTGTAGATGTCATCATTGTAACAATGGTAAACGGCTCAGATCTAACTGATGATTTATGATATTGCTTCTGTCGGTATTCATTACTCTATTAATTTCTAGGGCTTTCAGGGCGTTCATTTTTCTGCCTTTATTACGTCGCAGAGCTTTGAAGTTTACTTTCGGGTCAAATGTGTGGTTTCCAGAAAAAAGGTTTTCTGCAAGGTGGACTCAGTTTTTTTGAATCTCCAGCCTCTAATTGTGTTCCGTAACAAAAGGTAGTCCAATTTGACCAACGTATTTTTTGTTGCAGGTCAGTTCATATATACCACTTTTCTGCTCCGTTAGGGTTATATAGTTATTATTGCAGATTAAGTAGAATCTGGAAGTGGATTCTGTAGAAAAGTACAAGTATATTATTCCATATGTGTAACAAGCTCCACCAAGTGCAATCAATCATCAGTATAAACAGTCTAAATTAAATCCTTATCCATACTAATATTATACATGAGAAAGCAACTCTGTCTATCTGTCTGTATATTACGCTTTCACGCCTAAACCACTGAACTGATCTTGATGAAAATTTGGTACAGATGTGGCTACCTTTTATTGCCACAAAGGGGATTTAAGGGGGGAACATAGGACATGAAAGTTTGTATGGAAGTTTGTGATTTTTGAAGATATTCCGATGAAATTTGGAACAGGGATAGATAAGAGCTTCTATATCTGTACCAAGATTAGAGCTTGCACCTTGTCGTGGAGTTGCGGATGCCAGCCCGTGATACCATACCATACCATAGATTAGAGCTTGGGAACGGACTTAGGCTACCTTTTATCGCGAAAAAGGTAGTAGAAGGGGAGGGGGGGCAAGGTTAGGGGCAAATAGGGCTAGGGGATATAAGTTTGTCAATTTTGAAGATATCCTAATGAAATTTGGTATAGTGATAGATTACAGCTAGGGGTCGTTACTCGACTGAGTAACGAGCCAAATATAGAGGCGAGTGTAGAGGCGAGTAGAGATCGTTATAGGGGCAAGTGGATACGCGTGTAGATTTCAAAAAGATAAGCGAGTACCCTCTACTCGTCTAAAGTAGATATGCGACTAGAGAAGCCAGTGAGGAGGCGAGTATAGGATCTCAAGTAGATAGGGGAGTAGAGAAGCGAGTAGAAAGACGAATATAGATTCAAGTATAGAAGTGAGTAGAAAGTCAATTCGACCGTAGCTATTAACAAAGTCGGAACTACAAAAACACTACTTTTCAGTACGGCCAAATAAAGTTTTGAACTTGCACCAAATTCTCAAATGCCCATATATTGAAATCAAATTTCGCGTAGTGCTACAGTTTTGAAAGATAATGAAGGTCGTAATGTGAATAACTAAAATAAATCTAGGAAATTCTAGAAAAAGCAGTTGTTACATTGTTAACCGAAACCGATACTAGCACACTTGTCGTAAGTGACATATCCTACAATGTTTCACGTACTCTGAAAGTCGTAAGTGGCACATCCTACAATATTTCACGTACTAGGGAAGTCGGAAGTGTCACATCCAACAATTTTTCACGGTACGTAATTACAAGGTTATATCGGATGTGGGGGTGTTCATAGGCCTTATGTATTAAAAGAAGGTTTTAAAACTGATAATATGTTTTATTATTATCCAATTAAATGTAAATTAAATCAAGATAGTGTACGGTTAGTACATCGAACAGGTAAAAAATTCCCAAAAGTAATGGAAAGTACAAGTAATTACAGTCCAGAACCACTGACGACGAAGGGGTTATGTGCTATTTCTATTGCCGTGTGGGATGCCAGTCCGTCCTGTGGCTGAGAGGCTCCACAGCGCCTGCGAGTATGGGATTGTCGGCCAGCCTCAACGCACGTTTTTGTATCGATTCGAAGGGGTCAAGCTGGTATGCAGATGCTCCGGCAAAAGGTGACAGCAGTACTCCATATGGGGCCGGACTTTTGACTTATAAAGAAGGAGTCGTTGCCCCGCAGTGAAGTACTGCTTCGCCCTGTTAAACACTCCAAGTTTCTTCAATGCCAGCTAGGCCTTATCCTCCAAATGGCTGCGGTACTGGACGTCGCTTGAGATGTCGACACCTAGGATCCCGATACTCGAGGAAATGGTACGCGGTGTACCCAGGAATTGCGGCGCTACAACAAATGGGGTTTTCTTAGAGGTGAATACACACTTGCGCCTTAGTGGGATTGAATTGGACTAGGTTTAGTCGACCCCAATCGGATACTCCCGATTTTGGTCGCAAGTTGTTAGCGACTCTCCTTCACCTTAGACTGAGAGATATTTGCACGGCCCGTGTATCACGTGTCCCCGGTACTGCCTTCCGCATAGCAATGGATGGAGTCATCAGACAGCATATCATTTATGTGCGGCAGAAACAGGGTCGGAGACAGCACGGAGCCCTGTGGCACACCAGCATTTGCGTCCATGGGGTCCGAGCAGCTGCCATCGACGACGGCTTGGATACTGTCGGTCGCTCAGTAGATCGCTTCCTTCAAGGTGTCTCAGGAACGTATTAATCACGCACGAACGTATTAAAGTATTAATCACACACTCCATAACCTTCGAGAGAAGGGATGTTATAGCAATAGGCCTGTAATTGGACGGGTCTGTCCTGTCTCCTTTCTTTAGCACAGGATCCACGAACTCAGTCTTCCACGAGGCAGAGCAAGAGAGCGCGAAAAGCTGCGTAAGTACTGGGCACAATTAGGGGGCACAGCGCCTGAGCACCATCGCCATATATACCATCCGGCCCACTCGACTTCCAAACATCTAGGGACTTGATTCCCGCCGGACCACCCACTGCGTGATTTTAACTTCAGGCATGGAAACACCACAGCTGGGGAGAATGGTTGGCTCGGCATTCCCGTCATTCATTGTCGAGTTTGACGCAAAGAGGTTACCCAAAAGATCGGCTTTCTCCTTAGCGCCATGGGCAAGGCTACCGTCGAGTTTCTGCGGCGGCGGAAGGCAGGAGTGGCAGAAGTTTGGCCGTTTGCTCGCTCCTAATGCGATCCAGCGGTTGGGGATATAGCATTCCATACCCGTTAGAATCGCTTCAGCGACTGCTCTTGCACAAGAGCTTGAATCGTTTGAAGTGACGCAAAACCGCCTCCACGGGTACGACGAGAAGAATTCTCGCAGTCCGTTCCAGTCTACCGACTTGTAGTGCCCGACATGCCACCACTGAGGTGGCCGCGGTGGTTCTGGCCACGCGAGAGTCATTTGCGCCCAGACGACGCTGTGGTCCGAAGTACCGAGTGGTGCCTCCACTCGGTACGTAGTCAGCAGAGGGTCCAATAAAGACTCTCTGTGGGTCTCGATATCTGGTTTTCTAGTGATAGAATGCACCAGTTGCGAGAACCCATAGGTCAGGGCGTAGTGAGCAGCCCTTCCCGTAAAATCAGTTCTGTGCGACCCAACCACTCCACATGGTGAGCGTGAAAGTTACCCAAGAATACCAAGTCCGCAGCAGGGTACTGCTCAATTACTCTGTCCAGCGACCGCTGTAAGTGCTCAAACAGTTGAGTCGTGCCCCGGTCACCGCTATGGGACCTGTAGACGCACGCATAGATACGGGTAGGGCCACCGTGATCCATACGTACCCATAGAGTGGACAGGTCCCTGTCGACAGCGAACGTCATCCCGGACGTACATGGATAACCCGGCTTTACTCAGGAAGTTATGCTCGGGTTTGTACCCGGGGTACATAAGGTAGGCTGTATTGGCCTGGCATGATATTTGGGTCTCCTTCAGAAAGAATAAGGTCGGCTTTGCTGTCTCAAGATGGTGAAGGACCTCGTTAAGATTGGTGTGGAGGCCCCTGATGTTACAGAAGTCAACTTTCATTGTGGATGAAGGTGCCGCTGTAGAACGTCTATTCTTATTTTTCTTGGCCATAATAAAATTGGGAGGGGGAGGTATAGAGAGGCTCTATGCCGTCAGTGTAGAAGACAAAGTAAGGTTTCTCGCCACCGCAAACGAGCTAGGGTTGTGTGATTGGCTGGTGCGGTGGGCGGACGGGCCCCGGGTCCCCTCCCAGATACTGCCAAGTCTACTCCGGTTTCGTTCTCCGGCACGACAACTGCACCGGGAACTTTACACAGGCTGCTGGTTCAGCCTCCTGGAACGGAGATTGTGATCCCCGGGTTCGGGAACCGTACAGCCTGCGGGGAGGCCAGCAGTTAACCGTTTCACCGGGTCTCCCTGACCGCCGCGCCAACATTTCACTCCCGCACTAGTCAATGGTGACATCCAAAGCCTTTGGTCTTCCCACTGACTACACAGAGCCTCTCCAGTGAGCTCTGGCTACCCTGCTCACCGTCTGGAACACAACACAAGGTTACTATAACCGCGGTATTCTGTAGGACGAAGGTACTTCCCCAGTCGGACTGCTCAGTTGTAACGGGAGGTACCGTCGTGTTCTACCTTCTAAAATAACATACCTATCAGTTGTAACGGGAGGTACTATCGTGTCCTATCTTCTAAAATAACATACCTATAATTTAAAATGTCACATGAGGCAATAGAAAACTAGTCAACTCTTCCTAATTTTAGCACTATATACCATATCCAACCTGCATTGTATATCTGTTTTAGAAATAAAGTCGATACTAACACATCCAACATCTAAATTTAGTAATGTACAATTAAAAATGGTGGTAGTACCATATATGACAAATACTTTCATTATAAGAACGAATAACAAAGTCGGTAGTGCCATATCCGACAAAAACGTTTAATAGAAGAACGAGTAACAAAGTCGAAAGTACCATAACCGACAAAAACGGGAATGTTAGGTACAAGAAACAAAGTCGGTAGTGCCATATCCAACAAAAATGAACGAACTCAAAGCTCACAATAATGTAGAATGTAGTACATTCGACACAGGTAATAAAATAATAATCCGTTAACAATGTGGGATTTGACACATATTACAATCTTAACCGTTAAAGTACGTCTAGATCGAGACATTGTTATTTTATACTATATAAAACAATAATATATAAATATAAAAGACGCACGCGCAGTCGCCCCGCTAACAATGAGCGAACTGGCAGAACCGCCCGTTGCGCGCGCGCCCCTTCCCCTTCTTAGCCCCGCGAACTTTGTAGTAACATACTTACCTACATTATTATTCGTACGCTCCTATAAAATCCGACTTTGTTAATCTAGAAATACTATGATAGCATTTAGTTTCAAATTTGAAACTTTGCGAGAACATAGTTATAGACGTTTGAAGACCTCAGGAGCAATAAAACGAAAATCGCCAAAATGTAGTTCCGACTTTGTTAAGCAGTCGAATTATAGAGTCGAATATAGAGGCGAGTAGAAAGTCGAAAACCGAGGCGAGTAAATAGTCGAGGACAAAGTTTAATAGGGAGGTAAATTTAATGCTTAATACCGTCGGCTCAACGCTAAGCGATAACCGACATCCACTTGGGCGGAGCAGCGGGCAACAGCTAGTCATAAATATATTCAAGAATGGCATAATAATCCATACAACTTCATGTTCTATACATTATATTCTTACTTTTTATTTATACGTCGACCCATTTTATATCTGCACAATGAAGTTCCTAAGACCGAATCTCTGTTTATCCTGTGGAATCCAACGTTTTGCCAATACAAACAAGTGTTTAGTTAAAGGTTGTATAAAATTTAAATAATGTCTCAACAGAAGAAATTGGAAGAGGGGAGATCGAAGAGGAGCACATTTGATTGCTTTAACTTCAACTGTAGTGTATATAAATATACTCTTTAGTACAGTGGTTTTATTCGTCTTGTCTTTTATTCGTCCTCTTTCCCACTGTTGCAATTTATTTTGCCAGGAGTGCGTGTACTTATATCTTTTCTTATTGTTTTTTTTTTTATTGAAAGTGTAATCAGTTAAACTATAGATTTTTCAAATGGAAGTTCATTATTAACTAACATTAGACTTTGAAACTTAATCAATAAGCTATATTACTGTTTGATTTAATTGATTTTCCTCAATTGCGGTCACAGTTAGACTGATTTAAGTTTTTATTCCGGAAATATAAATCAGCGTTTTGTGAAGAATTACGATAACGCTCAAGCAAAGTGAAGTTGCTGAAACTAGCGTTTCTCGTAGGCGATGCGACGACACTGACCTAATTAATTTTATGAGTCTACCGTAACTACAAGCTTTTACAAAAAGAACTCAACGTGATCGATAAAACTTTGTCTGTATTTCAATATAACACCTGTTCACAAATAACATATAAGTCAAGGTCAAGCGTATTATACTATAACTACCGCAGATGAGAAAAGAAATGTACTATTGAGTAAGCATGGCGTTAAAAATCTTTATGTATCTCTCACAGCCACCTAGCTCAATCCGCCGTTCAATTAACCGTTTAGGCTGTTAAATAAACGGCGCCGTTCAATTAACGGCCTGAATGATATTCAGCCCCTTAATCAAACCACTTGTTTCTGTTTTATTAATAAAAAACCTTTAAAAAACAAGCTTTTCTTTTCTTTTAATGATCTGCACTTTGTGAAATGTTGTGGAATATTTATTTATTTATTTATTTATTATTACTAAAATGAAAAATATAATCATTGTATGCAAGGGTTGCGCTGATTTTAATAGAATTTTTACCTTTATTTTCTGGTTGCGCTACAAGCTTTTGAAATCAGCACAAACCTTGCAATGTTTTTCTTTTTAGTACAGATAATTAAAAGAAAAGCTTATTTTCTAAAGGAATGATACTAATAATTTTATTTTTTAGCCACTTTTTATCATGGTAAAATCATGTAACAGTAGAGCTGTGCCTGCCAATACTAGCCAAACTAAGCCAAACACAAGTATTCTATATTTTGTTCATAAATCTCCATGACCACCACTGTCTCCATCTTCCTACAATGTGATACCAGACAGTTTATCTTGTTTAGTTTACGAGTTCCTTTGGTCACCTTCGCACGGCATCTTCAAACCCTGGATACCATGTAATGCCAGAGAGTTTCGTAGGACAAAACAAATGAACACAACTTCGATAGATGTATCTTTCATTTGTTTTTTTTTTTATATAGGACACGTCAATTTGACTTTACCTTGCCTGATGGTAAGCTGAAGGCAAAGTCTCAGGAGAGAGGGCCACCATTATGCACACGTGCCATGTTAAAAATGGTGGCACTCAGCTTGACGGCCTCATCAGATGCTTTTTCACGTCCCGCTTAAAGGACCCGGGACTGTAGGAAGAGGGAAACACGTGAGCTGGCAAGGAATTCCAGGTCTTAATTGTGCGACAAAGGAAAGAGTCACCAAACCGCTTGGTTCTTGAAGGAATGTTCTGCACCGTATGCGGGTGACATCTAAGTCCTGCACGTGTCGTCCTGTATAGGAAAGGAGAGGGTGGGACTAATTGGAATAGCGCTTCAGAACATTCACCATGGTAGAGACGGTAAAATACTGCCAAGGAAGCAACATCTCTACGCAACTGCAAAGGCTCGAGGGTACTCATGACCTCAGGATTTCCGATAATGCGGACCGCACGTCGCTGCAACCTGTCGAGAGTATCTAATAAGTACTTTGCGGATCCATCCCAGAGATGCGAGCAGTATTCCACGCAGGAACGAATTTGTGTCTTGTATAGAAGACACCGTTGCTCCGGCGTGAAAAACCGTCTCACTCTGTTCAGGACGCCGAGTTTACGCGAGGTTGTTTTGATGATACTCTCGATGTAGTTTTTGTTATTTAGTTTACAGCGAACATCCATACCGAGGATATTGAGGTTATCCTGCAGTGGCAGTGGCGTGCTCTGAAGAGTGGGAAGGGGAAGGAAAGAAGATACCTTTACTGTAAACGCACATGCCTGCGTCGTCTTGGCATTGAACTTGACCAAGTTCTCAGAGCCTAATTGCGAAATGTGGTTCAGGATCCGGTCAAGCTCAGTGACAAGAAGCTGCCTTTTTTCCGCGATATGCGTCTGCTTATCCGCAGGACGTGCATGATAACTTCCGTGTAGGGGTATCATCCGCATAGCAATGAATGCTACCGGTCGACAGCATGTCATTGATATGCAGAAGAAAGAGAGTTGGCGATAGGACAGATCGCTGTGGTACGCCGGCATTTACCTGCAAGAACTTCGAAGCTCGTCCATCACAAAGGACGCGAATACGGCGCTCTTGCAAGGAGCCGGCAACCCAGTCGCACAGTCTAGGAGGCAGACCAAAGGCTGGTAGCTTGGAAAGAAGCGATTTGTGCCAAACTCTATCGAAAGCTTTGGCGATGTCAAGACTAATTGCCAATGACTCGCCGTGCTTGTCCATAGCCTCACCCCAAATATGGTTAACATACGCCAGAAGATCACCCGCTGACCGTTTCGGCCTGAAGCCATATTGCCGGTCATTAATTAGGGAGTGATCTTCAAGGTGACGCATGAGCTGTTTGTTAATAATGTGCTCGAACACCTTGCACAGCACTGAGGTGATGGCTATGGGTCGATAGTTGTTTGGGTCTGAGCGATCCCCCTTCTTGGGGATCGGCTGTACATTCGCCTCTTTCCAAGACGAAGGCACTGTGCCAGAGCTGTAGGACAACCGGTACAGCCGCGCAAGCATTGGAGACAACTCCGCTGCACATTTTTGCAGAACCATCGCCGGAATACCGTCCGGACCACTGGCTTACCGGACATCGAGTGACTGCAGTACTGCTCGGACATCGCGTTGCCTGATACGAATATCAGGCATAGCATGGTCACTGATGGGCAGTGTCGGCGGCTTCATACCACAATCATCGACTCGGGAGTTGACCGCAAAGAGATAAACCAGCAAATTTGCTTTCTCTTGCGGCTCATGGGCCAGGGATCCATCGGGATTGCGCAGCGGGGGCAGCGAAGGCTGGCAGAAGTTGGCTTGCACGGCTTTGGCCAGTCGCCAGTAACCACGGCTGCCCGTGGGATGCGCTACCAGCTCCTGACCAAGCCGAGCTATGCGCTGGGCATCCGCTTTGACATAAGCCCTCTTGCAGACCTTTGTGGCTCTGTTGTACGCCGCCTTGAAGTGGCCCACGCTGGGATCGCACGTAGCACGCGCCCTCATCCAAGCGCGGTGCGCAGACTGTTTATGATTAACAGCCTCCGCGCACTCCCGCCCGAACCAGGGACGCGCTCTGCGTACACCGGTGACATCAGTGTAGGGGATATAATATTCCATGCCCAGACTGATCTCACCGGCGACAGCAGTTGCGGCCTCAGATGGGTTCTTACCCTCAAAGCAGCGTTCAACCCACGGGACGGACTTAAAATAATCACGCAGTCCATCCCAGTCCGCTGACGAGTAGTGCCAGAGACGCCGCTTCCCCTGCGCGGGTCGTAGGGGCGCTATAATGGGCACCTCGGAACGGACCAGACAATGGTCGGATTCACCTAAAGCGGCGCTCACCGAAACACTGTACTTGTCCGGGTGACTCGTCAGCAGGAGGTCTAGCAGAGAGGGCTCATGGTCCGACCTTTTTGGTATCCTAGTGACCTCGTGTACCAATTGGGTCAGGCCATGCGCCAGAGCAAATGCATGGGTGGCTCTTCCCGCGTGGGTTGTTTTGGCGGAGCCCAACCAGAGCTCGTGGTGGGCGTTGAAATCCCCCAAAGACACCAGTTCAGCGTTCGGAAACCGCTCCTGCGCATCATCTGCCGCCTGACTCAGGTGTTCAAAGAGTCGAGTTGTCTCGGTATCTCCTGTATGGGAGTGGTAGAGGCACACATAAATCTGACTCGTAGAGCCATGGTCTATGTGTCATGGTCTTTGGGTACCAAAGGGTGGAAAAGGACGGGTCCTCTAGGCAGTGCAAACGGCGACAACAAACATTCGCCCTGACATACACACACACCCCGGCTTTTGCGCGGAAATTCTCCTCAAGGACATTTCCGGGGTAGAGCAAGTAGGTCGTGTCATCAGGGCGGCGTATTTGTGTCTCCGTAAGAAACAGCATTGCTGGTTTCGCCGTCTCCAGGTGTTGGTGGACGGCGTTGAGGTTTGCATGGAGCCCACAGATGTTCGTGGACTCCACCTCAAATAACGAGCCCCCGTATCCCCCCGAGTATGGTCGCCGGGCTCCCTCGTCCGGTCACCAACCGGCACGACGAGCCATATCGGGATTATGCGCGACCTGGTGGGGCAGCCTCCCAGGGTGGTTAGTCCCGGTTGGGCCCCTGTACTATGCCGCGGGCAGCCAGCGGCACCACCGTTTCTACAGGTCTGCCTGTTAGGCGCGTCGCCCCGCGCCTTCCCCCACTAGACTACGCCAAGACCCACCGGTCCCACTTGTGCTGCGACCTCAATCCCCCCTGCCCGGCTATGCACTTGCTGACCCCTGAACGCAATCCAACCGAGATTGAATTACTATGGAGGGTTTCTCGCAAAAGTGCACGGTGGTACTCACCCGGTCAAAATTTGTGACAAATTTGTGCCATAAAATTTCTACCACCCTAATAATTAAGCTTAAGAGTTCCTATGACCACCTTCCGATTCCATTTTCAGACCCTAAATACCACGTAAAACCAGAGAGATTTTTAAGACAAAACAAATGAACTAATACTTGATATGTTTATCTTGCTTAGTTTAGGAGCTCTTATAGCCACCTTCTGACTCCATCTTCAGACCCTGAATACCATATAATATCAGAGAGTTTATTACGACAAAACAAATGAGCCCAAACTCGATAAGTTTATCTTATTTAACTTTGGAGTTGCTATGGCCACCTTCCTACTCAAACGTCCGATCAGCTCCATTGTAATAAAGTAATGCATTGTCATCCAAACTAACCGTGTATGAAAAATTTCATCAAAATCAGTTGAGGATATCGGCTTCAAAATGGAGTTGCAAGAAATGCCCCGAACAAATTACATAAGTACAGAGCAAGTTAATGCAATATTATATAAAGCTTGTAAAAAGCTGCTTTTGTCAATAAACCTGTCACTAACAATCTATCTTATTTCTTAGTTTCGCTATCGTACAAATGACCAAAGCATTAACAGCTTATTTAATAAATGTTGTAATAAACGCTACGGCTGAATATCATTCAGGCTGTTAATTGAACAGCGCCGTTTAGTTAACATGTTAACTGTGCGGTGCTTAATTAAATGGCTGATTAATCTAGTTGACTGCGCTATATTATAATAACTACATCAAAGCAACGAAAGCAGCTGGATACCCCTAAATTCAAGCGTAGGTATATCAAGTTATTACATGGAGTTAAAAACAAACGATTTAATTGTCTGTGGATTTGAACACAACTGTTGAGCAACTGTTCAATCAAATTCCCATTAATAAGCAGGACAGTTTTGACGATTTATTCATATAACATTCATGATACTCTTAATTGTAGACCTAATAAGTTATATAATTATGAATTAATAAAGCTTGAGAACCTTGACCTGTTTAGAAATGCTTATTCAATCGTAGCGTCTAAAATTTCCCGTTTTTTAGTTCATTATTCAAATATTAAGAACACGACGTTATGTAATACGAAATTAGTTCGAAATTATCGAGGAAAATTACGCTCCCAGGGCACTCACAGGACCCCTCTGAAAACAGATTGGTGGAAGATAGAAAATAATATTTAAGCTAATAAATAAAAAACATGAATAACATTTTTCATTCCACAATTAGGAGAAAATATGAAAACAAAAAAAAACAATTGAGAATAGTGAAAATATGTAAAAAAAGGTTTTGATCACCTAATTAGAACTCCCGTTATCTTTATTGTATATCATGGAACGCGAGGGTTTAAAAGTTAAGTGAAAAGAGTGAAAAGGTAACAAGTATACTCAAATTTTCACGTCTAATCTTATTATAACGCCTCTAACGCCTCTACGGCAACTACGTGTGACTTAAGGGAAAATCCACAAGAGCATGTGATCCGGCCTGCCGTCCTGTATGGATCAGAGAGCTGGTCCGTAAAGGTCATGGATGAAAGACGGTTGCATGTAGCTGATATGTGAATGTTGAGATGGATGTGTGGTGTGACAAGAATGGACAAGATTAGGAATGAATACCTATATAAGAGGAAGTTTGAAAGTAGCACCAATCACGGAAAAGTTACAAGTAAATCGAATGTCCTGGTTCGGACATGAAATGCGTAGGGATGAAAGTAATGTCGTAAGGAAGGCATTAACTATGGAAGTGGATGGCTACAAGGGAAGAGGAAGACCTAAAAGGAGCTGGATGGACTGACTGCGTAAAAGATGATATGATTAAGAAGAGAGTGAATGTTTAGATGACTGCAACTACAGATGAATGATGAAACCGCAAATAAATAAGGGATAAGGGCAGCAGGATGACTATGATGATGATAACTCCTCTACAGCAACTCACAACTGATACAAGCTTTCACTAATTTATGTTATGTTTTTACTATCTTATAATAGAATAAAAGATAAACAATATCAGTTTAGCAAAAAAATCCTTCTATTTACAGTAATAGGCTCGCTCTCTATTATAATTATAGAACCAAATCTACTTATTAAAAAAAACTTACTGAAATGGGAGTGTTAAGATCTGCCTACCCCTTGAAAGTATGTAAGCAATATCTAATATATAAAATTCTCGTGTCACAGTTTTCGTTCCCAAACTCCTCCGAAACAGCTCGACCGATTCTCATGAAATTTTGTGGGCATATCGGGTAGGTCTGAGAATCGGCCAACATCTATTTTTCATACCCCGATTCGCGATAACCGACTTCCACGCGGGCGGAGCCGCGGGCGACAGCTAGTTTACGCTATAAATATGGATAGTGATACGTATTCGAGTATTGACAAGTAACATTTGAATTTAGGGGTCATTTGCAAAACGTCGCAGCACTAACGTATATGGACACGTTCTCTTTTACCGGAGACCCTTGAAAAGGCCTTTATCGCCTCATAAAACTTATTTTATGCCACACCAAGTTTCTGTAGCGAACGGTAAGTTGTTTGATGGTCACCCTCGAAAATAATTTTCCAAGCCCTCCTTCAGTACTGTCGATCGATTCGCAAGTTACTGGCGATAAAATAAATTCTGTATAAAATAAATTCTGTTATGATCCCTTTTACTTTTTACTGAAAGCTCTCCGAAGGAGTAATAACAGAATGATCCAAGAATGAATGTTTCTAATAAGTCGTCTTTTTACAACTAAGTTAAAAGATTTTTTGCTCTTGATCATGAGAAAAAATAAAATGCTTGAAACATCTGAAACCCAATGTAATGAACGAAAATAGATATTATATGTAACACAATTATACTTACATCATAAAGAAGAATTTATTTGCAACTCCGCCCGAGTATAAGATTGCTCCGATTAAAATTAAAATAAGTCTATATACAATTTATCTCTGTGCCAAATTTAATCCAAATTCGTTCATTCGTACTGGCGGGATCGAGTAATTACATCTAGTTTTTTATCGATTAACTTTTAAAAAAGTTGTTAGACAGTAGTCAGGCTCGTGACTTTTTGAGGTTTTATAAGATACGATATACCTTTATCGCTCTTTAATTCAGTCTCACTACCTGACCAGTTAAGTTATTACAAGTAGGTAAAAATTCCTTGGAAAATTAGAACTTGGTTAATAGTTCAAAAATACCGTGTTTATTTAATTTTGTTCATAGTTCTTGCGCAAAGGAGAAGACTGTAAATATTATTATTATTAATAACAGCATATAAAATATGATAAATAGATAGAAAAAACACACAAATAAATAAATGTCCAACGGAAGCAGTATACCTACCTCCTTCTGATGAGTCTTAGCAAGCCAAATTTGCAATGCCCTTAGGAAATAGTCACTGAGACTTCTCTGCGATCAGTATAATTGCCATTAACGTTCTGTTGTTTTTATTTTTTAAATATTTATAAAGCTAAACACCGCTATAAAAATTACACAGTTCTATGTACTCAGAGTGATGTTTCGTTACTCTCATGAAGATAAATGATTATAATTAGCTACTGATGAAATTCGTTTTTACAATTACTTTTTGCAAGTGTTGTTATAATATTCTGTGCAACGGGTTTTGTAATAGTGGCGTATGGCGTCATTTTTCACACCTACCGCCCATTACCTGTGCTATTAGATGGTTCTGCTACGCTGAATTTTATTTGCAATAGCTTCTCAATGATTAAGTCAGTCTTATTTTCATTCAAAACTGCTCGTCATTATGACAGAACTGTATAACAATAATTAATGACAATTCCTCGCAATCCTTTACATCATCATTATCTACACATTGTTCCCAGTCACAAACAAGGCATTCACTCCAAGTTTCGGCATCCGCTAACTCCTGCTTCTTTCTGTTTGACTGGATGCTAGAGCCTTAAGATATTGTGCAGTGTGCACTATAGCACATCCGGCATTCTTTTGTACAAAAGTTATTAGGAACTGCCATTACACAATACTTAGCCAACTTTTACCGGGCCGATGTTGTGATGGGATACGGAGGCGCAGTGCGACGTGGCTGGGACCGATTTCGTGGTCCGCTGCTCGCTACACACCGGTGACCAGAGACAATGACTGCGGAGCAGTGCCCTCGTCTCGTCGCACCGACACACAAACTTCCCATTGTTTTCGATTAATCACGCAGAACAGTTTTGATGATCCGCCTAGTCAGTAACACCAAATAATTGAGATCCGTTAATTGGAGCGTACATTGATGATAAGTATGTTATTGTAGTAGCATGGCATAGTAAAGTCAAACCGATAGGAATGGGAAATGCCTGTTTAACTCAAATGACTGCTTACATTTTTATCCTGACAAACTCTATGGCGTAACTTTAGTGTTTGATTGTTTAAGTCAAAGGTCGCAGGTTCTATTCTCACCCAGAGAAAATATTTATATATTTGTATATTTTCAATGATCTGGGCATTGTATAATATTGTATGGTAATCCGCTTCCCAGAACATAATCACAAGCGAGTATACTATCGTAAAGTAAAATAATCTTAAGACAATTTTACTGTTGATTGATAGCACATGGTGGAACTTGCTACAATGAATTCTGAATATATTTTAATTTTTTTATATTAAAATAACATCTATTTTTTACTGTATTGTAACCAAAACCATTCTATTGTATCGTCTACCAGAAACTCTTTAAACAATGCGAATGCTAGGGTTATGGAATAAACCAAAACAAATAATTGGCTATATAACAACTGGCTTTACTTGAATAGAGAAACGGAATTGGAGATCTACAGATAAATGAAACCGACATGGCTAGGCGAGGGGCGAACGGCCGTGCCGTAACTGCCAGTATAGCTCACTAAAATCTGAATACTTACCTACGTGTTGTGATTTGGTAAAATAACGAGATTAAGGGTCAGTGCACGTTTCGTTTTGAAGGCTTTACCTTTTTGCTAAAACGTCTCATTTTATTGTGGTTTCTGTTTCGTTGAATATAGACATTCGTCATTTTATTCACGGTCTTTTTTGATCCTATTTATTGTTTTATACGTTGGATCAATGTGAATATAATAAATGAAACATAAATAGTACTTCATAATATGTTATTTGATATAATTGCATGTCTCTATGTAACAACATACACAGCCCAATACAAATATATTCACGAATACTAATATTTACGAAGGTAATAACTAGTTTCTACTACACGCTAAAATATCTACTAAATCTATATGAATAAAAATGATTCACGAAAGTAGTTGCAAAACGCAAATCTAGAAATTAAGTAACACAAACTAAATACTTTGATTCTACAGAATTATTTTACAGCTCAGTGTTAAAAAACAGGATCAGTATCAAATAAATTACTGAACTTCAACAACATTTTGATATGAAAATGTGTATTTTAATTAACTTTTTTTATTCATTATTAGAGTTAAAAACTATAATAGGTACCAACTAGCAAATTTAGAAACAAACTGCTAATAAAATCTATTTAAGTCTGAAGTCCCCGAAGTCTCCATGATGTGTTGAGGACTGTTGAGAATGAGCAGTTAAAGTGCCAGCAATGTTGTTATCTCTGTTAAGTGTAAATTGGATTAATTACTCTTGGACACTGCCGCGTCGGCTGCGCGACACAATTCCATAAACTAAAGAAAAGTGCTTGCATTTTTTTGAACTATAATTTGGTGCTCAGCCTTCTTCACAATACAAAATTTGTAGCCGAATAAGAAAGTAAGCATATTATAACTGAGGGTCGCTTGATGGTAGACGATCAACCTTTGAACGCTTCCAAAATCAAAGATTATAAACCGTTAATCAAATGATGTTCCTACTAAATAGCAAACAGATGAAAGATGTAACGAATAGCTCAAGAAAGCTATAATTTAATTAGGTATTTAAGTTTTGTTAAGCAGATAAATAAATATAATACTCAAATCTACTTAATATAGTCTTCTTCATCCTAGTGCTAATCCCAGTCGCATCCGAAGCTTTACAACTTGGAGTCTGGGGCCCGCTTTTTACCAGTCTAACTGTGGATGTGGCTAAACTTCGATATTTTCCGTGAAGCGACTGCCACCTGATCTCCACAACTCAAACGCAATATCGAAGCATTGCAGCTAGACTAGTTGTTGGATTTTTGAGGGCTCCAACTACCCGTAACGATTGCCATAGATGTTTGTATGACAACCGGGACCGACGGATTAACGTGCTCTCCGAGGCACGACCAGACCAACGCAAATACCCATATTCATGCATACAAATATTTGCACTGATCGGGGATCGAACCCGCGCCTCCTGCGTAGTGGCCGCGTTCACTACCGCTACGCCACGGAGGCTGTCAAATCTACTTAATTTTTTTTTTTTTTTTTATAAATAGGACACGTCAATTTGACTTTACCTCGCCTGATGGTAAGCTGAAGGTAAAGTCTCAACAATGTTAACAATGGTGGCACTCAGCTTGACGGCCTCATCAGATGCTTTTTCACGCCCCGCTTAAAGGACCCGGGACTGTAGGAAGAGGGAAACACGTGAGCTGGCAAGGAATTCCAGGTCTTAATGGTGCGACAAAGGAAAGAGTCACCGAACCGCTTGGTTCTTGAAGGAATGTTCTGCACCGTATAGGGGTGACATCTAAGTCCTGCACGTGTCGTCCTGTATAGGAAGGGGGAGGGTGGGACTAATTGGAATAGCTCTTCAGAACATTCACCATGGTAGAGACGGTAAAAAACTGCCAAGGAAGCAACATCTCTACGCATCTGCAGAGACTCGAGGGTACTCGTGACCTCAGGATTACCGATAATGCGGACCGCACGTCGCTGCAACCTGTCGAGAGCATCTAATAAGTACTTTGCGGAACCATCCCAGAGATGTGAGCAGTACTCCACGCAGGAACGAATTTGTGTCTTGTAAAGAAGACACCGTTGCTCCGGCGTGAAAAACCGTCTCACTCTGTTCAGGACTCCGAGTTTACGCGAGGCTGCTTTGATGATACTCTCGATGTAGTTTTTGTTGTTCAGTTTGCAGCGAACATCCATACCGAGGATATTGAGGTTGTCCCGCAGTGGCAGTGGCGTGCTCTGAAGAGTGGGAAGGGGAAGGAAAGAAGATACCTTTGCTGTAAACGCACATGCCTGCGTCTTCTTGGCATTGAACTCGACCAAGTTCTCAGAGCCCCATTGGGAAATGTGATTCAGGATCCGGTCAAGCTCAGTGACAAGAAGCTGCCTTTTTTCCGCAATATGCGTCTGCTTATCCGCAGGACGTCCATGATAACTCCCGTGTAGGGTGCTATCATCCGCATAGCAATGAATGCTGCCGGTCGACAGCATGTCATTGATATGCAGAAGAAAGAGAGTTGGCGATAGGACAGATCCCTGCGGTACGCCGGCATTTACCTGCAAGAACTCCGAGGCTCGTCCATCACAAAGGACGCGAATACGGCGCTCCTGCAAGAAGCCGGCAACACAGTCGCACAGTCTAGGAGGCAGACCAAAGGCTGGTAACTTGGAAAGAAGCGACTTGTGCCAAACTCTATCGAAAGCTTTGGCGATGTCAAGGCTAATTGCCAATGACTCGCCGTGCTTATCCATAGCCTCACCCCAAATATGGTTAACATACGCCAGAAGATCACCTGCTGACCGTTTCGGCCTGAAGCCATATTGCCGGTCATTAATTAGGGAGTGATCTTCAAGGTGACGCATGAGCTGTTTGTTAATAATGTGCTCGAACACCTTGCACAGCACTGAGGTGACGGCTATGGGTCGATAGTTGTTTGGGTCTGAGCGATTCCCCTTCTTGGGGATCGGCTGTACATTCGCCTCTTTCCAAGCCGAAGGCACTGTACCAGAGCTGTAGGACAGCCGGTACAGCCGCGCAAGCATTGGAGACAACTCCGCTGCACATTTTTGCAGAACCACCGCTGGAATACCGTCCGGACCACTGGCTTTCCGGACATCGAGTAACTGCAACACTGCTCGGATATCGCGTTGCCTGATACGAATATCAGGCATTGCATGGTCACTGACGGGCAGTGTCGGCGGCTCCATACCACAATCATCGACTCGGGAGTTGGCCGCAAAGAGATTAACCAGCAAATTTGCTTTCTCTTGCGGCTCATGGGGCAGGGATCCATCGGGATTGCGCAGCGGGGGCAGCGAAGGCTGGCAGAAGTTGGCTTGCACGGCTTTAGCCAGTCGCCAGTAGCTACGGCTGCCCGTAGGATGCTCTACTAGCTCCTGACCAAGCCGCGCTATGCGCTGGGTATCCGCTCTGACATAAGCCCTCTTGCAGGCCTTTGTGGCTCTGTTGTACGCCGCCTTGAAGTGGCCCACGATGGAATCGCACGTAGCACGCGCCCTGATCCAAGCGCGGTACGCAGACTGTTTATGATTAACAGCCTCCGCGCACTCGCGCCCGAACCAGGGGCGCGCCCTGCGGACACCGGCGACATCAGTGTAGGGGATATAATATTCCATGCCCAGACTGATCTCACCGGTGACAGCAGTTGCGGCCTCAGATGGTTTCTTACCTTCAAAGCAGCGTTCAACCCACGAGATGGACGCAAAATAATCACGCAGTCCATCCCAGTCCGCTGACGAGTAGTGCCAGAGACGCCGCTTCCCCTGCACGGGACGTGGGGGCGCTAAAATGGGCACCTCGTAACGGACCAGACAATGGTCGGATTCACCTAAAGCGGCGCTCACCGAAACACTGTACTGGTCCGGGCGACTCGTCAGCAGAAGGTCTAGCAGAGAGGGCTTATGGTCCGACCTTTTTGGTATCCTAGTGACCTCGTGTACCAATTGGGTCAGGCCATGCGCCAGAGCAAATGCATGGGCGGCTCTTCCCGCGTGGGTTGTTTTGGCGGAGCCCAACCAGATCTCGTGGTGGGCGTTAAAATCCCCCAAAAACACCAGTTCAGCGTTCGGAAACCGCTCCTGCGCATCATCTGCCGCCTGACTCAGGTATTCAATGAGTCGAGTTGTCTCGGCATCTCCTGTATGGGAGCGGTAGAGGCACATATAGATCTGACTCGTAGAGCCATGGTCTATGTGTACCCAAAGGGTGGAAAAGGAAGGGTCCTCTAGGCAGCGCAAACGGCGACAACAAACATCCGCCCTAACAAACACGCACACCCCGGCTTTTGCGCGGAAATTCTCCTCAAGGACATAGCCGGGGTAGAGTAAGTAGGTCGTGTCATCAGGGCGGCGTATTTGTGTCTCCGTAAGAAACAGTATTGCTGGTTTCGCCGTCTCCAGGTGTTGGTGGACGGCGTTGAGGTTTGTATGGAGCCCACAGATGTTCGTGGACTCCACCTCAAATAGCGAGCTCGAGGGAGAGTTTCTTGCCGCTGTGTAGACCAATCTACTGTTATTATGCGCTGCCATGAGAATGAAGAGGAGGAGGGAAGGCGTGAAAAAAGAGGCGATTGTTGTCGCAGCACAGCGTGACAAAGCGTGGGATATTGGTTTTATCTATGAATGTGAGGTATGGCGAGAGCCGACGCGCCGAACGGAAGGGCCCCCGTACCCCCCCGAGTATGGTCGCCGGGCTCCCTCGTCCGGTCACCAACCGGCACGACGAGCCATATCGGGATTATGCGCGACCTGGTGGGGCAGCCTCCCAGGGTGGTTAGTCCCGGTTGGGCCCCTGTACTATGCCGCGGGCGGCCAGCGGCACCACCGTTTCTACAGGTCTCCCTGTTCGGCGCGTCGCCCCGCGCCACCCCCCACTAGACTACGCCAAGACCCACCGGTCCCACTCGTGCTGCGACCTCAATCCCCCCTGCCCGGCTATGCACTTGCTGACCCCTGAACGCAATCCAACCGAGATTGGATTACTATGGAGGATTTTTCGCAAAAGTGCACGGTGGTACTCACCCGGTCGAAATTTGTGACAAATTTGTGCCATCAAATTTCTACCACCCTTAATATAGTAAAAGAGTACATAATAAATTAAATTAATTGAATCTGCGTTAACGCTTTTTACACTTTTCTCTACCCATTGCCATAGGTTATTCATCTTCATTCAGGGTATTCTAAAATTTAGGATGAGTTTGAAATATATCCTGAAACATATATAACGACATTTCTGGGTTTATAACCGCATCTGAAAGTTTTCACCTAACCTACTTTTTTCTCTGTGCTGTCGGATAGACATCGAACAGTTTGCTTACAGAATAGGGACACTGTGAGTGTGAATGTGACGGTACATAGTGAAAAGAAAATATCAAAAATATCGAGAATATGCGGGTAGATGAAGAATCTAATACCTCACGAACTCGAAGACGGCGATTGTGCACGACCAAGCCAGTCAAACTGTGACCACGGCCGGCTACCAGGCTGCACTAGTAAAAAATAAGCATGTGTGCGTCATTGCTGCAGGCGTATTAGTGTTTAACGTTGTTGTGTGCATCATTCGATCACTCTGAGACATTGTATTTTTGAAAACAATTGAATATGTGTTAGTGAGTGATTTGCCTACCATTGCAATGAGATGGTAAATTTAACTTCAATAACATGAATTACCGTGGTTGAGTGGTATACGAAGTGATATGGTAGAGTAGTGAGTTCTATCCCGAGTATATTTATCTACTCGTTTTGGTTACTTAATTGGTTTTTTTTTTTAATTTTTTTTTTAAATTATGGAATAGAAGAACCTTATAATTGACGCATAGCTGTCAGATTTGTTTTTTTTCCTATCGTGTTTTGGTCCACGAGCCACATTTAAATTTGGTCAATGACTTCCTCCCGGGAGATACTTCGTACAGTGGTTAAGGAAGTTAAATCATGAATTTTCGTGATTGTCAGCTGCCACTTTGTTGGTGGGGTAGGCAGCGGTGACCGCAATATTTTATCGTGAATATGCAACAAATCAAAGCAGAATTGAGGAAAAGAGGTGCAACTTTAACTGGAAAGAAAGCTAACCCCATGGAGGTATTTTGCTGGCGATGCAAACGTGTTTACCTAGGTAAAAATGCACACATAACATCAGTGAATATGTCTTACCTCGAATATGATCTACGTAAGGTTAATTTCGACCCAGTTTTCAACTCTAACAATCCAAATACTTCACTGAACTACTTTATTCATTCTCTGCAAGCAGCCATACAACAAAATACACAAACAAAAACAGTACCTAGAAAATTTAAGAACATTAAATCATGGATTACACCTGGGCATGTTCGCTGCATAAGACGTAGGGGTAGCTTGCATCTTAAGCTAAAACTAATAATGAAATACTTGCTGTTATTTATAAAAGATATAGAAACTTTCGCAACAACCTTCTTAAAAAGTTGAAATTTCAGTTTGAGAGAAGGAAGCTACAAAAAGCAGGAAATAATAGTAAGCTTATCTGGCAATTCTTTAAAACAAATACATTTAGAACGAAACTACCTGACCAACCGCTCGAGCTGCTATATCCAGACGTAAACTCACCCATCACCATAAACCATATCAATGAGTTCAATATAAACGTCGGTAAAAATTTAGCTGCAAACTCACTAAAATCATGCAAACGCTCCAATAATACAAGATACCGACCTACCAAGACTTCAGTGACTTCTTTGGTTTTGTTTGATACTGATAATCAAGAAATAATAAGAATCATTACAGAATTAAAAGATGCTTGTGCCACCGGATGGGACAACATACCTAATAATATACTTAAAGCATTTAGACTGCTTCTTGCACCTTCTCTGACCCATATATTCCAATTATGCCTAACTCAAAGAATATTCCTGGATGAACTCAAAAGAGCGGTTGTCACCACGCCAGTGTTTAAATCTGGTGATAAGACTTGTGTTAATAACTATAGGCCTATCTCTGTCTTGACAGGGTTATCAAAGATTCTGGACAAACTTATTAATAGCAGATTAGTAAACTATCTACAGAAAATTAACCTCCTAAAGGACTGTCAATATGGCTTTAGGCCTGCACGACCCATCACCCAGGCAGTTCATAAATTAACAGAATATGTTAGTAACAATCCAGATAAGGGCATGCATACCATGGGTATCTTCCTCAACCTTGCCAAGGCCTTTGATAGTATTTCATGTACTATTCTACTACGGAAGCTTGAACTACTTGGAATAAAAGAAACTCAACTTCAATTATTCGCTGACTATCTTAGTAATCGCAAGAAATCGGTAAAAATTGGGGATCGCACTAGCGATGTGATGACTAACAGTAACTTTGGCGTCCCACAGAGAAGTGCGTTAGTAAGTACCTTATTTTTGATATATTATTAATGACCTCTGCACCACATATCATATGCTGATGACACAGTTCTTTTATTCGCCGCAAAAATGCCCAATGTGGTTACGCCCAATGTGGTTTTAATTTTGTGACGAATTGGCTTAATCAAAACCTACTCACATCAAATGCAAATAAGACAAAATACGTATTATTCACAATGCGCAACAATTATAAAACAACGAACAACTTAAACATACTCGCGCATAAGTGTAGAACTGTTGACGCACCATGTCTGTGTCCCACTTTAGGCAGAACCGATGACATAGAATATCTCGCCGTCACGATTGACAAAAACCTAAGTTATCGTAAGCAAACAAGTTGCTGTGTACATGAGTACGTAAACTAATATACATTTTTAAGAACCTACGTGCTATAGACAATTACAAGCTAATAAAACAGGTATATTTGGCTTTGTGTCAGTCCATTATCACGTACTGCATAATATCCTGGGGTGGTGCAGCGAGTTCAGACCAACTCCCGCTGGAACGCTCTCAAAAAGCCCTCCTTAAGGTAGCCACTTTTTAGCCGCGCAGGTTTCCCACCCATCAACTGTATACGAAATGCGATGTACTCTCAGTACGACAATTGCTCATATTAGTTAAGTATACTATTATACCAGCATACCAAACTCACGCCATCTGGACAGACCGTGGTGGGAGGACGGAGGGATCGGGTTTGCACCATTCCACTCTTCCAACATGCTTATATAAATAAATTTCATATATTTTAGGACATTATTTGTAAATCAAGTTAATGTTAACCATCAGTAACTTTAATTATAGAGACTGCAAGGCTTTGATGCCTGATTACCTAAGAAAATTAGATTACGAGGACACGGAAGAGTTGTTGGAGATTATAAAGTAAAATTTTCACTGTAAGCTTATTGTATCTACTCTAGACTAATTATTATATTATATTTAACATTCATTAGTATTATGATATTTAAAATGAGAACTAACAAGGTTTGAAACACAGGTTTGACATAAACCTAGATCAGGCAGGTCCCAGTTTAATCAAATTGATCTACATTTAATCTCCTTAGATAACCTGATTAAAATGTTAATGGCAAAATGTAAAAAAATGTAAAATAGACGTTAAGTTTGAATGTAAATTAACTTATGATGATGTAGAACTGGCAGCTAATAATTTTGTACTCTACGTAATGTAATGTAGCTGAACCGAATGAAAAATAAACATTTATTTATTTATTATTTAAATTTGACTGCTTTTCTAAAGATAATAAGTTATTTAACTCTAAGTGTAACAAAAAGCACTGTATTTATCTTAAACACTGTATCTATCCAACTATTATAGGTTGGAGACAGTGAGCCCAACTAATTCAAGATGGGAGTCCTAATTTCGGCTATGTTGAAACTTAAACTGAATCTTCTACTGAAATGGACCTAATCTAGAATTTTCAGTAGGTACCTACAAAATTCTTTCGTCGTATAACTGTCTTGCACTGTTTTTTTTAGCTTAGCATTTTGAGGCAATTTATTTCATTGTCTGTGACATATGTTTGATTCACTTACAGTAGGAACTGGAGATAAGTCCTAAGAGATATTCTTTCAATTAGTATAATATCTCTTTTATCGGACTATTGCAAACTGTCTGTATCGTTTCGTTTACATATTTCGAAATATTTAAATGAAGAGTCAATAAGTTTAAAAACACAATATACAATAATTTGCCTGACAGCTATTTAAATTTCAAATATTATAATTGAGTAATAGAACTATGAATGCTGTACTACACCAAATGTTAACTAAATCATTTATTAAAGAGCGATGTTAATCCAGATAGGAATAGCGCACTTTCGGTGTATCGTATGAGACTCACCGAAAATGCGCTATAATAAGACTATGATTTTGTCGGTAATGAGCTATCATAATCAATAATAACCGTTTTTAAAGCAATTAGTATACTAACTAAATAGTTAGTATACTAATTGCTTTAAAAACGGTTAATTTAAATAAATTGATTAAGAATGGTAAAGTAATCGCTCATGACCACAGAATACATAATATGTCTATCATATCTGATGTTTCAAAATCACATATAATCTAAAAATATGTGATTTTAAAACGTTTCATCGTTTATATACCAAAAAATGTAATTCTGTTCAAGAAAACCCAAAAATTGATAAACTAAAGATTGTTTGTCTTTAAAAGAAAGGTTCAACGATAAACGTTTTATGGGCTATAATACTTAGTGTAAAATTTCGTACCAATACTATAAACTCAGAAACCGTTTAACCGATTTCGCGACTGTATCCAGTGGAGTGTGAGGCATTTATCACGAAAGGCCGTATATCTTTGCATAAGGATACAATGGAAAAGCAAATAAAAAGCCTTGCAAAAAATTTATAAAGATTTTTGTAAGACTCGACATATTTGTAAGACAGCTGTAGAAATGAATTTAATTTTATTATATTTAATACAGCTACACGTATAAATCCGTAGTTTTATAATTAATAACAGAAATCCGTCAAATGAATTAAAAGTTCGATAAATTAAAGAAAATATTTCAATTAATAAACCTGCATAAACAAGATCAAAAAAATCTACATTATTTAAAGATTACAAGTAAAGTGATGAAGGTACCATCACCACTTAGTGTGCAGGTGTATTGAATTAAACATAGTTCATCATAAAAGGTTCAAAACACAACATTTTTATTTAATTCAAGATTAACTTTGCCTGTGATGTAGCTTCCAAGTCGTTACTGTTTGATTAGGAGAACCGCGGTTCAAAGTTTGTTGATAACAAATGTGTTTAAGTTTCATATAATGCGATCAATATTTTGTAAATTATGAGGTAAAACTTCAATGTGTGTTCAAGAAAATGAACGTCTACCTACATCAAAAGCCATATTCATAACGGCTTTATAATAAATCACTAAACAACACTCGTTCCCTTAATGTATTCAAATCCACAAAGGTGCTGTCTATTATCCTTAGCTTACCTTTAGAACTACGTTGCTTGAAAGTTTGATTACTTGGCAAAATTAATCCATGTACGATATTAAATTGTCATTAGAAAAGCATCCACTCCATGAGTCATTAAGTTCGCTTCTAATGAGTGATTTACGCTAACTAGAGTGTGGTATGTCACACTCACTACTCGAGGTGATGTATGCTCGCTACGGTGCGCGATTAATGCCTCGCTTCGCACGGAACTGAACAACCTGTTATAAGAGAGCTTTCAGCCGTGAAGTTCAGCTACATGTCCCCGTTACCAAAATTGACGCTTTTACTTTACCTGTGTCGTAGTGTTGTAAGTAAAGTAGCATACGCGATTTATTAAAATAAAACCGAGTTGAATTAGGGCGTATACTTAAAAATTGCAAGTCACTGAGTTTCATTTGATAGATGGGTTCCTGTCCAAATGGTAGTCATCGGAAGGTTAAGATACATTAATCATTGTGTAGACGTCATTTTATACACATTTTACATACAACACGACATCATAAAAATATACCAGTATGCTGCAATGGGCTAGGCAACCTTTTTCTATATTATGGCCTTTCAAAGAGGGACGTACGAGCGTGCGAGTCATTCGTAACTCTTAAAATATGTTTTAAATAATAATTATTTAATAACATATTTTAAGAGTTAACATATTTTAGATAAAATAGTATGAATCCGATGATTTCCGACTTTTAATTAGTCGACCTCAACAGAATTGGGAAAAGGCTCAGAGAATCTATACTAATATTAAAATAGGAAAGTGAATGTGTGTGTCTGTTTGTCTGTCTTTCGCGGCGAAACCACAGAACCGATTTTGATAAAATTTGATATAGGCTATGTTTGGTCGCGATAACCGACATCCACGCGGGCGGAGTTGTGGGCAAAAGCTGATGATGAATAAAGTAATGAAAAGTCAAGATGAAGTAGGTACTAGTTCTAGTTAACGTCTTATTTGAATATTCAAGGCCACAGATAAATTATATACCCGTAGAATTAAAGTATGAATGAAATTATAACTTTTAATAAATAAACATAACTATCTTTGTAACTATTCCTTTCTAACTAAAAATGAATTATGCGGAAAAATGAAATTTGCTATTTCTGTGTAAGTTAACCAAACTTGAAACATTGAGACACGAATCAAGCATTATCGAAAATACAATGTAAGTTCTCGACCGTGAATCACGAATCGTCAAGTAAAATTCGATTATAATAGCGGCATGGATGAACGCACCGTGCGCCGCACCCGCCGATAATGAATGTCGATACGACAAAATCATACCACAAGCCGCTCTTCTTGACGCTGGAATGATTCACCGTGCGCACGGTAAAAAATATGTGAACAAAATTTGTCTCAGTTACGATAAAATCAGATTTCATGGAAGTTCGTCGCTCTAGCTCAACATGGCGACAGACAGCCCTCGTTAATACACTGCGCCGACCGCGATCCACCATTGCGTCGTCCGATCTCATAAACAATATAGAGCCTCGCTGTACAAGCACTGCGGTAATGAGGTTAATTTGATGTTATTTCATTACACACAGACACCTGTATTTAAGGACATACACCATCATACACGCATACCGCTCGTATGAATAACCTATCTTGAACGGTACAGTTACAGTAGGTACTAATGACAACTTAGTGAGTTTATAAAGTTCAGAATTATGTTTAAAAGAAGAATAATTAATGATGACATTATCCTTATAGCAGTGTCCCAGTTGCACCATGGAGCCTGAGGTCCGCTTATTGTGTGGATTGAACTTTCTCCTATTTTTTTATACGTGCGGGAAATCCCCACGGATACCCACCCCTCCGGAGCCGGAGGGGGAGGTTATGTCGGACTCGAACCGACTAAACCGCACGCCGTCTCTGGGTCGTAGTGCTAGGCCGAAGGTGAGGTTGTCATGCGACATATCCCTCGCACCCCGGCTGACCCAGGGCCATCCCTCTCGGTCTGGCCCTCCTCGGGAAGAGGGGGACCACGCGGTCCCCGACTCAACCCCGGTGTGGGGAGCCCCATGGATGTTGTTAGGATTCTATTAATCACAGAGAGTTTTGAGAATATATCTATTTACTTTTCCCTGCGTATTTCTATGTGAATATGTATTTACTCAAATTACAAGTTATACTTAATTCAATTAAACTTTATCCGAAATAAGCATTGATTGTAGGTGCTATGTGGCCTAGAATATTTTTTATTTTTAAAATTCTTCGCTACTACCAATTGCAATAGAAACGAGTATGATTACGCGTATTCGTTTAGCTAGTAATGTACTAGGTGTACACCTAGTAATGTACTAGGTGTACATTGAAGGTTATTGTGCTAGTTCCCTCTGGTACAACCTATTTAATACAGGTAGATCAATACGCGTTACGACTGCGTCTAGACAGTCTAGAGTTTCTTTAGAAAATAAGGTATCAAAATCAGTCTGCTGATGGTTACTGGTTTAGACAGTTAAGTCCAAGTCCTTGAAACATTTTGAAAGAAATTTATATCCTGAGTATAATATCTTTGTATCCTATCTAATACCATCTTCTTAGTATTAATAAATGTGAAAGTTTAGGTCGAATGGATATTTGGCACCCGGTCATGCTAGAACAGCTTGATATTTATATATTATACTAGCTGTCGCCCGCGGCTCCGCCCGCGTGGATGTCGGTTATCGCGAATCGGGGTATGAAAAATTGATGTTGGCCGATTCTCAGACCTCTACCCGATATGCCCACAAAATTTCATCAAAATCGGTCAAGCCGTTTCGGAGGAGTATGGCAACGAAAACTGTGACACGAGAATTTTATATATTAGATATATATATTATAGCTACTAACGAATTTCTGTAGTGTGTTCTATGAGAGCGTAGCCGCGAGTATCATCCAATTTAATAAACGCTTAATATTATAAATGCAAAAGTAGCTATGTCTGTCTGTTACGCTTTCACGCCTAAACCACTGAACCGATTTTGATGAAATTAGTATAGTAGATTAGACCTTGAGAAAGGACATAAGCTATGTTTGGTCGTGATAACCGACATCCACACGGGCTTAGCCGCGGACAAAAGCTAATATTTAAAATAAGCTAAAACGCCACATCAAGCCATTCGTTGATCATATTTTGGCAACCTACGTGTAGTTGAACCATGTATATTGTAAGACGTGTATTTACCTAGTATGAAAATGTATTTTTTTCGAAATCAAATTCAATTTCATATAATTTATTTCAGATAACAAGATCCATGTCTGGGTAGTAACAATGAAGCTTAAAACTAGTGTTAGTATGCAATAAATAACATTTAAAATTACATTTACATAATATATATACACATATTTACATATATTTATTAACGATACTTATTAACGAAATAGTTATTAACGAAACATTACTTGTATTATTATATTACTAACACTTAAGCCTAAAATCTGAGTTAGAATTAGGTGTTCGTGATTAAAGGCCATCTATAAAACATATCACGCAAAATTTAACCTTCTTCGAATAATAGACCCCAGTCTATAAACTATGTTGCTTGTATACCGATAATGAAACAAATAAGCCCTCGATCCATCTGATGGTAAGCACTCACCTTAACAGACATGTTCTTAAGTAAGTAGTAGTAAATGAAAAAAGTGTCCGTTTACGAAGCTTAAGAATTATAATTTAATATTTATAATTTATTAATTTATAATTTGCTAGTGGCACTATATAATAAACATTAGAATGGGCTTAGTGGAGGTTACAATGACAATTTTTATCTACTATATAAAAATAAGTCGGGTTTTCCTTCCTGACGCTATAACTCCAGAACGCACGAACCGATTTCCACGGTTTTGCATTCGTTGGAAAGGTCTCGGGCTCCGTGAGGTTTATATCAAAGAAAATTCAGGAAAACCGACATCCACGCGGGCCGAGCCGCGGGCAACAGCTAGTTATAAATAAATAAATAAATATTCCACAACATTTCACACAACGCTATCTAGACCCATGGTAAGCATAGCTTAACTTGCTTGTTATGGAATCTAGAATACGGATAAACATACTTAGATACTTTTTTTTGTAAATACATACATAATATACACAAAAACACCAATAATAATAACATAGGTAATACGAAGAAGGATAAGATGTTCCGAAATAGTTTGACTTGTCTTTGGTAGATGATTCTGAAAATACGCAGTGTCGCCACAACTGTAACTCAGACCGAACCACGCGTGCGTGACATGTTTTTCCTATTTGATTAGTTGATTCGTTTATAAAGTAGATACGAACTATAAATGGATTATAATTAACACGCACAAAGCATTAATAGTTAAATCGAATGGATTCTATCCATTAAAGAGCCTATAATTATGAAACACAAAACCAAATCAAACTTGGGGAATTGAAGCAACGCATTTCAATTCCGTAGAGCGAATTACATTCACGGACAAAGTTTCCACTGAATCTGTAGTCAAGGAACAATAGATTGCTTGCAAAAGTTTACTCTATAGAAAGATAAAGATTAAGCAGTTGTGTTTGTGTATGGTGCAACCGCATGTTAAAGTATGTATTTGACAATAATTTGTAGTTATGATTATATTATTCCATCCCAAAAAATTGCATATATTGAAAACGTGAGCTATCACTTCTACAACTCAGTATCAGTACAAACTTTTTTTTAAGAATGATGCGAGGAATACTTATAAAGTTATAACTTACAACATAACGTATGATTTATAAGTTATAACTTATAGGTCATACGTTTTCCCCGCATCATTCTTAAAAAAAGTATGTATTGATAAAGAGTTGATGAACTGATAGTTCACGTTTTCAATATATGAAATTAATTGGGACTGAATAAATTAACAAATTATTGACAAATATTTTATTATATTGCTCATCGGAGTACTCGCTATGGTAGAAATAGTATATCAATATTAAATCAAAAAGGCAACGTCTCTACGCAACTGAAAAAGTTCAAGGTTGTTTATTTGTGACCTTAGAATTCGCAATAACGAGAACTTCACCAGATCTCTAAGGAAGTCCTATCATTATAACTTTATAAAGAAGAACTTAGCTATGGGATAACAAAACGACACAAATTACTGTATACATAAAAGTGTGGTGGTCTTATCCCTACGGAGATTTATTGAAGACAACCTTCGAATGGATAGCATAGTAAAATCCGATAAGATGTATGGGATGTGCCCTTATATTATTATACTCGTACGTATAACATATAAAAAAAGAACTAAAATCGACTACATCAATAAATATAATTTAAAAAACGCTTAACTATATCAATCATCAATTGGCCAATTAAAGTCCACTACTGAGTGCTGGACATAGACCTCTTCCATCTTCGCCATCCGCATCCAGTCTGTCCCAGCCACCTTTTTCAGGTCGTCAGTACATCTGGCTAAAGGGCGTCCCACCTTACTTATTTAACTATAATAGGTATCAATCTCGCAGAAAAACATCGATTAAATTTGGCGATATCATAAAATAGGGTCATACACACGTGATACCGCGCCGGTGAGAAAAAATGTATCAATAGAAGGGAAAGCACGTGAAGAGAAATATATGTATGTACAGTCGACTAAATCGATAGTATCCCACCTTTACATACAACTTTATATGTAAAGGTGGAATACTATCGATTTTGTCGACTGTACGTACATCACTCAACAAACCTCTGCTATCAATTATTGCTTTTAAATTCAAACATGCACCAAATATAAATTTAATCAGTAGCTAGTACAGTAAATTTCTGAGGAGATAAAGATTGAATCGTGTCTCACAATACCTTCCGCATAATTAGTGGAACAATTGTTTGCCTAAACAGTGACCGCCGATATTTTCGGTAGAGCTTCAAAGGCTTGTGAAACTAAATCAGGAGAACGAACTTTGGAAAAGAAAATTTACTAGTAAAGTTACCGTAGATGCTCATTATTGTACATTGGCACTTTATAAATGGTACTAAACAAAGAATAAACAGCTTATTTCATTTAAAAATATACTCGTATTATATAACAACCTGATTTGATCACCTGCATTATTCCCACACTATTTCTTTTATGTTTCAGTGTTCTTCGATCCAACTAATGCAGTAGCGGTGGCATCCATGATGAATGCATATATGCCAGAAACTCCATTGGAAGTTGTGAAAAATAACTGCAATAACTTTTTAATGAGTGAGGAAGTTTTTCTTTCATATATACATAGGATTAGTTTGTATAGTTTGCCAGGGAAATGCATTTGATTAAAGAGATTAAATCTAACTATGAAGTTGTCTGATTAATTTGCCTATTGTAAGTATAATAAAGGCAGTTGATACCATCAAGCAACAACGTTGTTGAATACTAAGAAATTTAAATAATTAATATATAAATAGTTTTGTCTCACTCATATATGTATAATAATATATTACAATGATAATGTGATATCGGCTCGACAATGTTAAGTAAAATGTACCTATGAGATGTTTTAATTATGTCCTCAATACTGTTTCAAAGCTCGTATTAACACATACACTAGAGGAAGCAACAGCTTTGTAGAAAATTCGAAAAATCTGATTCGAGAGAGCGGAAGCCGCCGCGCCGCAGGCGAAAGATAATCGATAACAAAGTGTTTGCGTCGTGTTGTTCGTATACCTTAAATGCCTTTACATGAGCTTAACTTATAACATTATCATTCTAAGCGTTTTTGTATCGAAAATAGAAGAGAAATGAAAGTAAAAACTTTTCAAATTTTGTGGTAGTAGTAAGAAAATTATTTGTAGCTTTTATAAATTAATAGCGGCCGCCAGCGACTTCGTACGCGTGGGCCTGTTTTACCCCATTAGGGTGACATAAACACCCTTAGGGATGAAGTTTCATTCATTAAACGGCTAGGCAAATAGCTTGGATCGATGACGTTTAATTACTTGCCTAGTCATTTAATCAAACAGCTATAAAAATAATTTTTTTTTGCATGGTAAGAAATGAAATCCACGAAGGCTAATGCGGGAGCGAAGCGGAGCGGAACTTCTAACCTAACCAAGTCGGATTGCGTAACTTTCTCAATGAATCTATCACTAATTTTCGGTGAATTCGGGGATTTTTTCTTTACGTGTGGGAAATCCCCACGGATAATTCGGAGCCAAAGGGGGAGGTTATATCGGACTCGAACCGACTAAACCGCACGCCGTCTGTGGGTCGATGTGCTAGGCCGAAGGTGAGGTTGTCTCGTGACATATGCCTCGCACCCCGGCTGACCCAGGGCCATTCCTCTCGATCTGGCCCTCCTCGGGAGGGGGCCCACGCGGTACCGACTCGCCCCCGGTATGGGGGCGCGCGCATCGTTTTGCCGTGGCCTGCTTCTGCTAAGGCGAGCAGCGGCTCCACCCGTCACCCTCAGACCCTCGCTTATGGAGGGCGGAGGTCGGTTTGCGCCCTCCGACGCCCGAGCCGCCTTCGAACACGGGCAGCGAGTCTCGCTCGCTGCGGCGCGCCCGTTCTGCTGTCTCCTTCAAGAGCATAAACTGCTCGCAGAAGGAGGCGCTGGCCGCCCACGCCTCCGCGCAGCGGACCATCGCCGCGAGCAGGGTGGAGAGCGTGAGCACTCTCACCCCCAGGGCCGCCACAAGCTCCCGCCTTGGCGTCTCATACGCCGGACACTCGGTGAGCGTGTGCAGCCCCGACTCCACGCTCGCGTCGCAGTGATGGCACTCGGGCGTTGGCTCTATGCCCATCAGATGCAGATACCGCCCGAAGCTACCGTGTCCTGTGATGATCTGCGTCTGACGGTACGAGACGCTACCGTGTGGCCTCTCCAGCCACTTCCCTATGATGGGTCTTACAACCGCAATCACTCCCACTCGGCCACCATGTCCCGGTGGAGCCGGGATTTCTCGGCCCGAATATCCTCGGGCTCGGGATTGAATCCCCGTTCCCGCGCCTCCTTTCGGAACTAATATAGTGCCGAAAGGGTCCTCGCTTCCAGGATCCACGGTGGCGATCCGGCCAGGAGACTCGCCGCTTCGAAGGATATCGTGCGGTATCCCCTGATGGCCCTGGAGGCCATCGTGCTCTGCGCCGTACGGAGCAGAGGCAGGAATCTGGCCTCCAGGGTGTCCGCCCACACGGGGCACCCGTATAGGGCCATAGACCGCACGACACCTGCGTAAAGTCTCCTGCAGGAGGCCTCTGGGCCCTTCAAGTTGGGCAACAACCGAACCAAGGCATTCGCCGTGGTCACCAACTTGGGGCGCAGACTTCGGAAATGCTGTCCGAAGTCCCATCGACCGTCAAGCCCCAGGTATTTCAATCGGGCCTTTTTTTATGTAGGACACGTCAATTTTACTTCACCTCGCCTGATGGTAAGCTGAAGGCAAAGTCTCAGAAAAGAGGGTCACCATTACATACACGTACCATGTTAGCAATGGTGGCACTCAGCTTGACGGCCTCATCAGATGCTTTTTCACGCCCCGCTTAAAGGACCCGGGACTGTAGGAAGAAGGAAACACGTGAGCTGGCAAGGAGTTCCAGTTCTTAATGGTGCGACAAAGAAAGGAGTCACCAAACCGCTTGGTTCTTGAAGGAATATTCTGCACCGTATACGGGTGACATCTAAGCCCTGCTCGTGTTGGCCTATGTAGAAAAGGAGAGGGCGGGACCAATTGGAAGAGCTCATCAGAACATTCACCATGGTAGAGACGGTAAAATACTGCCAAGGATGCAACATCTCTACGCATCTGCAAAGGCTCAAGGGTGCTTGTGACCTCGAGATTCCCAATAATGCGGACCGCACGTCGTTGCAACCTGTCGAGAGCATCTAATAAGTACTTTGCGGAGCCATCCCGGAAATGCGAGCAGTATTCCACGCAGGACCGAATTTGGGTCTTATATAGAAGACACCGCTGCTCCGGCGTGAAAAATCGTCTCACTCTGTTCAAGACTCCGAGTTTACGCGAGGCTGTTTTGATGATACTCTCGATGTAGTTTTTGTTTTTAAGTTTGCAGCGAACATCCATACCGAGGATAGTGAGGTTGTCCTGCAGCGGCAGTGGCGTGGTCTGAAGAGTGGGAAGGGGAAGGAAAGAAGATACCTTTGCTGTGAACGCACATGCCTGTGTCTTCTTGGCATTGAACTCGACCAGGTTCTCAGAGCCCCATTGGGAAATGTTGTTCAGGATCCGGTCAAGCTCAGTGACAAGAAGCTGCCTTTTATCTGCGATATCCGAGTGCTTATCCGCAGGACGTCAAGCGCTATCATCTGCATAGCCATGAATGCTGCCGGTAGACAGCATGTCATTGATATGCAGAAGAAAGAGAGTAGGGGACAGGACGGACCCCTGTGGCACACCAGCATTTACCTGCAAGAACTCCGAGGCGCGTCCATCACAAGGGGCGCGAATACGGTGATCCTGCAAGAAGCTAGCAACCCAGTTGCATAGTCTAGGGGGCAGGCCGAAGGCTGGTAGCTTGGAATTAAGCAATTTGTGCCAAACTCTATCGAAAGCTTTGGTGATGTCAAGACCAATTGCCAGTGACTCGCCGTGCTTGTCCATAGCCTCACCCCAAAGATGGGTAACATACGCCAGAAGATCACCCGTTGACCGTTATGGCCTGAAGCCATATTGCCGGTCATTAATTAGGGAGTGATCTTCAAGGTGTCGCATGAGCTGTTTATTAATTATGTGCTCGAACACCTTGCACAGCACTGAGGTGATGGCTATGGGTCGATAGTCAGTTGGGTCTGAGCGATCCCCTTTCTTGGGGGCTTCCTCTAACATTCGCCTCCTTCCAAGCCGAAGGCACTGTACCCGAGCTGTAGGACAGCTGGTACAGCCGCGCAAGCATTGGAGACAACTCCGCTGCACATTTTTGTAGAACCACTGCCGGAATACCTTACGGTCCACTGGCTTTCCGGACATCGAGTGACTGCAGCACTGCACGGACATCGCGTTTATTGCATGGTCACTGATCGGCAGTGTCAATGGCTGCATGCCACAATCATCGATTCGGGAGTTGGCCGCAAAGAGATTAGCCAGCAAATTTGCTTTCTCTTGCGACTCATGGGCCAGGGATCCATCGGCATTGCGCAGCGGGGCAGCGAAGGCTGGCAGAAGTTGGCTTGCACGGCTTTGGCCAGTCGCCAGTAGCCACGGCTGCCCGTGGGATGCGCTACTAGCTCCTGACTAAGCCGCGCTATGCGCTGGGCATCCGCTCTGACATAAGCCCTCTTGCAGACCTTTGTGGCTCTATTGTACGCCACCTTGAAGTGACCCACGTTAGGATCGCACGTAGCGCGCGCCCTCACCCAAGCGCGGTACGCAGACTGTTTATGATTAACAGCCTCCGGGCACTCGCGCCCGAACCAGGCCGGACTCTGCGGGCACCGGCGACATCAGTGTAGGGAATATAATATTCCATGCCCAGACTGATCTCACCGGCGACAGCAGTTGCGGCCTCAGATGAGTTCTTACCTTCAAAGCAGCGTTCAACCCACGGGATGGACGCATAATAGTCATGCAGTCCATCCCAGTCCGCTGACGAGTAGTGCCAGAGACGCCGTTTCCCCTGCACGGGTCGTGGTGGCGCTTTAATGGGCACCTTGGAACGGCCCAGACTATGGTCGGATTCGCCTAAAACGACACTCACCGAACCACTGTACTGGTCCGGGCGACTCGTCAGCAGAAGGTTTAGCAGAGAGGGCTCATGGTCCGACCTTTTTGGTATTCTAGTAAATTCGTGTACCAGTTGGGTCAGGCCATGCGCCAGAGCAAATGCATGGGCGGCTCTTCCCGCATGGGTTGTTTTAGAGGAACCCAACCAGATCTCATGGTGGGCGTTAAAATCCCCCAAAAACACCATCTCGGCGTTCGGAAACCGCTCCTGCGCATCATCTGCCGCCTGACTCAGGTATTCGAAGAGTCGAGTTGTCTCGGCATCTCCTGTATGGGAGCGGTAGAGGCACACATAGATCTGACTCGTAGAACCATGGTCTATGTGTACCCAAAGGGTGGAGAAGGATGGGTCCTCTAGGCAGCGCAAACGGCGACAACAAACATCCGCCCTAACAATTACGCACACCCCGGCTTTTGCACGGAAATTCTCCTCAAGGACATAGCCGAGGTAGAGCAAGTAGGTCGTGTCGTCAGGGCGGCGTATTTGTGTCTCCGTAAGAAATAGCAGTGCTGGTTTTGCCGTCTCCAGGTGTTGGTGGACGGCGTTGAGGTTTGTATGGAGCCCACAGATGTTCGTGGACTCCACCTCAAATAGCGAGCCCGTGGGAGAGTGTCTTGTCGCTGTGTAGCCCAGTTTTCTATTTTGCGCTGCCATAAGGAGGAGGTAAAGGAAGGCGTGAAAAAAAAAATGATGTCAACGGGACCTTGATGTCGACGGGAGTGCCTCCCACTGTAAGCTGACTCCCGGGCATGGCCCGCGCCGAGGGCCATGAAAGAACATGGCCTCGGACTTGTACAAAGCCACCTCGAGACCCAGCCTCCGGATCCGTTCGACGACTTGAGCAACGGCGGTCGTGGCCCTCAGGTTCGCCTCGCGGCTGAAGTCACCGTGAAGCACCCAGTCGCAACCGATGTTCCACAGAAGCGGCCCCAGGACCGATCCCTGCGGAACACCGCACAACATCTCACGCCTACCGACTCCGGTCGAACTCGGGTAGACGACGGCTCTCTCCGTCAGGTACGCCCTGACTATGCGGCGGAGGTAGAGAGGTACGTCATGGTACACGAGTGCCTCCCTAATGCAACTCCAGGGCAAGCTGTTGAAGGCGTTGGAGATGTCCAAGGACACCGCCAAAATCACCTCGCTCCGAGCGACCGCGTCCTCCGCCAGAGTCCTCACACGCATGATGGCATCCACGGTGGAACGCCACCGGCGGAACCCAAACTGGGTGTTCGCCAGGTCCGGCCCCACTCTAGAGAGATGCTCGACGAGGCGCTTGGCAATAACTCTTTCGAAGAGTTTGCCCACCTCGTCGAGCAGCACTATGGGCCGGTACCCGGACGGCTCGTCCGCCGGGCGTCCCTTCTTGCGGATGAGGACCAGCTTCCCCGTCCTCCACATTTTCGGAAACTGGCCCCACTCCAAACATGCGCTGAGGAACCCTCTCATTCGGGGTTCGAGGTCGTCTTCCCCTAGAGCTAGGACCCACGCGCGGCCTGCAATGCCGTCGGGTCCCGGGGCGGTGTTTTTCTTGGCCCTCAGCCTTCGCACCGCCAGCTCTAGTTCTACCCAAGTGACCTCGAACACGTCGTCGTCAATCACCACACTGGGCGCCGTAGGCGACCGAAGCGGAGTCATCTGCGGCGGAACATGTTCCGCTCGCGCCGGGAACAGGGATTCCACCACTCCTCCGAGCAGAGCCGACTCGAGCACCTGGGTCAGCGGAGGGGCCTGGGGGCGCAGCTTTTCTCTTACCATAAGGTAAGGCCGCCCCCATGGGTCCCACTCCAGTGTCTCCAGGAGCTCCCGGTTACAAGCGGCCTTTGACCGCTTAATCGCCGCTCGGAGGGCATTCCGGGCCTCCCTGTATCCCTCATGAAGCTCCGCCGCTCTAGTCCGATAGATAGTACCCGATCGAAAGAGACGTTATTAAGAGTTATTGTAAACACTGAGACGCGAGCGTGGACTCGGGGCTGCACACGCTCACCGAGTGTACGGCGTTCGAGACGCCGAGGCGGGATCTTGTGGCGGCCCTGGGGGTGAGAGTGCTCACGCTCTCCACCGTGCTTGCGGCGACGTTCCACTGGCCGCCCAGCGCCTCCTTCTGCAAGCAGGTCATGCTCGTGAAGGAGACAGCAGAGCGGGCGCAGCACAATGAGCGAAAGAGACTCACGGATATCGCTGCCCGCGTTCGTACGCGGCTCAGGAGTCGGAGATTGCAGCCGACCACCGCCGCCCATGAGCGCGGGCCTGAGGGTGACGGGTGGAGCTGCTTGTCATCCTAGCAGAAGCAAGCCACGGCGGCGGCGCGCATTGCAGTCGGTTCGAGTCCGACATTACCTCCCCCTCCGGCTCCAATCCAACTTAATAATTCAACTTCAAAGTTTCTAACTTAACTAAGGCAGGTGCTTTTTGGCAGAAGAAGTGGAATAGGTAGTTAAACAGATGAGTTTTAGATTAACCAACGGCGTCCATGTTCACCCAACATACGTATTTCTATTTGCTCAAGATGAATAGACGATTTAATCTGAATCAATCAGAAGTCAATCAAAAGGAATTTTATAAATTTCTTTCTTTGAAATAATGGTCGTCCCAGGCGAGGTTTTGTCAAATCTCAACAAATTACAGCATATATGGTGAGACGCGAGCTTATGCCGGGGATTAGGTACGAAAGCGAGGGTAACATTCCTCTAATAGGTTCTTTAACATTTAATAAAGTGATTTAATATGAATTCTCGTTATAGTATACATGCCCGTACTATATGCCCCGCGGCACAATAAGTCGGCGAATATCTTATTGTTTAATTTTATTACATAGGTATTTAATAAGATGGACACAAAATCGGATTGAATTATTTTGTCTAAAATTCGATTTTCAGTAAGACTGACGAAGGTCAAAATCAATCTGGATCTGGAACATTATGCCAAACAATCTTCTGATACGCTGTATCACATAACTTACATTTTCATTTCACTTAACTTGATTTAATACAACATACTCGTACATATTGACAATCACATTATATTAAAATATACATATCTATGAGATGAGGCCTATCTTGCAGGTTAAAACGCACCAGTCAGGAAATTAAGGTAAGTGCCAATAAACGTGCGGAACCTGCGGCACGTGCGAATGGTAGCATGTTGTCATTTTTTTATTTGGCAACCCGGTCACGGCCAAGACTATAAAAGTAACTGTTGATTTCTGAGAACATCTTTCTCTATTAAAAGGTAGTTTAGACGCGCACGCCCTCCTCGCGACTAGCAATCTATTTATCTAACTACCCTCTTTATGGTTTCCTCCACACTGGGTAATATTCGTGGCCGTATTCCCTATATCTTTAACGTAGCTTGATATTGTCAATAAATGTAGAGAAGGTGCTCACGTGACCTAATATCTTGTAAAATCTATTTTCCTATTATTTGAAAATCTGGTACAAACTGCTCTATACTAATCCCAGTCAACATACCTTGCCACAAATATGCTACAATTGATCCCACGTTCAAATAAGATAAGCTTTTCTCTTTGGCATGCTACTTGGTTATGAAAATTAAAGACATCTCAAAATTTATTTGATTCTGCACATTTTTTCCTTGATCAAATAAACGACTTCCCACCGGAAATTGAGAATGTAAGCTAGGACGAGTAAGAATAAAGAGTTTCATTTTGCACATTTTGAACGAAGCTTCTTAATAGATAGACATCTAAATGTAAATCTTCAGTTCATAGGTATTTTACGGTGCCCACTGGCACGAAAAGTGATTTGAAAGTTTTAAGTGTAGCGAGAACTTTAGTGAGAGTACCAAGATGAAAGCCATAAATGGCTATTTCTGTCCCTTTTTAAACAGGACTCGGACCTAGATTTATTGAAATTATGCTTGACTGGATACCATCGACCGGCGTGATTGTGTATATGAATATGAACACACTACTAACTGACATAATACTGGAAGACCGATTGTTAAGATAGATTGACCACTCTGGATACTTACAACTAAAATAAAAATATTAAAAAAAATTAAATTGGGATTTTGGTATTTGGATTATTTTGAGTACTTTTGATAGTGACATTTTAATGATGCTGACTGTACATTACGGTATAAGTGTGTAAAGTTGGTGATTACCGCTGAGGCGATATTGAGCTCCGAGCCGTTACGTGAGGGTCTTAAGAGAATCGTTAATATGTTGAATCGCACACACATATATCATACGGTGTTTCTCAACACTCTTGTTAATAAAATAAGACTAAAATAAATATTTACCCTTGCAGGTTTCAGGTAGTAAGCTTTCCATAACATTAAGGGCTTCACATCAATTACATCATAATTATATTGGACGCCGTATAACATAAATTATTTTCTTCATAATTTTTTTTATTCACACTTTATGAGCAAGTGTGTTGAAAAATATATTAGACCGGGAACACTAGACATACCAAAGACTAGTACTGTGTAAAGGATGATAATGTGGGCACACGTTAATGGAAGTGGAAATTTTTCTGACACGGGGAGCTGTACTAAAAGCTTTCTTCAAAAGTGTAAATCAGCGGGAAAAGTCTACTATCACCTGAATTACGAACACGATGTCGCTCAGTATTCCTTTTTTAATTATATTATTAAACTAATAACTAGTGTTATAAGGAGTAAGTTGTTTATGAACTACCCACTACGGAACATAGACCTCACCTAGAAATTTCTCATAACAGGCGGTCTTAGAATGCCTTCGTCCACAACTCCATGCTTGTTCATTATAGGCAGCTTATGGTACAAGAAGTAACAATAAAATAAACACCTTACAAGGCCTTAATACGTATGTTTTTGATGTCTCATATTTGTGTCAATAAATATTTTCTAAAAATGGTTCAAAGGAAATAAGTAAACGTGATTGCAGATGCTATTTTTACATTATTTTCTGAGTAAAAGATATCACAAAACCAATTTTAGAACCAATAGACATCCATCCATATCGGTCTATAATTGTTTCTTTTTCTGAGTATTTGGAACATTATTATACATAAAAGAAGTAATTTAACCAAATTCTTAATATTTATATTTTATATATATGTTATGGACCAAGTGATATATTGGGCATTATACACAATGCCTGCTCATTATGAATAATGCCCAATATGAGAGGGCAATTTGATAATAGTTGTTTAAATAATTAATTTGACCGGACATTATACATATTACCCATCACCTTTTGGGCAGAGTAATAAATGTGTTATAAATTTACATGTTTAATAACTATTTTTCGGTTTATTCAACAATAATTTGTTTAACCTAAGGTTGATTCAAGGGTATTTCGATTCTAGGGTTCATGTTGACTACGGATCATGAACGGCTATAAAAAAAAGTTACCACGAAGGCTAATTAGCCTTTTAACCTATACCTATTCATGTCGAGACGCGTGGTATCCACCTCGCGTAATTTGACTTGGATCGATTAGGATAAAAGCTTTTTTTAAGGCCACCCATACATGAACCATAGGTGAGTCGTTCTTAAGTCGAAATATTAACGATACGTTACCCTTCTCCTCCCGCACTGCGTCAAAATTAGCTTTAATATCAAATTGCCCAATTATCAAGTAGCAGTATAATAATGACCGGGCAATGTCATTATTAAAAAAAAAAGACGGGTTGCACTCCGGGAGTGCCGACAGAAGTGAAAACTTTTTCTTTCTTTCTTTCTTAGTTATATATAGAGAAAAAGATAAAAAGAACACACCATACCATACCATACCATACCTATAATATAGCGCCAATCATAGAACCTATCACTAATTTTCTGTTAAAAGAAATTAATGAATTACAAAAAGAAAAAATAATCACAAAAAGTAATAAATTACAAAAAGAAAAAATAATCACAAGAAGTAAAAAATTACAAACGAAAAAATAATCACAAAATGTAATAAATTACAAAAAGAAAAAATAATCACAAAAAGTGCCAGAAGCCCAGGTTCGAACCCGGTACTATCTGAAACCATAAGGACTTACAGTCGAAGCAGTTACCGTTAAACCGCGAAGCTCATTAATGCACCATACAAAATAAGCAATCTGTAGCTGTTGTAATGTTGTATGACGTCAGTCGTCGGTTACGGTTCAAAGGTCAACTAATCCTGACGCAATTTTAACACTTTTTTCCCACCCAACCCCGCTAAAGAAGTTTTCACTTCAAAAAGTGTAAAATAATGGAGTTTAGATAGTAAATTAATCACTTTGCCCGATAGAGCTGGGCATTATGAATAATGCCCGGGCATTATTCAGTTGATCCATAACATATATATTTCAAATTAAGTAGTAATACTCATCAACTATTTAGCGTTGTTCCTGATTGCTACAGAAACCTTCTTCTCTTCTCGCGGCTCGGGATTCTACTCTTCCACTTACTCTTTGTCTTACTTTTGGTTAGGTTGGGTTAGATTATACTACTTTTACGGGATTGACTACCATCTGTTCTTCTAACCCTGAGGGGACAGCTTGCACCAGAGAACAAAAAGTAATGCTTTCCAAGAAGATATCATTTGTAACATAAAAAACATAACCCTTCCTGGACAGTCAGGTTAAAAGAACCTAACTTACTAAAGTATTCATGCGTTACAAACTTGACTATTACATATATATGTCGAATGTTTTGTGTTTACCATCATCAATCATGAGGCAAAAGATACTGTATACCGTATTTTATTGAAAATATCGTACCATTACGTCCGTTACAAATATCGCTGAAAAATATTGAATGATTTGTTGCGGATGTTTAGTATTATGTACCTATAGTAAATAAATAAATATTCCACAACATTTCACACAACGCTATCTAGATCCATGGTAAGCATAGCTTAACTAGCTTGTGTTATGGAATCTAGAATGCGGATAAACATACTTAGATACATTTTTTTGTAAATACATACACATATTATACATAGAAAAACCCAGACCAATGCAAATATAAATATTCATGCATACAAATATTTGCACTGAGCGGGAATCGAACCCGCGCCACCTGCGCAGCAGCCGCCTTCACTACCGCTACGCCACGGAGGCTGTCGAAGGTGATGTCGAATAGTGATGTAGGTATATGGTGAAAAGTAGCTGAATAGTATTATAACTTAACTTACTCTTACTCCAGTCGACTCCACTACTTTCACGGTTTTTTATTAGTAGACACACTTGACAAGTAGTGTTAATTAGCTAGTGTTTTATCTTCTTATATATTTTCAAATGTTTATTGTTTTAAAAGTTCATACATGGACAAATAAAACAGCAAATACCATTATTTGTTTTCGTCCTCCTTAGTGCAAATAGAACGTCAGCTGCAGTAGATTTATCATTATATCACTGTTACCGTTACTTTCATTATGATGATAGAATCACTATAATTTAGCTGCAATGCCGTCCATGCCGAAATAAATCAATAACTTAAATAAACATTGGTAATGAGTTACCTATTCATGTGTCCTCGTTTCTACGTTTATGTATCTTAGCACAGGTTGATTGAATAATGTATAAAATATTGGCTACAGAGTATTTCTTCAGTCGAATTTAAAAATTCCTGACTTATTATGTAGGTACCTCTAATCTACCTACATAAAATGTTACTTAAGCAGCAATTGCACAGTTTTGTTCGTGCTGGTCAATAGTGCTACCAGATCTAATAATCTCATAAGAACAAGAAAAAGGGAAGCACAACAATAAACGTGTGACATCCTTTTTGAATATATCATCAAGAGAACCGAATGATGTTTACTAATAAAAAAAAAATAGTACTAACGGCTAGAATATCTCGTTGAATGTTACTAATTAGGAGAGGCAGTTGCGTACGGGGCGTAATTGTTATCAAATGATAGCCGGTCTTTTTTAAACTCTTTCGCTCTTAAGCCAGAAGCGCGTGGGCGAAGTCGGACGGTACCCAGAGGTTTCCAAAACAGAAAAAACGGTGTAAGGACTAAAAACTTCATAAACAATTTTGCAACACTAAATAATAAAACAATCCCCCAAGGTACTTAAATAAAAAGTGCAACTCAAATGTTTGGAATTGTGTTCTCCTCATATGTAGTCTTTGGGGATATGTAATATTACGTGTATATATTAAAATAAAAAGACCTACTTTATGTTTGTTTTAGACGATAAAATAAGCGTCGCAAATGTTAAGTTGAACTTTAAAAGAGTAGATTTAACAGCGAGTTTCGCCTCGCACCACAATTTATTGCCTCACCCAACCGATTCATGTTTGAACATTCGGTTTTATTTTTTAAAAGTGTATTGCTTTACAATTCCTGAATAAAATTGTACAGCGTTGAAAATAGGCTTTTGATTGCTTATTTTTACACAAGTAAGCAATAATTGTTTATTGGCATTCATTATTAATTGTTCTTTATAAGATAAGACATTAACATGTTGTTGAATAAAAAAATGTAAAACTAATAGATTTAGTTATCACGGCAATAGGCTCACCCCCTATTACGTAGGACCGAACAATGGTGGTGGAAAATTTATTAATTAATTAATCACGCTTTTATCCTCAGAGGGTTAGCTTCTGAGGATAAAAGCGTGATTAAATGTATGGATGCTTGTATGAGACACCAATGTGTGAATGGAGCCCACGGGTGCATCAAGCCAGAAAAAAGAAGCGTTGATGACGGACGAGGCTCTGGCGTTGGATTTCCTCTTGGGGTTGAGGATCATAATACGGCAGTCGCCCCGATAAAAGCTAAAGGTAATCAAATAAAATTATAGAATAAGATGAGACAAATTTTACGTAGTATACATAGATTATTTTGAAGGTCTCCAATCGATAAAAGAGTCGGTAATATAAACATCAACGGTGGTTAAATCATTTGATGAACACCAGCGCAATCGCGCTATTCACGCAAACTTCTAATCAAAATTAAGAATCTGCCGACGTCACGCAATTGCTGCCTTTTAAGGGCTTGCAGTAGGCACTACGCTAAATCGGTTACAAGATCGATCAAATATAAGTTGCAACGAATGATTCATATCTACTGTCAAAAATCGATTGAAGCACAATTGAAAATAAATTCCAAGAAACGGGACAATTCAATATTAATCCGCGTACAGACGTCGCGAGGCATGCCCCGTGAATGCTTCGTCTCGTATTACTCAACCTAAGGCATACGACGACGGTATATTTATGCATGAGATCCACACGAAACATGCTCAATCTGAGCACGCACGGCCTCCATGACACATGAGAGTGCAACGCAAATGTCCACACGGAGCGCACGCCTTGCCCTGATGTTGGCAACGATCGAATGACGCGAATGCGTCGTCGGTGCGCAGCTTTAGAAATTTGGAGTGATCTAACTGCAATAATTCGATATCACCATTGACGGTTTGGAGAGGTGAGATGGCAGTTGCTTAAGTCGCTTAAGTAGACGCGGCTGAACTACTAATTCAGCCGCGTCTACTGGAAATAGCGGGCTCCGGTCTCCGAGGTGTACGTCTCGAATCGGAAAGAGCGAGTGATGCGATTTAGTTATAATTGAAAATAGGTATTCATGATTCTATTCATTTAAGCGTGAGTTGATTTTTATGAAGACACTATAATAAAATGTGTAAAATCATTTGAAAGTCGTAAAAGCAGTCTTTATAAACGAACTTAAATCAAAATAGCATGGGACAAATTATATGTTGACGTGGATTATAATATCGTTCTGCGTTTTATTTTTACGAGTATATCTGCAATGTTTTTACGACGGACTTGATTCCTAATACTCATCACTATTTTATGATTCAATTCTCAAAAGCTTTAAATATTTTTGCTACTATGCAGTTTTAAGTGCAAGATAATTTAGCTGTTTTTAGTACCTAAATATATTGTCTGATGATTAGGTACATCTCTTTTCGAGGGTAATAAAAATTAAGAAAACAAGTTTTATCCCATTGACGGTGATCCAAAATAGCTCTTGTCGCAACTTCAGAAACCCATGAGACTGGTTCGATTTAGGTTGAATCCGTATTTTCTTAAAAACATTCACATCATTGACTCGCAAGCACAAGGGAAGAGACTGTTCATTAACATCGCATATTGCATTGCATTAACATTGGTGCTACTATCTATTATTTCCTGTACACGATGCCGATGGCAATTAGTTGTTATGCACGGACCATTTTTAAGCTATCTCTGTCTTGAAGAATTGTATTTACTAATGTTGGCAAATCTCCAAAAGAAATCCCTTAATTTGAAGAGTCTATGTTGATATCGAGCTAGTAGCAATACCTTTTTTTAATATCGAATAATGGGCCGAGTCACATCCAAAACTATGCACTTCGCTACACTATCCAAGTGTATCTAAGCGACAATGACTTTGATCTACTCTCAAATTACGGGGTATCCATCTGATGTACTGCATCCTAAAGCCTAAATGTCCGTACAAGCCATTTAATGTCTCTTTCATAGGTGCTACGGGGTAGCACACATGTAAGAGGTTACATACTGATAATAAAATTCTTATATTCTGAAGCAGGTAGATATCTACATAGCGCTATCTGAACCGAAACTAAGCACAGCTTGTCGTAGGCATGGGTTCTAGAATACGGATAAACACTTTTCATAAATATATACATATTGTACATAGAAACACACAGACTAACGCGTCTTTGACGTACATATCTCTGCCTAAGTCAGTGTCCTCAGAAAGTTATAACCTGGAAGCACATAAACGTCCATCAAAACCAATATACTTAATTTACAGTTTGAGTAAAAAATTGGAAAATTCATAGAGATGAAATTCTATATTTATATTTAATTACTGGCTGATACTAAAATTTAAACAGTCATCAGTTTGAGAAGGTTGATTGTTCATCAAGAAAAAGTTACGCTATTTCGATAATTTTCCAGCATATCTATTCGTATGCAGAGAACTTTACAAAAGCGTAATGCCGTCGTCGATTTGGTATAAAAGTTGTAAGTATAGGAGTCGTTCGTAGGCCGATATCTGGAGCGTCAGCCCACCACTCTCGAGCAATCTGTTTACGTAACAGCCCCGTTATGTTCGGAGAGGGTTCCCGTAGTAGACGTTAAACATATTGCCTCATAAATCGTGAGAATCCCGGCAAGCGCTGTACACCCGTACCGGTGTCGATTTGACTACGTTTCCTTTACGATTTCACCATATTGAGCGATCGAGCTCAACATTTAAATATCACTACATAAATTTACGCGACACATAACCGTTATGCTCTCTCAGCTGTAACAAATATCAAATAGTCAACCCAAACGATCCTATTTTGATCAATTCGTCAAAAATGTTATTTATATCGGGTAACAAGGTTTTTTATTTGATACAGTTAGTCAGTGCGGATCGAGGCCTATGCCCGCGAAGTCTACGTCTAGAGGGCGACATTTATGAGGCACCAAAATTTAACAGGCTATAAATTAAAGCGCGCTTGAATCTAGAAAGTATTCGCCGTGGCTGTTTAAAAGTCACAATTGATGACTTTATATACCTCGAATAATATCTTCTCTAAAGTTACTATTTGATACTTAGTTCTTAAAACGGTTGAAGGCCTATTTCTCTTGAAAGCGATACAGTTTAGATTATATGGGGCCTAAGTAAGATCTTTTGGATCTAAGTCAGCCTCACCTGCGAACCGGTTCACCTGCCTGAAGCTCTAAAGCGAGCTAACCTCGAAATAAGGTAATAAGAACCAAGGGGGCACATCAGAAAGCGAAAACGTAGCAGAACGGACGCCAGATTTAAAATCTGGCAATTTGATTGTCATCATTTTACGGGAGTACAAATTGAAAATTAAAACAGTCAAAATTTTTATAGGGTATTTCTTCATTCAATGAAACGTGACATAAATATCTCGAGGCTAAGGTACACTTTTCACTATAGTTAGAGATTATGAAATTAGTACAAAACTGTAGATTTCAGAGAATTAGATAGCCTGTCGTATTTATCTATTTTCACTAACTAATTTACAATCGATCTGATTGACTTCTTTTTGATTCTGTTTGATCAATGAATAATGTATATTTTATCCTATCTAGGTATTTTTATGAACGTAGTATTAGGCAGGTATATTTTATTATTATAATTAATTCTCAGAGAACAAAAATGGTACCTTTAATGTTTTATCGTTTTCAACGTTTTGAAGTTATGTTGGTTTGTTAATTGCAATGTGTCACGCTACTCCTGTTGCTAACTGTCCTTATCTTCGCAACATTGGTGTGTGAAATAATAATTACTAATTTTCGTTTCAAGATTATTTTATCACTGCCACAATCAATTACAAAATAATAAACCCTTTGATGTTGCCTATTCCTATACTTCAGTAATATTACACGACAAAGGTAAAGTTTAGTAAAACTATCGGTAAAAGTGAAGACTAAACTGCGCAGCAGGAAGTTCATAATTAAAATGTAATTAAGTGTTTTACAAAATATTTTCATCAGAAATGTGGGAAAGGCCGTTACACCTCAAAGTAGGTTAAACTTAGTTTTGTGGGTAAGTTGGTTCAAGATTAGACATCTATACGAACACGCAAGCGCCGACATGCTCGCCGTCGCACGTTACAACTGTTGCAAAATTGCTTTTGTTGTTCGATAAATTAGAAATCCTTTCCGCGCATTCAGGGTCGTAAAAGTTATCTTTAGAGGGTGAGCGCCATATTTCCTGTTCATCTGCTTGCTATTTTCTTACAAACAAATTATGATACCTATAATATAACGGAGAATCAGCTTTTATGTTTACATCAATCTGACTCGTCTTATCTAGATTACAAAATTAAAGTATTATTTGGTACATATTTTTATAAACCGGTAAGCTACTTATGCGGCAATTCTTACAGATACCACTTCTATCGGCCATCGGAGGTGGTTATGTCAGCCTCGAACTGACTTAAACCACACGTTGCGTTGTCTTGAGTCTTCAGATGATGCTGGAATATAAGATTACTTAGGGCATATCCTTTACACTCCGGCTGACCCAGGGCCATCTCCGGTGTTGAGTTGGCTCCCTCGTATGTGGGAACCATGATGTTCCCATCTTGCCCTCGGAAATGTTGGAACGCAGATTATACTTAGTGACAAGTCAAATTGGAAAGTTACCTTAAGATATCTCCATAGATATTGGCGACAAGGTTTTAGACCTCTAATAGAGTTAGAAAATAATCATAAATTTATGATATATATTTTCTTTTTCATTATAAATTTCTGTTTTAATCTAAAACAACATATTTTTCACTCAATTATTTATATAAATTTATTAAGGATTGGACACGATGGACCAGTAGTTATATGGACCTCTAGGTTCATGATTATTTCCTTCAAGTTTATATTATACTTATAAAATACTGAAAAATGTTCTGGAGTATAAGGTATTTCATTACAACTATATTTGCTCCATAATATTAAGCCTATCCAGTTCTTGAAATTCTTAACAAAAAATTGTTAAACATTTATTCGCGTATAAAAGTCCAAAGGTACGCATGATGTTAAGCGAAAACCGATGGTTGGAAACGAAAAGAGTAGATATATATATATATTTATCTTGTAAGGTACGTATATTACAGGTTAAAGTATGAAATTGCCGATTTGTACTGACAAATTGAAATTGGTTTTTTTTTTAATTTAACGTATTTATTTAATCAAAATAATTACCATTATTATCTATACATTGCTGCCATCTAGTAGGAAGGTCATTTATGCCTTTGCGATAGAACTCTGGTGATCTAGATTCGACAAACTGTGTGAAAGCATTTTGTACTGCCTCCTGAGAAGAAAACTTTTTATCACATAGAAAATTGTCCAAATCACAAAAAATGGTAGTCTGTTGGAGCAAGGTCTGGCGAATACGGAGGGTGACGGATAGTTTCTAATTGCAGTTCCTGTAGAGTTAAAACGGTTTCTCGTGCTGTATGAGGTCTCGCGTTATCATGAAGCAATAATGGAAGATCGATTCATGAGTCGGGGCTGTTTCACTGCTAGTTTTGCTATCATTGTTCGGAGTTCGGCACAGTAGACATCTGCCGTTATTGCTTGACCAGATCGTAGAAAGCTATAGTGAATAACACCATGCTGAGACCACCACACAGTTACCATTACCTTTTTATTGGTAAGCTTTGCTTTAGGACACTGTTGTGGCGTTTCACCTGGGGTCAGCCATTGCATTTTTCGCTTACGGTTATCGTAAAGAATCCACTTTTCATCACATGTCACAATTCGATCCAATATTCCTTCATTTCTGTATCGATTCAACAAGGCAACACAAGTTTCAACACGCATTTCTTTCTGCAGATCAGTCAAATCATGAGGTACCCATTTTTCACATTTTTTTATTTTATTGATTTGACGCAAATGAGTCAATATTGTTGGTAAGGTAACGTTAAACCATGCAGCTAATTCCTGGGTAGTTTGGCTCGGATCGGCTTCCACCATGTCTTTCAATTCATTGTTATTCACCTGTGTGGACGGCCTTCCTCGTGGTTCGTTCTTCAAATCAAAGTTTCCATCACGAAAGCGTTTAAACCAAAATCGCACGGTGCGTTCATCAGCAGTCCCCTCTCCAAACGCAACATTGATATTGCGAGCTGTTTCTGCCGCGTTAGTTCCGCGTCGGAACTCGTATTCAAAAATCACTCTAATTTTCGAAGTATCCATCTTTCTTGTCTAAGCTGAATAAAAAAACAACTGAAAGTCGATAATCGAATGCTGCACATTTTTAAATGAAGAACTACATAGGTACCATGTGGAAAAAGTTTCACTCAAAAATCTCAAACCATGAAGGTTCTATGTCAATTCGAAGTACCTATTACAATGAAACGGCAATCTCATACTTTAACCCCTATTATTTATCGTGCAAGTAAAAGCGATCACTGGCCATCGAAACTCGAAAGCTTAGTGTAAATCCGGCTTCGTGGCAAACCCACAGCGAAGAAAATCGCGTTAGGTTTGCTTAGTATATTGTTCTACTAGAATTCGAAAATATAAAAAATAAATACCATAATATATTTACCACATAAACCCTCACCAACAAATAAGAGCGCAAGATACAAAAAGTGCCAATAGATAAATTCATAATTTTGCGAGTTGTTTTGGGTGAATTAGACTAGCTAAATATAAATTATACCTTTTTTCTTATTCCTTTTCGAAACAAATTCCATTACTAATAATGTTTATAAAATATGCAAAGTTATTACAGACTGGAGCCTCTGAATACGGCCCGTTGTGTATTATAACATTAGTCCTTGCAATAAATTTTATAAATTGTCACGTAGCTACGAGTTGGTGCTCCTAGCATTTAAAAATATACCGTACAATAATTATACTCTTAAAAACTGACAATAAATTAATCAATAAAGCTTAGAAATTAACAGGCATAGGGTCAGTGATATATTTCGTACGCATATAAGGAATAAGCCAATATTATATCGCTAAAAAAATATCGCAGCAACCCTTCTCACTTATTTGACTCTTACAAATCGTGACGGATTCTTTTTGTTCTCCAATCAGTACGGAAACCAATAAATTGTTTCCTGACTCCATTTAAATTTATTTTATTTCTAAGGTCCAACGAAGCAATGATTAGATATTTCCAGCATAGGTCCATCTAAATACTCGTAAAACGGCACCTATGGCTATTAACGCCGTAGGTACAGGTGTGGGCATTTGCAGTATGTTGCCATTCATTAGAATAAATAAATAAATATTATAAATAAATAAATATTCTGTAACATTCTACACAATGCTATCAAAAAGCTTGTTAAGCCGCACTTGCCATGGGTCTACCATAGTAAGCATTGCTTATGAAGCTTTTTGTTTTTTGTAACTTAACTCAGTATTGTAACCTTACGAGTACTCAGTTAAATAGAACACTTGTTAGTGATGTTTTACTGCAGTTTTCTAAACAGCTAACGGATGTTTGACACTTTCATTTAATTTGAATATTTATAAAAGTAACAACTACATAAAATTACTTATTTTCATTAACCATTCAATATGTTCATCGCGTACAATTCTGCAGCAATTGGGCCGATTCGTTTAGCTTAATAAATAGTACGGGCCTCTTTCGATACGCACTTGTATTAAACTTTTATATTTATGAGTTCCTTCATTAAGTAACTTAGCAACGTCCCACTGTTCTTTTCCCGTTGGTCTTAGGTTCTTACTACCGTTACAATCAATAGGAACGCGAGTCTTTTTTCATAGATAACTTTAGATGAGCATTGAAATAATAACAGTTTACTATAAATAAGATTAAAAGATTCGTATTTACTTGAAGGGAAATAGGTGGGTATTTTATCTGGAATCGGTTCGCGCCTAGCTCGTCTATGTGAACATTACGAAGGCAATATGTATGTAAAGTCGGTATGCTGCCTCATTGAGATGATTTTCCGGGCCGAGAACATCAATAGAGCGCTTTCGAAGTCGAGTCCTCGTGGCCTAACCTGCGGCGGGATTCCGATCCACTAACATTTTATTTCACTTACCAACTTTCTTGATAGCCAATACCTGCTCATATGTTACGTTTTCTCACAGGATTTTATCTTGGAGGTTTTATCGTTGCCTACTTCAGGCAGGCCTCTGCGTGTATATAATAAAATCGTAACAGAAAATTGAGAAAATAAATCCTTTCTATGTACATAAATGTCTGGATTGGAACAAAACATTTCGACATTTTCCTTAACCAGTTGTGATTTAAAGGCTCTAAAATTTATCTTTTCAATACTTGTCCTTTAAAAGTTAAGCAATCAGAAAATGGACGCTGTTTGTCTCGAAGCTTTCAATACAAACCGTACAGTGAGTCTTAACAATTTCTGGTGGCTGACTGGCTGGTGACGAGGTAAGCCTAGTGAGAACTACAATATTTCAACATTTTAATATACATCCTATTTCCTACTACATAATATATTATTATTATGTATTTATTATCCCATTAATGTTATAAAGGAGATGGAAAATTTTGGGCCAAAATGTAATACACTCGAGAGCAATGAATCCGGGTCACTCAAAGAATCCAAAAAATCTCGGAAAGTAAGAATGCTAGGTTAATTCAATAAATTGTATTTAATAGACAATTTAATACTCCTTAAATGAAAGTTAAAAAAATATGAGTCACCATACATTTTATTTACACAAAATTACATAAAGAAAAAAAACTGCTGATCTCTCCTTAAAACAAAAATAGGAAACATGAAATTTTTGAACTTTATGACGATTTTCTTGAATTTCAATACTTCGTATTACCTCCTCGTGCTTCCATTACTGCGTTTACGCGGTTTGGCATGCTGTACACCAAGTTCCTTATACGATTTTGGGGAATATTCTCCCATTCCTCTGTGAGAGCAATTTTGAGCTCAGGAAGCGTGATTGGGGGAGGGTTTCGTTGTTTTACGCATCTCCCTAGCTCGTCCCAAGCATGCTCGATCGGGTTGATATCCGGGCTGCGCGCTGGCCACTCCATACAAGTAATGTTCATCTCTTGAAGGTAGTCATTCACAATCCTACCTGTATGAGGTCGGGCATTGTCATGCATAAATATAGCATCCTCACCCAAATTGACCATAAATGGACCAACGTGTTCGTTGAGGATTTCTTCCACATATCTTACGCTAGTTAAAGAGCCGTTTTCTATGATCACCAGCTCTGTGCGACTTTCAGAGGAAATTCCGGCCCACACAAGTACAGACCCACCACCGTAGGCTACTTTTTCTTCGATGCATGCTTGCTTGAATCTTTCCCCTGGTCTTCTATACACTCTGTGTCTTCCATCGTGCTTGTAGAGCATAAATTTTGATTCGTCGGAGAACATAACTTTCGACCAATCTTCAATACTCCAATTTACGTGGTTCTGGGCATATCTTAGTCTTGAAATACGATGGCCACGCTCCAGTTTAGGGCCGTTTGCAGGTCTAAGGGGTTTTAAGTTAGATTCAGCAAGCCGACGTCTTACTGTCCATGCACTTGGGTTACTTCCTCCGAGGCGTCGAAACTGATTTGTGAGTTCAGTTCCTGTGAGAAAGCGATTTCGAAGCATGGTGTTCACCAAGTATCGGTCTTCTCGTGCTGTGGTACACCTAGTTCTGCCCGTTCCTGGTCTGCGTAGGTTAGAACCAGTTTCTTCGTAACGTCGGAGAACTCTTTGTACTGTTGACAGCGACACACTGACAGTCCTGGCTGTATCGCGCTGACTCCGGCCGGTTTCCACCAATGTAAGTATTCTGGTGCATTCTTCAAGTGTAAGCGACATGATTTCAGCTTGAATAATGAATATTGAGCACTATCAACCTGGTTTATGTACCAACATAAATGACAGATTACAAACAAAAGCAAAAACAAATCCTGTAATTTCGTAGTTCCCTCTTCGACAGTGTTCCCTTTTCAAATTTGATTTTTTTATGATATAACTTTACAATAACTAAGAAGTTTTAATACTTTCATTTAAGGAGTATTAAATTGTCTATTAAATACAATTTATTGCATTAACCTAGCATTCTTACTTTCCGAGATTTTTTGGATTCTTTGAGTGACCCGGATTCATTGCTCTCGAGTGTAAGTTGACATTTCTCAACGACAAAAAATTGTCATATTTCTTATTTAAAAATACAAAAAATCAGCTTAATCATCAATCAGGGAGCGGAGATAAATGAAAAAGAGAGTTTTAGGTACAGTAACGATTTTATATCGATTAAAAAATTACAAAGAAAAAAAAAGTATTGCATTAAGTAGGTAATTAACTCGTGCAATTTTATGCACTATAAGGTACTTTTTTACAACATAATTTAACAACGGTAATATTAATATAACAAGACTAATTAATCATTAATTGATAAATTAAATTGTTTGTCAATGTTGAACCGATTGAAATAATTTTTATCTATATCTCTATATGGGAATAATTTATAAAATAAAAAAGATTGGCATTGACATTTGACATTGACTGTCGCGAATAGTCTCGCATAATTTTCACTATTTTAATTTCGTTATTCCCGATGTATTTTGAGTACTCTCCTGAATGTTTCTAATTTTCCTTGTACGATAGTTGCTTTCACACTGAATACCGAAGATGTTCACACGTTTGATTTGGAATTGATTTTTTTTTTGGATTTTACGAACCGTCTTGAATGGAATATTGCTGAAACTATTAATCGCTGTGATTGTAGGATAGCAACTAATTAGTGCTATACCCTAGGCCGACGATTCCTGGATGATGAAACAATCTGTCAGTGATTACACCTGCACAATTCGATATCTGGGGGCACGGTAGTGCCCCCGCCAAGACGAGCCAAGCGAAGCGCAAAGGAACTTAGTTATCAGATCTCGTATAAAGCCAAGCCCTAAAGACTGCACGCTCTAAACCTAAGGTGTAGTGTAGAGCTTGTAGGTTTAGAGCGTGCAGTCTTTATATAGAGCTTGGCTTTATACGAGATCTGATAACTTTTTCACAGGGTAAGCTACGTAAAGTAGACTTGGCAACATTTTTACATGAAAATGTTTTTGGTGGGATTTAAATTATAATAGAAGTTGAATAAACTGTGTATCACTTTAATGTGCTTTTTTATTCTGGCTGTCTATTCAATAAAATCTTTCATGTTTTCTTTTAAGACCATGAGTATTCATTCATAATATGGCTTTTAAAACATTCCCCCACTAACTACAATTCCAAATAGTGCTTAAAGAACTTAGTAATCAGATCTTTTTGGAACATAACCTCACTTTTACTAAACGGCCAATAACTCTGATCTCAGATTGTCAAGACCTACAAAATTTTCAGAAAAGGACTGGTAGATCTATATCTATTAATTGATACTATTTTTATCTCTTTACAATTTTGGCCCAGGAATGTACGTAATGATTTCCGTCTCCTTTGAAAGATTGTGAAGATCTCCGGATGTTGGTTATTCAATCGCGCTCTTTAGGCTTAACGGAACTGGCTACAACGGTACAGGCATATATTAAAGTCTGGAAAAACACATAGGCAATTTTTCATCCCGGGTATAGGTACCAAAGGTTTGCGGGAATGGGCATAAAACTTCACACGGGCGAAGCCACGGGCAACAGCTTGTTATAAATGAACACAGGAGGTAAGGATTGAAGATTCAAATATTATATGAATAAGAAGACCCAATACTTCCTGCTTATGTAAAAGGAAGGATTTGTAAAAAAATGTTTTACCGTATTTATCAACTGACAAAATAATTATGTAACCATTAACTAAAAATAGCCATACCAGCCGTCGCAAAACTGTGTAAAAATTGATAACTAAATATGAACACACAAGTATGAATGAAACACAAAAAATACAGCTGACTTGTCGTTTGTAGTTCTCAAGCAAAGGTGAGTAAACTCAGATAAGGGCGGAAGTGAGGGCAACGTTCCCGACGCTCTGATAAAATAACACCTGCCTGTGCTGTTCACTAGCATTGCACACATATCTAATGAAGTAAAAAGAGCTCCAATGTAATAACCAAACAGCTAGGAACTTCTTTTTATGCATTTTGTCGTTTATATTTTTCTATTCTTTGATAAATCACTAATCTTGTTCCACGTAACTTAACCTTAGTAACTTAATAGGTAAACAAAAAAAAGACGGGTTGCACTCTGGGAGTGCCGGCAGAAGTGAAAACATTTTCTTTTTTTCTTTCTTCGTTATATACATAGAAAAAGATAAAAAAGAACATACCATACCATACCTTATAGCGCTAATCATAGAACCTATCACTTATTTTCTGCTAATTTTCTGTCAGAAGAAATTAATAAATTATGAAAAGAAAAAATAAACACAAAAAATAATAAATTACAGAAAGAAAAATAATCATAAAAAGTAATAAATTACAAAAAGAAAAAATAATCACAAAAAGTTTCAGAAGGCCAGATGGTTTGAACCCGATACTATTTGAAACTATAAGGACTTAGAGTCGAAGTGCTTACCGTTTAAGCTACACAGCTATCTATGGTAAATTGCAAAATAGATAGTCTTTACCTAATCTTGTATGACGTCAGTCGTCTGTTACGGTTCAAAGGTCAACTAATCCTGACGCTTCCTTAACATTTTACACCCATCCAACGCCGCTAAAGAAGTTTTCACTTCAAAAAATTAAGCCGTACTAACAAATCTGTTATTCACTTAACCGCCGGCGCGGCCGTTCCTTCAGTGTTATTATATTGTGCTAAATTGACTTTAATGTGTCATAAAACAGTAGGTACGCTATTAACAGTGACAACAATAGTTACGTTTTTAATCATTTCACTTATTTGCTGGTACATTTATAATTCTATAGTGATATAATAAAATATACTTTTTACATGGTTTATACTTCTAAAAAGATCTATGATTGATAGGATTAAGAATATTTTGTGATCAAAATATTCGACCTTTTTGTAATGCGTTGTTGGCATTATTTTGAACCAAAATTGATATTTATGTTTAAGGTTCGCAAATGACAGGAAACACTAAATCAGAATAAAACAAATGTTTAGTCCAATTCATGGTACGGAACCCTTGGTGCGTTCAACTCGCACTTGGCCGGTTTTTTGTATCAGAACATACGAATTAACGGTCTCATCAAAAGCTAGTCCGTAACTTAATAAAGTGTCCAAGCAAACGAAGTAACTAAAATAAATCTTTATTGATAACGAACTGACCCACCTCGGCTTCGCCCATGGCATACGTACACGTGGCTTAGGGGTGCTACGGAGTTGAACGTAACACCCCTAAGCAATTATGCGTCACTCAATTGTTTTGCCTTCGGAACCTCTCCACTAACACTTGAAATTATGATATGGTATTAAAGCTCCTATTGACTTTCAAGTATTATTACAAATCGTTATAATTTAATGAAAAAGTCTAAAAACAACACTTTTCTATACTCCCATAGTATAGAAACGGGTTGTCTTAGTCTTTTTCAGGCAACCATGCAAGGAATATTTTAAAAACAGAATCACCAAAATCGGTTCAGCTGTCCTCGAGATTTGCACTTAGTAACACGTTCACCGATTCAATTTTATGTTATAGATGAAGAAAAGGCTTAGTTTGAGGGATTAGCGAGTATACTAGTAATTAAATGTTATGGCACCTACGTCATCAGTATGTACTTAAATAAAAAGTAGGTATTAACAGATTGTGAGCTCTAATCCCACTAAAAGCTTGTACTATGGATGTGAATACACACTTTATTATTTTCTTCTAAGACGTAAAAGCTACATACGTCATGACTTACGGAATTATCGCCTTTTCATCAGACTAACATCCACCACAAAACCTGGATTTTCTTAGATTTTTTACTTGATCTATAGAGAGCAAAGTATGTACTGTGTTTTAAAACAGAATTTAAAGTTTTACTATAATTTACCATAGTTCTGCTGGATAAAAAGTCTATAATGAAGTCCCAGACGTACTTATTTTACCTGTTGGCATGAACGAGCAATAAACACACTCACGTCCGCATATAATAGTTAACCCAGTACACAATCCAGCCTTAGAGAAAAACAAACATAATAACTCAAATACACATTAATTATTTTTTTAATGCAAATAGAATTAAAATATTGAAAAAACTTTTTTTATAAAACTGAATTCGTCTGAGTTAGTACTCCCCATTTATTTTTGCTGTACTACCTAAGCACGCTCTTACTTATGGACCGTAAATGGTTTCTGCGTTTCGAAGACGAAAATCTGATTTTTTTATTATACTGATATATCCAATTTTAACAAAAAACCGACTTCAAAAACTAAAAAGGCACTGCAAAGTAGAACATAATATACTACATCTAGAATTCAAAAGATAAAACACGCGTGAGGCTTTTTTCCTATAAAGTTTAAACGTTACATGGAAACATTGAAGCTGAACTAAACCATTTTAAAATGAAACTGATTCATAGACGACGCAAATAAATCCGAATAACCGTAACAGCGATTGCAGACCTATTGTAAAATATTGATATGACAGCGACTTTACATTAAATCGCGTTTATTTGTACACCTAGTTTTACTCTCAAAATATATATGAGTTATATTTATATTTTAAAATTTGCAGTTAGCGATTTCTTAAAGATAACCAACATGGGGGCGTACGGATAGATACTATTTTAATCTAATCTACTACACTGTAGGTATTACACAATTACTTATTCTGTGGTATTACAGCGATAATGTAAGAACCATCAGTTACATCCGTCTCACGCTGCGTTCGTATTTTTTCATCGAGAGGAAATGGCGTATAGTACATAAAGGCATTGAATGTAAGGCGCGGCGATTGACTTCGAGGGCCCTCAAAGTGAGCGAGTCGTGTGACTAGGTGCTGAGCTCGCTAACTTTACCTCCACTGAATGCATGCACAAGTCTATCGTTAGTTCTGCTATATCTTTGCAAGAATTGCACTGACATTATTTAGTTTCAATAAATTGCTTTGTGAGTCAGTAAAATATTTGTTGTGACGCATACGATAACATTGGGTGCAGCAATTCAATTTTTTATTCATTTGTAAAAGTATAGTAGTACCAATAATAATTTTAAAAGAATAGTCTTGAAGTGTATTAAATAGGTACTAGGTTATGTTCTTACATAGGGGTAGGTACTTTCCTATATAGTTGAAATAAATAATGTAGAACATTTTGCTAATAAAGTAGAGGATAGCTGACTTGACTAGCAAAGACTACAGTAGGTACTTTCTATGTAAGTAAAATATGTAGTTTGGTAGGTAGGTAGCAGAAATATTGTCTCAGTCAGATAGGTTCTTTGAACGGTAATGATACAACCAGGCAAAACGAAAAGAATTTATAACACTAAGTTTATTCGAATATTATACATTACAATTAAACTACTTTTACCGGATTGAAACGCAATTTTTTACTTTTTAATTTACTTTGTTCTGTGTTACTGTTAAATTTACAGTTAAACACTGTTATCTTCTAGGTATAACTCTGAAGATTAATAATATAACACCAATCGTGATTAGAAACCGAATTCAATTTGTTTAATTTTCTAGTCAGCTTTTTCAGTTTAGAAATTTTATTATCAAGAGAACAACGGCGTTAAACGGTATGAGCACATTATTGCAACACAAATGTAATACCAAAGGAACGATACAAAATTTCACCACATTTTGAAATGACACACAAAGGCTTGGCTCTTAAAAAGACTTGAGACAACTTTGTTGCATGGCTCACAATCGCCCATTGTATTGTTCCAGATCGTCGGTCGTATAGAAAAAGTAAATTATACATCTTGATAACAATCGCATGTTATTCTCAAAACATTAATAAACTATATTTCACATATTTCTATACTGTGTTAGTATAATCTATAACTATTGTATTTCTATTTTACTTCTTGTACATCTACAAAATTATTGAAAATAAAAAGCATAATAATTTTATAATATGAATCAATTACCTATTACGCTTATGAAGTAAATTAAGCTATCAATTAAGCCCACACCGGCCTAAAAATTTGTAAGAACAGGTATAAAATCGAAGGCTGTTTTTCCACTTTCCAGAAAGTCGAAGTTCCGTATCACTGTTCTCTTCTCTCGTGTATAAAACCACACAGAAATATTAATCATGTTTATACTGTATCAATTACCGGCTTATCAAATGGTATAGGAATCGTTTTCCCGTTAGAGTAAATTAGATAATGGTAGTCAGCTTTGGCTGCAAGACATGGCTGTAATTCCAATGTATATTATTAATACGTCAAAGAAATGCATTTACATGAATATAATATAAACAGTCACATAATGTTTTTCGAGAAGGGTTAGGCAGAGGTAAATACACATCCAGAATTCATCAATGCATAATAGTGTTTATCGGAGACTTTTTAACAAAAAATATGTGACATACTGCTATAATGACATATGACATAATAAGTGGAAAATTATTTAAAAATGGTAAAACTATGACTGATAAATTGAAGGTTTATGAAACGATTATATAACAATTTTCAAACAGTACGGTGACTAATGAACGTTTAAATCCTATTACTCAATAGAATACCTAATGTATGACTCAGTTTATCGCACTGCCCAAGTATTACTAAATATAGTTACAGGTCTCTATTGATATTAATCGACACTTATTTTAAGTCATGTAACCTTTGGTAGGTGAAAACCCTTAACTTAAGCTTAATAAAACACGTGTAGCAGCATTTATCTTCTTAAATACGGTTTAAACAGAATTAGAAAACACTTAGGCCAAACTAAAAAATATTGTAAGAATATGAATAAAGATATTTTTCAGGACACACGGGAGCCACAGTGAGGCTGATTGTAAAAACATTAGTAATATATAGATAACTAATACACTTACTTATTATTACTAACATTTTATGATATAATTATTTCAGCATAGTATTGCTAATAAATTAAGTCTTAATTTTTTTTTAAGAATTGTACTTTTTTTTAAATAAAGATTTCAAATCAAAGCTGCGGAGGTAGAACGCCAGATGAAGTTATTATCTCAGTTACTTGTCTAACAATGTCGAACTTGCTGTCAAAGCTACATTTTTTAATGGAAAAGATATAAAAGAGACACGAGAACCCTTCACTTCGCAGTTGACTAGACGCGAATATGTCGTAAGTAGTTCGTTGCCATATAAAACTGTGTCAGATCTCTCACTCTACTGTTTACTGGAAAATACATATCAGAGATGGAAAGTTTTCGAGTTAAGTCCGATCCACGGCGATAGACGCCGAAAGCCTCCTACAGATTACAGAGCCATTTACATATGAAACGTTTCACTGAACGCTTGCACTCGACTTGTACTTTTATCCGTACGTACCTACCCATATTCTACTTATTCTGCTAAATTCGTCTTTATGTAAAACGAATGTGGATACTTAAAAGACCATTCGGAAGATAAGTAGGATCATTTCCTCTGCCATTTTTTGCAGTCGAACTCAATTTATGCCGTCGCGTGGGTACGTGTGTGTTTCGAGGTGTTTCTGCGTTAGTATCTGCGGTATTATCGTGTTGAATAAAATTTGAATTTAGAATTTTTTAAAGTTTATATTATAGGTATTGTGTTTGTCTGTACTTTCTTTTTTAATAAGTTTAAAAACATTAAAAACGGTTGCTGATTCATGCTCCGGCTATAGATAGTATGAATTCTATCGCTTATTGCACCCCGTTGACTTCATAAACAATTCAGAAAATTACAATGTACACAAAACAGTTATTTAGTATTGCAGTTTTTCTACGGTCTGTCTAACACTAAGACTAAGCATTCCTTTCTTTCTATAGCGTTGCACCAGAAGTTAGTAATCGTTCGGTTCAGCGCTAAATGTACTGAGCGAAATCCAAGGAACATACAAAGATATAAGTTAACTATAAACAATGTCAACATAATGTTAAACAAAATGACAGCGGCATTAAAATAAAATTGTAACATGTAGTAACATATGTAAACCGATAATTTATTATATCTAAATAATGAAGGCCATAAAATGTTTCCCGCAAACAACTTTTGTATCCTTTGAGCATGTAACATGAAAAGTTGGTGCTATATTTGATTTCTACCCTAATAAATAAAGAGTCGTTAGTGATTTGTGGTCGAAGGGTTTCGAATTTAATCTTAGAATAATTTTCTAAACATAGATCGGGAGTATTGATGGCATCCCTTGTTAACCTTAAAAACGAAAACTATAAAATAAAATCGGTTTAATGTTTTATTCTGTAGGTACTTGTATTGAACTTTGGCGAATATTTTTAAGTCTAATTATAATGGCTGTTTGTTATTGGAGTGTATTTTTATTTTAATGTAGGAACAAGACATGTATAATTTCGTTGCACGGACTTTTTACCCGACTGCCAAGAAGGGTTATTAAATAAGTAAGTTATTTATTAACACATAAAAAATATTAATCATAGATTCAACTGCTAATGAACTCAAAGCTAAAGTATGAACCTTATTACACTCAAGTAAAAGTAACGCAGCATAACCGGTTATCACCAGAAAAGATGAATTACCAGTATTACCAAACCACGAATATCACACACCATGAAAATTAAAGTAATGAAAAGGGAGGTACGAAATCACTGGAAACCGTAAAATCAACAGAATGATGAATATTCGTCATCTATTCCGATCAAAGTCATAGTCAAAGTCAAAGATATTTATACAATCTAGAACATGATTGTTTCTTATTGACGTCAATAATAAATTCTAATTAACCTAAGTTCACCATCGCTTCCAAGGCGCTGGTAGAAAATAAACTGCGCAACAAACTCCACTGCGCTATTTTTGAAGACGTCAACTTACAATATTTATATCCTTAAGGCTAAATTTGGCTAAAGTCGCGCAGCTGGCTATGGAGCGAGCTATGCTTGGAGTATCTCTGAAAGATAGAATTCGAAACGAGGTGATCCCACAAAGAACCAAAGTTACCGACACAGCTCGCAAAATAAGCAAGCTGAAGTGGCAAAGGGATGGCCACGGCTGTCAAAGGACCAATGGCCGTTGGAGAAGACGAGTCCTAGAGTGAAGACCGCAAGAATTCAAACGAAGGGTAGGACGCCACCTAGCCTGATGGACCGATGACCTGAAAAACTGGATGCGGAAGGCAGTGGACTGCAGTGGGCTAATTGATTGTAGGGTAAATTTGGATGAATCTCCATGTGTCTCGTGTCTGAATTAACAAAGGTATATAAAAATATATGAAAAAAACTAACCTAAGTTAAAATATGACAAAATATGCCGTAACTAATGCATTTTAGGAGGTGCCTGCACTATGCTCATGCCAGACGTTTTTGTCTTTAAGATAATCAAATATGATCTATAGTATGTTTTTTTACATGAAGTGGTCTTTATGAAGGTTTTAAGGACGGGGAAGGTTTAGGACCAATTCAGGTAATTTAATATAAAGCGTAAACATCCCCCTTTAAAAGAATGGCTAACTTTGCTAAGCCGATTACATGGAATTAGCAGTTTATTTTAGATTTCTGTCTGTAATGTCACTTACTTTTGTGAAATGAGATATATTTTTCCTGACATAAATAATGTTTTCAAACATATATCGGGAAGCTAAAGTTAAGCTCTCTTGCCTTTTCTGCAGTCAAGAATAGGTTGTTTGCCGAAAACCAAATTTATTTAATAAGGTATTTAGTATGAGTAAATAAAATATGAACCGACTTGCTCTAGACGAATTTTTTGGTTTCGGTTTCTAGGTATTGAGAATGATGGAACGTACGAAAAATTAAAATCAATCGTCGCGTAAGAGTTTTTGACATCAATCAAAACCACCTCAGTTAATCCATTTAATATCAATTTGTTATTTTTCTTACGTCAAGTTATTCAGTCAGTGGCTGCAATGGCAAGATGTTTTTTGCCTTGCTACTAATTGCTGATAAGTTAATAAGTATAAAATTGTCTCAAACAGCACCTACATTAAGTATTAACAAGACATTGAACGCACCGTACACCTGCCAAGTGCGGTGGTTATGTCTGTTGGTCCACCAAACCGCTTGTTGGATCTTATGAGGCTATCATGTTTAGTGCTTTATAATTACAGGCTAGGAGAATGAAATGTAATGGTTTAGGGCTTATAATAAAGTTGATATCTGCTGATATTACATGTACTCTGCCTGATATAACTTAGAATTTTATTCCATAACTAACTAATGCCCGTGACTCCACGTGGATATCGATTATCGCTCCTTTTAGCCAAATCTTCGATTCCGCTCGATTAATTTCAATCAAATAGATATTAACTTATACAGGATTAATATATTAAAATTTAAAGCTACTAAAATACATGTGACCACATCCGGTGTAACCTGGTCGAAGCGTCAGGCAATCAAAGGTATGTAAGTATAGGTAATTCCCGTTCTCTTAATTATATATCATGGAACGCAAGGGTTTCAAAGTTAGTTTACTAATATAATTAAATTAAAAAATACCTATGGGTTAATATTATGTACTGGCTGGCTAGCATGGACTTTTTTCCATTTTTTTATAAAGAATATTAGCGACCAAAATCATTAATATTCCCTCTAACCCTTCCAACTAAGCCAAATTGCTTGTGTTAGGAGTGGGTTCACGTCAATAGTGTAATGGCTAGATTTCGAACCAAAAATATACTATTCATTTGCATTTAAATCCACTTCCTACCACACGTAATACGTGTATATAATATGACAAACAAAGCTTCATTATAAAGCCGTTGTGTTGGTCACAATAAAATACCCCCCTGATTACCCAACTGACTAGGTGAAAGACGAAGGAACACCGTTTATGTAATGTTCTGGAGGTAGTAAACACAATCAGCCGTGTCCAATTCCCAGCCGTCAGCTATCAAAGTTATCACAGTTGTCGGAGCACGAAGAAGTGTGTAACAGTGTCCCCACCTTAAAATATTTACCACTAAATTTCGGGTGTTAACAATAAAATTCTTGCGACGATTTTGTGAGAACTAAATTAAACTAGGTATCTTCAATGAATTTTACCATAGTTTATTTTGTATTATTATACCAAAGCATCAACGTTTATACTTCAGTGTAATAATATAGTAAGGTAGAAGAAGAATTAGGCCCGTATTCTAGAATGCCAACTGAACCCCGATTTATCTGGAAAAAGATTGTATAGACATTGTCAATTTTGACAGGTTGCCTGGAAGATTGTCGATACAATTTTTCCTCTAAGGAATCGCGATTCAGCTGAGTGACATTCTTGAATATGGGCCTTAGAGAGGCAGGGTCTAGTCTTTGAGGTCGGTCTACATGATACTCAGTTACAACCAGTTAAAAATAAGTCAGGAACGATATTAAGGGTATCCTTCATTTCAATCAATTGCCAGAGGAAATAGGGAGGACTGCTGTAGGTACTTATATTTTCCTTTATTTACTCGATACGACCCAGTTTTTCTAGGAATCCAGAACTACTGCAATTTCACATCTTTCATTCCATTTTTCAGGAAATCTCTTAAATTTATTACTATGTTTTATAGCTATAATATTTAGATATTTTTAAAGATAATTTCATTTATTACAAGTTCTATGTAGTATTAGAATTCGACACCAATTTTTCAGGGAAATTTGTTACTTGAAGCGGGCAATACTTGTGTGTAACTCCGAGGGGAGTGTTGCTAGGGTGCGAGAAACGTGCGTCGGTTCGACTGGCCGTCCCCCCAGCTCCCCACTATGGTTTCCCTCCCCCCGCGTACAAATCACACTGCTTCAACTTTGAGACTTTTCTCTACATACGTTCCCAATTTTAGTAGTAATGCTCATGATCTACACATTATTCTCATACATATTTCTAAAAGTTCCGAGAAAATCTTTCTCGTATAAAAAAGTAATTGAAAAAAGGTCTGTAATATTACTATATTTGAGGAGTAAGATTTATTTACTGTTATATTGTTTTACCAATATAGAACTAATATTTAATAAAATCTGTTGGTTATTATTGTACATTAGCTACATTAAGATGTTATTTAAAATAAAAATATCGGTATAATTTTAATCTTTACTATACTAAAACCAAACCGTATGTATTGACTATAAATCTTTACGAATGAGCCCAAACTATGCAAGATTTATTTGATATTGCCATTTTTTAAAGTTATTTTATTTGATTTTCAGGTATGTATCATTGTATAGTCATCAGGTCCATATTGTAATGGTAATCGGTTTTCTCCTTTGGGTAATTGCAAAAACAATAGAACCCGTTCCATTGTTATCACCTCCGGGCCTTGTTACCCGAGGGTAGCTAAAGCTCACTAGAGAGTTTTTGTGCTGTTAGTGAGAAGACTGAAGGCTATTCTTGCTTTGTCTTCTACACTGAAAGAGTGTAGAAGACAAAGCACAGATCCAGAGAGTGAGTCCCTTAGTGTGGCACACGTCCATAGGCCATGGTAACCATTTTCCATCAGGTGGGCCATGAGCTTGTCTGTTTTGTAATAAATTATATACTGCACTATGGGTATCAAATTAAAAAGCTTATCAAGAGTATTTCAAAATGGTATACCATCACAATTTTTTTTTAAACATCTATGTATACAAGTCAGGCGCGGATTGTGATTTGTGAAGTTAGTGATGAATGTACACGAAAATATATAAAATCGTCACAGAAATCGTGTAAATATACATGGATATTGAATTATAAAAGCGAAAAAAATCAAATAAAACAAATGTAATTTTCCAATTTAAATAACTTTAGCCACCGCGCAGCAAGCACGAGTACAATGCTGAGACTAAAATATATACATAATGTGTTTTGAATGTCCCAGCTGCGCCAGGAGGTGTGGAGCAGCCAAGCGGTAAGACTTATCATGGAGGACTGACTAGAGTGATATCTCGTACCAGCTAACGCAGTTGAACTCCGGTTACGGGTGTTTGGCGGATTACCTATGTCGAATCCAGAAGGAGCCAATGCCCAAGTGGCATCATTGTAATGCGAGTGAGGACTCAGAGCTGCACACGCTCACCAAGAGTGCGGCGTGAGAAGCTCCGAGGCTGCCCTGAGCCCATGAGACATCATCAATGATTTCCGTCCTCCATAAGCGTGGGCCTGGGGGTGACATGTAGAGATAGGCCGAGGCAACGCCACGATACGAACGTCCCCTATCCGGGGCAACATGGGGACACCAAGGTCCCACACCCGAGGACGTCATTTTGTGATAACTCTAGGTGGGTCAATCGGGGTATGAGGGATATGCCAATGGCAATCTTACCCTCGGCAACTAATGATCCAAGACGGCGTGAGATTTTAGTCGGTTCGAGTCCAACATAGCCTCCTCCACTGGTTCCGGTTTTGTAGTTATACTAGTTGAAATTTATTTTGCGGCTCCAGCTACCAATAACAACTGCCATTGATGTTCGTATGGCAACAGGAACCGGCGGTTAACGTGATCTTTGAAGCACGACCAGACCAATGCAAATGGACGGGGCTCTTGCTCAACGAACGATGAAACTTCGGAGCGCATATCGAAATCTGGCTCCCACTTGAAGGGCACAGCTAACGCTCTGGTAAGGCAGTTGCCCAATATGAGGGGTCGAATGACTCCTGCAAGAGACTAAGCGGGAATTCTGCGATCTATATCCCTATATGGATCCTGGAGCCGAAAGCCCTTTCGGTACTATATCTACCGAACGGCGGCACTGGCGCGGGGACATAAATTCAAACCTGGAGAAATCCGGACAGTGAGGTCCCAACTCCACAGGGACATGGTAGTAGAGTGGGAGCTACGACTTGGGTGACCACGTGCAGGGCACGCTGTAATAATGGCCATTTATAATGCTCTAGAAGGAGACGGTGAATCAACAGCAATCTCACCTACGGCAAAGGAAGACCCACAGACGGTATGTATTTTAGACAGTTCTAGTCTTGGAGTTTGAGCCCCGCACTTGTAGGCGTGTATCTTGTATGTATGTAATCTTGAAGTATTCCTGATATCTTCTGAATAACTGTACGAATTTCAATGATTGATATCTCATACGAAAGATATTCTTCTCCCAAGTGTTCTAGGTATATGGTGATTTTTTCTTTCAACATTAGTCCGGTTTTTTGTTTTTAATAAGTTATTCCGAGTCAGTTGGGATCCGTTTCCAGTTTAACTACGAATGGCCCAAATTTTGGCATTTTCCGTGAAGCGACTGATAATTGTATTGAAAGTTCTTTTTTCTTAAATAATATGTATTGTATAAGTTTTTACTGGTATTAATTGATCGGAATTTGATAGATTTATTTCCAAAGTTTTTTTTCGGCCCTGCAATATATTGTGTGCGTTCGCGCAGCGGAATGTTGTTGAATTAAAGATTTTAATTATGCAGATATTTAGTGTATGACGTCGTGTAATTGTGTATGGTAAAAAAAAATTGTGCATGCAGCCATTGTGGAGAAATTCACTAAAAACTGATTCCGCTGGGCGAACTTTGTCCTGGCGGAACTTTTTTCTAATCCATGGACTTAGAAGAAAAGAAATGTGTCCAAAAATTAGTGTGTATCTGTGTGTAATTGTGTATGTATGAATAAAATTAGTGCATGCATAAACTTCGGAGAAATTCAAGTTTCCGCTACGCGAACGTTTGGCCATTAGCTAGTTTTCATATAAAGCTCTTTTATAGAGCGCTGTAGATTTTTACATAGGTTGTTTTGAATTTGTTTAAATTTGTTTAAAGAATAGATTTAGAAGAAATCGTAGGGTTTAAAAGATAAAAATATAAACGTGAAATACGCTCATTAGGTCTTAGTTCGTGAAGTAGCCACTTTGGAGTCTAGATTTTCACGTTTATACAAACCTTGTAAGTGTCTGCAACATGTTGCCAAGTATCAATGATGGTTCGTTAGTAATTAATGAGTTATAGGACAATTTACCATGAATAGACCACTGTTTGCAAAGCAGTCAAATATCAAGACGTTCTAAAGTAATTGCATAGTAAAATGTATTCCAATAATTAGTGTATTAATTCAACTACTCACATGCAAAATTTCATCTCATTAAATTCAGTAATTAAAGAGAAACAATTAAAATACTGACAAAGCATCGAAAACCTACATAACCCGACCAAATTCGGATGGCTACAAAAAAGCGACCGTGCCATATTTCTAAGTAACGTTCTTAACCTTCCAGTATAGTATTTATTAATATGGTACAGTTGCGTACACAAGCGTTAGGAAAAAATAAAACAATTGCATTTCTAGAAAGAAAAATATTTTTTTAATAATACCGCCCCTATCTGCGGTAACAATAAATCTTCAATTAACAAGGTCTAATGAAACATCAGCTTCTCACTATCACTCACTCAATATACCTACCACATAATTATTTTAAGCTTCACTGTTACACTATAACATTAATAACACACTGTCAATATTATTATTACGGAGAATTGGCGATACATAGCAAAACAACAGCGCATACGCACATTGTCCTTGAGTGCAAATTTGTGAATGGGGATAAAACAAAACCAGCAGGGCTAACATGCGCGCAACGAGATAGCTATCTCGAGGAATTTTGCCGTTTTATGTTGATATGTCGACTGTTGGTAGCATGAAGGGCTAACATGCGCGCCACGAGATAGCTATCTCGAGGCATTTTGCCGTTTTATGTCGATATCGACTGTTGGTAACTTGGCAAATTTCATGGCCATCTGTCAGATGTCGACATAACTCGACTTTGAGAAATCATCTCTACTTAGTGTCGGCAAATTGTAACATACGTGCCCTTATTTACTCGAATTTTGACATTTAAAATGTTTTGTCTCTCGTCCTTCATTTGGTCGACGAGAAGTTATCTCGAGTAAACTTTTCTTGTGCTCGGTTCATTTTGGATCAAAATTTAGTACCTTTGTGCGACTGCAAGCAATTTTCGACCTTAATGACATTTCCTTTGTTACGTGTGTTTTCGCGTTAATTGATGACGCTGATCACGAATATAAGAAAAAAAATTCGATAGCATGTCATGTCAATAAGGTCGAAAATTGTTTGCACTATTTTTTCTCTTTTTTAAATTAAAATGTTTTGTCTACCGTCTTTCATTTGGTCGATGAGAAGTTATCTCGTGTAAACATTTTTGTGCTCGGTTCATTTTGGACTAAAACATCGACTGCAAGCCATTTTCGACCTTAATGACATTTCCTTTGTTACGTGTCTTTTCGCATTAATTGATGACGCTGATCACGAATATAAGAAAAAAAATTCGATAGCATGTCATGTCAATAAGGTCGAAAATTTTTTCTCTTTTTTTTCATACCTAGCATCCCTAACTAGTCTGTGCTTTCGAGCAAATGGCCGTATCGGGCCGATTTTATCGGATAAATGTTTAAAAAATGTGTATGCCATAGACAACAATTGAAAAAGTTTGACGCGACAAAATATGTCGGCGTTACTTCGCTCGAGAAGACTCGAGATGATATCTCATCTCGATTCGAGATATTTGACGACGCGCGCATGTTAGCCCTGCAGGTTCAAGTTCAACAGCAAACGAATACGCGCAGGCCGTGGCTTATGTGAGTTATGAAAACATATTGCGCTCTCTTTTCTTCAAGGATGGAAGTACCGTTTCAAGAGGGAAGCCGCCTCTATCGCTCGTTGCGCGCAGCGCGTTGTCTGTTTTTTCACACTAGCATAATATTTTTGATCAATTCCTAACTACAATACTTAGACTATTTAATCAAAGGACTAGCCTTAAGTTTACCGCTTCGAACAAAATAATTCTGAATATTTTGGTGGGGTGCGCGGGAACACGCCCACATACATAAGTCCAGTACAACGGTAATATCATATATAAAAAAGCTATAAAGTAGCTACGTAAATAGTACTTACTGTCATAGTCAAATACATTTCAAACCAAAAAATCATGTGTAGAAAAATAAATGACATATATATATTTTATTTTTTTTAACACATTTTACTATGCAATTACTTTAGAACGTCTTGATATTTGACTGCTTTGCAAACAGTAGTCTACTCATGGTAAATTATATCAAAACAATTGTGTTATCACCTATACCAATTAAATACCGGTATTATACTGTAAATTTTAGAATGTTACCTAGATATTTTGAACGGCCGCTTTTTTATATCTATCCGAATTTGGTCGGGTTATGTAAGTTTTCGATGCTTTGTAAGTATTTTAATTGTTCCTCTTTAATTAATGAATTTAATGAGATGAAATTTTACATGCAAGTAGTTGAATTAATACACTAATTATTGGAACACATTTTACTATGCAATTACTTTAGAACGTCTTGATATTTGACTGCTTTGCAAACAGTAGTCTACTCATGGTAAATTATCCTATAACTCATTAATTACTAACGAACCATCATTGATACTTGGCAACATGTTGCAGACACTTACAAGGTTTGTATAAACGTGAAAATCTAGACCCCAAAGTGGCTACTTCACGAACTAAGACCTAATGAGCGTATTTCACGTTTATATTTTTATCTTTTAAACCCTACGATTTCTTCTAAATCTATTCTTTAAACAAATTTAAACAAATTCAAAACAACCTATGTAAAAATCTACAGCTCTCTATATAAGAGCTTTATATGAAAACTAGCTAATGGCCAAACGTTCGCGTAGCGGAAACTTGAATTTCTCCGAAGTTTATGCATGCACTAATTTTATTCATACATACACAATTACACACAAATACACACTTTGCCACGGCGGCGGCGCGCATCGTAGGACGATGCGCGCCTCCCCACACCGGGGTTGAGTCGGGGACGGCGTGGTCCCCACCTCCCGAGGAGGGCCAGACCGAAAGGGATGGCCCTGGGTCAGCCGGGGTGCGAGGGATATGTCGCAAGACAACCTCACCTTCGGCCTAGCACCACGACCCACAGACGGCGTGCGGTTTAGTCGGTTCGAGTCCGACATAACCTACCCCTCCGGCTCCGGAGGGGCGGGTATCCGTGGGGATTTCCCGCACGTTAAAAAAAAAAAAAAAAAAAAAACAAATACACACTAATTTTTGGACACATTTCTTTTCTTCTAAGTCCGTGGATTAGAAAAAAGTTCCGCCAGGACAACGTTCGCCCAGCGGAATCAGTTTTTAGCGAATTTCTCCACAATGGCTGCATGCACAATTTTTTTTTACCATACACAATTACACGACGTCATACACTAAATATCTGCATAGTTAAAATCTTTAAATTCAACAACATTCCGCTGCGCGAACGCACACCAATATATTTCGCTGACATTTTCGTGTATCGTGCCTTAAACTCATGGTAGAGTTGCAGAACTCTACAGCCCACTGACGATACCGAAGTTATATTTTGTAGTTAGAACCATTCATTGTCCCTTTGCAGTTCCATCCAAATATAAATATTTGCTACGTATCTGTGGATTCACTCATAATTGATACGTGGATACATAATTCCTAATTTTCAATTTCGACACAATATTCAGAGTTATGTACATAATTTTATCACCATGTAATATGTACGAGCATGTCTCGCTGACCGTTTACCTTTCTAATATTGGATGATTCGTCTATCATACATAAATGTCTAGCGATTTGAGTGAAACATATTGAATGTATTTATAAATTATTATATGGTTATAAAATTATACCTTATCTGTAGAATAAGATCTCAAATGGAATAATTGCAAAGTAGGTCTTTATGCATAAACAAATAAATAGATCATCATCATCATCATATCAGCCATACACAGTCTACTGCTGAACATAGGCCTCTCCCATAGACTTCCAGAATGACCGATCTAAGGCAGCCCGCATCCAGCGCTTCCTGGCGACCTTGATAAGGTTGTCCTTCCACCAGGGCCCTGTTTCTGCTATTATTTTTTCATGGCAAAATCACTCCGGTACCACAGACACTGTAATCAATGTCATTTAACTTTAGACTTTACTTTTATACTGTTAAAGTCTAAAATTTAATGGCAATCTTGTTGAGTGAATGAAAAATGTTATAAACTCTTTCTCTTTTCATTTTGGACTTTATCAGTCAGCAATAAAGTCGAAAATTTAATGACATGGAATGCAATGTCAGCGGTATCACAGTGGTTTTGTTATTTCATAAAATTAGCAGAATCTGGGGCCTGGCCGTTGGGCGTCCTACAGTTGCAGTTGCAGTTGCAAATAAAGAGATAGGCCACAGATTACCTAATAGTTAGAGATAGACACTTTATGCTATTTTTTTTACTTTTGATACTTGACTGTCAAGTCAAAAAAGTTAGTTTTTATTAGATGTCAAAACGGTAAGTTCATTATAAACTCCTATGAAATATTCAAAGTACAGAGCCATTTATCAAAAAAAGAATTGAACCTACATGAAATAAAGAAGTAAATATTAATTTACCGCTGAGTTTTGTCAAATAATTACTCAACCCTTAACTGGACAATGAAACGGGGTCTATTGTTCTTGCAATTTCGAATAGACGTCGAATTAATTACCCCATACTAAATAACTCAGTCAGTAATAAGGCTTTGCAAGTTATTGAAGATTTTAAACGTACTTTTTACCAAAATCGCAATGGTACTACTTTAGTAGGTATTACCACAGTGTTACTACTACATACAGTGGAGAAACGCCCTTGATGTCGGACGATGCTGCCGCTCTCGTAAGTACACGCTATTCGTCGCAAATGTGCAAGGGTTGTCAGAAAAGAAAGAAAGGGAAATAAATGTTATTATTATGCAATCATTTATTTGAAATACATTTACATGTGTTGTACTGCAAGATACTTTCGTGACACTTTATTTTTAGACGGTTTTATTATACACGATAAATCTAATAATTGATGGATAGGTACTTATGTAAATCAGCATACGTTTACATTCGGAAATGCGGCGATTGTCAACGAGAGAAAATAGTTGTAGGTAGGTATTGAATAATTATTGATTTTTAATACCTAACTATTATTTGCATAAAAGAATTTAAAACTCTTTCAAAGTTGATGTTTATTTAACTACATTATTCGCAACTTCTGTCGATAGATTCTAGACGTTACTTTGAAATTATTATAGAAATAAACTTACACCGCGTCACGGGAAAATCTATGAAATCGTATGTTTTTATTGGCACTTGATGTCGAAAGACACCCGTATACGGAACAATAGTGCACCATTATGATATGAAATGAAAATAATTCTTAATAATGTCACGCAAGCGATACCTATACGTGGCTACGGTAGCCCTCAGCGAACTTTCCCGCAAAAGACGCGATTTGGCGAACAGCGCGTCCGCGCCCCCCGACGCGTCGCAAGTTCCCCTCCGTTGCTCTGTGTAAGTACATTCGTCGCACTACTGTATGTAGTAGTAATACTGTGGTATTACTTTATGTGACTTCACACGCCAGTTCTATATCTACGTTCCATCTGTGTTATTCTTTCATTCTGAGCCTGAAAACACATTGCCATAATAATTAAACCATGCCTTTATATCCCCCAAGAAGTGGAAGGTATTAATATACGTTACCTATACACTAACTAGTTTTTTTTTTGATCTCATGTATTACTTAGTACTTACACAAATCTAATAAGAATTCGGCCGACCCATTCAATCTAATCTACCTTACAATCGCACGTGACTATAATATAGGTAGGTAGGTAGGTACTTGACTTGAATGCAAAAATTGTGTAGGTATCTATGCCACGTATTAAGTGTAACATATCGGTCGAATGGTGGTGTACAAGTCATAATATATAGGTTTCTTATTACCTACTAAGTAGGTAATTGTCAATCAGTAGGTAGCTCAACTAAACTTGTCGTAACAAGTCGAATAGTGACGCAACTGTTTGGCCTAGTTAAAAATATTCTTTATTTCGATGATAAATGTACAGCGCTTATAGCGACTAAGGTCACAGCTTAGCTACTTCAGTCAGTGGGCTGCTCCCCGAGTGGCAGTGGCCTGCTCACCGTCCTTACAGAAGCGGGCCCATGACAGCAGCGTGACGTGAGGGATTCTAAGAAGCGGGATGACACCCGAACCAGTCTGTTGGTAATCCTATGACATCCTTCCGAGGGCTTACCCAGGGCTCCTAACCGTAGGCGGTACGAGAGCCCGGCATAGCTACCAGAAGGATTTTCTATCACAGTAAAAAAAAATGCTACTTCAGCTAGGGCCAGTCGATAGTTAACTTAATTTTTCAGTACCTAGGTACCAGATAATTAGTTTGTTTTCTACCTTTATTGTACTTATAAAAACGCAGCTCACTTGATAGTAAGCGGTTACCAATGCCTACAGAAGCCTGCTCTATAGTCGTTAAAATTTCATGTTACTGGTCCTTCATAAAGGAGTTCTAGTACCTACCTACAATAATGATTCGCTGAGAATTTAAATAAATAATTACTGTAGGAAATTCTTCACTGCTATTTTGAAGACCCACAGTAAGTATAGTTTTACTAGCTTGTGTTAGGTATGTGTTTTAAAATGCGGAAGTTTTGTGGAAAACGCGAAATGTGATCATGTCCTTCTTTCTATAAGCTATTTACTGAGCTGAAAGGTTGACGTTGTGCATTTTATGGCGATACAAACTCTTTACAGGTCCCTACCTCTATTGATTGGGTCATGTTATCAGCTACTTGCTTGTTCAATTTTGTCATTTGCGATGAGTCTGCTCGTTTAGATAAACGTACTTGTAATGACTGACGTACAGGCACATACATAGTACGATCTAATACGAGGTAATATAATACGAGGAGGTTTTTTTTACGTGCAGGAAATACCCCACGGATAGGAGCCGGAGGGGGAGGTTATGTCGGACTCGAACCGACTAAACCGCACGCCGTCTGTGGGTCGTTGTGCTAGGCAGGTGAGGTTGTCTCGCGACATATACCTCGTACCCAGGATGACCCTGGGCCATTTCTCTCGGTCTGGCCCTCCTCGGGAGGAGGGACCACGCGATCCCCGACTGGATCAGGTATGAGGGGGAAAACGAGTAGGTACCAAATATTGAAATATATAAAAAATACGAATCTTAACATAATATTTATATTTGTGTACCCGACCGACCATTCATTTTGGTTCTTCACAAATTTAACAATAGATACTATCATTGTCAAAATTTATCTATTATTGTCAAAATTGTTGTTGGAACCGAGATATTCGAGAATGACTTAAATCATAAGCAAACTCAACGTTCAACTATCCCTATAGCAGTATTAGGGTCAGCCTCTGCTTTGACCTGTTGCGCTGAATTACCTGTGTTAAACGCTTGCAATTTGACCTCAGTAAAACTAAAGGAATACCTATCAAGTAAACTTCAACGTCATATTTATTACTCACTCTAATAAAGGGGAAGTTCTAATACTGTTGAGTAACGAATCGTATAAGGTTTCGTCATAGATCGATTCGATTAAATACCTCACTGTATAGTATATCTATATAGGTAGAATCACAGATGTCCGTGGGTAGAATCAATATTACAGGGTGAATTTTTCAAGCGGGTTTGGATGACCAAATCTGAAACTATAAAGAATAGTTAAAAATGCTCAAGAGGATCTTAGATCTGGGCACCTGGGTATATAAATGTCGCCGCCAAATAGCTTAATCAGCCGTTCAATTAACCGCCTAGGCTCTTTACTGTACGGCGCCGTTTAATGGTGTTCAGCCATTTGATTAAAAGGCTAGGCAAATAGGTTGGGTCGATGACGTTTAATTACTTGCCTACTCATTTAATCAAACCGCTAGAAAAATGAATAATATGATAATTAATCATAAACGTTACGGCTGAATATCATTCAGGCCGTTGATTGAATGGCGCTGTTTAGTTAACAGCCTAGGCAGTTAGTTGAACGGCTGATTTAGCTAGTTGGCGGCAGCATATACGTATTGTAGTATCATGGCCATAGATTATTATGTATCATGGCTCTTCCTGGGGTTACTAATTATTTGTTTTCTACAAGGAATTTCAATAATATTGTGTTCAAGGCGGATTTAATAATATTGTACCTAATGCTTCCTTGTTATGTAGAAAGATAGGTAACGTAAGGAAAGAAAAGTACTATTTACACTGTTAATCAATGGCACTTGATGGAACTTGTTATACATATTGAACACGCAGGTATACTTTTCCACAATCGTTTTTATTGATCCTGACTGGCTGAGCCTAACATAGTCAAATTAAACCTTTGAGGGTGCCGTAAACCGGTCAGGTTCAATAATACCTAAAATGTTGTGGAAAATTATAAGTGCGTATTCAATATGAAAAAAAATATTTTGTTTTAGTCTTCGAGTATTTTTCGCTAGTTACGGATTTAGCCATCCACGCCCATTTGGAAAATTCAACCCGTATACCTATATTGACTCCATATACCGACTACCATGTAGTGGTAATTTATAAAAATGCCTTGCGGTTTCTCCCAACACATTTAGTTTAATTCGTGGTCTTCCCAGTCTTTCGTTCAGATCCTAATAGTCTTTACTTGATATTAAGTAATATTAATGGTTCTTCTTCATCCTAGCGGTAATCCTGATCGCATTTAAAGATTTCACCTCGGAGTACACAAATATTTGTACAGATCATGAATCGAACCCGCAAATAATCTCAATTAATAGCCTAATAAGCAAAATATTATTGTCAAGAAAAGCTTGTTTAGCGTCGTAGAAGATGAAAGATATTTGTGTGCCAAAATTGGTGCTATATAAGAGATACTCAAAATCAAAACCGTACGAAGGAGTATAAGCTAAAAAGCGGACCTTGGATTCAAGTGAGAGCCACGGATGTGATCAGGAATAATGCGAAGTCGATGAAGATGATTTCTAGGCCAACATTTTACGATTTATTTTACTTGTGTAATGGATGAACTACAAAACTCTAATAGTTTCGTGACCTACCTCAATTTAAATTATACCTAGGAAAAGTTAGATAACCCTTATCCATAATCCATTTAGAATCCTAATCAGTTACTATAAATTTAGAAAAAATATTTATGTTTTAAAAATTGTTAGAAATGAAATGACTGAGAAGAAAAGAAATTAGTTTAAAATTTTCTTTCTATTAAATTTCGAGACTAAACACACCTAAGAACAATTAGATATGAAAACATTAAGAAGTAAATAGCTTTCTGTGAACAAATATTTTATTATTAAAACGATTTGATGTAATTTTCTGTAATTTTCTTGTACTTGTTATACAACACAGTCAAATTTCGTGTAAACGACAGCGTTAGTAATTTCATTCATAAATAATAAGCAGTAGCTAGAGTGCGACGAGTTGTATACGAATGCCTAAGTTAAATGTGTCCTTATTAGAATTTCATTAATTCTGAATTGCTATATTATTGCCCTGTTCTGTGATCCAACCACTTTCCAGACGAACAAGTTACCTACAGGTAGTATGGGTAAGCTTTATAGCACACCAATATTTATGAGCGCCCGCTTTGCCATTGCGCTCCATCCGGGCAGAACCTCATTAATCTAGACGTTGACTCATTGCCCCTGATAGCAACTGCACCTAACCCTTCAGATGTTTCCGTTCAAACTTTAGAGACGGTTTTATTACAAAATAGAAGTTCTTAATTTAGTTAAACTACTCTATTGGATTACAATAGAGCAATACCTACTTTTACTCGTGTGTCTAACTCTTATATGCCTAGTTAATGATTGATGCTAGCTAGCTATGTATTACAAAAGTAGATTAGAAACAATACAAAAAAATGGATTACCTGCATTACATTGAAAAATTACATCATAACAATATCTAAACAATAATCAGTTAATAATAATATATATTCCGATATATTAATTCTGCCGGGCATCCTGTGACGGCAACTTTTTAATGACCGATCATTTTTAGTTAGACATATTAGAACTTTCTACACGTATTGTTTTTTTCAACAACCGTAAAAGTAATTGAATGAAATTTTGAAGCATTTACTATGCTAACTTTTCAAATCGATTAAGATAGGAAAAAGTGAATGCCCAGGTGGGACTCGAACCCACGATCTTTACCTTACCGGGGGAATTTACTTTTTCCTATCTTAATCGATTTGAACCGTCAAAGTAATTTATATTAGACTAGCTGACCCGGCGAACTTCGCACCGCCAATATTTTTCCGTCCGCGTGGCGTCAGATCCCGTTCCCACTGCACCCTCTACTATTTTAAACATGTATTATATATATCAACATTCCTCCAACTATAGAGTGATTCACACTCTATCTATAAAAAAAAACTGCATCAAAATCCGTTGCGTATTTTTAAAGATTTAAGCATACAAAGGGATATAGGGACAGAGAAAGCGACTTTGTTTAACACTATGTAGTGAAGAGCGATTTATAATAAGCGACGCCAGCCAGGGCCAAATTCCGATACCTTCGATACATTGCGAATGATGGGGAACAATAACACCCACTGTGCTGGTATTTATAGTATACCTCCCACGCGTTGTGCCTCCAATCTGTGAGTAGGTGCCCAAGCCTAATGACATCACAATTTATCTTACATACACGCGTGTGCAACCATCAATTTGCAGTGCCACAGGATCACTATAATCCTGTTATATACCCTAGGACCCAAATGTAACTAATGATTGTACTAGGGGGACATAATAAAACAACCATTATGACTATATCGTTCTCTTTTATTCTACTATACTACGTTAGTTCCAAAGGCTATTATAGACAGGAAAGAACTAACAAGAAAACCTGTCCGCCTTCTAACCATGATCTTACAATCACACTGGTATCGAACCAGCTTGTACGATATAACATTATCTTCGAGGCTTGTAGCCAATACACAATAAATCACATCAAGTAATATTATAAACATTACACTGTTGAATTGCATCAATACGGTGAGGTAGTTTTACTACACAATAACACACTTTGCATATCATACCCCAGAAGGGTATGGTTCAGCTGCAATACAATAATCGTAATATCTCTATCCACAGATATTACTACGTTATAACAACAATTATCAACTGACAATTATAAATCAAATACAGCTCACATAACAAGTATTATTTTCACGATATTGTCAATAATTCACAGTACAATAATATTACACAATAAACATTAACAGAGTTATATCGTACCTTAAGCTTCGATGTCTCGGGATCAACTGAGTCCCTACTCAATATCGTCTGCCCCTTTTATAGGACTCGCTTTGTCGCAATGCATCGAATGATTTTCACCTACCCACTTAAACTAGATCGACAAATCAGTACAGTAATTATTATTATACATAGATTTTAATTAATAACTATCACGTGCGTCACCGTATTTGTATGAATTTTTATTTTATTTTATATGAGCAGGCTACTGCTACGGAATCTACACATATAAATTTAAATTGAAGTATCTGTTTGTCATATTGAAATAACCGTTTTTAATACATGCATATGAATATAATACGGTACTACATACATACATACATATAATCACTCCTTTATTCCCGGAGGGTTAGGCAGAGGTGAAATAACACCCACATTTCACCAATCTGTATTCGGTCCCACGTAATAGGGGGTGAGCCTATTGCCGCATTCCGGGCAATTGTTGACTCGAGCCATGCATCTGAGGCTGAGTCTGGGCTGTACATATCTGTCTGATGTTGAAGTTAAGCAGCCCTATCCCTTAGTCGCCTTGTACGACACCACATGGGAAAAGAAGGGGTGGCCCAAATTCTACTCTGCCGGGAACCACCATATAATTTTTTTTACAATTTTTGTGTATGTTTGTTCCTGGCTCTCTGAAATGGCACGAACGATTTTGACGGAACTTTTATTGGCAGGTAGCTGATGTGATAAGGAATAACAGGCTACTTTTGTTTTAGAAAAATGTATAGCTCAATAGCGTTGACTCAACACTAAACGATAACCGACATCCACGCGGGCGGAGCCGCGGGCAACAGCTAGTATAAAATATAGACCCGCACCTATTGTGCATATAGTTGGAGCCCTTAAAAGGCCGACTAATCTAACTACAGAACTTCGATATCGCCAATTGATTGTGTAGTTCCGATGGCAGTCGCTGCACAGAAAATATGGAAGTTCAGGCGCATCTTAGTTGAACAGAAAAGTCGACCACAACTCAGTTGGGAAAAGTCTCAGAGGACGATGATAATTATGATGACTATTGTGCATAGCATTTCTTTTTATTTACAGTCAACAGACCCTCATAATAATGAACATAACCTCTCCTGTATACTATATAGGTAGGTACCTAGTGATGGTTCTTACCAATTGGCATTTAGCACAACGTTGGATAAAAAAGTTGTTACGCAAACTATTTAAAAAAAGACGTAAGAATTCTATTAAATGACAGCAATAATGATCCTAATCCTAACTAAGCTGCAATTGGTTAAGATATCCAAGTTTTAATGTTAATGCGAAATTAATTTTTAATGAAAATTTAATGGCGCATTAACATGGCAAGAAAAATGATTGTATAAAGAAAAAATGAAAAATAGATATGGAGAATAAATAGAAAAATGAAAAAATTTGGGCCGAAATATAATAAGTTGAGTTATGGTTTAAAAAAATGACATATTTTTTTATTTAAAAATATAAAAAATCAGCTGAATTCTCAATCTGGGAGCGTATATTAATAAAAAAGAGAATTTTAGTTACAGTGACGTATTAATTAATCGATTAAAAATTACAAAGAAAAATAGTTTTGCATTAAGTAGGCAATTAACTCATGCTATTTTTATATGCATTATAATTTACTTTTTTACAACATAATTTAACAACGGGAATATTACTATATCAAAACGAATTAATCATTAATTGATAAATCATATTGTTAATCGATTCTAAATCGATTGAAATAATTTTTATCTAGATACAATATATAATAATATAATAATAATAATGAACCTTTTATTTCATGCAAAAGTACGACTACATACATATTAATGTTATTTACACGTAGTTTAATTAAATTTAAAAAAATGCTTAGGTTAGGTAATGATATAAAAGAAGTTTGATTGCATGAACCCTTCTTCAAGTGAAGGTGAAGGCCTCCTCTAAAGAATACCATTTTTCTCTCTCTTGGGCTATTTGCGGCCAACAGGGACCAGCTATTTTTTCCAACTCGTCTGCCCATCTCGTGTAAGGTCTGCCTTGGAGACGTTTGCCGATTGGACCCTTCCACGTTGTTACCCTGTTGGTCCATCTCTCGTCCTGTAGCCTCGCTACGTGCCCAGCCCACTTCCATTTTAGTTTTTTAGCGTAGGTTAGAGCATCCGTGGCTTTGGTAGTTTCTCTAATTTTTTTGTGACGTATTTTTTGCGTCTTTTTTATGTTGAGCATGCTTCGTTCTATTCCGCGCTGGCAGGTAGTGATTTTGCTTTTTATTTTGGATGTGAATTTCCAAGTTTGACATGCGTAGGTTAGGCAAGGTAGAAGGCATGACGTCATGACTTTTGTTTTGATATTTATTGGCATGTTGCTTTTGAATATCTCTTTTAAGGACCAGTACTTGTTCCAAGTATTTTGTACTCTTCGTTCTACTTCTAGTTCGTGTTGTTTTCTGTTGAAACCAATTTGTTTTCCCAGGTAAATGTATTTTTCTGTATATTTCAGAGTTTCATTGTCCACTGATATTTTTCTCTGTAAACTATTTGTCATGACCATAGTTTTTGAAAGGTTCATTTCTAGCCCTACCCCTTTACTAGTTGTATTTAGTGAATCAATCATGTTTTGTAATTGTGTGCCAGATTCTGATAGCAGAACTAAGTCATCTGCGAAGCGTAAGTGGGATAAATACTTGCCATTGATGTTTATTCCTGACTTATCCCAGTTGAGATTTTTTATTATTGACTCTAGAACAGCAATAAACAATTTTGGAGATAGCGGGTCGCCCTGTTTCACGCCTCTTCCGATGGAGAACAAGGGTCCACTGGATTCCAATCTTATTTTTGCTGTACTATCTTTATAAATGTTTTTGATTATTTCTATGTACTCTTGGTCCACTTTTTGAGCTTGCAAGCTCAAAAGATACAATATATAATAAATAATATATATATACTAGCTGTCGCCCGCGGCTCCGCCCGCGTGGATGTCGGTTATCGCGAATCGGGGTATGAAAAATAGATGTTGGCCGATTCTCAGACCTACCCGATATGCCCACAAAATTTCATGATAATCGGTCAAGCCGTTTCGGAGGAGTATGGCAACGAAAACTGTGACACGAGAATTTTATATATTAGATACAATTAAATAAAAAATAAAAGAGATTTTTCTCAGCAGATTGACATTGACATTTGACATTGACTGTTGCGTTGCGAAAAGGGTCGCACATTTCACGATTTCGTGATTCCCGATGCATTTTGAGTGTTCTCCTGATCGTTTCTTATTTTTAACAACCGCGTTGTTTATTTGTGTTCCGACTCTGCCAAGCTTGTTCACACTGGAGACCGAAGATGTTCATACGTTTGTAACGTTTGATTTGGAATTGTTTTTTGGATTTTACGACTGTTTTGGTTGGAATATTGCTGAAACTATGGATCGCTGTGTGAATTGTGGGATGGCAACTTATCAGTGCTATACCCTAGGCTGACGAATCCTGGATGATGAAACAATTCTGTCAGTGATTCGGCAGTGGCTTGCACCTTCTTTGAGAGCAATACAACCTGGCCACTTAGGGGTCGAGTATAATCCCGACATACAAGTCGTAAAACTTACCTACTATGTTATTTTAGTCGGTAGAAGAAGGGAGGCTATTCTTAGATACCTACTATTGTAACTGCATTGTTAGCAAGAGAACTGTAGGCTGCTGCGCCCATATCACGAATGTACCTAAAAGGTACCTTAGCTGACTAGGTATCAAGATATTGTCCCTCCTGCACAATTATTAGACCATATTTTAATTATAATACAAGTTGTATAAACTGTGTATCACTATAATGTCCTTTTTTATTCTGGCTGTCCATTCGATAAAATCTTTCCTGTTATCTTTTAAGGCCATAAGTACTTAAAATATGGCTTTTAAAACATTCTTCACTATATATAATACCAAATGCTTAAAGAACTTAGTAATTAGATCTTTTTGGAATATAACCTCACTTTTACTAAACCGCTAATAACTTTGATCTCAGATAGTCAAAACCTACGAAATTTATAAAAGGGGCTGGTAAATCTATATCTGTTAATTGATAGCATTTTTATCACGTTACATTCTTGGCCCAGGAATGTATGCTATGGTTTCCGCCTCCTTAAATAAAACTTTCTATCAACAACATACAACAATACAATCCCAAAATGAAATTAAAGTATTTTGTGCAAAATGGCAGTAAACAATATTACAGTACAATCTACGTCGTTACTTCTATTGGGAGCACAGTGATAAACGGATTGCGAGCACTAAAGCACGAAACAAAAGTAGAACTTTTTTATTTATCACGAATCCCGGATCCGTATCGACGGTAAAAAGGAAAAACACTTTAAGCGAAATTTTTTGAATTGTACAGGAGAGACAATCAACGTTAAATTTTTTCCAAAAAAATTCATAAGAATATCTAATTTGAAGTTAGAAAAAACAACGAAAAAACAGTTTCTTCATTTTTAAAGTACTTTCTCCCATTAAACTTAAAAAAATCCCTAAGCAATATAACAGAAGTTATGTGTCGCTTCAGTTTTTTTCATTAAATACTGCGCAAGGAAAAACGCATTAACCACAACACCAGTGTCTTGACAAATGCAAGGAAAAACACCTTAAGTAACAAGCAATGGGTGATCTAGCTTGGAGGAAAAACAACTGAAGCGCCATGCAGCCTAAGATACAAGGATGTGGAAAAACAAGTTTTCCAACAAAACCATAAAATATTAAGTAAAGGAAATACCCAATAACCACTAGTAAATTATAATTAAATTTTGAATTTTTAACTGTAATCCCTCCTACGCTACTAATATAAGGATAAAATAAATAAAATAGAATCTTTATTGTTTTAAAACCTTACCGGTTTACAGTATTGCACAAATAAAACCCATTTTAGGGACAAAACACGAATTTTCTTTTTAAAAATAGTTAAAAAGAGAAAAAAGCTTCATAAATATTGTAGAGCAATTAGTACTATATTTATATCCAGTTTTAACTCGCTGCGAAATCATTGTAAAAAATAGTAACCCCGACGGTGAGGGGGAAGGCTTTCGTGTCGCCAACAGCCGACCGAACCACGGAATCGGAATCGTGGTACATGTCTCGGATGGTGTCCGCAATACCTACCAGATCACCGCGCGAGGAACATAGTCGAAGGCCTTCTGCATGTCTAGGAATAGGCAGTGCAGGGGCGTGTTGTTCGCCCTATATTTCCCCGCGACAATCCTTAAAGCGAAAATCGGGTCCATGGTCCAGAGCCCGGGACAAAACCCATACTGACACTCCGAGAGTACACTCTCCTGTCGGATACGGGTGTCGATTATCCGCTCATAGAGCTTCATGGTGTGGGACATTATCTTAATACCACGGTAGCTGCCACACTCCTGCATCGATCCCTTGCCCGTGAAGACTGGCGTTATGATACTCAGCCCCCACTGGTGCAGGATCTTACCGGTGGGGAGAACGCGGTTATAAAGATTAGTCAGGATCTCCACACTACGGGCACTCATTGCCTTTCAAGCCTCGATGGGGACATTGTCGGGTCCGATAGCTTTCCGGTCCTTCATGCGTCGAATGGCAGTCTGGACTTCCGCAGGCGTTATCCGTGGCATTAGTCCTTGATTTGGAGGGAGGTCTGGTGGCTGCACCTCTTTATAAAGCTTATTCAGCAGTTCGTGGAAGTATGAACGCCATCTCTCCTTCACCGCGACTTCCTAGTATAACAAATTGCCCCCAGGGTCTTTAATGCAGCGACACTTGGATATAGACTGCGCTGCTTTAGTCCTGGAACGCGCCAACTTATACATGAGCTTTTGCCCCTCAGACGATTCCAACTTGTGGTACAGAGGTTGCAAATGGTCTCGTTTGACCCTGGCTATGGCTCTCTTAGTGGCGCGTTTACCATCTTTGTACGCGTCGCGGTCTTCGGGAGATTTAGACGCTTTCCACTTTTTAAAGAGGGCTTTCTTCGCCCTGATCTCCCTCTGGACTGTGTCAGTCCACCACCAAGTGTCTTTGTTACACTTTCGTCCACCCTTAGACATGCCGAGCACGGCCTTAAAAATAGCTGCTTGCAACTTGGCCCAGCAATCTTGTACTGATTCGTCTTCAGCATCGACGCACTTGTCACCGATAGCGGAGACGAAACTCTGGGACTTGGCTTCATCAAGCAGCCATCACCTGATTCTGCGTTGGCCCCGCTCAACACGCTTGCGTTTGGGTTGCACACAGAGGTCCATGACAAGGAGACGATGTTGCGTAGTGAGACTCTCCCCGAGTATGACCTTGCAGTTTTCTACCTTGCTGATGCTGCGCCTCCTGCTGAGTGGGAAATCGATCCGGGTAGCGTGCCCCCCGTGCTCGTAGGTGATAAGGTGTTCGGATTTCCTTTAGAAATATGTGTTCACGCTGGCAAGGTCGATAGCCGCACACGTTCTAAGAACTACCGTAACCAAAACCACCCACGTCACGTGTCACTTCCTTGTATAGGTTACGTAACTTCCACAAAAGAGTCAAAAATATATTGCATATGGCGACATGAATGGTTTTGAATAGTTAACTTAAGTACACAATTTTAAAAACAATGTTTACTTTAAGCGACAATCGTCTTTACTTAGGTAATCGACGAAATGAAATGAAGCGACGTTATGGGAATAAAAGACGATGTCGGTTAATTAAAAAGTTTCTATAAAAAATTTGATGGTGTTACTTTAACCGTCACTATCGATTATTTCTGCAATTGCATAAAATACTGAAATCCATAATATGTCATAATGATCGCGAAGGCAAAACATATTAACTCCATCTTACAGAAACAATGAAAGCAAGGAAAAACGAATCTAGCGACTAGGCACTAGTGATATAAGAGAGAGCCAAAACACCTATAGTGCTTTACACCGCATTTCCTATGACGGAGAAAACCTATTTAAGTGGCGTAGGATATCCAAAACAGAAAAAGAAAAACACATCAAATAACAATCTTACTATGGAGTTGGTACTTTAAGCGGTAATTTGACCAAATTCGCAACAATTTTATTTTGTGTCACTTCATTTAGCGTCTGAAAAAAATAAGCCTAAAAGTGCCATTACTTGAAGCGACACCAAAGTGATCAGATCGCTACTAAACCAAGACCAATCGACGCGGAAAAAATCGCTGATTCCAAATATGTATATAACTCATTTTCGACAAAAGTGTCGCTTAAAGTGTTTTTCATTTTTACCGTCGGTATCATCATGATTAATCTCAGCTACTTGGTTGTCAATCTTATTGTACCCAGTTGAGAAATCAGTTTAATAAATTTAACAAAAGCAATGTATTGATGTAATTACACTTTAAACTATTAGACTGCCATGATGTTGGTATGCAGCCCCAAATATTGCAAAAGACCAATTGAAGTACCTATGAAAGAAGAAATATAATAACGTAAACCGAGTTCTATCGCTTATTCTTCTCATACGGAATCTTTATACGCTTTTCTACATTTGGCAGTGAAACGTTTTATGGTTAAAGTTTTGTGCGACCCCGTAACACGATGACAAAAACGCTCATAATAGCTATATTAAACTTAATTCAACAAACGGCTAGTTTCTCTCCAAAGTACTATTTTATGTAAATTTTATTTGAATAATTAGATATAAGAATTTCTGGAACCTGAATTAAATAACGAATATTTACGACTTTAGAATATTTTCACCAGCTATAGGTATTCACGCTGAAAAAGCCATTACAACATCGGTTGATATTCAAATCAACTTCATGAATTGCAAAGGTCAATTAACCAAGATTCAATTTGAAGTCAAAATCGACAAATGGAAACGCAATTAAATATTTCTTTATAAAGGCATTTCTATGCAGCATATAGCTCTAACTAAAGATTTATTTCTGCCTTTACAACAATTGAGTAAAAGTGAAACGCAGTTGAATGAATGGGATATTCACTTGTGGTATTCAGTTTTAGTCTTCTCTCCTATAAATAGTCGTACCTATTTCCCTGAAAATAGTCATATTTCTCTTAAATACCCTTTTAGTTTTAGAATTAAAACTACAGTCACAAGCCATAAGCAGGTCTTCTGTCACTTAAGAATATATGAACCGTTATTTGTAATTATTGCACAAAAATACGTTGCATTCACAACTAAAAGTAAAATACAAAAACACACCAGTAATCGGCAATTGATGCAGTTGAAACCTCTCATGAAATTTTCATTGAATAAAAAAATAAAAATGCTGTGTCAAATGTACAATGAAATTAATTTCGATGCCGATTTATCCGAGTCCGCATGTTTTTAACGTATGGAGTGGCGAACAGGCTCATATTTTAGCAGCCGCTACTCCATTAGTGACGCGGGAACCCCAACCAATATGGCCGGGCGAATCTGCAGTGACAGGGGCATTCACCCCGCGTGCAACCAACCCCTCGTTTTTGTTATAAAATCAATATATTTGGAGCAGGGTTTCCTAGTTGCAACAATACCGACATACATGTATAGAGGGTGTCTCTGGAATTAGACCGCGTCACATTTCGAATATTTATCCACATTTTTATAAAACTTTCGAAATCTTATCCAAAATTATTTATACTTTTCGATGATGAAAATATAGAAGCATAAGAGTGGATCTTGTTTTGTATTTTGCTACGTACCACTACATATTATTTGTGTGTTATAAAAGCCTAGGAACACCAACGGTAACTTTCTAAAGAATCAGAGTCGTATTATAGAACTGTTAAGTAAAAAAATGATAAAGTATGAATATTTCGAAAATTGCTTCTTTTCGATAGTTAAATTTTCACACTAAGTGTACAATTATTAAGGTAAACTAAAACTGACACGTACATTTTTATTCATCGTAGTGACAAGTTAGTTCCAGATTGTAAAGTAGAACAAGTCAAAAAAATCTAGATTATAGAAACTCACCATCACCCTTTTTAATTGCCATTGCTGCGATAGAGTTCACAAAATAAATGATTAAGTAGGTAAAGCACTGCAATCAAAATATAATTTCACTCGTGTATTACAATATTAGGTTAATTCAATAATAACATGTGCTGGAAAGTTTTAGCCCTCACTATTAATATTAATAGTTTCATATAAAGTGGCAAAGGCTGTACGTGACAAATGGTATTAAAAGTCAAGACTAAAACCACAAATAATGAAATATTATGGCTTATTAAAGAAGGAAAAGCTATGAAATTGATTTAAGTACTTACTATATAAGCATAAATACGAAAATGTAACAATACTGCTCCTGCCAAGAGCAACCAACCAATTTCTTTTTTATTCCAATTATTTTAAACAATTATTTACTGTTTAACAACCCCCATGTATAAGGTGACTTAGCGCAACGCAAGTTTTTTTAAGATAATAAAATAATTGCAAAAACACCGGTTAAGTGGGAATGGACCTAGCGCACAAACACAAAAAGGGGTAGATAGGCAAAAAACGGGTAGATTTTGGAGTAACATAGGCCGAAAGAGAATCTAAACACCACGCGGGTCAAACCGAGCTTGACTTTTGACTAAAATGTAGAATTTGTGAATTTGTAAAATGTATTTTTTTTTTAAGTTATAGTGCATAGATCAAAAATATTGGCTTTACATGAGATCTAACCACTTTTTCATATATTTTGAGTAAGGTGTAGTGTAGAGCTTGTAGATTGAGAGCGTGCAGTCTTTAGAGCTTGGCTTTATATGAGATCTGATAGCTTTTTCACAGAGTAAGCTACGTAAATTCGTCTTGGCAACATTTTTACATGAAAATGTTTTTGGTAGGATACATATTAACAGTTTTCGGAATTTCCCCTTTACTTGTGCTATAAGATCTTCCTTCATGCCAAATTTCATAATTCTAGCAAAACGGGAACTATTCTATATGTTTTGATTCAATTTCATTTGATTAAATCTACACAAACGGCTATATCTTTTGATGGCATATCAGACAAAAGTCTGACTCTTTTACTGGTCCAAGGCATTACTTGCCACACCTGCCTCCACATATTCCAAAAAATGTCTTGATAGACGTGATCGTATTCCTCTATCGTTCTATATCTCAAAAGGAAAAACGGAGCCCTTTGTTTAGTTTTTTATTCCTTTTGATGTTTAAAACCCTAAAGATATGTTAAAGAAGTTGGACGACTAGTGGTAAGAGTTTATTATATGTCAATATGCAAATGATAACTATGATAAATGATAACCCTTGCCTTCATAATGTTATTGTACAATAATATTAAAGAAAATATCATTATAGATTATGACAACGTGTGTACATATGCGTATCTACTCACGTTGTATATGTACTCACGTTGTCATAATCTATGTAAGCTTATATAAGATCATAAAATTATATTTGTGCTAAGTTTCTAGTGGCCTACGACACAGAAAGCGTGGTTCAATTAAAATGTAACTGTAGTACATTATATAGAAGATAAATTTTGTATAGTAAATGAAGCGAAGCGTCGCGTCGGCTGGCCATTACCAAACAGTATTCAAATGAAGTGGTCACATGGAGTTCGGTCGGTCCGTAATGAAGTCAGTTGGGATCATGTGCGGCCACTTGTCACACAGCGTAATCTTTCACTCCAAGTTCACTTAAAGCGCCACCAGAGCGTATCGATATGCTGCCTTTCTCTGTTTTGTATCTTATTTCATTTGACGTATGTTATTCATTACAAGAAAAGTTACTAGAGAGTGAACACAATAATTATTTTAAAAAGAGGTTATTAACGAACTTAACAACTGTTGCAGCAAACAAATATACCATTCGCGACCAAAGGCCGACAGTTGATACATCTTTACTGTTTCTGAAAAGAGTTAATCTCGGTTGCTCAATGCTCATATAGTAAGTTTAATACCAAAAAAATATAAACCACTAGTCCAGTTACTCAGTTCATCGTACTCGCTGCACATAAGCACAGATTGCTTTTTTTTGGGACGGCACCTCAAAACGAAAAATGAAACCTTTATATTAGGTTCACTTTCTTTTCCATGTATCTATTTTTCTGTTGGTTTGTATATTAATCTGCTTATAAAAATCATGGCACAAGAACGCTTGGAGGTTTCAAGTTGTAATGATAATCAGTTATGGCGACGACAAAATCGAACTGTTAAGTCAACCTAATCAAAGGATACAGCCTTATGCAGCATTCAATTATTATTTGGAGTAGACGATCGCATGGGTATCAAAACAAATGTATAGAGTATTACCTGTTAGATTCAAATTCTGAAAGCAAGGTCTAATTGGTAACTCCAATTTTCCAACAAAAACGTTAACTGGTCTTTTTTACATAATCTTATTGGGGCATACCACAAGAGATATAGAAACCACTTTACTAGGTGGTAGCATTGTAAAATATATCACTTTAAATTAATAAGAAATGTTTACGCATATTTGCACATCTAGTTACATCGTCATTAGGCCATTGTGTTTGAATGGACGAGGTGATTGGCTCAAGTTAGTTATATTGGTGTTAATCATAAGTTTAATTAAAAGTTTTGGCACATAATACAATCTCAAAAATAAGCTTAGATTATCTACCCTGATAAACATAGGCTATCTCGATAAATACTCTACAAGACGATGGACGCGACCGCAAGAAATGATCCGTAACAAGACAAAAACTGACCAAACGTTTTAGAATTTATAAAGGAAGTTCTGGGAGACATTGGTTTTTATAACAGAAGTTCTATAACAGCGTGACCACTGCGTGACTGAACAGCGAAGTAAAAACTCGGCGTGACAATCGTAGCCCCGTGTTTCAACGTTCCATTAAAGAAGGATTGCGTCTCTTGGTCGTTTGCTTTACAAACGTAGAACCTTAATCGCGAACGTTTTATAGCGTTCTCTGACAATATCGTGATAATGGTTCCCTTATAGTTTAATGTTCTTCTACTTTAGAAATCTAGAGCATAGCGTTATCAAACTTTAAATTGAGCCGGGGAGAAATATTTGACAATACATAAAAATACACCTGTTATTCCAGAATTATTTGTATGAAGAAGTGAAAGGTTTAGGCGTATCGAGTGGGAAGATGTTCTCTCTAAAATATGTAGGTGTATATTGTTCTCTTATGTGAACTATGCCTATTGTCAGTCACCTTTATCTACCGGCTGCCGTTCGACCCTGGCCCCGAACATGTTTATTCTCTTTCTCGATCTGTACTATATTATAACTTAATGGAACAATATATTATATTAAAGACAGAATTTATTTAAATAAATATACCTAGTTATTAACATCTACTAAATCTCTAGAGTTCTTGCTTGTCATACACATGTTTTGAAAACCTGGACGTTTAATGTGTAAAAAGGCTCTTTACACTAGGTTAACCTTACAAGGTTCGATATAATCTAGAAAAAAATACTACTCTAGTACTTAATAACCACAAATAATCAAATTGTCTAAACAATTTGTAATCGATATTGGCACAAAACGTTTCTGAATAAAAATAAAATAGACACCTAATACAAGCAAATTATTGCACTTCGATGTTGATATAAATATGTGCCATCTAATCTACTACAGAAGTCAATATTTAAGAATACCTTAAGGCCAAACTGGTCAGGTTCAAAAATAAAAAAATATGGAAAAGCACATGTGCCTTATTCAATATGTGTGACAAGCTCCACCAAGCGCTGTCAATATCCAGAACTAACCGGCGTGGAATTCTGTTCAGGTTGAGGTGTACGGCTTAACGCTTTTTTAAATTTTTCTCTGCGTAAGAAATATCCTCATACTGCAAGGAATATTCTAAAAAAATAATTAGCGAAATCAGTCCAGCCGTTAGCGACTGATGGCGTGAACAAGGGAAATAGGGATTCACAGAAGTATTGAATTCTTGAAGTGTTCTTATTTTTATCTAATAAGAATATTGATTTTTATCAGACAAAAACAAGAACACGACTGTCTATAATATACGTATAATATTCGATGCGTATGAAAGTATCGATGGTATGTAATTAAATCAATTCAGTAAAAGATAAACAAAGCATATTGTAGATTTAAATTAATGAAACACCTGCATTGGTGTTTTATTTCGAAATTAAGACATCCATAAGAGGTGAATTGGTAATTAAATTTAATTAATAAATTGAGTTTATTTATTTCTCAAATGTCAAATAAATTGCTTACTACGCAAATTTGATTAAATTAATGAAAAACATGAATTGTATTATTTATGACCTCAAAAAATTATTCTTAATTCCTAACGAACACAAATTTACACTAGATTTCTACAGAAAAATCGATTCTGAGTAAATTTGTATTACTATTATGGCAACACTACTTCATGAGGCAATAAATCCCTCAAAGGCCAAAAGGGTAAAAAACTTCCATCGTTAATTTATCCCGATCTAAGAAACGGATAATGTATATATATGTTACTGTTAGAGTGCGGAATCCGTTAAGGTGCACATTAACTAGGTAAACTGCAGATTACCCGATAAGATCAGTTAAAGTGCGAAATTTTTGTTTAAAAAGCAAATTAACTTTTCAAAATAAAATTTTATATTTACTTTACCTAGTTAGTCTGCAGATTAACGAAAGGTAAATCGTTAAAGTGCGGAAGATGGTGGACAAAATACTTTTGTTTCACTTACGCACTCTGTTCCTGAAGAGAAGCACAGACGACGAAGCCACGCGAAGCGAGGCTCCTATTTTTTGTCCGAGGAAACCAAGTATATATAAAATGTTTTATTAAGAAAAGGATCTGTTTTATGCACTTTACCGTATGCCTGGTCGTTAATCTGCAGATCACCTAGGTAGTCTGCAGAGTACCTAGTTAATTAATATAAGAACTCAAACAAATTTTCGCACTTTAACTGACGCAACTAGGTAATGTGCTGAATACCTAGTTAATCTGCACTCTAACTGATTTTCGCACATTAATGGTAACAAATATACTTTTACAAACTCCCTCGGGTATAACATGCGTGATGTGAAACAAACATTTTTTTCAAAGTTTATGTATTTGTAGTTTTTATGCGTGGTTTCGTCCCGTTTGGTCCCATCACGTCCCCTCGAGAGAGCTACAATTTTCTGGGTGATAGACAGAGTAAGTTATATGTCAAGAATTGATCGTCTTCGTACAAGCTACCGTCGCACGGAAATCCGAATTGAAACCGTTGAAACTTAAAAAATAATTTTCTAATTCACAATTATTAAAAATAATTCGCTTTAAAAGTCGTTGCAGAAACGATGCATATTGCGTTGCGTCCACAGACTATGTAGAAAAATCCAGCTGAGGTTTTTAAAATTTATTTTTAGTTCTGTATGTGTAGACCGTTATACTGATGATAAGACAGCATGGTCAAGTACCTTAGCTAATTTTGAAAGGAACAAAAGAAAAAAAGTTAGAACGCCATTAAAGTTTGGTTTTTGTTTTGTAATGTTTACATTTCAGTAGAGTAGATAAAATGATTTTTTAGTTTTATTTTATGCATAAAGTGTGTTGAAAAACTTCGTATGAAACACATGTGTATTGTTGATTACCGTCCGCGGCTCTCTTAAGACCCCCACCTGACGGCTTCATTTCGCCTCAGCGGTATTCATCAACTTTACACCCTCGTAAGTCCGTTATACTTTATACTTAGATAAAAATAAATTTATTAAAATACTTTTTTGCTAACGTTATTACAGCCGTGTTCAGTTACTGAAAGACTTGATGAAATTCTTCTGTTAGTGAAGAAAAGAGGAGCCCCGATTTACAACACAGGTTTTTTCACCCTTTCACAAAGAATTAAAAAATTCTTATTTTATTTTAATCAATTATTAATTTCTATATATACAAAGTATTAGTGCACATACATTATTACAATAATATTAGGTACATTGACAAAATTTTGTGGTCTTGTAAAATTAAGAGTACCTATCTAGAGTTGTGGCTCTACAGGCTACTTAAAAAAGAAACAGGAGAAATTATCAAACAGCAAGGACCGTATAAAACAGCTCTGAACTTCATGTATTTTATGAATTTATTTTGTAGTTACAGGTATTACCGCTCTATATTACATGTGTACGGGGACCAGTTGATGCTGTTGAAGCCTGTGGCCACAGTCATAACAGGCCATAATCGTGTTAATAAGAGGGACGCTTTGACAGGCTCGATGAAAATGCCTGAGGCATTGCGTAAAACTTTGCACGCCTCTCTCTCCCTTTTGTTTAAAGTTTATTGGCTAGTAATATCGAATGAAATGGCATTAAAGAGTTATACTTAAACGGGAGCAGGTGCAACTAGCGACAACCCATCGTTCTACCGCACCGGACTTCTCACGCTCCGCTTTCCACCGTTACTAAAACTTTCTTTTTGCAGCGGATTTTATTTTAGAATTTGATGCTTGTTCGTTTATCTTAATAGAAATGTTATACGGAAGTATGACCACTTTAGGAGACGGACAATACATCCGCATTAAAGATTAATGTTTCATATATGTAAATATCTACATATTTCTTGATTAGATCATAAATTTTATGATGCATATTAATGTAAGTGCATAGGAGCATAATAAATTAGCATTAACCTAAAAAAAAACTCATTATGACTCAGTAACAACTAGATAGCGTTATAATTTAGGTAGTCACTCAGCCAACTATAGTTGTGGTTTCAAACTCCGTACATTATTTTTAGACTATTGCTGAGCCAGAGTTAAATTAACGGCAATTTGTAAGAAGACGCAGGCATGTGCGTTTACAGCAAAGGTATCTTCTTTCATTCCCCTTCCCACTCTTCAGAGCACGCCACTGCCACTGCAGGACAACCTCAATATCCTCGGTATGGATGTTCGCTGTAAGCTAAATAACAAAAACTACATCGAGAGTATCATCAAAACAGCCTCGCGTAAACTCGGAGTCCTGAACAGAGTGAGACGGTTTTTCACGCCGGAGCAACGGTGTCTTCTATACAAGACACAAATTCGTTCCTGCGTGGAATACTGCTCGCATCTCTGGGATGGATCCGCAAAGTAGATACTTATTAGATGCTCTCGACAGGTTGCAGCGACGTGCGGTCCACATTATCGGAAATCCTGAGGTCACGGCTACCCTCGAGCCTTTGCAGCTGCGTAGAGATGTTGCTTCCTTGGCAGTATTTTACCGTCTCTACCATGGCGAATGTTCTGCAGAGCTATTCCAATTAGTCCCACCCTCTCCTTTCCTATACAGGACGACACGTGCAGGACTTAGATGTCACCCGCATACGGTGCAGACCATTCCTTCAAGAACCAAGCGGTTCGGTGACTCTTTCCTTTGTCGCACAATTAAGATCTGGAATTCCTTGCCAGCTCACGTGTTTCCCTCTTCCTACAGTCCCGGGTCCTTTAAGCGGGGCGTGAAAAAGCATCTGATGAGGCCGTCAAGCGGAGTGCCACCATTGTTAACATGGCACATGTGTATAATGGTGGCCCTCTCTCCTGAGACTTTGCCTTCAGCTTACCATCAGGCAAGGTAAAGTCAAATTGACGTGTCCTGTTTAAAAAAAAAATCTATTTAGTCATCCCGTACATATTTTAGTGCGTTTTCTACACATGTCGTATACATATGAGAGTTTGGCCATAGACATAATGGTCCAATTTCAACAACCAAGTGATATGTGTGTCACGCCAATGGTCTTATATATTCCTAAAGCCGCAAAAAAGTGGGTACACCTATTTTTAAAATTGCATGGTGAAACAGTAAATATACCTTAGTTTATTTAACAATAGAAAACGTATTAGCGATAACGCCGCCCATTGTATATTCAATGTATACATGCTACCTACTTGTCTCTACTGTAAATCAAATGGTGTACAATAAAGTATTATCTATCTAAAGTATACTTACACAATACACATTCTTCATACAATAACATAGATCTGTGACTTATAGATTTTCACAAAATGTAATCGAGCTTAAGAAGGGTTTCGGTATATTTTTTCATGAATCCGTACAACGTACTTAAACGTACTTTTCCTATGCCTATAACGTATATACGTGTTTACGTACTTATATCACAGTATAACGATTCTTTAGAATTCATTAGACTGTGCTTATATTATGTATATTAGACAGCCTTTGTGGTCTCTTAGGCGTAACGGTAGAACGTTCGAATGCAACGCAGGGGGTCGTGGGTTCGATTCCCGTTCAGTACAAAAGGTGTATGCGTGAATTTAACCTAATGTTTATTCACATTCTACAACCTGTATGATAAGTTCTACTTAATTTGGGTTTGGATGGTGCCGTTTAATAGGTATGTTCTAGAATTGTTATATAAATTCACATTATTATACTTATCTAAAAATACTGTAATTTACCTGGTGATTATGTTTTTGAGCCGTTTGGTGTTGATACGTTGGGGACATGGGGTCCCTCTGAAACGAGTGCCCTCTTTCTTTATAAAGAATTGGCAAAGCGGCTGATCGAAGCCACGCGTGACCAGAAGGCTAGTTATTATCTTGCACAAAGGATAAGCATTGCCATCCAACGCGGCAATGCTGCCAGCCTTCTGGGAACGTTACCGGTCGGTGTTGATGCGGAGGAATTCCACGACGCATTATGTATGTAAATATTTATTTGTGTTAGATTATTTTAATAATAGCTTCTAGTTTTAATTGTAATTATATTTTGTGTATTTTTTTTTCTAAAAATACAAATATACCTATTTAAGAAAAAATCGAAACCCCATGTCACCATAACCTTAAAACTATATAATATTATGCCCGCAATTTAGGTTGTACTCTTAGGTTGTAGTGTGATGTTTTAAAACTATAACCTTAATCTATTACCGGACTATTCAACAGAATAGTTTTTTTTCAATTCAAATTCTGAAATTAGCGCGTTCAACTAAACAACCAAGAAAACTCGTGAGCTTTACAATACTAGTATCTTAGGGTTCCTCATGGTATTTTAAATGATAGTATATTATGATGTACGCAGGTAAAGTTATAGGAAGCTTGTTATTTCTAAACTCATCAAAGTTGATGCTACACTAAACAGTGTATTGCGCTGCAATAGAGAGAGTGTAACAAGATAAACATGGTATGGCTACATTAATAAGCGAAATACCAGCGATGACGTGGTTACATTACTTATATTTATCTGCTTCACAGTGATTAAGAAAAGCGATTAAGACACAGTGTACTCACCTACACCATACATATTCACGAATAAATTGTCTAATTAATTCGCTCAAATTTCTCTCCTAGAAGGTACCTAGCTAGTCATTACAGTGGTTATGATAACTTTATTCCTGCCCAGTCGCATAACCTCATCCAAATCTGATATTCGATACAAAAATACCTATATGTAGGTGCAGTATAATGATAATATTCCAACTATCTATACCCAAAATTAGCATTATTTGTAATATGGATTCTAAAACATGAAAAAAATACACATAAATTATAATTATATAGAAACATCCAAATCAATGCAAATAAACATATAGCGGGAAACGAATGTACGACCCCTTGAGAAGGAGTCGAGTACTCCGCTGCCATATCGAACCTACAAGTCGTCACGTGTGGTTATAAACGTGAAAATTAACTGTTTTAGTTTAGTTTTAGTTCAAAAGTTTAAGTCGCATCGGCCATTAATGTAGCCTTAGTCTATGAACGAGTTAATGTCAGTAAGAGACTGTTTGAAACTAATACACGTGACCGCGATGGCAGATTATTTGGTACAAGCGAAATCCACCAGATAGCTGATTATTCAAAATTGATTAAGTGTGAACATCATGACAGGCAGATAAACGGGCATAGTTAGTAATAATAAACAACCTAAATAATGAGCAAGGAGCGAGTATTTAAACCGTACCAGAGCGATTATACCATGCTAACGGCCTCCCGCACGCTAACTGGCCCTCGATTCTGCTATTTTATGACATAACAAAACCACTGTCAAACCGCTGACATTGCTTAAAATGTCATTAAATTTTAGACTTTATGCTTGAGATTTAAAGTCCGAAACGAAAAGAGAAAGAGTTTATAAAAATTTCATTTACTCTACATGATTGTCATTTAATTTTAGACTTTAACAGTATGAATAGTAAGGTCTTAAGTTAAATGGCATTAGTTACGGTGTCAGTGGTTCCGCAGTGGTTTTGCCATGAAAAAAATTATAGCAGAATCAAGGCCCTGACCGGCCCAAAATGGTTAAATATTGACTTACTATAAGTACAACCATATCTACGACCCTGCTATTTCGGTACCTGCAATCAGCTTTTTGAAACCACCAATCATCTATTACCAAATTTCTAACATTTCAAATTTTATTCTATTAATTAGCCCGCCACAGTCCACTGCTGGACATGTGTGTCTCCCAATGTGCGCCATTTCGTCCGATCTTCCGCTTTCCGCATCCATCTCTTATTATTGTTGTTTAATTTTAAAAAGACGATTTCAACGATAGATTCAACGACTTCAACAATGATATTGTAAATTGCAATATTTTTTTTTAGATCGTATGTTGATGTTCAATCTTGGAAACCAATGAATTGTTTAATAAATTTCATGTAACGTTTCGGAAGCTCAGGGGTGAGGTATTCGGTTTTACGATCGACACGTTCAGGATTCGAATCCTGGCCACTATCCAACCAAAATGAACCCACACCTAACCACAAACCACACCACACCGGCGAAAAGTCTTTGTATGTTGTTGCTATGTACCTACCTATTCATCTTTGTTCATGTAAATCAAAATGAAGCAATGTTACCTAAATTTATACTCACACCCAAGACAAACCCATACGGCTTTTATGGGTGTTCTATAATTTACTATTGTTAATCTTATTGAAATAAAAATAAAAAATAATAATAATATAGCTTAGTTGGAGGGTTTAAGATAATAGTAGTAATTTCGGTTACTAGTAGGTATTCTTTTAAAAAATAAAGCCAACATAAAGGCACAGTTTTTTTATTTGGAAACCCAGTCATCGTTGAAATACAAATAGCGACTGTTCATTGAACTGAGATTTCCAAAAAAGTACTCTAAACTTGACAGCGCTTGTTCGGTGACACGAATGATAGTTAAAGCACCACTTACCATTAAGGAGGCCATTTGCTTGCCTTCTGTGGACTGAAAGAATTATATAACTCTAACTAATCCTTCTGGGAATAGATCATTGTGAAAACTAAACAATAAATCTTTAAATGCGTGCTGTGCAGTAGTAAACACGTTCCGAATGGGGTCATTAATCAACAATGTAGACTATGACCACTTGAACTTAATCTACTCAAGCTCTTCAGTAAAGAGCCGACCGCTGTTTGAGAATCACTATTATCTGGATAATATATTTCTGAGGACAAAACTGCCAGGCCGAAATGGGTTAACGTGGCCATGTCCGTAGAATGCCATCTGATAAATGAACTCATTTGATTACACTCTTGACGGAAAGTGAAGACATGGTCGGATGAAGAAAACTTCTTGAACAGAAATGGAAAAATACATACGAAGGGTAGAAAGAAATTGAAAGATTTAGGAGTGAGTTGCGTCTAGTAGAAGAATAAAGTGAGATTAATACAGAAACATGAAAGTGAATTAATACATTTTCATAAATAGCATGCACCAAAAGAAAGAGGGTTGTCATCAGTACGATAACAACCCTCTCATAATTGCTGACGCTGCTATCGGTATAAGCACATATTTCGTCTCTGCCCTCTACTGTCCATAACGGGTCATAAAGTCACTGTTGTAGGTCTTTGCCCTCGATGTTGATGCTCCTGTAACACTTTAATAGGGAACATTAAAATAATATAACAGTTTAAAGTATTTGCAATTTATTTAACACTTACGCAGTACGAGGTATTATCATACCTCCACAGGTAGTGTATTAGTTTCAGCAGCCACTATCTGTTATTTTTCTTCTTTTTTTTTATATAGGACACGTCAATTTGACTTTACCTCGCCTGATGATGAGTTGAAGGCAAAGTCTCAGGAAAGAGGGCCACCATTATATACACGTGCCATGTTAACAATGGTGGCACTCAGCCTGACGGCCTCATCAGATGCTTTTTCTCGCCCCGCTTAAAGGACCCGGGACTGTAGGAAGAGGGAAACACGTGAGCTGGCAAGGAATTCCAGATCTTAATGATGCGACAAAGGAAAGAGTCACCGAACCGCTTGATTCTTGAAGGTATGTTCTGCACCGTATGCGGGTGACATCTAGGTCCTGCACGTGTTGTCCTGTATAGGAAAGGAGAGGGTGGGACTAATTGGAATAGCTCATCAGAACATTCACCATGGTAGAGACGGTAAAATACTGCCAAGGAAGCAACATCTCTACGTATCTGCAGAGGCTCGAGGGTACTCGTGACCTCAGGATTTCCGATAATGCGGACCGCACATCGCTGCAACCTGTCGAGAGCATCTAATAAATACTTTGCGGATCCATCCCAGAGATGCGAGCACCGTTGCTCCGGCGTGAAAAACCGTCTCTCTCTGTTCATGACTCCGAGTTTACGCGAGACTGTTTTGATGATACTCTCGATGTAGTTTTTGTTATTCAGTTTGCAGCGAACATCCATACCGAGGATATTTAGGTTGTCCTGCAGTGGCAGTGGCGTGCTCTGAAGAGTGGGAAGGGCAAGGAAAGAAGATACCTTTGCTATAAACTCACATGCCTGCGTCTTCTTGGCATTAAACTCAACCAAGTTCTCAGAGCCCCATTGGGAAATGTGGTTCAGGAACCGGTCAAGCTCGGTGACAAGATGCTGCCTCTGTTCCGCGATATTCGTCTGCTTATCCGCAGGACGTCCATGATAACTCCCGTGCAAGGTGCTATCATCCGCATAGCAATGAATGCTGCCGGTCGACAGCATGTCATTGATATGCAGAAGAAAGAGAGTTGGCGATAGGACAGACCCCTGCGGTACGCCGGCATTTACCTGCAAGAACTCCGAGGCTCGTCCATCACAAAGGACGCGAATACGGTGCTCCTGCAAGAAGCCGGCAACCCAGTCGCACAGTCTAGGAGGCAGACCAAAGGCTGATAGCTCGGAAAGAAGCGACTTGTGCCAAACTCTATCGAAAGCTTTGGCGATGTCAAGACTAATTGCCAATGACTCGCCGTGCTTGTCCATAGCCTCACCCCAAATATGGTTAACATACGCCAGAAGATCACCCGCTGACCGTTACGGCCTGAAGCCATACTGTCGGTCATTAATTAGGGAGTAATCCTCAAGGTGACGAATGAGCTGTATGTTGATTATGTGCTCAAACACCTTGCACAGCACTGAGGTGACTGTTATGGGTCGATAGTTGTTTGGGTCTGAGCGATCCCCCTTCTTGGGGATCGGCTGTACATTCGCCTCTTTCCAAGCCGAAGGCACTGTACCAGAGCTGTAAGACCGCCGGTACAGCCGCACGAGCATTGGAGACAACTCCGCTGCACATTTTTGCAGAACCACCGCCGGAATATCGTCCGGACCACTGGCTTTCCGGACATCGAGTGACTGCAGTATTGCTCGGACATCGCATTGCCTGATACGAATATCAGGCATTACATGGTCACTGATGGGCAGTGTCAGCGGCTCCATACCACAATCATCGACTCGGGAGTTGACCGCAAAGACATTAACCAGCAAATTTGCTTTCTCTTGCGGCTCATGGGCCAGGGATCCATCGGGATTGGGCAGCGGGAGCAGCGAAGGCTGGCAGAAGTTGGCTTGCACGGATTTGGCCAGGCGCCAGTAGCCACGGCTGCCCGTGGGATGCGTACGTTGGGATCATACGTAGCGCGCGCCCTTATCCAAGCGCGGTACGCAGACTGTTTATGATTAATAGCCTCCGCGCACTCGCGCCTGAACCAGGGGCGCGCTCTGCGTACACCGGCGATATCAGTATAGGGGATATAATATTCCATGCCCAGACTGATCTCACCGGTGACAGCAGTTGCGGTATCAGATGAGTTCTTACCTTAAAAGCAGCGTTCAACCCACGGAATGGACGCAAAATAATCACGCAGTCCATCCCAGCCCGCTGACGAGTAGTGCCAGAGACGCCGCTTCCCCTGCACGGGTCGTGGGGGCGCTATAATGGGCACCTCGGAACAGAACAGACAATGGTCGGTTTCACCTAAAGCGGCGCTCACCGAAACACTTTACTGGTCCGGGTGACTCGTCAGCAGAAAGTCTAGCAGAGAGGGCTCATGGTCCGACCTTTTTGGCATCTTTGAGTCAGGCCATGCGCCAGAGCAAATGCATGGGCGGCTCTTCCCGTAAGGGTTGTTTTGGCGGAGCCCAACCAGATCTCGTGGTGGGCGTTAAAATCCCCCAAATACACCAGCTCAGCGTTCGGAAACCGCTCCTGCGCATCATCTGCCGCCTGACTCAGGTATTCAAAGAGTCGAGTTGTTGTTAATTAGTGTTTTAACTAAGAGTTTAATGAGGAGTTGTTATTAGTTAACTAGTGACTCAAAATAATAATCTTTTATGCTAGATTATATTTTCACAGGGTATTATCGTTCACCTTATGAACTACATGAGAGTAAAAGAAATAATATAAAATAAAATAACTACGATATTTGTCATATAGCACCACCGCAGTCTACTGCTGGACATAGGCCTCTCCCATTGTATGCCATTTCATCCGATCCTCCGCCTTCCGCTACGATATTACCTTTCTTAAATTAACATTTAAGTAAACCTTTGTCAGTGCAAATTGTTTAGTATTTATATTTAGACCACAATCCTTTAAGGTCCATAGAACAGACGGATATAACTAACGCAACATTTTATTACATTGTTATGTTCGTATAATAAGGATCGATCAAGACTCTTTTGAAGTCCAAATGTAAATCATTACTTACCATAAAATAATTCACCTAGAAAGATGAGATCACATCAGACATACTCGTACATACATAAAATAGAAATTCACGCCCTTCTCCCTCTGAGGTAGGCAGAATTTGCTTTACCCACTCCACTTGTCCACTACACCACTAAACCTTTATTATATGATCATTATTTAGCTGGAAACTTCGATTAGACTGACTTGAAAAAATGGCAACCTGCATTTGGTAAGTAGTATGCCTAGCTGCCATGTGTAGGGAGGTAAAATTTATTATAGACACATTTCATGAAAACTACTCTTAATTTGTACAAAGCGGGTAATAAAAGAGTAAATGAAAACTATTATTCGAATCTTGATTTAGGCAAGTCACCTAGTTTTTATATGTTCTTTTATATACCTATCAATTTTTATATGTTTGCCCCCGAACACCTTTCTGCACCCCCGCAGTATTATCCACAACCGCTTATTTAGCAGTTAGTTTACCTACCTAAAAATCTCTGTGTATTTAGCACAGTTATTTTAACAACCAATTTCACGAGTTGTTTAGTTTACGTAGGCGACAATTGTCACGGCACAACTAAAAGATAAAGAGATAAAACCTTATTGTCAAAACAAAGGCGGCTCCGGTAAGATAGCTAAGTCCAAGACATGGCGCTAATTGATGTTAAGACGGCGGCCAAGCTGACCAGGGCCAAACGGGATAAGGAAATCCCGGCATTAGCCTTAAGGTAGCCAAGCTTAGCCCCTGTCTTAGCGGTAAATACAACAAAACCGAAAGGTCGGCCCGATATATGTGTAGTGATTACTTACACTTCGTGAGAGTACCTAGTATTTTTTGATTTTATTTACAGGTAAGAATGGGTTGACTGTGAATGACGGAACTTAATGGAGGGGCACAATTTGAAACAGGCTATTGATAACTTTTATGTTCACTACACAAGCTGTTTAGAACAAAAATTGTGACACGTTTTTGTGTGTGTATAGTGATGTAATTTTTCTATCTTCTCTATATACTTTAAAAAGTTATTGAATTGTGATATCAATCTGCGTAGGTAATAATATCACGCCTTTTTTTTTATGTGATCTGTATCATAACTACTACAAAAAGTTAGTGATTAGGTTGTGGTCTTAAATTAATAAGATTTTCTTCTAGTCTGTACTGTATTTTTTCAGCAACTTGTATGAGTTTTTATTAGGAACTAGTTATTAGTAGGTAATACACATAATCCGGGTTCCAACGTTTTCCGGAATTTCCTTTCACATAAACCTTATCCTGAACTGACAAATACGAACACAATGGAAAGCTATAATCCAAATTGATGGAGCCGTTCTCAAGTTTTAAGCTTAGCAATTTCTTTATATTGATATTCATATAAATTGTACAGTAGAACGAGGTTGTTGTGTAATCTATTTGTTAAAGAATACATTTACCTCTCATATTTCAAAAAATATTTCACTATCATTATCATGTCTTCTATAAAAGGAGGCTGTCCTGAAGCGGGCACTCTTTCTCCACGGTCACCAAAGTCACTATATTTAAATTTATGAAACCATCGGAAACAATCCCTTTGTAAGGTATGTTACGTAGTAATTAGAATGATTCTTCTGTTGTCGTCGTGATTTGAGGTCATACAAAATTAATGAAGCTATTTTTTCGGACATAATATTTTCTTTTAATTTTGCCCATAAGAGTGATGATGAAAATTTAAATTTTGTAATTCAGTTGTTCTTTTTTTTTTCAAAAATAAACTTAATTTTCTAAACAGGTAGGACTCGTTTTACAGTGGGTGAAGGCGAAATAATAATTATTATTTTAGCTCGTGTAGTAAGTAGAATTTCGTGGGTACAGAACGGAAACACTCGTTGTTTTGCATTAATACAAGAACCATAGACACAAATTGTCAGTCACAAACTGTGGTCACAAAGCTGTTACTCAATTTTTTTTCTCATGTACTTACTTACCCAACAATGAAATATAATTTAAAATTAAGTATTTAATTTCTATTTTAAGTAATTTAATTTGTTTTTGTAAATTGAAAAATTATAATATGATTAAATAATTTGAAGTTCGTACGAGTAAAGTTTTTTTCAATATTGTTTTAGTATAGTATGATGTGGCAGGGCGGTGAACATGGACATACCCTACATGCCTACGTAATACCGCAGTGGCTTGGCATCTACTTCAACAAAGTCCAACGGGCGTTTATCTTTTCAGATATATTTGTAATTATTTTATTTTTTACTTTTCAGGGCGTTTTTGTTCTAGAAGTCGCTTTCGGATGAGCTAATCAACCACACTTATCATATAAGATAGTGTATCTATCTCATATGAGTAGCGTGTATACATGTTTAAGGAGAGATAAAACGTTTAACTCAAAGTTAGAAATTATGCATCGAAGGCTATTTTGTAGGTAAACAACTTAAATGTGGACTCACACGCGGACATCCGGACATCTCTGCGTACCCCACGCACGCTGTGTTCTTGGTATTTATTGTAGAGAGACTTTTTACTTGCGGGTAATCCCCACGGATACCGGAACCTTTATGTCGGACTCGAACCGACTAAACCGCATGACGTCTGTGGGTCGTTGTTCTAGGCCAAAGGTGAGGTTGTCAACGACATGTCCCGCTGACCTGGCCTGCTTCATGCGTGCTGCTCATGGGGGCGGTGGTCGTTCTGCGCCCTCCGACGCCCGAGCCGCCTACGCATGCGGGCAGCGATACTCTCTCATCGCGCTGCGCTCCGTGGGAGACTACGGAACTCTCTGTAACCCCTCCATCTTTACGAATTTTGAATGGGACCATTTTTGAATAATCTACTTTCAAACAAACAAAGGATTTTGCAAATTCGTCTACATATGACGAAGCTATACGCGTACAAACATAAAAAAATAAATCAACATCCGAATTGAGACACTCCTCTTTGTTTAGAAGTCGTTTAAAAACGGTTTATCTCGCCGAGATTGGGAATTATATCAGCACGATATAAAATACTGAGGTGTAGTTAGCATCAGATAAAATGTTGATACTCAAATTTACTTTACGAAATAATTAAATTTGATAAAGTAACCCTCCTCAAATTTAATATAAACTATAGAAACGGTCATATTTATAACGTTTTGGTTCCAAGTGGAGTAGAATAGAGCCATCCCATCTCTTCACGTGGGCGTCGTAGAAGGCGATTAAGGGATTAGACTGTCCATCCGGCTATTAACTAAGTGCTTTAAAACGTAAGAGATTTAATAACAGACAAACGCATAGCTTCCCTTTACGAGTACCTATGTTCATCTGCCCTCAAATCTGATTCAAATGTTCTTTTTTTATCTACCTAATTCATCCTTCCTGGAACAGTTCATTCCGGCTAAAGTACGACAAAGAGTACACAGGCAATTATTTTTCCCGGGAAGAGGCTCCTGGGAATCACATTAACGAAATCGCTGTTAAGGTCACCTTTTAAGTAAACATTATACAGGTTTTCAACTGACCCCGCTGCTTTCGACTTCCTTCTAGGAATATTGTAAATGTAAAAGATGCTTAAATGTGTGTTACACAATCACGCTCAAGCGGCTGAACGGACCTGACTGAAATTATTCACGGGGAAAAATATCTTATAGTCTGGAATGACACATAAGCTACTTTTTAACCTAGGAATGGATTTCAATAGCCATGTACTTGTTCGAACAACATAAACTTATGCCGTTGGCTTTCCTTCCCTTTTTTAAGTGCGCAAAATCCCCGCACATACCCAACCGGAGCCAGAGGTGGAGGTTATGTCGGACGTGAACTGACGGGTAGTGCGGGCCGCGAGTCGACTTCGCTCCCGGTTCCGCTCTGCTCCCGCCGCCTTCTTCACGAGCATTACTTGCTCACAACAGGAGGGTTTTCTTTCCCTTGACGAGTATTGTTTGTAACTTTGGTTTGCACTTTTATATTATTTTCAGCAGAGACACTAGAGGGACAATCTATCTGCAATATATGCAGCTTACCTCTGCATTATATATAAGCATATTATAATCCTCTTGTATGTGCATAAAAAAATGGTGGGTCTCAATACAACTAGGTATATTATGTATGTATAAAAAATATTGTGTAAATATAACCAAAGGCAAAAAAAGAAAAAGAAAGAAACAACACGAAGGCTAATGCGGGAGCTTCGCTCCGTTCCGCTCCCGCATTAGCGTTCCAACTTATCCAAGTCAGAGTGTACAGTATTTGACTTGGAACCGTTTCGGAGTTACACCATCGAAATTGATGTTAGTAGTTATAAAAAAATAACCACGAAGGCTAATGCGGGAGCTCCCTTCCGCTCCGCTCCCATGGTTTGCTGTAAAGAATCATAATGATTAAAGATCAAATTCCAAAATTTTGACCGAATGAAAAAGTGCGTACTAAAATTATTCCTAACATTGCATTGGTATCAAAAAAAGGTTGCCAAAATTTGTTTGGGTAGTGAAATTTAGGCATAATCTGTTATGTCAAACGGCAGGCTCCGAACTAGTCTAATTTTACCTACAACCTTCAAAAGTAAGTTGATTGCCAGTTTTAGTAAAAGCTTTAGTTTATGAGCTCTACGTATAAAATATTTCTAATATATTACTTTTTGAAAGCGGCTGAGTAAGTAATTGATTTAGAAATGGTTCTTTAAGCTTACTTTTATTTATTTTGAGGAACCATGAAGGGATAGGTCAATAGTTGCCGACATTAATTAAATATTAAACTCGTTCTACCTCTGTGAAACAATTGTAAGAATTGGCAATGAAACTAGCTTAAAGGATATACCAAGGCTGAATCGTGTTTGCACTTCAATTATTTTTGGAGACGGGTAAGGTTTGAGAATTAAGACCTATCTAAATTCTGGAATCAGGTATCTATCTTTTGTAAAATTCAGGCCTTGCCAAACTTAATAAAAACAATTGCTATATTATTTATAGAATAGTACAAAGTGGAAAACGAGCTTTTTGTTGAAATAGAGTCATTTGTTCACCGTGGAAATAATTTTGTAGTCAGTTTAAGTAAATATAATATACATATTAAAAGCCTATTAACGGTAAATTTAGATGTAATGAAATTTTAAAGCAAATAGTAGTTATGCTAACTATTCATATCGATTAAGATTGGGAAAATTAAAATGGCTCAGACGGGAATTGTACCCGCGCCCAGTCCTTTACAAGGGGAATGCTTGAATGACCACTGCGCTACTGAGTCACGTCTTGAGTGTTCCAAATTTAACCATCAGGGACAAAGGTGGGAAGATGGTTCACTATAAGATGGTACTACCGATAGCCGTACGAACTGTTGAAACCCATTAAATGATTTTTTAATTTCTTCATTAATAAAGAAGCAGTTGCCAATATAGTATCGGTAGTTTAATGGTTAAGGAGTCGGCCTTACGATCGAGAGCCCAAAACCCACTCCTAGCACAAGCAATTTAGCTTAGTTGGAGGTGTTAGAGGGAATAATAGTAAATTCGATAATTTTGGTTGCTAATATTTTGTTTTAGAAAGAAAATTATAAATAAAAAAATAAAAATATTATTCTTAGACCCTGTATGGAGGAATATTGCATTGTTGTTACTTTACTTAGCTAAATCTGCTGCATAGGTAACGTATTTTCTTAAGCGACTGCCTCGCTTGCTATAAACACGACTAATCTTTCCAACTTCTTTAAGTTTTCCAAGCATAATAAAAAAAATATATTTTTTTTTTAATAATAACATGTGTAAAAGTCGTGAAATTTCAAAATCATTCGCTTAACTACACACATGCATATCCTCACGCCTGTTAATTCCCGAAGAGGTACGCAGAGGTGTATTATCACCCTCGTTTCGCCAACTATGATTTTCGGTCACTTAACTATTTTTAACTTATTACTCATAAACCGAGTTATGTCACCCCAGATAACTATACAAAGCAAACTTATGCGATATTATCCACTGAAGTGACCACATATCGTTGATTTCAGAGCAAACCAGAACACATGCCCAACTAATTTATGAGTGTGCAAGAACATTCATTGGTTTGGACCGGTCTGTGGCGCGCCAGCCCGCCGATTTACCAAATTGCTTTGGGATCCGATTGGTACCGGATGAAATTAACCATTAATTCAATTATCAATCACACGCCTAATAACAACACCATGTTTGCATTAATGGCGCTATCCAACTAACCCAAATACATTGATATGATGGAGTCAAAGTTATCCGTTCTAATAAAAAGTATGCATACAAATTTGGTGGTAGGTTACTTTATCTCTTGATTTGGAGCGACTGCCATCGGGATGGCTTTAAATCCAAAAAAATATATAAGTAGACTCGGGACACTAAAGTACAAGGATAACTTAATGCTTAAGGAGTCGGCCTTGCGATCGAAAGGTTCCCAGGGTCCGAATCTTGGCCATTACAGAACCGACGTGAACCCACACCTAGCACAAGCAATTTAGCTTAGTTGGAGGGGTTAGAGGGAATATTAGAAATTTCGGTTGCTGATAAAATAATAATCTTTAAAAAAAACTTGATAGCTTAGTCCAGAAGTCGGGCTTAACGTCCATTGTATATCAGAATTAATTTCAACTTCCACCACTAAATATGTCGTCATGTCTGACCTCCCAATCCAGAGAGGAAATCTTGCGTCATTGGTTCATCTATCAATCAGCAGGTGTTTTGGCTTTCATGGATGTTGGCTTGGGCCCCGGAAATCTCGATGTAGCCCCAAAAACATCGAGCTATCAATTATTAAAGCTTAAGTACTAGAAGTGGAGAAGAAATGAACAATTCTGATGAGGATATTTACAATATTGGGTTTTTCAAGAAGGTTTCTTCAGGGTCGGCAGCACAAGTGTAATGCCCTTGATGTAGCATACGTCTATACGCCACGGTAACCACTTTCCATCAGGTGGGCCGTGTGCTTGTCTGCCAAGTAAGTAATAAATAAAAACCTAACGTGCCAAGAGGGTCACCAGTTTACAGTGTAGTAAAAACCGAAACAGCCTGATTTATTTACAGCATCATAAACATAAATACGTCAGAACAAGTATCCTTTACGACTTCAAGCCTCATTTACTGAGAAAGCGCAACGTTGGCGTTTCACTAAAGACAAAAGTTGTAAACTTCTTTTAGCTTTTTCTGATTAAGTTTGTTGTGGGTTCCAGACAGTTCCGCACTTTTCCTGTACACTTGGTGCGCGCGTTGCATGGTAGGTAGCTACTATCACGAGTAACCTCCTTTACAGAAACTTTAGTGATACATACAGAGAGAGTACAGAATACAAATATTTTTTACTATCTTCTTTGTGAAACTAACATAGTGTGCTTTAGTTATAGAGCGATACTTTTACTATCGATAGTTGTTCATTCCTTTTTAACTGCTTGTAGCTTTTAAAAATGTCATCAATTATAGTATAAAATGGTACCATAAATGTTATGGCTTATTGCTCCTTTAATATTTCAAGTATCAAATATAGGTCAATAATTATACCATCGATTTTGATTACCTACTTGCTGAAATAGACCTTCTACATGTTGACATGCACAAGTCACTCACACATTTAATCACAAAATGAACAACTGCTTACTGAGTTTTGCTAACATTTTATATTCATATTAGATACTATTTATTTGTTATATGGTTAAGTAAATGTTCTAGAATAAACATTCAACTAATTGCTGACGGCATCAACTGTATTCAACTATAAGAATGATTATAATCTCTGTTATCATAACGACATAAATATATTTTGGATTTTTGGTTTATATTTGAACATGATGCAGATGATGCTTATACCATTATCCGCGAACGTCATTTCTGAATAGCACAAGCTTTATTTGTCGTTCAAGCTATCTAAGAAATATTTTACTCTAAAAAGCTGAATAAGCGCTTTTAATTAAGCCAGAACTAGTCAGTAACGAAAAAAAATCAATTTATATTGGCAGTCGAAACATCACGCGCCATCTGGAGCGCTACTGTTGGCAATTTTATTCCATATACATTGTCGTTTTTTATTTCACTTTACAATGTTCGTTCACGCCAATATTATCACGATTTGGTTCAAGTTCATTGTAATACTCAGACTGTAATATCATATTACCAGGTAATTAAGAATTAAACGAACTTACCTTGTGAAGTTCGATTCTAATTATATGAGTACCACGAACGAAGATGATTACTGTTTACATGCAGCAGTACGTAGTATGGTGCTGTCCTTGTCACACTTGTTTAAATCTATTTAAAGGAAAAAACCTATTGCCATCTCGCTCACTCACTCCCCGCCCGGTCGGGCCATCCGCTTGCGCAGACCGCCATTAATTTTAGAGTCAGCAATTTTTTTTTTTTTTGGGTGAAATTGACTCCGGGTTGGGAGGGAATAGGTAATCATCTTCGTTCGTGGTACTCATATAATTAGAATCGAACTTCACAAGGTAAGTTCGTTTAATTCTTAATTATATTTCGTACCCCTTCCGAAGATGATTACTGTTTACATGCAGATGTTTAGAGTTGCACAACATTAAAAAAAAATTGGATAAGGATAGATAAGGACAAATAAATTACAGATTTGACTAAATCAATACTTATTATATTATCTCATTTTCAACGAGGAAAAATAGATAGACAATCATAAGTATTTCTTAATTCGGTAAATATTACGTGTGATTGAACAATGAATTGGCAAATTCACTGCCGTTAGCGGGCGAATTTACATCCCGGTTATAATATTTAAGGAAAACATTAGAAGTATCACTCCAACCTGCTGCCTTACGAACCACTTGTAGACTGACACCAGCACGTCGCGCAGCTGAGGTAGCAGCGTGACGTGTGCTGTGAGCACCAAATATGTTCGTGTCTATACCACTTTTATGCAAGACAGCCTTTACCCAATGTACAAGTGTTTGTGAACACACCTTATTATGTGGTTTTTTGAAGCTGATAAATACATGATCTGTTGTGCTGTGTCTGATGTCCATAGTTTTATTCATATAAGATTACAGAGTTAACGCGGGACAAATTTTAGGGTTTTCTCTAATGTATGGCAGTCTAATAAGTGGTTGGTAAGCTCCAGGCCGGGAAGTTTTTATTAAATCAATGATTCTTATTATTATACAGTCTCTTTCAATAATGACATTACTTATTTTAATTAGACTTAAGGTTTGCATCCGCTGAGCAGATGCAATAGCAAGCAAAGATATTGCTTTTAAGGATAAATCACGTAAACTAATATTATTATAAGGATAAAAATTACTTAAATAATTAAGTACAATTATTGGGTCCCATGTTACGTCATACCTTGGTGTGGGTAGCTTTAGTTTATAAACACCTTTCAGGAGTCTTGAAATCATAACATGTGTGGTTACTGATGAATCTAATATTAACGATAAAGCCGATCTGATTGTATTTAATGTGCTGTAACCGGCACCGGATTCGAATCTTTCTGTTAAAAACTTCATCACCTGCGAAATGTTGGCTTCGTAATAATTATAATTATTAACCTGACAAAACTCCCACCATGTACTTAGAGACGAATTATATTGATTTAATGTATTTTCTGCGAAAGATACCATTAGTAAGTCTAATGAACCTGATGGAGCACCTCGCTTCATTAGAATCTGCCGGATAACTTCGCCGCCACCAGGGAAAGGTCTGTATGAAGAGGATGAGCTTCCCTGAAAGGAGAATGGAGTAATGACTTCTTTGCCTGAAATATGATCTCATGGGAAATAATCATTTTTTGGTAATTTGGAAACCAGGGCTGGGATAGCCAGTACGGTACGACAACAATGCCCTCAGCCTTGTCAGCTTTGATTTTTTGAAGGACTTTCGTCACTAAACAAAATGGGGGAAACGCATAAAAATTTAAATTTTGCCAGTTAAAGGTAAACGAGTCGATAATCTCAGATTGAAGGTCAAGTTTCCACGAAGCATACCTCTCACATTCATAATTCTGTACACTTGCAAAGAGATCGAATTCCGGAGTACCGAGTGATTCTACTATTTGCTCAAACGCATAATCAGCAAGTTCCCATTCTGTATCAATTTTTAAGTCTCGAGATGCACGATCAGCTTCGATATTATTGGCTGATCTAATATATGATGCGAAGATATATAGCCTACGTTCTTCACACCACTGCAGATCATTGAGGTGTGTGAATCTCACACCACCCATTCGGTTGATGTACGATATGGCTGTACTATTATCGACTCTGAGAAATATGTTACAGTCATATATATGGTTCGCAAATGTTCTCAATGCATAAAAAACCGCCTTTAGTTCTAAGTAATTGATATGCCTTTGTACGTGAGATGAATCCCAGTTGCCTCCAGCTGTCTTACCATCACAGGCAGCGCCCCACTCAGTCCTGGATGCGTCGCTATATATGACTATATCATATTTATCATTTCGAATCGGGTTAAAGCTTTCTTCAATGCCTGATATCCACCACTTGAGGTCATCATGTAAGTTACCATTATTGTACATTTTTTTATTATAGTTTTCTGAATGATCCAAGGCTAAGTATTTTTATCTTTCAAATAATTTTGTATAAAGCCACCCATAAGATACAGCTGGGCATGCTGATGTTAAAAGATCAAGAAATTCTGCGAAATGTCTGATGGTACATTTATTTATTTGGGGAAGCATTGTAGCTTTCTCTTTTATGCGCTGTTTCTTATCATAAGGTAGAGATAAGGTCATATTTGTAGTATCAAATATAAATCCTATAAATTTACATGACTGAGTGGGGGATATCTGACTTTTATTTAAATTTATAATAAACCCCAATGATTCCAAGAGCTTAACAGTAGCAGCAACATTTTCAACACATTGATTATATGATGATCCGATACAACAGAAGTCATCTAAATAATTAACAGATAAATGACCATCCAAGCGAAGCTTATACAATACAGGTTTAAAAAGCTTCGTGTACACAAATGGTGCTGTGCACAAGCCAAAGGGAAGAACGTGGAATTCACAGAGTTGTGAATTCCACTGAAATCTTAGTTTTTACGATCCTCTACATCAATATTTACTAAAAAATATGCATCCTGAATGTCTATTGTAGCCAAGTAGTCATTGAATTCAATAAGTTTTAAAACTGTACGGTAATCCGCCATTTTAAAATGTTGGACATCTATAAACTTGTTTAAGCCCTTTAGATTTAATATAAATCTATGTTTACCGTTATGTTTTGGAACGGTAAATATTGATGAAATATATTGCCCTTCGCATGGACTACAAGGTGAGATAAATTGTGACAAATCGAAGACACAGTTGTCAATAGTTTTGACTTCTGTATCAGAATAATATTTAGCATGGTATTTGGTATTGTACTGGATGCTCTTTGAAAGGTATTTTATATCCTTTAACCCATGATAAAATCATAGGATCATTTGTAATGTCAGTCCATTGTTGATAAAAATATCGTAATCGACCGGCTACAGGAATAGGTACCTCTGGATTGAAGTTTAAGTCCTCCTCCCCCGATGACGCTGCACGTTCCTCGGGTTGTAGTTGTACCGGCTGCGGACGGGAGCCGCCGGCCTCCTCCGTGGAATGGTGTTGGTTTGCGTCTGGGCGGCTGATGGCTGCGGCGGCGCCTCCCTCGCGTTTAGAGTCCCTCGACGAACGACAGATGAAGGTCCAGCGGTGACTGGCTTAGGCGTTGGTCGAATGGTCTGTCTAAGTTCCTGTCGAGACTTCGAAATCGCCCTGGAAGATTTTAAATGTTCAGCTAGGTCAGAACCAAATAAAAATTCATCTACCTTGGTATTTTTTATAGTGTCCTTGGTTTCCTTATTGATAACATTGATCACAGCGTACCTCCGTGATTGCGATTCTTTGAAGTGGTAATCACATAAAAGACGACCCGCATCACTCAATGATTTAATCATTTCTTGTGTGTTATCTTGTTGATTATTAAGTAATATCATATTTAGGGCTTTGCCCAAAGCTGACAGACAGCTGGATAGCTGATTCTGTTTAGATTGTCCATAAATATCTTTCTTATAGTTTAATTCCGATAAAGCTGCTTTTATTTCTAAGTTGAGCTTTGGGGCCCTAAAGTAGGGGCAATTTTCTGGGGCTAGGTACGCCTTTAATCATTCAGATCTGTTGTCCTTTTGTAAACCATTCAATAGAATGTGTTGCCACCTGGAAGCGATATCTTTATGTAGGTTATCGCCGAATGCTTTCTCTTTGGATGAATCCTCGCCAAGCATCGTTAAAATATCTTGATTTAATTCCTGACATTCATCTAGAGGTATAGTGTCTTGACACTCATTGGTGTTAGAATGTTCTGCATCAGGTATGTCATCTTCGTGAATTTTGCCTGAGAGGATATAATATCATGTATGAAATAAAGCAATAATCAATGTATGATAGATAAATGGCATTTCCATAATATGGACCAGTAAAATCGAATTTATTGTCCATTATATAGTATATGCGGAGCTAAGGCGTTGCACATTGTGCAGTTGCCAAATATCCGTATAGGTCCCTTATAGGTATCTCATACGCGATATACGCGGAGCTACGACTATGTAAATAATATTTAATGCTCAACGCGATTTACACGGAGCTATGATCCAATAGCTAGGTAGGAAGGTAAGTAGGTACATCGTATTCACATAGAAACACAGTAACGCTCATACGCGGTTTACGCGGAGCTGATAGGGCCATGATGCATTTACTTACTTGCAAAGTGATGATTGCCATAAAAATAGGTACTCGACCTGATTTACAGGGAGAAAAAGAAAATAACGAGGTCAACACAATTTACGTGGAATGATTATTGTGTGCATGTCATCCATGATAGGTTATTATTTCGAGGTAGGTACTAGCCAAGGCGCGGAATACAAAGCATTCAGAAAGAAATTGCGTAGGGTAGGTATAGGTATAGCGCCTAGATAAGCAAAAAACGCCCCCAGGGGCGGGTGGCCGCGCCCGCGCTTAGAAACAGCATGACAACCTACCGTCTTGTGTACAAAATGTTCTTATTGATACATTCGCTTACTTACCACAAGCAACTTCTTCATCATCATCAAATTGCACCGGGGTGCATCGGTCTTCACTTTGTGCATTACTTTCCGAACTTGACGATATACGGCGTAGACGCGTACGCGACTTCCTCCTTAAATGTTTTTCCAGTTTTCGTATTTTCCTCTTGATATCATCATAATCGTCGTGTCTGTGTCGTGACCTTTTTTTTCCCGCCATCGTGTATTACGAAATTACCTATTATTATTTTGTATCTTTTTCACTGCGAAGTGGTGTGTGACGCGGACGACACAAAACACGTAATGGCGGTCTGCGCAAGCGGATGGCCCGACCGGGCGGGGAGTGAGTGAGCGAGATGGCAATAGGTTTTTTCCTTTAAATAGATTTAAACAAGTGTGACAAGGACAGCACCATACTACGTACTGCTGCATGTAAACAGTAATCATCTTCGGAAGGGGTACGAAATATAAGTAAGGATAAATTATGTTTTAGTGACATTTACCGACCGGTTGACACCCCATTATTTCGTATTGCTAAGGTCAAATGTAAGGTTAGCGGTTAGTTTAAGCTATTAGGGATACTTCGTCGCTTAAGTTCTAACATCATAAATTTAGGAAAGAGAAAATTGTTAAGTGTTGTTAATTGATAATGCACCATTTTAAAATTCGTATATGTAAAGTACTAGCTGTTGCCCGCGGCTCCGCCCGCGTGGATGTCGGTTTTCCTGAATTTTCTTTGCTATAAACCTCACGGAGCCCGAGACCTTTCCAACGAATGCAAAACCGTGGAAATCGGTTCATGCGTTCTGGAGTTATAGCGTCAGGAAGGAAAACCCGACTTATTTTTATATAGTAGATTAGGTCTAATTAATAATTACAGAAAAATATTTTAGCTTTATTATTTTATTTTATTTTTTAATCAGTGATAAAACATTAAGTCAAAACCGCCAAAAATATTTTAAACAAAAAATAAGGTTATCTGCATGGCTTGAAAATTTCGCTGTATCTCCGCTTCATCATCTTTACTTGGTGTCTCTCTTTCCTGAGATTTTGTCTTCAGCTTATCATCAGGCGAGGCGAAGTCATAATGAATTATCCAATATAAAAAAACGAGAATAAGTCTATGCATTTAAATATTGTCAATTGCTGGATTTTTATTTAATTCGGTAGTTTCTCTTACTATGTCATTTACTTTTCTGGATAATATTTATATGAGTGTTGTATAAAGTATGGTTATGAATATATTAAGATTAATAATGGGGTTAGTATTAAAGCGGCGGAGCCACGGGCAACAGCTGGTTAAAGATTAGTTAACATTGAAAAAAAATCAATACTCAATATTAACCCAAGCGTTAAAACTATTAAATTGTTCAGCCACTGCAAAGACCTGTGAGCACAAAAACAAAGTAACAAGTTAAAGATTTAATTATAAGTGTAGAGTTATACCATAATAAACATGGAGAAAAGAAATGTAGTTTACTTACTTATCCAAGTATTGTCTAACGTTTGAAATGTTGCTAACAGCTTGCGGTCTTGTTCATAAGAACTTTGGAAACTACTGCAATTACAACTGCTAAGTCTTTACTTATCGCTCATAATTGTGTTCTCTAATTGAAGAGATGTAGTTAAGTTTTGATATCAGCTAACACATTAACTGTCGTGTCTAATAAAACAAGAAAGAAGTTAATACAGAAAAATAAAAGTATTATATTACATATGTCATTCATTCATACTATAGGGCGTTTAGAGCCCGATCAAGACCCTCGGAGCCGAGCCTAGCTCACCTTCAAGCCAGTGCACCTACTGTTTGACAGACATGGCTCTAGCATAGACCTGTCTCTAAGTCTTTATAAGTGGGACTGCAGTCGATCATATAAAAACCGCCAAAACAAATTCAAAACAGGAAAAGGCTTAACCGAACTCAAAGCTCAGCCTCAAATACAATCAAGTACTAAGATTACAAGGATATAAGATGACGGTGATTTTTTCACACTGCTCATTTATTAATAAGTAAATAGATCTACTGTCATGTATTCGAAAATTGTTGATCATTCGAGTAAAGAAGCTTAGCTATGGCATTCCATTCTTCAGGCAAGTATGAAGCAGACAGGCAGCAAAGTAAGTTCTGCATATGAATACACTTTGCGTTCCTTATCATATACTTCATCGTTAAATAGGTATTTTAAAAACATGAAGAGTGTGCTCCAACATTTTACATTATAATTACCCGGACACGCACATCCTAGGGTTCGGTGCTCTTTTAGTAGAAGCCTTTATAACTTCGTTATGTCCATCGATATTAGAGGTAAGTTTGATTTCTATTAGAAGTGTCTTTCTTAATTTAGTCAAATTCATCATCATCTGTAGATGTATCTTATCTTACCGATGATACTACATTTGAGACTACCACCTCGCAGCCTGGGGGAGCCATGGCTGAGAGGTGATAGTTTCAAATGCTTTCTTCATTTTCCTAATTCATTTCACTTAGTCTTCGGCATCCCTGCTAGTAACTGCAGTCTAATTAGCTTGTGCTAAACGACGTAAGGTAATTTTCATTCCACTGAAAATTGCACTTTAATAGCAATTTTCTGTTTCAATTTTCTGTTACACTACGCTTTGCATTGGCGTTGTGTAACTATAGAGTAGCGTTTTTCATGCTGAGTGGTAGTCTGACCTATAGATGTAAAAAGACCGGAATAAAATACATCGTTTTAACCAAATTCTCCCGGTTTTAAACCCAATTGCTCCTAGTTTTATACAGGCAAAACACGCCTACATAAATGAAAGAAATGTGTTTTACATCTACATCATCTACTATACGTACCCATCACAGTATATGGTATTGGTATATAGATAACAACATATATCTTGACCCCAGTAACGTCATAGTCATAGTCTTAGTCTTAGTCTTATCCGATATCGGACGATGATAGCACACATATAATGTTAATAGATGACTATAGACACCATATAATGTTAAGCTGCTTTCGCATATATCCGGCAAAATCGGTCCGATTCGGCCATTTGCTCGATAGCACAGACTAGTTAAAGATGTTAGGGATGAAAAAAAAACTAGTGCAAGTTTATATTTTATAAACGTTTAACATTTAAAAAACCTTTTCGAGTTTTTTTATTCTTATTCGGGTACCTACAGTGTCATATTCTATTAACGTGAAAAGACAAGTATTTAAAAAAAAAATCCTTAAGTTCGAAAGCTTCTTGTTCATTTCCCCTCTTTAAGCCCTTATTAGTGATAAAAGGTAGCCCATGTCCTTTTCCAAGCTCTTATCTATCTATGTACCAAATTTCATCTCCAGGTATTTCTAAAAATGACGAACTTGTATACAAACTTTCATTCCCTATTTCTGCTCCTTTTTCGTCCTATAATCGCCTTTATAATATTTTAGTATGAACAAGTATGGAAATGGATTCCGGAGTCATGAAGTCTATATTTTTCTTAAAATATACCGATATTTTTATTAATATCTATATAAAACTTTTCGTTTTATACCGAATTAAGCTGCTTTTTTCGTTTTAAACGGATTAGTTTAATTGGTTTTAATCCGGCCTTACATCTATAGTCTGACCTCGGTAAATCAAAAGCTGTAACAATACTCTATGATTAGATTACTTTGTTTAGGTAATTGAAGGTTTGACTCCCCAAATAGTTACCTCACAGTTCCAAGACTGTGATGTTTTATAATAATCACACACAGTAGTGTTGAGAAAGAACTGGTGACCTAGTTTCTGTATCAACTTTATAAATATTGTGAAATAATATTGTAGTGAAAAAAATGCGAATAACGACTGCCGTCCATGAGGGTCCGGGTTCAATGCCCGGTCGGTTAATTTCATGTTAGGAAATGCGCAGTAGCAACATGAACTTAGGAAAAGTGCCCACTTAACAGAAACAGACTCGTCCAATATTACGCAAAACCGAAATCTAAATGGTACAATGTATTTGTTTATACAGTTCTGCCTGACTCTCTGAGCATAAATAGGTGCGAATAAGTGTATAAAAAATAAGAAACCCAAAATCTATGGCACAGAGGGAGCCTTTCTACATGTAAACTAGTTGTGATTTTTTCTTCACTTTATGATGTTGGATATACCTAGTTGAATACGTATTCCCAAATTATGAAGAGTAGGCCTGAATATAGATACCTATATTTCCTAACAAAGAGATGTTTAAGGAATATTAAAATATTAGAATGCTCCTTACATTTCTTTTTTGATTTAGTTATCTTTTACGCGAAATCATTTTATAATGAAATGACTTATGCATGTACTGTACAGTCGACAAAGGACATACGTTGCACCTTAACATATAACTTTATATGGAAAAGTGCGACGGATCTCCTTTGTCGACAGTACATAAAAAACCAGAAGAGAAATATCTTACACCTTGTAGAAATCACATGTTCGTTTCATGGGCCCCACCAAAACCTTCACCCACCTTACAACAAACCAACCTCGCTTACTACAACCTGCGATACAAATGCTGATTGAAGAGTGAGCTTTTAATTTTGGTTTTTCTTACAGGGCTGTGAGGTCAGACAGCAGTTGCTCAAGTAAATATCCAAATAAACATAAAAGACCAACGAGACGGCCTATCCCGGGTTACATAGCGCAAGTTTTGAATGTGACGGGATTGATGCTCGAATGAAGACTCGACTTACAAAACTTAAAAAAATAAATAATAACCAGAAGATGATAGTCACTCTCGTAAGAAACAATAACCAAAATACGGAACGGAAGAGTAGAGCGGACTCTGACCTCCAAAATACAAGTTGTGAATGCAACCAGAAGTAGACCTCATACTGCTTTCTTCTCTAAATATTCCATGAAGCCAGAAAAATAAGGCTAAACATTTGATATCTAAACAACATTTACTTTATACACCTTCAAAATATTTATGCAGGTATCTACAATGGGCAGTTTCATGGCGATTTTTACAAAAACGGTGAGTAATGTTATCATCATCAAAGCGGTGAGGTATTTCGTTCATGTGTGACAAACAAAACAGTTCCTCAAGTACTCACATCGACCCACAGACGGCGTGCGGTTTAGTCCGTTCGAGTCCGACATAACCTCCCCCTTCGGCTCCGAAGGGACCCCCCCTTCTTTTCTCTCTCTTCCTTTCCGCGGAAATTTCCAGCACGTAAAAAAAAAGTGCCCCAAGTACGAAAAACATTCGAATTCGTAACGTAAATGTATTGAAGAAACGGAGCATTGCGATTGGTTCACAGTAGGCAGGCGGCCCATCGCATTGCTTAGTTCTCTGGATACGCTTACGTTACGAATTCGAATATTATTCGTGCTCGGGGCACTGATTACTGTCGCTAATAGTAGTGGATGCGCCATTACTAGCAACAGTAATTGGTCTCTATCTTAATATATATAAATCTCGTGTCACAATGTTTGTCCTCAATGGACTCCTAAACCACTTAACCGATTATAATAAAATTCGCACACCATGTGCAATTCGATCCAACTTGAGAGATAGGATAGTTTAAATCTCAAATTATAGTCCGATTCGCGATAACCGACATCCACGCGGGCGGAGCCGCGGGCGACAGCTAGTATACATATATGTTCATGTAGTGAAGTAAATAACTTCACCTTTAAGTATGAAAATTCTTCTTTTAATTCACAACACGTTGCGTAAAACAAATCTTTGAAATTGACTTTAACATGTCACTCCTATTACCAACTACAGCACATAGTCATTCAAATGAAATCAAATGATAGAGCTAAAAGATCTCCCGAATATAAACCTCTTTAAAAGAAGACTGCAAAAATTCCCTGGTCCATAAATGCTATTACTCATTGCACGAATACTTAGAGGATAAATTTTGCGAAACATAATAATTTTGACATTGTTGACCTCATAATTGACATTATTAAATATTACTATGACATTATTAATTATTACTACGATATTATTAATTATAACTATGACATTAATAATTATGTGATACCTATTATTATTGATTTTTTGTGATAACCTTCTCTCTTTTTTTTAGACATTCCAATTTTGCGTGTTAATGTATTTATAAATTTGCACACCTATCAGAGCACTTGCACTTTATTATGTATTGCCTAACTCTTTGTATACCTGTTTTATTTTTTTGCCTAACTCATACTCAATGATCTGGTGAAGTCCAATAAATACTTGCAAAGTTTCAAATCTATAGGGCTTCTAAGATTTTATTACAATGAAGTTTTTAAGTGAACTTAATAAAAGCACATTTAAAAATACATATTATCTACCACAACTGACAGTAATGTATAACCATTTATTATAGAACTTTTGCAATATAGTTATTTGTTTTCCTTGGAGTTTATACTGCATAATTGTACCTACGTCTATGAAACCACCAACACAAAAAGTAAATCATGAAATAAGTACCTTCATACATTCATATACTCACTTCTTTAAATCCCTGAAGGGGTAGGCAGAGGTTTATTAAGATATCACACATCACATAAGACATGAATTATAATCATGAAATACATTAGTTTATTTCTTAGACACACATCACCAGTATCATAATTTCTTTTCCATCCCCAGCCATACTTCACCGAGTAATATGCTTCTTTTTTCTTAATATTCTACTTACAGTCTGCGATCTCGACTTGCAGGACGAAAAGATCTTTGGGGTCTAAGCTGACCTCAAATGCGGACTGACACACCTGCTGACAAATAGGCGAGGGTCTGATGCGGGCTTTCTAGCTGCAGGTTCACCGGGATTAACGCTGCACGCTGACATATTGTTGGAAAAGTTGAGACAAATTTGCACCTGCAGAGGTTATATTATGAATCCAATCACTAATACTCAGATTAGTTAACTCTTGTAATTATTATTCCATATGACTCATGATAAAATTTAAATTAAGAATTTTTTGATTTGTTCGAGCGTCACTGAAAAACCTACCATTCTACTAAATAGTGTTCTTGAACTTATTTTTTAACTAAAAACGGTTATTTTTATCTCACTTCACCATCAGAGCAAGCCAAGCAATTCAGTTTCTAGGCCACTGTTGACCTTTGTTGCAATACCTCATCACTACGATTGTTAAACAACGTGATTATGGTACTTCAAAACTTTTAGCAACTACACTGAGTTTAGTAAACTATTTGTTATACGTACTCTATACAACAAAAGCTAGAATATCAGCTAGTAGCCGGAACAATTATGTATTTCTACTTTTACTTCTTTACATGCATTGATGTATATTGTTACTAATATATCTTTCTTGAGAATGTACAGTCAATTTCAAAAGTAGACTGAAATATATAAATGACAGTGCCCGATAAATAATTTCTAAAATCTAAGAATGATCATCTACTGGCACTGACTATACATATAACGGATACTTACTTGTAGCAAACAATATGAACTTCTCATTAGTTAGTCTCAGAAAGTCTGTGATCAAGGTGATTAACTTCTAATCTCAATGCTATAAAGTAATAAAACATTTTGTACAAATGCGTCTGAGTTAGTTATCTTGGTAGCTTTCTTGTTAAGCATGTAGTATAGCATAAGCATATATTTTAAAATTACTTACTCATTTCATTCGTAACTGTTTAAAAATATGTAAATATTTACTTAAAAGTCACATTTAAATAGTAAAGTCAAATCCATAACCACCAAAACTTTGTACGTATTTTTGAAGTACATGACGTATTAAAGTCGTAGTTTGTAGACCATGTTTTATGTTTTTAGAGGTTAAGACTAGGTTGAAATATAATCAATTGCAAAAGTTGGAAAGCCAATAAATACTATATGCTAAATATCACTTCCAATTCATCAAACCGGTGAAAACTTATTTCAAACTCGAACTAGAAAACATTCAACCGCTAAGACGAAAGCTAACAAACGATAAAATAACAAACGTTACGCGGCAAAATATGATAGCAATGAATATACAAAGAACAGGCCTCGAAAGAAGTACACAATTGAAATATTCCGCCGAACAATCAAGATCGCTTCTGCCCGAGTTCCCATTGTTACCAGAACCGAAACATCATTATTGTCAGCGAAAGTCTCCGCTTTTACGACAAGAAAGCGCAAAGCCATTGATGGTAGGTAAATAAGGCTGCTGTAGTATAAAATTTTGCTTATTTTAATAATATTATTGTCTTGTTTATCACACTTTCGGACTCGGTACCAGTCTATTTGTAATGTTATTAAAGTTTATTATTTCAATGATCAATTAGAAATTTTTTGGTAAAGATTTTGTTCAAGGTAATGCTTCTATTGCTAAATTAATAATGTAATTGGTTACTGAGTAAGTATTAGAGTTAGTATATACAAACCAGCCTCTAATATCGAAACGATATTCCTGTGATCCTTTGTTGAGTCGGCCTCTTGTAGCTCTCCTCTTGTACCTAAATATCTCTTGCTCGCTCACACATGATTATACTTTTTTCTTTGAGTTTAGTAGTACTTACACCACCCATACTAGTGTATATTTTGTGTGTGTGATATTTGTGAAGTACCTCTGTGTTGAGATCTGCCACCAGAATATTTCATACACTTTAGAATTATAAATCTACTTCTCGCAGTGGAGTTCTAATGACCATACTAATCATCAGGATTACAATAGTAAGCAATGGTTTGCTTCACATACTTACAAAGCATTTAATGTGTAGACAAGATATCTCCTTTAACAGTCGAGCAACTTCAAATTCACTTTGAACCTGTTTTTTAATGCGAGACTTAATATTGTATAATTATAAATTAACTTTGCTTTAATGGAGCAAAGGCAGTGATTGAACGTACTGTTCATAAGACTCGCATAATTGAAATTCGATTTTCGATAGATTTATATTCAAATTAAATATCGCTTGATGTGTAATGTCGCCTGGACACAGGTCTACAAAGATACACTTTTTGGAACACACATACATACATTAACAATTACATACTACATCCAGAAACATCTAGCCACACAAATGCAAGGCGATACATATGTGCATTAGACTCGGCTTGAACCTATGCCATAACAGTAGAATGCTCCATCGATCGGCTCTCTGCTACTGACAGAGGTCATCACAATAATTTTGCTAAGCAGAATTATTAATAACAAAGCGTCTACATAGGGTTGAGATACCATATATGTATATATTATGGCTATGCTCCGCAGTTCCATTGTTGTAACATCAGTTGAAACCAAATACGGACATAATATATTATTGTTAGAATATGATCCCAATCAGTCGTTCAGAAGGTTCATCTTATTTCATGTCTGGGTTTCGAAAGTGCGCACAACATAGTGTAAACTGAACAATGATACATTCGCGACACCTCTAAGATCAAATTACGGTAGACTTATGATCTCCGTTAACAATAGACAATTTCCTTCTTGTGGGTGTCCAAGATTCCGTGTATTTGACACACTAATCTGATCTTAAATGTACACCAAGCTTTAAGTTATTATTATTACACTTGTTTCCTGATTTTTTTTTAGAAATATATGTGTTTTTTTGTAAGTACACGACAAATGTCAATTAACGTAGATAATTACAAACCTCCAATCATTGACCACACAAATTCTATAAGTTTTATTAATCGTGGTAGGTATGTGGGTACTAATGTGATTTTAACTAATAAGGGATGACATATGACTAGGTGTCGTACCTTCTTCGTTTAAAGGGCTAACTTAAAATATTGTAAACTAATGTAAACTAAAGAAGTTGAGTTAATATGGTTCAAGAAAGTATATCATCTCTCAAAATAGAAATTAAAACATAAATAACTGAAAAGGTTTAAGACTTAAATCTCTCAAGTTTATTCATTTTATCTAAAATTTCGCCTACTAATAAATCAGGAATGTCGTACCTTCTTCGTTTAAAGGGCTAACTTAAAATATTGTAAACTAATGTAAACTAAAGAAGTTGAGTTAATATGGTTCAAGAAAGTATATCATCTCTCAAAATAGAAATTAAAACATAAATAACTGAAAAGGTTTAAGACTTAAATCTCTCAAGTTTATTCATTTTATCTAAAATTTCGCCTACTAATAAATCAGGAATGTCGTACCTTCTTCGTTTAAAGGGCTAACTTAAAATATTGTAAACTAATGTAAACTAAAGAAGTTGAGTTAATATGGTTCAAGAAAGTATATCATCTCTCAAAATAGAAATTAAAACATAAATAACTGAAAAGGTTTAAGACTTAAATCTCTCAAGTTTATTCATTTTATCTAAAATTTCGCCTACTAATAAATCAGGGATGTTAACCGCTTCAAGCTACATAAAAAGAAAGAAAAAATCTATTTAAAAGAAAGACTCACCAGAGGCAGTGACTAAACCCCAGAGCGACATTCAACCACACCTACGATAAAATCCTACAAAAGGCTCTACGAATAAATCACCCATCCAAACACAACCCAAAGATCCAAGAAGAATAAAGCACTATCCTTACTTTACTCTCTCCATTTTGTTAATATTACAAATTACTTACAGTCAAGGATTTCCTCATACCTTGGACATATACATAATATATGTACACTATATACTTATATATATTATTATTGTACCTACCTATGTAATTATTATATTTTGAATGTTGATAAAGTGTAATTTATTTAATCACTCAGGACCTCAAAGCTAACGATAATATCAACTAATGTTATCTTTGATCATTACTGGATCGTTTTAATTTCGGTATATCAAATGAAACATCAAAAAGATTTCAATTAAGAAAAAGTAATGGGTCCATGGATGGCGCCGTCCTTTAGTTATCTTCGCCGGATACTACCGACGAGTGTTGAGTTTGATTTTAATCTTTCATGGGATAATCATTTTTGTTATTCATTTAGGTAAGAATACACATTTTGAATATATTAATGTGTAAATTTATAAAGTACTCGCGAAAGATATAGAATACTTAGTGTGAGAGGCAGTTTTTTAAAAGTTGAATTGTCTCAGATGTATGATTATTTAAGGTTCATTTATGTTTTTAAAAGAACAACCTATTGTTCATATTCATTTTTATAATATTGTAATATATTAAGTACTGAATTTAACTAATGTTGTATTGTTTAGTAAAACAATGCTACGCCTTAAAATCTCGTTTTGAAATTCTCACATTCATTGGACCCGTTTAGAGTTTGGTTCTAGTAAAAAACTGAATTGAACGGAAATGAAATGACGCTAACCGGTTTTTCTTCGGTGGGCTGGGAGGTAAGCTTCAACCTTTTTTACCTTTTTTGTCGCCATGGATGGCGTGGACTCTCTATAGTTAATATTTAAAGTCAATTTTATCCTTAAACTTGGCTTGAAATAGTACATATTAAAACAAAACAAAATGTATTTAATTCAAACTGAAACTCGTTTCGATCGTATGAATGGGCGAGTTCGAACCGGTTTGTCCGGATACAATGGCTATAAAATATGCATAACCTTGTCGACTAAGGAAATAGACATCTGTCTGCTAAGTGCAATTATATTTTAGTAACAACCAGTTAACTGCTTATATCTTCACTTAGATCGGTCGTTCTGGAAGTCCATAGGAGAGGCCTATGTTCAACAATGGACTATGGGCGGCTGATATGATGATGATGATCGTCACTTATCGAAATTATTATTTGTGATAAAGATATCTGAAGTTTGGTATACAATTTAATCGGTGAAACGAAGTCATTCCGATTTAGTATCAATTCTACTAGACATATCTATCATTTTCTTGTGTTTTTGATATATATAGAAAGAAGAAATAAATAGGTATGTACATATTCCAAGACAGTTTTCGAGGCCGATACTAAACATTGCTCGTAATGTAAGTTCTTGAATGCGGATAAACAAATCTGCATACCTATTTCATACATTTTTTTAATATCACTTAGGTGGCAGACAAGCACGTGTCCCACCTGATGGAAAGTGGTTAGCACAAAGATTTTCTGTGCCGTCAGTGTAGAAGATAAAGCAGGACAAACCTTTGGTCTTTCCACTGAAAGCACAAAAAGTCTTCAGTGAGCTCTGGCTACCCTACTCACCGCCGGGACCACAACACGACGTTATTGACGTTATTATGACCGTGGTATTCTGTAGAAAGGAGGTACAGCCCGAGTTGGACTGCTCAATTGTACCTATATATCTACATTACTATTCAGATAAATATAAACAGATATAAGAAGTATTATATGCACTGAGCAGGAATCGAACCCGCAGGCCAGCTACGCTATACAAATCGTCAAAATTTACTTACTTACTACCCCATAGTACTGTAGCGCATGCCCTTCGGATCAAACCTACGTGTTGCCGAACCTTCATACCTCAACGGTATTAAAATAAAACTATAAAAATAAAGAATCTTAAATTCAGATAGGAGAAAAACATATCTGATGCGGGACAGTTCCAGACAGTTGGTGTCAAGAGAGCTGACAGGGGAGTCAGCGTGTATTATGCTGTAGGAAGATTGAAGAAATGAAAAAAGTGCATTAGATTCCGCGATCCTCTAATACGCAGTAATAATACATATAAAAACCTCGCGCAAACCCCCTAAACTCGTATAGGAATGCTTAAACAACAAATATTACAGCATAATAGTGTGTCATTTGTAGTATAGAAAAACTGTATAGCCCAACGCCCCGATCCTAACGGGTACCTACTTACTGCTTTTAAATATAATTACCTAATATGTATATATTTATTAGGTATACAAATAAATTGTTTTTTAAATGTGTTGGTAAAGTAGCATTGGTGAACTTGAAGAGTGCCACGTGTATTACACCATTTGACAACATGTTTCAACACGTTGCGTTAATGTTTATCACTTACAAAACTTACCTAGGTACCTACCTACAAGAGTATTGAACAGAATAACACTTATTTTATTACTGCATTACTAAGAATGGTCTGCCCACGCCATCCTTTGTATCATACGTATCTGTTTATTCGACATAGATTAATGATTATCATCAAAGTACATTAACATCCTGTCTTTCACATTATTATTATAAAAAGAAACAACTGTGCTTGTTGGTGCATTCACCCATAAATCGGGAGCCCCAGATTCGATTTATCGGTTTCATTTTATTTATAGATATGATTTCCGGCATAGTGCATAGTAAATTAAAAATATCGATCTTAGCCGCGAGCAAAGGCATGTTATTTATAACATAAATATATATTAATAACCGATGCCCCGCGGCACTGACCGCGTGGATGTCGGTTATCGCGTCTTTTAGTCATATCTCCAGTTCTACCTACTTAAGCGATTGCCGTCAAACATTCTTAATACTTTAGGTACCTATGACAAAGCCCTTTCTAATATATTCCTTTCGCATAAAAATCCGAACAATAGTTTTTGCATCAATTGCGAATAAACAGACAAGAATTGATAAAATTATATTCGGAACAATGAAATTATCTCCAATGTACAGACAACAGATACCTATTTAGATAAGAATATGAACTCGTGATAAGTATGTTACATTAGAGAGCGCTTCTATGCGCCACTATATGGGCTTAATCTTCATTAAACAAAACTGTGTCCGATGTAAATTTTCTGTATGAAGGCAATAAACAGTATTTTTTATTAAGAACTGAAAATTATTTGAATAATACTATTTTTTGAATCATCGAGAGTAGTGTATAATCGACAAAGAAGATACGGTGGCACCATCACGTAAAACTTTATATGAAAAAGTGCTACACTTGTTGATACGGACAATTATTGATTAGGTACAACATAATGAACAATTCTCATTCGGATTTTAAATTTGTAATCTGTGCAATTATCATCGACTTTTTTACGATGAAAGAATATGAGGCTTTCTTATAAATGTGCTACTAAACCTAGTAGACCCGTGTTAAAAGAATTGTTTTTGTTTAAAACTCAAACCCACAACACCCAAGTAAGTGAGGTGACCACTTAAAACACTGCGCTATCCGTGCCGACAAGTTAAACCAGATCTTATGAATTTTATTCAGAAGTTAAGTTTTTGATGAAAGCTAAAAGCTTTGTTACCCCTAATATAGCACGGCTCTACCTTTATCTGAGTGCTATAACCAATGGCTATAACCAACTGTAAGTATCCACGTGGGTTGATAATTTTATAAAAAAGTAGCGTGCGCATAATTAATTTAATGCAAAAAAAAAAATATTTTCTAACCGCACACGTAAACGTACACACGTTACTAACATATAACTAAATTTTTCTTGAATATTTAACTAAATACTAAATAATATAGATAATAGATTTACTAACTTATTATAATTGTAGAAAGCTCCAAAATTGAAATTTAGGGTTATAAATGTAAAAGAACTGGGGATGCCTTTAAATACGTCATAATTAAATGTTAAGACATATTTTTAAAATCAATCAGTGACTTTTATGGACACAAGGCCATGTTAATTATGTTGTAGTTGTTGGCATGCTTACATAAGTAAAAATCAATGAAACCAGTCAAAATGAGTGGAAAAAACGATCGTTAAGATCATAGTACTATTATTTATGCTGTGACATAACTAACAGTAAGTATATCTTATGAGTTACTCTGAAGAAACGCTCAAACATCAATTTTTTTATTTATTTATAGAAACGATATTATAGATAGTGCGGATGTATGTATGTTTGTGTTATATTTGTACCATTATGTTTTAGATATAGACGCTAGACAGGTGAAACGAATTCAAACAAAGAGTACATTTTATAATCGCCTGTTTTATTTTTTCCCATTTTACTGCTAAAACTCTTTTTTTTTTTCAACATAAAATTTACACATTCATTATCATACGTCGATTAACATTCACAGTGATTTACATAATTTGTAATATATTCCAATTATATTACTTTCAGGGGAAAATTCAATATCTTTGGATAGGTCCGTGTATATATTATCTTACACTGTATAAGTTACTTATATCTTTGTAACATCGTATTTGAGTTTCAACAATCGAGATATATTTATATTCAGTATTCAAGTATTTGGCGATCATAGACGACACCATTCCATATCACGTTATAATTTACACTTACACTCTTCAACTAATCAGTCGCGGACCCTTCGCATTCGGATCCATTGTAACTTTCCATTATTTATCTAAATAAATTATATGATACAAAAAATATTACACTAACAACCTGTTTAAGTATAAATTACACATACCTTACGTATAAGATGATATTTAACTTAGGATACAAATTTACAATTGTCATCTAGGTATGTAAACAATGCGTTTTCATATCAGATTACACATCAGTAGCACAGCCATCCCGAAAATTGTCATCGGCCGATGGCCTGGTGATGGTGAGAACTCGCTTAATGGCAGCTACGGGTGGTAGCACTGGGGGCGCTCGCTGCCACACACGAAGGGTGCGCGCGCCGCCCACGGGCAGTCCATAGTCGGGCGGGTATGGCGCGTCTGCTGATGGCGGGCCGGCAGCATTCGTCGAGGCCATCGCATGTGAACGGGGGAAAGTGCGACTCATATATCCCAGTTCCTCCTGAGATCCATCAACACTAACGTTCTCTATAATCGGCGTTCGGTCATTATAGTACGTAGGAATCGCTGTACTTACAGCCCTAGCCAAATTACTTGCTTGATTCATTCTCATTTGGTCCCAAAGGCCCGATGGATATAATGAATCGGATGCCTCGCGAGCATATTCTCCGCTTCCTGGTCGTATTGCACTGTCTGGCCTCGTATCATTAATTAAGTCCGGATCTATAGTACCCGAAACTGTAGGACTCACAACCACTGGTCCATTAGCGGTTACTACGCTTCCTCTTCCTTCATAATGGTTTGTTGTATAAGGTATGTCGTTAGACCTTGGAGGTTTTGTAACAGGGTTACATTTAGCATCATTATGTGAGTCCTGTCTGTTAGCCAATACGGCAACATGAGGTCGATCTGTGGGCGTCGGATGTACTTCATTACCAGATACGACTCTGTCAATTGTATTTGGAGTTTTACTCTCACAAGCCGGTGGTGGACGAAACCGGACAAAGGTAATAAGAAGGGCTAAACAGATGACAACTATTACTAAGAACAATGCTGCCCCCAGACTAGCTATTTGAGCGCTTCCCAAGGATGCCATCCCAACTGGCGGCTGTGTAACGTGCACTGTGAAATTAGCCTCAGCATTGCCGCCTTTATTTTCAGCCACACAATAAAACTCGCTGGAGTCAGATTCCTGCGTATTTGTCAATATCAAAGAAGATTTTTTCTTTGAGTCGCCCTCTTCGAAAATGTAAATTTTCTGATGGGAATTAAAGTGACTTCCATTTTGGAGAAGTCTCCCATTCCAGTACCAGTTTATAATTGCACTCGGTATAGCTTCAGTTCTGCAAGTAATGGTAGCATTTCCCCCCACAGCAGCTTCAACGTAGAGGCTTATGGGGAAAATTTCAGGCTTACACGCAAACTCTTCAATAGGCAAGTCTGAAAATGGCCGGTTTGCTAGTCGTGCCGGTGCGTAGCAACTAGGCGTGGAAAGCAATTTACGCTTGGCTAACCATAGTTTGAGGTCCCGCAGTCGGCAATCACATGTCCAAGGATTTTCAGATAAGTCTATTGCTCGGAGTTTTTCCACTTTCTCCAATGAGCTTAATGGCAATTCACGTAATTTATTATGATTTAGTTTTAAAGATTCCAGTGAGCGCAAATTTCTAAACGCGTCTGGGGCTATATCTCTAATATCGCATTTAGATAAATCAAGTTTGACAACGCTGCCCAGATTGCTCAGAGCGTCAGAATGTACTTTTAAAATTGGGTTTGTAGCCAATGTGAGATCTCTTAGGAAAGGTGCATCCTTGAAGCTGTTTGAAGGTATTTGCGTGAGTAAGTTATGGGAGAGATCTAATTCAACTAAATTTGTCAAGCCTTTGAAAGCTCTATCATGTATTTGGCCAATATTACAATTACGTAAATAAACCCTTTGTAGATTAACTAGTCCTGTTCTGGCAAATGCTTCCTGCGGGAGTATCTGAAGATTGTTTCCAGATAAATCCAACACTTGTGTAGCGGGGTCCACCGGCTCTGGCACTGTGATTAAAGCTCTGTCCATACACTCCACAGTCTGCTTACCCCCTTTCCACTTACAAGCACACACTGCGGGACAAGAGCCGGGGAGGGCGATACCGGCTAATGTTGTTTCCCACACCATCACACTCATTGTCACTATAAACCACCTCATTTTGTTTCCAATCCAATTTATTTTCAGTCACTATAAAACATTTCTTTCACTAAACGTCACACTTGCTTTTTGTGTCAAAATAAAAATATAGTTACTAATAGTAAACTTTAATGATTTGTCACATTTATACGTCGGTATCGTATCACATCACTACTCGAGAAAGTTGGCAAGCGGCACATGACGGCACGGTGTGCACGCGCGACGCCTCAACATCAACTGAGAGGGAGGGATCGTCTGGTCGTCTCGGTAAAAAGAGCTCGACGCATGCGCTATAACGTACCCCCTCGCCCCGCTCTGCGGCTCTCCTCGACCACTGAGTTGAGTAGCCCTACTCGAGGCGAACTGTTGAAAGAATTCCAAAAGTGTAATTTTCTACCTGGCTCAGGCTGCGGCCGATCATCCCACTCGCTAGCCCGTCACGTTCATTCATAAATACCTGAGTCACAATCGCGGCGGGCCTTACTTTCAATGCCGGCCGGAGATGCATCTAACAATACTAGCCCGCTCGACTGCGACGCGTATACCGCTCCGATTGTTATACAATACGCATCTTTTTTGTTAATACCACGTCGGGCTTGGCATCAGGTAGACGACTAATTATAAATAACAGTCTGAAGGGATGGCAGGTTTTGTACAACAATAGCACAGGATGTGTCGTACAATGAATGCGACATTCATTCATAATTTTGAGGCGACCGATTTTAAAGCGATTTTGGTATTATAAAGGTTTTTGTAAACAAAATATCCGCGCAATTATTCGAACTTACAAAAACAGAAAACCTACGGTTACCTACATAAATTAATTATTACACTCTTATCCGCAAAAAAATATCTAGCAGCCTCCTAAAGATTTCAAACGTAAATGTAGGTATGATTACATTATAAAATATGCTGCAAATTTGACAAACAAGAAATAGGCCACCTTTTCGTTAGACCTCTTAAGTGGGTGTAAACCTACATCATTTACCTACAGCTGTTCATATGCCTACTCTTCTTCAAGTATTGCAATCTTCACAATGAGTTAAGTTCTATAAGGGTTCAAAGGAAGCTAATAAAATGAAATTAGTGATGAGGGTGGCGCGATATGCGGCACGCGGCTGGCACGCTCCGACATGTGCGCCTGCGCAGTCAGCGATCGTCAGCTGTGCCGACACCTGGTGACGCATGCCATCCATGCCGTGCCGAGACGCGTGTGCCACACCACCCCGCACACATGCCTCCTTTGTAAGGTTTCCACTCTGAGCTTTGTAATACAATTAACAGCGCCACTTAGGTGCCAATTTACCTATTATATTTCCTTTAGTATAATGTAATATGCGACATTTTAAAGCTTCCGTAAATAATATACCGAGTACAGTCAGCATCAGATTAATATTGTCCAATATTATAAAAATACTAGGATTCTAACTATTCGTAAGCATCCAGAGTGCATGGTCACACCATCAGTTTTTCGTCATTCAAATAGTATGTCGAGTGTTTGTATTAAAATGTGCAAACACGCCGGTCGATGGTATCTAATCAGGTATACTGGTTACAATGAGGTTAACATTTATCATTTAAATGTCCTTTTCCTAATTCTACAGCCATCCCTTTACTCGTTTGATGTCTTCGATATATCTTTTGAATTTTTTGATACGTGACAATTGCTCAAGCCGTAAACCCTCACTTTGAAATTATATTATTATAAATTATATATATTGAAATTATTTGAATTAAAAAATAATAAATAAGTATGGCGCCCCACCTAGATTTTTAGAGCCCAAAGTCAACCCAACCTACGACCCAATGCTGATTGACGAATGAGGCTCACGCAAGCACAGATTTTGCCCAACATACACTATTGGGAGGAGAAAGCGACCCCTAGACCCGAAGTGCAGGCTTTGGTTCAACCGTGATAAGCACTAGGACTTTAATGTTTATTAACTACAATTAGTTTCAACATTCACGAAATATCTAATGTAGGTATGCAAACAGAATCACAGTCGTAATATAACGTAAGCGTAAACATACGTACAATGCGCATGTTCACATTGATCAGGGGACGGTTTTCTGAAGCGATAACATTTTTGAGAGCTCAAGTGTCATTCTGGGAACTGGAAATTGTGTTTACCTATATGGCGATAAAAGGTGTAGGTGGCGACCCAATCAAAACGGGATCCAATACCGTCAACGACATATTGTAAGCAATGTAAGCGTGTTAGCGCAACTCTACTGCATCCCTCAGTATTCAAAGCAACAAAATAAACAAGGTCATATATTTCACAATACGTTTTAAATAATAACATTTTTTCATATAAAATAGGTAATTAAAAATAATGCCAACAACTACTACTTACCTTGAATGTCAAATCCTCGGTATATCCTTTGGCGTAGCGGTAGAACCGCGACTGCTACGCAGGAGGCGCAGGTTCGATTCCCGCTTAATACAAATATTTGTATGCATAAATATGTATATTTGCATTAGTCTGGGTGTTTCCTACATACAATATGTATGTATCTACAAAAAAAGGTATTTAAGTATGTCTATCCGCATTCTAGATTCCATAATACAAGCTACACATACACTTTCACATGTTCACTTAGAGCATTTGTTCTTTCTTTCTAATTAAGGTACTGGAGTGGGTCGAAAGTTGTTAATTATTAATTAATAAATAATAAATGAATAAATAATTTAATATATGTTTTCCATAAACCATAGTTTTCTTATCATTAAGATAATTGTCTTTAAAATCCAAGTTACATTTTGATCTAATCTAGCTAGTCAATGCACAGATTAACCTTCACCAGTATTACCAGAGCGAACAATGAGCAATCGAGACAGCCTTACTTGTGCCTACTGGAAAATAGCCCTAGCATCTGTTAGGTTAGAACTGTAACTTTTATTTCATCATCTACAGATATCTTTTTTACAAGAAGTCATACATTAACATTAATATAATCAATAACGTATTATTAGAATAAAATTAACAATAGGATCCGACACTTACCTAAGCATACCGTTCACATCGATCTATGTATAATAAATTTATTGAATGGATATTCAAGATCTAATATTGAATGTATAGTTGTATATTTTAAAAGCAATTCTCCTTGTACTGTAGCAATAACACAAAAAAAAATGTTCCCATTGAAGAAACAGAACACGTTTAAAACAATAATTTTACATTCAACAGTCGGATAATTTCAAAACAGTTTTGAAAGTTATTATGATAACATCAGAATAAAAGCAAAATAAACGGAAGCTGAAGATAAAGTAAACGTTAATTTCAGATATTAATAATTCTCCTTTTAAAGCGTAAACAGTTACTTATTTGATAACATACAGATTTCCGGCTTAAAAGTGTTATACAGTATCAAAGATGTAGGTTCCAGAATATGGGAAACTTAATACGTGAGAATATTCATGTACCTACACAGATAATTATACATGCATTTTTTTTTCTTTTTGTTCTAGATACGAAACCCATGGCTTTTCATTAATCACTCATATTCCCCAGATAATAAACCGCTACAGTAGTCACAAAGTCGTGCACTAATCTCGAGAGTAATTACATTGGGAGATAATTACTCTCGAAATAAGTACTCTGAATATACTATTATACCTATTCTGAATGACAGTTATTTGTTATCCAGACTTTGATAGTTTAGCTTTTCGGATGATTTGCACCCCTCCTTGGTAACCATCTAAAATAAATTAAGGCAAGCATTAACACAAAAAATCGATATGGTTTGGCGGCGGACGGTGGTTTTCCTATGGCATAAAGTTAACAGAATGAGGGCCCTACCAGATATAATTGAGCCAAAAACAAACACCATCGATCTAAACTTTCACAACAATTAAATTTCAATAAAAAAGCACAGAACAGACAATAGTACCTACCTACTAGAAAATGGTAAGACTGTTTTTTTTTAGTTCACGATAGGTACTGTACTCAAGACATTTCTTCTCTAGGCCAGTGAAAAAGTATAGTAGACATTGTTCACAGTTTTACTATACACCCATACTGTATTAATAATAATATTATAAATGTGAAAGTAAGTCTGTCTGTTTGTCTGTCTGTCTATATGTTACACTTTCAAGCCTACACCACTGAACCGATTTTGATAAAATTTAGTACAGGGGTAGATTAGACCCAGAGAATGAACATACGCTATATTTGGTCGCGATAACCGACATCCACCCGGGTGGAGCCGCCAGCAAAAACTAGTACTAAATAAGATTTAATTAAAACACAGTCACTTGAGAACTAGAGTAATGAAATACGAAGCAATCCCTCAGATGCTTTTTAATCTTATAACTTAATTGTTTACCCAGATATAATAGAAAAATAAAAACAAAATATTATTTACTGCTTTAGTTATTTCACACACATTTTTGTTTTGATACTTTGCATCATAAGTATCTTAAGAGGGACTATATGTATAGCTAACTTTTACATTTTTATAATGTTACTAACTTCTGCCCTCAGCTCCGCCCGCTTGGATGTCGGTTATCGCAACCAAACATAGCCTATGTCCTTTCTCAAGGTCTAATCTACCCCTATACCAAATTTCATCAAAATTGGTTCAGTGGTTTAGGCGTGAAAGTGTAACATACAGTCAGATAGACAGAGTTATTTTCGCATTTATAATATTAAGTATGGATTTCGATTGCTGTATGAAACAAATAGTATTGGAAAGGTAGCAATGATAGATATAAATAAACATTTCGATTTTATGGTAACAATACCTTAATAAGTATACGTTTTATTGTAATCCACTCATACGAAGTTTGTCATATTTAAAGTTTAAATTATTCAGATATGCATTAAATTATAATTAACCGCAAAAATTTCGAAGTCAGATATGATGGAACAAAAGTTTAATTTAATCACAGACGGAAACTCAAAAGAAGTGTCTTAAATATAAGTCTTGTCTAGAATATAAAAAACTTTGATTTTTGAGAAGCGCAAAGCACTTGATGAACATGGAATTTATTGTTGCAATTCGATGACTTTTGTTATTGAGTATTGACTATTCTTGCACTATTGTTGTTGCCAGCATTAAGGAAACAAATTTCCGTTGGTCTATCCTAGTAGTCTAATCACGAATCTGATCGATTAAATTGTACTGACTAATGAGAGAAAAAGAGTGTGGAAGACCTTCGTAAATAGAATCGTAAAGACATACCGTCATCAGTTAAACCCTGTAGTTAAATTACGTAACTTTAACGATGATTACCTAAGAAGTTCTGGATAATCAATCTATAAGCCGTAAATTGAGATGCTTATGTTTACGTTCAAAACGCCCCGGGTTAAATCTACTATAGTTTGGTTTGATATATAGATCAATGTGTAAATGTTCCACGTCTTTTGAAATAACGTTAGCTCAAATATGTGAATCTACACTTTAAACATGTATTGTAAAGGTTCCTCATGCTCCTCACTGAATTTAAGCCACGAAATAATCTCAAATGATCAAAGCGCCTCTTTGGCAATGCTCCGATTCACTGATCTGCATCCATGAATGGAGTTTTGTGTTCCAGTCCCAGATCAGAGAAATGTAATAGGCACGTTGTATTTAAACACACGTATATATAAATCCTCAGCAATCTCATACATCAGTTGCATAAAATGATAAAAAATGCTGACTGGCATATTTCTAAGATCTGACATTCCGTCGTTGCTTCCGTAGATCGCGAGCATTCAGTAGCAGCCCAAATTTATAAATTAATTTTATTACATATTACACTTGCAAACTAAAGTACCTCTGATTTTAAATAAAAAGACGAGTTTTAGTGACCGTGATTTTGCTAACATGGGTGTTGATTGTCAGACACATAATATCTTCTCAAACACAAGTCTGTATTTCTATTTTTTTTTTTTTTTTTTTTTTTATATATATTGGACACGTCAATTTGACTTTACCTCGCCTGATGGTAAGCTGAAGGTAAAGTCTCAAGAAAGAGGGTCACCATTATGTACACGTGCCATGTTAACAATGGTGGCACTCAGCTTGACGGCCTCATCAGATGCTTTTTCACGCCCCGCTTAAAGGACCCGGGACTGTAGGAAGAGGGAAACACGTGAGCTGGCAAGGAATTCCAGGTCTTAATGGTGCGACAAAGGAAAGAGTCACCGAACCGCTTGGTTCTTGAAGTAATGTTCTGCACCGTATAGGGGTGACATCTAAGTCCTGCACGTGTCGTCCTGTATAGGAAGGGGGAGGGTGGGACTAATTGGAATAGCTCTTCAGAACATTCACCATGGTAGAGACGGTAAAAAACTGCCAAAGAAGCAACATCTCTACGCATCTGCAGAGACTCGAGGGTACTCGTGACCTCAGGATTTCCGATAATGCGGACCGCACGTCGCTGCAACCTGTCGAGAGCATCTAATAAGTACTTTGCGGATCCATCCCAGAGATGTGAGCAGTACTCCACGCAGGAACGAATTTGTGTCTTGTAAAGAAGACACCGTTGCTCCGGCGTGAAAAACCGTCTCACTCTGTTCAGGACTCCGAGTTTACGCGAGGCTGCTTTGATGATACTCTCGATGTAGTTTTTGTTGTTCAGTTTGCAGCGAACATCCATACCTAGGATATTGAGGTTGTCCTGCAGTGGCAGTGGCGTGCTCTGAAGAGTGGGAAGGGGAAGGAAAGAAGATACCTTTGCTGTAAACGCACATGCCTGCGTCTTCTTGGCATTGAACTCGACCAAGTTCTCAGAGCCCCATTGGGAAATGTGATTCAGGATCCGGTCAAGCTCAGTGACAAGAAGCTGCCTTTTTTCCGCGATATGCGTCTGCTTATCCGCAGGACGTCCATGATAACTCTCGTGTAGGGTGCTATCATCCGCATAGCAATGAATGCTGCCGGTCGACAGCATGTCATTGATATGCAGAAGAAAGAGAGTTGGCGATAGGACAGATCCCTGCGGTACGCCGGCATTTACCTGCAAGAACTCCGAGGCTCGTCCATCACAAAGGACGCGAATACGGCGCTCCTGCAAGAAGCCGGCAACCCAGTCGCACAGTCTAGGAGGCAGACCAAAGGCTGGTAACTTGGAAAGAAGCGACATGTGCCAAACTCTATCGAAAGCTTTGGCGATGTCAAGGCTAATTGCCAATGACTCGCCGTGCTTGTCCATAGCCTCACCCCAAATATGGTTAACATACGCCAGAAGATCACCCGCTGACCGTTTCGGCCTGAAGCCATATTGCCGGTCATTAATTAGGGAGTGATCTTCAAGGTGACGCATGAGCTGTTTGTTAATAATGTGCTCGAACACCTTGCACAGCACTGAGGTGACGGCTATGGGTCGATAGTTGTTTGGATCTGAGCGATCCCCCTTCTTGGGGATCGGCTGTACATTCGCCTCTTTCCAAGCCGAAGGCACTGTACCAGAGCTGTAGGACAGCCGGTACAGCCGCGCAAGCATTGGAGACAACTCCGCTGCACATTTTTGCAGAACCACCGCTGGAATACCGTCTGGACCACTGGCTTTCCGGACATCGAGTGACTGCAACACCGCTCGGATATCGCGTTGCCTGATACGAATATCAGGCATTGCATGGTCACTGACGGGCAGTGTCGGCGGCTCCATACCACAATCATCGACTCGGGAGTTGGCCGCAAAGAGATTAACCAGCAAATTTGCTTTCTCTTGCGGCTCATGGGCCAGGGATCCATCGGGATTGCGCAGCGGGGGCAGCGAAGGCTGGCAGAAGTTGGCTTGCACGGCTTTGGCCAGTCGCCAGTAGCCACGGCTGCCCGTGGGATGCTCTACTAGCTCCTGACCAAGCCGCGCTATGCGCTGGGCATCCGCTCTGACATAAGCCCTCTTGCAGGCCTTTGTGGCTCTGTTGTACGCCGCCTTGAAGTGGCCCACGTTGGGATCGCACGTAGCGCGCGCCCTGATCCAAGCGCGGTACGCAGACTGTTTATGATTAACAGCCTCCGCGCACTCGCGCCCGAACCAGGGGCGTGCCCTGCGGACACCGGCGACATCAGTGTAGGGGATATAATATTCCATGCCCAGACTGATCTCACCGGCGACAGCAGTTGCGGCCTCAGATGGGTTCTTACCTCCAAAGCAGCGTTCAACCCACGGGATGGACGCAAAATAATCACGCAGTCCATCCCAGTCCGCTGACGAGTAGTGCCAGAGACGCCGCTTCCCCTGCACGGGACGTGGGGGCGCTAAAATGGGCACCTCGGAACGGACCAGACAATGGTCAGATTCACCTAAAGCGGCGCTCACCGAAACACTGTACTGGTCCGGGCGACTCGTCAGCAGAAGGTCTAGCAGAGAGGGCTCATGGTCCGACCTTTTTGGTATCCTAGTGACCTCGTGTACCAATTGGGTCAGGCCATGCGCCAGAGCAAATGCATGGGCGGCTCTTCCCGCGTGGGTTGTTTTGGCGGAGCCCAACCAGATCTCGTGGTGGGCGTTAAAATCCCCCAAAAACACCAGTTCAGCGTTCGGAAACCGCTCCTGCGCATCATCTGCCGCCTGACTCAGGTATTCAAAGAGTCGAATTGTCTCGGCATCTCCTGTATGGGAGCGGTAGAGGCACACATAGATCTGTCTCGTAGAGCCATGGTCTATGTGTACCCAAAGGGTGGAAAAGGATGGGTCCTCTAGGCAGCGCAAACGGCGACAACAAACATCCGCCCTAACAAACACGCACACCCCGGCTTTTGCGCGGAAATTCTCCTCAAGGACATAGCCGGGGTAGAGTAAGTAGGTCGTGTCATCAGGGCGGCGTATTTGTGTCTCCGTAAGAAACAGCATTGCTGGTTTCGCCGTCTCCAGGTGTTGGTGGACAGCGTTGAGGTTTGTATGGAGCCCACAGATGTTCGTGGACTCCACCTCAAATAGCGAGCTCGAGGGAGAGTTTCTTGCCGCTGTGTAGACCAATCTACTGTTATTATGCGCTGCCATGAGGATGAAGAGGAGGGAAGGCGTGAAAAAGAGGCGATTGTTGTCGCAGCACAGTGTGACAAAGCGTGGGATATTGGTTTTATCTATGAATGTGAGGTATGGCGAGAGCCGACGCGCCGAACGGAAGGGCCCCCGTACCCCCCCGAGTATGGTCGCCGGGCTCCCTCGTCCGGTCACCAACCGGCACGACGAGCCATATCGGGATTATGCGCGACCTGGTGGGGCAGCCTCCCAGGGTGGTTAGTCCCGGTTGGGCCCCTGTACTATGCCGCGGGCGGCCAGCGGCACCACCGTTTCTACAGGTCTCCCTGCTCGGCGCGTCGCCCCGCGCCACCCCCCACTAGACTACGCCAAGACCCACCGGTCCCACTCGTGCTGCGACCTCAATCCCCCCTGCCCGGCTATGCACTTGCTGACCCCTGAACGCAATCCAACCGAGATTGGATTACTATGGAGGATTTTTCGCAAAAGTGCACGGTGGTACTAACCCGGTCGAAATTTGTGACAAATTTGTGCCATCAAATTAGGGTTATACATACTAATGTTATAAATGCGAAAGTAACTGTCTGTCTGTCTGTCTGTCTCTATGTTACGCTTTCACGCCTAAACCACTGAACCGATCTTGATAAAATTTGGTACAGAGGTGGATTAGAGCTTGAGAACGGACATAGGCTACCTTTTATCGCGAAAAAAGGGATAGAAAGGGGGGAATAGGGATATGGAATGACAGTTTAGTTTTTGAACGGATATAAGCTACCTTTTATTGCAAAAAGGGGGTGCAAGGGTTGGGGTGCGATAGGGTTACGGGTTGAAAGTTTGTCAATTTTGAAAATGTCCTGATGAAATTTTGTACAGAGATAGATTGGAACTTGAGAACGGACATAGGCTACATTTTATCGCGAAAAAGGGGATAGAAAGGGGGGAATATGGCACGAAAGTTTATTAGAAAGTTGGTCATTTTTGAAGATATCCTGATGTAATTTGGTATAGAGATAGATTAGAGCTTGGGGACGGATATAAGCTAACTTTTATCGCGATAAAGGGGGTAGAAGGGGGTGATAGGGTTAGGGGATGAAAGTTTGTCATTTTTGAAGATGTCCTGATAAAATTTGGTTCAGAGATGGTTAGAAAAAGGGGGAGGGGGAATAGGACTAGGGATGAAAGTTAGGCATTTTTGAAGGTATCCTGATGAAATTTGATACAGAGATGGATTAGAGCATTGGAACGGATACAGCTACCTTTTATAGTGAAAAATGAGCTTAAAGGGAAAGGAGTAATAGGGAGTGAAAGTTAGTATAAAAGTTTGTTATTTTTGAAAATGCTCTAAAGAAATTTGGTACAGAGATGGATTAGAGCTAGGGAATGGAAATAGGCTACCTTTTATCGTAAAAAGGGAGAATAGGGCTGAGGGTTGAAAGTTTGTATGAGGTTTTAAAATGGGGTCAATAGGGGATGATAATATGAAAAGCTTTTTGAAGATATCCTCATGAAATGCAGTACAGAGATGGATTAGAGCTTGAGAACGGACAAAGTCGAGCACCGAGTCGAATATAGAAGCGAGTTTAATGCTCAATAGCGTCGGCTTAGCACTAAGCGATAACGGACATTCACGCGGGCGGAGCCGCGAGCAACAGCTAGTGTATATATATAGGGCTGTACCCTATCTGATGACATTTGTTAAACATTAGACTACCGTACAAAAACAATATTGCCCGATTGGCACTGAGATAAACTCGTTCACTGTTTTATAATTTAATACCGCTTTGCCTTTTATTCAGTTACAAAGGTGTAATTATATCATTTTAGGATTTCATAGATAGTCCGAAGGAAAAATTTCTTTTTTAATAAATATTCTATAACATGCGTCATTCATATCAAAACTCCTGTCGAAATAGGAACACAAGCTACGTTCTATGTTCAAGTACTTACATACCTAAATAAACAAGCAGCGCGACTTTGGTCAGTGCTGCCAACCCGCTAAATAATTCGCTTCAGCCGTCCACTTGCAGATAGCGGACATCGAACGATGACACGTGCCAAAACGTGATGCTGTATCGATACCTCAGGACACGTATCATGGACCTAAACCGCGAGGTCAACGAGGCTGGCCCTGGCACGAACAGATTATTGTGTAATAATATGTGCTTGGTGAATTTGCAAATTTTCGTACGAAATGGTGCACATTGGGAGAGGCCTATGTCCAGCCGTGGGCTGCAGTGGGCTAATTGATTGATTGATTGATTGAATTTGCACTAGCTCATCCACCGCAGAAACTCAAAAACAACTCGAAAAAATACTCAATAAATATGTAGGTACAGAACATTTTGAGCACATTTTAGGCCCAAGATATATGTCCCGAGCAATAATATTTAACGCGTAGATCATGATGTAGCAATCGAGCTAAAAACATCACAAAAATGAGATACACTATCTGTATAAAATTCATTGCAAATTCATCAGTCCCGGATACTTTTAATTCCTACCGCAAATGCAGTAATTCTGAGATATCAGGTTGACTATCGTAACAATGAGGAAGTTCAATTTCGTAGCTGAGGCAGCCAGTCTACCCAAGAGTAGCGTTACGAGCTTAGCGCACAGCATTAGTGTACTCCAGAACTACAAGGTGAAGCCACATACTCGTCAGGTTGCCATTGCACCTCTAAATTTTAACTTCTACAGAACTATCTTAATAAGTAAAACTTTTTAATGGATTCTATCGCGATTTATTTGTTATTGATTAATTTTAGACGTAAACAATAGATAGTGATATTTGCATAAACTTTAGAAAATATTATCTTCATAAATTTCATATTTTTAAAAACTAATGTAATAACCTTAGATCAGCTAAGCTAAAAGCACACGACGACATCGACGTGGACGAACTGCATAGTGCATAGCATCTTCCTGACTTTTGTATAAATTAGGTATTGTAAATTTTGAGATCCCGTTTGCATATCCCGTGGGAATATATTCCTTAGATAAATAGAAGTCTATTCCAGCTGTTAAAATTAACCCTCTATCAAATTTCAGTCAGATCTGTTCAGCTGTTAGACCGTGATTGGGTAGCAAACATCCAAAAACATTCACAAACTTTCACAATTATAATATTAGTAAGTAGGATTTACTGTTTGTTGTAAATTTTCTAGGTAAGCTGGTCCAGAGTCTTTTCATTAAATAGTAAATTTGATAAAAACATTATGGAGTGTAATAACCTCCAAAATATTACTGGTATAATGGGACATTCTTATCGTAGACTGCGATCTTTTACGGACGACCTTTGAATAGACCGTATTCAAATGACCCCTGACTGTATATATTTACGGGTTATTTCTCGTATACTTAATTTACTCTAACCTAACACGAGGATTAATCCTCGAAAGTGCTCTAGCGTAACTCAATGACAAAAATGTTTATATAAATTATAGTATTAGTTGCTGACTGCGGTTTTACCTTCGCGAAAACTATACATATAACGAAAGATATACCTATACTCTCCTTCAAGTTATAGACTGCTTCTGCCAGATTTTGAGATACCCAATGTTGAATTGGGTATCTCAAAATCTAGGTGTGAAAACGTAACAGACAGACCAAGTTACTCCTCCGTTATTCGAGTTATAGATGAAACCTTGTGATTGTTCCATATCTGGTAAAGACCATTACCATTTTCAAAAATCATTATATTTTGCCTTTTCTCTGTATAAAAACCCTTGCTTTCGAACTGGTAACGGAACTGAAACGGAGCTGGCTGTAAGCCTAGAATAATGTTCCTCATAAAAACATTATATTGCATTAACAATATTGCATTGTATCTAAATATTCCATTGAGAATTTATATCTTATTTTTGCTTTAGTACAGATCGAATGCTACCTTTTCCTCCATCATATATTTATCAATACTTTTTAAAAAGGCCAGATATCAGCTGACGATTAAAGTCCAGTAATAGCAATAGAAAACATTATTTTATATAGAAACTGGTTTGTATTTCTCTGATTTTAACAATCTACCTAAATACCTAATTGCATTTAAATGTCGCTCGCATTTACTTTTATTTTTTATTCTGTCTCCTTAATGGTCACAGCCTCGGCAATAATTAACAGTTAAACGGGCGTCCCAATTTAATGATTATGAGATAGTTCCGGTGGTCAGTGGCCGCAGTAACACTCCTCGAAAACTACTAACCGACCTGTTTGGTAGGCACTATTGAAGGATAGAATAATTATACATCTGGGTCATTATTCTGAATACCCTCTTGAAATACACGCTGTTTACATTACTCACCCGTTCCCTGACATAGTGCATCGGGAAGAATAGTGAGAATTAAGCTAAAATTGGCTTAGTCGGTGTGGTAGAGCGTGCTCTGCATTTGATATAGTTTGAGTGTATTTAGTGTCAAAATCGAAGCTATAGTTTCAATATTTTATGAGCTCTAACAGTTGTAATTACTCAATAAAGCTAAATATAAAACAGACAGTCAGATGTGCGATAGAGATAACGCTCTACTAAAACGGAGGAGGCCCATCTTAATCGGACGCTCAATTTTCTTCTAGATGCCGCGAAGTACTAAATGAAAATGTCAAATACATGCTTACTATAGTCGGATAATTGAACCAGAAGAGACTGATTAATAACATCACAATAGTGCTTTCGTCTATTGCATTACATTCATTATAATCGTCTGCGCGCTGTGTCAAAACAGGAAATACCAATCATTAGCATTTAAAAACGTTACTCATAAATTACAATTCAGTGAAAGAACCCTGCAAAACTGAATGATGGCAACATACCGTAGTCACCATTCTCTAAGAGCCACGGTTACTTCCGAGGATTTAGAACAAACACGCATGTCAGCTTCTACAACATCAAACGAACACTAGTTCTGCGTGTATACCAAACAGTCCCCAGAAATCAAAATTGGACCCTAAGATGAGTATCGCATCACGGTTTCACCTACAAAAGTCCAGCTCCCGTGGGAATATTGGTATAAAAAGCTAGGCTACGTTAGTTTTGCATACCTAAGATGACTTTCTAATAGTGAAAGAATGATTAAAATTGGTTTATTTGTTTCAGAGCGCACCGATACTAACCAAATTAATCTTTCCACGTTAATACTACGCATAATATTCACATATTGATTAAATATATCCCAAGTTTTTTATAAATATCCGTAGGTTTTAAAAAGAGAAAAGAGACTTGGATTGGATGGACTCAGAACTATTTTACAATTTTAAAGTATAGTATAGAGATAAATTAAACTATAGTCACACCGAAACATGCACTACATTCAAACGAGTTTAAATGGCGAGTGATACAGCGTGACTCACTTGAAAAGCTCATTAAACAATGTATTGTTTTGTGTCATATGTAGGTCCGACTTCGAATTATAAAGTGACACAACGTTCTCATGATAATAAAAAGCATTTCGAACAAAGTAAGATAAATATCTCACATGATATTAAATAGATAACTATAATTTAAAATTAAGTAATGCATCTTGCGGAGAGTGTTGTTAGTGCCTTGGTAACTGAGGTAGATTATGTATGATACAATATCAAGTAGCTTCAGAACGATTCGATCTCAGATATAATTGTGTTCATATTCATAAAATAAAGATGTTTCATTCGATAAATGGTAGGTTTGCGTTAGCTACCGCGTTAAGTGCAAGGAGAACCTATTGTTTGGTTCAAGAAATAAATATATGTACGTTCAAGGAAATACTTACACAGCCGGCTAGACCCAAACTAAGTAGAGCTTGTTATAAAGATTCTAAAATGCGGATAATCATACTAAAATACTTTTTGTAAATAAATAGCTACCAATACAAATAAGTATACATATTTGCAATCAGCGGGGAATCGAACCGGCTACCTCTAACTTACTGACCATATGAAATACGTAGGTATATTTGCATTGCAGTTCATTCATTATTGTTTTTTTATTGAAAAAGCTATATTGATTAATTCACAGTTGTAATAAATACAATTTAGCGTTTGAAACGACGAACCCACTGGTCTCCTTAAATTCATGTAGATTCGTCCCCTATATAAGTGCTTATCATTCCCCTGGTAGTAAACAACAGGATAGCTACCAGTACCTGTAATTCCTCTTTAACTTGTTTGATAAATTTATTTATTGGCTATGTTATTCCTCTGGGTTTAAAAGCATCTTACAAACGAGCACGATGCACGTTTGCAATAAAAACTCAGTGTTACAAAAACATTCACTTTAGATACCACACTAAACCTTTTGTAAAATGTTTTAAAGCTGCCTGACGTGAATCCAGCGTTTTGGCCATTTCAAGCTCGCCAAAAGGAGTTAACGTAATCGATGTGAGAACCACAACGAGTTTTCAATCTTTAAATCTAACATAGAATCTATGTATAAGCACACAAATCGAATTTCGATCGAGTTTATGTATGAGCCAAATCGGCTTAACAGTTTCGAAATGGAGTTGGCTTCAGCAGCGCTTACTAAATGTTCACCGGAAATACATATACGTTACAATGTTAAATACAGTATAGATACATTGCCTTGTCGTATGTTATGATTATGTGAAGTACAGAACGATTGCCTTTCCCACGGCCGATGGAGGCAGCGCTGCGCGACTTGGCTTCGGGAATTTTGGGTCACCTAAACAAGTTTCGCTCTCGCCTCGACCTTTATTAAGTTTCTTTAATACAGTTCTACTAATACTCCTATTTCATTTTGTTAATGACGTAACGAAGTTCATTTCAATGTTTTTAACGGCACAGACGCTAGCAAATATCGGGCCGAGACCATTAAGGCTCAATAACTGCTATTCGACGCACAACGTTCTAAATTTCGAGATCGGCGCATGCAAAGGATAATCTGAATAAGGAGGCCATTTTAGAGCACCTTATTTTAGATCTGAGGGCAACTGGCACGATAACGTCAGTAATAGCGGCACTCGGTAAATTAAAAAGCATGGACTAACTTCGAACTCGTTAGAGATGAATGTAACCATATATTTGGATAACAGTAAAGTACTTACATTAAAACTTACTATAGTAGATTGACTGATTCTTAACAATGGTAGGAGCACTGTATTCATATCGGGGCACAACAAGGTGTTGCTAAAGTATAAGTTATGCTAATGAAATGTATAAATTACTTCAGGCCCAGCGTGTGACGCATTAAATACATATCTACAGTATCGCTACAATAATATGGCTTGTTATAATTTAAAGCAATAGTTAGTATTATTCTCACAGTTTTACAAACATAAGTATTATTTGATCCTTTTAAATATCCAATTTAGGATATAAAATTAATCTATCGTCATTATTTACATTCAATTATTGTTACTATGATAGCTAGTATGGTTATGTGCCAGTGATTTTTCTTCATTTTCCATTTTATTTGACACATGCGCATGTAGTTATAGTTTAGATGCGCTTATAAGCTGGTGGTATAGTTGCCGGTCTATATCTTGACCACAGACACGGCACAAAATGTATTCTTCACGCTCAGTTTTTTTTTTAATACCACTTAGGTAGCAGACAATCACACGGCCCACCTGATGGAATGTAGTTATCGCGGCCTATGGACATGTGCAATACCAGGGGCGTCACACTCACGCTGACGACCCTGTTAGAACAGAGAGTTTCTGTGCCGTCAGTGTAGAAGGTAAAGCAGGACAAGCCTTTGATCTTCCCACTGACAGCACAAAAACTCTCCAGTGAACTCTGGCTCCCTTCCTCACCGCAGTGCGCGTATTTTTGGGTAACTTTTGAATATAGCGATATAGTGTGCTACGATGATAGTGGTAATAAAATCCACTGATCGTAGATTATATAAAAGAAATCAGCGCGCACAAGTACTTACCCCGTTTATCTAGCGATTTGGAGTCAACAAGATATTTGCCAGCAACTATACGTACGCACTTTTAAGAATGCGGGGTGCTACAGCTGCAAAGGAGCTCAAATTCACCAATCTTAGGGTATATCAAACCCAATCGCTAGCACAAGGGACTTGGAGTCCAAGTCCCTTGTGCTAGCGATATATGCGTATAACTGGTAACTGGAGTCCAAAATATAAAGGTAACTATAGGTACACATATATATGTCGCAGCCAACTAGTATTCTCACGAACAAGCCAGTATGAATGCATGCACGAGCGTCTGGCTTATTTCTATCGGATGGGTGTTGCTGAATTCGAAAGTGTAGTCTGTTATCCTCATTGCGTTCGTATAATCTTCTCGCAGTAGCCAATCGCACTCTGAATTATGATGAACACTTTCTGGGAACACAGGCTGTAGCTATGTAGTTCCCCTTGATTTGTATTGTGTTATTTTGCACAAACAATTCATAGCCAGTAAACTAAACACAGTTTTAAAATGGCTGTATTTTAAGCCTAGCATTTGCTGGAAAAATTGAAACCGCCCATTGTAAGTTACTGTGCGTGTGTAACGCGATCTCTCAGGTATTTTTAATTTGTAACGCCATGTGTGCCGAGTGTGTTATTGTTACTTAATAATACACAACAATAATTCAATATATTTAAGTTAACTTAAAATTATATAACGACAAAATTCTGTGAGTTTTGGAACATTTATACTGTAATTTATGCTGTTTATGTGTACGGTGATTATGTTTTTGAGCCTTTTGGGGTTAAAACGTTGGAGACATGGGGTCCAAGTGCCCGTTTTCTTTACAAAGATTTGGCAAAGCGGCTGATCGATGCTACGCGTGGTCAGAAGGTTGGTTATTATCTTGCACAAAGGAGCCTACTACGAACGTTACCATTATGTATGTAAATATTTATTTATTTTAGATTATTTTAATAATAGTTTCCAGTTTTAAATTTCACTAAGTAAGTATCTTAATTTATCAAATAAAAAAAAGTTTTGATTGTATAAAATTAAATTAAATGATAAAATATGTTCAGTTTTAACATACAGTTATACATTTAAGGCGGAATCATAAAATTTTGAACTACGACATTATTCAATACCCGCCCAATACGGCGCATTACGAGTATTAAGCGATTCAAGCGACTTCCCGGTGCAAATACTGGAGAATTCATTATTTTGTGTTATTAAAAGACCTAGATTTTCTCGTTTCATTATTTTCTCTATTCGCTTTCAACCTTTAATAACTATGCAGCAAAAACTGTGTAGTCTGCATCCAAAATCTTTTAAGTAAACGTTTTTACAGCTCTTTTATATAAAATTTTACAAGGCAATATGAAACGTAGGGAAGCATTTGTTTCAATAGGTATCGTCTAAAATCGAGAAGGGAGCAAGCCATGAAAGTAATTTTGCCGTTCCCATTTTATAATTCTTCTTTATAGTATTATCAAATGTTTACGCGGATATTACTCATTGGAATAACACTGATTCGAACGGATTTAATCTAAACTTATGGTGTAGGTTGGTAATCCATACTAATATTATAAATGCGAAAGTAACTCTGTCTGTCTGTCTGTCTGTTATGCTCTCACGCTTAAACCGATGAATTTTACATGAAATTTGATGGAGTAGTAGATCAGACCTTGAGAAAGGACATAGCTATGTTTGGTCGCGATAACAGACATCCATGCGGGCAGAGCGGCGGACAAAAGCCAGTATTTTATATTTACGCTAAACATGACGTTTTTGATTTCTTTCCTGCAGACACGGTCACAGGTAGACAAAGATTGTGATCGTCTCATATCTTAAAATATTAACTCATCTAAGCGTAGGTTTAAAATTGATTTATTTGTAATTTCTTGTTACGCAAAATGAACTTGTTGTGATAAATCAATAAAGAACAACATTAGGTATGTTATGACGATTTCAAAATTTGATTACCATTTATAAAATGATCGTTTGACATAAATTATTTGTTCGACCTAGTACCATCAATCTTACGAATAAATAATATATTTTTCAACACACTTCCTCATTAACTGGCTCTCATTTCACCTATAATCAAACTGTGGATTTTAGATTGTTATAATTCACAAATGAGTGTAATGAAGAAGAAGTATATGGCCGATCGAGTTGCGCGCATAGGATAACAAATAAACTATAATGATTTATTAATTAAAATGTCAACAAGAACTTGTTATGAAGAAAATGATTTATTGATATGATGTGAGGCCCTTAACATTATGAAAAGTTCACAAAAGTGTTAGAAAATAATGTATGATACACATGTGTATTGATGTTTACCGTCTTCGGCTCTCTTAAGACCTTCACCTAACGGCTCGGGTCTCAATGATGCGTCAGCGGTGATCACCACCTATTCACACTTGTACCATAATGTATCTAGTATTCCTCGTGGGTTAAAAATCGTAACTGTTTTTGTATCGTAACTGTTTTATGTATCGTTACAATTTTGTAACTGTTCATTTCGAACTGCGTATACTTTTACCACACCATTAAGACAGGGAATTCTTTGCCAGCTCCTAGAAAAAAAAATCTCAAACATAGTATTTAAAGCCCAGTTATCTGTCGAAAGCTTTTAAATTACATGGCCAGATTGAAATGTTGCGAAGTGAAAACAGCAAAACACAGCAAGAAAATAAAAAAGCATATTGTTGTTGTTACGATAATTGAATGAGATGCCTGTCTGTGACAGATTTGACAACCGTTTTACGCCTTACTTTTATTTCTCTTTTCCCGTTTTCGATTTCAGTGACGGTTGAAATAACTCTTTATTTTAATTTCAGTAGAACATTCCACTGTTTACATTTCGATATAAATTTACAAGTGAACAGTTTTAATCTGGATTTTTGGCCTTAATAAGGTTCTAGGACAAACCATCTGTTTATTTTTTAATCTGTTGATTTATGGATAATAGAGAAACATTAGCCGTCATCATTCAAAAAAAAAATCGTAGCTTTTGCACCGTTTCTTTTCGCTCTATCTTTTACATGTGTGACTACTGTCTGCATTCGTACAGTATAACTTATTTAAAGTTAGTTGATATACGATTTATAGAATTAATAAAGGCTTTTTAACTCGAACGTTAATATCGACACTAAAGCTCTTTACAATAACATATAATTTGCTATGAGTAGGTACACCAGTCTAACAGTTAAAAACAGCCATTTTAAGTTTCTTTGACCTCGTTTTCAAAACAGTGTGCTCTAAAATCGAATTTTGTTACCAAATCAGAATGTTCTCTTTATTGAATGTTTTATAGACACCGTGAAGTTTCAATGCGAATTATTTTTCGTCCACTTCATTGTTAGTAGAATTTACATCTTGTAGCTGATTTCAAACCAGTTATATTCAGTTGAAATCAAAAACATCCTGGATTAGTTAGCAAAGTAATAAAGTGTGAGAGAAGTATTGGAGTGGACGATCGTATTCATAGCAGCGGTGAATAGTATGCATTTTAACTATTTAATAATAATCAATTTAGGTTCGTTCAATTATTGCATGTTTACCCATTTTGCCATTTGTCATTGGTCAAAGATTGAAGAGAGTATAATATACCCATTGATATATACACACTAGATTAGCAATGGCCGCACCAAAATCAATGTCACTACAGATCAGACCACGGTCTTATCTGAGGCGACTTCAGTTTAGTCGACGTCACACAGTGCTGTCACACGTCTAAACTGAACCGAGCGCGCCAAAATGGGGAAATGTGCAGTAAAATCTTGTAATTATAAGTCCAATATGCACAATAAATCACAAGGAATTTGTTTTCACGCGTAAGTATACTATTTATACCTTGATATTAACGCAAATACCGCTATAATCCAGTTATAAAATTAATAATTATGATTGCCATTCAGTGTTACCACTAAAACATCATTTTGGTTAACCCACATTATTGGGAGAATTAGTAATTTTGTAAATTATAGAATAATATTTTCTTTTCTTACTTCTTATTTCTATGGCTAGAATTTCAAACGGTTTTATGTGATTGTTCACTTTTCGTGATTATGATCAAGTGTTTTATATATTATTGTATTTAAAGTAAAAATATGTTAGTTTTTGAAGATTTTATCTGCAAAAGTTAATGTCATAATGTTGCTGTTAGAATTAAGAAAAGACGTAACGATCATTCTTAAAAAACATAAGTAGTTTTGTATACCTTCCTATTGAAGTTTGATTTGTCCATAAAGTGAAGTCTATTGGTGCTTTTACCTTAATGGATGGATCTTGAAGGTCGATACATATTCAGTTGATTTCGGCACATTTTATTTTTGAAGGTGAAAAACCATAATGCCTGTATTTACATACATATTTGTTTTACTTAATTATAAACTATTTCAAAATATAAATAATTTGTTTCATAATGTGGAAGTAAATACATACATACCTACATACCACTCAAAATCGAAACCCGCAGTCTGGTAAAAATATATATTTCAAACAAAATTTTATAACAAAATTGGTTTAGAAATTCTATATTATCGTGGGTAAATATTCATACGTCTGTCAACACTGGCCCATGCTCACATGTTAATACTTCTGTCTTTGTCTAATCTCGGTGACAGTGGTATTCATGCCACGCGTGCGAGTGAGACATATATATTAACCTTCATCATTTTCAATAGTTAAGTAGTTATTCTCGTAGTTGCGCTTCTAAGCTCACAAGTGGCATCGCTTTTTGAGGCGGCGATCTGTACTGGTTTGCCACTCTAATTGTTTACCTCAGTGAATATACCAACTTAATCTAAATACGTCTTAGAACTGTTTAATGGTTTAAATCCTAAGATTTTTTTTATCAATTAAATTAAAGTACTATCCTGTCATAATTCATTTTGTGCTGTTTCATTGCTTAGTCTGTGATTGTTGCCGCATGTTTCTAGTAACTCTTAATTTTGTCGTTCAGTAAGACAAACTGAAAGCTCCTCAAGCTTATTTTTTATTATTATGAATAAATCCGTTGACTTTGCCTCTATGCCGCAGCATGACCAGACTCCAGAATAAGAATGAGTATATCCCATGGAGCTGTTTTCTAAGGGTTGAGGAGCATATACAGATACACCCACACCATAGAGATTTATCTCGTGAAATAAGCATTAATTTTTTTTCTTCAAATATTCGAAACGCGTGGGTTGCACATTACCTAATACTAAATATATTCTGTGCTAAGTATTAGCACAGATTATATTTACTATTAGTACGTAAAACATTAAAAAAGGTAATGAACCTAACAATATGTAAATATATCGTAAATGGTTTTGTAAAAATTTAGACCCGATGAAGATTTAAGCAAAGCTGTTTGTATAATTGTATTGCAAGCAAAATTGTTATACAGGTTGAATTTGAATATGTGTAATTCCCTCAAACACCGTATCTCCCACAGAGTCTATAAATTAATTTTCATTCAGAAATTGTTTTTAAACATTTCTAGCTTGCAAATTTATTATGGTGACTTACTTCGGCTTTTCTTAGTATGAATTTTTCTTTAGTCGAACATGGAAGTGTATCAACTTTTAAGACGAGTTTATATTTATAATCTTTCATCCTTTTTTTACATTATCTGTTTTCTGTCTGCGCTTCAGATGATAGCTTGGAATAGCTTACTGTCAGACGGTCGTGTACTTTTATAAAAACGTCTATTTTTGAATAAAAAGATAAAGGAATGTGAAGAATACTCTGCTAATAACTAGGTACCCAGTTGATGTGTGGGATGTCTAGAATATAGCATAGGCACTTTTTCTTTTAAATTGCTAAATTTAAGCGCTTCTGTATCAGTATAAATTAGATAATTAGATTGATTTACATTTAATTCGTGGTATTTTATTAATGGTACTCTAAGAATAATAAATGTATTACAACACAATACACTTCAGTTAATAAAAAAAATATTCTAACTGACCTCGCTCAATATACACTAGTTAATTAAGATTTCATAAAAAAGTGGAGTGCTTATACATCAAAATTCGCGGACTAACGTAAAACGTCACAAGAAACAGTAGAGGAAACTCATAAGTGTCCGAATCATATTACAGATCTCTGCCAGCCCTGAGAAAGGCGTGAGCTTACGAATTCGTATATATTTACTAAACAAAACCTAAAGACTATATAAAAACACAAATTAATGAAAACTAAATCGAAATAGCCAACATTCCATTATCAAAACTAAACGAACAAAAACGACGTAGGTACCTAACTATGCCATTTCCTGACCACACTAGATTAACGTTAATATAATTTATCATAGCACGATCGTTGCCTATTCTGCGAATGTACATAACTCGACCATCGTTATCGAGTACCCAGTTCCAATCTCTCGCCCCAATTACTAGGCTCCTTTCGTACCCAATTCATCCATTCCTATCCCATTAAGTTGGGTCACCCACTCACCTTTTTCTATCTGATTATGTTTGAGTATTATGTTCAATATATTATCATACAATTACTTTCAGTCATAAATAGACAATCAGACTCTGTATTAATTCCACTACTATTGGCTACTCAATGTGAAGGTTTGCGAGGATATGTGTGTTAGTTACTCTTTTATGCAAAAACGACTGAACGGTAATTTTCTTCCTGCTTTCTGCCTCATCTGCGTGCCAATCCCTGTTGCATCCAACTGGCTTGCACTTCGGAGCAAAGGGTCTACTCTCCTCTACATAATTTGATTTTTTGACCTTTAGCCGAAGTTATTGCCTCACCTCGAAAGGAATGTGTGAACCGTAGCGTCATCCGTCAATCAATAGGTGAATCGGCTTGCAGGTTGACATGGGCCCCGCAGATCTTAGTAGGACTCTTTGTACCTCATAGGCTATTTGCATGCATGAATAGAAGTTTGCGATAGTACGTTCTTTTCTTTTGGGCGTTTTTTTATTTTATTTTTTATTTAACATTAATTCAATACCCTCAATAATTCATATGCCAGACACCAAAATGATGTAGTAGAGTTGCAGCGGTAAAGTAACTGAAGTAACCAAAACTCTCCCCTTTGACCGACACCAACTGCACCATGAACGTATGCATTTGTTTCGTACTGGCCGAAATGTTGAAGTTGGTTTAGTTTTATGAAAGTTCGTTCTGCTATATTAAGGAATTTAAATCAATCGCGTATCTGCTCATGTTACGGCTCTGAATAAAACTCTTAAATAAACAGAATAATACCTTTGATGAGGGGATATGTGTTAAGAGAATGATTGTGAAGTTTATGCTCATTAATGAAATGGTTTATTAGGGAATCCATAACACAAAATGAATTTGCATAATTTAATGTTACGAGTATCGTGTGGGCTTACAAACTTTAACTCAAAACAACAACACAAAATCAAGTTGTATGAAAATGTACGCGCATGAATAGTGACAGCTATTATAACAACGTAAATTGTGAATCACGTTATTAAAAAGAAACTAAAGAATATAAGCAATATTTTAGTTGAACGCACTTGAATATTAAATAAGTACCTACGTACTCACATTGTGTCGTTATCGAACAGAAATGTATCGTTAACAATTTAATTAAAATGCATCGATTTTGGCATAATTTTGCCAAGGTATAGATTTAATTTTCATAGCAACTGCGCTTTCAGCACTAAAATAATATTTTCAAAATCTTATGATTCTTTGCAAACGAATAAAATAGCACTATTAGCACTGCAAACAGTGTCTTAGCCAAGCTTTACCGAAGTGTATTGAATATCTTCACACTCAGGTGTCGGTTTAGGGCAATCCTACTCTTGTTTGTTGGTAACTGCGGATTCAGAGGGGTGTGCTCAGGGTGTTTTGATACTATCTGTTTTTTACGTAGAAAGTTTGGGTAACCGCAGGTGTATCATGCGCTTATGCTTAAATTAAAGTGTCACGGTGTCAAATATATTCCTAAGAGAGACAGAAGTGATATGCTGCTGCTGAAGTGAAGTGAATGATAAAAATAGATCTTTAACAATGGCAGCCTTAAATTCAAATGTGCTAACAATTCAACAAAATATCGATTAAGATAGGAAAAGTGAATGCTCAGGGTCGCCCTAGACGGTAGTATAGGAGAATTTGGATAGCTTCAGGTGTGGCTCGGTGGCTCAGTGGTCAGAGCGTTCCCCCTGTAAAGGAAAGATCGTGGGTTCGAGTCCCACCTGAGCATTCGCTTTTTTAGCATAGTAAATGCTTCAAAATTTCATTCAACAAAACACCAGTGATAGGATGATTTTACCCTACTTGGAGTTAAAAAAACTGAGGTTGAGGTAAGATTTACAGAAATTAAATGCTAATTTAATTATTAAATTCCATTCAATATGACAATGGAGTCGAAGTACACACTTACTTGCAAATAAAACTGTCTTTCTGCTAACTCATTTAAATCAAAAATAAATTTATGAAATCTTAACGTAAAGGTGAGGCCTAATAGCGAAGTATTTCTATGCCTTGCCAGTTACCAAATACGTCATGTCTGTTTGCTATTCTCATTGTGAACAAAAGCGGCGGCGGTGCACACCCAGCCAGGGGGACAAAACCAACATCCTTCACATCACGTCACGTATTTATAATCCCACATTCGCTTCCTGCTTTTTGTTCGATGTTATTCTAAGGAACTTAAAATCTGCAAAGGAATCATTTCATACTGGCTGTACATAATTTAAAAGAATTACCTACCTGCGTTCCGTACGAAGTAATTATTTAATTTACAATGTAAACTAGTGGTGTGTTGTTGCTAATTTAGTGTTTACTTTCTGCGAAACTTTGTATGTTGTTAGGTTTACATTAGGTAATCATAATTAGTAGATACAATAGACTTAATGCAAATATAAACAACATACATATTCAACCCAATTTCAAGATTGGATAGAAGGATACAAGCGATCAAATTGAACAACATTATTTTTTATATTCTTAGCTTCCCTAAGATAGAGAGATTTCTAGAGAGAAATCAAAATCGATAATTGGTACCGAAAGCTGTTATAACCTAGTTGTCTGGGGTGCTGGTTGGGTAACCTCCACGTCGGCTTCTCCGTTTCTTCCCCCTTTGGACCGCGGTCCTGGGGAGCGGAAGCGGGGGGGCTGGTGCACCCTGGACAAAGGCTAACAGACTCCTACCTTGGGAGTTCTGTTGGCCGTTGACAAATAACCCAACGGCTGACCTCACGAGGAGGTCGTGGGATGGCGGGCCTTCAAGGCCCGCGGGAAGGGGTCCGTAGGACACCCTTCCATTCCAACAGCCCTTTTAAGGGCTAGCTGACCCCATTGCACGAGGGGGTCGTGGTATGGCGGGCCTGCAAGGCCCGCGGGGAGGGATCCGTAGGGTTCCTCCCACCTCAACAGCCCTTTTCAGGGCTAGCCGTCGCTCCCAGTACCCCTCTGCTTTAGCAGAGGAGACATGGGAGAGGCGACGGGATCCGTAGGATCCGGGGACGGGTCGGCCCACTGCTCGCGCAGGGTCTGACGGGCATTCGTGCCTCCGTCGGCGTTGGGAGAGTTGGCTACTCCCCCGCATCGCGTAACCTCCGAGATATCGACAACGACCTGAGTGCTAGCCACACTCGGGAACGCCGATATCCTGGAGGCCGCGGGGCTTGCCTTAATTGGCCGGCCCACGACAAGGAAAAGTCTGAAAACCCGACAGCGAAGTCGCTTAAAACCTGTGGATACCGGGGGACCTCCACAGTATATACCCCGCTTCCTGGAATGGCCGTCACCCAGGAAGTGTAATCCGAACGGTTCAACTCGTGGGACTACTATGGAAGACACTAATACAAAAAAACCCAAAACCCAACCAAGCGAAACAGTCTGCTCGGAGGTCGAGCAGCACCATGACGCGGAAGTCGCGTCCCAGGCGGTGTCGGAGAATTTCGACACCGCCACTGACAGCCGGGACAGCCGAGACCGAAGCCCGGTGGGTCTACGGACCCGTAGGTCTAAATGGCGGCCGAGGACCGTCAGGAAAAAAAAAGTCCTCACCCAAAAGAGGACGGGGTCGGATTTTGAGCCCACGCTCTCCGACTCGTCCTCCACCAGCAGCAGTCACAGCAGCAACGAGATGCTGCGCCCACCCCCGCCCAAACTGGTGGCGGTTAGCCGCCAAAAGGCGCGGGGTGGGGAGAAAGGTGCCCCTCAGGCCCGTCCATCACGGGCCTCTGCCCCGGAGGATGTGGTGGCGCCGCCGAGTTCCTCCACCTCGGCGGCGCCCTTGGCCTGTACCGGCGACAGCACCTCCATAGAGGTGATGGAGGCCCTTAAAGGCCTGGCCAAGGCCCAGACCGGGGCTATGAAGCCGGAGGAGGACCGGCTCATGCGGGTGACGTTGCGCCTCATCGAGCACCATAACCTGCTCAGGGCGGAGCTGGCCAGCGCGCAGCGCGAGCGCGCTGAGCTCAGCAGGCAGCAGGCAGCGGTGCTCGAGGAGACTGGGCGGCAGGCGGCTGAGTACCGCAAGGAGGTGGCCAACATGGCGGCTGAAATCGCAGCGCTCCAGGAGGCCATCGCTGCGAAAACCCAGCTGCCTGACGAGCGTGTGACGCCGCCGCCATCTCTGGCGCCGCGGTCGCCGCCGTCGCCGCCGTCGCCGCCGGTGCGGTCGAGGTCACCGGTGCGGCCGAGACGGCCGCCCCGGGCGCGGCCGGTGTCGCTGGCGCCACCGCCGCCGCCTGTACCGGCGCGTTTACCGGCCCCGCCGCCGTTGCCGCCGCGTTTGCCGGCCCCGCCGCGCCTACCGGCCCCACCGCCGCCGGCGCAGCCGAGGCCCACCAATCCGGTGGAGGCCTGCATGGCGACGATGGCCGCCATGGAAAAGCGGCAGGCGGCGCACGAGGAGTGGACGCGGAGTTGTCTGGAGGCCATCATGGACTCCATCCGTCGTCCGCCCCTGGCGCCGCCGAGCGGGGGCTACGCCGGAGCAGTAAAGCGGGGCCCCAGCCGTACGGTGACGGCGGGGACCTCGCAGGAGTCGGCCCGCAGTGTGCCCACTGCGCCTGCTGCTCCGGCCGCTACCGCCGCCACAGCCGGGAGCGCCCAAGCCAAGGGCAAGGGGAAGGGGAAGGGCAAGGGGAAGACGTCCCAAGTCCCAGCCCCGGCCCCGGCCCCGGCTTCGGTCCCGACTGCCTCCACGAGCTCCGCACCGGCAGGGGGCTGGGAGGTGGTCGGCGAGGCCAAGAAAAGGCGGAATGCCCGCAAAAAGGCAGCCAAAAGGGCCAAGAAGGCCCTGGCAGCTGCGAAGGGAGCGTCAGGAAAGCTGCGCGTCCCCCGTACCACCGCTGTCGTCTTAACGATGACACCGGAGGCTACGGAGAGGGGCGTGCAGTACGTGGACCTGGTGAAACAGGCGAGGGGCCTCATTGATATGAGGGCCCTCGATGTGTCGGGGACCCTCCGAGTGACACACACTCGGACGGGTGCCCGGCTCATCCACGTCCCTGGCGCTACAAGCGGTCCCAAGGCCGATGCCATAGCGGCAAGGCTTAGGGAAACGCTGAATGCAGCCGACGTCCGGGTGTCCAGGCTCACCAAGTGCGCAGAACTGCGCATTTCGGACCTGGACGACTCCATCACGGCCGAAGAGATTCGGGTCACCGTGGCGGAGGCCGGGGGTTGTCCCCTGGAGGCGGTTAAGGTCGGAGCGATCCGCTACGGCCGTCGCGGACAGGGGGCAACAGTTGTCGGCTGCCCCATCGCAGCAGCCCAAAAGGCTGCCGACCGGCGGATTCTCGCGGTAGGCGGCGTTGTAGGAGTCCGGGTACGGCTCCTACAGGCTCGGCCGGACAGGTGCTTCAGGTGCCTGTCGGCCGGCCACGTGGGTGTACAGTGCAGGGCGGAGGTGACGGTCGGCGACCGTTGCTTCCGCTGCAGCCAACCCGGTCATAGGGCCGGTAATTGCGAAGCTCCGCCACACTGCTTCAGGTGTGCGGCGGAGGGCAAGCCGGCCGACCATAGGGTTGGCAGCAAGGCCTGCACCCGCGGGGAGCCGCCGCCGCGAGGCGGGCGTTCCGCCAATGGTTCGGGGCGGGATGCGGAGATGGTTCCATAATGGATCCTCATCTCCGCATCCTGCAGGCGAACCTGGGCCACGGTGTCGATGCTCAGGCACTTCTGCTCCAGAGCATGGCACAGTGGTCCATCGACGTCGCCGCTGTCGCCGATCCATACACTCACCGGCCCCTCGGGCCCGCCTGGGTGGTCGACCTGGATGGGTCGGCGGCACTGGTGCATAACGCCGCTGCGGGTGCCCCTCCCCTTGTAGTGATCGCAAGGGAGCATGGCATCGTAGCGGCGCGTGTAGGGGAGATTGCGGTCGTGGCCGTTTATCTCACGCCGGGGTCATACCGACTCATTGGGCAGTATCGGCGGTCGCTGGAGCGGCTGACCGACGTCGTCAATGCCTGTACGCCTCGTCAGGTTCTTGTGCTCGGGGACTTCAACGCCTGGTCTCAGGCTTGGGGTTCCCGGCGCACAAACGCGCGGGGCAGGGCTCTGGAGAGCTGGGCCGATTCTCTCGGCTTAGTTCTCCAGAATCGCGGGGCCGAAGCCACGTATGTGGGCACCTTTGTGGCGGGGGAGCGCAGGTCGATCATAGACCTTTCGTTCGCGAGCGCTTCCCTGTCACTCCGCGTGCGGGACTGGCGTGTCGCCGTGGAGGTGGAGACACTATCGGATCACCGATACGTTCGGTTCGATGTCTCCCCTCCTGCGGGTGATGCGCCGGTCATATCGGCCCAACGCGAGCCGCGCTGGGTGTTGGGGCGACTGAATCGGGAGGACCTCCTGGAGGCCGCCATCGTACAGGCCTGGGCCATTGCGCCGGACAGGCCTGTCGACATAGACGATGAAGCGGCCTGGTTCCGGGAGGCCATGACGCGGGTCTGCGATGCGGGTATGCCTAGGGCTCCAGCCTATAATCCGAGGCGTCGGGTCTACTGGTGGAATGCGGAGATCGCGAGGCTGCGTCAAGCCTGCGTGATCACGCACCGCCGGTGGGCTCGACTCCGTAGGAGGCGTAGCCGTACCGCAGATTCGGAGCCCCGACTGGCGGAGCTTCACGAGGGATACAGGGAGGCCCGGAATGCCCTCCGAGCGGAGATCAAGCGGTCTAAGGCCGCTTGTTACCGGGAGCTCCTGGAGACGCTGGAGCGGGACCCATGGGGGCGGCCTTACCTTATGGTAAGAGAAAAGCTGCGCCCCCGGGCCCCTCCGCTGACCCAGGTGCTCGAACCGGCTCTGCTCGGAGGAGTGGTGGAATCCCTGTTCCCGGCGCGAGCGGAACATGTTCCGCCGCAGATGGCTCCGCCGCCTCGGTCGCCTACGGCGCCCAGTGCGGTGATTGACGACGACGTGCCCGAGGTCACTTGGGTAGAACTAGAGCTGGCGGTGCGAAGGCTGAGAGCCAAGAAAAACACCGCCCCGGGACCCGACGGCATTCCAGGCCGCGCGTGGGTCCTAGCTCTAGGGGAAGACGGTCTCGAACCCCGACTGAGAGGGTTCCTCAGCGCATGTTTGGAGCGGGGCCAGTTTCCGAAGATGTGGAGGACGGGGAAACTGGTCCTCATCCGCAAGAAGGGACGCCCGGCGGACGAGCCGTCCGGGTACCGGCCCATAGTGCTGCTCGACGAGGTGGGCAAGCTCTTCGAAAGAGTAATTGCCAAGCGCCTCGTCGAGCATCTCTCTAGAGTGGGGCCGGACCTGGCGAATACCCAGTTTGGGTTCCGCCGGTGGCGTTCCACTGTGGATGCCATCATGCGTGTGAGGACTCTGGCGGAGGATGCGGTTGCCCGGGGCGAGGTGATGTTGGCGGTGTCCTTGGACATCTCCAACGCCTTCAACACCTTGCCCTGGAGTTGCATCAGGGAGGCACTCGTGTACCACGGTGTGCCTCTCTACCTCCGCCGCATAGTCGGGGCTTACCTGACGGAGAGAGCCGTCGTCTACCCGAGTTCGACCGGAGTCGGTAGGCGTGAGATGTCGTGCGGTGTTCCACAGGGATCGGTCCTGGGGCCGTTACTGTGGAACATCGGTTACGACTGGGTGCTTCGCGGTGACTTCGCGTACGGTGCCACCGTCACGTGTTATGCGGACGACACGCTGGTGACGGTGAGCGGGGCTACGCACCGCGAGGCAACCCTGAGGGCCACGACCGCGGTTGGCCAAGTCGTCGAGCGGATCCGGCGGCTGGGTCTCGAGGTGGCTCTGCACAAGTCCGAGGCCATGTTCTTTCATGGTCCTCGGCGCAGGCCAGGCCCGGGAGCCAGCCTTACAGTGGGAGGCACTCCCATCGACATCAAGCCCCAGCTGAAATACCTGGGGCTCGTGCTTGACGGTCGATGGGACTTCGGACAACATCTCCGAAGCCTGCGCCCCAAGTTGGTCACCACGGCGAATGCCCTGAGTCGGCTGTTGCCCAACTTGAAGGGCCCAGGGGCCTCCTGCAGGAGACTCTACGCGGGTGTCGTGCGGTCCATGGCCCTATATGGGTGCCCCGTGTGGGCGGACACCCTGGGGGCCAGATTCCTGCCTCTGCTCCGTACGGCGCAGAGGACGATGGCCTCCAGGGCCATCAGGGGATACCGCACGATATCCTTCGAAGCGGCGAGTCTCCTGGCCGGATCGCCACCGTGGATCCTGGAAGCGAGGGCCCTTTCGGCACTATACCAGTTCCGAAAGGAGGCGCGGGAGCGGGGATTCGATCCCGAGCCCGAGGACATTCGGGCCGAGAAATCCCGGCTCCACCAGGTCATGGTGGCCGAGTGGGAGCGACGACTTGGGCAACCACGCGCAGGGCACGCCGTCATTGCGGCGGTAAGGCCCATCATGGGGGAGTGGCTAGAGAGGCCACACGGGAGCCTCTCGTACCGTCAGACGCAGATGATAACCGGGCACGGTTACTTCGGGCGGTATCTGCATCTGATGGGTATTGAGCCAACGCCCGAGTGCCATCACTGCGACGCGAGCGTGGACTCGGGGCTGCACACGCTCACCGAGTGTCCGGCGTTTGAGACGCCGAGGCGGGAGCTTGTGCAGGCCCTGGGGGTGAGAGTGCTCACGCTCTCCACCCTGCTCGCGGCGATGGTCCGCTGCGCGGATGCGTGGGCGGCCAGCGCCTCTTTCTGCGAGCAGGTCATGCTCGCGAAGGAGACAGCAGAGCGGGCGCGGCGCGGTGAGCGAGAAAGACTCGCTGACATCGCTGCTCGCGCCCGAAGGCGGCTCGGGCGTCGGAGGGCGCTTACAGACCTCCGCCCCCCATGAGCGCGGGCCTGAGGGTGACGGGTGGAGCCACCCGTCACCCTAGCAGAAGCAGGCCACGGCGGCGGCGCGCATCGTAGGACGATGCGCGCCTCCCCACACCGGGGTTGAGTCGGGGACGGCGTGGTCCCCACCTCCCGAGGAGGGCCAGACCGAAAGGGATGGCCCTGGGTCAGCCGGGGTGCGAGGGATATGCCGCAAGGCAACCTCACCTTCGGCCTAGCACCACGACCCACAGACGGCGTGCGGTTTAGTCGGTTCGAGTCCGACATAACCTTCCCCTCCGGCTCCGGAGGGGCGGGTATCCGTGGGGATTTCCCGCACGTAAAAAAAAAAAAAAAAAAAAAAAACCTATTTGTCTTTGCTTTATTCATATGATGACACACTAATCGTTATATCAAGTGCAAAAAATCACAGTCTTCATACAAGAAAATTAATGGAACTGCATTGCCTTGGATCTACTTGAGCATTGTAGCTTTCCACTTTTCACAGTATAACTCATAGTATTATTTACATCGAGTACATTATTTTCTACTTTCTAAATACACAGCCAAGAAATTAAGGAGGTACCTATAAGTAGCCTATATGTAGTAGTATACCTTTACATGTAAGAGCATTTTCACACTCATCCGATATCTGATATCGGTGTCGGACGCCGATAGCCGACATCCGATAGCTGACACCTTGTGCTGTTTTCACATTTATCCGATAAAATCGGCCCGATATGGCCATTTGCTCGAAAGCATAGACTAGTTAGGGATGCAAGGGATGAATAAAAAAACATAGTGCAAGCAATTTTCTACCTTATTGACATGACATACTATCGAGTTTTTTTTTATATTCGTGATCAGCGTCATCAATTAACGCGAAAAGACACTGTCATTAAAGTCGAACATTGCTTGCAGTCTCTGTTTTAGTCTTTTTGTGATCTGATATCGTTGCAACACAGTGATGTTGGCTCCGATAACCGATATCTGGCCGGACAGTGTGATAGACAGACACATATCTCATACATTTGACTTCCTCCGATATCGGATGTCGGATATCGGATATCACATATTCGTTTTATGATATGAATTTTGTGTCAGCACTAACGTTCCATACAAGTAGCAACTAAACAATAGTGATTTATTTTAAATTTTGTTTTATATTGCATGGCCGAAGAGAAACTTAATTGTTTATTTCACCGTCACACAACCGCAAACACCAGCACATTATGTAGACACATATTTAGGAAGACAATGTACATATTTAACAAATAGTTCACGCGTGGTCAGTGTTGGATAGTTCACAAATTTCACGTAAGTGAACTTCCAGGCGGGCCGCAAGTTTCTCGCTGACAATGCCCGCCCCGCCTGCCGACCTGCCCATGTCCCGACTCACCGCCAACAAACAATGCACCTCCGGGAAATGTTACACATTCCCACTCTATAATATAAAAGTTGTTTAATTCAGACCACCGTAATAAAAATTTGTATTGTAGCAACCATGACCACGTACCTACTTATATTATCTTAAATTTTAAAACAGTTATGAAGGTAGGTACCTAATGTTCAGAAATATTATTTACAACAGTGAAGGCACAGAGTGATGTAGATGTAGTCATGGTTAGTGGACAGTCAGGCCATGCACTAACCGTAACGTTCATGATTGTTCTTGTAATAAAACAATTGTCTCGATTGTAGCTTACAAAGGAATTGTTGACAGGAGAAATTTGATTGCTCCAGATGTATCAAAATTAATCAAAGCCAAGTAATATGAAAAAAATTAGTCTTACGATGAACGGTGGGCGAAACCGCAGACCACACTTAGATGACTTTAAAGTTGTATAACCTATAAGTTATATTAAATCCTCATGCGAAGAGGACTTTACTAATACAAAAAATAGGAACATAAACAGCATCCTGACCCGTAATTGAAATTGTATCCGTAACATTTGGCACTAACGTTTAGTAGACCAGGTGGTCACTTTCGGAGTCATAATTTAAAGGTAATGCGTAAACTCCGGAAATTCCTTGTTTCAGCACTGGGTCAATCAAATTAAAGCGTAATTCGTATTCGTTACGAGTCAGCAAGTGTACACGTAGCTTCCCGGGAACGGCTAGTAGCTCTTTCACAAATTGACTTGCGGGCTGCGGCAGTTTCCAAGGGCAAATGATGCCCTTCTGGCTCTACTGCTACATGACACCACAGGCAATTGCAGTAAAGTCCTTTTTAATCAAAAATTTCAATTATAAATATTCGCGATTCATTAAGTAAAGTCATACTTTCTGCGCTACGCTAGCACTGCGTTAGCTGATGTATTCCTATAATTTATGTTGAAAAAGAATTAATTCGAAAATGTTGTGCCTATAGCAATTTATTTAGTATTGTTCTAATATGTAAGTACACTTTCAGTTGCTCTTCAGTAGATAGTTGTTTTTTTTTTACAAAGAATGTTAATGAAAAGTATTGTACCAAGATAAAGGTCCAGGAACATTTTCACACTCTACATTCTGATCCGATGCCAATCTTGAGATTTGAAACTAACTCAATGAAACTTTGTTATATAGAATATATGGTTTGCAGATTCGTATTTTTTGCCCGTTAACTAGGTAAAAGATACTATTAAATCATGTGCCTAACTAATAAACACATTAGGTGCATTCGCTCCATACAGGTAAGCTTTTTAATCAATGTGGTACTGTGGAATCGATTCTAATATTCTTTTATAAAAAAGAAAGACATGAGACAAATCACAATTTAAGCACTCATTGTCATAAAGACTGATGATGTTTGTTTAGGTATTTCATAGTGAGTATAGAATAGAGTGTAGATATACAATAACACTCGGCGCTCTACGTATACAACGCTATCGCACTATCTAAACTAAATAAGAATACTTCCGCTACGTCAGTACTGATGAATGTGTTCTTATTCCTTTTTTAACGTAGGTATATTTGCGTATACTATGAGTCAGTGGTATAGCCACAAAAGCTCATTTACATTGCGATAAAGCACAGTGACAAAGGAACAAGGTTGAATCGACAGGTTAATACGTGTCTTGCCATAACTCTGTGTGGGTTATGTTTCTATATAACACACACATGCTTCAGTGTGTACACGTTAAGACAGGATGTGTAGCACACAATAAAGGCTCGTACAGCTCGTTGGTGCTTGATTGTTCACTCATTCGAAAAGTGTAGGAACTGTACGGCTTTACCAAATGTTACCTATTCGGGCGTTGATATTTGATAAGTTCAAAGGGAAACAGCGTTCGACATTCTACTGAAAAACTGACCCGAGTGATTTATTCATAAATAATTTACTAATGAACTCGTCTGTTGTGGGCACTATTTTACTCATTTTTTTTTAATTTATGTCTTTCGGAAATAACGTAGCAGGTAAATAATAGGGGTTAAAGTATGAAATTGCCGTTTCATTGTAATAGGTACTTCGAATTGACATAGAACCTTCATGGTTTGAGATTATTGAGTGAAACTTTTTCCACATGGTACCTATGTAGTTCTTCATTTAAAAATGTGCAACATTCGATTATCGACTTTCAGTTGTTTTTTTTATTCAGCTTAGACAAGAAAGATGGATACTTCGAAAATTCGAGTGATTTTTGAATACGAGTTCCGACGCGGAACTAACGCGGCAGAAACAGCTCGCAATATCAATGTTGCGTTTGGAGAGGGGACTGCTAATGAACGCACCGTGCGATTTTGGTTTAAACGCTTTCGTGATGGAAACTTTGATTTGAAGAACGAACCACGAGGAAGGCCGTCCACACAGGTGAATAACAATGAATTGAAAGACATGGTGGAAGCCGATCCGAGCCAAACTACCCAGGAATTAGCTGCATGGTTTAACGTTACCTTACCAACAATATTGACTCATTTGCGTCAAATAAATAAAATAAAAAAATGTGAAAAATGGGTACCTCATGATTTGACTGATCTGCAGAAAGAAATGCGTGAAACGCCACAACAGTGTCCTAAAGCAAAGCTTACCAATAAAAAGGTAATGGTAACTGTTTGGTGGTCTCAGCATGGTGTTATTCACTATAGCTTTCTACGATCTGGTCAAGCAATAACGGCAGATGTCTACTGTGCCGAACTCCGAACAATGATAGCAAAACTAGCAGTGAAACAGCCCCGACTCATGAATCGATCTTCACCATTATTGCTCCATGATAACGCGAGACCTCATACAGCACGAGAAACCGTTTTAACTCTACAGGAACTGCAATTAGAATCTATCCGTCACCCTCCGTATTCGCCAGACCTTGCTCCAACAGACTACCATTTTTTTCGTGATTTGGACAATTTTCAATGTGATATAAAGTTTTCTTCTCAGGAGGCAGTACAAAATGCTTTCACACAGTTTGTCGAATCTAGATCACCAGAGTTCTATCGCAAAGGCATAAATGACCTTCCTACTAGATGGCAGCAATGTATAGATAATAATGGTAATTATTTTGATTAAATAAATACGTTAAATTTAAAAAAAAAACTAATTTCAATTTGTCAGTACAAATCGGCAATTTCATACTTTAACCCCTAATATGAAACAGTACTTATTAGCACCCATTCGTGACCCAGATATAAGTTATTGAAAAGCTGACCAGCAAAGTATTGATGTTGAACAAACAAATATAGACGTTAAGTAGGACCAGAATATCCAGATCTAAAGTAGGGACTTAGTTATTGAATGTAGTCTGGATCTGTGTATCTGAGTGATTCAGTTTATGAAAGAGAAAGGGATCTGCTTCTCATCAAAACGGTGATAGGGTTCTAGAAATTGGATTAGATAAAAATCGTATAAGCATAAGAACTAAACGAATTATTTGTTTAAACTGAGTTCACCCATTTTGAAGAGTTGAGGGGTTCGCCCACATGAATGTAATACATTACTAAAGTCAGTTAGGTGCATTTCTATTAACGGAGCTATCCAAATCTTTTTCTCCAAAGTAGAGGATCAATTTTGATACTGATATAAGTTACAACCCTACAACACCTTCCTGTGAGCATCGTAAAATTAATAATAAGTATTTGGCAAAAAATTGCATTGAGTTTTTATTACCTGCTTTTTTAACACTGGCTTTGCCTTTATTGTATTGCGGATTGGTCACTAAATGTAAATAAAAGCTTCTTAATTTTATAAATATTCTTAGAGAGACTTAGATAAGATCAATATCTATACTCCATTCGAATAGGTAGATAGTTTACACGATAGATAGTACACAATTATATGGCAACTTCTTTTTATACCACTTAGGTCTTGGCCTATGGACGTGTGCAACACCAGGGGCGTCACACTCACGCTGCCGACCCTGTTAGAGCAAAGAGTTTCTGTGCCGTCAGTGTAGAAGATAAAGCAGGACAAGCCTTTGGTCTTCCCACTGACAGCACAAACTCTCCAGTGAGCACTGGCTACTCTACTCACCGCCGGGAACACAACACGAGGTTATTATGGCCGCGGTATTCTGTAGGGTGGAGTTACTTCCCCAGGCGGACTGATCAATTGAACGGAAATACCGTCGTGTCCTACCTCCTACAACTTTTCATAAAAACACATATTAAATGAACTAGGCTAAGTGACTGACTTTAGTCTTCAAAATAAGTTTAATTTTTGAATAAAATATATTAAAAAGACATCATGATTGTTCATGTTAAGTTAAATAGTATATACCTAACCGAATGGAAATTTTATAGAGGTTTACTTATTGTCATTACCTTTGGGTACCTACCTACCTACTAACTGACTACTTAATCGATTGCAAAAAGTAACACATAAAATTTTATTTAGACTTACTTTTTCAACACAAACATTAACATGAATTTGTCATTAAAAATCCCGACCCAAAAATCTAAAGCCTGTTATTTATACAAAACAATTATTAAAAAAAAAGTAAGTGAGCGCCTGACGCTTACCTGTCGAATGAATATGCTAAATAAATAAACTACCTACTTGTGTGAGCCTGGACCGTGAGATCATTCCATTGATAAATACTGGCCGTAGTCCGAGTTAAAAGGGAAATGGTGTTGGAATGTCTGTTGCGGTTAGGGTTGCTTAATTCCTGCCCCGTATATCCCAGTCACCGACATATGGTAGCATTGAAGTATTTTAACATATTTATATTATATGAATAGAAACAATTTATATAGAAAATGGACAATTTAACTTAACTAAGTTTTCGCATTGCAGTTATTTTTTTTTTTCATTTTGCACTATTTTTTTAACTTGTATTACAGACTTATTTTGATGACAGCCTCCGTGGCGTGGCGGTAGTGAACGCGGCCGCTACGCAGGAGGCGCGGGTTCGATTCCCGCTCAGTGCAAATATTTGTATGCATGAATATGTATATTTGCATTGGTCTGGGTGTTTCTATGTATAATATGTATGTATTTACAAAAAAAAAAAAAAACGTATCTAAGTATGTTTATCCGCATTCTAGATTCCATAACACAAGCTAGTTAAGCTATGCTTACCATGGGTCTAGATAGCGTTGTGTGAAATGTTGTGGAATATTTGTGGAATTTGTGGAATTTAATGAATTTTTTAAGCAATTAGTATGCCACTATTGAAGTAAATTGAGATTGGAAAAGCGTAATGCCAAGACGAGATTTGAACCCACGATCAGTCCCTATTATATTGATTTATTTTAATTATTCTCAAGAAATAATGATAAATGTAGATCTCTAAATATATGGTAATTTTTCAAAAAACCGGTACCGTAAATAGGTACTATGTCAAGGCAATAAATTAATTGCCATCCAAGTCGGTAGAGTACAGATTCTAAGTACCTATCTACTATTATTCTCAAGATTTATAAAAATATAACTTTCGACATGTCACCAACCGGATGAATACTGCAACTACTTAAAAAGTATGTGTGTGAATAATAGAATGGTATTCCATAGTTGAGCATGCCTATTTAAGCTGGAAAAGCCAAATTATAGATTGTGATCACTTGAACCTTTATATTTTGAAATTATGTTCTTATTATAAAATTTGAACATAACAGAATATGTAGAAATATGTATATCTGTCTTCCTACAAACCTTTTAATAAGTCTAAAGAGCGTACGAAATAGATATACAAACCTACTTGACCGTGATCCCTATCGTACTAAGAGGAGATTCGTACACCAGTAGGACAATAATGGGTCGATGGTGACGTTGTCCCGTACTTTGAATTCAGGCCGCGTGTTAGCATCGCAGCAACGTTCGGCAGTTTGACGCCCAACGTGCCGTGCCGCAGCATAAATGCTCGACATAAACAATGTTACCGGGGTAATGCCACTTGCATGTGATCCGACCCGTACCTACGTAGTTATATAACCCTGTCATGTTGTGCCCGATTTCGGACACAAATATTCTTTGTAAGAGATGGAGTCTATTCTGTTGAAAGTAATTATGTAGAAAGTAACCTTAAGCAAATAACTGATGATTCTTTTCTTTTCGATTTGTAGGTCTTGCAATAACAAAAACTATATAAAACTATAACAAACAAATCATAAAACTTCTAAAAAAATATAAATCAGTGCGCGGTTTTATTAAAAATCATTAACTGAATAGTGACAACCCTACATGTTGGTGTTAATGTAAAGTTCCAATCCTGCCAGCCTGTCGTCGGCGCCGGCACAGGCTCTATAATAATGCCAGTCCTACCAATAGCCCCAATAGGTGACAATAAAGATTGGAGCACTGTTACTTCGAACTCGTTTCACTTACATGTACGAGACCGCGTGTGACTTTTTGTGTTGTGTTGCACTTACCTTATTTCTTTGAAATGTTCTACTTTTACTGCAATATTATTCTCCCTTTTACCACATTATTGAGTGTTCTGAGAACCTTATTTTTCATTATAATAGATTATATAAGGTTCCAGGTATCCGTTTCGTACGGAAAATGTATTTAATATTTTGATTTGATCTGTGCTTAACATTATCAACTGCTTATTTTTTATTCATAACTAGCGACCCGCCCCGGTGCAATGGGTGTTATTATACATATAAACCGTTCTCTTCAATCACTCTATCTATTAAAAAACTGCATCAAAATCCGTTGCGAAGTTTTAAAAATTTAAGCATACAAAGGAATATAGGGACAGAGAAAGCGACTTTGTTTTATACTATGTAGTGATACTGTAATCCTAGACCTGAACATCAATCAATCAATCAATCAATTAGCCCACCGTGGTCCACTGCTGAATATACAATACATAGAACTGGACAGAATATTTGAAGTTTCATTCAAAGAGTTAATTAGTATCTACCTACCGACTAGAAATATCATTGGATACGTACTAATTTTATGTTATGACAAAAAATTGAAGGTCTATCCTCATGAGAGATTTAACAGAAGAATAAAAAACCGTAGGAATAACATTCTTGGATAGGAAAAAATAATCCATTATCTCTTTCCTACCTATTGGCCGCGACTTAAAGCGATTTAACTAAGATTCAATTAGATGTCAGTTACTTGCTGCTACTCATCTTAACTCTATATATGTCGCCGCCAACTAGCTTAATCAGCCGTTCAATTAACTGCCTAGGAGTTAACTAAACGGCGCCATTCAATTAACGGCCTGAATGGTGTTCGGCCATTTAATTAAACGGCTAGGCAAATAGCTTGGATCGATAACATTTAACTACTTGCCTAGCCATTTAATTAAACAGTAAGAAAAATGCCGTAAGTAAGTATATGTAGTAAGTGTAAGTATATGTATGAACGTATGTAATTTTCTATATTATTTCGAGGTAGTGCCCCATCTTACGATTGGCCTAAGCATCAGGCAGCCAGGTTATTAAATGATGTAATAAAGAAGACGGCTGAATATCATTCAGTCCGTTAATTGAATGGCGCCGTTTAGTTAACTGCCTAGGCAGTTAATTGGACGGCTGATTAAGCTAGTTGGCGGCGACATATAGATAAGATTACATTATACGTTACTAAACTTAAATAAGTATGTACATCAGTTAAATAAGTATCAAGAAATTCTTTCCCATTTCTGTGAAAGAACGCATAAGTATCATTACTACGTTATTGCATCCGGCATGACTTGTCGTCTCAAAGTAACGGAAATAACTTATCAGATACGCCGCCGTGGCGCGCATAGGGACTCGGCCGCTGCATTTAAATTCACCGCTGTGCCTGCAATAAAAAATACTAAGCTACAGCTGACTCAGCCGACCATCCCAAAGACGTTAAACAAGCCATGATGCTTGCTGTCGTCCGTGCAGCATACAATGACGGCCAACCCGGATTATTCTTTATGCTAGGAACAGGTAATATTGATAGTGTTGTGGCTCACCGGCTTGACAAATTTATCGATGAACCTATGTCTGCGATTTTCCATCCAAGAATAGGAAAAACTGTAACTAAGAAAGGATAATCCTTTTATGTATGATTTATACTCTGAAGGTATTCTAATTTACCGAAATTTTTTAACAAAACGTTTCAAAGTTTGGTTTTGTGTAGGGAATAAAAAATATGACTACGCTTTTTTACCCTTAATGAAAAACTATTATTGTTCATGACTTGAATTTTTTATTTGACTTTAGTAATAACAATATTTTATATGCCATAAATTAGTCCATACTACTACTAGTTTACGAGATAAACCGTAGGAATAGGCATGCATGAAAAGGCATCTTCAACAAATTCAATACAAGTCCAGGTAACTTCAGGCGGTGATGTGTAGTTTAAAATCATAAATATTCTAGGACATTCTACTCAACACTATCTAAACCCAAAGTAAGCATGGCTTAAGTAGCTTATGTTATGGGTTCTAGAATACGAATAAATCTCGTTCAGCATAGAATAATACTTGATGACATTACGAATTGTTACGTATTGTGTTCATCGATAACCCAAATAACCTTTTGGTACAGCACTAGTGCTGTTTCATAATAGAGATTGAAACTTGTTGTGGTATGGTAACCATTGACTATACCTGCGTTGAACAATACTTTAACTATAAAACGTTTTCTATTGCTTTCATAACTTTGATTTGACTTTGAAAAATGTCTGGATCTGGTAAATATTATTATGATTATACGAACAACAATATTACAAATATTCTGCTTGGTACAAGTTGAAAGTTCAATATGGATATTATGGTTTGATAGAATTCTAAATTAATGTATTTTAGTTATCAAGAATCATTAAAAACAAGCTTAAGTTTCATTTTAGATAGTATCATAAACATAGAGTAGGCACGAGTAGAACTACAGGGCATCCAGACTGGGTATTACATAGACATTAATATTGTGGTATTACGCACGCTTTAAAGACAAATTCTAGATTTAAAAAAATTATTTATGAAAAAAAATTAAGATTATACTACCACCGTAGAACCATATATCTACTCAAATACATGTTAAAGGAGTAAAGAACTAAATTACCCAGTTTCTAAGTAATCGACAAAAATCGTGGAAATCCCTAGCGAGACGGCAATATCGCTGCGATGGTATGTGATTGGCGCGCGGCGTGGGCGGCTGCATAATGAACCGACGGAGCCAGGCAAGTGGGAGGGGCAGGTGGGCCCGGCCCGGGGTGAGGCACCGCGTCTCGTCCCGTTTGACGCTAGATTGGAATCCGCACGAGCCAGCGCCTTCTGCCTTCAAATCCGTCAACAACTATATCCCGTACCTTGATCATTATGAGAAAATCTTGTTTTGTTAATGGACGTGGCTTCTTTGCATTCATTCACAGATCAAAATATAGCAACGATAGCAGCTTAGCTTTATCAATCTTTTCATTATAGACATTTTGTTCTATTCGTGTTATCAAAGGAAATTACCTACATATTTCACTAGCATTTTACAGTTTACGTCACTAGATTTACGTAGATTTACCTGCTAGTAAATAATAAGGACAAGTAAAACGAGGGCTAGGCATCCTTGGAGGCAGAATATTTTTAATTATACATACATGTAATCACGCTTTTATCCCCGGAGGGTTTGCTAGAGCTGAAATGACACCCAAAATTCCCACAGCCCTATTCCTTAGTCGCCTTGTACGACACAGTTTTCATCACTAGTAAATAAATCAAAGATCGAACAAAGAATGACCTATGAAAGTCGTGAAAAAATATCTCTTAAACATAAAATCTCTTTAAGGCAGTACCACGAATGGCCGGTCAAAGCGTCCCGGTGCGAGCTACTTTTCTCCTCGATTGCGGCAACCGCTTCCGGTAGCCTTCCGGGTAAATTCCGCACTCTGTTCGAAATTTTTTCCAACGTAGTTCTCTTTTAATTTGCAGTCTGACTTCGATCGTGGTGGATTAAATCTCTAACGTTGTTATGTGATTACTACTTATCTATAACTTCTACATAATGATCTTAAATAAAATAAATACCTACTTTGGTGCTGTACACCTAATGATGATGACTTTCACGAAATTTTTGCATACAGGCAAAGAATACTTTTTTCTTCTTCACATCGGCATCCGAAACTTTACACTGAGCGGGGATGGAACCCGCGCCACCTGCGTAGCGGCCGCGTTCACTACCGCTAAGCCACGGAGGCCGTCGGCCATAGACTAAAATTGAATATTTTTTTATGATTGCGGACTAAATGGGGACTTTTAAGTTTTTACAGAGAAGTCAAAAGTTATTAGTTAATTAAGTGAAAGTTTTGTTTATTAAACACGTACAAGTTCAAATTATCTATTTAAATACGCAGTTGCATGAAATGAGCAAGTAATAAGTATATTAATTTATTTGTAGAATTGAACACGACCTTTTTGTATTGAAACTTTTTTAACAAAAATGCAACTGAAACAATAAAATTTAAAGAAAGAATCTATTACTCATTTGTGAATTATAAGCATTATAACAATCAACAATCCACAGTTTGATTATAGGTGAAATGAGAGCCAGTTTATGAGCAAGTGTGTTGAAAAATATATTATTTATTCGTAAGATTGATGGTCCTAGGTCGTACAATAATTTATGTCAAACGATTTTTTAGTCAAACAACAAATCAAATCAAATGTGTTATATAGAATGAGGTTGAATCATTTTATAAATGGTAATCAAATTTTAACCTTGACCACAGTACATTGCTTCACCTCGAATATCTATCTATCGTCATAACATACCTAATGTTGTTCTTTATTGATTTATCACAACAAGTTCATTATTGTGTAACAAGAAATTACAAATAAATCAATTTTAAACCTACGCTTAGTTTATATTTTAAGATATGAGACGATCACAATCTTAGTCTACCTGTGACCATGTCTGCTGGAAAGAAATCAAAAACGTCATGTTTAGCGTAAATATAAAATACTAGCTTTTGTCCGCCGCTCTGCCCGCATGGATGTCTGTTATCGCGACCAAACATAGCTATGTCCTTTCTCAAGGTCTGATCTACCACTCCATCAAATTTCATTTAAAATTCATCGGTTTAAGCGTGTAAGCATAACAGACAGACAGAGTTACTTTTGCATTTATAATATGGGCTCTCGTGTCGGCGAATGTACCCTGCGTACTTGAGCCTCCAGGTTTGAGCGGGTCAGACAGTAAGAGACCGGACGGGCTGACTTTGGTGCCCTGGAAGAACGGCAAGTGTTTGCTATGGGACGCAACTTGCGTCAGCACTGTAGCCGCCAGCCACCTTGGTCGCACCGTACACTTCCCGTCGGCCGCCGCGGATGACGCAAGCTCGAAGAAGAGGCTCAAGAATGCGGAGTTGGAGCCACAGTACCACTTCGTGCCAGTAGCGGTAGAGACTCTGGGGAGCTGGGGCAGAGAGGCCAAAAGCCTCGTGAGGGCGATTGGACAGAGGCTCATGGAGGCCACTGGTGACTCCCGCTCCGGATCGTTCCTGGTGCAGAGGCTGGCCATCGCAATCCAGCGTGGAAACGCGGCAAGTGTGCGATCAGGGGTGGGTTATTCGACTAATACAAATAGTAGATACAAAATTTATAATATTAGTATATTATAAATGCAAAATATTAGTAACCCGTATTCATGCTTACAAGTATTTACCTTGAGCGGGGATCGAACCCGCGCCTCTTGAGTTGCTAAAGAGTACTTTTTTTATCTCATAAATACGTTCCTGTCAAACACGGTACAAAGAGCAACATTCCAATAAACCAAAAAAAAAATTATATGAATGATGAATCTACTCGAGCAAACAACAAATAGACTAGTATTTTCATTTTGTGTAAAGCTAAAACTAGACAACGGTTCACACAATATAGCGTGAATGGACTAAATACGTGTATAAAGAAATTTGTACGTAATACATCTCGTGGTAACCGACACAGCCAACACACCTGTGTATATAGCTCTTTTAATTTGGTGGTTGAAAGAGGTTCGCCAACATCGTGGCTTGGGGAATCTACCCCGAACATTAGATATTCTGTGTATCTACCCACCGAGAGACAGGCATGAATTTAGTCAACAAATTGCAGTTGTAGATATTTATGTAGTTAATGCGTTTACAGTAAATAGGTGTCCTGGGGATAGCTTGACTAAAAGTGACAAACTAATTTGAATTTATTTGCTACTCAATTACTTCTTAAACGTTCATATTGATGAATGAGTAATTGAGTTTGTTATTTTCTTTATTTGCATCACTGAGTTCTTCCATTTGATTATTTCAATTAATTATTAATTCAAAAATAATTCTAATATTTGCTAGTAGATACATAGGTTCATCGATAATATTCTAGACTTAAACTTTATGCTGTCTCGACCAACTAAGAATTAATAAAATCATATTTTTTATTTATTTTCTATTAAATAAATTTGTTGCATTTGTTTGGTAACATTATTATTTGAAGTACCAAAGTTCCAAGTTATCTAGATCATTTTTTTTCTTTACAAATAAAAGACATTTCCCTACTGCAGGCTGCTGTATATACTTAAAATTATTAATAGTGGTATTTAAAAGTTATATCAGCTGCTCTCCAATTAAATGCTTCCTAAAGTTCCTTGTAAATAGATACAGCTAGTAGCTTTAACAAAAGTTAATATGCAATATTGACACTGTGTAAGGGTGCCGAAGGGAATTGCAATATCACCACTTTGCCTCGCTCGCTCCGACGACGAACAAGCCATGTATTCTGCAAGTTTAATGATTTTTCTCTGCTCACTAAACTTAATAAAATGAGTTTTTCAGCGTGAACGAGGCTGACAGAAACTTTGAGTGGAGGATTGTCCTAAAATAATAAACATTCTAAGCCTGCGTCGTGACCTCATATACTTTTAACGAGATTTTTGTTTAAACTACTGATAAACTCAAACATCATCAATATTTATAACTTCAGTATGTTAGAACAGAAAACTCATTTTCGATATATTGCCATAAAGGACTTCAAAGTATTAGTCTGTTTATCTTTCCAGTCATTTAACAAAAAGCCATATAAAGTAAAAACAGGGTCTTTTTCAAAGATACAAAGACAAAAATGTGTGAAGGTTGAGCGTGAAAAGCTTTACTCAGCAATTAACTTCATTTTGCTAAATGAAAAGGAAAATATTTCTGACGAGTCAACAGAAACGTTACACATTAAATTTAATCGTAAATAATTCATTTAATAGCGGCATTTTATGAATTTTATACTCAATTCTGTGGAGACCAACAGAATTGAGCGTCAAAGTAAATCTGTATTAAGTCGAATGAAGAAACAAGATTTGCTTTAACATAATTTGACCAGCAAACAAAAGTATCTTGAGAAAAATAAATCCCTTCGTACCTCGTAATTTGGTTGTTATACTATAACGATTAAACAGCCACCCTCCACCAATCTCGTAAATACTTATATACTACATAAAAATCTCTTAGATGTTACAGATTGTACTTAATAGACTGCTCTATTGCTTTCATTTGTATAATAAATGGGTTTTAAAAATATGGATTTACAAGTGGGGTGTATAACTTATTATATATTTTTTCCACCACCAAAATAAAGATAATATGTTAGGTGTTGGGTGTAAGTGTTATTTTATCTAACTACGCATTAATGACAAAAAAGAAAAATATTAACGATTCATATTAGGCTCTCCTTTAAAATTATGAATCATGATATTTCTGTAAAAAGGATTTAATTATGCAAGGCAATACTTAATTAAATCACATATAAATTTTGTCAAGTGTCTTATAGCTTATCCCTCCGATAGATGAGTAATTTAAGTAATGAAATTTCATCAATTAGATCTACTACCATTTTTCTTTTTTACGATATGTGACAAGTAAACCTTTCATAATACTAACTATTTAACAAATTTCTCTTTGACACTGCAATGTACCTAAATATCTTACACCAGAGATCACAATATATTCACAAGCGTAATACCTAAGTTATTAAGGCATGTGAAATCTTAGTTATAGCCTAGATTACACATATACGTAGTGCAAGCAATATTTTAGGTGGGAACAAAGCCAAAACTGACGACTACCCACTCCCTAGAATTGTTTGTTTTCGTCTTAGTCAATAAATCCTCAATTTGTATAGCCTTGTTTCACTGCAGCCTATCTGAGCTACATGATAACTTATTTACTTTCAGAGTGTTTCACAGTAAATGTCTCATGGAGGGTAATTCTGCCGAGGTTATCGAGATCTGTTAGGTAGCGATGAAAGACAATGTTGAATCATTCTGTTAATATTTTCGAAATTTACGCGAACATTAAACGTTGAAATAAAACTACTTTTGTTGCATTATATTGTAATTAATTTGTATTGATTTATTTTCTTGTGTTACGGGTACTTTTCAGTGACCATGGTGAAAAGACTAAAATGGTGTTTATCTCATGTCTTCCTATGTCTGAACTTTATTCTATCATTGGTGTTACTATTTACGGCAATTGAGTACTTCAAAAATTTGTTTAAAGAAAAACAAATTAAAAATAACGAACCTAACATTAGAATTACTAATGTGTTAAAATTATTTCAATACTTTTACTATTTTATTTGGAAATACGAATGTCGTTTTACTTGCGGTTCTATTGATATAAAAATTCGATGATATTGTCAACTCTCGCATTCTGGTTTTGTGATTTTCTTTTATGACACTAAACCAACATTTATCGTCATAAATGAGTAATTTATGGTCACAAATAAAGATTTTTTAATAAACTAACAACTGACTCTACTAAATCCATTACCGTAAATTGCTGTTTCGACTAAATAAATACACATATACATATATACGTATATAGAACATCGGTAAGCTACAGAGCAATTGTACTATAATCGCACGATTGTAAATGGTTTTGCCACTGGTTTCTCCCAATTACTAAATATATGGATTTTTCTTTTTCTAATATAAAAGAGATAGATGCCATGGAATGAGGTTTATATACTCAATCACCCTAGATCGGCTAAACAGGCATGTATGCAAAAGTATTAAAACCTACATGTAGCCTATTGTTCTACATGTCAACTGTACATTTTGCCGTTTTCCGTGCTATGATCATCAATTTTATATAATAAAATTTCTATATAACAAAAATTTCTATACTAGCCACCGCAGTTCGATACTATATAACAATGTAAAATTGAATTCAAACCAAATAAATTGGCCATTTAATGTCCGGTAAGAATGTTAATAGGGTTTTTTCCATCAACTCTGAAACTTTGGGTAAGTATTAGGGGTTAAAGTATGAAATTGCCGATTTGTACTGACAAATTGAAATTCGTTTTTTTTTTAATTTAACGTATTTATTTAATCAAAATAATTACATTTATAATTACATACATTGCTGCCATCTAGTAGGAAGGTCATTTATGCCTTTGCGATAGAACTCTGGTGATCTAGATTCGACAAACTGTGTGAAAGCATTTTGTACTGCCTCCTGAGAAGAAAACTTTTTATCACATAGAAAATTGTCCAAATCACGAAAAAAATGGTAGTCTGTTGGAGCAAGGTCTGGCGAATACGGAGGGTGACGGATAGTTTCTAATTGCAGTTCCTGTAGAGTTAAAACGGTTTCTCGTGCTGTATGAGGTCTCGCGTTATCATGGAGCAATAATGGTGAAGATCGATTCATGAGTCGGGGCTGTTTCACTGCTAGTTTTGCTATCATTGTTCGGAGTTCGGCACAGTAGACATCTGCCGTTATTGCTTGACCAGATCGTAGAAAGCTATAGTGAATAACACCATGCTGAGACCACCAAACAGTTACCATTACCTTTTTATTGGTAAGCTTTGCTTTAGGACACTGTTGTGGCGTTTCACCTGGGGTCAGCCATTGCATTTTTCGCTTACGGTTATCGTAAAGAATCCACTTTTCATCACATGTCACAATTCGATCCAATATTCCTTCATTTCTGTATCGATTCAACAAGGCAACACAAGTTTCAACACAAGTTTCTTTCTGCAGATCAGTCAAATCATGAGGTACCCATTTTTCTCATTTTTTTTATTTTATTGATTTGACGCAAATGAGTCACTATTGTTGGTAAGGTAACGTTAAACCATGCAGCTAATTCCTGGGTAGTTTGGCTCGGATCGGCTTCCACCATGTCTTTCAATTCATTGTTATTCACCTGTGTGGACGGCCTTCCTCGTGGTTCGTTCTTCAAATCAAAGTTTCCATCACGAAAGCGTTTAAACCAAAATCGCACGGTGCGTTCATTAGCAGTCCCCTCTCCAAACGCAACATTGATATTGCAAGCTGTTTCTGCCGCGTTTTTTCCGCGTCAGAACTCGTATTCAAAAATCACTCGAATTTTCGAAGTATCCATCTTTCTTGTCTAAGCTGAATAAAAAAAACAACTGAAAGTCGATAATCGAATGTTGCACATTTTTAAATGAAGAACTACATAGGTACTGTGGAATCCGGGGGAAGAGACTCCGCAGATGTTTTAAATTAAACAATATTTTGCCGTAATATTGTTATTTATTAAAAATAACACTTCAAACCTATGCGAGCTTTTTTAAATGGGATTTACGCGAGGTTTTTTTATATTTTAAATAATACTCGTTTCAGAGGACCACGGAAACTATATCACTTGTCTTCAAATCTGGAGTTTCCGGTGTCTTGCTGGCTTCCACCGAAGCCCTCACGTCAACTCTCTGGAACTGTCTCGCTTCTCAGTTTTTTTACCTATATTCTATATTTTTGAATTAATTTTTATATTCGTATGATTTATTTTTAAATCGTTGACACATGAAGTCCAGGCAAACAACTAGTAATATCTGCCACGGAGGGCGGATATCACATGAGCTACGCCCATGGACATCCATGTGACAGCGCCTCACTAAGCTAAAAACCCTATGTAAACTAAAGCTGGCACAAGAGAAGAAAAATTATAAGTATTGTCCCTTACAATGGGAGAAACAGAACATTTACCATCCATCATTAATTTAATTACATTAAATTAGTAAATGCTGAAAAATAAAATTAAACACAGGTGATGTTCTGTTTTTGGTGAATCCAAAACCAGTTAAAAAAGAATCACCACAATACAATGATTAAAATTATCAATATTGATGTCATTGGACGACATATATTAACATGTGTCCGTATGGGACCATAGTACAACGTACTTTTAAGACCTTCCTCACTAACAAACAAAGAATGATATAAGATAATCTATCATTATACATATTTTGAATGCATAATTATAAACTATTTATATCGCCTACGGAATATTAGATTACAGTATATGTGTACTACTAACTGAAAGCCACTCTTCACAATGAAAGACCCGTGGAAACCAACTTCCACCATCGCAGGTACGTATGTCCTTATAGCGATGTGTCCTCATTATAAAGATTAGCTTCTGCTGATGATACACGTAAAAATAACCACCTATTCCTAGTTAACAGTACGCAAAAAAAAAAAAATATTACATTTTCCACAGCGCTCCAACATGAAAGAAATGGAAAATAATATAATTAATAAAATATTACAATTAACATTATTAAACACATAAATGGTCGCACAGATATCTGCGAACAAAATTAGAGGAATCAAATTGCACATATATTTATATGGTTTCAAATTTTAAAACGTCAAAGAAGTTATATGAAACCAAAGACATTACATACGGACTTCGTTCGTCAAACCATTTATATTCACTGCACATATAAATGATAACCAAAAAAAAAAAAAAAACAATATCATCACAAAAGTCAAAGACAAAATAAACACACTATGACATTGTCTATTTAAACTAGATGTCTTCTGCTGAAGAAAGGTTTCAGGAAGTTTGTATGAACAATATCCTGCCAATCAGGATTATTTAACTTCCCTATAATATAGTTCGTGCTTGAAATCCTCCTAATAATAACGTAAGGTCCTTTTTTAAGGTTTACAAACGTTCTTGCTTCTGCCTGAGATCCTTCTAGGACTATATATCAACACCAAATCACCTGGTTGGTATTCTATGTACTTCACTTTCTTGTCGTAGTAAATTTTTTGTCTTCTCCATCATAGTAATAATATAATAAAGAAAGAATGTTATCTAATAGCGTCGCTCCCAAGACGCGGTGATCTGCACACGGTGATTTTTCTTAAAGGGTCCGGGATCTATCGATCTTCTCTTCAATCTTTGAAGATTGTCGAAACGGCGCCTCCACCAAAATCTGTGGAGTCCGGGGGAAGAGACTCCGCAGATGTTTTAAATTAAACAATATTTTGCCGTAATATTGTTATTTATTAAAAATAACACTTCAAACCTATGCGAGCTTTTTTAAATGGGATTTACGCGAGGTTTTTTTATATTTTAAATAATACTCGTTTCAGAGGACCACGGAAACTATATCACTTGTCTTCAAATCTGGAGTTTCCGATGTCTTGCTGGCTTCCACCGAAGCCCTCACGTCAACTCTCTGGAACTGTCTCGCTTCTCAGTTTTTTTACCTATATTCTATATTTTTGAATTAATTTTTATATTCGTATGATTTATTTTTAAAATCGTTGACACATGAAGTCCAGGCAAACAACTAGTAATATCTGCCACGGAGGGCGGATATCACAGTACCACGTGGAAAAAGTTTCACTCAAAAATCTCAAACCATGAAGGTTCTATGTCAATTCGAAGTACCTATTACAATGAAACGGCAATTTCATACTTTAACCCCTATTATATCAAAGTTTCATCGCAATTAAATGTATAGTATAAAAACAACCAAGAGATAGTACAATAATTATAAATGTAATATGATATGAAGATAGATATTAAATATAAATGAATAACTCGAATTCTATTCAACTGTAAGTAGTGAAGTCAAAGTAATAACAGTCCATGCAATTGTTAAAATATGTTCGTTTCTAAATAATAATGTTATATTAAGTTGGTTTCAATCTACTTAGCCTTTTGTAATATAAAAAGTAGAAAGATTTCTTAGTGCTGGCATTTTCGTTGACAAAGCCCGGGGTCTTTACCTTAAGCACTAACATAACAATGAGAACGTGCCCTGGTTATAAATAGTCGTAAATTTTATAGACATAATAAATAGGGATGGATAATTCGAAAAGGACGAGGCAAAATTGTGCATTATTTTTGGAGTAAGCAGAACATTTGGCATGAAAGCAATTATGCTCAGTGGATGACACCTATTTCAAATGGTACAACATTGTAAGATACTCGTTAGATATAAATATAATAATATTAAGCTATCGAAACGCATCCGAGTAATGCTACAATTAATAACTGAGCATTAAGTATTGTTAATATCTAATTTGTGACATGTTTCATTGTATACTTAAGAGAAACAAAAAACGTGGAAAATAAAGCTCAGACAGCTGAAATATTCTGTGATAATGTGTGTTACTTTTAAATCTCAGGCCTGCATTAAAACATCGATGATTTCTTGAAATTATAGCTATATCAAGCTCGCAAGTTCTTAATACTTTCACAGTGATTCGAGCATGTAGCCAATATTGCTTTACTCGCAATTGTCGGAGACTCTAAAAAGCCGGAATATATACTTTTCCGCTACATTTTCGCAACCTGGAGAGGGGAAAGTGTGCGAGCGATAAAAGATCGCTCGCACACTTTCCCCTCTCCAGGTTACATACGATTTTCACCTCTGGACTTGCAGGCGTTCGTTAGTAAGTTGAAATAGCCGCATTCAATATATAACTCGATCCCTGTTTGTACATACAAAAACAAGCTAATATTTATTTATCATTCTGTGTAGCGTAAACAGGCCGAAGAACAAGGTATTTAATCATAACTCCTTAACATTCCAACAAGCGACTTCGAATCCTTCCACTTTCAACTTAAGAACAATAGACTATGCTTACTATTCGGTGTATTTACGTAAACAATTTTAATTAGTAAACTTTTGCAGTCAAATTGGGAACTTTCCTATAAAAAATAGGTCAAAGATATCAACTTGGGGCTGGTAGCTTTTAATCCTTTAAAAACCTCTAGGAACTGTAAGCGTCGGCATCTCCCGGGTCGTAATAACACTAACTCTTATAAACTAGGATTATACCACTCTCTGTAACACGACTTAAATTCAAATATGCACTTACTTAAAAATGCTGCATATTTTGAGAACATAGCTTGCAGACTCACGTTTTAAAGTATTTATACTCAGAGCTATCTCTAGGATTTAAGTTAAGTGGAAGCTGTGAAAGTAGGTGACATGGGTTGGGTAGTTTTGATGTTTTATAAAGTTAACAGAGTAAGAAGTTTATAGCTCTAAAATTACTCTATTCACTAGCTATCTAATATGAGTATCATCCAGCACCGAATACACAGTAGAATATCTACTATTAATTAATTAGACACTGTGCGAAATCTTACGATAAGTTCTTGGGTTGTCTGAACATAGTAGGCTTGAAAGTTGTATTAAGCCAGTTTAACTACCTACATTTCTTACTTTTAAATCAATCAAGATCTGGGCTTATATACTAACGGTTTAGGGCGGCGTAAATACAGAAAAATTAGCTCAATGTTTTCTAAATATAAACACCAGTAAGCTCAAGTTAATGAGCGATAACCAAGAATAAAAACATACACGTTTTCTTTATCGTAGTCTTTAATAAACCATATCTAACATTTAGTCGTTACGGGTAGTTGGAGCCCTTAATAATCCAACAACTGGCCTAACTGCAATACTTCGATATCGCTTTTGGGTTGTGGAGATCAGATGGCAGTCGCTTCACAGAAAATATCGAAGTACAGCCAAATCCACAATTAGACTGGTAAAGCGGACTCCAGAATTCCAGCTGAAAGCTTCGAATGCGACTGGAAATAACGCTAGGAGGAAGAAGGAGATGTAACATTTATTAGATATAAAAAAATGTGTTCAGTAGACCAGCTTATGATAATATCATTAGATATATTGATATACTATATATGTATACTGTATCTTCTTTTACATGTCAGTCAGTGCATATGTCTCCCGCCCTTTCTCCCAGAACAATCAGCCGTTCTGATATTTTTTACACACCTTTAGTTCGAACAATTATACAATTTAAATCAATAAAACAGTTTGATTTGCTCTTAATACCTTGATAGTAATATCATTTCGAGACTGCCGTCCAGAGGACGCTGACTGTACCTAAACAATTTGGAAATAGCAACAATGTCACAAATATAGTTGATTTAAACATCTCTTTGCCACTATTTCAACCGATATTGCACTCGAAATACTCAATTTCCGATGTTGTCACTCCATTGGCTCACAGGCTCGGCAACTTGATTGCCTTATTCACACTAATATTGAAAATGCAACAGTAACAAGTCGGTCAGTCGGTCTATTGATTTGTTAGCTTTTCACGATCATTCTTAACCAATAAGGATAGAAATTGAAATTTACTTCACAGTCAGAGTAACATCAAACCTGAAGTAAAAAATTGGAAAAAATTACGCAGGATTGTAACTAGAAAATATGTAGAGGCACAAGTTTAGCTACATCATACAGTCAATGACGTATTATTATATCCACACGGCTTGCAAGAACATCGCGGCATTCAAAAACCAACACTAAAACTAAAAATAATAAAATTATATTTAAATGGTTTAAAAAAAAGTTTTCTTTCACTAGTTTGCACTTGGTACTTTCCTAATTCCCGCCCTGAGACCCTGAATTTTCAAATACTGTGCCCCTAAAACTTTGCTTATTATTGTAGAATATATAATATATATTTAGATTAAATTAATTAATGTTTGTATTTAGTTTATCTATGTATGCTTTTATTTTATTACTATGGGAGTGGTTCCTGTGTGTGTGTTCCATAACCGGTTGATTTCTACTTTAAGTGCGTGATATTTGCTAAGTTTCTCTATTTCTTTTGGTCCTATGTTATAGTCTGATGGAACAGTAACGTCTGTTAAGTAAATTTAATTTTCGATCTTGTCAATATACATTATTTCCGGTCTATTATGTGCCATGGGAACATCTGTCTTAACAGGTATTTCCCCTATTAGGTTCGCACTGTCGTTTTCTTTTATTTGCGGCTAAGTTAAAATTTCTTTCCACCAAAAATCTGCTACTTCAAATTTATGTTTCATAACTATAATCTGTTTTTTTTTTTATTTTAGATAGTAAATTGACAACTGCAAATGTCAAATTGTGAAATAATGTTAGTAGCTTTTAGTGCTTAGTGACGTGCGTGAAACTATCGACAATGTTTGTGGCCTAGATACAAGTGGTTTATCTTTATTATATTTTAGGAAAAAGTTAAAATTAAAAAGTTTATTACTTTCGTACAATATCCATATAAGCTAACTATAAAATAAACAACAAAAATCTGTACTATATTTAATTTATCGACAATTTTCAATACTGGTGGCACATGACTATTTTTTAATTTCAATAAACCGGCAACACAGGTAATGTCATTTTACTATCTGAAATTAAAAAACAGACTATAATGCCCATCAGACTTTATAATATTGTTATGTGTTGCCGTTTGCCGTATAGCAAGTGCCAGTATTAAAGTATAATATAAAATATAAAATATTATATAATTATATTATATAACATAAGATAATATAATTTACTATTAATATTTACTATATTTACTATTAATGACGTCTTTTTGCGGGACGCACATTCGCGTCTCTGATTAGTGTGTAAAAGGATAAAGACCATGAGAGACAGAATCGCCGTACGATATTGCCTCAACTCCGAAGTTGTTTACAGCCAAATATTATTTACAGTTGTTATTTTTAGAATCAAAACCGGGGTTTCTAAGATTTTTTTGAAAACGTCACATAACCTCAAAAGAGAATTAACTCAAAAATGTATTCCCAGTTTACAAATACCTGTGACCCAGGAACCATAATTAAATGGACATTCCATACCAACGATAAAACGTACATACTTAAACAGTGTTGCTTGCTAAGCAATGGCGATTATAGCTGAAAGGTCCAGTAAACTATTGATAACTGCATATCGATATAATAGAATACACACAGACTAAAAAATGGTTGTGGAGTTGTTCCTGGGTGTTTCTGTCAGAAATATGTAGTGATAACCCGAGTTTCTGATAATTTCACCTCCAAGCATCGAAGATAAGTCGATATCGATAGGCAAGACGAGTCGTCGTCGCTCAGGTGTCACGAAAAATTGGGTCAAATATCTTTTAATTATAACAAAATAAAACTGCAACAGCGTAATCGTTGGATCAGCAATACCTATCACTATATAATAATATGCAACTGCTTATATAGTTAAGATTTCTACGGAGGCGCGGTAATCACACGACAGGATTTGAATTGATTTGAAAATGACAAATGACTGAGGGGTAGTTGGATAGCGTGGACAAGACGAGATGAACATCTTAAAAATCGTGGTAATCAAAGCTGAGCTTGCGAGAGACAGGTTGTTTGTTCGTTGTACAACTTGTACATACATATGCCAAGTCCATATAATTATATTTTAGAGACAAATTATCTTATCAATGCCGGATGCGGGCAATGGTCAATGTTGCCATCTCAGATTTTACCCAATATTAATCGATCATTTAATTAACACTTAATATGCAAATAACTCCATAATTATATAATTATTTATGAGCAAGTTCATAATAATTAAACCGATGTATAACAATACGTAAATAAATATTTATAATCATTATTAAGTACCGCTTTAGGCACACACCTTTAGGCAACAAAACCAAATCGCGTTAAAAATATTGTATTTTTTAATTACCTACATACATTAACATGATTTCAACGCAAGCTTTATATAGTCTCAGGAATAAAGTTCGCCATTACAGACAGTAACAACGGCCTCATCAGATGCATTTTACGCCTGCTTGATTTACAGTTTATCCGACCTTGCCTCATTTCTAAGTATCTTACTAAATGAAGATAATTCTGGTGTTTTATTATTTTTTAGTAATATTTTTTTATTGTATATATTTTATTTATACACTGCATTTTCGTTTTTAAATTCGCACCTGTATATTTATAATTGGATGTGGGAACTTTGGTTTCTTAACGACAGAACAAACTTTAAGACTATGACAATAATTTAAAACGACCCATGAAACGTCACCGTTACCTTTTAAAACTAGTTCAGTTCAACTGCCTACTTACCTATTTACTTTAGTCGGGTAGCATGTGTCAGTTGTTGTCGGAAGCCAGTTTCAATTTTTCGAACGAAAGTTAAAAGATCTTGTTGACAGTATGTTTGTCCCGCTTACTCGTACCATCGATGACAGACGGTAGTTTAGCTAAAAACTATCGATGTATACGATTATTTAACGTCTTATAAAGAATATACAAGATAAAAATAACATTGCATATAGATCATATCTCTCCACCATAGGGAAAGACATCTTTTCACTTGATATACGCCTTTTACTTCTTCTATTTTTGTAATTATGTTCATACATGCTCGCCATAAGCGTTCATTAAAATTGACATAGGTACGTATACCTTGTTCACACCCTCGCCCAGAAAATTATTGTTATTGTTCTCTTATGCAATGCTACCAAGCATTCATGATGTTATTATCATCTCTGGCGAGAGAATGAGCTATGAAGCCAAAACCAAATTAGTTCTGAGACAAAATTCTCGAACCACGAATTTGAATATTCTCCCAGTAGTAGTGCCTGCTGGGTACAGAAGAGGAAAATTAAATGAAAGCCACTAGTAGGCCTTCACAAACAAATCATCATTTATCATGTTTCATCTCTGCCTGAGGTCACAAATTAAAATATTTCTAACAAATAAAAACCAATTACATAGATCTTTCTACCTGAGAACGAAATTCAAAAAGTATTAACATTTTGAAGAGACTTGTTTAATTTATTAGGTAATTATGGTCGGATTAGGTGCTACCGCATAAATAAAACAATAACGTCGTGTTTTTGCGTCGACAAGAATTCCTGGAATGCAATATTATACAGATAGTAAAGTCAGGGAATCCGATTTGCATAAACATGCAATTAAGCTAGGAAAGGGACGTCCTTGCCTTGATAATATTGAAGAAGAGGCTACGGTCATTCATAATATTAACATAAACATTAGTCATACCTACATACAGACGTATGGGTACGTCTCAAATTTTGGAATTTTTAATCAGACCTCGTATTAATGAGGGTGATATAAAAACTTATATGTTCAGACATTAGCACAGCGAAATAAACAATTTTATATCAGCAAATTAACTGCCGAGTACCGTTTCTATCCTTTAAGTTCAATAGCAACTTCTTGTTGACAATTTCAACATTTTTAAATAAAGAATGTTAAAAATATGGCCATAGTGTGTGCGTATATAGTGACTTTCGAGAAGAAACATAAGTATATTTAAGTATGTAGTTTCTACACGAATTTCCCGCAACAGTCCAACGTGGTGAAATCAATGGACAGTTAAAAATAAATTGACCCCAGTATTTTCGCTAAGCTCTAGGCAAATCAAAAGAAACTATATACATTACTCGTCTTCGAAAGGTTAGTGCGAGAACAAAACAGGAAGTTTAAGTGCGAGTCAGACTTACAAAATAAATCTTGATTGATAAATAAAGTTGCTGTTAGAAAACTGTTTTACACATAAATCAACATGGGTCGGGGTCAGTTTAACAACCGCAAATAAATTGCATCGATCTGGTTACAGTGGTCATAAACCATTTCAATTTGGTTTTGAAGAGTTCTCTGGTATATCGCCGGAATCTAAAGGCCTACTTTTTAATTAATGTGAGACCATCGTTGAAAATACATACTTCACAAATGAAAGTGGAACTTCCTACCTTCAGTAGTTGGTTAAAAATTCGTTGTTTTACTATCGAATCTGCAGATCTTGTTTTATGTGGACTATTTTCATGAAATAAATGTAAAAATTTGCTGACACACAGATCCATTTTATATAAGTAGATACTAAAGGAGTATAACTTTTATGTTTAAAATTTTAGTAGGATTAGATTATTTTTGCTAGACCATATCTTTAGAGTAGATTATATTATACCCAGTCATATTTATACTTATACATACATATACTTACACCTATAAATCCCCGAGGGGGTAAGCAGTGGTGTATTCACAGAAAATTTGTGAAAGGTTTATTGAGGAAGTTACGCATTCCAACTTGGTTAGGTTGAAGGTCTAATGCGGGAGCGGAGCGGATTCCCCGCTGAGCTCCCGCATTAGCCTTCTTGATTACTTTTTTATGAAGGAATAAGTAATTTTTCTAGCCGTTTAATCAAATGGCTGAACACCATTTAGACCGCTAATTGAACGGTGCCGTTCAGTAAAGAGCCTAGGCGGTTAATTGTACGGCTGATTAAACTATTTGACTGCGATATATATATTTATATATATATTATTTAAATTCAATTCAAGTGAAAGCAATTGATTAAATCTGTAAACATTCCTATCAATAGTAACATCACCCTGCACTGGCTATTGACAAACACGTACCAAAGTGAAGGTCTCAAAATAAACTAACATGTACGACGTCCTCGGCAAGGTTATCGGAGAAAAAGGAAATTCGAAGGGTGGCTCGAAGGTCACAAGCTACCACCCTGACTTGTGCAAATATTTGAAGTAAATGTCTTAATAATAATAAAATATCCTTTGATTCAGTCTTTATGGTGCCTCTTTTGACCTCATAATGAAGAAAAAAGATAATGCTACATAACCATGAGATTACAAGAGTTAAGTTCTCAACTAGACTTTCCAATCATAGTGTATCTTGAAATTCATCATACTGACGTGAGTCTCAGTCGCATCTATTGCATAGTGGCGCCGCCCGCCTGGATGTTGGTAATTGCGACTTTTGTTCATATCTTCATTTGTAATCAACCATTTCAAATCAAGTACCCGGCACATTTTTTATTTGATGTACGTCGACGAAGGTTTCAGCTATAGTCATCTGAGTATTCCTGATAGATTCCCCTATTACATGGGACCGAAAATCATACTTAGCGAAATGTGGGTGTTAATACACCTCTGCCTACCATTTCAGAGATTTACAGGCGTGATATATATATTTGTTAAAAAATACTACGACATTAAATCCATCTTACTATAAATGAGTGAATCCTCTTATGTACTTTTTAATTACTGTTTCTCATTTTCTTATCTTCGTGTCCCTTGCTTTTTATTTATTTTTATACAGTTTTTTTTTTAGTTTTATTATACTGCCTCATCATCATCATCATCATCACCGTCAACCTATCCTGGTCGGCGCAACATGTTACTCTCTTCCATACATTTCGGTCAGATGTTATGATTTTACTGCCTAAAGTTTTTTAATTAACTACCGATCTTTTGTGTGATGAACCTTAACTCAAATATAGGTTTGGTAAGAAAATCAGCCACGCGCACCACGCCCTTCCTTCTAATGAAGATCGCAATTACTTTGTTTCCTCAAAACTTTGTTTTGGTCAGATGCGCCTCTTTTACTTAGGGCTACAGGATGAATTTCTGTGAGTAAAATTTTAAATTTATTAACCCTGGGTACTTTACTTGATTTATAATTATGGAATACTAGCCCACCCCTTTGAGCCGTAATTTTTTAATCTTCAAATAATGTATCGAAATTTGCCGGATTTGTCAACATTTATGATCACTGCTTCGCTCCCTTGAATAGTAGCGTGATGATTTATAGCCGATAAGTGAAATATTCAACACAAAACTATTTTTTTCAATTCGAACCAGTAGTTCATGAGACTTGCGCGTTCAAACAAGCAAACTTCTCAGCCTTATAATATTAGTATAGATACGTATTTATGTTTACGCAATGTATCTTAGGTATCATATCATTTCGTTTTCGAAGCCAGTTTCAACATAAGGCGTCATTTAGACGGTGCGAGTTTCTCGCATGGTTTTGGTTCATATGCGATAAACGGTAGCAATAATCGCCCTACGATTATCGTATCAACTTGTTTTACACACAGGCAAAAGCTGAATTCTCGAATACGATTATATCATACGAGATTTGCAAGTGACATTTCAACTTATGCCTTATGCTATTAGTTTAAAATTCTTTTTAGACTGCCACGCAATCCTCGCCAGTCGTGGACGAGGAACCGGCAATTGTTTCTGTGAATGTTTAGACGAAGAAACTTTTTTTCTCCTTTTGAGAATCATATCTTTGAGGCGACAAACTGACCCCTTCTGAATGACGTTTAAGAATATCAATTTTTGTATCGAAAATCTACAGCTAAATAAATAACGAGTTTATTTTTGAAATAGGGTATCCATGCTTCCATACTAATATTGTAAATGCGAAAGTAACTCTTGTCTGTCTGTCTGTATGTTACGCTTTCACGCGTAAACCACTGAACCCATTTTAATGAAATTTGTTATAGGGTATATTAGATATTGAGAAAATCATAGGCTATCTTTGGTCACGATAATCAACATCTACGCGGGCAGAGCCGCGGGCAAAACCTAGTCACAAATATACAATTCTGTGATAAATCGATAATTTTTAACACTAAAATTATGTAAGTATATATTTAAAAATTAATCCCTATTTCCCTTGGTCACGCCATCTCGCGTGAAGGCTGGACCAATTTCGCTAATTCTTTTTTTAGAAAATTCCGTGCAGTACGAGTATGGTTCTTACGCAGAGAAAAGAAAAGGTTTACACCGTCACCGGCATAGAATTCCACGCGGGCAAAGCCGCGGGCATCAGCTAGTGAGATATAAATTAAATATGAAACGAGACCATTGGATGAGAATTCCTCTTCAAGTTTACGTTTGCATTTATTTAGACTTGTGTTACGCATCCCTAATCTATGGATATCGCTGCGTCAACTTCAATCTCAATAAACATTGCACACGACACTTGGAGACACAAAGTGCAACATCAACGCAACGCGAACATTGCGCAAGGCGCCTGGCGACGCAGGGTGCACCATCAGCGACACGTGCATCGCTCTGACATCATCGGCACCGTTCCCGAGAAACCGCTAATAGTTTGCATTCATATTTGTTTCACACTTCGAAGCATTATCATTGTTCTTACTAGTTATTTTATTCTGTAAAATTACTTTATAATTTAATGAAATTAGTTTTTTTGGGACCTCCGGCCGCGGCTAACGTAATTCTTGTTAGGAATTTCTAAAATAATCACGAGGGACCGAAAATTATAGTTGGCGAAACGTGGGCGTTAATACTTTTAATTTTGATTTAATTTTATTTGATACGATTTTGATTAATTTTATTTCATTTGATTGAATTTGGTTTGATTTTGTTTAATTTTATTTAATTTAATTTGAGTTGTATTTACTAACCATAGATGTAAAAAGAATTATAACTAACAAATTAGGCCTTGTTGCCATTAATATTTTTTTTAATACACCTCTGTCTACCCCTTCGGGGATTTACAGGCGTGAGTACATGTATGTGTTATGATACCTTCAAAGCAATTTGAATAGTAATAGGTACTTGGCCTACTATGTTATTCATTTAGGGTGTCTGACTATATGTTTTGTGACAAAGGTATCCGCTATGTAATCAAGAAGTTTATCATCAAAACGTTACGTGGGCGTTACGAAATAAACGCCATTTATAATACCTATATAACAAAAAAAAACAATTTACCTCACGGGTTCAACTTTCAACTTTGTATAACTAAAATGGTTAACGAGAATGCTTGTCATTCACTTAAAATTTACTTACTATGCATAGGTATAGTAAGTAAATTATTTTTTTTAGTCTATTATTCATTTCCAATAATAATTAAGCACTAACATATCGTGTTGTGGTTAAGCACTTTCAAAGCGAATCGGTTTGAAATCGGAACAACGTAATACTGGGCGGAACTACAAGCAGACCGGCTATCCACCCCGGGGGACTTATTTGCAACAATCTCTGTTCACAAATAATATTACCAGAGCTGTTTCACGTAATATTACCTCTACTAGATATAGTCAGGTACCTGAAAATAAATTTATTTTATTATCAGTTTACTTGATTTATTAAAGCCAATGTTGTTTGTACAAGTATTTGCCTTTTCAGTTCTAGTGGTAATATACAAAGTTGTGGCACGCTATTCATAGTGCTGCTCTGCGCTAACGAGCTTGTCCGGGATTCAGTTACCTACAATGTTTTTTTATAAGGGAGGCATGACATGATCGTTGAATTAGATTTAATTTATTGGTTCGCAATTTGTCTTATTATAACATTTTAAGGAAATCTGTACCTGCTAAGCGTGCCCTCGCATGACAGGAAGAATTTATTTCAGCTGCTCCCAAGAACACACCTGCCTCATTTCTGAACTCTAATTATGAAAACTAACGTAGGTACTTAGTTAACTAAATTTGTGTAGTTGTTAAGGAACAAATCGTTAAATGTTTGTAATTTTTCAGTCTCTGAAATGCTGACATGATATTACAATTTATATTTCAACATTATTCGTAATTCATATTCTAATCATCTTTTTCTTCAATCACTTTTATATTTCTAGGACACGTAACCGTATTTCACTTCAAATAACGAGCATATTGGAAAAACTAACATCTTATCGTTTACCTCCGGTTGCATCCAATGTTATCGCTATGGATCCGGAGGTCCAAATCTCCTCATTAAGTTAATGTTCGTAAAAAAACGTAATAGTTTCAAAGCAAATCCTCCGAAATCGAATTTCCGCTAGTAGCTAACTTAGATATGCCATAACACGCTATACGAAATCTTTTTATCGTACCGTTTAGGTAATGTTTTTATCATAGGTACAAACGACCTATAAAACTTTGTACTTACATTGCTAAATATCTAGTAAATATCTAATCCTTTCGTATTTCATGTTCCGATTATACTACGAATATATATATACTACCACGGCATAATATCGAACAAGCGGTACTGTAAGCACCCGACCACTCATACTCAAAGGTTAGAGACGAGCAGCTACCTCAAAATAGACCAATACTGTCCATTCCCGTAATGTAAAAGGCCAATGAACGTAACAATATCGTAAAAGTGATGTAGTCAGGTCACAAACGGTGGGGGACACGTGAACGCAACAATTTCCGTCATAATTCCGAGGAGTTAACGGGCTCTCGGGTATCACTTTCATTTTCACTTAGCGCCACCGACTGCTCCATAACCATTAAATCCTCTTGTTTACTACTTCTTCGTCGGTTCAAAGCCACTGGCCCGCTCCCCACTTATCTAACTTATTCACAGAGCAAACTAAACAGTAAACAGAAATGAACCCGGAGTACAGACATCGTCAGATGAGATACAATTTTAAATCGGCACCAGTACGAATTTTAAGTCCCGTATAAATTAAATATTCAAATTCGTGAAACTCAAATTCCTTTTGTTATCGTTCTTACGTCTGTTTGTTTATATTCGGTGTGGAAATGAAAAATAGAACTCTCATCTTATATAAGGTTCGCATGGTGAGCTTGTTCATCGTGCGTTTCAAATTACTTTCAAGTAATTTGAAACGCACGATGTTCGTGAAATGAAAATCTAGTAATATTCTATCTATTTTGGTTTTTGTCTGTCAAATTTAAAACAGTATTGTGTAATTATCTTTTAGCGATGGAACCAATGACCATTTGCAGAATAAGTTTTGTTTTCTTAGAGTACTTGTATCTAAGTAAAATTAATAATATTCCTGTGAATCCCTAGAGCTGATCTAAATTGCTTGTGTTAGGAGTCAAACTCACGAGTTCGCGATTGTACCGACTCTTTCCGACCGAATTAAGATATATATTTACTTCTGCACTGTGCAAGAGTTCGTTTATTTAAAAAAACAATGGAAATTATTTATTATCCTATTGTTCTTTTGTTAATTCTATAAATTGAATTTTATTGATTACGTTATGATCATGTAATAATTTTATTTATTTTCTTCTTCATCCTAGCCTTAATCTCAGTCGCATCCGAAGCTTTTTAACTAACTTTTTTAACAGTCTAACTGCGGATTTGGCTGAGCTTCGATATTTCCCGCAACGCGACTGCCATCTGACCTCCGCAACCCAAAGGCGATATTGGAGCTATGCAGCTAGACCAGTTGTTGGATTTTTGAGGGCTTCAACTACCCGTAACGACTGCCATATATGTTCATGTGGCAACCGGGACCGACTGCTTAAATATTACACTGAGCAGGGATCGGAGCCGCGCCTCCTGCGCAGCGGCCGTGTTCACTACCACTACGCCACGGAGGCTGTTTTCATGCAATCTAATATATAAAATTCTCGTGTCACAGTTTTCGTTGCCATACTCCTCAGAAACGGCTTGACCGATTATCATGAAATTTTGTGGGCATATCGGGTAGGTCTGAGAATCGGCCAACATCTATTTTTCATACCCCGATTCGCGATAACCGACATCCACACGGGCGGAGCCGCGGGCGACAGCTAGTAATAGTAATAATAGGGGTTAAAGTATGAAATTGCCGTTTCATTGTAATAGGTACTTCGAATTGACATAGAACCTTCATGGTTTGAGATTTTTGAGTGAAACTTTTTCCACATGGTACCTATGTAGTTCTTCATTTAAAAATGTGCAACATTCGATTATCGACTTTCAGTTGTTTTTTTTATTCAGCTTAGACAAGAAAGATGGATACTTCGAAAATTCGAGTGATTTTTGAATACGAGTTCCGACGCGGAACTAACGCGGCAGAAACAGCTCGCAATATCAATGTTGCGTTTGGAGAGGGGACTGCTAATGAACGCACCGTGCGATTTTGGTTTAAACGCTTTCGTGATGGAAACTTTGATTTGAAGAACGAACCACGAGGAAGGCCGTCCACAAAGGTGAATAACAATGAATTGAAAGACATGGTGGAAGCCGATCCGAGCCAAACTACCCAGGAATTAGCTGCATGGTTTAACGTTACCTTACCAACAATATTGACTCATTTGCGTCAAATCAATAAAATAAAAAAATGTGAAAAATGGGTACCTCATGATTTGACTGATCTGCAGAAAGAAATGCGTGTTGAAACTTGTGTCGCCTTGTTGAATCGATACAGAAATGAAGGGATATTGGATCGAATTATTTTTTATTATTGTGATGAAAAGTGGATTCTTTACGATAACCCTAAGCGAAAAATGCAATGGCTGACCCCAGGTGAAACGCCACAATAGTGTCCTAAAGCAAAGCTTACCAATAAAAAGGTAATGGTAACTGTTTGGTGGTCTCAGCATGGTGTTATTCACTATAGCTTTCTACGATCTGGTCAAGCAATAACGGCAGATGTCTACTGTGCCGAACTCCGAACAATGATAGCAAAACTAGCAGTGAAACAGCCCCGACTCATGAATCGATCTTCACCATTATTGCTCCATGATAACGCGAGACCTCATACAGCACGAGAAACCGTTTTAACTCTACAGGAACTGCAATTAGAAACTATCCGTCACCCTCCGTATTCGCCAGACCTTGCTCCAACAGACTACCATTTTTTTCGTGATTTGGACAATTTTCTATGTGATAAAAAGTTTTCTTCTCAGGAGGCAGTAAAAATGCTTTCACACAGTTTGTCGAATCTAGATCACCAGAGTTCTATCGCAAAGGCATAAATGACCTTCCTACTAGATGGCAGCAATGTATAGATAATAATGGTAATTATTTTGATTAAATAAATACGTAAAATTAAAAAAAAAACGAATTTCAATTTGTCAGTACAAATCGGCAATTTCATACTTTAACCCATAATATAATTGACATATTTGTTTGATTAGTTATTATTCCAATAAATTATTTTTTCATATTAACCAATCCAATACCCTTCTTAAAATTTTGCATGCCAATTTTGGTGAAATACGCTAAGCTACCTATTGTAACTGGATACCTACCACTGATACTGTAATGTACCGTATTTCATGCAAATTAATTATCATTAATTCATTCAATACAGTAAATTTCTTGGTGTACTCGGTGTAATAAAGAGTTATCTATCTATCTATTTCAATCATATTGTACAGGCAGCACAGAGTAGCAAGATGGCAAATTTAAGGGACATTTGTAACCTACATTTACATATTACAAAGTTCAATTAAAGTAATAAGGTTTCGGCGTTCTCGACAGCGGCTGAAGCGCCGTAGGTTAGTTCTTATTCAATTCAATATACCTACGTTACAAACCCTTTGAAAGCTAGCCATGCCTATTGTGACAGCCGATGGATCTGGATTGGAATCCTCTTATATCTAAATAATATACATATTCAATCCCAAGGCTGGTTGAATTTACAAGTTTAACGAAACTTAATTTTATATACCTAGGTACCTAGCAACATTACTTTCAGATAAAATTATCAAACATACTTTGGTGATTTTAATGACGTACTACTCAAAAAACTACGGCATCGTACATCGCTAGTAGAGCTCTTAACGGAATTTACAACGTTCCTAGACTACTTAAGTAAGATTAATTCGATGCACAATTGCATAAGCCACATAATTTTATTTTCTTTCTTTCCTATCTTAATCGACGCATAAAATTTACTTTACTCATAATAAGGATTATAAAACACCATTTCCTTTCCTTAACTTACAGTGCTATGTAATAAAAAAACCAAGCACTGCTTGTCAACAACAAGGCTGTCACAATAAATACAAACTTTATGAAGTGGTTTTTATTTGCTAATTAGCTAACGTAGTAATTCTGTCGCGTCAAAAGTGTTGCTATCCTAGAGGGGACCATAAATAAGTACCTTGTCGACTGGACACTTCCCTTGAGGTTTGAACTTCGAAGGGGTTAAGCTAGTTAACTCATTAAAAACTGGTTAACGATGAGCCTGGGGATGAAAGTGATGTTCTACGATAAACCGTTTCCGTTGTACTGGACAGAAATATAACTGCCTAAATAATGTAGATAATTGCAATATATTATAGACAGATTTTTTTATTATAATTATTTTAGTACTAAGTAAATTTATATTATTCAGGACGGGATTTGACGGGACAACACACAATGAAGAACAATATTCTAACAAAATTCAACATAAAATGAAATTTCTAAGTTTGAAGTCTTAAAAAAAATCAAGAGTTTGACTATAGTCTCCAAAAGCGCCGATGTTTGATTGTCCTAATCAAATACTTCTATACCTCCTAATGAATCTTTACTCTAAGACAATATTCATGACAAAAATGATCACGAGCGCGAAAATTTTTAAACTAATTTACTTCGTATCCAATGAGCCGACAAAAAAAACCATTCACTTCATCAGCGTTAAAGAAAACAATATCTAATTAATAAATAATCCAGGTCGAGGTATAGTGTCCACTCCACATAATTGGACTTTTTATGACCATCCAGAAATAGAATTTCCGCATAGGATGGAGAAAATCTATTTCTAGATGGTCAAATATAAACCAAGGTCTATTTATTTCACACATTGCCTGTCGAACAACAGGTGTCTTATATAATAGCATACATTGCCTAAGCTATACATGGCTTTTGGATTGCCTGCATTATACAGATTGCTGGTAACATATACAAAACAGTCACATACACCTCTAATTCATCGCCATTATGTTGTCTGTGAGAAATTGGACAACAAAAAGGACCTCTTTATGTTTTTATCATACAGAATTTAAGCTATATGTACCGGGCAATAAAATTGTATAAATTAACTTTTTCTCTGTCCATTAATATCTATGCCGGGTGTAAGGGCAACGCTCCCGAAGCCGAAGGCTCCTGATTGTACTCCGGGTACACAACAAACTGGCTTTTTTTTTCAATTCTCCTTACACTCGGTATATAATTACTAATTATACCTCTTCTACAATTATGCATACACTATATACAGGTGTACCTTAAATATTTATACACAATACGCCATACCTAGCCAAGGGTCAGTAAGTACGAGAACATGACGACCAGAATAGAAATTACCAACGTATGAATATCAGAATAAATAATTAGCCAGCATTTATTTTTGTCCAGTAAGTATACATTTAGAATGAGCATTAATAAATTACCACAGGCTTGAACCAAATTCTGGTCTTATATAATTTATTGTGTTATCTCTGTAGATATTAAAAGTGTCAGTTTTAGGCTCACTTAGCGAGTAAAATGTAGTTAGCGTTTCATATTAGATTTGGTCTGTGCTAGAAAATGGCTGCTATTTGAGACTTAAAAATACGTTAAATTTCATTTTTTTAATTTTAATATAATAAGTAATGCTATAATTGTGATAATATGGGTTTAAGGTATTGAGGGGTCCACCAAGATTTTCAGGACCGAAACTAGTGAGTGAACCGTCGGATACATACGCTCTGGTTGACGGATCACCCAAGCGCTGACCTGCAAATATGGTGCGTGTCTTCTGTTAGGTCGATGTCCAGACACACACACCAGGACATCACCCCTTCGCGGGAAGCTCTACAGCGGGTAAACTAACCTCACCTGACCTAACCACTTAGTGTACGAGACTGGCATAGGCTTTTCAGATAGGAAAGGCTTTGGCTTAGGCTTTCCTTAAACTCCTTAAGTCCTTGTAAAAGCCGACTAAAATGCCAAGGACTCCAAAGAGAGATTGGTATTCGAATGCAGAAGAATAATAAGTAGCACTAATATACAATATGTATTATTATATATGTATTAGTTGTCATAAACTTGGTAAACTGGTCTATAGATGTCGAACTACAAAAAGTTTGTTCGTCGCAGAGCACGTATAGCCGCATATTCCAAATGTCACGTAGCACCCTCAAATACGCAGCCAAATCAGTTTGTCTTCCCTAATCATGGAATATCGTTATATCTTTAGGTCGGGGTGGTCAGATAGCAGTCGTTTATTCTATCTTATGAAAACATGTACTTCCCCAATTTTATATTTCTAACAATTTTTGTTTCTTTGTACCTTTCTTAAACTATGCTTCGGTTATCATGTTTTGGTCCTAAGCAATAGAATTTGAGTCCATTACTATCTAAAATAAATGTATAAATTATAAAATGAAACATTTAAAAATCTCCACCGGCATCGTGTACAGGGACCAAGTTACCATTAGCTAGGTCTTACTCTCTCTCATTGACGACATCATTATTATTATTATTATTATTATTTGTAGCAAGCCCGTTGACAATTATAAAATACAATAATTAAAACGAGTCTCCATAGGGTTAAATAATACGAAATTGAATACATTTGTCAAAGCTGAATTTACGAATTGTTCATAATAGTTGACATTATGAATGCACGTATTGCACGTGTTTATCCAAAGTTGGCAGACGCGAGCAAGTTACTAATAAAGCATATTATTCTCTGTAATTCGCTCTACTGTGATACGAATATACATAAAACGGTATTCTTATCTCGTCCGAAATATCGAGCACGTACCAAAGTCATAATTCCCCGATGAAGTACCGCATGGGCAGGGAGCGCGCCCTTTGCAATGGTGAGAGTGGTGATTCACTGTTACGATTACCCGCATATACCGAAAACTCTGGGCCGTTTTTTCTTTAGGAAACAATGTAACAACTCCACCTGAGAACCAAGATGAAAGAAACAAAAAAATACTATTACGCGAAACATACCTGTAGGTACACGAATACGACTTCCCTTATGAGGAAAACGCACATCGATATTAAAGAAAATATTTATGTCCGCTTCATATAACATAGTTCCCTCTAAGCAGCTGGCATGATACTGCTATTCCATGTAATAGCAAATCTTATTGTACTCATTTATTTCTTGTATTGTTATGCTGATATATGTTACTGCTGTTGCTTTCCTGAACGACCACAATATAAGGCGCTTCAAGTAAGGTATTAGAAGGTTTTTACAGTCTTGGTGCTCCCTTCGTCCATAGGCTGCAGTAACCGATTATGTCTCGCCACAAAAGTGACATTCACTATTTTATACTGTAAGGTAGATAGCCAACCAACATAGTTGGGCATTGACTCGTTAATCCATTAATAGTTCATTAACAAAGTTAACATTTCTAGTAACCGATTAACTTAAAATTATGTTAACGGAGTCGTTAACTTCCGTTAATATTCACAAAGTTCATAAAACGTTAATGTTCTTATAACTATTATTCTTACTTATATCATATAATTACTATGAAATCATCTTATAATTAGCTATCTTAATTAGCGGAATCGCTAAAAACGAGTAGCTTAATGAATTACCAGTAAATCTCAATATATTTCGTAAAGTGGTCTGTCATATGAGCAGAATCACAACAATTCTTTTCCTAAACAGATTCTAAATTCGTGTAAATATTGTTGCATTACAAAGTATTCTCCTAATTTGATTAAAATAAAGTGGCTTTTTTAGACCTACAGAACATACGTCTTTTTTGGTTTCTAATAAACCTGTTGACTTCCAGAACCAACAGTTTTTATTAGAAGATGCAATTTTTATCGTGTGACTAACATTAACTTGCGTTAAATTTTCTAAAAAGTAACGTTTTAACTTTTCCAGTAACGGACTATTGATTAACGAAGTAAACTGTTTAATTAACGGTGCCCAGCTATGCCAACCAATACGCGAGGCATTTTATATCTCATATCATTATAACTTTATTTTTAAAAATCGTTCTATAATAATATAGCTACGAAACCAAGGATAGTTTCGTTAAAATTTGCAATATGTTCACGAACTCTATAGCGCGGTGTAGAGCGTTTGACTGCTACGACATCGTAACTTACATAAGTCGATTGCCGCTGAATGTATTGTATGAATATGTCTATTTGCATTTATCTGGATGTTTCCATGCATAATATATGTATATAATTACAAAAGAAAATGTATCAAAGTGTGTTTATCCTCATTCTAGAACCCATTGACATCGCGGTCTTCCGTCACACGATTATTCGTGCTGCAACGGTTTCTGCTCAACGCAGCGGACGGCCTAAATAAATAATCCACCTTAAAAAGATCCCTGTAATCTGGCGTAGCTCATAAATCTATAGCTTTGCGAATGTCATCTTGTTATTGCTCGTTTCTTTTTTAGAAAAATATTTCAGTAGGTAATACATTTTATTTAGCAATTTGACGACCTCCTTTTATTTTTATTTTTTTTACGTGCGGGAAAAATCCCCACGGGTACCCCCCCCCCCTTCGGAGCCGAAGGGGGAGGTTATGTCGGACTCGAACCGACTAAACCGCACGCCGTCTGTGGGTCGATGTGCTAGGCCGAAGGTGAGGTTGTCTCGTGACATATCCCTCGCACCCCGGCTGACCCAGGGCCATTCCTCTCGGTCTGGCCCTCCTCGGGAGGGGGGACCACGCGGTCCCAATTTGACGACCTCTACAGCTTTCAACTACTATATCTGGGGTCGCGGATACAGTCCCGCTCTGCGTATATATTTTTGTTTACAACAATCTGTATAATCTACAAAAGAAAACGTATTTTAACAAGGTATGTTTAATGTTTATCCGCATTTTAGGATCAATATTTCAAGCTAGTTAAATATCCTTAGAAGTAATAACGCTGCAAGAAAAGTATGGTTCAACCAATAATATAATTTTATGAATTTAAGAAAATGGCTAAGGCGTTGGACTTATAATAATCTACGAATAGCTAGATTTTCCAAGTTGTAACCTCACTGTTTTTTTCCATGCGCAAACGGAGTGAGAGTGTTGGCCTGAGGTATACTCAATACTTATTGGCATATTATTACCCTGAGGGGGCCTGAAGCCCTATTCAGTACTGCCACGATTTGAAGACAGATGAGTTCAAATCGATTTAAAAAAATCCAATTCGATATTCCGTGTGATCTGTGAATTCAATAGGTTACCTCCTATTGAAATATCGAATTTCTGTTACCCGAATCTTAAAACCCCGAAAACGGTTGGTAGAACTTTTAAAAGACAGATGTAATGAATGACAACTTTCTATAATTCCGTTTTTAATTTTCCAGATGAATTTATTTCCAGGTGCACTAAAACCAAATTTTCAAATGGTATTTTTTTGTTTCCCATATTGTCATAATCCAAATATAGTTATACCAGATTCTCAGAATATTTTTTTTTGTTTCCCACAGTACCATTTTCCAAATAAACTATTACCAAATTTTCATAATCTTTTTATTTGGTTCCCATACGAATCGTGTTCCAGCTAAACTATATACACGTATAGTAAAAATCAGTAAATTTATACGATTCATTTAGGGTGTGTAACGGTTGATATAATAACAAAAAATCTAACGTTCACTTAAGAACACTGCGTACCACGCCCGACCCGACTCGCCGTGGTACTTGTCTGCCCTACACTAGAGTGTTATTTAAGAACCGGAGACGCGGAGGGAGGGCAGTCAGAGCTGGAGCGGCTGAGGCTGGTCGCCCAAGGCGACCAGCAAGCCGAAGCTGGTGGAAGGACTACACTTCCCGCAGTGCCGGAGAAGAGCAACACTAATGCTTGCCTGCCTGCTTGCCTGCATGCTTGCATGCCTGCATGCTTGCCGGTTTGATTGCCAGCTTGCATGCATGCATGCTTGTTTGCTTACATGCATACATATATTTTTAAGGCAACGTGTGTTTTGTTCAGTAGGTCTCCAGTTGTAGTTAGTAGACGCCATATGAGGTTTAGTTTTAGGTTTAAAAATCTGGATATTGTTTGTCTGGATATCAATTAACTGGATGGGCTTTTTTTTTTACACGACCATACTCTAAATGAGCATGTCCCAGATGTTTAACATTAATTTAATGGAGAAATGAAAGAAAATTTATTATGACGTGGTAATGGTAAAAATATTTAATGTATCCGAAACACATTAAATTATGTGAATAAATTTATTGATAAATATGAAATAATACTACATATAATTTTGAATACCCATAATTTTGCTATGTCCCACATTGACCGACTTAGTTTCGAGTAAAGTTTAATCGTAAATTTCCTTCAGTGGCAAGGGTAAAGAAGAATGAATGGTATCGAAATATCATAATATTATCAGAATTAAAAATAAAATAACACAAGTTTAATAAAATAAACTATCTTTCGTAACATTATATTATGTCTCACAATTCCGGCTGTGCATGGAATTACACTTTGTAACCGTAATTTGATGGACTTTGTCGCCAAAAAATATACCACTGGCTACAAATTTCTTCCCTGGCAACAATACTTCAGACTTCGCCATTTTGTAAACAGTCAGAGAATGACCATTTTGACGTATTTCGTGCCGAAACTTGTTGAGCGTTACCATGCCGGTTTTATTCATTCACTTTGTAATTGTGATTTTTACTGGTAAGTTTGGTTTTTGTTTATAGAAATATAATAATGATAAACTACAAACGCATTATAAGCTATTAAAATAGTTGTTTTTGTGTTTCATCTTTATTAAAGTTAATTTACAAGCAATCTTAGGTCGGCGATTGGAGATGCGTTACTTCCATTTTGTTTGGTTACATATAACATGGAATAAAAATGTTACAAAATGGACTTATCGTTTTAGTGGATATATGATGATATCTCTTGGAACAATAATTATTTTAGTACAATAATTATTATCGGTTACTTGAGTTGTATTTCGGCATAAAAATGTACTTGGGGCTCTTATTATGTTCTTCAATTAATTAATAATTTGCAAAGTGTTGGTAATTTTAGACGCTTTTATTTAACTCGCAGTATTTATATTGTAACTTTGGTGAAGTCTTGCAAGTCATTTTTCGACCACTTCATTATCCGATTGAGTTGAAGTTGAAGCTGCATGCCTCACGTGGCATGCAGCTTCAATAATATTATGATAACATGGAGCTAATCTGATGCTGGAGGAGGAAGGTAGCTATAGGAACTACTCAATAAAACGACGCAACCTCATCGAGTTTGGGATCGTTTGAATGGTATTAATGAGTATATGCTCCTCTATGGTAGATTTAAAGATGGATAGAGCTGATATTATTATGATTGATTAAATTATTTTTTAATTTTAATTATTTTATATCAATTTTTAATTTTATCATTTGATTATACGGGTCATTTGTACTTAATTGTTTTTAGTTAGTATTGTTTCTTTAGTATGTTTGAATTAATAGTAATATTTATATAATTGTTATATAATAATTTTAGATTGAATACCGTAAGGCAGATTTTACATAGATTGTTTTTTTGAGACTGAGCTGAATTAAAAGGCTGAATAGAAATAAAAGGCGTTGATTACTAAAAAAAAGCATAGTTTCATTTATTATATAAATTACCGTCGTTCATGGTTTTTCCCTTCCTATTTCAGTACTGATATGCAGTATTTTTTTATTAGGGTAAACTTTAGCTTTACCTTTTCGATTTTGTAACTGAAGCTTTCCATTATGTAATTGTCTTATGTTTTACTGTTACCATTTCTTTAAATTTAACTGATTTTGAAAGTGATTACCTTATTTAATTTAACTTTGCGTTGAATTATTAAAAAAAAAGTTAATCATAAAAAAATAATCAACATCATTAGGTGGTTACACGATATAAATAGCAAGTTAACTTGGCAAAATGACCAAATAGTTACAAAATGGTTACATTTTAACAAAATACTAAAAATATATGGCTTATCTTAATTATGTTGTAATATTATTTTAAGGAATATTATATTTATAACCAAATAAACGAAAATATTTCATTAAGAATATACTATTTTATTTATTAATTTTACTTTTAAAAGTTACAAAGTGGATGTCTAAACCACTCTCGTGTCTAAAGAAAGTATTATTTTTTTCAAAACGTGTATATTTATAGGGTACATGTAGCTATTTTTATGCACTTTCAAGAATAGCGAATCATTCTATAAATTTTGTTATGCATTACCAATTTTTTAAATTCGTTCATTCCAGTTTGTAACCTGGACACGTATTAAAAAAATGGCCGATATCAATTAATTGCATTTCGAAAATTTGTGTTTTAAAAATTGGCCTTTCGTGCATATGGATTACGGTCATCTGGATTTTGTGCTTTTAGATTTCGTGTGTCTGGAACTCGTTCGTCTGGATTATAAAACGTCGTACAAATGAATAAATGGGCAAATGAAATTCGGAGTTACGATTATATGGCAAATATAACTTCGGAATTTGAAAAACCGGGATTATGAAAAATTGGTCAAGCGTTTTCTGGATTATGATATTCGGAATATTAAAATTCGGGATTAAGATAGGTAACCCTGTTAAAACGGTTCAAAATACCGAACGTACAAAATCTCGAAGTACAAATTACCGATGTTCAAAATTCCGAAAATTCGATTTTTGACTAGTTTTGTTTGGATGGTAATACAAAAAATTACCACGAAGGCATTCTAACCTAATTCATCCAAGTCGGATTGCACGGGGCCGATACTGCGTGCCTCGATATCGATACGTATAGGTTAGAATGGTATGTGGCCACCTTACGGGATTTTGGAATTCGGGATTTTAACTTCGGGATTTTGTCGTTCGAGATTTTGAAATTCGGTATTATGATACGTAAAACGTGAAAACAAAACCTAAAAACGTTTACATAAAGTTATTCAACCTAATTTTATAGGCACACGCAAAGCCAAAGTATTCCCAAGCGACCACAATATGGGGTTCATCAAGAAGGGAATTAGGTTTCTTCAGATTCGGCAGCATGAGTGTAACGTGGCCTATGGACGTATGCAATACCAGGGGTATTGCATACGTCCATAGGCCACAGTAACCACTTTCCATCAGGTGGACTGTGAGCTTGTCTGCCACCTAAGTGATATAAAAAATGTAATTACATATCGATCGATCTGAGCAACAGACTGAAAAAATCGTTTCTATAGGTAATTTTAATATGGTTATTATATGATTAGCCCCAACAACATACTTAACATCATGGCAGACCGGCGGTGGGACAGCCCTATGTGGGGACATTGGCTGCGACTACATAAACCTGTGGCGCCGTGGTCGTCCTAGGTTTTTATTAAAACAAGTTATAATTATAATTACTAACATTAGTTTATAAGATTTATGTATACTTACAAAATAGACTATTGTCTGAATAAATAAATATATTATTATTACTATGTAAGTTAAATTCCAGGCGCGAAAAGGCACCAAACACACCTTTGATCGCTCTCTCGATATTACGACTCCACCTGCGACCCGGTGCATATCAATAGACAAAGATATCAAAACCAGACAGTTCTAATCTGATATTATTGATGTCTGCACAGTGGGTGTTACAACGCAAAGATTACTGTATTAAAGGGCTAGAAGTCAAAAAAGCTACATATTTTTTTGGATTGATATGTCGCGTTTTCCAGAAATGGCTGTCGTCGTACCTACCAACCCCGGGTGAAAAGTCTGCGCTAGATCCTCGTCCGTTTTTCAACAAGTCCGTTTTTAACAAGTAGCTGGAGCCTCAAGGATATTAGCATGTGTGCCTGTTTGTCACACTAGTACAGACACAGTGTATGTACAATGAAGTAGGTACAATGAATTTCGGACAGTTGTTATTAAGTAGATATTGGTATTAAGGACTAAGAACAAGAGTAGATATCACGAGATTTTGGGTTTCAGGATGGAAATATTAAAAGATTTGAAATGATTTCTTTCGGAATTTGCTTTTAATCTAAAGTTAAAGCATTGTCAGATATCTGTCATAATTATAATCTGAAGAAAAACTAGACTAATATATTTAATTTAATTAGGTTTTACAGCCGTGTCCAAAGACTGTCTGCGTTTGATTTATTACGTTTATTATTATTACGTTTATTATTTCTAAATTTGTGCAATTTTGCTGCAGATCAGAAACATTTTGATTATATTCATGAGCTTGATCTATGAACGTTGTGCTACTTGTGGGCAGGAAAATGCGTTCTCGACGTAGTGGACGGCGTTAGTACTTAGTTGTAGTAGTAACCCGAAAAAGCATTTGACAGAAAGGAAGCTCCTGAAAACTAACACCCAGCACAAATTAAAAGAACGTATTATTATACTATATATATAGATATTACGTAATTATATTTTTCCCTGAAAGTAAACCAATCCAACATAAAGAATAAAACAACACTTACCCACATTTAAAATTCTTTTTTAAGAAGCACAATATCCGGGACTAAAGTGTCCATAAATTAAAACGTTCGTTCCCTTGAGTCGAGTCTCAGTTTCTTGTCATGACATAAATAATTGGCGCACGATGAAATTTATTACGCGAACAAATTTTGACAAATCTTTTTCGCGGGCTACTGATTGAGAAAAATCTACAATCAACAGCGCCTTTTTATTACATTTTTACACTGAGCGTAAATAATACGAGGTACTCAAGCGATTGTGTATCAATTATTGCTTTTGACTTTAGCTGAAAAAACATAAAATTTTCTCTCCTATTAAATAGCGGTGATTGACATTTTTTAGAATAGAATATTTTTCGTTATAGGTACATGCTTTACCACATTCGAAAAATGCTACTTACACGGTGGTACTGTGTTTCGACTCCTGTTTAATGTCACCAGAGCTGCTTGAAAGAGGACCGGCGGGCGTAAGTAATGCAAGGTTTGTTGTTGCAAGTATTTATGGTATCCGCGCCGGTAATTGCTTGTTATCAGGCAGGCCGAATGTTTGTTTGTCACACAAGAGTATTCTGAAAATTCAGGTATCTTTGGGTCTCCTTTTTAACTTGTTCCAGTGAGCTTCTGACCACTTCAAAGTTTATCAAGACGAAAAAAATTAACATCTTTCCAAATAGGACGCTATAGGTATAGATTATAGTATGTTCTAAAGTCTCTTTATGTACTGAAGGCCAATTCTAGTAATAAAATACATTCAAAATTCAGTGCCATCTAAACTTAAAATCAAATATGTCAAAAACGATCACGAATTAAAGATTTAAAAAATGTGTTTTTGACATTTGGGAAAATATTACAAGAATTAGACTTCTGATACGTAAGACCCATATGAAGCTTAACACAGATCTCAAGCAATTTAAGTGCTAGAGCATCCCAACTCTAATTCTTCATCATGAATTCAAGAAACTGTTTACAACCTTGCATTCGGCAATCAAATCGGTTCACCTGCTATTTATTACCTTTTTTTTTTTACGTGCGGTAAATCCCCACGGATACCCAGCCCGAGGGGGAGGTTATGTCGGACTCGAACTGACTAAACCGCACGCCGTCTCTGGGTCGTAGTGCTAGGCCGAAGGTGAGGTTGTCATGCGACATATCCCTCGCACCCCGGCTGACCCAGGGCCATCTCTCTCGGTCTGGCCCTCCTCGGGAAGGGGGGGAGCTATTTATTACCAAGAAATTTTACTCGTTTTTATTACAACAAATTGCATGACTATCAAGTATATCTCAGAACTCGGCTTCAATACCAATTCACTATCCGAACGCTCTACAAGAGAACTATATCCTGACAGTAGATTTCTCGTGCCCTCAGGGAGCAGAACTAATACACGTTTTCACTTCCATTTGCCAACACAAGACACTTGACACTAATCACGCTACCGCCGCGTACCTCAAGCCGAGACAGTTTTATTTGCTAACATACCAAAACGTAAAAATATTATCCATATCTATGAGGTAGTTTGTAGAACTACCTAGAGTAATAATTAATAGTAATAGGTAATAATTGTATAACTTCTAACACAGACCATATTCCATTGACCATTACTTACCTACTGGCATTTGGATATTTTATAATGTAAAATTATTAACAGATGTATAGAAAACTCGACTAACCTAAATCAGTTGTGGTTTTGCAATACGTTTAACAGAAAAAAAGGATAGGTTATACCACCAATACTGTAACTCTGAGATCGGAAAAAAATCATTTGAGTTCGAAGTCGTCGTGAAGCTGTAAAAATCATTTGAGTTCGACGTCGGCGTAAAGCTGACTTCGCTTGTTTACCGTGATACGATTCCTTAAATCCCAGGCATATGGATCAATAATCGTAACCCTAAACATAAAAAATAGAAAGCAATCCATAGTGTGAGTACAAATCCGATAAGGTCAGACGTCGCAATACACCAGTAAAGCGTCTATATTCAAAGACTGATTGCGTTAGTCGAGCCTTTAATGAAAACCGGCGCGTATTTTGTTTATTTTGTCATTCTATTAATTAGAAGCCTTGTTTACTGTTTCAATACGACAAGTCTTAAATAAGCTTCGCACGGATGAACTTTTATCAGTTTAATTTATTTATATCTCCGTGTAGAAAACAAATTGCTTTATCCACAAATTTTGTACCTATTTGTTGCAAACATTTAATTATGTGAATGTTAATTTAGTTATATAAAAATTTAATCACCTATCCAGAACAGAAATTGCGAAGTCAAATTAATTTCAGCTAAATGTTTGATTCATCGAACATTATTAGGTAAACAGAGAAAATGATTTCTTTAATATTATACTTTAAGCCAAGTGGTTCGCTTGAGAGGTTCTCAGGTCGAAGCTGATGTTGCCTGGTTACCCTTATTTTTACTAATTGTTTACATACAAACTTAATCTTTTATTAAATCTTCTAAGTGAAGTCTTCAAAACAACATTAAGTGCCGGAAGCGTATCGCTTAATTTTGCAAGAAAATTCTCAGGAAGAAAATTGTATCGCAAGTTTATATACAATGACATCAGAAGTCATTCTTCTGTCAACCTTTCCTTCTCCATAAGTTAGTTCTCACCAGAATATACATTATATGTATCTTCTGGTACTAATAACGAAGTATAATTACTACGTGTTTGATGAACTGCTTCACGTAAAAGCGAGTCTTGTGACGATAAATGGGCTTTTGAGAAAACAAAATAGGAATATAAGTATATTATGGAAGAAATTCCAGTGAAGTAAAATACAAGTACCACCACATTCCTCCCCATGAAGCCCTATCATTAATTAGTGTTAGAGTTATTCATTCGACAGTAAACATTAATGCAGTAAATATAGTCTATGATATTCTCGCCTCCAAGTACATGAAATCATACCAACCTTCGCTTACGGAGAATGATGCACAGTCGTTACATGAAATTATATAATTTTACATACATTATATTATCATGTTGTATTTATATTTATTAACGAAATGATTTAGAGCATGAAAGAAATAGCTTAAAAAGTCTCATACTGAAATTGTTTAGAGGACACAGTACTCAACAAGTGACTGCAAATTGCAAAAAAAGACATTTTCAACACACTTGCTCATAAAGGGGCTTGAATATCAAAGCGATTAGGCGCATAATGACACCTGTTATCAAACTGTGACTTTCCAAGGCTTTTTTTACGTGCGAGATATCCCAACGGAGGGGGAGGCTATGTCGGACTCGAACCGACTAAACCGCACGCCGTCTATTAGTCGTGGTGCTAGGCCGAAGGTGAGGTTGTCAGGGGACATATCCCTCGCACTCCGGCTGACCCAGAGCCATCCCTCTCGGTCTGGCCCTTCTCGGGAGGGGGTACCGCGCGGTCTCCGACTCGCCCTCGATGTGGGAAGGCGCGCATCAGGCGATGCGCGCCACCGCCGTGGCCTGCTTGTGCTAGGGTAACGGGCGGCTCCACCCGTCACCCTCAGGCCGCGCTAATCGCGCCCCGCCCGCTCTGCTGTCTCCTTCACGAGAAAGACCTACTCGCAGAATGAGGCGCTAGCCGCCCACGCATCCACGCAGCGGGCCATCACCACGAACAGGGTGGAGAGCGTGAGCACTATCACCCCCAGGCTTTTTTAATTATATTGGTTATATAATAGTTGTTTTTATTAAAGTTTCGCTACAATAAATGCCTATGATACATGATAGCTAGAGTCTACTTTCCGTATAGTATGACATAATATGTATTATAAATGGAACTACTTCAAGAGTGTATTTAATGTGTATCCTGAATACAATTTCTCAGAGTACTACTCATATTTTTCGGCACAATAGACAATAGCAAAGGGACCTGTGGATGGGCCGTACCAATGATTGATATTGAGAGGTTCGTTTCATCTCCGCACATATAAATCATTTCAGGCTCAATTAATGTCGCGACAAGCTCTTAGTGGATGTCATGGGCATTTTCCTATTGATTGATAACATTGCAAAATCATGTAGTTGAATAATAGATGTGGATTTTTATAGGGACAAAAATACGAACTCCATTGGAACAGCATTATTTTTATAATAATAAAATAGTGGTCCACACTGATTCTACAGCTGGAACTTTTATGGAAGTAGGCATATGCGTAAAATTTCACTCTTAAAGGATATCCTTTAAGAGTGTTTTTGAAGTGAAAACTTCTTTAGCGGCGTTGGATGGGTAAAAAGTGTTAAACTCGCGTCAGGATCGCTTGACCTTTGGACCGTAACCGACGACTGACGTCATACAACATTAGCTATAGGCTGTCTGTTTTGCAAAATACCATAAATGGCTTGGTAGCGGTAAGCGCTTCGACTGTGGGTCCTTAAGGTCTCAGATAGTACCGGGTTCAAACCTGGCTTTCTGACACTTTTTGTGATTATTATCCTTTTTGTAATTTATTACTGTTTGTGATTATTTTTTCTTTTTGTAATTTTTAACTTTTGTTAATTATTTTTTCTTTTTGAAATTTATTAATTTCTTCTGACAGAAAATTTGCAGAACATTAGTGATAGGTTCTATGATTGGCGCTATATTATAGGTATGGTATGGTATGTTATTTTTATCTTTTTCAATGTATATAACGAAGAAAGAAAGAAAGAAACAGTTTTCACTTCTGCCGTCTTTTCATTATTTATTTTTTAAACTAAGTATATTGTAAAGACCTAATTGGATACCTATTACGCTATAAAGTTTTTAGTGTAAAGTGTCAACTACCTACCAAAATATATTTTTTTAGGTTCTCCAGTGGTTTAGGCTTCATGTTCTTGAATGAGGTAACTTTTAAACTCTAGCGTTCTATATGTATATATATTGTATGTGAATGTAAATACCTTGATCGCGTTAATTACTGTTCACGTTACTATTATATCAATCAGGTATATCCGTATTAAACCGATTAAAATGTTACCAGGCAGCAGTCCAGTCACCATGACCTAAACCCGAGAGAGACAGTATCCCTACGGTGAGAAGCGCTCGTTAACTGAGGTTAACGAGCACAGGTTTTGCCAATTGCATCATTCCATATCCCCTAAATCCGGCTCCACCACTAAGATCCACGTCCATACTCCAGGGGTTCTAGGCACCTACCGGAAACCACTGGCCACTGACCACTTGTTGTTAAATAGCTCTCCATTCAGAGATCTAAAAAGAAAATGCATCAAATAACAAGTAACTTTGTGTACAAAGATTAATTTCGTAGATATTATGAACATTTCAACCCTAAAATGCGTTACACATTTTTTTTAGAATTAATTTTAAAGCTCTCAGGATTATACAATTTTAATGAATCACTCTGTACTCGTATTTATTTTCCTGAAATTATTAACACGGAGCGAAATTTCAGCTCCGTGGATATACGTGTAAATCTAAATAAATTCTTGCTAAATGAGATGTGGTGTTTTCCATTTGAGGTGAATATTATATTTCCTAATGCGTATTTTTACCAAAGACTTCTTGGATGGTGCGTTAATTACATCTTGGTAATGTAATTAAAATGTAATAATTATTAAAATATGCAGTGCTCACATTATTAACCTGCCAAAATTGGATGTGTAGCGAAATTGTGGGGAACCTTCGTTGTCAGATTGATGCATGAGTTCCTGTTTTTCTTTGTGCTCTCACCATCAATCTTACAGATCTATTAACGTCGTCTTTAGCGTTTCTCCTAATTATCAGAGCGAACTCTGTAAAACCCTCTTAGCTTGTACCTACGTATATGAATATAAATAAAGATACACAAACTCAAATTAAATTTCTCTTTAGTAGGTGTTTGTAACGTTACTACACTCACTTTTAGTTTTTTGTATTTGTACTTTCCATAAATATATATTATAATTCCCTTAATGTTATCTTTGTTAAAATCAACGTTGTTGGATTTTTAGGGACCCCAAATACCCGTAAAGACTACCGTACTCTCCGAGGCATAACCAGACCAATGCATACAATTCACGCATACCAATATATGCATTGAGCGGGGAATGAACCCGCCCTGCGTAGCTGCCGCGTTCACTACCACTACGCCACAGAGGCTAAATATCATTCAGGCCAGCACCGTTTAGTAAAGTGGCTAGGCGGTTAATTGTACTGGTGATTACGCTAGTTGGCTGCGACATATTTATCTTCAAAACATGATAAGAGGCCACGTCTTGCGCCAACGACTTGGCTTGCACCTCGTAAGTCCAGCGGGCCGAGAGAGTAAGTAATAAGCCTCTTCCATATCCACTCCACTGCCTCCTTCCCAAGTATTGAATGGCCACTCCCACGCAATTCGCACTCCGCATCACAGCTACGAGCAGCTTGTACTGAGTGTAAGGACTCCCTCTCCGATTAGTTACCTACGTCACAATTGCGACTATCAGTCGATATTATGCCCACACAGAGCAAAAAAAACAACTGAATATACTTTGTCAAATATCAAACGAGTTCTAAAAGCGGCTTTTCTGAAGTAATATTATCTAGAATAGCGCACATGATTCTCGTAGATGGTATAATTTATCGCGTGCTGCGTGAGTAACGTTCGTCATAACCGTTTTTCTTTTTAGACACGTTACATTCTGAAAAGATTTATCTACATTTTGTAGCGATGTTTACATAGTATTATGTATTCTGTCTGCTTGTACGAGAGCCGTAACGTTACATTGGTGGGATAAGAAGAATCCATTCTACGAAACCCTAAAATCTTTGGTGCAATTGCGGAGGTTTGTCGCGCAAACAGGCAATAAATGCTGGGAGAATAAGCCAGCGCTAGGATCGTTGCGGTACATTCTGTCGATATTGCTCTGTTAACTCTAAACAATGTATGTTTGTGCTTTTTCTTTAAATAAACACAATCTTTCGTATAAACACGATTGTTCCACATACCATTAATGTTTTAAAAAATATTCAATGGTTTGTTTACGTTTACGATCCAAAAGGTTTTATCTGAACTGTCACTGAATATGGTACCTTTTTTCTTTTTTTCCAGAGAGAGATAATAATATACTGTTTAATATTTGTCATGAAAACAACATATTCTGAAATGTTATGTGGTAGCGAAATGGCTAAGACATTTGAGCCATCGTAAAGTTGAGGATTTAAACTTCAGTAGGTAGGTACGGTAGCGGTCGGGCATGTCACAATATAATTTGGACGAACGCGATGCCATGACACAAAGGGAGGATCCTCCGACCAGAACAGGCAATCAAGCCTGGCAGCCTGCGGCTCAACGGTTGGTGTTTATTTTTCAAAATATCTTAAAAATATTATTTGCTACTTTAGTATTCGTGAAAGAAATTGAGACAAGAATATCAGCAAGCGTGGTTTATTTTATTGTGCTGACTTCGCACCGAATAGGTACCTACTGACATGACCATAATGCATTTCTTACCAGAATTCACTTTCAACATTTATTATAAATAGACGTTTTCAATGTCTTCTTTTTAGATAGTCCTTCTATATTGCCATATAAAAATGAAAATTGTGACTCTTTTATTTTTATATTAAAATTCATTACATCTAAACAGCTGCGACGACATTGTTTGCCTTAAAGATTAAACCGCACGAACTCAAAGCAGTAATATTTAACTTTTTAAAGGTTTGTTTATTTTACAAAATGAGTTATTACTGCGTCATTTAGATTTTAAAACTCTCAGTAGACCGATTCTCTACACAGCCATATAGGCATATACACTCGTATGGTGTTACCAATATCCACTTACTACACACCGTTTGCTTTCAGGGTTAGGTCAACAGTGAGAGCGGCAGTCGCTCCCGGAAAACAATAGGACCAAAGTAACTAATTAAGTGTCGGTAGCTTAGTGGTTAAGGAAGCGGCCTTACGATCGAGAGTGGCTTATTATAAGAAAAGTAAAATTTTAAAAATATTCCATCTTTTGCTAGTGATCTCATTTTTGAAGTGAAAACTTCTTTAGCGGCGTTGGATGGGTGTAAAATGTTAAGGAAGCGTCAGGATTAGTTGACCTTTGAACCGTAACCGACGACTGACGTCATACAAGATTAGGTACATACTATCTATTTTGCAAGCTACGATAGATAGCGTCGTAGCTTAAACGGTAAGCACTTATAGTTTCAGATAGTATCGGGTTCAAACCTGCCTTTCGGCCTTCTAAAACATTTTGTGATTATTTTTCTTTTTGTAATTTATTATATTACTTTTTATGATTATTTTTTCTTTCTGTAATTTATTACTTTTTGTGATTATTTTTTCTTTGCATAATTTATTAATTTCTTCTGACAGAAAATTAGCAGAAAATAAGTGATAGGTTCTATGATTAGCGCTATATTATAGGTATGGTATGGTATGTTCTTTTTTATCTTTTTAACGAAGAAAGAAAAAAAAAGGTTTTCACTTCTGCCGGCACTCCCAGAGTGCAACCCGTCTTTTTTTTTCGATGCGTGTATTATGTATATAAGCACATAAATTTCAAGAAAAATTACAATTAGGCAAGGTAGTTTTTGTCCACAAGTTCGCCTGCGTTATAATATTCAGTGCGCCCCGTATGGAGGTCTCTCGGTGACCATTTTCCGGGACAGTAGGTACTGTATTTGTTAATCCCCTACATATGTATATGCAGCCCCTGACAAACCCATTCAGGCTTGAAGAAAGGGTCGTAATCCGTGAAATGCGCAGTGAAAATTTTCTTAGCGAAAATGCTCTCAGACAAGGAGGTCATTGTCGTCGCGGTGAAAAACACGACATATTTTTGGATTCCATCGTTTCACCAAAATTATAATATGGTATGCTGGTAGAGAATGGTAGGCTGGTAGAGAATACGGTAGGTATTAGTTCCGCCAATACATCGTACATAAAGTATAAAGAAATAAATAAGTGTAAATTGATCCTTAACTGAATGCTTCAAAGACCACAATACCGTTAGGACTGCCGTGTAAAGTTGGTCTTACCCTTGATTGCCGATAGATGTTTTAAATAAAAATAGTACTTTCTAATCTCTTTCTCAGTTATTAAAGAAGTTTACTGATAATACTTTTGAGAACTTATGGGTGTCGATGGCTGTCATCAATACAATTAATATAAAAAATAAGCCGATGGCGATATTAAAGCGATTTTCAGTTCAGTTTTGAGTCGACAGTTTCCTGTCGTACAATCGCCTTCCGGTGTGTGCTCGTTCGCCCTGGTGGCCTAGGACTGTCCGGCCTAGGACTGTCCGGCCTAGGACTGTCCGGCCTAGGACTGTCCGGCCTAGGACTGTCCGTCCTAGGACTGTTCGGAATCGTTCGGCGGCTACACACTATCTGATCGTATTAGTCTTCAGCTCAAAATTGGTAACGAACCTGTGACTGTGTGGGTTATTGCGATTAACTGACAGATTTATATCGTCCGGCGTCGTCCGGTATAATGAAAGTGAGTCGGCGCCTTAAACGATTCACGGCCCTAAAGTAATTAGACTCTAAAGTTGCTTATTGTTGCCATTACCTCTAAATTGTTCTAGCCTCATTATTACCACGTTTGTTTTGAAGCTTTTGTACCTACTATTTAAGTTGAAAATCTTTTCTATCATTCAAATCAATCAATCAATCTTTCTTACAACCTAATTACTATTTGCACTAAAAAGGATATACATATCGCAGTAGTTCAGAATATTTGAGGAAATTTACTCTTACATCGATCAAGAGGTGTGAATATGGCTTCACATTTTCATAATCGTGATGTATTGTACAAGTTTTTCTCATGCCCAATTACCTAGTCTGTAAATGATTCTGCGGAGTAAAAATCTCTTAGGATAATAATAAATAAAATTAAACAATTCTGAATCCTTATCTCAGTGAGAAATAATACCTGTAATATTCTGAATTAATGTCACGCTTAAGATTATATCACAGTTTAAGGCTGCAGTCTCCGAGGACTTTAGGTATTATAGGCAGAGCAAAGTTACCACTTTACACTCCAGTGATGCGCTGACCGTCCGCGACTAATTTCTTGCGGCACAGTGCAGATAAGTAAGAGGTTCTATTTATTGTGTAATTATTTTGTGTTAATCCGGTATCAAGAAAAATAATTAAACAACTGTTATTTACATAGAATAATCGTCTTATAGTACAATAAAAGTAATTTTTCAGTATTGACATTTATTATGTTGATATTCGTCTACGCTCAAAAATAGTTGCGTGCATTCATTATTATTTAAAAAAATAGAATGTATTGAATTGCATACCAAATACTAGTATTTCTATTATCTTATGTACCACTAAATATTGCTTTCAACTTCTCAATTCGATACGTGTATATACAATTTTACAAACCTACCTACCTACCTTTCTTTCCATGCGGAAATCTCATCGGAAACTCCCCCGGTAGCTATGTCTTGACTTGGACCAACGAAAACCGCACGTCATGTCGGGGTTTCAAATGACAAAATGTAAGATTGTCTTAGACATAACCCTCGTACCACAGTGTCACCAACGGTTAGTTAGTTAGTTATTTTTACGACCCATTTCGTCACTTTAACGTTCGTATCCTGGAAACTGGCATGTGTACTTCATCAAACATGTTATAGATGAACCAACGACGCTATGAAATCGCAAAATCGGAACTTCGGTTACTACTTTCAAGTGCATACTATTTTTTTGCAAATTAGAGACGATTTAGCACGATTTGACAATATTAAAGGGACGGTGTCGACCTCTTTCAGTTCACAATATTGTTGGTTTTATTACTAAGCGCCCTTTACACACACATTCTTTCACGAGGGCATTTGCGATGTCATGAATGTAATTATACATTTTGATATGACTTAAAAATAACCGGTTCTTATCAACCAAATGCGATCACGAGATTTCTTTTGCAACCATTATAAACAATCAGACATACAGATAAGAAGACATATTTCTGGATGCGGAATCGTTTATTTTAATTAATAAATTCATATTAATAAAATGCTGTAAAACAAAATTGTAACCTGTTCAGTAGTTTCAAAGTTTATCCACTACCAAAATCCATTTAATATGTATAACAATGTGAAAAAATTATGCACCTTAAGCATATATGTACGTAAAGTTCGAATCTCAACTTTTGATCAACGGAATAGTACTAGTGACATATTTTCTGCGTTGTGGCATTTCTACTTCGTTACGTTATTTAATAAATGTATAGCTCAACCTGCTCAACTATCATCGTGCCGTGAAGCGACACACGTCCTACCAGGAGCAGGCGCGGATCTACTAAAGTGGGCACAAAAATGCCAAAGAGGGCCAGAATTGCAGCAAAAATGTATTTTGTGTTGAAACACACCAGACGCGGTCTGAAAGGGGGGAGGGGGGGGGGGGGGTCACAGGGTACAATCAACAATACAACCCCCAATTGTGTATGTTTTATAGCTCGAGCCCCAGGCACTTCCTATGGGGCTTGATGACGAGAGAGCCTCCCACTATGAGGCTGGTTCCCGTAGGTGGAGCGCGCCAAGACTCATGAAAGAACATGGCCTCGGTTTTGTGCAGAGCCACCTCAAGATCCAGCTGCCGGATCCAATCCATGACTTGGGCAACTTGGGCAACCTTAAAACAAACTTCTACGGATAGCCGATATTGTATGCAACACGGTTAATAAAACCGACAGGACACAGCGATGAAGGACACAGAGCCCCGCTAACGTGCCATTATACTGAAGAGATACCCTATGTCGAGCAGTGCGAGGTAGAGACTGCGACACCAGAATCTCGTCCATATTTCTGTACTGCCAAAATATAATTGTCGCGAGCCATAATTCATGTCGAAAGACCGTTGGGCCGTAGCTATCACTTTGTTTCTAATACATGAGTGTAAATTTCGTAAGTACCTATTCATGTGCCAAATACAAACAGATATATTGACAAAAATTTGACTTAACGTATCAGCATCTCAGTCTAGAAGACAAACTTTTGTGCAGGCTACTTCAGCTACCAATTCACTTAAATTACGATAACTAGGTTACACAATAAATTTAAGACTGACGCAAGCAATGTGCTCCGAATGGGAAGACCGAAAGCTTGTCCTGTTTGTCTTGTACAGTAACTGCACAGAAACTCTGTGCTAGCACAAGGATGACTTCCCTGGTGGTGCACACGTCCATAGGTGGGCCGTGTGCTAATCTGCCACCTCAGCGGTATAAAAAAAGGAAGTAGTAGAAGTTCTAGCCGAGACCTGATGTTCTAAAAATATGCTTTATTTTTTTAATGTAACAAATGCCGTTACATTAAAAGGCTCTCTTAAGACCCTCACCTAGCGGCTCGGGTTTAATGGCGCTCAATGGCGCCTCAGCGGTTATCACCAACTTTACGCACCTGTACCATAACGTACTACTGTACTATTGAACACGATTTTTCTGTATCGATTTTTTTTTCAACTCCACTAATAAATTTTAAATAAAGTGTATATTTCTCATTTGTGAAAAATCACAGTTTGATAACAGGTATCATTATGTGCCTGATCGCGGTGAAAATAGTGGCTCTATTTTTACTTTTCTTTATGAGTAAATGTGTTGACAAATAGTTTCATTTAAATGTGAGAACTTAGTTTATCACGTAACTACGTCAGCAGTGCGTTCAGTTATTTACGAATACCTACCGAATTTCTTAATAGGAGAATAGCTAGTATGGGACTCCTCTCGAATATCATATCGAGAAAGTTTGATAACATTCAACGTCCTCCACGCATGCCACGTGCGGGTTGGAGACCTCACTCACTATAAGAATTTAATAATATCTAGTAAGCAGGTTTTCTCCCGAGAGTTTCCGTCACCGTTGAAGCTAGTGACATTCAATTTGCGTGAGTAGGATATGTTGTTACACCATTATGCCACCGTTAAACCTATTGGGAATATAATAAAACTAATGAGCTGTGTTATGCACAGAAGGAAGTCCCTAGTAGGAAGAAAATAAATATATTTATTCACTTGCAACCAAAGGTGCTTAGAAAAAAATTGACGAAATACTCCGTGATAAGTAAACAAATTATTTTATTATTAATTTTCTTATTTTCTGCCCTTATTTTTCATAGTATGATTAATAAGAACATGAAAGAATTCTAGACATAGTCCATAATATTTGTACAGACAACATGTCAATTCACTCTCAATAATTTTTAGGAATAATGATTATTTTATACATGCCAAAATTTAAATTTGAGGACAGAAATTTGTAAATAATAATTATTATGAACAAGGCAAGAAGTTAAGTAATAAAAGCCGGGCTGCCACTACCATGTAAAATTACTAATAGCCAGGAAAAGACTATTACTGAACCCATTTCCATAAAAGACCGGTATCCTCATTATCTCATAATTTGAATGTTAAAAGAGGTACGCTAACAATCGCGGTCCCTAGATATTAAAATATTAATTGTACCAAAAAGAGTTCAGACAAGTAACTATAAGTACCTACTGGCTGGTTGCCAAGGCTTATAACAGAATTTATTTGTTTTCATCGAATGCATTCAGTGAGCACAAAACACGGTAATTGTGATAGCTTTTTCATAAAAATGCTGTTTGAATGCCAAAGAATTACTATTTATTGGGGAAGTTAAGTTATAACTTGTGACATTCTTTTTACTTGCCTGAGTGGAAGAGTGGAACGTAGAAAACTTTTTCTTCTCTTTATTCACTTGTAGTGATTATCATGTATAATTTTGTGTCTGATGCCTACGGCTCCACTCGATTTTTTTTCACGTGCCCGTTCCCCCCGAGTACCCGAGTAACCGACTAAAAAAGCACCGCACAAGAATTCCTCACAAAAATATTCTTGAGTTTTAAATCATTAATCCAACATAACCCTTTTTTATATCCCCAATGTAGAATACTAATACAATGCATTAGCATTTCATAATAGTACAGAAAACGATAGTGTATTTAATATAGTATCAAAGAATAAATAGTTCAAGAACAGAAAAAGCCGTTGTATATTTCATGCAATCTACGCGTTCATATTTAAACACAAAATACTAAACCCAGTTTCTTGCGACATTACATTCCTACTTAAGGAAGTAAAAGCAGCGCGAGCTTACTTAAAATAAAAAAAAACGTTATACGGCTTCTCCGAAAAGTAGGAAAAAAGTTAAGAGATTATAAAGAGGCCTTACTAATTATATTGCCTTTGGGGAAAAATTCTTAGCATCTAGTAAAGGAATTTTCCGATTCAGAATAACTTTGCACTGGCGCAGTCCAACGGCACATAATTCATTCCGCTCAGTGAAATATAATGCGGATGTTCTCATAATGTACGACGCGCAACTTAATCCCGCCGCGACTTTTTCCACCACAGATATTTATACAAATGGCCCGCCGCGCCTAATGATCTCCCTAGAACGGCCATTGCGGACCGTTTTCGCCACTTTACGCTACTTAGTCTCCATGACGGTACTCTTTTTATGTAGCTTTGTATAAGAAAACTGTGTACGCATCATCTATGTATTATGTTTTTAATAGAATTGGGTGACAGCAGTGCTAGAAATATCATTGTTAGTACGCAATCTAAAGTTAAGAAAAATAACTGAATGATTCTTGGAGACACATCTTTATAAGTACATATTTGTACTTATAAAGTACGTTACTTGCAGATTTTTTCCGTAAGATGTAAGTTGTTAATGCTTAGCTAATGGATGATTTTATGCCCTTTCCATTATTGAACAACCATGATGTACCTACTCAATGCGCCATCGATACACTGTGAATATTCCATTCGTACACACGAATAGCTTTAGATATTCATTAATTAATCATCCTACCCCTGCAAAGGTAGACCATAGACTAATTTTTTATTAAAAAACTTAAGAAAATAGGTCAATGCCACATTTATAAATTCGGAAAATGTTTGAAATCATAAATTATCACAGTGAAACTCAAAAGAACAGCAAATTAAATACCTTTTACGCTAGTGACACTTATAGTAGACAAGATACTGTCGAGTCGTCATCATCATCATCATCATCATATCAGCCATACACAGTCCACTGCTGAACATAGGCCTCTCCCATAGACTTCCAGAATGACCGATCTAAAGCAGCCCGCATCCAGCGCTTCCCGGCGACCTTGATGGGGTCGTCCTTCCACCTGACCGTTGGGCGTCCTACACTACGTTTGCCCGTACGCGGTCGCCATTCCAGAACTTTTTTGCTCCATCGGCCATCTGTTCTGCGCGCTATGTGTCCCGCCCACTGCCACTTCAACGAGCTAATCCGCTGGGCTACGTCGGTTACTTTTGTTCTCCTATGGATATCATCATTTCTGTCGCGATCACGTAGGCAAATACCGAGAATAGCCCTTTCCATAGCTCGTTGAGCGACTTTGATGTTGTTTAAGAGACCCATAGTGAGGACCACGTTTCAGATCCGTAAGTCATCACTGGTAACATACATTAGTTAAAGACTTTCGTCTTCAGGCATTGAGGTATGTCGGACGAGAAGACATCTCGTAGCTTCCCGAACGCTGCCCAGCCGAGTCGGATTCGTCGATTTACCTCGTCTTCGAAGCTGGAATTGCCTACCTGGATCAGTTGACCCAAGTAGACGTACTCGTCAACAGCTTCTAAAACTGAGTCACCAACATGAATCGGTAGAGGCGCAACATGGACATTTGACATAACTTTGTCTTGTCCATGTTCATCTTAAGGTCCACCTGTTGGGATACTCCATTGAGGTCTTCCAGCGATTCTGCCATAATGACAATATCATCGGCAAACCGAAGGTGAGTGATATATTCGCCGTTTATGTTGATGCCACGTCCTTTCCAGTTCAGTAGCTTGAAGACGTCTTTCAAGGCAGCGGTAAACAGTTTCGGAGAGATAACGTCTCCCTGTCTAACGCCCTTTTTCAGTGGAATTGGTTTCGTACTCTGTTCCTGTACTCGGACCGACATAGTTTCTATAAAGTATGTTTATTCCGCTTATTTAAATTTGACTTGAGAATTTCCTTTTCGAAATCGCTGTAGTGGCTTCCTACTGTAAATTGTGCAGCTTTCTCATACAAAAATTGAGAAGCTATAACACAGGTTCAGTAAAATATACATTCTGAAAATTCCACAAACACGAAAACATTCGTTTGACTAACTTTTGTAGTTAATTCGAAATTAGGAATGTAGAAAAACACATTTGGGAAATTTTCGACCAATATATCAATCGATTTGGGGTAAATATGGTAATTTACCCACAATTTCACAATATAAAATGAATTAAATGCATGGAACAAATATACAGAGCCGCTAAAAGGCCCGGGAGTATAATAATACAAGCTCAGCCGTGTGATTGATGTCAAATTATGCGTTAAAACGTAACATTTAACACGATATAATTCGTGATCTTCCTAAAATATCCTCCATCTATCTATCCTAAAATATTTCCCAGTAGTCTTTACTATGTAATTAGTGTTTATGTTTAATTAAGTGTTACTAATAGTACTATTGGGACAATTATTTCCCAATAGGCTTAACAGTATATATTACCTGCCATGTGTATTCTGCAAACAATTCTGCTACATTTAAGACGAATAGATAACAAGGTGTCCTATGTAGATTATAATAAATATTACAACAATTACATTAATTACTACATTGCTCGATTATGGTAAAGACTTAAGGAAAGCAAAGTAAAAATGACGAGCGTTGTGGTAGCGTTGTGATGATAACGGCATGTGCTTTTTTATGGGAATGAAGTGTTAACTAACGAACTGAAGGCGGGTCGTTTTAACAGAATTCGATAAACTGATTGTCATTTTAAGTATTACAAAATGAAGCCTCATACCCATCGGGATACTTTTCATCTCTCGCGTTTAGGCAGTCAGATAGCAGTCGCCCGTGCAAACCAATAAAAGTCAGTTCAATTGAAAGATTAGAAGAGCGAAGCCCTGGCCCTACAACTTAAGATACAACCAGGAGTAACGCTGTAAAAAGAAATAATAATGATGAACGAAAATTAATATTATAACGTTATGTTGCCGTCTAATACCTATAAAGACTAGTACTCTCTCGGACGTCTGGCAGCGCACAGTGATCTCTGACCGCCATAAACGTAAACCTGAACCTGACAGGTGATATACCCTGGCAGAAGTGATCTGCTCACGTCAATCAGTTCGAAATTTATATAAGTTATTGTCCTCGTAATGCTAAAAATCGTCCACTCCTAGCGATGTCGGTCAAAGTTGTGAGTCGCTTGAACTATGATAGGTACATGTATTAGAACGAATCAACTATCTCTGAATTGCCTATGGTTATTTTTTATAGAGGTTACTTGCTCACAGCAGTCACAGCTTAGATAAAATATCTATTGACTCAACCTTCAATAGCTTGTTAAATGAACATGCTTCTGCTTAACTCAAATTTTAAATTTCATTATAGATTTTTTAATAATATTTTACAAAAAAAGCAACATATAACAGAAGCGCTCTCAAACAAATTAGTTTCGTAAGTCGTAATGTTATACGTTATGACTTTTATTTTACAGTACCGCCAAACTTTGTTATTGCACACATTAGGAGCACCATCAGATCTCTGCAACAGTGTTGTTACTAGCACAGAACTCGGGAGTCAGGGCATTCCAATAATATTATTTTAAACTTAAAATGATAGTAATACGACTAATGTAATACAACTTAAAATGATAGTAAAACAACAATTGTATAGACTGATTTTACTTCACTTAACTAAATTAGATAGGTAAAGAATAAATAGATAATAAGTATATCTACACAGTCTGGCCATAAATAACGTTACTATTTTTAAAAAAATTGAGATGTGTCAAGGGACACCCGGATGGAACGAAGTTCCTTTCGATTAATTGCGTATTTGCCTGTAGTTAATACAAATTATTTAGCTACACTTATTAAAATAAGAATAGTAAAAGAGTGAAAACAGTTGCGTCGGTTCTTATTTTATCGTTCTTATTTATTTTTAATCATTCACCCAACCTTTAATAGTAAATGATTTGACTATTAAATATTATGACGTCACAAATAAAATTTTCATACAATTTTCCTTATAGCTTGCCGTTTTGACGTTTAGTAAAAATAAACTAATTTGACTAGTCTGTCAAATACCCATTTAGTGAAGGAATTGTAATATTTTTTTAAGTTATAAGTAATAATATTTTTTTATTATTAACATGTAAAATATATAATCTACATGTCACTACTATGATCAGCTGCTAAACCAAAATTTCGACTCCGCCATCTTGGATCGCTAAATGGATGGTGTTATTCGTAATCAGCAACCCCAAAAACCCTGAAAACAATACCTTTATCAATTTTAGTGAAAATTTCAAGTCCGCCATCTTGGATGGCTAAATGGATGATTTATTCGTAATCAGCAACCTGAAAACCCTGAAAACGACACCCATATGGATTTTAGTGTAAATTTCAAGTTCGCCATCTTGGATCGCTAAATGGATGATATATTCGTGATCAGCAACCCCAAATACCCTGAAAATGATACCCATATCGATTTTCATCATCATCATCATCATCATCATCATGATCATGATCATGATCATCATCAACATCATCATCGGCTCATAACTATAGCAAAAAAGACGGGTTGCACTCTGGGAGTGCCGGCAGAAGTGAAAACATTTTCTTTTTTTCTTTCTTCGTTATATACATAGAAAAAGATAAAAAAGAACATACCATACCATACCTATAATATAGCGCTAATCATAGAACCTATCACTTATTTTCTGTCAGAAGAAATTAATAAATTATGAAAAGAAAAAATAATCACAAAAAATAATAAATTACTGTAAGAAAAAATAATCATAAAAAGTAATAAATTACAAAAAGAAAAAATAATCACCAAAAGTAATAAATTATAATAAGAAAAAACAATCACAAAAAATCCCTGAAGGCCAGGTGGTTTGAACTCGATACTATCTGAAACTATAAGGACTTACAGTCGAAGTGCTTACCGTTTAAGCTACGACGCTATCTGTTTTAAATTGCAAAATAGATAGTCTGTACCAATCTTGTATGACGTCAGTCGTCGGTTACGGTTCGAAGGTCAACTAATCCTGACGCTTCCTTAACATTTTACACCCATCCAACGCCGCTAAAGAAGTTTTCACTTCAAAAGTGTCGTGACAACTTTTAGTTGTCGTGCCGACAACTTTTAGTTGTCGTGCCGACAACTTTTAGTCGTAAAAGTGTCGGTACAACTTAATTTCGTGCCAGTCTTAATTTTTTCCGTCTAGCCCCCTTTCGCAATCGCAACGCGCCATAAGGAACTTCGTTCCAATCACAGAACAGAAAAAACTATTAGAAGTGTGATAGGACAGATTCAATAGCGGAACCAATGTCGCCAAACTCACACATACAACCAGATAATAATACGTTGCACTACTAGTAAACAATTGTTTTGATTGGTCGTATATCTTTAACACCAAACTAGCCTAAAATATGCACACTGCAAAACGAAAACATACCTTATGCAATCGTTTTAGTGATTACTTTTATATAGATAAAAAAAGGAATTTACGACGTTTTGTATCTGGATCAAACTTGCTTCTCCTCTAACTCTATTCCGAAAAAGTTCAACTACTCCCCAACAGATGTCCGTTTATTTCAAGAATGTTATTTAAAACCTTAATCGTTAGGAATACGGTTGATATTAGTTTGAAGTATTATCTCTCTCACTCTAACTCCTTAACATTAACGCTAGACCGGTGACATAAAATTTTGGCAATATTGAAGTATTATCTCTCTCACTCTAACTCCTTAACATTAACGCTAGACCGGTGACATAAAATTTTGGCAATATCGATAGATTTGAAATTTGTTTTCGTAATGTCAAAGGATTCCAAACGCTGTTAGTAATTATAATCTAAGAGTATTAAAAAAGAGGGATTTTATAGCTTGTTGAACTGTTTTTTATTAACGATTAAAAATGTATGAAGACGTCAAACTACGTATGTACCTATTTAATTGAAATAAAACAAGTGTCCATTTATAGTAGATATTTTATGTAACTGTTGCAAAATAAAAACGTTTTCACACTATCCGGCGCATCCGATATCCGATATTAGTGTCGGCTCCGATATCGAAGGAAATAAAATAAAGTAGAAAAAGAACTTGATACTATGTTGAAAATAATTGCTAGGATATATTTTCTTTTTTTCATCCAGTCCGTGCGATCGAGCAAATGGCCGAATCGGACCGATTTTATTGAATATATGTGGAAACAGCACATGGTGACGGCTATCGGCGTCAGACACCCAATATGAGAAAATATGAAATCGGGATACTTAAAATACAAGTGCGAGTATTTTACAGTGTCTTTTTTTTTTTTTTTTTACGTGCGGGAAATCCCCACGGATACCCACCCCTCCGGAGCCGGAGGGGGAGGTTATGTCGGACTCGAATCGACTAAACCGCACGCCGTCTCTGGGTCGTAGTGCTAGGCCGAAGGTGAGGTTGTCATGCGACATATCCCTCGCACCCCGGCTGACCCAGGGCCATCCCTCTCGGTCTGGCCCTCCTCGGGAAGGGGGGGACCACGCGGTCCCCGACTCAACCCCGGTGTGGGGAGGCGCGCATCGTCCTACGATGCGCGCCGCCGCCGTGGCCTGCTTCTGCTAGGATGACGGGCGGCTCCACCCGTCACCCTCAGGCCCGCGCTCATGGGGGGCGGAGGTCAGTTTGCGCCCTCCGACGCCCGAGCCGCCTTCGGGCGCGTGCAGCGATGTCAGCGAGCCTCTCTCGCTCATCGCGCCGCGCCCGCTCTGCTGTCTCCTTCGCGAGCATGACCTGCTCGCAGAAGGAGGCGCTGGCCGCCCACGCATCCGCGCAGCGGACCATCGCCGCGAGCAGGGTGGAGAGCGTGAGCACTCTCACCCCCAGGGCCGCCACAAGCTCCCGCCTCGGCGTCTCAAACGCCGGGCACTCGGTGAGCGTGTGCAGCCCCGAGTCCACGCTCACGTCGCAGTGATGGCACTCGGGCGTTGGCTCTATACCCATCAGATGCAGATACCGCCCGAAGCTACCGTGCCCGGTGATAATCTGCGTCTGACGGTACGAGAGGCTACCGTGTTGCCTCTCTAGCCACTCCCCCATGATGGGCCTTACCGCCGCAATGACGGCATGCCCTGCGCGTGGTTGCTCAAGTCGTCGCTCCCACTCGGCCACCATGACCTGGTGGAGCCGGGATTTCTCGGCCCGAATATCCTCGGGCTCGGGATCGAATCCCCGCTCCCGCGCCTCCTTTCGGAACTTATATAGTGCCGAAAGGGCCCTCGCTTCCAGGATCCACGGTGGCGATCCGGCCAGGAGACTCGCCGCTTCGAAGGATATCGTGCGGTATCCCCTGATGGCCCTGGAGGCCATCGTGCTCTGCGCCGTACGGAGCAGAGGCAGGAATCTGGCCTCCAGGGTGTAGTATTTTACAGTGTCAGACGGGTGTTTTAAGACCATATTACGAGCAGTTTCATACACTACTTTGAAATAATTAATTTAATTTGCATAAAATGAGAAAACGTAGAGCACCAAAATCTATTTGCTGATCGCGTATGCATGTTGCGCCGCGTTCACAAACTAGAAAATATCCAGCTGGAGTTGTTCAAGTCGGAAGTTTATATTTTTGTATGTTTGTACGCGCATAGCTTCGTCATGTGTAGACAAATTTGCAAAATTCCTTCTTTGTTCGAAAGAAGACTATTCCGGAATGATACCATTTATTTTTTGTAAAGATCCGATAAAGGGTTTCAGAGAGACACCACGAAACACTTTAATATTAGATGCTCTCGACAGGTTGCAGCGACGTGCGGTCCGCATTATCGGAAATCCTGAGGTCACGAGTACCCTCGAGCCTTTGCAGGTGCGTAGAGATGTTGCTTCCTTGGCAGTATTTTACCGTCTCTACCATGGCGAATGTTCTGAAGAGCTATTCCAATTAGTCCCACCCTCTCCTTTCCTATACAGGACGACACATGCAGGACTTAGAAGTCACCCGCATACGGTGCAGAACATTCCTTCAAGAACCAAGTGGTTCGGTGACTCTTTCCTTTGTCGCACAATTAAGACCTGGAATTCCTTGCCAGCTCACGTGTTTCCCTCTTCCTACAGTCCCGGGTCCTTTAAGCGGGGCGTGAAAAAGCATCTGATGAGGCCGTCAAGCTGAGTGCCACCATTGTTAACATGGCACGTGTGTATAATGGTGGCCCTCTCTCCTGAGACTTTGCCTTCAGCTTACCATCAGGCAAGGTAAAGTCAAATTGACGTATCCTATATATAAAAAAACTAACTTTTAAACTCTCGCGTTCCATGATATATAATTTAGAAAACGGGAATTAACGCGATCATGTTATAGGTACTTACATACCTTTGATTGCCTGACGTTTCGACCAGGTTACACCGGCCGTGGTCACAGGCTCACTGAGGTATGTAAGTACCTATACCATGATCGAGTTAATTCCCGTTTTCTAAATTATAAAAAAAAATAAACCAGGAAATCAGCAGTAATTGCTGCAAACGCATATTATTGCTATGTCTATGCCACTACACATCATAACATCACGCCCGTATCCTTTGAATGGGTATGCAGAAGTGTTCAGAATGTTCCGTGATATAAAAAAAAAAAAACAATAAAACCATTTGACAATATTTATAAATATTTCTAAAAAAAGTAGATATCGATAAAGTTTGACTACATCACTAAATGAATAGCGAAGAAAGTTCTAGAATAAATAAATAAGTATGACATGACTATTATTTCAAAAACAAGCTTTATTGATATGTGGTAAGGTTGATTTTTTATTTTATTTTATTTCTTTGCATTTCAATAAGATTAGTTATAAATTCTGCTATATCCTGACTTATCGATGGTATAAAACGCCTCCATTTCGAATATTTATGCTCCTACTATCATCGGTGCACTACAAAATGACCCAGTAAGGCATATTTCTATTAAATAGTATTAAATAACACACGGTCCAAAACTGTCAAATACACGTGATGACAGATACGACTGAAGGTTGAAATTGTAAGGTCTTGCAAATCTCCGCATATCAATGACACGCGTGCCACGCCTACTTCACACTTCCATCGTTTTTTCTGTTCCGTGGTTCCAATCGTTCCAATAAGAACGATATTACATTTGAATTTGGAATCTGTCATTTTTATACGTTGAGTTTTCTAATTTCCACTAAAATGGAGTGGGGTGATAAAGAGAACCAAATCGCATAACTCAAAGTGGGTATGGAACTAAATGCAATTTTTAAAACTCTCCATATACGCTTGGTATTAGTCAAATGTTTGTGTACCGGGCTATTAATAGGTACAATGAGACCTCCTCTGTTTGTGACAGAAAAAGATCTGGCCGTCCACGTAGTTTTCGAACGAAAATGGTGGTCAAAGCAGTAAGGGAAAGAATTTGAAGAAATCCTGTCCTAAAACAAATGATTTCATCTCGGGTGATGAAGATAGGACCCAGAACCATGTCGTGTATTTTAAAAGATGACTTAGGACTTGCAGCCTATAAGAGATGCTCTGGTTATTTTTTAGTTGATAATTTAAAAAAGAATAGGGTGGTAAAATCGAAACAACTACTGCAGCGGTACGCAAAGGACAAGGTAAGTCACAGAAAAATTTTGTTTACGGATAAGAAAATCTTTACAACTGAGCAACATTTTAACAAACAAAATGACCGTATTAATGCTCAAAGCTCTAAGGAAGCTTCCCAATAAGTCTACAGAATACAACGTGGGCATTATCCGACTTCAGTGATGGTTTAGTGGGGTGTTAGCTATGAAGGAGTGACTGAGCCAAATTTTTGTGAAAAAGGTATCAAAACATCGGCACAAGTGTATCAAGATACCAGAGAGAAGGTAGTTAAGCCCCTTAACAACACCATGTACAGTCCTTCCAACAAGACTCGGCGCCGGGTCATAAAGCTCGGTCCACGCAGTCTTGGTTGGAAGTGAACGTTTCGGACTTCATCAGAGCTTAAGACTGGCCGACGTCTAGTCCCGATCTTAATCCGCTGGACTATGATTTATGGTCTGTTTTGGAGAGTACGGCTTGCTCTAAACGCCATGATAATTTGGAGTCCCTAAAACAATCCTTACGATTGACAGTGAAGAATTTTCCCATCTAAAGAGTGCGTGCTTCTATTGATAACTGGCCTCAACGTTTTAAGGACTGTATTGCAGCCAATGGAGACCACTTCAAAAAAGCTTTTTATATTTTAAATTGTTTTATATTTATTTATTAAACTAATACACTGTAAAAGTAATAAATATCATTTGCAATAAAAAAAAATTCTTCGTGACAATATTTATGCCAAGACTGAGTATAGATAATCTAATGAATAAAGTGTATGGAATCCAATTGGACATAATTAACATCTTCAAGGCCCGTGCCAACTTCTTCACGAGACTTTAGCAGAAGCTTTTCCCTTTGGGGTAGTAGAGCAATAAGAACAGTCGCTCCGTAAAAGCCACAGAACTAATAACAATAATAAAACCCCGGACTTCGAGATTAAAACTTCAGATGCCACTAAGATCATCGCTAAGATGATATTGAATAATGTAAATAAAGCAAAGGGCTTTGATTTCCTAATCAAGCTGTTAAAAAGCAGATCAAAGACAGAACTTGAAAGAAATTGAAACGTTTGACCTATTTTCCTATTGAAACTTTGTCCACCACAAAATACCTTCATGTATGTTAAATAATAAAAGGCTGGGGCCACCGGATACGACGACCTCGGTAACTCATACACAGTTCCGGCGTAAAAACGACACAGCCGGACAGCGCGGGCGACGATAGCACCGTTATATGTGTGTACGCCGCTTTATTTACTACTAGTCCGTTTCCGAGCTCTCACTCCAAGTAAGCCGGCTTCACCAACTATACGCCATTATATCTAACACCAAACTATGTACGCTAAGGGGATGTTTGTGTAGCACGCTGCATGATATTTCATTCTACACTCGTTATCAATTGTAGGTTCCTTTAGTTTTTCTATTATCTGGAACATTAAATTTGTACTTTTCAACTTTCTCGTTTAGTGATATGATAATTATAATATTAATAGGAATTATCATGATCATGGTATAAGTGTACCTATTTACCGGTATATATCTTGATGGTAACACGGGGTGCTACAGTTGCGAAGGGGTCAAATTCAATTCAAGGAGTTCGAATTCAAATTCGCCAATCATAGATTATATCAGGCCCAGCTAGCTAGCTATTTGGGCGCCCGCATGCAATACCGATTATGCTGTCCTCTTTTTTATAGTGCGGAAATTCGGGATTGTTATATTGTTTATTGTTATATTGTTCAGAGTTTGTCCAGCATCAGAAACTTTGCGAGAGGTGCGACGAGTGAACATGTGAAAAGAGGTGCTTCAGAACGGCTGTCTAAAACTTAATGTGACGAAGACCTAGTACTTGGCGTATAGCTCAACAAATCTCAACCTCATGCGTATAGGCGATGACTTAGTTGAGGGCATGAGTAATTACTTGAGATCTAGATTGCACGTGATTGGTGACATCGACTGTGGCTTCTAGGCACACATTACCGCTGTGTGGGCCTAGATGACTGATGTCATTTGTTAACCCAAAATGCTCATCACATTGAAGGGACAGGTCTATAAAACCATCAGTAGGCCTGTCACACACACGGCTGTGAAGCTTGCCCGCTGTTGGCCTGACACAAGGTGGAGCTACGGAGCTAGTCACGGAGTTGAAAATACTTCGGTGGATGTGCGGAGTAAAGCGTAAAGATCGCTTGAGGACCTCCCGTATCCGTGACATCTTAGAAAAAACGGAGAGTCACCTTCACTGGGGCGTTTCGCGGAAACCACCAAGCTACGTGGGTAACAAATGTCTGGCAATTGTGCCGCTGCCCCTGAAGTCCCAAGAAGTGCTCGCTTGACGGCGCAGTGGCTCAACAGATGCCGACAGTCTCTTGGCTTGCATTTTTGTTTTAACGGATGTCAATATTATAGATGACAATTTTAACTAGGTATATAATATAAACGAAAAGAATAGTTGTAGAGGTGTATTATGACAATTACTTTGTATATTTCGTGATGGTCGTCCAGGGGGAGGCAAATCTAGGGAAGATTTGACGCGCAGGTTGGCAGGAAATCTAGAGAAGATTTGACGTCCAAGGAGCGGCAAATCTAGGGAAGATTTGACGTGCAGGAGGTGGAACATTCAGGGAAGATTTGACGTGCAGGGCGACGCGAAATCTAGGAAAGACTTGACCTTCAGGGGTGCCACACTAGGGAAGATTTGCCGTATAAGGGGCGGCAACTCCTGGGAACTGTTGACATCCTGGCGTAGGCGATGCTGCTCCACTAGACGTGCTGCCCGTGTGCGGTACACGCCTTGTACGCCCGCTTACGGCAGGCCTGGATTTTATGAAACCAATCGTTTTGTTTCGCTCATTTCTCTCGTTAAGTCACGATAGGACGGTAACTATAATATACATACTTTTCAATTGCTTGTACCTGACTACGGCCAGTATCAAGCAATTCGAAAGTATATTTTATTTATTTATTTATTTATTTATTTATTTATGTACACACACGAACAAATATAGAGATCATGATCGTGTAAATATAATTTTACAATAAGTTTGTATTCACTTATTAATGCAACCTAAGTAACAGCATCAAATCAAAGTACTACCTGTGAAGGATTAAATTTCACTTACATGCGACATCCTTGCTAATAAAATTGGTCTCAAGACACAGAAAACAACACGACTCTTTCCAGTTGATAAAATAATGAAAAGCCCTCGCTATCCAACTTATAAACATTTATAAACTCTCTTACAGAATTATTTGAATTTCTAATGCATATTCATGCTAAACTTTTTATGCTTTGCCATGTTTGTTGCTAGGTCAACATTACATGTTTAGGTCACATACTTATATGTAGTAAACGCTTAAACAGTGTCACGTCTCGACCTCGCATCACCATTTTCTCAAGAGATCTTGAAAAGCTCCAAGACCATGCGTATACACGGCTAGGCAATAACTTACATAGTTAAATCAAAGGAAGGAGCGTGCCTACAATAAAAACTGCCTCGACGTCATTAAGTTATTGCCAAAAAGTTGTAATAAACAGATAATGTAGGTAACTTACCTACGATTAGTTGATAATTCTATTAGTATCATAAACAAACATATGGGTTACTAAGACTATAAAATCTGATGACTATTAAATAAAAACTCAACGTCTCTGCATGTCAAATCTTGAACACCCGGAATGAAGACATCGTCGCGCATTTAGCATCATTTATAAAAATGCCATTAAGGTATCACATACTGCACATCAATTCCAAAAACCTTACAAAAAGTTAAAATTACAGTAACTAATACTGTCCTGACATCTCTATGTGCCTGATGGTACAGAATGCAGACAACCGCAGATATTATTCACGCGTTTTATTCACCCACTCCAGGATTACATATAACCCCAAAAAGTTAACAAATAGAAAAATAGGCCTCAGCAGTCATAAGTGACCTTTTCAATTTTAGTGTGCCATTTGGTTGTTGTTTTAATATGGTGAAAATAAGGTTCTACCAAATAACCAAAGTTACTGTAGCGGACGTTAAATAAAACTTTATATGTTGACTGATGGTAAGTTGTACCTACAACTTACCATCAGTCGACGTCGACTTAGGTACCTACCTAAGTACAGTAGTATAACGAATAACGGCTACGCCAGATACAGATATCTACTACGATAAAAACTTAAATTGGTGGTGCCATATAACTAGACCTCAGCTGCAGTCACGGAAAACATTGAGAGTACCAAGAAATTCGCGCAGAAGTTTGAAAATTTTCTAAAAAACCACTGAATATCAAGATTCTTGCGGGCGGACCAGTGGGTCACAGTAAGTAAAATATAAATACTATGATTCAGACAGCAGTAAACTTATGATTAAGTACCCGGTTGGCGACTATAGACTTATCTCCGATCTCCTGGTACCGAAAAATACAGTTTGTAAAACATTGATGTTAATAAACCTCTATGATCTATCCTTTCGGTTATTATACCTACATGAAAACATCCAAGGCCATTTCCATTGTAATATTGTTTACTCTAATAATGAATAATAAAGGCATATAAAACTTTACTTCACTGAAAGCAATTCTCACAACAAGATCTGCACCCCATTCACAACACCATTTGTAGTAAGTACAATTTAAGTACTGTGGGTACTTATCATATAGTACGTCATACGTCAAAATACGACGTGACGCGAATTTATTACGTGAATTAAACGGTGAAACTCTCTTCACAGATCCGCTGGAATTTAATGTTTTCAAAGCAACAAGAGCGTACTAACAAGCTGCGGAAGCTGGTAGATTCGCGACGTTTTCAACGAATTATTTTAATTAATTTGAGGCAAGGTGAGGGTGGCTCCACCCGTATTCAACGCCCGCCCCTCACATACACCTCATCCAAGTACCAACACCAGCCTCTACAAAAACTAATACAACTAGCCCTCCATGTGGTCCGCATGCCTATCTCCTAAATATTTATAGTACGAATAAGCTTGCTAAAAACCGCGTTGTCGAAATTTATTTTGTGCATTCCATAGTATACCTATACCAACAAAATAATCTACATCTTAACATTCACCTCAGAGCGTGGGGTCCGCTAACACCTACTCTTTTTGTATGGTTTACACAGTTCTTATGGGAAAGACCCGCTGACCGCACACCCATGGCAAATAAGTACCCTGTGGGACGGTATAAAAAATATCGCAATCGTAATCCAATATAGAACGTCAAAATTAATACGAAATATTTTCACACCAATAGTATCAATATGTATATTGAAAGAATCACGAAGATAGCGATATTCGATATTTGAAGCAATCGAAGTTTGACGATATCGAAGTTCCTATTGCAGTTAGACCAGGCTCCAACTACATGTATCAATCAAGTTCACTACCCCCACGCCAAAGAGGCTGTATGTGTTATTCCAGGCTAAATCAATTTACCAAATATCAGATTTCCCTCTACCAACGGATCTACTAATTAGCCGTTTGAGCTTGATTGAGTTATAAAAATTCGAAAAGATTCACCGTTCAACTGAACGGGATTCTTACATTTTCCTTTATGAAATTCTTTGTGTAAAATGTGACAACGTGATTTGAATTGAATTCAACGCAATTTTATTCATCGTTGAAATACAGCCTAAGATGATTTATAAAATAAAAAATATTAGGTTAAAAGTAATATGCAGAATATTTTACGTAGTAAAAATCCTAATACATAATTCTTGGTACCCAATGGTAATTTAATAACCTCCGAGGATCCGCAACGAATTGTAGAAGAATAGGTACCTACAGCATAAGTTAATTACACTAATGAACAAGGGAAGGTACGCTCAAAAAATCCACCCCAAGATCACTCCAAAGTCTTTAGTACGATGTTCTTCGCGCGGTTCATTAGCGCCTTGACTTACTGGCGGGTTTATATGCTGCGTACTATTACAACTTTGTCCGAGCGTATTTTCTGTTAATTTTAAAGTTACGGCTACAGCTCATGTTTTCATTAAGGTGCTTGTTGTTTAAATGTTTGGCACCTTAGAGAAAATAAAGGGCCAAAATTATTCTCCATAATTCTTCTGCTGAGATTAATCTCCACGCCTTAGATGACAATTATCAAGTGGACGCCATTTACACTGATTTTGCCAAACCATTTGACAAAATTTGTCACGAAAACTTTGGCAGATTGGCATACATGGTAATCATTTTCGTTGGATTAAATCGTACATCGAAAACCGGTCGCAGGCTGTTGCGGTGGATGAGTATACCTCTCAGTACAGACCCATTACTTCTGGTGTCCCGCAGGCATCGCAGCTGGGACCGTTGTTATTCGTATTGTACCTTAACAATGTAACGGATTATATAAACGGCTCAAATTTACTGTTATACGCTGATGACACAAAAATCTTTAAAATTATTCAGGACGTGGGTGACTGTGAGGTCCTTCAAAAAGATGTTAAAAAGGCATTTTGTAAACAAAATAACCTATTTTTAAATACTGACAAGTGTTCTGTCATAACTTTCAGCAGAAAGAGAGAACCCATTACATTTAAATACCAACTTTTAAAAAAAGAATTAGCCCGCATAGATTAAATTCGAGATCTTGCGGTTTGTACCTCATATAGACGGCATAGTGGAGGAAGCTTTTAAAAATTGGATTTTTTCCTTCGGGTTGGAAAGCCATTTAAACGAGCTTTAACGTATAAGGTGCTGTTTAATAGCTGTGACCGTGTAGTCGTCTCGAATTCGCTAGTCCGGTCTCGAGCCCATTTTTAACACCCATACCTATCAATAATCGTACCGGTCACGTATATTTGGAATATGCAACGTCGCTGAACAGGTATTAAATGTACCCATTAGATTGTCGTCGAAACTGCACTGATATATTAACTATCTATAAAATTATCAATAATATTATCGACGATCCCCCATTATTGCACTCGTTAACTTTCAGAGTACCTACCTCAATGTCGCGAACGAAGTTGCCGAAACAAGCCTGTGTCTGGGATAAAAAAAAACCGTAGTCGCACAAGTTATGCAGAAAATGCTTTTATAAGACGTGCTTGCAGGTTGTACAACGACAGATTATTAAAGGTTGATTTGTTCAGTGAATCTCTCAGACACTTCAAGAGATTAGCCGTGGAGTGTCTCTCTAAATGATTATATTTGTGTGTTTAGATTTTATTTAATAGTTAAGTAGATATATTTGTATGCTTGAACACAATTAACGATGTTTTGTAAAATAAATATAGAAAAAGTAGAAGAAAAATTGTAGATAAAGTGTTGTTTATTTTAATGTAATTATAATGACTGTTTGTTTCTTAATAAATACATAAAAGAAATCATAAAAAAATGTTGTGAATAACCATAGAGATGTAGAGATTTCCATGTTTTATTGTGTGTTTTGTTGCGAATAACATGAGCTCTTGACGAGCCATAATTCACCCCCAAGTCCCAGATTGAAACTAATTGCATTATTAAAATTCTTAATATATTATAAGCTCCTAGATCAAACGTAAGCTTTCTTTTAGGACCTGGCATTTTACTAGACTACTATTAAGTTTCCTAGTACGATAGTAGGAATATGATCAGGTAGTAGTAGTTATATAAAGAAACGAATCCAGTTCTTTAATTTATTAAATTTACTATTTCTTTTCTATCCTATTGCTTCACCCCCGCATCCTTTGCCCCACCCCTAAAGTTTGTCACAATTTTTGTTCAGAACATCTTCTGACTCCAGGACGTGTTGTTCTGGAGAGGTAGAGAAAGTGTTTTTAATTGAAATATCTCCTCAAAACATTCACCGTAGAAAAGGCTGTAAAACATAGCCAAAGGGGTAACGTCTCTAAACAACTGTTAAGGTTCTAAGGTTTTAGAATATATATGTATGACCATGTGGCTCTTAATGAAATTGACTACGCGTCGATGCACTGTGTCGAGAGTGTCTACTGAGTACCTAATGTGCCGAGTTCAGAGATGTTTTACGTGGTTGTAAGATTTTATCTCATGAAAGCTGCAATAACAATATAAGACGATAGACAAAACTTATTTATACTATTAAGATCGGCTCCATGTAACACGAGCCTAGCGAATAGAGTAGCTCCTTCATTAGTAAACCGGTGTGGGTGGTGGGGTCCCAAGTATAGGCCACATTTTTTGTCCCGCTACCAGAGAAATTTCCTTATAAATTATCACCGTGGATACCGTAATTTAGTACAATGCTGAAAAAAAGGTTTCGCGGTTCCTAGAAACATCAGTTTATACTCGACCCGTCTCACATTAAACTTGTGTAACAAAAACATTGCTATTAATTAAAATTGTGCGTACCCACATACTTGAAAAAGCAAATTTATTCTAATTTAGTCTCCAGTAGGTAGGTACTTATTCTGTAGATGATTCTATTCATTTGTTTTAAAATGAATAGAATACTATTCTTACTTAATTATAATGTTGCGGTACCTGAATTTTACTCGTATGTTAATGATATTATTTTAAATTTATTACTTCTGAGGATAATCGATTTAAATTGATAAAATTTAATTGGTCTAGGCGGGGATCGAACCCGCGAGTTTACCTTACAGGGGCAATGCTTTGACCACTACGCTACCAGACCTCGCCCTAACCAATTCAAATTTTTCCTTCTATATCTGTCTTTGAGGCGACAGTTGAGTGTGTCAGTATAATTGTTGGAAGCTTAATGGTCAAAACATTGCCCCTGTAAGGTAAAGATTGCGGTTTCGATCCTCGCCTAAACCAATTCAATTTTTTTAATATTAATTAATATTATATAGGTATTAAAATAGTGAATATTTTGTTTTCATTATGTCTTATTTATTCCTGTGCTAAACAATCCTTTCATGTATATTCCCTATGAAGATTACGGTATTTCATATCTACGAAATGTATCGAAACGTTCCACGAATTCTACTCGTTAAAAGTTGCAAACACGGAACAGGTTCCAAGATTAATTTAAATGAACATCTATACCTACCTACACAAATATATTTTTAATGCTTTTGAATCAACCATGAAAGACGAGTTTCTATTGACTTACATAACTATAAAAGTAATTTTCAGTAACCTAATACGATTGCAAATGTTAGTAGTATAATAATACTTGAAACTGATGAAGCCGTCAAGCTGAGTGCCCAAGACCCTATTTCCTGAAACTTTGCCTTCAGCTTACTTCAGCTACTAGTACCAAGAACTCTCAGGTACTAGTATGTACCTACTGTAGGCATAGGACTCTCGACTTTTTATAGTCTGGTGTAGTGTCTAGTCTAGTCTTCTTTCACTAACAGTTTATTGATGTTAGGAATGTGATCATATAATATCAAATCCGATAACTCATTAGGTACCTACAATCCTATCCTATACATATTACAGCGCCAAATAAAAAATAGAATTTTTAAAACATATCCATTAAAATACATCTCAAATCAAAACTTGACATCAAATTATCATATTAGGTATGAGTATGACCCGTACAAAAATAAAAAACGTAACTACGAGTGATAAAAACTAAGTGGAACAAATATTCAGAAAATTCAAAACTGTTATAAATGAGCAGTCTATTTCTGGAGCTACTTGTCTCAGCAAAGGGACGAGTTCTTGCATCGTGTAATCCGTCCATCATACCATGCAAATTGAATCACGTCTCTCATCTGCGCACATGAGAGTGTCTTTCTCTCTGGAAAAGCGCTGCTTCCCACCGAACATCAAATTATGCTTTCACTTATACGAATGGAAATGTAGTCATTTCTACAACAAATAGACCTATTTTCATAATTTAGATATCTACTTTATTTGTAGTGTGAGACTGTAATGTTTCAAATTGGATTTGGTAAATTAGCAACATAATGTATAGATACCTATATTTTGAACATAAATTATTTAAATAATTATTTGTTTATAGCACATTTTGCTTGTCAATACTAGCGATGTAAATCAGTAATATCAATCAATAATGGTTATTTTTATTCGACTAAATTAATAAACATTAAACACTTAGTCAATGTGACATTTTTCATCTAACGGTCATTCAAACCCTTCAACTTGACATTAGAATCAACTATATAAATCAAGTAATTTTACTCTACTGGACATACGTTTTCAAAATAAAATCATAACGGATTACTGAGATCATGAAACAAGGAGAAGTACAGTATTGTACAAGATTTGTAGGGAAGTTTAATACAACTTTTACCTGTAAGACGTCGAATGGATGAGTTTCATCAGACATCAATAGTTGGCGGAACAAAGACGGATAAGTTGGAGCGAATAGAGGACAAGATCCCTGTACGTATCGGCAACGGAACGAGCTCTCGCTTTGTTCATAAACAATATGCAGCGGACAAGGTTCCCCATAAAACTTTTAAATTCAAAAATGTACTCCGGCTTTACAGGAGAGAACTTTCCAGAAATCTTATACCGAATTAAATAGTTATGGGTTATTAACTGAAGTTCTAAGTGGATTTTCGCGTTCATAATTTACTAGAGATCGATAACTAAAACAATGGACGCGGATGATAGAGCCCACACTTATCGTAACTGAATAAGTTAATAATATTTTTTTATGATGAAGGGTTGGTTTGTAATTTTATAATAAAGCACCTTTGACATTTGGGGAGTTGCAAGGCAGATGTCCCATTGAGCTACATCTCGTCATTTTGACATTCGAAACTGTGTGCGGTTTAGTCAGTTCGGGTCCGCATTAGAGGAAGAACCACGGGGAATCCGGCAAGAAAAAAAATTAACACAGCACAGCGGCATAATACCTTGACACTTCTCGAAATGCTATTGCTTAAAAGTTATGTATTCGATGCAAGTTCGTTAGTGGTAGAACTACCGCTAGGTTTATATATTTCCCAGACATCTCCCGCTCTGTGCCAATATTTGTACATGTGTATTTTGCATTGGAGTAAGGTGTGACCACATCATTGACGAGTAGACTAACCTCTTCTATTCATCGGTGCACCTGCTAAATAGGTGTAGGAGCAGGCCCTCGAAGTATGGAGGTCAGACGACTGATACTCCCGGAAAAACTTACATGAAAATAAAAAAGCACACCACGGTGTTCAAAATATAACTTAAGACACAACTGAGTAATCGTTATAAAGATGAAGAGGATGAGTGCAATGTAAAAGCAAATGAAATGTCACAAACCCAATATCAAAATTCCGAAATAAAGGCAGAATAATAAAAGGTCAAGCTTGTGATTTTACCAATCGGCAAATCTACACAACGTAATAGTAAAGCCCCGAGTCAAATAAAATCAAGAGGCGAGGACAAATGGTCTCGGTTAAGTGAAATTAACTGCGAGAAATCGGCTTAAGAAGCGACAAAGCCATGGCCAGGCCATCAATTTCTCAGCCCACTAATATTCAATTTCACAGTAGTTAGATTCATGTGTTCTACCGCAACTGAACACAAAGCACCTACATACATCAAACATGAAACTAGGTTACTGAAGATGGCCAAACAACCATTTATCAAGGAAAATTCTTTGACTATGCATACCTTTTTTTTCAGCTCTACAATTTACTTTTATTACAATTAAAATTTGAACGTGTTCATAATCTTTATGGCAAAGGCTACATAGGTATCGAACTAATTTATTTTACATTTATGTTTCGAATCATAAAAGCCATATAAGTAAAATCAAAAGGAGGAGAAGGAGTACTTAAGCGGACCTCGGTCCCCGAGGTGGAATGCTTCGGATGCAACCGGAAACAATGCTCAGGACGATGATTACTTTTTTATAATGAACGATAGGTATAAAGAACGTAATTCAGTTATGTGCATAAAAAATATGTGATGAAAATATACTACCCAAATATCTGTTTAAATATAATTATACCTTCCAGCACTGCAGGCTACAGTCCTAATTTTATCTTTGTATTTTAAGCGATAATTATCATGTAACACCCGGGGCATAGAAAAGGGATACCGAGTTTAATCAGATTAACTATCTATGGGTCATTCAAATAATAATTATGAGGATAGGTTTTGATATGATCTCTACCATACTGGTAGAGATCATATCAAAACGTGGGTAGATATAAAGGTATAAATGAAGGTATAAGGTGTAAATGTATTAGGTATAAGTAGATACAAAGAGACTTTATTAACATTATTTCGTGCTTTATTAGGGATATGTCTCTGCCAACTAGTTTAATCAGCCGTTCAATTAACTGCTATTAACTAAATGGCGCCATTTAATCAACGGCCTGAACATCAATCATCCGTTCGGCGCAGAGCACGATGGCCTCCAGGGCCATCAGGGGATACCGCACGATATCCTTCGAAACGGCGAGTCTCCTGGCCGGATCGCCACCGTGGATCCTGGAAGCGAGGACCCTTTCGACACTATATCAGTTCCGAAAGGGGGCGCGGGAGCGGGGATTCGATCCCGAGCCCGTGGATATTCGGGCCGAGAAATCCCGGCTCCACCGGGACATGGTGGCCGAGTGGGAGCGACGCCTTGGGCAACCACGCGCAGGGCACGCCGTAATTGCGGCGGTAAGACCCATCATGGGGGGGGGGGACCCATCATATTTACCACTTAAGTAAAGAGCCCAGGTAGTTAATTGAACGGCTGATTAAGCTAGTAGGTACCTGGGCTCCTTACTTAACGGCGCTGTTCAATTAGCGGCCTGAATGGTGTTCAGCCATTAGATTAAATAGCTAAGCAAATAGCTTGGATCGATAACGTTTAATTACCTGCCTAGCCATTTAATCAAACTGCTAGAAAAATGACTTATTTCAGTTATTTCTGCATGGTTATAAATAAAAACCACGAAGACTAATGACCTTACCTATCCAAGTCAGATTGCATAAGTTGCTCAATCAACCTATCAATAATTTTCTGTGAATACACCTCTGCCTACCCCCTCGGGGATTTACAGGTGTGAGTATATGTATGTATATATGTAATTTTCTGTCTTATTTCAGGGTGTCGCTCCATCTTACGAATGGCCTAAGCATTAGCCAGCCAGGATATTAAATGTTGTAATAAACGTTACGGCTGAATATCATCAATCATCAATCAAAATATAATAAAAATTTACGGTTCCCATATAAAAGTATTAGACTTAGAGCCCGTGAACGCCAGACCTTCGTCATTTTATAAAAGCTGTACGTTTGTCAGTGCATGCTCTCTGGGCCATCGTTCTTACCTGTGTTGAGAGCTTGCGCTGACAAAATTTCAGCTTTTATAAAATGTCAAAGGTCTGATGTTCACGGGCTCTTAGTCCATAGGGCTAGACACGCACGCACGTGGCCAGATCTATTTTTCAATTGATTGCTATCAAGCTAATTTACCGAGAGTAGCTTTATTTTGATGACACGCACAATTTTTGAATTACACAAATTCTTAATTATGGTAATCAATAGTTGAAATGGACCAGGGATCCTGTATGTATGTTTTGTTTATTGTGATGCTCTGAAGACGAGTGGACGGATTTTCAGGACTCTTACTTATAGCAGTCGAATCGAAAGTGACAACCACGACATCCAGTCATCCAGAATTGTTAAATACTCACAAAAAAAAATCTCTAACTTATGGGATCTCTAAAATTGCAAACGTCTTAAAAACCTTATTTAGTTTTATAAGTTAATGTTAATATTTATCGCTAGAGATTTTATGTTGCATTGTTAATTAGATTTGAATATAATCTTTGTACATTGATTGTTTGGCGCCGACCTAAAACTACTTAGGTATACTTACATTAGTTTAAGAACTTAGTTATTAAGGTTAATTAAAAACTCACATTTTTGCAAACATATATACTTAGATATAGTTTCATTACTTTAAGAAGTTAGTTATTAAGGTTAAATTAAAAAGGTTTAATCTTATTTTTTCGCTTTTCAGGTTTTTCGGCGGTTTAATATTTTGTTAAAAAGTTTTTATTTTGAATGGCTATTAAAGATCTGTAATGATATTTTTAAAGTTATTCAAACTGAAGAAGAATTAGAAAAAGTAGGAAAATTTGGTATAGATAGTATGATTTCTCAGTAATTAATGAAGTAGATAGGTGCGATAAAGTAAAGTTTAAAAACCATTCGGTAAATCCTGACCTTATATAGCCCCGACAACAGTTAGGTACAAGTAAGTACTTAAGTACTTAAATACAATTTTATATAAAAAAAACCACTCTGTACCATAAGTGGAACGGTAAATACTAAATTGTTTCAGAACGAGAGTAAGTCTATTTATATTGTCATTATAAGAAGAATTTAGTATTTCTCAAGCAGTAACAAAAGTACTACGACCTTTAGAACTCGATAAAGTGCTTCAAATCCCTATTGAAACCGCTTTAATAGTCACATATAATAATACACTCTCAAAGGACAAGTGAAACAACCACATTTTTATATGCTACTACAATCGTATGGTTTGAACCCTACCCAATTCATTGGCATTATTCTGTTTGACAACTAGATTTAATCACAGTGGTAATGTGAGTAGTCGATGGATTTCACTTGGTTAACATAGCTGGCATAACACTGAACCAAATTAAATATTGATTCACGTTACGATTGGCCAATGCAATGCAATAAAGCTGTGGGCCAGTGGGCCTACCATGACGTGCTTATATACGCAATCGTGTTTTGAGCCGCGGTCCAGAGGATGAATTTACGCCTCCATAGCAATCGCGGCCCAAAACATGATCACTTATTTCACGCATAGCGGGCCCACAGCTAAATCTACAAATATGGTACATTAACCATTTCTAAAATTACTGTGAATATATCGCATTCACCACTAGTTGCTCCACTTCATTCAATTGTTAAACTAACTTGGTTTATATTTACGTTACTGGTTAAAAACAAAATTTTATTTAATTTTTATTAATTTAGACCCAGGCCCTGTGATCAGTAGATCCAAGCACTTAACGTTAGCCTATTAACACATTTTAGTTCGTAATATTCTTCAAATTATATCTTAATAACACCGTTTAATTTATAATGTTCATAAATTTTCTCGATGCTGAAGAACTTGAAAACTCAAATACAAAGAAAAATTAAATTAAGCTCATTGAAGAAAAACTTGCTGAGTTTGTAATCGCAAAGCTTCTTCATTTAATTTAGTTCAGTAACGTCGGTATAAAATCAGTGCGTCTTAGTAGGTACCTCCTCTAACTCTCGATTAAAGCTTTTATCGGAGGACTGATTAAGTGTCGAGACCAGGATGGATTTATTGTAAAAGTTGGCCGTTCGCTGAGGTTAGTGATTCAAGCCCGCACACTTTAGTCGAATAATTGTCTACGTGATCGGAATGGAGGCTTCCTGGCGCCTTTAATAAGATCAGATAAAGAGCTCACGCCGCTGCAGGTGTGTGCGCAGATCTATTCAGTTGTGGCTCAATATCTTTCCCCTCAAACGCGAATTCCTTTTAACTATATTCCCTATTACCGATATTGATTACGAGTTTCTTTGAAGGCGTATTCTGAAAGCAGATTTAGCATGAAATAATTTAAAAACTTTCGAGGAAAACCAAATGGACAAATATTTACACAGTCCATGCCTCATAATATTCGTCCGCACGCTGTTAACTGATAACGCATACAGATGACTGCTAGTATTTCCACTTTGAATATCAATACTCATTCGTTATTGCTTAAAAACACCGTTTTTTTTGCCAAACGTGGCGTTAATCGGGTATTTTTCAAAATACAGTTCGAATAACCATCAGCAACAAAAGTATGTTATGAGTTTTTGGTGAGTCTGTATAACTTTGGTAGAACTTCTTTAAAAACTTAACATTGGCGCTTCGCCATTGATAATTAATATTTTACAAATATTATTTGACTGGCGATCCTACTGCATAAGCCATTTAAGAAGAAGTAGTATAGAACATCATTATCCCTAGCGGTATTCAGATTTCCCCTTGCAACGATTAAATAAAGGAAAAGAAGATTCTAACTGGCCGTAACTCAGCCCCTGACTTTATGACGTACAAACTTTACGACAACTACGATTTAACACGCTATAAATTGGATTTTCGAGAACGCTCAAACAGTTAATTAGTGTGAGTCTACATACAAACATAAGTAATTGTTATTTTTAAAGTGATCCTGAAATTCTCCTATAGTACAGCAGCACGATTTAGTAAGAATATAGTAAAAATCAAACACAATTTTATGAACTATTTACCTAGGTACATAATAATCCAAAATAATTACCTTCTATTTTTTAAATTTCTTCGGGCATTTTTTTATAATATCCAAATAACAAGTTAATATTACCTCTACAATTTATCACAGAAATGAGAAATTAACCATGTATCATCATCTCGTGAACTACAGCTGCTCGAGGTTTTTCTTATTTTTATTATGACTTCTGTTGTTGGTTACTATCTGCCCATTTTTCTAACTAAGCTCCTGACCTGACTGGCCCTGAAGCACCATGAAGATTTTCTCTTCGCAGTTGCGACGAAACGAAATTTAGGTGATTTGTTGTGTCAGTGAAGCAAGCCCCTATGTTTTCCCTAAATATTATGTAGCGTTGTGGACAGATTTTCCCATTGCGTTCTGTTTACGTTTTTTGTTTGTCTTCACATCTAAGTGCAACCATCAATTCATACGGATTAAGTAAGAACCGCAATGATATAATTACATTACGCAATGGAATGGATGCTGCGCGCCTGTCAGTTCTTAATTACTTTCTGGGTATTGTATACTTCTTAAGAGTAAAATATGTCCATTTTACAGTAGAAGCAAAAGAAGAAATTATTGAGCAACTGGACTATAGAGTTTAGTAAATAACCACTACTGCACAGATGGAAGAGAGATAGAGAGACATGAATAGAAGAATACTGCCATTATCTTCCTTTTTTGACTATTTGTCATTTATGTAAATTATTTTTACTTTATGGATTTATATGTTCATATTTTTACCATCAAATAACGTAACATTCAATTGAGTTATACTAAAGATATTAGATCATAAATGTAGGCACATAAAATTTAAAAGAATATCATAAAATAAAATGACTGTGCCTCCAAGATTCGTAACACCTACAATAAAATTCAAAACGGAATGAATATTTTCATAAATCGTGACTTACATTACTTACATTTTATGTGTTTTTATAAGTAATAAAAATGAAAGTTTAGAAACTCAATTTAGAGATTTGGAATATTTCGAATATACGAGATCTATGTACAAAATAAAAATAAATATACTTAGAAATATATTTTTTCAACTCACTTAACTGGCTCTAATTTCACTGCAATTAGGCGCATAATGACACCTATAATCAAACTGTGGCTTTTTGATTATTATAATTCACAAGTAAGTTATAGTTTCTTTTAAAAAAAATATTGGTACAATTCCTTTTTTTTTTAAATGAGTCGATATAAAAAAGGTCATGTTATGTAGTACAAATACTTGCTTATTTCATGCAACTTCGTCTTTAAATGGATAATAATTTTAACCTTTACGTAGTTATTAAACAAATGTTTCAATCAATTAAGTATTTAACTTTTGTTTTCTCCGTGAATACTTTATTTTCCCCATTTATTCCGCGAAAAATTTAAAATAAGAAAACCTCAAAAGTCTATGGAAATTCCCGCTGTTGCGAAGAAAATGTTTCACAACTCGTTTTCACTTTTGAAATTATAGTTATTTATATCTATATATCGACAAGTACTTGTTATAAAAAAAAAATTTATGCTGTACAAAGTCCGATATAATGATGTGATTGATGTGAAGCCCTTAACGTTATGAAAACTTTACTACCTGAAAACTGCAAGGGTAAATATCGCCCACGGCGGCGGCGCGCATCGTAGGACGATGCGCCCCCCCCCCCCCATACCGGGGGCGAGTCGAGGACCGCGTGGTCCCCCTTCCCGAGGAGGGCCAGACCGAGAGGAATGGCCCGGGGTCAGCCGGGGTGCGAGGGATATGTCAAAAGACAACCTCACCTCCGGCCTAGCACATCGACCCACAGACGGCGTGCGGTTTAGTCGGTTCGAGTCCGACATAACCTCCCCCTTCGGCTCCGAAGGGGGGGGGGGGGGTATCCGTGGGGATTTCCCGCACGTAAAAAAAAAAGGGTAAATATTAGACTTGCAACGAATATTCGTTTACTATTCGGTATTCGGCCTATTCGGCTGCTTTTATTTCATTCGGCCGAATACCGAATATCTACATATTATTCGGCCGAATACCGAATACTTAAATAATATATTTTGTCATAGAGAAATAATTGGTAAAATGAAAAATTAAAATCGATTGATTACGTATATGTATATTCATATTTTCATTTCTGTTATAATCATTTAAGTAGTCATTGGTGCATAACACAGGTACATACATAATCATCTTCTGAATTGGAAAAATGGAGGATTCTATGTATTTGAATTATTGTGGTAATCAAAATTTAGAAGGGTAAGGTTCTCATTTCTTTTATAATCATTTATTAAGTAGTGATTGTTACATAAAACAGGTACTTACATAATTTAATAATTTTCTGTATTAAACAAGTTAAGAATTTTTCTATGCATTTGAATTATTTCGTTAGCAATTTCGTGAGCAATATACCGCGCAGAGCAACAGCGGGCGCGCGGGCGATGAGTACATCAGATCAAAACAAAGGAGCGCGAAACAATCACGTCTGTACAAGTTTTTGGCGCTAAAATCGGTCAGGGGCCTCGCCGAATATTCGGTATTCGGTATACTGCCGAATATACTATTCGTTGCAAGTCTAGTAAATATCTATTTTAGTATTATTTTATTCACAAGAGTGTTGAAAACAACGTATGATACAGGTGTATTTTGATGATTACCGTCCTCGACTCCCTTAAGACCCTCACCTAACGGCTCGGGCCGCCTCAGCGGTAATCACCAACTTTGTACGATAATTTACCATTATTTCATAAGCAACCTTCATTGAAATCCAGTACCCTAGCTATTACTAACCTATAGTCGAATTTTGAATCTCTATCATACATAATAATCTATGAATTAGATGAAGTAAGCTGATGTTGGGTTGTCAGTTTTTGATGTAATAAAAATTATTTGATTCTTCTTTGATTCCGTCAAGAAAGTCATGACAATTATGGGTGGCACTCAGTGGCACTTCTGCGTTAAGCGTGAACGATAACTGAATTATTCTTATTATGGCATCATTATTTCACAACGTAACATTAGCCGCTGTCAATTTACTTTGTTTAATTAAAAAATCGACTATAGGTACCAACCTTCCTTTTGTTCATCTAAGTAGCTAAGTACATAGGCAGAAGTTAAAACGATTGAATTTGAACAAAAACATATCTACCCGTGACCATTCAAAAACATCATGACCATTAAGAACAACCTCGCTAATGAATCCTAATGCATGAGGGCTGTGCCAGTCAATGTAAGATGATAGGAGATCACAAAACATGGTGTGAGCGGTGAGGTGTGATCTATTCTGTTGCAGTATTCACCGCCTACCCGATCCCCTGTTCCTTTTGAAATAAATAATTACTGACCGAGCGAGCGAAGCGAGCGAGAGTCTCCGTTTCGACAAAGTAGCCGATTTTGCTCTTGTCCGTATCTATGTCAGTTTGTCAGTTGCGGTCTAGAGGACGCATTTCTGAAACGATTTTTACCAAACTTGGCCACATGTTCTTTGATTTACAACTGAACTTTTGTCGAAACCTTTTCTTGATAGGAGGGAAAATGGGGGAGAGAAGGGGGAAAGTTTGCCTTCACGTTATTTATGAACGGATCTAGATGATTTTTGGCTGAAAAATAAGTATGATTCCTTACATGTTGTTGTGAAAACAAATAATGCCTCGTTAAGGTGAACATCGTGATAAAAAAAAGATGAGAAAGAGGAAAATTTGCTGTATCGTCTTTTTGAGAACGGGTCGTCATTATTATTGGTGAAAAGTCCAGTGCTGTTTAAAACAAGAAGATACGTATCGTTTTTAAGGATACAAGATTTAATTAAGGGTACCAGACAAAAAATGTTGCAAACGGTGCTCGTGAAGTCTACTGTTCAACGAACTAGTGATATTAGGTAGGTACTAGACTTGAACTGGTTTAATGAAATTGTTGTAAGTACGAAACTTGCCACAAACCAGGTTTTTATTTGTATTTCGTATCTGCTGATATCATAAAGTCGCAAATACTTATAGAATATAAAATTTAATATTACTTATACATATAAAATATCTAAACTATATTAATATCTGTGCACTTGTTACAAAATTGTAAAAAGATAAAAATCATAGATGTTTTATCCTTAGACCGCCGATCACTAAGGACTTATGTGAAGCGCTGACCCGAAAATCTTTATTTATTTGTTGGATCGTAAACATATCGTAAATAAACCATTGACGATACAGAATTTTTTCACACAAAAGGTTCACGATCAATAAACTTCACAATAAATGTACAAAAAAAGTAGTTGGTTTTACAGCCGAGATATATCTATACATACATATATATATATAAAATTGGAGTGTCTGTTTGTAATTTGAAATAACCGTTTCTTACTACATGCATATGAATATAATACCGTACATACGCCAAAATAACATTTTTTTACAATTTTTGTCTGTCTGTCTGTTTGTTCCGGCTAATCTCTGAAATGGCTGGACCGATTTTGATGGGACTTTTCTTGGCAGATAGCTAGCTTAGGGTAATTTATTTTAAAAAAATAGCGTCGACTCAACACTAAGCGATAATAAATAAATAAATAAATATTCCACAACATTTCACACAACGCTATCTAGACCCATGGTAAGCATAGCTTAACTAGCTTGTGTTATGGAATCTAGAATGCGGATAAACATACTTAGATACTTTTTTTTTTGTAAATACATACATATTATACATAGAAACACCCAGACCAATGCAAATATACATATTCATGCATACAAATATTTGCACTGAGCGGGGATCGAACCCGCGCCTCCTGCGTAGCGGCCGCGTTCACTACCGCTACGCCACGGAGACATCCACGCGGGCGGAGCCGCGGGCAACAGCTAATCAAATATAAAGCTTACTATTTAGCCTAGTTCGTCATTATGTTTCTACTTTAGTGATGAATTTTCTTATTGCTTTATCCGAAGCTTTATTGAAACCGGCGAGAAAGTAATTTCGACTTCAGTTAGGTATTATGTAACTTGAATATCTATATCCTGATATTACTATGATAGAAATTGTTTATCTATTTTCACCGCGTCCAGATTTTAATTTTAAACAAATACAAATATTTTATTGATAATCATGTTCATTTTAAAATTTAACAGCCAGCATAGCACGTGCTGGGCTAAATGCTGTATGAGATACCACGAAGACCTTCGGAGTCAAATACCATTAACTGATTGATGCATGAGTATCTGACGCAAACTTAAAATGCCGCATCTACCTTTGGTAGCTACTTAGGTAAATATAATTCCTTGAAACATACTGAGTTATTATTCTGTGAATTCATTTCGTCTACTATACACGTTTTGCTTCTTAGATGTTAGATTTATCCAAATCAATTTAATTTTAAAATGGAATACGAAACAATATTTGTCAAACTGATTTGTTGGTATACTTACCCTCTGTTCGATGTAAGTATCAATAGGTCTTAAATAAATAATCAGAAACAAGGGCGGAAGGGCCTAAGCACGGGACATTAACAAGGGTTCAGTCCAATTTTCGTCCTGTCCACGTTGATATATTGAGGGCCGATGTGAAGCCGTTTACCCACCGCGCCGACCGACGACACAACTCATTTACTTTTTTTACCAGATGCCGAATAAAATAATTACGTATCGATAATAAAGTTATACTATATGTATAAACTTACTTATTCTTATCGAATAAAGGAGAAAAATTCAAATTACTTATTTTTTTTACTATCGTCCTAAAATTATTATTAATACCTAATATTAATGTTATTATATTCTATGACAGACTACAAACTGCTGCAAATACTATCTATTATAACTTATGTATGTAACTAGCTTGGTAGTATTATATTTATCTAGAATACGAATAATAAACATAAGATAAGATAAGATATTCTTTATTGTACACCATATAAGTATTACATGGAAAAAAAGTATTACATGTATTAAATATAATACACAATGGGCGTAACATACTTAGACATGTACATATTGTACATATTTTAGTTAATTCATACTATTACTAATAAAGGTTTGTATTTTATATACGTCGGAACTGACATGACAAAAGTTGCGAAAGGAGGCGCGAGTAGCTCTACCTGTGGCGCTAGGATGAGTTTAGACTGATAGAGCTCGCTACCGTGACTTTGGTGGCTTCATATAGTTTTTAAGATGTCTGCCTGATATTTGATTGGTCCATGTAGAATTTATGCGCGAACTTTATGTCTTCTGATCGATCCGTATAGAGCGATCGATTCGATTTCTCGATATTGTAGAGCTACTGTACTATAATCTCGTTGGGGAGAGGAAGGAACGACTTGGGCAAGCGAGCGCTTGGCGCATCGTAGAAGCGGCGGTAATGTCCATTGAAGGTCACTCAAGTCTACGTCCTCCATGAGCCTGGAAGTGACAGCTGATTCCTGACTGGACTGGCTTCGCGCTGCGTGCCTCCTCTTTCTAGGGGAAATACCCTGGGTTTTTGAGGATGTTTCGAGGTATAAGATTTAGGCCATCTTACAGCAGACGCCGTGCCGCATTAAAAAATAAAAAAGGTTCCTGCAGATGCAATGCAAGAAACACTTTTACGTTGCATTATAATTCCAAATCCAAATATACACAGGGTGGAAGATTTTAACCTTACCTGGAGGAGAAGTACTCTAAATACTGGAGATATCCAATTTCACTCAAAGTAAACATTTCTTGATTTTTAAAAGGAAATAAAACGGCATTCAATTTTTTTCAAAAATTTGCTTGCCACACCCGGTAATCGAACCGACTAAAATCTGAAAAAATAACATCCTGTATTTTCATGTCATCCATCGATAGGGGTCAATCATAAGGATCAAATCTCTCTAACAAACATGGTTAATTAATTAAAAGAAAGGAAATCCTTGAAATATAAACTTATAAATTAAAGTTAACAAAATAAAGCACTTTAACTCAAAGGTTCATATACTAATAATAAAATTCAATATTTTTAATAAAATTACTTTTTATCGTGCGGATACCGCTGCTGGTCAGCAGGGGTAGTTACATCGGACTAAAACCGCACGCAGTCACAAGGCTCAATTAACAGCTTCTGTGGTGTGGCATGACGCGGCCGCTACGCAGGAGGCACGGGTTCGATCCCCTCTCAGTGCAAATATTTGCATGCATGAATATGGGTATTTGCATTGGTCTGCCCGTGCCTCGGAGAGCACGTTAAGTCGTCTGTCTCGGTTGCCATACGAATATCTATCGCAGTCGTTATGGGTAGTTGAAGTCCTTAAAAGTGCAACAACTGGTCTAACTGCAATGCTTCGATATCACCTTTGGGTTATGGAGGTCAGATGGCAGTCACTTCACGGAAAATATCGAAGCTAAGCCAAACCCAAGTTAGACTAATAAAGTGAACCCCAGTTTCCGACATGAAAGCGTCGGATGAGACTGGGATTAACGCTAGATATGAAGAAGAAGAAAACACCCATACGGCAATTCCTTCGCCATCCCCGTTGTACAAGGTGCACCGCGTGGAGGTTTCCAATCAAGCATCCTAAATTAAAAACTACCCTACCTATATTCCTCGTGCAGTTACCCAATAAAATTACATTCTAAACCGAAAACAAAGTTATCATTTAGTATTTACTCCTTTTAATAAATATTTGGCTTCAAAGATACGTTTATTGTTGATAGGGTTTCTGATGACTCTTTGGGTAAAATGCTGTATCTGCTGGCACTGGTTTTATAAGTTAAGATTTTATGAACTTCCTTTCATTTAATTTACCATGTTTCTAAGACAGATTTGATGCTTATGATTGACACTATCGATTGATGCCATAAAAACACAGGTGTTACTTTTTCGGATTTTAGTCATTTCGATTACCGGGTGTGGCAAGCAAGTTTTCAAAAATCTGTGAATGCAGTTTTGTTTCTTTAAAAAAATAAAGGAATGTTTCCTTTCAGTGAAATTCCCTATCTCCAATATTTAAAGTACTTCCCCTCCAGGTAAGGTTAAAATCTTCCACACTGTATATATGTATACAGGGTAGATAAGGTAAGGTCGAAATCTTCTACCCTGTACCTACCTATATAGTTCATAGATCACCTGAGTAAATGTTAAACTAACTACATAAGTACTTAGATAGTTCATTTCTTATTATTCATATACGTACGTAAGTACCTACATAAGTAATCGTATTAAACGGGTGTTATTTATCCCAATCTCGGTTTTACTGTTATATTCTCTCACCCTACGGCTTGACCATAAATACTTTGTAAACCAAAATGTACGTGTGTATCAAGTGAGAAGCTAGCTTTCTTTTTTGTACACATACCTAGGCACCCTTAACGGGTGCCTACCATTGGTTTTCTCCAGTCCTTGAAAAAAACATGGTCTCAAGAGAGAGACTTAATCGGTCCGGGAATCCCAAAAATAAAATGTGACACAATATCCTACCTATAATGAACATATCAAAATATGAACTGAAAGGATTCCAATGCGAGACAAAAACGAAAATGTGTGATAAAAAGAAAATACGATACCTACTACACCATAGAATTCAGTCTCTGCAAGCCAACAAGTTACGAAGTCGGTGTTTTAAAAATTCAGTGTGTACCCAACCGCTACGCTTGCATTTTTCGAGAGTACTAAAGTCTGCTTCGTTTATATTAAAGACCTCTATCTATTCGTTTTATCCACCTCGAATAATATGCTTTCACTTTAGACTGCTCTTCATCCCGTAAAAGGCGCATATTGCTCGATACGTTACTTGCCTAAAGGGAGGAGCTAAAGCTATGTATCTACAGAAGCTAATGTACTTACATAATTTTTAATTTCTAACATGTACTCAGTGATAAGTACTTAAATTCGACTCAATTTTTTCAAATCCAATTTATTAAAGTCTTATTACGAGTAGTTTACATGATTTATTGATGACCTAGGTCGGACATAAGTTGGCACTATAGGCACTAGGTATATAAAATTCAATAATATAGTTACCTAAAATCTAGCCTTCTGCTAGAATTTTACAAAATACCTACGCAGAATATAAGCTCTCGAATCCGATGCGGCGTGCTTGCTTGTAGGCAAGTTTTAATGAGAATAAAGAAAAGGAAACTAGTGAGTTCAACACTATCTTGACATTATTCACGGTTGTATTATTGTATTATTGTTGTCTATTGATTTGGTTTATCGCCCAGTACCACTTACATGGAAGTATCTACTGCTGGCCCGCAAACCCCGACAGAAAAGTTTGCGCCAGTTGATTTAACCCTGAAAGCCTTGATGAACCCCAATATTATACTATTATCAGTGTTACTACTACATAGTAATACTGTGCTATTATCTATTCTGTGCCAATATACCTACATTAAAAATGTTTCAACTCCCTAATTTTTATAAAATAAAAATTCAGCAAATTGTAACTTTATGTAGGTACCTGTAACGTAGGTATGTATTATAAAAAATTGAAACTTAAAGCCACCTACGATGCAGCGACGCCGTGCTATAAATTATTGTACCGATGCATCGCTTGTATTGCAGTCTCTAAAACTCTAAACCCTACTTGTCCGAGTACAGAGGTAACAAACGAGGTAAGTACCTAAGAATTAAAAAAGTGATGGCCTCCTCACAAGAGATAAGTAGTGGTTTTATAAAGATATCAAACCGGTGGAAGTGGCCAATTGATGCAACGCGTAAAGACGTAGGGTAGAAGGGAGCGCTTGAAAACAGTGATCTCTAGGTATATTAATGCAGGACTTGCAGTTGATATTGAACTCTAATAACAGACCCCACATAGATCTCATCTCGTATAGGCGAGGACTAGGTCAAGAGGCAGAGCGACCTGGTATAAGAAATATATAGGAGAGTGCCTACTCTGCGGCGGTGTGGTCACGTTCTGCGGCTACCGCCAGAATACATGTGCAAAAACTTGATCTGGCCGCCCCCGATGGATCCTGATGGAGGGGCAGGCCTAAGAAGTAATTAGTGTCGTAAAAGATGCGTGCCAATGGTTTCACTACTATGGATGTCCAACCGTGCAAAGTTAAGGGGTAAAAGCCAAAAGTGAACCCTGGGCTCCGAAATGAAAGCCTCGAGTGCAACCGGGAGTAAGATAATTGTAGGCATTTGAGTTTGATGATATTTCTCCCGCGCGGGGAAACAAAGAGATGTTTTAAATGGTAACTCACCAAGTCGTAAGGACAATCATTAGATATTAAATCCATTCACACTCTACAATACCTCTACCGTAAAATGGCCCTACTTTGCGCCTACGGAGATTACTTTGCGCCAAATCGGACAGAAGTTAAAAGCAACATCTAAAAAAACCATAACGTTATTTTTTGTTTTATTTTTTTCTGAACGCATTCCAAATGTCAAAGGTCACTATTGCGATAAGTGACAGTCCGCCATTGCATCTATGGTGTTTGTTTTAACTGTCTAATCAATCGCCTACAATTTTGCAAAAAAATATTGTTGCTTAAATCCTGTGCTATCATTGGAATCATTGACACTAAAGAGGTAAGCTAAGCATGATATTATTAGTAAACTATCTTACTAATCGATATAAAGTTGATATTAGGCCTATAAAAAGCGAATGAATTTTAGATTTTTTTTTTCATGACAGACATGATTTGCTTCAAAAAGGGGTTACTTTGCGCTGGCGCAATGTAACGTAAGCTTGGTTCTAGACGATACTCGGACTATACTACCGAACAGCTTGAACTATGTTTACAAGCTATAAAGTCAGGACAAATGTCTCAGAGACGAGCAAGTGAACACTATAATATTCCCCGTCGAACTTTGGTATATAAGCTTAAAAAGGTTCATATGGGTATGCCAGGGCCGCCACCCACATTCACAAATGAAGAAGAGGTTGCTATCGCTACGCACATAGAGACAATGAGTATATATGGGTTCCCATTGACAGAGTATGATCTGAAAATTACTATTAAAACTTACCTAGACAAATGTGGGCGCACTATAAAAAAGTTCAAAAATAACTTACCTGGAAGGGAGTGGGTAAAACAATTTTTAAAAAGGCATCAGCACCTTACCGTGCGTTTAGCGACAAATATAAAAAGGAGCCGGGCAGCATTAAGCAAAGATATTTTAGAAGAATATATTACAAATTTAAAGCCTGTGCTTGAAAATGTGCCCCCTTCACATATATTCAATTATGACGAGACAAATCTCACAGACGACCCCGGACAACAAAAAGTTATTGTTCGTCGTGGCTGCAAGTACCCTGAAAAAATTTGCAACTCCTCTAAGGCTAGCACATCAATTATGTTTTGTGGGAGCGCAGCCGGGGAATTGATGCCGCCTTATGTGGTGTACAAATCTATAAAATTATGGAATACTTGGACTGAGAATGGCCCAAAGGGTTGCCATTACAGCAATTCACCATCTGGGTGGTTTGATACTCAAATATTCTCGGACTGGCTTGAAACCCTCATGATACCAAAACTGAAAAAAATGGAGGGCAAAAAAGTGTTGATTGGGGATAATTTAGCCTCCCATTTATCCATACATGTTTTGAAAATCTGTCGGGAGAATAACATAGCGTTTGTCTGTTTACCACCAAATAGTAGCCATATAACTCAACCATTAGATGTTGCTTTTTTCCGCCCGCTTAAGATAGAGTGGAGAAAAATTCTCCCAGACTGGAAAGCTTCTGCAGAAGGTTCTAAAAATGCTACAGTACCAAAGCAAACTTTCCCGACACTATTAAAAACATTACTGGAAAATATAGAACCAAATATTGGGGAAAATTTAAAGAGCGGATTTCGAAAATGTGGTATTGCACCCTGCGATGTATCAGAGTTGCTGAAGAGAATACCAGGAGAAGGCGAAAGCGTAAACAATGAAGCCATGTCTTCTTATTTAATTGATATTTTAGAAAAGAAACGGAAGTCAATAACAGATTTGGCACCAAAAGGAAGAAAAAAGAAATTTGAAATACCGGCTGGGAAAAGTATCTGTCACGAATTAAATTTGGACTCGGACGAAGAAACTCCGACAACTTCCAGAATTGTTAATGATCGTGATTCTGATCACTATTCAGTACAGGATGAATCTGATGATAATGGTGGCTTTTTAGAACCAGATAGTGCCGAAGAATCTATAGCTGAACCAGAGAGATTGTCATGTTTCAAGACATTGCAACGTGAAAAAAATGCCTTTGTCGTCGTAAAATATGACAATGGACTATATCCTGGTATGATAATAGATTTTGATGATAAAGGTGCAACAGTGGACGCAATGTGTAGATCCTTGAAATCGTGGAAATGGCCACAAACGAAGGATGTGAATTTTTACGAATGGGACGATATTCTTGGGAGTATCGAGCCTTCCAAGAAAATATCGAAACGTGGATTTTTCAGTGTCAAAGAACTCGATGACTTCTACTAAGCCAGTGGCACAAAGATTTGCGCGTCTGTCTTTGCTCCGCTGATGTTTTACGAACAATTGGTGACTAGTTTTGTATGTGGTGCAAAATAACCCCACAAAAGGGATTACTTTGCGCCAAAAAAAAAAATTGTACCTGATTATGTGCCATTCTTAGTAATTAATGATTAAAATATGTTAAGTAACATGTATTCTTTCATTTACCAAGGTTTTATTTCCCAGATGTCAGTAGTTTTTTTTTTTATTAGCAAATCAAATGACATACATTACAATTTGGCGCAAAGTAGGGCCACTTTACGGTACTCTAAGACACTTTTGGCAAAACCCATTTTAATTTTTACATGACTATTGACATAAAAAACGCCTAATGGCATCGCAACACTATCGTCAATTCTTTTATTTAGGATATAGTATATGAGTATATATCGTAAATGCTTTGACGAGTAATCTACCCAATCTACCAGACCTCGCCCGAAACCTTCCCGAACCAATCTAAATTTTTCCTTTATCCATCTTTGAGGTGACCGTGGAGGCTTCTAATTAAATAAGGACAAAGACTATTTCTAAATAAATATGTATGATTTTGTAGAGTGAAATTTACTTTATCTTTTAAGTGTCCGCCATTGGTGCTTTTACTATACCAATAGTTAAAGTAACCCGATAAAACGCCATGTACATGTAAACTTTGTCTATGGCAAACATTTAGTTGTGTCAAATTTGACTTGACAGTTAGGCAAGCTGTTTCCTGTTGTTGTTTTTTGGAGCATTTTGCGTATTGATATCTTTGAAAGACGGGACTGGTTTTTCTGTTTGATATTATGTGTTTCATGTTTCTTGAATTGTATAAAGTAATATTCTTAAGTTCTATGAGTGTTTAAATAGAAATATATTTTAATTTACTGCAACATATATTTTTTATAACAATGGGTGACGGTGACAGTTATCCAATCTTAATTTCTTGTAAAAAGTTGAAATCTGAATTTAGTCATCTACAAAAAATACAGATAACCTCTGACACAGTAAGTACATCAAGCATATTAAGATATTAATTTACATAAAAGTCCTAAATAACATAAATTTGTTATGTTGTAAGTAACCAAAGTTGTAAATTGTTTGATCTACAATCAATACAAAGTTTCTGTATTTTTTTAGTTTTCAGTGGGTCGTGGGTTGAATAACTCAGTAGTAATACCATTTGTAGCTGTATCTAGAAATAGTTGCACATTTAAAAAAAATGCAGATGACACTTGGACTGTTGAAGACAACAGTAGTTACGGTATTAAAATTAATGGCAAATTGTTGGGTAAGGGACTTACGAAAACACTATCTGATGGAGATAATATAGCGTTTGAACAAGGTGAGGACTTTTTATATAAGTTTAAAAATCCAGAGGACAATGTGTTTGAAGTACCAAGAAAACGTATGAAAATGGAGGAAAAAGGAGAAGACTATAATCATATAATAAATGATATGAAAATAAGATTTGAAGAATCTCAAACACATGAAATAGAACATATTGAACAAAAGTTAAAAAATGTGAAACAAATGCAAACAACTTCAATGATACTTAAGAAACAGTTGCATACAGAAATGAACAGCAAAATAAGACAACTGGAAAATGATTTTACATTGCAAATTGAAAATTTGAAGGGTGAAAAGAATGAAATTGAAAGGCAGAAGGCCATACTTCTAGAGGAAAGAGATGCACAGCTTGCCACTATTAAAAACCAAATGGAGGAGAAAATTGTGGCATTGATGGTAAATATGTGTACTTATCTTATATTGGGTGGCCATCCCATACTTTTGATATATCCAATAAATATATCATACACACTTTTTACTGGATACGGGCAGCTTTAGATTGGTTTTTCTGGAAGTCCATAGGAGAGTTCAACAGTGGACTATGTGCAGCTGATATAATGATGATGATGATGATACACTTTTTACTAGTTCCCTACTTTTCAACTCTGCTCTTGTAGGCCTGTTGGAACAAATTTCTTAAAAAAATAAGCAGAGCTGCTGCACTAGCTTCTCCATTATTCTTATGTTTGATTGTTTGTGTACAGTTGACGAAAGAGATATGGTTGCACCTTTACATACAATTTTATACATGGTGTGATATCTGGGGCTGGTATCCGCAACTCCACAACATGGCGCGATTTTTGCGTGAGGGTAGGCATTCTACTCAATACACCCTAACTAATTGAAGAACGCTAGCAAGCTTTTCATGCAGCTGGTGATCTCGTTACTTAGGCCTGTATTTGTTGGTTGCAGGGCAGTGTAGGAGCATGTGAGCCGCCATTTCTTCCTCTTTCATGCAGGCTCTGCAGAGACGGCTGTTGGTGATTCCTAAAATATAAAGGTGTTTATTGAAGGAGCCATGACCCATGATGGCCACTGTAGCCGTGCGTAGTTGCCATTGTGGCAGTTGTCGAAGAAACCTGGTCAGTCTATTTTCAAGCACAGGTTTATCCATTAGCTGTTGTATTAATCTCTTGTTCGTTTGTATACTATGGTTCATAGGTATTACTATTATTAGTATCATTGCTTCCGGAGGAATTGCAAGGTTATGTTGTTGAAGTGGCCTATTATTTAGTTTAAGATAGCACTCCAGTATTAGCACTGAGTTTATAGTGTGGCTGTTTGAAGCTTGCAGCACGGCCATGCTGTCTGAGAGTATGCATATCGAGTGGCCCTCCACTTTCCTGGCCATTACCGCTGAAGCTGCCAGGGTGATCCCCATCAGTCAGCTTGAAATACTGTGTTATGGGTCAATGGATGCTGGCCCCGGTGCCTGTACCGATTTTGGATCCATCCGTGTTAATACGTAATTCTGTTGGGCAAAAAGCCTCACAGCAGTGGTCCTCATGGAGCTTGTATTTTTTGTCGAAAATGTGTTGTTTTCTCCTATCCTATCATAGGTATCTCCTTTGTAAGATCTGTGAGCAGTGAGGTGTGTCATGTTTCTCTCTCTCAATATATTGAGTGCCCGAAGGCGTATATCCGCAGCTGTTGCTTCTTGGTGGATGAACAAATCAAAGGATGGGAGTCCGAGTATGGCTTCCATTGGCGCGGTGGGAGTAGATTTCATGCAACCAATGGTTGTCATGCAGGTTAGTCTTTGGGTTCATTGTACTTAACCCAAAAACAGCCGAAAACAGCACAACATCACGGATGTTGTGCTGTTTTCGGGTGTCTTTGGGTTTTCGGTCCATGACCACCAGACGATAGCGCCATACGCTACCATGGGGCGGATCACTGTTTCGTAACGCCACAGGATGATTTTCGGTGTTAACCCCGATTGTTTTTTTTTATCATTTTTCTGCACAGCCAGAAGGTTATCCCGGCCTTTTCTAATTTATTGTCTAGGTGGCTATTCCATTTTAACTTTCTGTCAAGAATAACGCTAAGGTGTTTGACCTCTTTTGACAATTTTATACATAAAGATGCAACTGTATCTCCTTTTTCGACTGTACATAAAAATATAATTAATATTCATAGTTGTTTTTACAAGTAGTAGTACTATTTCTTTTTATTTCAGGAACAAGTACAAAAGCATAATGAAACAGAAACTGAACTTTTAAAGGAAAACAGTTCATTAAAAGAGAAACTGGAGAAGGAAAGAAAAGAGTTTCTGGCAGAACTCAGTCGGGAGAACTCGTCAAAAAAAGATATGTTAGAGAAATTAGAGGCCAGAATTAAAGAACAAGAAGAAGTTAGAGCAAAGGAGAGGCAAGAAGCTCTAGAATTACTTCATAGAGAAGTAGAGAAGCTAAAAGATGCTAAGGAAAAGGTTTGCATACATTTAATATGGTCATTCTTACATTAGCATATTGCTTACACCATTTTGTGTCACTTGCTTACACAATGAATATGTCGCTGCCAACTAGCTTTATCAGCCGTTCAAATAACTGCGTAGGCTGTTAACCAAACAGTGCTATCAATAAACCGCCTGAATGATATTCAGCCGTAACGTTTAAACAACATTTAAAAACTTGGCTGGCTAATGCTTAGGCAATTTGTAAGATAGTGCACCACCCTGAATTAAGACAGCAAATTACATACATGCATATACTCAAGCTGAATCCTCGAGCACCCGCTCGAGGATCGGCAGAGGTATATTCGCAGATAATTAGTGATAGGTTCATTGAGAAAGCTGTACAATCCGACTTGGATAGCTTAGGTTAGAAGACTATTCGTGGATATTTTTTTTATAACCATACAGATAAAAGTCGTTTTCATAGCTGTTTAATTAAATAGCAAGGCAAGCAATGCTATATAAAAACTACTACTATAATACGTCATTGTAGGCAAGTAGTTAAACATCATTGATCCAAGCTATTTGCCTAGCCGTTTAATCAAATACCTGAACATCATCCAGGGGTAACAGCTCATAATGACAACTTCCTAAAATGACAACCGGATGCATAACGTCCACTTCTTAAAATGTCGAAACCTTACATTTTAAGAAGTGGATGTTGTGTGTAAAATGACAACTTCTTAAAATGTCTACTTCTCAAAACGATAACTTCTTACAATGTCAAATTCATAAAATGAAAAATTCATATAAGGTCAACTTCTCATTCTGACAACTTTTTATAATATACATATCCCACGAAAAACATTTTCATGTAAAATGTTTCCAAGAGGAGTCTATGTAGCTTACCCTGTGAAAAAGTTAACAGATCTTGTATAAAGCCAAGCTTTAAAGACTGCATGCTCTAAACCTAAGGTGTAGTGTCTGTGTAGAGCTTGTAGGTTTGGCTTGGCTTTATATGAGATCTGATAACTTACATGAAAATGTTTTTGGTGATATATATAATATAATAGGTTGACTCGAATGTTTTAATACCTAAGTTATATGCAGTCTCATGCACTACTTTATCTTTACTCATAATTCTTGGTATATTTTGTCGTACAATTTTTTTGACTTTTCTTCGAGACTTTCAGTTAACGCCGATGCCGCGTCTAGAATATCTGGCGGAGTGAAAATCTCGCCGTCACACGTTCTTCTCCAATCGTATTTTAATCACTTACAGGATTTACTATCGGAAAAAATGTATGGGAATCGCGGGAAATTAAGTTCAAACTACGCATGTGTGCGCCATTTTTTTCACAGTTCCAACTGCGCATGCGTGCGCCTTTTTTTTCATATTAGCCTAAAATTATAGACAGATGAGATAGATGAAAAAAGATAGCGGTACATACAGCGGTATAAGTTTTATTTTTAATTCTATGTAAGTATATGCGTTTATAGAGTGCGTATGTATAGAATCGTCCTTGAATTCGTAATTCGAATTTTTCGATTTGAGTGTTGATAAAGTCATTTTTGTAACTGTTAATAAAACCTTTATCTTTATTTATTTATTTATTTATTACAAACAAAACAAGCTAACAGTGAGAATACACCAAATCGCTTATAATGTTATAACTACTTACTAAATAACAAATAGCTAAAACTTAATCTACTAAGTGCATGCAAATATTACAATTTTCTTAATACAATAATTACCTACCCTATTAATTACATTAAATACACAGGGCCGTCTTAACCGGGGGTTCAAGGGTGCGGCCGCACCCGGGCGCGTAGCCCGAGGGGGCGCAGGCCGAGCTCTATATTATATCAATTTTATTAAGATATCTTCGAAATTGACAAACTAACATCCCCTGGCCCTATCCCCCCCCCCCCCCCCCTCTAGCCCCTTTTTCGTGATCAAAGGTAGCCTATGTTTGTTCCCAAGCTTTAAATTATCTCTGTACCAAATTTCACAATAGAAGACATTCATGGCCCTACTCCCCCCTTTTATCGTGAAAAGCGGGGACCATTTTCGCGATAAACGGTAGCATATGTCCGTTCTCAAACTCCAATTCATCCTTTTACCAAATTTCATCAGGATATCTTCAAATCTGGCAAACTTTCATCCCCTATCCCCCTCTCCCCTTAAACCCCCTTTTTCGCGATTAAAGGTAGTCTATGTTCGTTTCCAAGCTTTAATCTATCTCTGTATTAAATTTCATCAGGATATCTTCAATATGACTAACTTTCATCTCAGCTTATGTCCGTTACCAAGCTCTAATCCACCTCTGTACCAAATTTCATTAGGAAATCTACAAAAATGACAAACTTTCATCCCCTATTTCCCCCCATAAACCCCTTTCTCGCAACAAAAGGTAGCCAATGTCCGTTTTCGAGCTCTAATACACCTCTGTACCAAATTTCATCAAGATCGGTTCAGTGGTTTAGGCGTGAAAGCGTAACATACAGACAGACAGACAGTTACTTTCGCATTTATAATATTAAAAGTATGGATTACAGATCTTAGAGAAAAATAAATGAAACATCAAAAATTTATTGCGTTTTTTTTGTTGACCGGGGGGAGGGGGCGCAGTCTGAGCTTCGCACCCTGGCGCTATATAGCCTTAAGACGGCCCTGTAAATACATTAATTAGGCCATTTAGGTATACAGCTCATGTGGGTGCATCCAGATACGTTAGGACGTTTCTCGCCATTTTATGTATGTTGTCGGAGAACACATCAACATCCGGGTTCGATTGCAATAAGCCATTTACGTATTTAGTATAATTATCTTTTTTGGAAGTAGAAATAGAATTTAGTTTCTTAGTAGGTATTACATTATGTTTTTCTGACATTGTTTTTGTATGTTATCGTTAAGACGTTTTGCGTCCGCTAGTAATTTTAGGAAGTTGTCATTATGAGCTGAAACGCATTCAGGCCGCTAATTAAACGGCGCCCTTTAATAAAGAGCCTAGGCAGTTAATTGAACGGCTGATTAACTTTAGGCTGCGACAAATACATATAAATATAACAAAGGGTAAAAGTAGTTATCTATGGGTTCTGACATGGCAACAGCAAACACTTGCATTGAAATTACATTCCACAGTTTGAAAAATATTCAAAACAAAATAAACTAGCTTATTTCTTCTAAGTTATACTCCGCACGCCGAATGATGATCCCTATGACGTTTCAACTGACAGTTGTATTAGTTATGCGAAACAATTTCGATAAAATACTGTTTTTTCAGGCAAATGTCATGTCATTCAGCCAGGTCATTCAACATAATAAGCAATATTTATTTATTTTGAAAAAAAGACTACGCGCATTGATGGACATAAAACACTAGATAAAAAAGTTACAGCCTTATTATATTTTATTTTACTATACTTTAATTTTTATTCAAATTGCATAATTTAAAGGATTTAAAATTCTTTTTGAATTGAATTTTAAAGAATTCATAATTAGCTGGCAATTATGGATTACATGGAAAAGTATTTAAAAGGAGGCTAGACCTACCGTATTTTTTTAATTCAGTCATGTCATGTCTTGTCACTCTGTTTTGTCTTCTTGTCACACCGCATCACATCGCGTCACACGAGTGCTCTAACGCCTTGTATGCGCCACGTCTTTCTTTGTTAGCTGAGTTTTGTTTCTGTTTTCGCTGTTTTGTGTTATTTGTTGATTTTCTGTTACCTGTTTGTTGATTTTCGGTTTTGCAAAATGCCGAAAAGACAGCGGAAAACTGTTCTCAACAGTGAAGTTCGCGAGTTTGTAGTTCGTTTGCGAGACTATTTTGCTCGTGAACAACAAAATGGCGGACCCTTGTTACCGCTTGACAATGTTCGCGATCGTGTAGCCGATGCTCTAGGAATCGGAAAGGCTACTGTTTCTCGAATAACAAAGGAAAAATTTGGGGAGTCGTCCATGGAGGACAATAAACTATTAACACCAAAGAAGAAAAAGAAAAGGTTATGTCATATAACAGAACCTGATGAATTTGATTTAGATGCTATACGCAATCATATTTATGGTTACTACCTACGAGGTGAACTACCGACCTGCCAGAAGTTATTATCTTCATTAAAAGCTGCAGAACTCTTCAAAGGCGGTGCTACTTCTCTTAGAATTATTTTGAAAAAATGTGGATTCCGCTATAAAAAATGTGACAAGAGAAAAATATTAATGGAGCGTAGGTACTGACATAGCTTTACTACGATGCGATTTTCTTCGCAAAATCAAACAAATTGATAACTGGGAGAAGGTAGTATACCTTGATGAGACATGGCTGAACGCCAATCATACTGTAGGTAAGGCATGGACGGATGACACAGCAAAATCCAGCACAAAAACTCCTGAAGGAAAGGGCCAGCGCTTAATCATTTGCCACGCTGGCACAGCTACAGGTTTTGTGCCGAATTGCCTGTGGGCTTTTAAGTCAGTGAAAACAACGGAGTACCACGAGGAAATGAATTTCGAAAACTTTAAGACATGGTTTATATAAAACTATTAGAAAATTTGAATGAGCCTCACTATATTTTAATGGACAATGCTTGATATCACTCAGTTCAAATTAACAAACCCCCCAGCAGCAATAACAAAAAAGCTGAAATTATAGAGTGGTTACACGGCAATGGTGTGGAAACTGACAGTCAGATGTTAAAAAAAGAGTTGGTTAGACTGTTGAACTTTCACAAACAACAGACGCACCCATCATATTTTTTGGATGAATTGGCCAAATCAAATGGACACACAGTAATTCGGTTACCGCCCTATCACTGCCAATATAATGCAATCGAGTTGATATAGGCGCAGATCAAAGGTATCTATATTATTTATTTATATAATATTATGTATATGCATATATTTCTAAAAATAATTACTAAATGTACAAATATTTTCAGGTCATGCAGCTGGGCATAACACAACTCCGCCATTCACGGCAAATAAAATGATGGTTAATTGGAAGAAGCTTGCGCTCAAGTGACAGCTGACGATTGGCGAAAAGTGGTCGAAAGAACGAAGAAAATTTGCTTACAAGACTGGGATCGAGATGTACAATACGACAATATCATTGACCAACCGTTAATAATAAACTGAATAATAGACTCAGATTTTGAAGATCCGATTGACCCTGTATCAGATTCAGATTGATATAAATAAAATACAAACTCAAAGCATTTGTTTTATATTTCCAACAAATTATCGATATTTTGTTTATCGATGTGTCCATTCTTAGTCGATAACAGCTTGACGACGTAACTTTTGCAGCACGTACCATGTACATTTGCATTGAGTTTTTTTTCTATTATTTCCGAACATTACGTAATAATTTCTTAATATTCATTTTTATAATTTACAATTGTACACAATTATGATTTTTTCGTCTTTTAAATGGACCTCTAAAGGATTTGATGTGATAGGACGTCAGTACAATGTTAAGCGCTAACGAACTGTCATAGGATCATCATTCAGCGTGCGGATTATAATAACAATTAAAAAACGAGATTTATTAGTTAGGTGCACTTTTTATTTATGCACTAGTACTGGGCTTGACGCTCCAAATGTGACTGGTGCATAGGTACTCTGTCTGTATCAAAATGCAAGAGGAGCCATATTAAAGTATAAAATCCATTTTAAATTATTGTTGAAACAATTGTATGCAATCCACGGGTAGATTAGTACTATGGTCTTTTAATTGGATCAAAAGAATTTATTACATTTGTGTCACTAGATTTTTTGTCAACTTTCGGAACCAATTAAAATTATCTACGTAGGTGTACATCAACGTTTCCCAAAGTGGGCGATAACGCCCCCTTGTGGGCGCTGCAGGCCTAAAGAGACCCAGAAAAAAATGGGGGCGTTGTGTAGGCTTCGGGGGGCGATTTGTAATTTCATCTAGCTAGGAGGACTCTTAGACACCGATAGAGCTCTCGACTCTCGGCTACAACTTGTGAACATCAACTAATATTAATTAAGAGATTGCTCAAACTCGGTTCGATATTACTCTCCGCGTAGTTCATGTATCTGTCCTGTTTTATTCAATAAATAGAAGAAAAATCATGTCAATCGGTCGCTCCGTTTTGAAAGTAGACACAAACAAACAAATAAAAAGGCAATAGACACACTTTCGCATTTTAATAGTTATTAGTATTCCTAGATAGGTAATTTTCGTAGATAATAGACCGCGGGCAATTATGTTTTAACAAGTTTTTGTTAAATAACCCGATTTGTGCTTTCCTGTATCAATCGGCTGACTCATAGAATACTTGTTCTTACTTGTTGAGTACAATTGAGCGTCGAATGAGATAAACGAGTTAATACATGTTTGTCTTATTCCTGTCGGTGCGTGCTGCTTATGCAATCCTATATAAACAACGGAATATTTATTTTATTTTCATTTGCGGTTTCGCGCGTAATAGATAAGCAGTACTTAAGTTCAACACTTACGTATTTCTTAATTTAAAACAATGTCGGAAGTAAAAAAGAAGAGACGGCAATACTCTGTGGAATATATTAAATTCGGATTCATTGAAAAATCCCACAAACCCATCGTCGCCTCAGTGCCTTCTATGTCTAAAAACATTTTCAAATGAAGCAATGAAGCCTTCAAGACTGCAAGATCATTCGAATTAATTGCATCCAGATAAGAAAGACAAGAATTTGGCATATTTTGAAGACCTAGAGATGAAGCATAATACTCAGCCAAGTGTAGCAAAACTATTTTCGGCAGCTGCTAAGCAAGATGACGACGGACTTCGAGCTACGTACAATATCTCTTTGTTTTAATTGCTTAAAAAGGCAAACCACACAACATCGGAGAAGAGTTAATTTTGCCAGCAATAAAGGAAGTAATAACTACTGTGCTTCATAGACCAGCCGCAGATATTATCCGAAAAATTCCTTTGAGTAATAATTCTGTGCAAAGACGAATTGATGAAATGGCTGAAAACATTGAAGGATCATTGTGCAATCATCTGAAGACTAGTAAATTCTCAATTGTACTCGATGAGTACTCAGTAGTAGGGATTCACGGGGACTGGACCACCTCCAAACCCCATCTCCCCCCGCGATTTCCCTATTACCCTGCATTTGTGAGGTCGGCCTCAGCTAAAAAAAAAATGTTTGGTGTCTATTTGTATGTTTTCGACCATGCCGAGTCGATTGCGCTAATTAAATTTTGCGTACGACGCACCGTTACAAAGTTACAGAAACACTATCACAGATAAATAACAAAACCATTAGAGGTAGATAACTGGTAATGACTAACGTTCGATGGTTTCCTGGGGTCTTATCTCAGGGATGTCATTCAAATTACACTCATATTTAGTCAGTCAGTCCGATAGTTGTGTATAAAAGAGAGTCCTCTCTCATACTAAAATCAGTTAAAACGTCGTCTTCATCAGTGCGTTAGTACGTTTAAAGTTCACATCGTGTTACATTTCTTAGAGACTAATACTTCCTCACCATGGATACATTAAACTGTGATTTAAATAATTCGGAACTCGCAATACTTGCTGAAGAAGTCTCGTTAGATTTTATATCATCAGAATTCAACCAGGAATTCCATATTTCCCAAACTGGAAAAGGAAAAAATGAAACAGAATCTATGACAACAACAGAAGAAGAACCAGCTACGAAAAGAATACATCTTGAAGTACCATCTACGTCATCAGTGTTTTTTCAAACTGTAAGTACAGAAAGTAATTATGTAATTAAATATTCACTGTGCAATATGTCTGTGAAAAAAATTTTTTTTTGAGTTTCGTTTGAAAAGTAATATACATAAAAATAATTCTTTAAAGAACGATTCCGAGGGTTCGATTTATTAATATTCAATTCCATGTAATTTATTTTTAGTAAACTCCATCCACTATCTCTTCTTTTCTTAAAATTCGAAATCATTGTACTTATTTCAGAAAAATCGAAAAGGAAAAAATGGAACAGAATCTATGACAACAACAGAAGAGGAACCAGCTTCGAAAAGAATACATCTTGAATCACCATGTATATTACTTTTGAAATGGTTTCTCAAAAACTTTTTTTTTACTGATACGTTGCACAGTGAACATTTAATTACATCAATACTTTCTGTACTTACAGTTTGAAAAAACACTGATGACGTAGATGGTACTTCAAGATGTATTCTTTTCGTAGCTGGTTCTTCTTCTGTTGTTGTCATAGATTCTGTTTCATTTTTTTCCTTTTCCAGTTTGGGAAATATGGAATTCCTGGTTGAATTCTGATGATATAAAATCTAACGAGACTTCTTCAGCAAGTATTGCGAGTTCCGAATTATTTAAATCACAGTTTAATGTATCCATGGTGAGGAAGTATTAGTCTCTAAGAAATGTAACACGATGTGAACTTTAAACGTACTAACGCACTGATGAAGACGACGTTTTAACTGATTTTAGTATGAGAGAGGACTCTCTTTTATACACAACTATCGGACTGACTGACTAAATATGATTGTAATTTGAATGACATCCCTGAGATAAGACCCCAGGAAACCATCGAACGTTAGTCATTACCAGTTATCTACCTCTAATGGTTTTGTTATCTATCTGTGATAGTGTTTCTGTAACTTTGTAACGGTGCGTCGTACGCAAAAATTAATTAGCGCAATCGACTCGGCATGGTCGAAAACCTACAAATAGACACCAAACATTTTTTTTTAAGCCGAGGCCGACCTCACAAATGCAGCGTAATAGGGAAATCGCGGGGGGAGGAAATGACAGGGGGGAGATGGGGTTTGGAGGGGGTCCAGTCCCCGTTAATCCCTACTACTGTACTCTTTAACTACTAATGAAGCATTCTTACTGTCTTACATGAGGTTTATTAAACATGAGAAAATATGTGAAGAACTATTGTTTGCTAGAAATTAAGGGACCGATATAAAAAGCGAAACCATATTCAATACATTGGAAAAGTTTTGTGTTGAGAAAGAGATTCCCTTGAAAAATATTATATCAGTTGCTACGGATGGCGCTCCGGCTATGACAGGGTGACATAAAGGCTTCATAGCGGGCTTAAAAAATATAATTCCAGATGTCCTTGCTGTACATTGCGTTATTCATAGACAACATTTGGTTGCTAGAAACATAAGTGAACGACTATTTCAATCACTGCAATATGTCATCAAAGCAGTCAATGAAATCCGTACCAGCTCTTTAAATGATAGATTATTTCATCAGCTTTGTGTTACTAATGACGAAGATTCCAACCGTTTGTTGCTTCATATTGGGGTTCGTTGGCTATCAAGAGGCTTGTCTGACTAGATTTTACAACCTGTTTGACTCCCTGATAGAGTTCTTGGAAACTAAAGATACAGAATTGCGCAACAAGCTCATTACATCAATAAATGATATAGCTTACATAACAGATCTGTATAAATTGTTCAAAGACATGAATCTCCAACTGCAAGGCGATGAACAATTTAACTAAAACAAAAAATATCGTTGCTGCTTTCGCAGCCAAACTGCTTCTACACAAAAAGAATATGGGCAGACGTGAGTTTCACAATTTTCCGAATTTATCAATATCCTGCAGTAACGACGACTTGTTTGCGTACTGCCAACATTTGGAAAACCTCCACATTGACTTCACCGAACGATACCAGGACACTTGGAAATACCAGGCTGGGTGTTAAATCCGTTTTCAAATGTCAACACAGCAATCTCACCTCAGGTGGAAGAAGAACTTATAGAATTGACAACAAACGAGAAAATAAAAATCAAGTTCAAAAATGGCTATCAAGAATTTTGGCTACAAAAACCGATCCCGCAATTGTACCCTGGATTGTGGTCAATCGTTCAACGATTCTTGATAGCATTCCCATCGTCATATTTGTGTGAACATGGATTTAGTGCTGTGGCAACGCTGCTTACTAAAAAGAGAAATCGTTTGCATGCTACCGAACGTGGCGACTTGCGGCTGTTCTTGAGTAAATTGGAACCTGATATTAACAAACTTATTAAACAGCATCAGATACATCCTTCATATTAGTTTTTATATAAGAATCGATTGTGTTTGTTTTATTTTGAATAAAAGATACTCTGTCTGAATACTATAAAGTTGCGTTTCAATAATCATTCTCATTGGCAGGTGTTGGCCGTAAGAGTTAACTTGAGACCTGAGCGTCGTTATGTACTACCTACTGTGCTTAGGTCTCAAGTTAATTCTTGCGAATTATAGTAAAAGTCTATTTTAGAATGAATGTTTAATCTCCGCTAATATAGCTCACAACAATTAATTAATTTAATTTAAAGTTATAGTGGTTTTTAAGTAGGTGAAAAAATGGGGGGGCTAAAAATTAATTTAGTCTCAAAGTGGGCAGTAGACAAAATAAGTTTGGGAACCTCCGTTTTAAGTGGATATTTGCTTGTCCCGGGCTTCAGGGTATGAGTTTAGGATATAACTAGGAGGGGAGTATAGAAATAACAATAGTTAAAGATGTGATACAATCATATCATCTAATTAAGTAAGTACATATATAATTAAAATTCACATATGTATATTTAATTTATTGTTACCTGTATTTTTATTAGCAAATAAAAGAAATAGAAGAGCAAAAGAAACAAAGAGAAGCGGAACTGAAAAATGAATTGAACTCGATTAGAGATAATCTACAAGAAAAAGTATTACAAACAGAACAAGAGAAATTAAAAACTGAACAGTTGCTTAATGAACAATTGGAACAAATGAAGAAAATGAGTAATGAAGAGAAAATTAGAATAGACAAACTGGTAATATTTATTTCTATAGTAGCCTAAAAAGTAAATAGTAAATAGTAGTCTAAAATAGTAGCCTGCCGTTTTGCCAAAATTTCACTACCCAAACAAATTTTGGCTACCTTTTATTATAAGTACCAGTGCAATGAAGGAAGAATTTTAGTACGCTTTTTTCATTTCGTCAAATTTTTATTTGGCAGAATATTACTAAGGATATATCATTACGGCATTTGACCTTTAATCAAATGATTCATTATATATATTCAGCAAACAATGTTTAGACAATAAACCTTGGGTCAAATGATTTACTATGAAAAAAGTAAGAATTTTTGGGAATTATAGAATTAAATAATGCAATTTGATTTTAATATACCTAATCATTCATTTAAGACACCAATTTACTTACCAATTTTGATAGCGTAACTCAGAAACGGTTCCAATTTGAATACTGCGGCGTATATTTATTTATAACCATCCAACACCAACATTAATTTCGAGTGTGTATTTAAATTGAAAATTGAAGATATGAAATATTTGCCTTACATTATTTTGCGTGAAAAGTGTTATTCCAACTCAAACATTCGACTAAATAATAATTGGCAAAAGTACTAGTTAGTAAACTAGTAAGTTATGATTAAACGTTTACTACCTAAACATAACGTTTGCGTTAAAATTATTTGTGAAGAGATTTTTTGCTACATCATTACATAGTATAAAACAAAGTCACTTTCTCTGTCCCTATATCCCTTTGTATGCTTAAATCTTTAAAACTACGCAACGGATTTTGATGCGGTTTTTTTCAATAGTTAGAGTGATTTAAGAGGAAGGTTTATATGTATAATACATGTTTAATATAGTAGAGGGTGCAGCGGGAACGGGATCTGACGCTACGCGGGCGGAAAAATATTGGCGTACGAAGTTCGCCGAGTCAGCGAGTGAATAATAATTTGGCAAATGAAATTATGCAGAATTTTTTTTGGGAAGTGATAATTTGGCAATTAATTTCTTTTCGGTCGAACATAGGTAACCCCTATAAAATGCTTATATTTCGTGTCGTTTCGTGCTCAACACTATTCAATATAGAATAGAGCCTACTGAAAATAATTGATAGAAAAATATTGAATAGTTACTACTTAGGGCTTTTGCACACGGCGTTTTTTCTATGCGCTGATGATGCGCGTACAACACTATCAAAACGTTTAGCAAACAAAAGACTGAACTTACGTTGTTACCTTTGCACAAGATTCTTGCATTTGGTTACGCGTTGAAAACGTGCATAGGACGCGCTACACATAAACGCTTGGCCTCTGCGCCTAAAAAATCGATGTGTACAAAGGCTCTTAATAGTTTTAAATTACATACATTTTTTAAGAAATATTGAGGTATAATGTAAATGTAATTAACGTTCTTTATTTTATATAAAAATATTTTACAGATGAAAGAAAGAGAAGAAATACAAAATAAATTAACGGAAGCCCAAACGAATGCAGCAAAGTCGCTCGAAGAATTAGCGGTAATACATTTGTTGATTACCTTATAGCTCCTATACCTGGGGCATATATCTAGGACCTAAAATGTGATTTAGCTACACGCGCAGTACGCGTTTCTTGGGTGTCCTTTGAGGATAGCATGGGGTGCTATGGTGGTCCTCAAGTTCAAATTAACTAAGCATAGATTATTACAATATCATCCGCGCGCTAAGGCCTTGTTTGTCTCGCGGCTTATATCCAAGATATGTGTCCCGAGGTATACCATGTCATTGAAGATTGAATACAAAAAAGTGCAATAACATTTTATTTTTTATGTAGACACGTGTTACTGAAAGAGAAACCGAGTTAGCAGCATTAGCTGCCGAAAGAATTCAGAAACAAGCAGAACAATCAAGTGAAGTCATAAGTACATTACAAGGACAACTAGAAGCAGTGAGTATCTTTGAAATAAATTAGAATTCGATTTCAAGGTGTGCATTTATAGCCATTGATTTATTCATTCCTTTCTTCATATTTGGTGCAGTGTTGCTTATATAGTCCTCCATTGCACGGAGAGGGAGTTGAACCCGACACCACCAACGTAGCAGTCGAGCGTTCTAACAAATCGCAAAGACAACTCAAAAAAAACTTAGAATTCAGGTCACATTTCCATTCGATGTTTTGTTTACCATAAGAAATAAGTAGGTTCATAAATAATAAAAAAGTTATTAATTTATAATATGATTTTTACGGTCTTAAAATATTTACAGGTTAAAAACCAGCTACAAATGGTAGAATCAGAAAAAAATAGCATTTTAGAAAATATTTGTGACAATAGTACTGGTGAAGGCACATCCAAACAAACCGTGTTAACTGAAGTAGGCGAAATCATGGAGAGCGAACTGCAGTGCAGTATCTGTGCCGAGCTCTTTGTCTCTGCAACAACACTTAACTGCTCACATACCTTTTGCAAATATTGTATCACAATGTGGAAAAAGAAGAAAAAAGATTGTCCAATATGCAGGTAAAAAATTACATTTCACCCTCTGTGACCACCATCATCTTAGCGGCGATGCTCTTACCTCGACACCCATGGTCTGCTAGCCAATTTTTTTCGCAATAGTTAATATGCTTTAATCAGTTTTTCAAACGACCGCCATGTTGGCCTCCGTGGCGTGGCGGTAGTGAGCGCGGCCGCTACGCAGGAGGCGCGGGTTCGATCCCCCCTCAGTGCAAATATTTGTATGCATGAATATGGGTATTTGCATTGGTCTGGCTGTTTCTATGTATAATATGTATGTATTTACAAAAAAAAAAGTATCTAAGTATGTTTATCCGCATTCTAGATTCCATAACACAAGCTAGTTAGGCTATGCTTACCGTGGATCTAGATAGCGTTGTGTGAAATGTTGTGGAATATTTATTTATTTATTTATTTATATGACACCAAACAACTACAAAATGTTGTATGTAGAATATACTAATCGGGCTGTAATTTAATAATGTTTTGTGTTTTACTTCAATTTAATAATGCAACAGGACAATTATTCACAACAACTAGACACTAGACGACACGAGCTGATTTTTTTTTATCATGGTAAATGACGTCAGAGTGAGCTCCGAGTCGGCACGCTTTTGGTCTGAACTTCCTACCGATAGCGTTACGTTTTAACTCATTTGAATTTCCCTTTCAACTTACGCACTTTTCAATAATTATTTTCTTAATGAAATCGTAATTAAATTTAAAAATATTAATATGTACGTAAATCTAGAAGATAAGACTACATATAAAAATTTGAATCATATATTCAAATTCCGCATAATTTTTATTTCGCATCCGCATATATTTCTTATTAAGGAGATGACTCTGACCCCCCAACACCGCAATAAAAACCTGTACCAGTGCATTACCTGTGAATCAACAGGTGTAATAACTAGCAGATGAGGTTGTATAAGAACCTTTACACCACGAGCAGCTATAATCTAAATAATCTAGAATATCTATTTTTTGCTTTAAGCAAGACAATCTTTTTTTAACTTGTCTCATTTCAATGATGCTATCTGATACGAAAAGCGCGTTTAGTAGGTTCGTCTGACATCACTTCCAAAAAATAAGTTACGTTCACTTACAAGACAGTACACAAGTAAAATTTTAATTAAAAAAATTAAACCGACTTCAAACCCTAAGAAAGACATAACGTAGTGAAATTTTCTGAGAATTACAGATTTAATTCAAAATATAAAGGTATGGTTTCTATTGCTAACGATTTTACTATTACACAACACAATAAATCATCAGACTTACTTTTTTTACTTTTCAGAGCTCCTATAACATCGGAATGTAAAAGTTTAGTACTAGACACATTCATTGATAAAATGGTACAAAACCTAAATGAAGAGATGAAAGAAAAACGGAAAGAAATACTTAAAGGCCGAGAAGGTATTTATTTTTTCACATATTTATGTTAATTATGTCAACAATGCAGCTTCATAATACAAGGGCAAGTTTTCTCGCGACTACTAATCATCGCAATGGTGACTAGTCTTTGAATTGATTGGTAATGAAAGACAAAGCAGTTGCTTTATTTTTATTTTTTTATAAGAATATTGGCAACCGTAATTATCGAAATTACTAATATTCCTCTCTAACCCCTCCAACTAAGCTAAATTGCTTGTGCTAGGAGTGGGTTCACGTCAGTAGTGTAATGGCCAGGATTCGAACCCGGGACCTCTCGATCGTAAGGCCGACTCCTTAACCACCAAGCTACCGACGCTTATTAGGCCGTCTGCTGCGTTGAACGCGCACGTTCTTCGCCCTTGCGACGTCCTGTGTCGTGCAAATACGTAGAGCAGCTCAAACGACTTACCGGTCACGAAATTTGTTCGTAACGCGTTGCCCGCCACGGATGCACACGACTGGTGCACGCTCAACGCAGCAAAAGGCCTTAGCTATGAAACAAATTCTTATCTGACTTCTTGCAAATAACCGGTATTAACTATTTCTGTGTTTATATGCACCATATTTGATTTAAATCACAAAAAGATTCTAGGTATAATGCTTTAGTAAGGCTCAACCGCAAAGCAGCATGTCTAATGCTTTTTATCCTACCTTAAAAAATATAATACATTATATTGCTTATTATTTTGTTTAATCCCTGTAGTAATATGGTGAGGATATGTTGATGGTAGAGCGTGTGCGTGGTTACATAAAGAGTTGACTATAAATCTGACGGCTCAGCTAAAAGATGGCACATCCAATGAAGGATACTAAATACGTGTTAAACATCAACATGTTCTGAACTAACATTGTGAACATCAAGGTATCACAACACAGTGTTAGTTGGTGATGCCTTGCTGTTCATAAATTAACTCTAAACAGTAACATTTCAATAAGCAACGTATGGAAGATATTTGCTCGAAAAGGTGGTTTTACAACGGCAAAGCATGTGTGGGGATGGGCGTGAATTGATATCATACATTTACACCAAAAATTGTGTAAAAGTCGAATTTTATTAAGAAATCGTTGTTTCGGGATGATCAGAGCACGGCGTGTGCCAGCGCGGGCAGCACTTGACAGAAAGAGACCGTACGGATCCTTGATGATCTATGTGAGTTTGTATATCTGTTTTACAAAAGTAAATGCAAATTCTATTCTCAGAGAAATAAATTTCAGTATTGTAAGTACTAACAAACATTTCAATTCTCGCTTCGCTCATCCACACGCATCTAGACCTTTTACATCAAAGAGGGTCAGATTGGTCAAGACGTGGATAATTTCAATCCTCGCACAGCACATTCACGCCCCGCCTCGCCGTTATAGAATGCTGGATATCACTGGTGTAAATCCGTTGAACTAAATGTGCACTTTTACATACCAGTAAATTTATGGAAAAAATAAATAAAACCGATTAACGTTAACGTTCGCATTATGCCCCAATGCGTTACCTATTCTATTTCAAATAACATTCCACTTTGTTTATAAGTTTCAACCTGTTCAACCTGTTTTCACGAATGTTATACATTAAAATAAAACCGTTTTTAACGGATTTACACTAATCCCAATATTTCAGTTGAATACATGTGATAGAATCCGTTAATATTAGTTATTCAGTACTATAAATATATACTAATATTGCAACGCTTTTATTGCTTCACTAATACATTATGATGAGTAATGTATCTAAGTGTAAACGATTATATGTGATTCTATAATTTGCAAGGAATACACTCAACCCTAACACTAAACACTTCAATAGTGTCGTAGTCGAGAGTACTCTTCAATATTTATTGCTATTATCGAATCGCAAATAATCGTTCATACAGGCACATCCACGCAAGCGGAGCAGCGGGCAACAATTAATATATCAAATCATATGAAATTTAACTTAACAGCATAGCTGAAAATCTTCCTTTTGTGTAATATATATTTTCAGTTACTGTTCGTTCGTCAGCTTTTAATATAATTATTATTATTTTTAAAATATATTGGAATGAAAAAATACTATTATTACTGGATAGAATAGGGGGTGGTTAGGGGGGGGGGCTCCCCCCTCCAGTCTATCCAGTAATAAAGATAAAGATAAAGATAAAGATAATTTATTTGCGGAAACATGTGTAGGTACAGGTGGCATTTTATGATATAATACGTTACAAGTGTCAACATGTTCTGTCAATGTAGACGTACAAATTTTATTAAGCTCATAAGCTATTGTAGCAGATCGAGATACAGGTACATTGTTCCCTTCGTATGTAAGTAGTTTACATTGTTAACAAAACACAGTTACAAATTAGTACAAATTATCTGTTATCAGTCAAATTAAATAGTTTCAATATATAGGGAAGTTACCACTAGTCAGAAGTAATTGAATGTCAAATGGTAAGTATAATGGTTGTCATAATTGTTTTTTTATTATTATTATGATTATTAAGATTATTCTATGTATATTACTTGCTTGCTCAATTATATTATGCTATATATTTACTTTCATACATTTTAAATGGACTTATGTTGCCTTAACAATAATACACGTCACTAGGAAGTATCCCCTAAAATATATTTTCCATCACCCAATTATATTCAGTATACAAGGACTGTAAATCTTTACTAATCAAATCAAAACTGGGTCTGTTGTCAATAATCCAAATCATTGAATGTTCACATAGGAGATTGAATCAGAGGGTTCGATTCAATGCAACCGAATTCGTTACTAAGTTTATGAAATAATAATAATAGCTTTATGAAGCTGTGTTGTTTACAGAACTCGAGTCGCAGCTGGCCCTGAAGACTGACACACGAACTGGCCGGTATGCTTACTTACTAAACAAAGATTAATACGCATGTACTATGAAGCTGGAATCAAGTAAATTTTCATAAAAAATAGATCTGGATACAAAATCAAAGGGGATTCTTTTCAACTTTAACACTTATTTTACCCTCGAACCTAACATTCCAACTTTATATTACACATAAGAATTGTACAAAAATAGCGTGTACAACTGCTGTGCACGAGGTCCTGGATTCGACTCCCGGCTTGAGCAAATAAAAGGATCTGTTGGGTATTTCCCAGAATAACTCACTCGGACAAGAAATGTTTGAGTATTAAACCCCCTAAAAGAGTTTAATGTCTTATATCTCAATATCACTTCAAAACAACCAAAGCAACGTTCATCAAAATCTTAATGAAACACATCTGTCCATAGAATTTTGTGTATACCTATGTACTATTTTTACAGTCGAAGAAATAGCTCTTCAGACTCCGAGGGCCCTGAATACTCCTTCGACGAGGAGGAGGGGGAGGAGGAACAGGAATACGACGACGACGACTACGAGTAAGTTATAAACTTTAAGCACATAGGTACAGTCAGCGTCGACAGCCTCCGTGGCGTAGCGGTAGTGAACGCGGCCGCTACGCAGGAGGCGCGGGTTCGATCCCCGCTCAGTGCAAATATTTGTATGCATGAATATGTATATTTGCATTGGTCTGGGTGTTTCTATTTATAATATGTATGTATTTACAAAAAAAAATCGTATTTAAGTATGTTTATCCGCATTCTAGATTCCATAACACAAGCTAGTTAAGCTATGCTTACCATGGGTCTAGATAGCGTTGTGTGAAATGTTGTGGAATATTTGGAATATTGGAATATATAATATACCTACTAGAATGTTACGTACGCATAATCTTGACTACAAAGTCTCAAAATGATCTTAAAACCAAGGAATTAAGAGCAAATTAAACTGTTTTTTTTTAAATTGTATTACTGTCCGAACTAAAGGTGTGTACCAAATATCAGAACAATCCGTCAACAGAAAGGGGGTACGGTATGGTTTCACGAGCTGGTATCCACAACTCCACGGCAAGGCGCGGTTTTTACGTGATGGTGGGCATTTTACTCGATCCACCCCTGAAATCCCCACTGATACCCACCCCTCAGGAGCCGGAGGGGGAAGTTATGTCGGACTCGAACCGACTAAACCGCACGCCGTCTCTGGGTCGTAGTGCTAGGCCGAAGGTGAGGTTGTCATGCGACATATCCCTCGCATCCCGGCTGACCCAGGGCCATCCCTCTCGGTCTGGCCACTCGATCCACCTCAACTCATTTAAGAACGCCAGCAAACTACTGACGCTGCTGGCGATCACCCGGTGCGTACCTGTGTTTCTGAAGTACTTAGCCCTGTATGTGGCGCTTGCAGGGCAGTGTAGGAGCACTTGTGCCGCTGTTACTTCCTCTCTCATGCAGGCTCCGCGGAGAGGGCTGTCGATGATGCCTAAAATTAAAAGATGTTTATTGAAGGAGCCGTGCTCTGTGATGGTAGCTGTAGCCGTGTGTAGTTGCCGTTCGGGCAGTTATCGAAGACGCCAGCCCCTCTAGACAAGTGGCAATTCGCTAGCAGGCGTTTGGTGGAATAGAATGACGAATGTATAGGATTTGACGTAAATGACAGTAGTTAACGCATGTCGCCGGCTAGCGAATTGCCACTTGTCTAGAGGGGCTGGTCATTCTATTTTCAAGCACAGGGAGTGCTTTTTCAAACACAAAAAGTGCTTCCCTGGCCTGTCTGCATACTTACATGTTTATCCAGTAGCTGTTGTGTTGATCTCTCGTTCGTTTGTTCACCATGGTTCGTAGGTATGCTAAGGGGATCGGTATTATAGAACAAGAATGGGGGAAAATCAAAGAATTAAGATCATTTTGAGCGTCCATCGAAATCGACCTGATGCTGACTGTACCACCTACCTGTCAGTGACGAAGGATTGCCGCCCCTTGGCCTCAAATTCATTTACTATACACCTTAAAATAATCGGTTCCGGCCGGTGCAGAAAGTACACCAAATTTTACTTAGTGTTCTTCGTCGAGACGATGATAATTTTCTATCCAGTTAGAAATGTCCAGTCCAAAATTCGGCGACACTGACCGCCTCCGCAGTCGCATTGTTCAGGTCCTCCATTGTGCAGGTCTAATACCTGCACAATTGGGGGCCGCGGACCTGCACAGTACGGTCACTATAGAAGCTGGAACATTTTTTGTAGAGGTGAGCCACAGTCACAGCACCCACCCTCTACATCCAGGTAGCCCCATTTCACCCGTTTTGCTCTGCAACAACCAAACCTGGTCTATTAAGGGATGTCCAGGTCATCCATTGCAGATCATGACCGAGGAGTAAGATTTCGGGGGGTTGCATGGATATGGTTTAAATGGAGTTCTTCATGAGCCATGTCCGGCATCAGTGAATCTACTACATATTATAAAATTATAAATTCGGTAGTATATGTTCATCTACTTATTTATTTTCATGCGTGATTTCAGTGAATATCCCGGATACTTTGATGGGCACTATGGCTACTCCGATGATCCCTTCAGTAGATCTGACGACGATGCCATCTCAATCGATTCGGATGGAACCCCTCAATCTGGCGACACCAATGACGCATCCACTACACGTATGTCTTTTAACAATAATATCCGATTATTAGCCTTCCAGAAAGACAGTATTTAATTGAAGAAGTTGTCTGTGATTTTTAGCATTTTTAGCGTAAATATGGTTCAAATCTTACCTGAATATCTCACTTTCGACTATGGTCATGTATCTTAAACCTCACCACTGACAACTGCGTGCCTCTATGTTTACCATAGATCATAGCGTTTTGTGATTTTTACCGCGTAAGGTGTAAAAATTTTCAAGTCAAGAAAAAAGTTCTTAAAAAGTTAATTACATAGTAATTATGTTGTTTTTACCGTTTGTATGTGTACAGTGCTACATAAATAATTGCAAGGTATATTATTTTAGTGAAGTTTCTTTGCTGAGAACTTCGGTAAGTAGATATTGTACCATACTAATGAATACCGCAGAGGGAAGCGAGAGTGCTCCAGATCGTTGCTCCGGATCGTTGCTCCGTTGCTCATTAGTTACTGATATACATAAAGCTTAAATCGTTGCTTGGCTGACCCCTCAACATTCAAAAAGATTGTAACTCCCCATACCACTAGGCTACCGCGGTTAGTCTATAGAAATATCAACCAAGTAATACCTATTTTTATGCCAAGTTGTAAGGGCCATTTCTTTCTCTATAGACTTTGATGTATAGTCTGAGCATACAGGGTAACCCTGAAACTATGGGTTATATATTGCATTTTCACTGACATTCTTTCATGTTATAGGGCCAGGATGGTGCTTGGTATCCCAGATATCTTGGTTTAAACATAAATATTTACATACATACAATTACACAATACAACATACAATTCGATTAATTTAACAATTAGGATCTGCAGTTCTTTATAGTGGAATCTGCAGTCTCAGCATATTGTGCTACAAATGTAGACAACTGTTCTAAGGACTTATTCATTCAACAAGTCCTAAAAGCTACTGCTTTAGTCAAACCTTAGGCCATTAACTCCCCTAGATGGCATATGTTAATACATTCATGCATGTGGATCTCCAAAGGGGAGGCAGAGGTGTATTATTTGACACCCATACTATGTACATTTTTCAGTTCCATTTAACATGGAGCTAGTCTGTTGCGCTCAAATGGAGAATCATTGGCTGATTTCTACTATTGCTTGGTAAACAGCCGTATCCCTTAGTAACCCATACCATGGGAAATGATAGGATACCCAAATCACACTTTAATTTCCAGTTTCAGTACAATATAACAGCTCTCTTTTAAGAATTCTAGAAGAGTTGCAATTATTATGCTTCTAGCTGCAAGCAGGTTAGCGCGTAAGTTCATTTACTAGATACATCTTGCAGTATCTTCACAGAAGAAGAGAAAAATATGTAAAGAACAGAATTTGTAATACATTCTAAAACTGATTGTAGATAGCATAGGCAGGTCAGGTGCTAATGTCAGAACACCAAAACGCCTGTTTGTGCTTCAATATAGTCAACTCTGCAGTTTCAAAAACTAATGTAACTAGTCGTTTTATCTCAATTAGAGGTGCTGTAAGAGCAACTACCGGGACACAATTTAGTGTCTATTCCTAGATGCAGTACACATGGATGCGGCTTCAGGAAGGTTTCGATCCGCAGTGACCTTCAGAGGTTGGTTTGTAAACATGCCTATAGCATAGATTTTAAATTGAGAAAATCAAGTCTCGTTTAGGTAATTAAGTTTAATGTTATAAATATGATATAGCATGCTGCATCTTCGTGGCTTTTTTGTCTAAACATTTCATTATGGTTATAATTATAATAAGGCATCCTTTTTCATTCATACCCTTAATAATACCGTTTTAAGTATTATCACATAGCGTTACAGTTACCATCACCAGCAGAAACCAAACAGGTCTTCAATTAAATACTGTCTTTCTGGAAGGCAAATAATAGAGCTGTTTTACATAAAATAAAACAGTTATTATATGCCGAAAGAAAGACAGTATTCGAGCAAGGTCCTTGCTGGCGAGAAGACCCTATGATCTATGGTAAACATAGAGGCACGCAGTTGTCAGTGGTGAGGTTTAAGATACATGACCATAGTCGAAAGTGAGATATTCAGGTAAGATTTGAACCATATTTACGCTAAAAATGCTAAAAATCACAGACAGCTTCTTCAATTAAATACTGTCTTTCTTTCGGCATATAATAACTGTTTTATTTTATGTAAAACAGCTCTATTAGCTTCTTATTTGTGTGAAAATAATTCAATCTATCGATTCATCCATTCTTATCTTCCATTATTCCATTATTCTTCTTTTTCATATTTCCATTATTATTTTTTCGAAAAATTATTGAAAAATCATTCATTTGTTCCGATAGTTCGTAAGTTACTGGAAGACACACTCCACTGTTGCCGCAAAGACAGATATAGAAAGAGAAATTTGAATTGGTTAGGGCGAGGGTCTGATAGCTTAGTGGTCAAAGCATTGCCCCTGTAAGGCAGAGATCGCGGGTTCGATTCCCGCCTAGACCAATACAAATTTTTCAAATTTAATTTGATTCTAGAAAAATAATTATTTTACATGATTATGATACAACATTTTTTTTAATCTTCAGAACATCGCTCAGTACCTTCAAGAATCGTGGAGGGCATACCCGGATCATATTATGGTGGTTACGGACGCTGCTTCAATTGCGGAGCACGCGGGCACTGGGCGCCCGGCTGCCCCCTAAGATAAGACATTTCTGGAGTGGCACACCATCAGTACATACAAACCCCAACAAGTGAACTTGAGACATACTAGGAAGTATACTAATATTTTGAACAATTACCTCCGTGTATGTAAGTGCCATTATACAGTAAGCAAGGTGAAGTCACATAGGGCGTGTATAGACAGTATATTTATCGCGATCCTGTCTATATTATTGATGGTATTCATAATACTAACACAATATTAGTGTGCAAACGCAATTCGTTCCTATATTATAGCATCACGATACTGGATTGCAATATTTTTGGCCGGTCTACGCGCCCAATACAAAGACTTTAAATTTAAATAAGGGATTGATATTAATATTGTTTAAAAGTTTAGGATTTCAATATGTGATGTACATAAAAATGTTATTGATAGTTGTATTAAATATGTTACTATATCTACCACGTAATTCAAATAAAAGAAAATAAATTTGTGTTCTTCGTATAAAACGTTAAGCAGCATTCAAAGAAATACTAAGCGGATTAAATGTTAATTCATGTAGTTCCTCTAAACCATATACTGACACAGGTAGAAGTTACGATCACGACACTTAGCTACTCCTCATTTTCCTGGCTGGTTTGGCTTATACGTAGGGCCATCTAACTTCTGAAGGAGAAAAGCCAACGCCAGATGCGCTCGGTAATTTGATTTAAAAATATATTTTCGAACTCAAAACTGGATCGATGACCTTTGTGGTGAAGCGGCAGAGCGTTGGACTGCTAATTCAGAAGTCGGGTTCAAATCCCGCTTAGTGCACAAGCGTATGCATGACCATGTATATTTTTTCGGATTAATATGTTCTATGTACAATAATATGTATGTATTATATAGTTACTATTATATTTTTCTTCTGTCATGTGTTTCTAAGTGCTGACATATCGGGTAAGCTTTGCTTATTTTGAGTCTAGATAGCGGTATGTATATTATCCTGGCCACCGATTCTGCTAAATTTATGACATAATAAAACCACTGTCATACCGCTGTCAATGCATAAAATGTCATTAAATTTTTGACCTTATTTCTAAAGTTTTAAAGTACAAAATGAAAAAAGAAAGAGTTTATAACATTCTTCATTCACTCTACTAGATTGTCATTTAATTGTAGACTTTAACTGTTTAATAGTAAAGGCTAAAGTTTAATGGCATTGGTTACAGTGTCTGTGGTACTGCAGTGGCTTTGCTATGAAAAAATAATAACAGAATCAGGGCCCAGGTACCTATACTGTTTACAATAAAATTAGCAAATTTCGTTTTATGAGTTACATTATCGGAACTTCATGTTGGCTTAACTTAGTACCTGTTTGCGTAAAATAAATATAACTGTAATTATACTTTTGGCATAAAGTAACATAGGCTGTCGTGTCGTGATTATGACTGCCCGCATTTAACACTTTTAACGGTACTTAGGTACATATTTTTACAAACGAGTGGGAAGCCGTTACTGTCTGAAAATTATAAAAATATTACTGTCTAAAGAGATCTTTTTACGTCGAGTATGTCATTCATTACTAGAGATGCTACAAATATTTGGTATTTGTCTGAACACCGATATCATGAAAAGAAAGAAACATGATAGGTATTTAAGCCTTTACTAGGGTGGTATACTTCGTAGGTATGGAAAACTTAACTATAGACAAATTTTCCTTTTTTTATCTCCATCTTGCGAGATCTCATTGTTAAACCACATTTATATTTGTCTGACGTATCGTGCCGTGAAGAATGAGAAAGGTATCGATTTCATACTTTCTATTTTGTGGTTGCGTTCCACATTTCTCTAATGCAGTGTGTTTAGACGGCTTGTGCAGACGCGATCCAAAAAAGGGTTCACTGTGGACATGACCCCTCCCAATCGAGCTTATCAACAGACAAACATAAATGCGGCTTTAGGTAAGAGTCGTGTTATTTATGCTCACTGCAGATATTTTAATACAAATCATATATTTTTCGATACACCTCTGCCTACCCCCTTCGGAGATATACAGGCAGGGGTATTGTATGTATATTTATTGCCATTTTTAATTATATAGTATCCTGTTACGATTTGGCAATGAATCAGTACTCTCTTCATTATGACAATATAATAAAAAAGGCGAAATATGGTCAATATTCAACAGTCGGCCAAATTATCTATTTGTAGGACCTCTAGTCATAAAATGATGTGGGTATGTTTCTTCAGTGTAAGGTAAGATCTTCAACAGAAATTTGTACACAGCTAGGTATGATTGATATAATATTTTTCATTGATATCTTTGTATTTTATGATTGATGTGAAATCGAGTGGAAAATAAATCACTATTACATACGATATTGTTAATTTGATGCCTTTTCAAGATACATTTAATTTAGTGGCTTTTATTTTTATTATAAACTAGCTGTTGCTTGCGGCTCCACCCGCGTTGATGTCGGTTATCGCTTAGTATTGAGTTAAGGCTATTTTTTCTAAAATAAAAGTAGCCTAAGTTACTTCTTATTACATCAGCTACCTGCCAATAAAAGTCCCGTTAAAATCGGTTCAGCCATTTCAGAGATTTCAGACCAACAGACAGACAAAAATTGTATAAAAAAATATTTTGGTGTTTGTACCGTATTATATACATATGCATATATTAAAAAACGGTTATTTCAATATTATAAACAGACACTCCAATTGTTTTTTTAAATTGGAACGAATAATAATGATAACGAACATGGTCATGAAGACAGGACAGCCTCTGGTGTGGCGATAGTGAACGCGGTCGCTATGCAGGAGGCGCGGGTTCGTTGCCCGCTCAGTGCAAATATTTCCTTGTATGCATGTGGGTATTGGGCATTAGCATTAGTCTGGTCGTGCTCCGGAGAGCACGTTAAGCCGGTCCCGGTTGTCATACAAATATCTACGGCAGTCGATACGGGTAATTGGAGCCCTACAAGTACAACAACTGGTCTAAATGCATCGACATCGCCAAAGTAAAGGTCAGACAACAGTCACTTCACGAAAAATATCGAAGTTCAGCCAAATCCGCAGATAGACTAGAAAGCGGATCCCAGACTCCTAGCGGAAAGTTTCGGATGCGAGTAGGATTAACGGTAGGCTGAAGAGAAGTCACGAAGATTATATCGGTAGGTAGGTACGTACTGTGTTGAAATAACTAAAATTCAGATTCTCATATCTTATAATACCTACGTAGCAGACATGGATTCGTCCAAACGTTATATTAAAAGAGAAACCAACTTCAATACTATTTATAAGTAAATAATTGTCTGTTAAGGCCGCGTGGTTCCCGGCAGAATAGAATTTGGACCACCCCTTCTTTTCCCATGTGGTGTCGTACAAGGCGACTAAGGGATAGAGCTGATTAACTTTAACATCAGACAGATATGTACAGCACAGACTCAGCCTCAGATGCATGGCTCGAGTCAACAATAGTGCCCGGAATACGGCAATAGGCTCACCCGCTATTACGTGGGACCGAATAGGTACATATTTCCTAACCTGTCGGGGATAAAGGCATGATTATATGTATGTATGTAAGGCTGATTACCGGTGCATGTTAATTTGTGGTTGTTGTTGTTGTTGTTGTGTCGTTGTTAAGTTGTCGATTAATGTTTTACCCCTACATTTTCTTACAAATGTATCTTTAGACAGACGACAAGGCAAGACAGAACGCTTAAGTTGGTAGCTTTTGCCCGCGGCTCCGCCCACGTGGATGTTGGTTATCGCTATAATATCGGTTGTCGTTATAAATTGTAGCCTTGTGTTATTCTGATGTACAAGCTATATTATTGTAAAGTTTCATTAAAATCCATTCAGCAGTTTTTACGTGAAAGAGTAACAAACATCCATCCATCCATACTTACAAACTTTCCATCAGGTGGGCTGTTGTCTGGCACCTAAGTGTTATAAAAACTTATTTTCGACACCCGTCCACGCAACAGTAGGTAATGGTTATTATTGCGATTCATCTAATAAACTGCGCAGTGAGTGGTACGTAGTACTGTTATATATTCTTGTTACAACCAGGTGAACTATGTAGGTGGACCACGGGCAAGAAGCGCTGGCATCTTATGTACCTGCACACATAAACATTGGTAAGTACTCATCTACAAAAACGCAAACAATATTGATTTTCTCCTACCTAGGCCGAAAATTCAATTTTTGTCCTTGTGAAGCGGGACGCAAGTGACTTTGTGTCCTCCGAGACAAAAAATGAACTTTCGGCCTAGGTAGGAGAAAAAATAGTACCTGTGTGACACAGGACGGGAGTACATCCTCACCCGCGTGTTTGCGCACGTGTGACAATGTAGTACTTTTTTTTTATGCCACTTAGGTGGCAGACAAGCACACGGCCCACCTGATGGGAAGTGGTTACCGTGGCCTATGGACGTTTGCAACACCAGGGGCGTCACAATCGTGCTACCGACCCTGTAGATACCTTCTAATACCCTTCTTGAAGAACCCCATATTGTAGTCGCTTGGGAAAACCACGGCAGGAAGTTCATTTCACAACCTGAGCGTGCGTGGGATGAAGTTCCTTTCAAAACGCACGGTGCGCACCATTTCCGGTCGCAGTGAGTGGTAGTACTTTTGTCCGTTGTGGCACAATATACTATTACTTATGTCATGTGTTCACGCGTGTGCTTTAAAGCGCGCGCAAGCCCTGCCTTCGCTTGTAGCCCGGGGCTCTAGCACTCCGTGAGTGACGGATGCCTGACTCAGGTCAAAGTTAATTTAAAATGTACACTTACAGCAACAAAAATTTATTTTAAAAAATTGAAACAACAATTTACATAGGTAATTAAAACTATATGTAATAATAATTATGAAAAATATAAGTCCATATTGTGCTCCAAATGTCGAACTTACTAAAAATGTTCTGATAATAACCCAAATCGTCCAATTGGATTTGGTGTTTTGCAAAAACACCATGGAGGTGTAAAATATTTATATATTAGGTATTTTGCAAAATTACATTTCGCAATAATGCCAAAACATGGGAATGAGTGACAATGTTTAATTAAACTTACACAACGATATTATGAAAGCGTAAGTACCCCCGATATGAAATTTAAATGATAATTTGGATACGCTAGTATTATTTATTGAAAAGATTTGCCAAAATTAATAAGTAGGCGTCGAAAAAGTTGCCGATATCAATATTATCAAGCAGTATTGCATTTGCAGTGGTGCACGTACCACCTTCAAAGGGTAATTTCAACAGAAAATACTTTTATGTAAAAGAATCTAGGCTAGACGGATGAAAGGAACTAAACATTTGATCGCCCAGCCACAAAATACTAGGTATGCGTTGCTCTGCTCCAACGTGAGTGCATACAATGTATGGAACTTTATTTCTGTGTATTTTATGACCCAACTATTGTTGAATATCCATTTCGTAACCATCGCTTGTAATTACTAAATCGACCTACCTACAGGTACCTGCAATTCCATACATACATATACCTAGTGCTAGGGCTGATGTCTTTTTTCACATTTGCATGATTATATGCCTCAACTACTCGCACTACCCCCCACCCTCTTTTTCCTCTCTTGTACTTTAATTGCTAGCCTACTAGTTGGTAGGTAAAATATTCATGTCTTTCACTGTGAGTTAAACTAGTTGCCATTGCCAGGTTTGCATCTGATACACGTCTTGTAGAAGTACACAAAAAAAAACAAATAAATCGCTATTTCATACCACTTGTTCGTGCTGTGTATAAGTAATAAATACCTGCGAATATACCTACTAAGAATCGAATTAAATTAAAACAATTATGGACCTACTAATCTATGTAAGAATTCAACTTGATTATCACCATTCATTGGGTTATTATGTATTACATAATAATTACTGATATTATTGTGTATAACGTGAGCTTGTAATAATTTATTCATTAAAAACATGCGTCAAAAAATAAAGACTCTTGTAGCAACATCTGAGGTTTTAACCAACAAAACTATTACAAGTCAACTTTAAGACAAACAAATTATTGATAGACTATAAATTTAAAAATCATTTTACGCTATTGGTTTACTAAAATGCCAGATCTTTGGTCAACATCTAGTTGGTACCAGTCCTAAAATAAAACCGCACTAATTAGATTCAAGCAAAAACATAGATACCTACTGTATATACAGTATGTTCATTTTAGTGAAATGAAAATTAATAAGGTAGTAAGTAAATTTTTTATGAGGCGAGGATTTTTTTTTTATTTAATTGTGGAATAAATATAAGATTGTAAGCGTACCATCACTCCACTGTAAATAAAATCATTAACGTGTTAACGTATCCAAACATATCTTTATTACTTCCATAGTGTGTCATATTTCAAAAAGTTATGTATAAAATACATTATTTAAGGAGCTAAACCACACTAAAAACAATATGAAGCTTGCTTGGTTTATTAATATTGGATACATTATACGTTTAGTACTTCTTATTACAATAAGTGAGCGAATCCACTTTTGTGTGCACCGGTAGCTACATGAACAATTAAAAGAATCTAGATATCAATGCTCAATGTTGGCAAAAGCAGGTAAGTACCTACCTAACCATTTGCATCTCACTGTACACACGAAAAATAGACAATTCGTTTGAATGTAATACCTATGATTAAGATTCAATGTCAATCATTTAAGAAAAAATATTTAGAAGAGATAGGTACCATAGTACAACTCGATTTTCCTTCTCAAGCTAACTAACTACATAAACTGTTATCAGATTTATTATTTAACAGCTTGCTTTGTTCCAACAGAGCGTAGATATTACAGACGTGACGCATCCAACAATATCACATTTGACGATATTAAAACTAAATGTGTGAATGACGGTTGCTTTTGTCAAGGGCTTTTGCTATTGTGTTAAGTACGCACATAAAAACTGAGTAATATTATTAACCGTTTTTGAACGTGCAAGCGTATATGTAGAAAGATATTATATAAACGGCATGTTATTGTGTACACAGGTGCGACGGAATACCCATCCATGTACAACACCTACCTAAGTTCTTACGCTATGAATAGAATATACTAATACACTTTAATAAATTTATATACTTATTAAAAATAAAGAAAATCGCAATATACGACGATAAAATTAGGAAACAATAAATAATCAAGAATGACAACAACACAACCATACATACACAAGAAGCATATAAATAACCACCTACATCTATTTCTAAAATGTGTAAATGTCTTTTCTGTGTTCCAACTAAAATAGTTTTTGACTAAATTGTATGCTATATTTTTTTTCTTTCCATTATAACATAATAAGTGTAGCCTTTAGCCATAAAGTTTATCAACACCAAAATAAATTATCAGAATATACAGAGCTGTTGACAATGTTTTAATATTTTCCTTTATAAGAGACCTCTATTTTATAACTGGCTAGACAGTAGGTACACACTGTTGCAATATTATACAAAATATACCCAAAATCATGTTTATATGTGTACTGATAAGTCATGTCATTAGATAAATCAAGAGACAAATAATGACATGAATGTGTTATACTAAGCTTAATTAGATTATGAGATATGGTTGAATCAAAGTAACATAATGTGCATGACACAAATGACTGTAGAACTTTTAGCTAATAAATGTACATTTTTTATTATCAATTGCCTTATAATGATATTACCTAATATATAATAATATAGACATATATTATTTAAATGTTATATTATTCATTTGCACAATACTGAAATTTTTTCAAGTTTTATGTCACCATGTTTAATACAATTAACTATAGCTCACAAGCATCACATACTTATGAATCTGACATTTGTGATTCTTTCAAATTACATGGATAGTGTAATGCTTAGAATAAATACATTGAACTTAGAACTTCTGTAATCATATCAATCATATCATAAATATCAATTTGTATAACTCCATTTATACAATAATTATACATACAGTAATTTACTAATCATAATAATTATGATCATCTTGAGGTAGTCTATGACTACAATATGGTAAATACAACAAATTTAATCATTCTTTTTGTCACCAGTTTCTTCTGTTTCTGTAATTGCTGGGGTACCACTTTTAGCCAACTTTTGTTGTTCCTCCATTTCACCAGAGAAGCCAAATTCATTAACACGCTTGTGGTCAACCTTGTAAATCCAACGCTGATATAAGAAGATAAAGAACACGATATCTGAAATAAATAATAATTGCTTAAGAGTGTGCACAAAAAGAACTTCTGTCTAAAATTTTGCTTTTGCTTATTTTTCTACAAGCAAACTAAGGATTAAGTTTAGAGGAGATCATAGATTGAATTTATTGGAAAACTACACATCATACAAGAAAAAAGCTTTTAAAAAGATTGATAGTTTACATTTCACTCATTGCTAATCTTTCATCTTAACCTATTAACCTATAACTTTAACAGAATTAATATTATACTGTTATGAATATATTTTCAGTCCACACCTACACTTAAACAAGATATTTATATTGAACAATGTTGAACAAGAACTAAAAACTTGATGTAAACTTACCATCTCTGAAGCAACCCAAACGGTACATAGTTGGCATTTTGATGACAAAGGCAAAAATATCATCTATGAAAGTGTTAAGGAACTTGTATGTCATCATTCTCCATGGCAGATGTGCAACTGACTTTAACTTGTAGTTGATGAACAGCTGTGGTGTCATCATAATGAATCCAAATGTTAATAAATATCCATACATCATGTTCAAGACAAATGAATACCACCCTTTATGCTCTTGGTACCATAATGAATAAACACCATACCCTATGAGAAGAGGGAAGCACGCCCAACTTAGGTAACGGAAGGCAAGTATATCATACTGCTTCGTACTAGATTCTACATAGGATCCTTTATCAGTAAATGTAAGCTTTGGTATTCCAAATATACGACTTTCTCGATTTATCTTGACATCCATCACTTTATTTATCTTCCATATCTCAATCATTAAACCTATGAAGCATGAAATTCTAACCATGACATTGGTCTCATTGTCTAGAACATACAGTAACACAACGGTGGACTGAAAGACATTGAAAAATACTGATCTCACAGAAAGGCCTTCAAGTGACTGCCTATTATTCCAAAACTGAATGTCGTTCTTGAAAGCGAGCAGCTCAAATATTGAATGTAGAATAGATACAGATATTGTAAGGCCTAATAAATATGGTGAGGTATCTAGAAGTAATTCCTTTACTGTGTCTTGTTCTTCATCTTGTTCTTCAGCACCTAAAGCAGAGAACATGCTCAATTTGTCTCTCATAGCTTGTGCTGTATACAACTGCCATTTAAAAAGACTCAGAGGCTGAAACACCAACTCCAGCTCAAGAACTTCTGTTGTTTTATTTATGGGCACATAATCTCGCATCATATTCCAATAATCATTTAGGAACACTGCAGGCTTATATTGTTTGCCATCAGGCAAAAAGTAAATAAATTCATCCAATGGAGGAGGGACACTACCCTGCATCCAATTGGTTTGATCTGTTACCAAATTAATGGTCAAGTTAGGATGCCAGTGTGACACTATTTCTTCTTTTAGTGTCTCAGCTTTAATAATTTCTTCAGCAGACTTTTCTGTTTGTCCCGTCAGTAAGTTGTGAGTTTTGAGATAACGCAATTTTTTGTATTTATTCAACATCTTCTTACCATAAGTAATGTATGGTCCACCATAGTCCTCTTTATTTTTTGGATTCGGTGATTTACCTGCCTGAACTACATATATATGAATGTATATGGATCCATTATTTTTAAGTGCTTCTGAAGGTTTTATAGTAGTAGAGTGACTGAATGATCCATCTTGATTGGGTCCACCAAACCAATCACCATACATAATACCAGTATGTTTCCAAACTAAATCAGAATCATCAATATTCCCATAAAACTCTTTCTCAGATATATAGCAATACATATCTAACATTGTTCCATTAGCAAACATATTTACAGCAGGTACGCGTGGAGCTCCCGTAGGACTACTTATGTCTGCCTTAGGTGCAGATGACTGACGAAACATTGAAGTTATAAAATAAACAACCAATGCTCGTATAATCAGTGACTTAGTGATAGCAAAAAAAGACTCCATTTTAGATGGTTGCATTCTGCGACGTTGTTCGTCAATTTGGGCATTGATCTAGAACAAATAATAATGTAAATTAAAATTACGGTGAATACTCGAAACATTAAAAGGTTAGCTTTTATTGTAAATAATTATGACTCGACTAATTGCACAAGTCAATCGAAATATATTCCCTGCCGGTGAATAAATTAAATTTATTGAATCAATTGATAACTTTATCCAAATATAATTAACTTACATCAACCTCTTGAGAAGATCCATTTTCCACAACACTATTTGCAGTGGCGACCTCGCCAGCAGTTTTTTCAGATTGACTATTGCTTGTACTGTCTGCCATTTTATTTCTTGCAATTATTTTTATAGTATAATTATTTGCAAAGACAATCCGACATGGTACTACGACACTGAATAATGAAATTGCCAAATTGGATGAATTTTCCTGACTGAATATCTCGGTCGGTAAAGTAAAATTCTGTCTGCTACAGAGTCTATGGCTGGCAGCCAGTTGCAAGTGTTGCTACTTTTTAAATGGTGGACTTTAGTCTATGACTCTCTTAGCCTTTTAAGCACTGACCTCTATAGTCTACTATACATAATAATCTATGCTCTATTACTAGCCAACAAATCCTAATCCGAATATCCGACTATCCCACTATTCTTATTAATACTATAGACGTTAAAGTAGTTTGTGTATATGTATGCGTTTCTTACCTCTTCGCGACTCAACCGCTAGACCGATGTGGATCAAATTAGGAATAGAGATAGGTAGGACCCTGATAATTATGCTCCTGGCGTGTCAATACACGCCACGACATGTAGGTAAGTATGATTCCACCTTTAAGGCTTTATCAGGTTTGCCGGTAGACAATAATAGCACTGCTTTGACCATTTAACCGCGACATATAGGTACATTGTTTAGCAAGTAAACTTATTTTTATTCATTTATCCATACTAATATTATAAATGCGAAAGTAACTCTGTCTGTCTGTCTGTCTGTATGTTACGCTTTCACGCCTAAACAACTGAACCGATCTTGATAAAATTTGGTACAGAGGTATATTAGAGCTTGAGAACGGACATAGGCTACCTTTTATCACGAGAAAAGGGGGGTAGAAGGCGGGGGGAGGGACTAGGGCCTTGGGATTAAAGTTTGTCATTTTTGAATATTTCCTGATGGAATTTGGTACAGAGATAGATTAGAGCTTGGGAACGGATATAGGCTACCTTTTATCGCGAAAAGGGGGGGAGAAGGGGGGGGGGAACTAGGGCCTTGGTATGACAGTTTGTCGTTTTTGAAGATTTCTTGATGATTTTGGTACAGAGATAGTTTAGAGCTTAGGAACGGATATAGACTACCTTTTATCGCGAAAAGGCGGAGTAGAAGGGGGGGGGGGGGACTAGGGTCTTGGTATGACAGTGACATTTTTGAAGATTTCTTGATGAAATTTGGTACAGAGATAGTTTAGAGCTTGGGAACGGATATAGACTACCTTTTATCGCAAAAAGGGGGGTAGAAGGGGGGGACTAGGGCCTTGGGATGAAGAACATTTGTCATTTTTGAAGATTTCCTGATTAAATTTGGTGCAGAGAGGTTAAGGGGGGGTTATAGGGGATGAAAGTTTGCCGGTTTTGAAGACATTATGTGGTAAAGGGGGGGGGGGGATAAGGACTAGATAGTTAGAATGAAAGTTTGTCATTATGGAAGATATCCTGATGAAATTTGGTACAGAGATGGATTAGAGCTCGAAAATGGACATAGGCTACCTTTAATTGCAAAAAAGGGAATTTGAATGGATGGAATAGGGCTAGGGTATGTAAGTTTGACAATTTTGAAAATATTTTGATGAAATTGGTATAGAGATGGATTAGAGCTTGGAAATGGATATGGGCTACCCCTTATCGCGAAAAAAGGGATAGAAGGGGAAGGGGAATAGGGCTATGGGATTAAAGTTTCTCATTTTTCAATGGCACAAAAAAGGAAGGAATATGGCATAAATACTAAGAATTTCTTTTAAGATGTCCTTATGAAATTTGGTACAAAGGTGAATTAGAGCTTCGGAACGGACATAGTCGAGTAGCAAATATAGAAGTGAGTGAAGAGGCGAGTAGAGATTGTTATAGGGACGAGTGGATAGGCGTGTAAAGATCGAAAGTCGAGTAGAGTCGACTACAGGGGCGAGTAGATATGCGACTAGAGAGCCAGTGGAGAGGCGATAATAGAATCAAATAGAATGCAGTAAAGGGTTGAGTAGAGAGGCGAATAGGGAGGCGAGTGGAAAGATGAATGTAGCGGCGCGTAGAGATCGAATAGAGAGTTGAGTAGAGGTGCGAGTAGATAGGCGAGTGGGGAGAGTCAAGTAGAGAGGCGAAAAGAGAATCGAATGGATGGCGAGTATAGAGAAGAGTAGGTACAAAGTCGAGTAGAGAGGGGAACAGAGAAGTCAGTTGAGAGTCGAGTATAAATTCAAGTATAGAGGTGAGTAGAAAGTCGAGTAGAGAGTCGAATATAGAGGCGAGTAGAAAGTCGAGAACAGAGGTGAGTACATAGTCGAGGACAAAGTTGAGTAGAGAGGCGAATTTAATGCTCAATAGCGTCGGCTTAACACTAAGCGATAACCGACGTCCACGCGGGCGGAGCCGCGGGCAACGGCTAGTTTATAATAATACAGATTTTATTTATAATAATACAGGCTTTACAGAAACTTATCGTATCTATATAAAAGGAAAAGATAATTTAAAAACCATCTAAACCGTCTAGCTATCGTTTTTGTAAATATATAACGCTGCATTACTTTGGATAAAGATACAGGAAAATATTGTATTCGGACACTGGGCAGAGCAAAAGTTAATAGGTAATAGGAATAAGTAGGCATTGGAGACAAAGAAATTATAATATCATTAATGAGCAGTGGCGGCCTTAGGGGGTGGCGAACAGGGCAATCGCCCGGGGCCTCGCTCTTGCAGGGGCCTCGCGCAACAACCGAAGCAAATTAAAAAAAAAATATAACTTTAACTACATTTATTTTATTTAAAACTTGTGATTTTGATCCTGAATTATTTATTAAGGTTATAATTATAACATAACGGTAAATTAAAATAAAGTTATTTAACTAATTCATTCATTCTAAATATAATTGAAAAATTCATCATGTAGTACTTGAAAATCACGCCTCGAAACACTTGAAGATCGGTTTTTTAATCGCATAGCACTCGGGTCAACTCGGGAGTCGGGACATAATGTTCTGCTTCTCTATCGCTCGGGGAATCCCCGAGTTATATTTCGTTCGTCAATTCTTGTCACTTTGGAATTATTTTGCTTGCAGTACCTATGAGTTACAAAATCGTTACTGTACCAAACATATCATTAAATTTTATTGAATATTACTTTCTTATAGTATTTAAAGTATTGAGTGAGCTGAAAAAGTGTAAAAAAACTGTATGATACTTGAAAATAATTTCTAACTGTTTGTGCGAAACAAAACAAGATTTACGAAATGAATTTGCGTGATCGTGATGCCGGTAGAAAATTTGAGTCAGGTAGTTCAAAAAGGAAACGAGCTATCAAAAGAAAGCAGGAAAAAGAAAATCTACGTGGATCTTTATATAAATATATAAAAAGTGATGATCAAGAAACCTCTACAAAACATTTATTGACTGAAAATGACTCTAATTCTGATCTAGCTGAAAACATTTCTACCACATCAGCATGGGTGCCGCCGCCGTCATTAAGTGTAAACAGCGAGGATGATTATGAATTAACTACATCATTGTCTCTTAGGTCACCGGTGCCGCCGTCAACGCTATCCAGTCACGAACACGAATCTGAGCCCGAGTCTATGTCTACATCCATGATTGCTGGAACGGAAAATCTGAATCCTTAAAATGACCCCGGTTTGTGGCCCATATCAATTACTGATGTAGACCGAACTGAGATTGTATTAAAAGGTCCAATCCGTGTTAAAGTTGATTTATTTCCCGTAAATGATAATGGACGGCGATTCAGCGAATATCATTATAATAAGATATTAGTTAACGGTGAAAAGCTTAACAGGCTGAACTAGATGGGAGTGCAGGGTAGCATCGGTGAAGGCCGTTAAATACCAACTAAGCGATATATGTGATGCATTAAAAGATTTAGCAGAAAATACAACAGATTGTCAGTTGGTCAGTGAATGCCATTCTATAGAAAAGGAAATAACTACCTTCGAATTTGTAGTTTCACTTGTCATATGGTATGACATCCTTACAAAGATAAATGTCATAAGTAAAATATGGCAAAGCGAAAACATGCACTTAGATGTGACTATACAACACCTAGACGCATTCACAAATTGGCTCGATAATTATCGAGAAAAGGGTTTTCAGTCATCCCTTGTAATAGCGAGAGAAATAGCCGAGGAAAATGATATTGACAGACATTTCAAAGAAGTCAGAAGACGACGTAAAAAAAGGCATTTTAATTATGAAGGGGAAGATGAAGCTCATGAATTAAATGCGGAAGAGATTCTGAAAATAAGCTATTTTTATGTCATTGTCGATAATGTGCGCGCAAGCTGCCATCCTAGGTTTGAGGCACTTAAACATCATGAGAGCATATTTGGCTTCATGTATAATATAAAAAAATTAAAGGAAATTAGTGACAGTGAACTTTTGAAGCAATGCAGCGACTTGCAAATATCTATGACTGTAGGAGAATCATGTGATATTGATGGAAATGAATTGTACGATGAACTGAATATGTTCATTCGTGTGTATGAAGGAAACGACTACATTATCTAGGTGCTGAAATACATAATAGAAAAAAAATTAACTGAAGTTTACCCCACTATCGAAATAGTCCTAAGAATTATTGCCACCACACCTGTTACAGTTGCGTCTGCTGAAACTGAGTTTTTCGAGGCTTAAAATTATTAAAACATATTTAAGGAATTCGATGACACAAGATCGGCTTTCAGCACTTGCTATTCTTTCAATCGAAAAGTACGTAGCTCATTCGTTTGATTATTGTGCTTTAATTAAAGATTTTAGTCTTAGGAAAATCCGCAAACATCAATTTTAAAATTTATCATCTCTGTTTTTGTTAATTTGGTAAATCTTTCAATGTAAAATATTCTAAAACTCAAATTTTATTTATTTGTATAACTTTAGCATTTCTCGTCAAACATGACAAATACCTAAACCAAACAACCAGACCTACTTTCGCATCACATACTTTTCACGAAGGTTAAGAGGCCTCGCAAAGACCTGCCGCCCGGGGCCTCGCAATGGGTAAGGCCGCCGCTGTTAATGAGCCTATATTTAGATAGGTTTGCACTGTCGGTTTCTATAATACCTTGCTAAATTTTATCCACTTTTCACTATTGGAATATAAGTTATTATTTATTAGTAAAAATGTAAACAAATTTGTAAGTTTACTCGAAAAGAAGGCGCGTAATAATGAGTGACGTCATATGAACTGTCGACTAATTCGCCCGCGCCCGCGTTTTGTTTCGTATTAAATACAGGTTAAAAAATCGCAACTTTATTTTATAAAAATAAATTATTTACAATTTTCATATTTGAGTGAAATAAATTTGTATCGTTATTATTTACACATAATCCATTTATTATTTTTTAAATATACTTAACTAGCTTTTGCCCGCGGCTCCGTCCGCGTGGATGTCGGTTAGTAGTTAGTGAGCCAACGCTATTGAGCATTAAATTCGCCTCTCTTCTTAACTCTGTACTCGACTATTTACTCGCCTCTTTTGACTTTCTACTCGCCTCTATATTCGACTCTCTACTGACTTCTCTGCTCCCCTCTCTACGCGACTTAGTACTCTCCTTTGTACTCACCTTTCTATTGGCCTCTCTACTCGCATCTCCACTCGCCCATCCACTCGATTCTCTGTTCGCCTCTCTACTTGACTCTCCCCACTCGTCTATCTACTCGCCTCTCTACTCGAATCTCTACTCAACTCTCTATTCGAGTTCTACATTCGTCTCTCCACTCGCCTCACTATTCGGCTCTCTACTTGACTCCCTACCGCACTCTATTTTCATATATACTCGCCTCTCCACTGGCTTCTATAGTCGCATATCTTCTCGCCCCAGTAGTTGACTTTATTCGACTTTCTATTTGGCCTAGGATAGGCATTCCACTCGCCCCTATAACAATCTCTACTCGCCTCTCCACTCGCTTCTATATTTGATCACTATGTCCACCTTTGTTCCAAATATCATGGGGATATCTTGAAAAATTCTTACTATTTATCCCCTATTCACCCCTTTTTCTGCGCGATTTTAAATGACAAACCTATTCCCCCCTTCTAACCCCTTTTTCACCATAAAATTTAGCCCATGTCCCTAGCTCTAATCCATCTTATTTCGGTATACCTAATAGGAAGCGATATCCGTTTCCAAGTGCTAATCCTAAATTTGGCACAGAGATCTGTGCCAAATTTCATCAGGATATCTTCAAAATTGACAAAATACATTCCCTAAACCTGTGCGGGTTAGGGAACCTCTTCCCCCTTTTTCACTATAAAAGGTAGCCTATGTCCATTTCCAAGCTCTAACCCATCTCTAGGTATACCTACTAATAAATAATTGACTGATTGAATTGATTGATTTTCACGACAAAGGGTAGCCATATGTTCGTTCCCAAGCTTTAATCTATCTCTATACGAAATTTCAACAGGATATCTGCAAAATTACAAACTTTCATAAAAACTTTGCCATATACCCCCCCCCCCCCCCTACCTCCCTTTTCGCGATAAAAGTTTCGGGTCCTCTTTCTCGGTGCCTTGCTTACAGCGCTCGCGTAATGCTCGAGAGTCGGGCAGGGTCCTGGCTAAGGTCTCTCCCGAACCGCAGAGCCCGATATGAGCATCACGATGGGCGGAGGCGACTCGGGCGTCGGATGTCACCTAACGAAATAGCACAATATGGCACATTCACGATATTTATACCAATGTTACTACAAGCTAGTCTTAACATACCGAGTAAGCATTTGAAAGTTCCTGTATCATACAGGAATTGACTAAAACGTTGCCACGCGTTTCCCGCTAACATGGTCATTCTATCCTAATATCCTTCTGTTCGGGCGCCCAAATAATTAGCGGCAGTCTATAATTACACCTTTATCCCCGGAGGGTTAGGCAGAAGCAAATTAACAGCCACATTTCAACAGTCATTGTATTCGGTCCCACGTTGTGGGTGTGAGCCTATTGCCGTATTTCGCATCCCCGGAACTTCAATTTTTTTAAGGCGAGGCAGAAACTAAATGTGCCGCCTCCAGTCATTTTTTACGGAAATCGAGAACCGGAGATCGGATACGGGAAGAAGAATAAGTTAGTCATAAGCAAACCTATGACTCGAACCGACTAAAACCGCATGAACCACACGCCGCCTCGGATCTTCAGATGCAGCTGGAGTGTAAGATTGCCTAAGCTATATCCCGCAGCCCACTTGACCCAGGACCATCACCAGTTTCGAGATGGCCCCCTTGGGTATGGGCTCTGCACCACCCAATGATAGACTGGTAGAGAATACGGAATTATGCCCATCAATGTACATCGTGCATACAGTGGCGTAGCTACATGACCAGAGCCCCGGTGCAAGACTTTTTTTTTAGTTGCGTATACTCATTTTCCCATCTTCCAATTGTACAATTTGGCCCCGCTACAAACATATGCTAAGAAATCAATTTAGATAGAAAAAATATAGTATTGGTCTAGGCGGGGTTTGAACCCGCGATCATTGCCTTACAGGGCCAATGCTTTGACCACTAAGCTACCCAGATGTCGCCCGAACCAATCCAAATTTCTCCTTTATATTATCTTTATAGGGATCATAGGTATAATACAGGTATTTATACTATCATGGTTACTCAAATTACTCAACTGTAATTATAGTAAATATCCCGATAGCTCTTTTAGTAATGCGCTAGGAATCTCTCAGGCCTCAAAGCATCTTCCCCTAGAGCTAGGACCCACTCTAGTACTTACATCTTGAAATGCCGTCGGGTCCCGGAGCGGTGTTCTTGGCCTTAAGCCTTCGCACCGCTAGCTCTAGTTCCACCCAGATGACCTCAGGTACATCGTTGGGCGCCACGCCACGAGCGACCGAGGTGGACGTGTGGAGGGCGGGTAGCTCACTAGGGAGCGCTCCTAGTAAGCTACTATCGTAACACCTTTTTTTAAGATCCCTTGTACAACATTGGTACCATGTTGGACAGCAGTCCGCTTTAACAGTCTTAGTTTTGATTAATATTAGTACTTGGCTTAGTATTTGGCTGTACTTCGATATTTTCCGTGAAGCGACAGCCATAATCATCTACCGGATGTTCCATGAAAAAAGAATCTATGTGGAAGTGATAATTTTAGTTTTGTTTCATACAATCCCTAAACGAGGGTTAGGGGATCCAAGTGGAATATTAAAGTCCTTTTCGATCCCTGGGGATCGAAGTGGAATAGCGATTCGTTTTGGATCTCCTGAAGGAACGAAATAGGGGATCCAAACGAACCACCCGACATCAACCACCACAACTTAATGGCGATATCGAAGTATTGCAGTTAGACCAGTTTTTGGACTTTTTAGGGCTCCATCTACACGTTACGACTGTCGTACATGTTCGTAAGGCAACTGGAACCGACGGCTTAACCTGCTCTCCGAGGCACAACCAGATCAATGGAAATATCCATTTTTATGCATACAAATATTTGCACTGAGCTGGGATCGAACCCGCGCCTCCTATAGTCCGTTTTTTTAAATTCAGATAGTAAATTGACAACTGTAAATGTCAAATTGTGAATTAATGATACCAGCTTTTAGTGCTTATTGACGTGCTCGAAACTATTGACAGTGTTTATGGCCTAGATACAAGCTTTGCCTTTATTATATGTTAAAAAAAATTAAAATTAAAAGATTTTTAGTTTCGTACACTATTCATATAAGCTAACTATAAAATAACGGATAACCTACAAAAATCTGTACTAAATTGAATTTATCGATAACTTTCGATACTGATGGCACATGACTATTTTTTAATTGTAATAAACCGGTAACACAGGAAATGTCATTTTACTATCTGAAATTAAAAAAACAGACTACACCGCCATGCCACAGAAGCTGTCCATTATTACTAAACTTAATCGCAGTGTTTTAAGTATAATACCTATCTTCTTTTATTTACAGTTAGCCAACAAAAATAATAGACAACATCGTAATATTTAATGGTTTATTTGAAACACAAAATTGAAAGACTGACAGTTAATCGGACCCAAAATGTATTCGGAACCTTATCTTGAATGTTCAGATTCCCAAACCATTAAGAAATTAGTTTCGACAACATTAAACAAAACATAAAAATATTACTAACAGCAAGTCACTTTATAAAGTTCTCCTAGAATCTACTCAGTAATACTCAGATTCTGTAGTGCAGATGCTGAAATTCCGACACTGGTTTCCATCACAGAGATTTCATTACCTACATCTTGAAAGATTACTTAAAAACAAAGACATATCCTACTTCTTTTCTAGCAATGTAAATGGATGCATGATTTCCTGCCTATAATTATAACAGGCCTTAAACAGCTTGTGCTTGCAAAATATACCTTCTTTGAAAAGGTATTTCTCCTTTTCACTTGCATACATCACCTCGCATTGTTCCAAGCGGTCCTCTGTACAATCTGTCATAATAAGGTATAATTTTATAGGCACAAGATACAGACCAGAATAAATGGCAACAGTCCACAAAATATCTTTCTACTTATACATCCTCAGTAGCCTACATGTTAGGATCCAAGTGTACCATGTATTAAACCTACAACACAACTACTTACTTATTAAAAAAATACATATTTTATAAATTAAATTGTTATGCATCACAAAGATTTAGGCATAAATGGAAAACTTAAAAATTAAGTACCTATATAATCTAACTGTGTTATATTATGATAAGTATGCTACGTCGCTTCTATATTGTGTCAATTCAATTGATAAGCCTTATTACAATTTCAGTAGAATCTGTACAAGTATGAGAAGGTAAAACAAATATATAATGGAATTTCCGTCACATTTTAAACATTTTCTTCCGTAATACCTTAGGGAGAATATTATGTCGACCCGCAAACACTCGCATACAATTATTTACTTACAATACATTGTGAACTGCCACCATTTCTAAGTTTAGCTACATTTAATCTTGCATTTCTTCCGGCAACTCATGAGGATTGAGGATACCTGGAACTGACAACTGGACTCTCCGTTTCTCCTCCTGAGCTTGGCGAAGTGCAAATAAACGTTCCTCCAGGTACAAATCACTGTCATCCTCACCAGTGTATTCCTGAAATCATTAAAATTTGTATATGTTAAAATACCAGGGGAGTTTCTGCATCATATACGAGGGCTGCCTTTTAAGTAGTGTCGTTTGCCAACCTCCCGCGATTAGTAAAAAAAAACGCATATGGCATTTGCAACTTTTAGAATATAGAATTTGAAAACAAAATAATGTTTTCAGATTGAACGAATAGTTTTATTGTATCGTCCTATTCTAAGAAGACAAGTCTGTTGTAAATATGAAAATATCTAAGGAAAATGTGCGTGCTATAATTTTCTACAACTTTCAAAGGGGATTATTGTGACTTCAGTGCGTTGTGTAGATCACTTCAGTGTTTAGTGATGCAGCACCATGTCTTAGGACTGTAGAACGCTGGTATTTACAATTTCAACGTGGGCACTCTAGCTTCAATGACAAGCCACGTGAAGGTCGTCCAAAAACCGCCATGACATAAGAGAATATCGAAGGATTGGTCAACAAACCGGGTTGACCAACCCCGCATTAAATCCCAGCGATTTCCTTACTACGGCACACCTGGTTTCCCTCCCCTGATTACGCAGGTAGACGTGATAGAGTAACGTTTCAGTCGTTTCGATCCCGATGTACTACCGGCTTCATGAAAGAATTTCTCCATTATAGAATAAGGAACTATTGGTCGGTTCACATTATTCCAGTGGCATTCCAGTTCAGCGAGCGAATCCAGTGCTGGAATGCTACTTGAATAATATTAACCATGACTGCAATGTGTCCATTCCATTAAGTAATCCAGTCCAGTGGATTGTTCAAATGCGTTTCAAACACTGGAATATTGTCAACACTACAATCCAGTCCAGCATTGGACTGGAATAATGTAAACCGCGTATAAAAAGTAGGTACAGTAAGTACAGCACAGTAAGTAAGTAATTAGTAGTGAATTAAAAATCTTGATAATAGATATAAAAATAGTAGAGCGTGAGTCATACGAATGACTCGGACATCAATTAGTTTCTGTCCTTTTGCGCGTGATTGGATACGGATGAAGCGACGAATCACGTATATTGCATTATATTTGCGCCTGTTTATCCTTAAAGAGGAAGTCAGATTGAAATGGGCCCAGTTTTTTAAAAATTTTCCAGGCTCCACATAATTAAGAATTTCCCACAAAAGAATCCTCCATAACATTTGCTCAACCCGGAAATCGCGATGCGCGAAATGTGGGAGTGGAAAATAGCGTGAACATACAGATCGTTTATTAAAGAAGTTCTATGTTAAAAAAAAACTTCTTATAATATCTGCTTATAATGTTTAATTACCCCAATGCAACCTTGACTTGAACACATCAAATATAATTTCAGAGGTTTATTTTTATATTATTATTTCATCAATCTATTACTAAAATCTGTGTAACAAATAAATACAAGCCTGCCGGATGGTAGGTAGTTATTGTGTCTACATTTGCTTTGAGAGCTAAAAAGATAATTTTAAGAAAGACTCCATGATCTGGTAAACAATGTTCACGTAGAGTCACTGGCGCATGCCCATTGCCCATATCTTTTTCTTCTTTTCATGCGCAAATTACGACTGCTTGCCGTCTCCTTTGAACAGAGTGCAACGCGAGGAATTTCTTGACCAAGCATCACAGCGCATTCCCAAACCTAAGAGGTACCCATACCTACTCTAGTTTAGAATTATAGGAATATAGGTGCGACTAAGAACAATGCCGTAAGTTTTATCATATTTAATGAACCTTCGTAATTTTATGAAAGCTGAAAGTTTGCCAGCGCCTGCTCCCAATACAGGTAATAACGATGGTTTCCATTATAAAGTTTGGGTTATAGCGGCTTTGACAGATAAACGATACGAACGGTGTAAAAAATAATGGTAAGAAGTAGAGAAATCTCGAGTTACAATGCCACCCTCTAGTGCCGGCTCATCCTTGAATTTTGGGGCATGTTGTATGAAAATCAGCTTTTATACTATAATAAATACTTTCATGAACGTTAAGTGTCTGGCAAGGGGTTACCATCACCATCAAGTTGAAGTGTCTGTATATGAATGAATGATGCAATTTCTAATAATACTGTGAAGGTAATACTTAAAAATCTTTTATTATTAGACGAAAATACTTATATTTTCTCTTTTCAAAACTTTAGTACCGTTTACCTACCGAAGCCGCTATGACCCAAACTTCATAATGGGTCATCATTCTTACCTGTGTTGGGAGCATGCGCTGACAAACTTTCAGCTTTTATAAAATGACTAAGTTCCGGTGTTCACGGGCTCTCAAGAAATCTGTGGCTCTATGAAGGAATATTTTGACTGCTATTGGTCATGATATTTAGTTACTTCCCTCGGATGGGTAGCATGCTCGTGTTCACCCGACAGTGACGTTTCGATTCAATTGCACTTAACATATTCATAAAATGTCGCCTTCTAAAATATATCATAAAACGCTTATATGCCGTGTTGGTTCCCAGTAGAGTAGAATAGGAACAGCCCAGCCAGTGCCCCAGCTCTCCCTGTGAGTGTCATAAAAGGCGACTAAAGCATAGGGCTGTTCTCCATCCGACAATAAGCATACAGGCCAAGACAAAGCGCCCACCAAATGACAATAGGCTCGCCCCCTATTTATGCTACCGAAATTCATAGTTAGCTAAACATGGGTGCCTACCCCTTCGGGGATTTACAGGCGTGAGTATGTATGTATGCATGTATGTCATTGACCTCTTGAATGTACATAAGTATATGTATGTATTTAAAACAATAATAATGAATTTTTCAAATAAACCTGCAATAAAAACCTAATTTTATCTTACGTGTTTTTTAAATAGTAAAGATATGATTTCGTAGACGACGGCAGACCGCAGCAGCAGATACAGCGTACCCTAGTGGGTAAACGGTACTAAGGAGAAGACCCAATGAATTAAAACAATAATAAACTCAAGTCTATTTCACGCTATCTGCTACTTGCGTCTGCTGCTGCGGTCTGCTACGATATCGTACCTCGTACCGTCTAAGTAGAAGAGCTCTACATAAATCTGAAATAAATTGATTCAGGAACTATGTACCTTCACCCTAGTTACAATTGTACCTTCTCTCCCTTCTCTTTGAGACTGTTATTTGCAGTTGGATGCCCAGGTTGAGCAGTGTGTTATGTTAGTAAATTCTCAGTAACCAGACTTAGTATAAAGAGCCCCGTTAATTGTAAGATGTCCACAATAAAATGGCCATCTGCCTACCTCTTTGGATAGATACAGGTAAGTATGCAATTTTTTTTTAAGTTGACATCATTATGACCGTTGTTCGACAGAAATTGTACTCACCCTTATTTGAACTAAGAAATCTCTTAGGTGATCCTTAAATGCTGGGATGTCCTGATTCAAGTTGAATAATCCTTGAACAGTGATCTTGATTTGATTGTCACTTAAATGTGCAAAAGCTCGTTTTAGAAGATTTGCCACATATTCCTGAAACAATGATATATACATTGTAGTTAACATCTGTAAGAATTGATTAATAATTATTGAAAGGTCTACTATAGCATTAGTATTCCAGATTAAACACACATCATTCTTACCTGTATATATAGGACATTGTCTGGAGTAGGGCCTAGTGGTACTGTAACTCTGCCTGCCTCCACCAGGGAAAATATATATGCTAAGATAGTAGCATGCATTGTGAGCCCTGCACCATGGGATGTGTCGGTCACTACACTGAACACATGCTCTAAGATGTCACACAAGTATGTCTGGTAGAAGCTCTGTGCTGCCTGTGGGTGCTGCTCAACATTATGGAGCAATCTGTATAATATTTGCAAACCAGTGTCTGCTACATTTCTCATTGTATGTTTAAATGCCCAAATTATGGAATCCAATACCAATTTGAATTGTGCTGGAGGTATACTTAGGAATGCCTTAAAACAATGTGTGTTAACTGCCTGCAATAACAAGAAGAACTCTGTCCTGTGCTCAGGATATTCTTCAAAGTCTTTGTTAATCATTTCAAGTGTACATTCAAAAACAGCATCAAATATTTTAGGCACCTCAGAAGTAATATGCCCACCAAGTTTGTAAACGATTGCAGCCATGCATGATAACACTTCAGGTTCTCGTGCATCTGGTACTGCTGTTCTTTGGTAATCTAAGAGGACTGCGTCTAGAAGAGGAGGAATAAAATTTTCCAAAACCATGCTATTGTCTGTGGAGCGTGATACCCAACTTGCAATCAACTTCAGGGTCTCTTTTTTTATTATACGCATATTCTTAATAAGTGGCTGCTTCGTCACAACCACTCCATTCAGTGCGATTGCCTGACTGATGTTTTCTGACATTACTTTATAGACATTGAGCATGTCTAAGTATATCCTCCCCAACTGCACAACATATGGATGGCCCAGGGCACGGCAGGCACGAACATTTGTCTTAAGAATACTGACAAGCTGCTTGACAGCTTCCGGGTCCTTCAGAATATCTACATTGTGTGAAGCTTGAGATATGATATCATCCCAAACTTGGTTAGGCAGCAACATATACTTCTCAATAAGCTGCTCTTGGGCAACTTGATCCACTTGTGCACTGATCATGTATCCTACAGCTTCATAGAATGTGTGGACTTGAAGTGTTTGTAAATCACAGATAATGGAACTGATTGTGCTTAATATTTCTTCAATAAATGGACAAGCCTCTCCAACTTGAGTAGTAACAAAGTGTCGACGGCACTTGATTGCAATCTTTATGAAGGTGTCACAGGCCATGTCTTGAACACCATCATGAGTTTCATGCATGAATTCAAAAAGTTTATTCACAACAGTTTTTAAGAATTTCCAGTGAGCTCTTAGGAATCTAGGATACTGCCCTACGACATACATAATGTTACTAGCAATTATAGCCTTATTATCTTTACCTTTCTTTTGTTCACACAAACCCAAAAGTTCTTTGATGACAACAACAAGGAATCGTTTTTCATCATCTTCATACAATGCTCCAGAAATTGATCCAATGGCCCAGCACAATGTGTTCAAGTTCTTCCAAGACCACTCAGTACCATTTACTTGATTTTGTAGCTTTTCTGTCATAATACGTTCTGTATCTTGGCAGTCCAAATGTGTCAAATAAACTAAAGTTTCTCTCATATTCTTATACAAATTAATAGAATCAGTATCCTTCATAAATTCTCGCACGACTTCACCATTCTCATTTTCAACCACTAATACTTCTTCTGGTTTAGCCATTCTAGAGATCATTATGTAGCGAACACTGCTTAGCACATCAGCATACAATGCTTTCCTGCCAACGCTTTTCCCAAGTGCACACAAGGTGGAGGGACAAGGTTCCATCTTATATAAATCAGCAGTTATAGAGTTCCAAAACTCCAAACATATCTTAAAGATCTCCACTTCCTCTACTTCAGATATCAACACAAGATATCGGAAAGCTTTTATAAGAACAACTGTGAGTCCCTTTCTTTCAATTAGTTGTCCATGTTCTTTCAAATATGTGCAAAGAAATAAAGCAAGATTTTGAATAAACACTTGCTCTTGATCTCGACCAGCCGCATAAGCTTCACGTATGTTGGTAGTGAGAGGTAACATGGCTTCAAGCTGTTCCATAGTGCTCAATAGCAAAAACACAAAATCATCCTCATAGTTACTTACTGTTACACCTGCAATCTCTGTTAAGCAGCTTAAAGTAATATTACGAAACATGGGAACATTTAAAAACTTATAAATGAGTGTGCTTATTAATTTCATTTCAAAAATGTAGCCAAGAGGTATCCAATTAAGAAACCTTAAAAGTGTATGAAGCGTTGCATCAACTAATGGAGCATTTTGTGAATTTTCAAGGACAAACTGACAAAGCTGGAATATTTGACTGAATTCTGAACACATGGTGTCTTTTAAATGTTTGGCTTTTGTCTGTGTGAGCTGCCCTGTACTGAATACAAACACTTCTTCACTGAGCAATTTTAAAATAACCATATTGTTTTGACAAAGACTTTCATTTGTCTTGGAAGCACCCACAATGTCACTTATGAAAGTTTCCCAATTGTGAGGCCATTCTCTTTTCAACACCTGAATCAAAATCATATTCAGCTTTTTCAAGTACACCTTGTTGTTGTCCATTACTGTAGGATCTGAAGAATTCTTGATAATAAGGCCAACAATGTATTTTTTTATACCTTCACATTGATTTCGGGGCAATATTTTCCATCGGGTTTGTATTACTTGTTCTAATATTTGTAAGGCATAGTATTTTGTTTCTTGATTTTGTGAATACTCCAATATAGTGTCAACACGAGTCCAAGCATCTGGATGTTCTTTGAGAGCAGTCAATATCTCCTGTGCAGTGCGTTGTTGTTCTCCAACAGTAGAATACAAACATCCAACAATATTGTCAAGAAGAGTGATATCAAGTTTTTGGTTGAAATCCAAAAGTTTGGCAGCTTGTTGCTCTAAAGTTGCCATTCTGTGTGTTACAACTTAGTTAAATTTGTTCCCCTTAATGAAAATCAAGACTGAGATATTTTTTTCACATTCATTCCTCACCATACGTATCACTGCAAAAAACAATTTTTGTTAGATAGGACTTGTAGACTAGTTATAACCTCTATATGATGCAAAGACATTAAACGAAGTTTATGAGTAATTATCACTATGTACTATGATAAATACCACATGCCCTGTTCACAAGGATTGTGTGGTAAATATAAATAAGATAATTACAAGAACCCTTTCGTTGCACAAGAAAATATAGAGCACACACCCCGCGTAGATATTGGGAATATTGCAAGGAATCATAACATTATTTATTAGACAAGAAATCACACTGGACATTTTTGCAAGAAAAGCGAGACAGTCATTTGTTGTAACTAAACTTATTAACAACTTACCCGAGAAAATAATTTGCGGCGCAATCAGTCTAACGCACTACCATACATACTAATCCGTTGTTTTCGTGAAGCTTGAAAAAGCTTACACGCATATTGTCTATGTTCATTTTTTGGTTCACTCGTATTGCTAAATTTTTAGTAAGCAACTTTGTCCTGCAAAAAAAAACGATGGCGACCAAAATTGCTTTATTATTTATGTTTTTAAATTTATGTTTAATGGCTTCACAACATTGTTTTAATATTTTTATTTCTAAATTGACCATAAAATTACAGAAGACACGTATTTTGTTTTTATTTTCAAAAGCCTCGTATTCAGATTCCCAACATCTTTAGTCGCTTTTATAATTTACGATCGCACGACACGATTCGAGTTAAGCTCGAGTCTGGCTAGCGAAAAAAGAATACAGTATAGTGCGTCAAGAATCTCATGAAAATTGAGGGTGGCGCTGCTACGATTAACCCTGGTATCCCTGTCATACTACGACTGAGCCGTTTTGATCTTTTATTTTTTATAGTATAAGATACCTAATTTCTTTATTTTAACAAATAAATAAAGGTAAAATCTTTATTACAGCAGTTATTTCTTTTTTCAATTTTATTATTCTCTTTATTCATTTTAAAAACTAACAAAGGTAACAATGAAAAAATCTCGATTTATATTTGAGAGATTTGAAAATAATTACGTACATTTATATGGTTAATAGGTTTGTATGCAAAAATACGTTGCTTGTTTATTATAAAACAAATCAATTAAATTCTCAGAACAGAAAACACTGGTAGAAGTGTGATATCGCTGGGCTAGTTCAATAGTGAGATATATTGAAAAGGTATGTTTTTGAGTTATGCTCGATTCAAGTTTTTGGTAGGTTTTTACATACTATTACGCGAAATCTTGTTTATGCACACACATACAACACTATGGAAGTTTTGTTTAATGCGTTTAAGATATCTATAAATTGTATTTATATATGATATTTTTAATTTTAAGGCTTTTAATGACAAGATAACCTTTTATTGTCCTCAAAATTTTATATGAATTAAATTATATTTTGATGTTGTCTCTAAATTGGTTAAGTATAATTTCTATCTCTACTGTAACCCTTATAGTGATACAAAATACTGTTTTGTACAACAAAACTATAGATAATACTAAACAAACCTTCAAATTTGGGAAAATTAGACAGATTTAGACAAGATTGTATGATGTCTTAGTGTTGCACAGGATACAATTAGTAAATTGTAAATTGTGCCACTATATCAACAGCAATGGTTAGTATAGGATGATGGAAAATACTGAAAGATTTATTTATAATTAATAACATTTATTACCAAATATTACCAATGCCTCAAATCAGTCTTGCAAAAATTATAATCAGTCGTTAATCAGTCAAAAGCAAGCTTGAGCAAATGAGTTAAACTTTCTAACGTTCGTTTCTAACTTATTCACAGTCGCTATCGTATTCATATTCCTCGTTGCTGGTGGAGGATATTATAAGCGACTCGTAAAAACTGTGTTGAGATTGTGGAATTAAATTTGCCCTACAAAGTGACAGTAAATCTGTTTTTTTACGATTTGATATGGCTGGTGGTCCAGAATAAGCTTTTTCCAAAGTTAACGAAGTATTTTCTTGTACGAGTATATAGCTCCTTTGTTTCCTTCTTGTGTTAACAACTGTAAAACCATCATCCGCAAATGAAGTTTTATAAGCAAATGTATACGGATTATCTTTTTTTTTATTTGAACACTTTTTATCTCACCCCATACAATTTTTTGTCCATTTTCGTCTATGTTGAAGATTTTCCCTATATCTAGAGACAGTTTCTTCAGGTCATAATACTGAGATATTTGAAATTGTCCTAATATTGAAATCAGTTATTATTTTCATCTTTAGGACATCTTCAGATATCTCTGTAGAGCACTAAAAAAACTAAACCTTTGATCCTACGCATTAGATATCTTCAGATGTCTGAATCTTGCCCATTGCTGGATAAAAGATTGCTTAAAATGTCATGCTACGACATTAAAGTATTTAGGACTAGGTTGCGTTTTCAAGATGACCGCTTATTTTACAAGGTTAAGTTCCTTTTTTTATACATGACTCAATATTTATCTCATTTTGATTTTTTTTAAGATGTCCTACTATTGAACTAGGGCAGCGATATGACCTATATTAGGTGGCAAAAAAAGCACACTGATGAAAGTCACACTCGTGCTGCCGAACCTGTAAAAGAAATTTTCCGTGCCGTCAGTGCTGAAGACAGGGCAGGACACATTCATGATTTAATTACATTATTAAATTAAATTATTTACTTTTAATATCACTTAGGTGGTAGACAAGCATGACAACCTGATGGAAAGTGCTTATTGGGCACAACTGATATGTCACCCCCAAACTTATGACTAAGTGGTGATTTTCGTAATATCATTTCTGTAGAGCAGGATTAGAAGTGGCCCCAGAACCCTTCCCTGGGGAACACCGACTATTATGTACTCATATATAGAGATATCGTAAGTAGTGACTTGTCTATCGTAAATCGTTAACATTACATGCATTATCTTTACACATTGTTTGTGGTCACTCAAATAGCTGTGCAACTGTTTCAGTTTTAAAGCGTCAGGAATACCGTTACACCGTAGAGCTCGTACTAGCCAAGATATAATATTTGTATCCCACCCATAGATGATACTAGCAGTACTTAAAATTGTATTTTTATCGCTTGGTATAATTAAACAGCGTAACGCGATACTATATTATATTATCTGTGGCGATACTATATTTTGCGATGCAGCAGATATTATGCGATAGCAAGAAAACAAGAAAAAAAAATTGCCCCCTTAAATCCAACCAGGCCCCCGATTCTACTAATTTTATGACATAACAACACCACTATCATATAGCTGACATTGTATAAAATGTATTTACATTTTAGACTTTATCGGGTAAATCTTAAGGTCCAAAATGAAAAAATAAAGAGTTTATAACATTTTTCATTCACTCTACAAGATTGTCATTTAATTTAAGAGTTTAATTGTAACACGGTAAAGTCTAAAGTTAAATGGCAGTTGTAACAGTGTCTGTGCTACGGCAGTGGCTTTGCAATGATAAAAATATTAGCAGAATCAGGGCCCAGATCGCACGTCCTGGGCCTCGATTCTACTAAAGTAAAACCATTGTCATACCACAGACACTGTAAGAAATACCTATTTAATTTTAAACTTTAACGTCATGTGTTTAAAGTTTAATATTAAATGGCTATTTGTAGAGTGAATAAAAAAGTGAAATGAGTCACTTTTCATTTAATTTTGGACTTTAAGCACATAGCAATAAAGTCTAAAATTTAATGCCATTTATTGCTGTGTCTGTGGTATGACAGTAGATTTTGCTTTAGCAGAATCGAGGTGCTGATCCTCCATTCATCCTCCTTGAATCTAGTGGGGGGCGGACACACAGAAACAAATTTACTGGCGTGGCTAACGTGGCTCTAGTACACTTGACATTGGCGTTTCGCCAATGTCAAGTGTACTAGAGCCACTCCCCCTTTACTTGACATTGGTAAAATTGTGGCGATTTGCTGCAGAGGCCCTTTTGAAGAAGTTGAATTTGAAGAAATAAATTGTAGACCTTCATTTGTAGATCTAAACTCCGTTACATTGAATGAAATTTATAATAAAGAAATGAAATGAAAAGAATACATATGAGTTTCGCCCCAAGACGGATTTATAGGAAAATTTTGATGGCGTCAGGCATGGTGGTGACTCACTGGTCAGAGCATTCCCCCTGTAACGGTTCGAATTCCCCTTTAAATCGATTATTTTTTTAATCGATCCGTTACATTGATCATTTTCGTATAAAATTAAACGCTTGACACTTGTTAATCTCATTGGTTGTCACCTCATTCTTTTCAATCAGTTCAATATCTTTTTATTTTATTTATTTATTTATTTAAGTCAACAAACAGTGTTCACAATAATTTATACTAGCTTTTGCCCGCGGCTCCGCCCGCGTGGATGTCGCTTAGTGTTGAGCCGACGCTATTGAGCATTAAATTCACCTCCCTACTCAACTACTCGTATGTGCTCTTAATTTTTAAATTACTAGATACTATTTGTCCCTTATTCACCGCCTTTTTACGCGACTGAAAAATAACAAACTTTATTACCCTAACCCTACCCCTAGCTCTAATCTATCTCTGTACCAAATTTCATAAGGATATTTAAAAATAACAAACTATCATACAAACCTTCATCCCTATCCCAGTCCATCAATTGGTCTAACTGTAATGCTTCGATATCACCTGTGAGTTGTGGAGCTTAGATGCTAGTCGCTTCACGGAAAATATCGATGCTAAGCCAAACCCACAGTTACACTAGTAAAGTGAATGTCAGTTTCCGAGGTGAAACCGTCGGATGCGACTAGGCTTGACGCTAAGATGAAAAAGAAGAAGAAAGTCACCACCAATAAGGCAATTTTCTCGCCATCCTCTTTGCCCGCATGGAAGTTTTCAATCTAGCATCCTAAATTACTACTAACCCTACCTACTTACCTCATGCAGTTACTCAAAAAGTTACATTCTAAACCGGAAACAAAGAACAGTCATTTAGTATCTACTTATTTTAATAAATATTTGGCGTCAAGGATAACTTTATTGTTGAAAAGGTTTCTGATGACTCCTTGACTAAAAATGCTGGATCTGCTGGCACTCAGTTTAAAAGTTAAGATTTTAAGGACTTCCTTTCACTTAATTGACCATGTTGGTCAGACAGATTTTATCCTTATGATTGAAACTATCGATTGATGCCATAAAAATACAGGGTGTTACTTTTTGGGATTTTAGTCGGGTCGATTACCGGGTGCGGCAAGCGAGTTTTAAAAATTTTTTGAATGCAGTTTTGTTTCTTTGAAATTAGCTATCTACAGTATTTAGAGTACTTCCCCTCCAGGTAAGGTTAAAATCTTCCACCCTGTATACTGTCTGTATGTATGTTTCTATTTATATAACTCACCTATTTGAAACCCTAGGGTTACATAAATTAATAAATTAGTAGCTAAGCTATTAGTAAATTGATCGCCGTTGAACAAAGCCATGTTGTTGTTCTATTATAATAATATATGAGACGATATTCTTAGCAATCCATGGATTCTCCGTGCGGGTGCCGGGTCCATCGCGTTGCTGAGTTGGGAACTCGGAACAGTGCCTGGGACTTGCGACCCAAGTGTAGGTTTAGAAGGGGCCCCTTTTGTTGATGTACATCAACACTCACCTTCACTACCCAAGTTCCCCTCCCTGCCTAACCAAATTTGATACGATTCTACTAGTGCCGCTTTAGACATTCGTCCTAGTAATGAGCTTATTGTAGCTCTCGATAGGCCTAGATCTTTAAGTAGGTTATAGAGAGATTTAGCTGGTATACCTCTAGCTCCCACTTCTACTGCATACAAATTAACCCGGTGCGCTTTTTCTTACATAACTTTTTAACTCCTAACATCGAAAGTCCGAAAATATGTTTCATACAATTTTATTTCATAATGATCACTCTTCATAATTTTTATTTCAATAAATATTAAAACGCCAAATGAATCGACTTCATAATTTTATTGTTCATACATTTATTTGTACTCATTTTTGCTTTCATATATTTCTTAATCAGAAGTGCTATTTATCCTATACATCAAAATTCATACTGTTAATAAACATACATCACTTTTATAATAAAACATCTTTTACACTATTATTGAAAGTCATACCTTTTCAAACTGTAGAATTATTTTTTAAAGAATATTAAACCACCTTTATAATGTTCCAAATCACATTTATTTTTAACTGTAACATTTACAATATAGTTAACACCTCGACTCAGATTACCCCGACTCGGATAGATTAGGTTAGAAGGCTAATCCCGCATTAGGCCTTCGTGGTTATTTTTTTATAAACCACCCAGAAGTAGGAGCTAGAATGCTACAATTTAATCTTATTTGAGACAACGTTATGTACACAAATAATATGAACATTGTCTCTTATGAAGAAAACTATTCTGAATAAAAAAAATATTAATTAAACACCTTCTTAATGAAAACATTATGAAATAAAAAAATATGATGACGGGGTGTTATGAGTTCCGATTATAGGAATATTAATGTATGAACATAAAGTTTATGAAGAAAAAAATTATGAAGAGTGATTATTATGAACTCCAATTCGTAGTAAAATCGTAAATATGAATACAAATTTTATGAGAGCCGATATGGACCCAAATTAACCACGTAACCGTTTTTGATTAATTCGTTTGTGAGATCATAGTATTTATTTTTCTTAAGTGTGTGGTCCTTCGGTATATTTGTTTCCCACGGTACAGTAAGTTCCACAAGGACCACATATTTTGTCGTTTTCGAGTATAGAAATATGTCCGGTCTAGATGACGAAACCCCAACATCCTCCGGAATTTTATAGTGCTTTTCATACGTGTCGATTAGGAGAGTCCAATCTGGGGCAGTATCTAAGATTGAATAAGGTTTGTTCCTGGGTTTTATGGATGAACCTTCAGACACAAAGTTGATATGACGTCTGTTAGTAGTCAATCCTTTTTGGGCTCTAGCTACTGCCAGACTCATTGCTTCGCGTATGATGAAAAGCACTTTATCGTGGCGGCGTGAGTATTGGCCTCTATCGAGAAGCACCCTACATCCTACTAATATGTGCCTAGCCGTCCCTATTGCCTCACCACACGTATAACATTGTTTTTCTGTGGCCTTCCCCCACCTTACCAGATTACTCTGGTCTGGAAGGGTCATCTGAAAGGCGTTAAGATAGAATTTTAACAGGGCCGGCGACCACTCATAGATCAAGGTGCGCCACTTTAAAGCCATCGGTATGCAGAACTCTCCCATTCTCAACCATTCGTTTTGGATTTCCAAATTCATCGCGTGCACTCGATATTTATCATTTTCGTCTTGCTTCAGAAAGGACCTAAGTATATCCTGGTCCCTTTTTGGCTCTCGTACTCCCAACCCCACTTTGTTCGACTGGGCTCCTATCATAAATCGTTTATGGAATATAAGTCTAGATTCAATCTCGGACGCGTTATTATCTTTCGGGAGTGCCCTGACTGTGTCATCTTGGGATTTACCTAAGATGTGGGCTTTGGTAACTCTAAGGTGTTTATAGAGCTCCGATGGTTTCTTTAATTTCATCCCAAAATTATTCTGATCCCTAAATAAAGCACAGGGATCAGCAGAGTGCGCTAGTCCAAGCCACGATTTTAGTGATTTTATGACAGTTGCATCTATTTTCGCGAGTAAGGTTTTGCCGAAATCGTATACCAGAAAAGGCCAAGTCAGACGTGATGTTAGGTAGTTGTCATATATCCAAGCTTTTTTGATCTTATTCAGTGGTAGCTGATCTATCTTATTTAGGTCGTTTATAAACATATTGACAACTTCATCTAAGGATGGTGTGCGTCCTTGATGGTCTATCTTTCTCCCAAGAAATTTAAATGGGACCGATTCAGCGACTATGGAAACTGGTTTACCCCCTATGAAGAGTCCCGGGTCGTAGGAGGTAAATTTGGTGTCCCGTCTACCCAGACACAGACAGTGACACTTACTGGGCTTCGTTCTCAGTCCATTTGTCCACGAACAGAACTCATCGATTTCCTTTAATAGTTCCTGACATTGATTTGGATTACGCGTCAGTATTGCGAGGTCGTCAGCAAAAGCTAAGATGGACTCAGTGTATTTGTTATTTACTTTAAACCGATAACCCCATTTCTTTTCGTGACGTATTAATTTGGTGATTAAGATATTAATTACTATGTTAAATGCTATTGGTGACAGGCAGCATCCCTGAAACAGCCCAACATTATACCGTAGTGGTTCTGTGTGGTCTTTTTGGAAGCTTATAGCAAATTTTAGTTGTGAGTAATACGACGCGATTATCTCTATTACCACGGGTGGAAAGTTATACCATTGCAACGCGTATATCATAAGGTTATGTGGAATTGAGCCAAATGCGTTTTCTAGGTCTATCCAACATACCGTTATCTGTCTTTCGTATTTTCTGGCATCTTTTAAGCTTTCCGCTAATAGACTATTGTGTTCCAGACATCCAGAAATTCCGGGTAAAAATCCTTTCTGGTGGTTAGGTCCGAAATACCTATTGTTAATCATAAAATTACACATTTTTGTTTGTAGAATTGAGAAAAATATTTTTGAAATTGTGTTAGTTAGTGCTATCGGTCTAGTATCTTTAGGATGAGTCACTTCGTGTTTTTTTGGGATGAGAACAAAAACTGCTTCGCCAAATGCGACTGGTATATTCTTTTCTGACCAGATTTTACTGAATATATTTGTGAGATGTTTGCGAACTATTGGACATTTTTTATACACTATATATGGAACACCATCAGGGCCCGGAGCCGATTTAGATGATTTCTTTTTTATTTGTATCTCTAATTCCTCTATGGTAGGTGCATTCCCTTGGAATTGTACTAGAGGGTCATGGGGTCTTTGGGTTTCCGGTTGATTGTATGGTGTTCTACATTGAGATATTTCGTAGGTATTTTTGTAATATTCGTAAGTTTGTTCCTTGGTCAATAGAAGTTTACCATTTTGGCTTTTGAAGATGTTTTTTGAATACTGAAAAGGGTTTTTATCAAAATCTACTTCATGCCTTGCCCTATCGTAGCTATCGCGATTGTTTGCTATTTGTTGCGATATACCTTGTATTAGTTTCAGAATTGATCTTAATGCCCTAGACAGTTGATGACTAAGATGATAATCGCCTAAGGCTTTGGCGTCTCGAAGTTTTTTCTTTAGTTCCCTTTTCTTTCTCCGCAGTTTAGTTTTAAAAGAATTTTCCTTAGTTTTAGGAGCATGGTAATTTGACGGTGGATAATGCTCACTAAAATACGTGTATATTGTATCTTGGAAAGTGTTTACTTGGCTATTTAGATCTTGTTTCTTGCCTGGATGTTCTAGCAGAATTGCCAAGTTTTCGTCATGCACTTTCCAGGTTGAGTTTTGAAGACTCGGAATGCTAAGACGTGTCCGGATGTTTATGGACTCCTGGTTTCTTTGACACGATGGTTCACCATGGGATGTATGAGGGTCTACTCTATCCGTAGTGACTGTTGAAGGTCTTACCGACGGCTGTCGTGCTTCAACACCATGTGTATTCAAATGTTTGATGAACCAGGCTCGTCTCTTGTATTGTTTCCCGCACGTGGGGCATTTCAAATCCGTATATATTATGAGCAAAGCCATGTTGCTGTTATATTATAATATCTGAAGAGTCAGAATATACGTAAATACTGTAAATGCATACAAAGATCCTTCTTAAGTATTATGCATTAGTCTGGTAAAAATCCACCCAAGATAAGTAAAGTTTATAGAAGCAAAAGTATGCAGATAACCGTACCATAGGTATATTACCTTTTCACGACCGCTAAACTGGTTTGTTATAATTTGGCGTAAGTTTAGTAACTAGTAATTGCCTCTATGGCGTGGCGGTAAAGAACGTGAAAGAAAGTGCGGCTTCGATCCGCACTCAATGCAAATATTTGTGTGCATGAATATAATAATATATGCGTATCACGAAAAGCACGTTAGGCCATCGGTCCCGGTTGCCATACAAATATCTATGGCAGTCGTTACGGGTATTTGGGGCCATAAAAAGTTCAACAATTGGTCTAGCTGCACTGGTTCAATATAGCCATTGGGTTGTGGAGGTCAGATGGCAGTCATTTCACGCAAAATATCGAAGTTTAGCCAAATCCGCAGTTACACTGGTAAAGCGGACCCTAGACTCCGCTCTTAACATTAAGATGAAGAAGAATTAGAACAGTAAGTTTTTTTAAAGCTGTTGCCCGCGGCTCCCCCCGCCGGATATAAAAGGTAGCCTATATTAGTAACATTTCAGACCATACATAATTTATTAATCTCACTGCCGTGGTTTTTCCAAGCGACTGTAATGTTAGGTCCTTTAAGAAGGATATTAGAAGGTTATTCTTGTCCAGAATCTTGTTAGGGGGTCGGCAGCATATATATGATGAAACTTGATTTTGCACACGTTTATCGGCCAAGGTAATATCATACTGGTTGTGTGCATGTCTGCCACCTTAGTGGTAAAAAAAGAAACTTGTACCTATAGATGACGTAGATCTGTGAAATTCTAAATATCTTATTTACATTTAAATTGCAATAGACCAACGGCAACGGCCTGCCTTCTTATTATTCTATTAATTATTCACATCATCTATAACTTCTAGATCTCGCTATTAGCTTTACAACAAATTTTAATATATTTAAAATAAAATAAATATGTTGTGTCTTTCTTAACATTGTGACTTTCTTAACACACTTTAAATGGAATTAAACGTTATGTTACGAATATTTTAAACTGGAACCAAGTATGTCAAATATATTTTTGAATTGTGTGAATTAAATTGAGGATGTCAATAGGTGATTAAGTTTTGGCTTGGCTTAAACTTCACACTTACTGATAAAAATATTATCGTGAATTTTTATGGACCAGTTTACGCTCTTCGATCGGAATGGTAGTATTTTATTGTATATATATATTTTTATGTCTTACTAACATTGATATATTTAGTTAACAAAGGCAGGTGTAGAAGTTGAAATGTTTTATCTGAAATAACGTACTCAAAGAAAATGATTTTAAATAATATTCAAGTGTTGTGGTGGATCCAAAGTTTACTGCATTATAGTCACAGTAAGTTTTTTATCTATAGCATTATTGAAATCTACTTCACTTAGTTCAGATCAATAGTTATTTATCTAAGTGACAGGACAAGTGGTCATTATTGAGAGGAGAGGATTTCGAGACAGGAGTAGTCTATGTTTTGGATCACATAGGGTGTCCCCAAGTCTTTCTGATTAGCAGTTGATTAGAGATAAAAACCTTTATAAAAATGACCATAATATGGTCTGACGGTGATAAAGATCTGAACCGAATTTACGGTCGGCTCGAGGTGCGAAAACCTTCGTCAGTTTCGACAACAATATAGTAAACAAAAAAAAAACAAAACAAAAAGAAAGTAAACAAAATATACAAAATGCATACCTCAATGCGTAAATAAAATTATACTTATAATCCATCCATACTATTATAAATGTGAAAGTGACTCTGTCTGTCTGTATGTTACGCTTTCACGTACCTATAAACCATCGAACCGATTTTGATGAAATTTGGTATAGAAATAGATGAGACCTTGAGCATAGGACATTGGTATGTTTGGTTGGTTTAGGTACTTTGCTGATAGTTGGGCATGCGCAAGATGGATTTCTGCCACATGTATTTGTAATTAAACCCCCTGTCTCGGTTGTGAGCTATATACTAAATAATATATATACTAAAGCACATATAATTGTTCTTTGAGGTGTTCAGAGTCAACATTGCTATCTTAGTCATACCCGTATCAGGGCTGTGTTGAACTTTATGCCAAGAGTGACCGGTGAAGACCACCGTTGTGTCATCGGCATATGGGAAGATATGAGCATTCTCTATTTTTAAATGACAAGGATCGTTAATGTAAATTAAGAACAGTGTAGGGCCTAACACGCTTCCTTGCGGAACACCGTAAGCCTTGTCAGCATCGTCAGTTAAAGGTAGTTAAGTTAACCGTTACACCTCTAACACCAACGCATTCCAGTCTTTTTAAGAGAATTGGGACAGGGACAATGTCAAACGCTTATTTGAGGTCCAGAAATGCCGCAAGACAGCAAGTGTCTTGCCGCATTTGCATCAAGACCCTTCACTACCAAAGAATTTAATGACGTAACTGCTTCTTCAGTTGACATACCTTGCCGTCATGCGCGTGAGAGCTCTGGTGAAGGACACAAGTGCCCGGGGCGATATAATATCAAAATTTTGCCCTGAAGTCGCATTAGGAAGGCGCTCGTGTATTATGAAGTGCCTTTCTACCCTCGACGCATAGTTGGGATTTATCAGACGGAGAGAGTAATCATCTACCGAACAGTGAACGGCCTATACCGTAGGGATCTGTCTTGGAGTCACTTCATGTTATGACAGCCCCGGATTCTTTGAATTTTTGGCAGGGCCCGCCCACTTTCTTTCCGTGCGAAAATCGGGAACTGGAGATCGGAATTGTTTACGAAGCAATTTCAAGACTGCACAAATCACACGCCGTCTCAGGCCTTCGAACGCCGGAGTGTTCATTGCCTAAGACATATCCCTCACCCCACCATCGCCTCGGCGCCTTCCACACCAGGCACCTCGCCAGCGTGTACACCCCCTGATTCCTCGCTCGCATCGCAGTGACAGTAGACAGACTGGTGGAGCTGGACCTTCACGGCCTCATTTTCTCGAAGCTTGGGTTCCCATGCTTGCCCACCTGCAACAATACTTAACATTATGTCACCCTGGGCAACTGCATCCCTCACAAGAGCCCTCATACACATGATGGCCTCTGGCTGAAGCCATATTGGCCTTCCACCAGCTTCGATATACCTCGATGTAACATCGATACAACTCTTTAGCATCTAGCAACTTCTCCTAGAGGTAGGACCCATGCTCAACCTAGATGCCGTCAAGTCTCGGGCAGTGTTCTTAACCTTAACCCTTGGCACCTAGCTCTAGTTCGACACAAGTCACACGAGTGACCTGCCCCGGGATGCCCTCCCCCCTCCCTAGATCCGGTAATATGTTATGTGTATGATATGCTCGTATGTGCTACCATCACCAAGCGACCCTCAAGGCCTCGACCGCGGTTGCCCAAGTTGTGGAGCGTATCTGGCGGTTTGGTGTCTCAAGGTGGCTCGGCATAAAACTGAGACTGTGTTCTTCCATGGGCCTCGGAGTGTACCACCTGAGGGATCCAGCCTCATAGTGGAAGGCATTCGTATAAGCATCAAGTTCCAAATGAAATTTTTGAAACTCGTACTCGACGGCCGATGGGACTTCGGGGAGCATCTCCAAAGTCTGGTGTGGAAGGCGCAGCTTTGCTTATAGCGATCGCGCCGAGCGCGAGCGCGTGCGCTGCCATCGCCTCCTTCTGCGAGCAAGTAATGCTTGAGAAGGAAGTGGCGGAGGTGGCCCGGGAGAGACTCAGATATCTCCCGAACTGCAGAGCTCGTGAGGCGCGGAGGTGACTAAGACGTCGGAGGTAGCTCGACGTCCTCCATCCTTCATAAGCCTAAGGCTGTGGGTGACATAAAGCAATGCGCGGCCCATATGTTCGAGGGAAAGATGGGCACACCGTGGTTTCTACACCCAAGGGGGCCATCTTGAAATCGGAGATGGCCCTGGGTCAAGTGGCGTCCGGGGCTGCATTGAGGAAAGAACTTATGCGCTGATGAGCTGTTTAAAATGTAAAAAGGCTTTTGACAGCCTTCACTCAGAAGTTTAATCTTTCCACAGTTTCAAGACGTTACAGACCCTAATCATCTGAGTAGGTATTCATATTTTATTTTTGTTTTAATTGAAGCTTTCATCGGGTAACAAAGCGATCCTCTGCCGTATTTTCGACTTGAAGTTTGGAACCCTGACATGAAATGAAACTAGATATGGTTAGAGATAGATATATGGAGGCAGGGACTTATAGACCATTGTTATCTTTTCAATGAAGCATTACTTAATGCCTTTCTCTAGATTTTAATAGGATTTTTAGTTTACTAAATCTTGACTATTCGCTGAGATTTAAAAAAATATTTTCTAGCTCTTCCTCAAGACCTTTTAAGCTATAAAAATATATATGGCATTGATTACGGCCTGAAATGGATATATTTTCCGGACGGCGATGGTATACCCCATTATGTTAATTTAAGGAAATATAAAAACGACAGTGATGTTCGTGGATCTGGAGCAGAGGTTGTTGACTTCAGATTATATATCGGGTAAGATACGTAACTAATGATTATACCTATTCAGTCCTTTTTTCCTGAGACTTTGCCTTAAGCGTGTCTTGGGGTGGAGTGAAGTCATATTGATGTGTCCATGGAAAATAAATGCACCCTTTGCATTCTATACATTTAGGAGGTAGGTACGTAAATCTTGTGATGTAGGTACACCCATATACCTACAGAAATTGAGTATTTTCCTGTAGGTAGTTAAAATAAATTATTTAGCTGAACTTATTAAATAAATAATAGTAAAAGAATGAAAACAGTTGCGTCGGTTCTTATTTTATCGTTCTTATATATTTTTATCCTCCAGACAACCTTTAATAGTAAATGATTTGACTATTAAATATTATGACATCACAAATATTTTTTTCATACAATATTTCTTATTACTTTCCGTTTTGACGTTTAGTAAAAAGTAACTAATTTAGTTAACTAGTCAGTCAAATACCCAATTGTAGTAAATTTCGCTGACTCTCGAAATCAAGAATGAAGTACCTACTATCACTAGGTTACATATTGTTACCAGCTAACAGAGGGTGATGTTTGGAAGAATTACAAAAATGAGGATGACGATCGAGAGGTCGGGGCTGCGAAGCTTGACCAGTAGGTACATTACATAAGTAACCTACTTTACACATAATCTCTCATGTAATAATAATAGTTTATAATAATAGTTTATTTATTAATACATAAGCATACAATAACAAAGTAGGTCACTAAATATCCCACGAAATATCCTTGTTAATGAAGCAATAGTGTCTATAGAACTAGGTAAATAACGATTAAATAATAAACTAGGTAAATATAGGTAAATAAATACAAATCATATCTTCTATATTTAGGAACGACACCGGTAGTTACATTGGGTTGAATGAAAGGGGACAACCTATTAAAGAGATTGATCAAGATGCAGTCTCAAGGATACTCTCATCAGACGCACCAGTAAAAATTATCACTCACGGTTGGAAGTCTTCAGCGGATAAAGACGGAGTCACAGATATAAGAAATGCTTATTTAGACTCTAAAAAGGTTACAGTTGTTTCCGTTGATTGGAGTGAAATAGCTGATTCAATATTCTACCCAATGGTAGCAGACGAAGCGAAGAATGTAGGCGTAAGAGTTGGCACATTTATAAACGCTCTGCATAACAGGTACAACGTAACTGGTAAACAATTACATCTCATTGGTCATAGCCTCGGAGCTCATGTTATGGCAATTGCAGCATCCAGATCAAAGGTTACTGTAGATAGAATCACAGGTGAGTACCTACCTATAAGAATATACTTCATTCGATCTATTGCCTTGTATGGAAGTGACTGTTGACTGATCCCCATTGATCGCAAAAATTGAAACTCTCGTACCTAATAAAAAGATGTTCAAAATTCTCTTTATTAATATCAACCTCAACTCGTAGATTATCGCGCTCCTATTTACACCACATACATTGACCATCCTTCCAGTGATCAGCCTAATCACAATGATGTACCTATGAATATCAGGAAAGGTATTCTATTTAGCGCTCTCTGTTCTTGAGTAGTACTTAACCTAGGTACCAATTTAAACATTAACGGTGTCAAGTTAAATTATTGCTTTGATTTTGTTTGGCCGTTTACAAATATACGGCTGCCATGGCCATGCCAACATATAGTATTAAAGTGTAACTAAGTTCAACTTTACTTATCTCTAACAGGTCTTGATCCAGCTAGACCATTATTCGAGTACCCCGAGTTTGCAGAACATTCGGAAAAACTAGATCTATCAGATGCTAACTTTGTTGACATCATTCACACTTGTAGTGGTATTTTGGGTTATGAAGCACCCGCTGGAACTGTTGATTTTTATCCTAATAGTGGTTACCCTCCGCAGCCAGGTTGTGGAAATATTCAAAAGGCATTTGGTTAGTATATATCATTGAAATCATCATAATTTTAATCATTATTGGTAATTGGTAAATTTAATTGTTGCAAGTAGTATAATTGCAGAATTCATGGCATATTATCTTTACAGAAGCGTGCAGTCACGGACGATCTTCTCTTTATTTTAGCGAGTCAATCAGATATCCGAAGGCCTTCCCATCTTTTCAGTGTAAAAGTTGGCTTGATTATATGACTAATAGTTGTGATCACAATGCATACATGGGAGAAAGTGTGGCCAGGAACTTGAGAGGAGTTTATTATTTGAGAACTAACTCATATCGACCGTTTGGACAGCGTTTATAATTCAAATAGTAAAAAAAATTAACAGCTACTAAAGTATTATTTGCAGCGTAATTTTATTGGTGTGTTGTGTTGTGTTTATAATGTATAAACTTGAAGTGGCAATCATTATTTCTAACAAGTACCTAATACGCAGGTACCTGTTTATTGCTATACGCCTGTATTAGCACATTAAACTGTAACGATAATGATGTACCTACCCTATGCCTACCTACTTGAATAAAAGTTATTTCTGTTTTAATATGACGATTTTAACATTATTTAAATCTTCATTTATTATCCTAAGATATTAATGCACCTAAACAATAAGCTACTTCATGATTATTTATTGATTACTTATAGTATCGGCGAGTAAACTTTATTCCTGTAATCCTGTTCTTATATTAGATCACAGAGTAAATTTTATAATTCACCTCTCTACTCAACTTTGTCCTTGACTATTTACTCGCCTCTGTTCTCAACTCTCTACTCGACTTTCTACTCGCCTCTATATTTGAATTTGTACTCGACTCTCTACTGACTTATCTACTCCCCTGTCTACTCCACTCTGTACTCTCCTCTATAATCACCTATCCATTGCCTCCATACACGCATCACTACTCGCCCATCCACTCGATTCTCTTTTCACCTCTCTACTTGACTCACCCCACTCGCCTATGTACTTGCCTCTCTGCTCGAATCTCTACTTAACTCTCTATTCGTTCTCTACTCGCCTCTACATTCATCTCTCTACTGGCCTCACTATTCGCTTCTCTACTCGACTCTCTATTGCACTCCATTTGGTTCCATACTCGACTCTTTACTGGCTTTTCTAGTCGCATATCTACTCGCCCCTGTAGTCGACTCTACTTGACTTTCTATTTGACCTCTACACGCCTACACTCGCCCTTATAACAATCTCTACTCGCCTCTCTACTCGCTTCTATATTTGACTCGTTACTATCGACTATGTCCGTTCCGAAGCTCTAATCCACCTTTCCCAACTGGCAAAAACATATCGTAAGAAAGTCAGGAGCACGTTTCTGTTGCAGTTGCAGTTTCTGTCGTAACATGGATCTTTTTTTCGATTCGATTGATTCGTTTCTAAAAAGAGTGATATACATGGTTTATATACTAGACATAAAGGTAATCTTGTGTTACATACTACTCGTCTCGGCAATGTATTAGATTCTACAATAAACTTCCCAATGAAATTAGAACATTGTCCATAAATAAATCTAAAACAACTATTCAGGCCAAATTGTGTAACAGGGCATATTATAACATTTCAGACTATTTGAATGACAAAAATGATTGGGATTAAGTAGCTCTAAGTCAACACAAGAAAATGATTGTGCATAAGTACATGACGACGATTTTTTTTTTAAAAAGGATTTCTACTGAGTTTTTTGGCAGTGTTTCTCAGTAGTTGCCATGTCACGCACTGCACGGTAGGGGCAAAAATAATGTCGATTCCAAACAAATTTAATATTTTTATGGAATAAATGATTTGTTGAATTTGAATTTAAAATGTCGTATGAAAGCTCTAAGCACGTTCTCTCAACGCGATTTGGGCGCACTTCTCTGAGCTTTAAATGCTATAAATATCGTAAGATTATCATCGCAATGGCTAAATTATCGAAAGAACATCGAGTAATCGCATGGCGAATTTTAAAAAGAGCTATGAAAGCTATCAGGATTCTTTTACTTCATAAGCCTAGTGGTATGGGTAATGGATTGCTGAGACGAGGTCTCGGGTTCGATCCCAGGTTTTACCATGGCACAAACAATGACTTTTCGATGCTTTTAGAAGTTATGTGTGAACCTATTTATCGCAGGTTTATAAGTGCCCGGTTAATGGCAGTAGGCTCGCCACCTATTACATTGGGATCTGAACATAAACTGGCGAAATGTGGGTGCTAGCACCTCTGCCTACCCCTTACCTTACTACGCGGGCATATAGGCGTGAGTTTTTGTTATGTTATGTTTAGCGTTCCTCAAGTCGAGAAATACTATTTTATTTGACTTATTAGTCGTATTAAAGCGGTGTGGTTGCTGTCACTCGACTCTTTGATCGTATGAATGCAACCAAGCTATTCGCATACAAGATAGAAGCGAGACGAAGCGAGCGAAGATAGAGCGTTTGTTTATGTATATTATTATGAATGTTTTTTATATTTTTTTGTCTGGGTATTCTTTCGTATTTTTTGTATTTATGTGTGTGTATGTGTGTGTTTAATAAACGCATTTTCTTTCTTTCTTTCTTCTTTCTAGAAAGGAAGAAATTAAGAAAAAATAGATATTTATTCAAGTAGGACACTTAAGATACACAGTACAGAATACAAAAGCGTTAAATAAGGCAATCACAGTTTACTTGTGATACACAATAGAAAGATTAACCATATAGAAACTTGGCTTTATTCAGCTAAAAATACAGATATAATTGACATCGACATAACAATCCATGACAACGAGTATAGAGGCATAGAGGTACACATCATTCACCCCCCTCTTAAGATGTCTGGTAGTCCTCCAAGTAGGCTGGCGGTCGCCTAGTGCGCGTAGACCGTCTAACTTCAAGTTGGGGTGTTCCTATCGGCCTAGGTTCCTGTGCTGACTCTTCGTTCTCTGGCGCAGGTGGCCCTTCTTCAACAAACTCAGGCGTATCCTCGCTTTCATCTGAAGATATAGACAATATAGACATTTATTCATCGTCTGAAGGGATTGGTGCCAAATGTCTGTTCGATATTGTGCCTTCTCTTCCATCAGGATATCTGATGTGAGAATAATTAGGGTTACTTTGTAGGAGGTGACCTTCCTCGACAACTGGATCAAATTTTGAATTACGTACGCTTTTCTTAATTAGAACGGGCCCTGGGGTAGTAAGCCATGCCGGCATTGATACTCCATTAGGACTTCTTCGAGGATGGCTGAACATTCTTTCATGGGGTGTAGCGTTTGTAGCCGTGCACAGCAGCGACCGTATTGAATGCAGAGCTAGAGAGAGAACCGTTTCCCAGTCTGTTATTTGTAACCCTTTGGATTTAAATCTCAGTTGAATCGTTCGCCACAAGGTACCATTTAAACGTTCGACTTGGCCGTTGCCTTGTGGGTTATACGGGGTAGTCCGACTGCACGCTATTCCGAGAGAGACGAGATACTGAGTAACCTCTTGAGACATAAATGAAGATCCTCTGTCCGAGTGTATGTACATTGGAGTACCAAAGACATAGAATATTTTATTCAGACAGTCAATCACGGTACCTGCCGTCATGTCTTTACATGCAAAGGCAAAAGGAAAACGGCTATACTCATCAATGACTTACTGTCATTGATGAGTATATATTGTGTATTTATTTCTTGATTTTGATGGCAGTGGTCCCTTAAAATCAATATTGAGTCGTTCCAAGGGGGCCGTTGCTTTAATCAATTGTCCGTTTAGTTTTGCATATCGGGGCTTGATTTCAGCGCACACTTTACAATTGGCAGTCATTTGTCGGATTTCGGTAATTGAATACGGAAGGTTTTTAGATCGCACCCAGTGACTCATGCGAACAATCCCCGGGTGACAAAGGTTGTCATGTAACGTTTTTAGATTATTGACATCCATGTGTGCACATACACGGGTCAGTGTATCGGCGACTTTGTTTTCTTTGCCTGGCCGGTAAATTATGTCGAACTTAAAACAGGATAGCTCTAATCTCCAGCGCTCTATCTTCTCATTCTTAATTTTGCTGGAATGGATTTGGTTGAACATAAATGCAACCGACTGTTGATCTGTTATTAATATGAAGTGCCTCCCGATTAAATAGTGGCCCCATTTGCGCAATGCTTCAACTATCGCTGCGGCTTCTTTTTCTATCGAAGACTGTCGCCTTTCCGAGTCCGTTAGAGTTCTTGAGAAGAATGCCACGGGCTGACCATGCTGAGAGAGAGATGCAGCGAGAGTATTTTCCGAAGCGTCTGTTTCTACAGAGAGTGTAGCGTTTTCGTCGATGGCAGACAAGGCGGCTCTGGCGATATCTGTTTTTATTTCATTAAACGCAGTGATTGCATCTACTGAAAGAGGAAATGTGTTTATTGACAGAAGCGGCTTAATTCTTTCCGAAAAGTTTTAAATCCATCTTGAATAATGAGCCAAAAGCCCCAACGCTCGTTTTAACGCTGCGGAATTTTCAGGTGCTGGTAGATCTAGTAGCGGTTTCAAGCGGTTTTCGTCCGGCTGAATTGTATTATTATTTATTGTATAGCCAAGGAGGTTGATGGTTTCTTTGTTGAATACACATTTGTTTTCATTTAGTGTAAGATTATATTTAGCGGCTGCCTCCTTAAACTTAGATAAATTGACATCATGTTCCTGTTTTGTTTTTCCGCATACAGTGACATCATCTAGATAGGCAAATACGCCTTTTAAGTCTTCCTTTTCTATGATATAGGTTAAGGCGCGCTGGAATGCGGCTACACCATTTGTTACACCGAACGGAATTCGTGTGAATTGATATAGTTTCCCATTAGCCTCAAAAGCGGTAAAAATCGCTCCTTCTGAAGAATAGGTATTTGATGGTACGCACTTTTCAAGTCGATTTGACTGAAATGATTGAACTGGGCTACTTTTGATACAAGCGTCGGTAGCTTAGTGGTTTAGGAGTCGGCCTTACGATCGAGAGGTCCCGGGTTCGAATACTGGCCATTATACTACCGAGGTGAACCCACTCCTAGCACAAGCAATTTAGCTTAGTTGGAGGGGTTAGAGGGAATATTAGTAATTACGATAATTTAGGTTGCTAATATTCTTTAAAAAAAAAATGATTCTATCTTTGGCAGTGGAAAAGCGTCAAGTTCAGTGTATCTGTTGATATTTTGTGAATAGTCAATTACCATCCTCTTCTTATTTAGACCTCCTCCGGCGATCAGAACTTGCGCGCGCCAGGGTGAGACACTGGGCTCAATTATCTCATCCTCCAGCAATTTGGAGACTTCGGCGCTTATAAAACGTTCGTTGTCGGTGGTATGTTGTCGTGACCGAACTGCTATTGGTTTTGTGTGAGGCGATAGATTAGTAAACAGGGACGCTGCAAGTACTGACGCTTCCATGACATTACAGATCTTTAATGGTTCTTGGGTTCCTCCAAACTCCAATTCCAATGAAGAGTGGTTTTCAAGAATAACGTGACCGATAATAGCATCTGCGCAAAGATTGTTAACAATTAAGAGAGGTTGATGCTTGTATTGGTATTTTTCAAGTTGAATATTTACGTAACAGATGCCTTGAACGAATGAAACGTGACTAAGGGAAGCCAATGTTATGGTTTGACGGCTTGGTTTTATCTTCAATTTTAGTATTTCAGCCAGGCTTCTATCTATGAAACTTACAGAGCTTCCAGTATCTATCAGAGCATCTGCCTGAAATCCGTTAATTGCTATTTGTGTGGTAGCTTTCCTAAGACTACTTGGAGTGTTGTCGACGTGTTGTCATTTGTTACAGCGTTGGCTCTTTGCGATTGTCTAGATCTGCATACGTTAGCGAAATGACCCTTTTTCGAACAAAGCTGACAGTTTTCATTAGCCGCAGGGCATTTTATACGCTGGTGCACGTTTCCTCCACAAAAGAAGCATCGTTTTTTTTTAATTCGTATGAAAAGTGGGTGTTAAAGCCGCTATATTATTTTCGGATTCATGTAAAGCATTGAGATTCAGTGATGACGAGCTAGCATTGTTGAATACCTTCGTGTTTATCCCGGCGTCTTCTAGAGAAATTCCTAAATTGACAGCTTCATCCAATGTCATGTCTAGTTTTTCTAATAGCCTCTCCCTTATTTTCTGGGAATGGATACCAGCGATGAACGCCCCACGCATAGACTCGTTTTGGTGCTCTTCTGCAGTGACATGCTTAAAGTGACACTCGAGTCCCAAAAGTTTTAAAACTTGAATGTACTCCTTCACTGTTTCGTCTGCTCTCTGCTTGCGTGTAGCCATCAAATGTCTAGCAAGTATTTCGTTCTTGGGCTTTACATATCGCTGCCCTAGTTCAATAGTAGGACATCTTAAAAAAAAATCAAAATGAGATAAATATTGAGTCATGTATAAAAAAAGGAACTTAACCTTGTAAAATAAGCGGTCATCTTGAAAACGCAACCTAGTCCTAAATACTTTGATGTCGTAGCATGACATTTTAACCAATCTTTTATCCAGCAATGGGCAAGATTCAGACATCTGAAGATATCTAATGCGTAGGATCAAAGGTTTAGTTTTTTTAGTGCTCTACAGAGATATCTGAAGATGTCCTAAAGATGAAAATAATAACTGATTTCAATATTAGGACAATTTCAAATATCTCAGTATTATGACCTGAAGAAACTGTCTCTAGATATAGGGAAAAACTTCAACATAGACGAAAATGGACAAAAAATTGTATGGGGTGAGATAAAAAGTGTACAAATAAAAAAAAGATAATCCGTATACATTTGCTTATAAAACTTCATTTGCGGATGATGGACAGTTGTTAACACATGAAGGAAACAAAGGAGCTATATACTCGTACAAGAAAATACTTCGTTAACTTTGGAAAAAGCTTATTCTGGACCACCAGCCATATCATATCGTAAAAAAACAGATTTACTGTCACTTTGTAGGGCAAATTTAATTCCACAATCTCAACACAGTTTTTACGAGTCGCTAATAATATCCTCCACCAGCAACGAGGAATATGAATACGATAGCGACTGTGAATAAGTTAGAAACGAACGTTAGAAAGTTTAACTCATTTGCTCAAGCTTACTTTTGACTGATTAACGACTGATTATAATTTTTAAAAGACTGATTTGAGGCATTGGCAATATTTGGTAATAAATGTTATTAATTATAAATAAATCTTTCAGTATTTTCCATCATCCTATACTAACCATTGCTGTTGATATAGTGGCACAATTTACAATTTACTAATTGTATCCTGTGCAACACTAAGACATCATACAATCTTGTCTAAATCTGTCTAATTTTCCCAAATTTGAAGGTTTGTTTAGTATTATCTATAGTTTTGTTGTACAAAACAGTATTTTGTATCACTATAAGGGTTACAGTAGAGATAGAAATTATACTTAACCAATTTAGAGACAACATCAAAATATAATTTAATTCATATAAAATTTTGAGGACAATAAAAGGTTATCTTGCCATTAAAAGCCTTAAAATTAAAAATATCATATATAAATACAATTTACAGATATCTTAAACGCATTAAACAAAACTTCCATAGTGTTGTATGTGTGTGCATAAACAAGATTTCGCGTAATAGTATGTAAAAACCTACCAAAAACTTGAATCGAGCATAACTCAAAAACATACCTTTTCAATATATCTCACTATTGAACTAGCCCAGCGATATATTTTCTCTAAAGCATTAATTGCATCGCCGTACGTTTTGCTTGCACGAATGTATGAAAATATTGTAGGAGAAATATGATTTACCAAGAGTTTTAGTTTAATCGAGTCCGAAGTATCTGAGGAGCATTCTTCGCATAAGAAATTTTTGAAAGTAGAATACCAATGTGCCCATTTTAAATCTGCCGCAGTAGCACTTGGTTCTTCATCGAATCGCTCAGGGCGAAGATAGCGTGATACATTTGTATTAGTCGCTTTTTGACTTATCTCTTCTTCCGACATTATGTAGGTATTATGTTGTATAACATTAGTTTTGATACAATTTTAGCTGAATAAATTGATACACAATAGAAAGATTAACCATATATGTTGAGGTTTATAGGCTCCCCTTCAACATTAAACACAATCCTCAATGCGCAGTGTTGTAATCACTAGATATGACTTTGAAAGACCATTTAAATAAAGTTATTTATTTAAAAATTCATTATCTGTTTAGATATTACATATTCCACACCATGTTTTATCTTGACACAGTTTTCATATGTCTCATATATGAAATTCAAACATACATCAATCCTTTCATACCTGCCAGTCAGATCGACACGAATGCAATCTCTTTTCTGTTCTAACACTTCTCCTCATTCGTTTCTATCTGACATAATCACTGAAGCATAGTTTCCACACTCTACACTATATCAGCCTAATCTAATAATCCCATCTCTCTTACACAAAACTCAAACTTACCTCTCGATAAAGCCTTAGTCAAAACATCCGCAACCATTCTCTGTGTCTCCATGTACTTTAGCCTAATCACTCCATTTGCCAGTGTCTCTCTGACAAAATGATATCGAACATCTACATGTTTTGTCTGTTGGTGATGTACAGGATTCTGTGCTATCGCCATCGCGGATTGACTATCGTGTAAATCATCACAGGATTTACGTCAGTGCCATTTAGCTCTTCTAAAAATCTTTTAAGGAACACTGCTTCTTTACTGGCTTCACTTAGGCTGACATATTCAGCTTCAGCTGTTGATATTGCTACCGTTCTTTGCTTTGAACTAAGCCATGACACAGCACCTTGTGCCATTATAAAAGCATTGCCTGAATAGGATTTCCTATCCACAATGTTTCCAGCATGATCAGCATCTGCAAATCCGTGTATAAGATCTCTTGACGTATCTCTACGGAACGTGAGACTCATTCTCTTCGTGCCTTTAAGATATCGTAAAATTCTCTTTACAGCAATCCAATGCACTTCCTCATAGCAGGTACAAAATTGACTCATAAAATTTACCGAATGAGCTATGTCCGGTCTTGTACATACTGACAAGTACATTAAGCTACCTATGAGCTCTCTGTATGGAATTGTCTCATTTGGTTTCCCTTCTGACTTGGCAAAACGCTGGCCTGGTACAGCTGGAGTGCTGACTGGTTTGCAGTCTACCATTTTAAAACGTCTCAGTAGTTTTTCAATGTACTCCTCCTCTCTCATTCCTAAAAATAATTCAGCTCTTCCTAGATCTTTCATTTCAAATTTCACCATGAGTTCTTTCTTCACTTTTTGCATTTCAGTTTTATTGTGATAAAAAATAAGAATATCATCGACATAAACTGCCAAAATTATCATTTCCTTCCCATTGGTTCGTGTATAAACACATGGTTCATTTGCAGATCTTTTGAAATTCAAACTCATCAACTCTGAATGAAGTTTGATGTTCCAGGAACGTGGTGCTTGCTTTAATCCATATAAAGATTTCTTTAGTAAACACACATGGTCTTCCTTCCCTTTAACTTCAAAAGAGTCTGGCTGTTTCATATAAACCTCTTTATCAAGGTTTCCATTTAAGAATGCAGTCTTGACATCCATGTCTCTATCTTCATATTATTATTTGCAGCTAGAGCTATCAGCATCCTCAGTGAGCTATGCCTGATAACTGGAGCAAAAGTCTCATCGTAGTCAATTCCTCTACTTTGACTAAAACCTCTCGCAACCAAGCGTGCCTTGTACCTAATTTTATTTCCCCCCCTCTTTTTTAATTCGAAATATCCATTTCGAATCTACTACATTGCACGCTTGATTAGGTTTTACCAAAGTACAGGTACCATTCTTGTGTAGAGAGTCTAACTCCACCTGAATAGCAGCTCTCCACATTTTGGCATCCTTCCTAGATAGTGCCTCTTGCACGGTGAGTGGATCAATCTCTTCTGATACTATATTAAAACTCACGTAATCATTGAACTTGACAGGTGGTCTCCTTTCTCTCATTGGATAACGCCTTCCATCCACTGTAGATTCCACTGTGTCACGTTCAATCTCTGATATCTCTTCAGAATTATACCATAATTCATCTTCAGTTCCAGTTTCCGAACGTACCTCACTGTGATCTCCACTACTTGATTATACATGTTCCACCTGGTCTGACTCTTCTACAGTTTCTGTTTCTTCTAAGTTTTCTTGAATAGCTTCTTCAAGATCTACCGTAACCGGTTCTCTATCCTGCGTCTCTACAGTATCGGTCACCTTGTTAATGAATTGATTCTCGAAAAATACCACATCTCTTGCTCTGTGCAAATCTCCATTTGCAGGATCAATTAATCTATATCCTTTGGATTCTTCGCAGTATCCAACAAAAACGAGTTCTTTACTCTTTGAATCCCATTTAGTTCTCTTTTGGTCTGGAATGTGCATATATGCTTTACAACCAAAAACTTTAAGGTTACTCAAGTCAATTTTTCTGCCAGTCCAAACCTCCTCTGGCATCTTATGCTTTACCGCCACAGTAGGGCTTCTATTCTTCAAATAGATGGCTGTATTGACAGCTTCAGCCCAGAAGCGAATGGGAAGTTTCGCTTCTTGTAACATCGCTCGAGCTTTCCCTGTGATTGTGCGATTTGCACGTTCAGCAACACCGTTCTGCTCAGGTGTATACACAATCGTTAACTGTCGCTTGATACCATGACTCTTCAGATAATCATCGACTTTCTTGTTCACATATTCTCGACCGTTGTCCGTTCTCAAAATTTTAAGTTTCTTGCCAGTTTGAGTTTCAGCAAAACACTTAAATTCTTTAATTTTTTCAGAAGCTTCACTCTATTGCTTTAAAAAATAGATAAAAGTTCTACGAGAAAAATCATCTATAAAGGTAATAAAATATCTGAAACCTGACATAGATGTCTCACTCATTGGACCACTTATATCGGAGTGTACTAGCTCCAGTAACTCCTTGGCTCTCGTAGCCTTTCCATGCGTAAAAGGTTGTCTCGTTTGCTTGCCGAACAGACATGATACGCAATCTAGTCTACAATTAGAAGATTTGGGAAAACTCACCCCAGTCGCCATCTTATCTCTAAGTAGGGTTAAATTACGTACTCCCAGATGTGCCATTCGTTTATGCCAAAGATCCATGTCACTACTCGTTGTAGATACTAAGGCACTTCCCTGTGAAGCAAACTTAAGTTTATAGACACCTCTATCAAGTACCCCTTTTACACAAGACTTGCCTTTTACCCAACATTTGTGCTTATCAAAAATCTCACAACCTTTATCTGAAAAGACGACAGTTTTATCCCTTTTAACTATACTGCTTATACTTAAAAGATTAGTAGATAAATTTGGTACATACATTACATTGAATATGTTTACATCCAAAGCCTCATTCTCTACTGTACCAAATCCTTCACCAAATACCTTACCGCCGTTCGCACATTAAACCTCAACCTTGTCATGTTCAACAAAATCTCTCATCCAATCCTTCCTAAAACTCATATGAGACGATGCACCGGAGTCCAGGATCCATTCATTACTTGAAGCTTGATCCATCGTAGTAAGTGCTGTTGCCAAGTGACTTGACTTCATCTTGTTCTTGCTTCTTGGATTGTCTGGACAGTCATACGCCTTATATGATCCTTCACAAATAAAGCACTTAATCTTCTTAAGATCATTGTTATTTCTCTTAACATTCTTTTTCTTTGCGTTGGATTTGATCATCAATGCTGAGTTTCCAGGCTCTGAAGTACTCGTACTTGGACTTGGATGCGATTGTAATTGCAGCAATTTCATTTTAACATAATCGGTAGTTAATGTTATATTTGTATTTTCCATGGCTAGTCGCATCGGTGTGTACTCATCAGGCAGTCCTTGTAACATGAGTGCTGCGAGAAGCTCATCATCAATTTCCTTCCCGAGGTCAGCTAGCTGATTGTAAATTCACATTTGTTCCGTGACATATTCTGATATAGAGTTGAATTGTGATAATTTAAAACTCACTAGCCGAGAAAGTAACCTGCACCGATTATTTACTCCTTTATCTTCAAAAGCTGCTTTTAGACTGTTCCATGCTTCGTAAGCCTTTTTTGCTTTTCTCACGTGAACTTTACAGTGGTTGTTAATCAACAAACAAATTTTTGTTCGAGCTTTTTGATCTGCTCTCATCATAACTACATCATCTGAATTCGAAGGATTCTCTACATACTGCCATAAATTTTCATGAACAAGTATGCATTCCATGTCAAATTTCCAAGAATCATAGTTACTACTACCATTTAACTTCATAATGGAAAATAGTGATCCCGACCCCGAATTCATGTTTGTCTCACTTGATGTAATCTTGTTTTCTTCGTACATACCTAGTTTACGGCGTACGTAACACCATATATGTTGAGGTTTATAGGCTCCCCTTCAACATTAAACACAATCCTCAATGCGCAGTGTTGTAATCACTAGATATGACTTTGAAAGACCATTTAAATAAAGTTATTTATTTAAAAATACATTGGTGTTAATTCGGCATGTCCACCCGATTAAACTAAACTAAACTAAAAATTCTCTTATTTTAGTTTAGTTCAACGCTTTGTCTATTCGGTTTGGCCACCGAACTAAAAATAGTGCATGCATTTTTAGTCAAGGTCACACGACTAAATTAAATAAACCCTTTTTAATCTGTGAATTCAATGAACGAATGACAACGTCCTTGTTGTTGAAGTGTGAGAGAGACAAGTTAACTTCTTGTCAAAAAACGTGTTCAAATTCAAACGTTACCGTAAATTAAACCTCTGAAAAAATAAACAAACCAAAACAACAAACTTGGCGGCATGGTAATGGGAATATTACGTGAAAAGAGGAAAAATAAACAATGTATGTGTATGTGTGTATGTCACAATCAGAAAAAAATCCTCTTCGCTTAATTTAAGGTGATTTTCAAGTATCTCCAACAGGAACTTGGCCGCTGATGATCCTAAAGAATTTTCTAAATTTACGGTCGGCCATCTCAAACGGATTTGATGCATCCTTCGACCGAAGCAACCTGGCCCGTTCTTCCCGATTTCTGTAAAACAAATAAATTTCTAACCTTAAAATAAATTTCAAACCCAACCTTTATGATAATAGTTAATTTTTCAATTATTTTATTGTTACACAATTTTTACATATATTACAGATGTATTGGCAAATATTAAATTAAATTAATAAAGTTACTATATATACACAATACTAAATATAATAAAAAAACTAAAACTAAAAGTTAAAATGCGTCGTGGAATTCATCCGCATCGCATGCCTCTTTTGGTAGCGTTCCCAGAAGACTAGCAGCATTGCCACGTTGTATGGCAATACATAATCTCTGACCTGAAATGAGGCCAGCCTTCTGGTCACGAGAAGCGTCAGCCATACATTTCGCAATCTCCCTGAAGAGATTGCGGGCGCTCGGACCCCAAGGCCCAAACGTTTCGACTCCAAACGGCACACATTCATAATCTCCAATAAGATTGGAGTATTTGCGCCGCTTAACAGCCGCTGCAGGAGCTGCAGCGGCACCGGCACAGCTAGCAGTGCCAGTTATATGGGTAGGGGCAATGGTATCGACGCATGTTGCGTCCCACACCAGAGTCCTACCCATTTTCCAAGGCATTATTGGCATACCATCCAGTCTCTTGCCATCGTCGCGCGCCAAACCGTTTGGTTCAAGCACAGCTGGCATACCAGCAATGACAAGAGCACGGCGGATTATGTCGTTGAGGCTGGCGTGCCGTGGAATTCGCCCCGCGATCCTGCAACATGACAGGCAATGGTGTCCGAGTCGGTCAACTGCTTCTCCACAATGACATTGATGCGTAATTTTTTACTGCTAGGTCAGTTTTGAACAAATAAACACATATTTAGTTGATAAATTTTCTTATTTACCTTTCTTGCTCCTCGAAAAAAGCAGCCACAACGCATACGTTAATTTTTCTGTAATTTAAAAATTTCAACCAGCACAAACAATCAGCAGAACAAGGTTTAGTTTAGTTTAATCGCAACCAAAAATATGGCCACTAAAATAAGTCGGATTTTAGTTTGACAGGAATAAAATTTTGCCTTACCGAATAGCAAAATGGAGGATTTCACTAAATTGAATTCGACTAAACTAAAAATAGTTTAGTCCTGTCAAATTAAGTTAGTTGGTGTTTTCCCGAATAAGAAACCGCAATTTGACGTGACTAAACTAATTATAGTTTAGTTTAGTCGGAATTTTGCCAACCCGAATCGACACCATTGGTGTTAATTCGGCATGTCCTCCCGACTAAACTAAACTAAACTAAAAATTATCTTATTTTAGTTTAGTTCAACGCTTTGTCTATTCGGTTTGGCCACCGAACTAAAAATAGTGCATGCATTTTTAGTCAAGGTCACACGACTAAATTGAATAAACCATTTTTAATCTGTGAATTCAATGAACGAATGACAACGTCCTTGTTATTGAAGTGTGAGAGAGACAACTTAACTTCTTGTCAAAAAACGTGTTCAAATTCAAACGTGACCGTAAATTAAACCTCTGAAATAATAAACAAACCAAAACAACAAACTTGGCGGCATAGTAAAGGGAATATTACGTGAAAAGAGGAAAAATAAACAATGTATGTGTATGTGTGTGTATGTCACATCACAAAAAAATCCTCTTTGCTTAATTTAATCTCTAACAGGAACTTGGCCGCTGATGACCCTAAAGATTTTTTTTAAATTTACGGTCGGCCATCTCAAACGGATTTGATGCATCCTTCGACCGAAGCAACCTGGCCCGTTCTTCCCGATTTCTGTAAAACAAATAAATTTCTAACTTTAAAATAAATTTCAAACCCAACCTTTATGATAATAGTTAATTTTTCAATTATTTTTATTGTTACACAATTTTTACATATATTACAGATGTATTGGCAAATATTAAATTAAATTAATAAAGTTACTATATATACACAATACTAAATATAATAAAAAAACTAAACCTAAAAGTTAAATTGCGCTACCAAAAGAGGCATGCGATGCGAATGAATTTCACGGAATTCATTCGCATCGCATGCCTCTTTTGGTAGCGTTCCCAGAAGACTAGCAGCATTGCCACGTTGTATGGCAATACTTAATCTCTGACCTGAAATGAGGCCAGCCTTCTGGACACGAGACGCGTCAGCCATACATTTCGCAATCTCCCTGAAGAGATTGCGGGCGCTCGGACCCCAAGGCCCAAACGTTTCGACTCCAAACGGCACACATTCATAATCTCCAATAAGATTGGAGTATTTGCGCCGCTTAACAGCCGCTGCAGGAGCTGCAGCGGCACCGGCACAGCTAGCAGTGCCAGTTATATGGGTAGGGGCAATGGTATCGACGCATGTTGCGTCCCACACCAGAGTCCTACCCATTTTCCAAGGCATTATTGGCATACCATCCAGTCTCTTGCCATCGTCGCGCGCCAAACCGTTTGGTTCAAGCACAGCTGGCATACCAGCAATGACAAGAGCACGGCGGATTATGTCGTTGAGGCTGGCGTGCCGTGGAATTCGCCCCGCGATCCTGCAACATGACAGGCAATGGTGTCCGAGTCGGTCAACTGCTTCTCCACAATGACATTGATGCGTAATTTTTTACTGCTAGGTCAGTTTTGAACAAATAAACACATATTTAGTTGATAAATTTTCTTATTTACCTTTCTTGCTCCTCGAAAAAAGCAGCCACAACGCATACGTTAATTTTTCTGTAATTTAAAAATTTCAACCAGCACAAACAATCAGCAGAACAAGGTTTAGTTTAGTTTAATCGCAACCAAAAATATGGCCACTAAAATAAGTCGGATTTTAGTTTGACAGGAATAAAATTTTGCCTTACCGAATAGCAAAATGGAGGATTTCACTAAATTGAATTCGACTAAACTAAAAATAGTTTAGTCCTGTCAAATTAAGTTAGTTGGTGTTTTCCCGAATAAGAAACCGCAATTTGACGTGACTAAACTAATTATAGTTTAGTTTAGTCGGAATTTTGCCAACCCGAATCGACACCATTGGTGTTAATTCGGCATGTCCTCCCGACTAAACTAAACTAAACTAAAAATTATCTTATTTTAGTTTAGTTCAACGCTTTGTCTATTCGGTTTGGCCACCGAACTAAAAATAGTGCATGCATTTTTAGTCAAGGTCACACGACTAAATTGAATAAACCATTTTTAATCTGTGAATTCAATGAACGAATGACAACGTCCTTGTTATTGAAGTGTGAGAGAGACAACTTAACTTCTTGTCAAAAAACGTGTTCAAATTCAAACGTGACCGTAAATTAAACCTCTGAAATAATAAACAAACCAAAACAACAAACTTGGCGGCATAGTAAAGGGAATATTACGTGAAAAGAGGAAAAATAAACAATGTATGTGTATGTGTGTGTATGTCACATCACAAAAAAATCCTCTTTGCTTAATTTAATCTCTAACAGGAACTTGGCCGCTGATGACCCTAAAGATTTTTTTTAAATTTACGGTCGGCCATCTCAAACGGATTTGATGCATCCTTCGACCGAAGCAACCTGGCCCGTTCTTCCCGATTTCTGTAAAACAAATAAATTTCTAACTTTAAAATAAATTTCAAACCCAACCTTTATGATAATAGTTAATTTTTCAATTATTTTTATTGTTACACAATTTTTACATATATTACAGATGTATTGGCAAATATTAAATTAAATTAATAAAGTTACTATATATACACAATACTAAATATAATAAAAAAACTAAACCTAAAAGTTAAATTGCGCTACCAAAAGAGGCATGCGATGCGAATGAATTTCACGGAATTCATTCGCATCGCATGCCTCTTTTGGTAGCGTTCCCAGAAGACTAGCAGCATTGCCACGTTGTATGGCAATACTTAATCTCTGACCTGAAATGAGGCCAGCCTTCTGGACACGAGACGCGTCAGCCATACATTTCGCAATCTCCCTGAAGAGATTGCGGGCGCTCGGACCCCAAGGCCCAAACGTTTCGACTCCAAACGGCACACATTCATAATCTCCAATAAGATTGGAGTATTTGCGCCGCTTAACAGCCGCTGCAGAACCTGCAGCGGCACCGGCACAGCTAGCAGTGCCAGTTATATGGGTAGGGGCAATGGTGTCGACGCATGTTGCGTCCCACACCAGAGTCCTACCCATTTTCCAAGGCATTATTGGCATACCATCCAGTCTCTTGCCATCGTCGCGCGCCAAACCGTTTGGTTCAAGCACAGCTGGCATACCAGCAATGACAAGAGCACGGCTTCTCCACAATGACATTGATGCGTAATTTTTTACTGCTAGGTCAGTTTTGAACAAATAAACACATATTTAGTTGATAAATTTTCTTGTTTACCTTTCTTGCTCCTCGAAAAAAGCATCCACAACGCATACGTTCATTTTTCTGTAATTTAAAAATTTCAACCAGCACAAACAATCAGCAGAACAAGGTTTAGTTTAGTTTAATCGCGACCAAAAATATGGCCACTAAAATAAGTCGTATTTTAGTTTGACAGGAATAAAATTTTGCCTTACCGAATAGCAAAATGGATGATTTCACTAAATTGAATTCGACTAAACTAAAAATAGTTTAGTCCTGTCAAATTAAGTTAGTTGGTGTTTTCCCGAATAAGAAACCGCAATTTGACGTGACTAAACTAATTATAGTTTAGTTTAGTCGGAATTTTGCCAACCCGAATCGACACCACTGGTGTTAATTCGGCCTGTCCACCCGATTAAACTAAACTAAACTAAAAATTCTCTTATTTTAGTTTAGTTCAACGCTTTGTTTATTCGGTTTGGCCACCGAACTAAAAATAGTGCATGCATTTTTAGTCAAGGTCACACGACTAAATTGAATAAACCCTTTTTAATCTGTGAATTCAATGAACGAATGACAACGTCCTTATTGTTGAAGTGTGAGAGAGACAACTTAACTTCTTGTCAAAAAATGTGTTCAAATTCAAACGTGACCGTAAATTAAACCTCTGAAAAAATAAAGAAATCAAAACAACAAACTTGGCGGCATGGTTATGGGAATATTACGTGAAAAGAGGAAAAATAAACAATGTATGTGTATGTGTGTGTATGTCACATTCACAAAAAAATCCTCTTCGCTTAATTTAAGGTGATTTCAAGTATCTCCAACAGGAACTTGGCCGCTGATGACCCTAAAGAATTTTCTAAATTTACGGTCGGCCATCTCAAACGGATTTGATGCATCCTTCGACCGAAGCAACCTGGCCCGTTCTGCCCGATTTCTGTAAAACAAATAAATTTCTAACCTTAAAATAAATTTCAAACCCAACCTTTATGATAATATTTAATTTTTCAATTATTTTTATTGTTACACAATTTTTACATATATTACAGATGTATTGGCAAATATTAAATTAAATTAATAAAGTTACTATATATACACAATACTAAATATAATAAAAAAACTAAAACTAAAAGTTAAAATGCGTCGTGGAATTCATCCGCATCGCATGTCTCTTTTGGTAGCGTTCCCAGAAGACTAGCAGCATTGCCACGTTGTATGGCAATACTTAATCTCTGACCTGAAAAGAGGCCAGCCTTCTGGTCACGAGAAGCGTCAGCCATACATTTCGCAAGCTCCCTGAAGAGATTGCGGGCGCTCGGACCCCAAGGCCCAAACGTTTTGACTCCAAACGGCACACATTCATAATCTCCAATAAGATTGGAGTATTTGCGCCGCTTAACAGCCTCTGCAGAAGCTGCAGCGGCACCGGCACAGCTAGCAGTGCCAGTTATATGGGTAGGGGCAATGGTATCGACGCATGTTGCGTCCCACACCAGAGTCCTACCCATTTTCCAAGGCATTATTGGCATACCATCCAGTCTCTTGCCATCCTCGCGTGCCAAACCGTTTGGTTCAAGCACAGCTGGCATACCAGCAATGACAAGAGCACGGCGGATTATGTCGTTGAGGCTGGCGTGCCGTGGAATTCGCTCCGCGCTCCTGCAGCATGACAGGCCATGGTGTCCGAGTCGGTCAACTGCTTCTCCACAATGACATTGATGCGTAATTTTTTACTGCTAGGTCAGTTTTGAACAAATAAACACATATTTAGTTGATAAATTTTCTTATTTACCTTTCTTGCTCCTCGAAAAAAGCAGCCACAACGCATACGTTCATTTTTCTGTAATTTAAAAATTTCAACCAGCACAAACAATCAGCAGAACAAGGTTTAGTTTAGTTTAATCGCGACCAAAAATATGGCCACTAAAATAAGTCGGATTTTAGTTTGACAGGAATAAAATTTTGCCTAACCGAATAGCAAAATGGAGGATTTCACTAAATTGAATTCGACTAAACTAAAAATAGTTTAGTCCTGTCAAATTAAGTTAGTTGGTGTTTTCCCGAATAAGAAACCGCAATTTGACGTGACTAAACTAATTATAGTTTAGTTTAGTCGGAATTTTGCCAACCCGAATCGACACCATTGGTGTCGATTCGGCATGTCCACCCGATTAAACTAAACTAAACTAAAAATTATCTTATTTTAGTTTAGTTCAACGTTTTGTCTATTCGGTTTGGCCACCGAACTAAAAATAGTGCATGCATTTTTAGTCAAGGTCACACGACTAAATTGAATAAACTCTTTTTAATCTGTGAATTCAATGAACGAATGACAACGTCCTTGTTGTTGAAGTGTGAGAGAGACAACTTAACTTCTTGTCAAAAAACGTGTTCAAATTCAAACGTGACCGTAAATTAAACCTCTGAAAAAATAAACAAACCAAAACAACAAACTTGGCGGCATGGTAATGGGAATATTACGTGAAAAGAGGAAAAATAAACAATGTATGTGTATGTGTGTGTATGTCACAATCACAAAAAAATCCTCTTCGCTTAATTTAAGGTGATTTTCAAGTATCTCCAACAGGAACTTGGCCGCTGATGATCCTAAAGAATTTTCTAAATTTACGGTCGGCCATCTCAAACGGATTTGATCCATCCTTCGACCGAAGCAACCTGGCCCGTTCTTCCCGATTTCTATAAAACAAATAAATTTCTAACCTTAAAATAAATTTCAAACCCAACCTTTATGATAATAGTTAATTTTTCAATTATTTTATTGTTACACAATTTTTACATATATTACAGATGTATTGGCAAATATTAAATTAAATTAATAAAGTTACTATATTATATACACAATACTAAATATAATAAAAAAACTAAAACTAAAAGTTAAAATGCGTCGTGGAATTCTTCCGCATCGCATGCCTCTTTTGGTAGCGTTCCCAGAAGACTAGCAGCATTGCCACGTTGTATGGCAATACATAATCTCTGACCTGAAATGAGGCCAGCCTTCTGGTCACGAGAAGCGTCAGCCATACATTTCACAATCTCCCTGAAGAGACTGCGGGCGTTCGGACCCCAAGGCCCAAACGTTTCGACTCCAAATGGCACACATTCATAATCTCCAATAAGATTGGAGTATTTGCGCCGCTTAACAGCCGCTGCAGGAGCTGCAGCGGCACCGGCACAGCTAGCAGTGCCAGTTATATGGGTAGGGGCAATGGTGTCGACGCATGTTGCGTCCCACACCAGAGTCCTACCCATTTTCCAAGGCATTATTGGCATACCATCCAGTCTCTTGCCATCGTCACGCGCCAAACCGTTTGGTTCAAGCACAGCTGGCATACCAGCAATGACAAGAGCACGGCGGATTATGTCGTTGAGGCTGGCGTGCCGTGGAATTCGCCCCGCGATCCTGCAGCATGACAGGCAATGGTGTCCGAGTCCGTCAACTGCTTCTCCACAATGACATTGATGCGTAATTTTTTACTGCTAGGTCAGTTTTGAACAAATAAACACATATTTAGTTGATAAATTTTCTTATTTACCTTTCTTGCTCCTCGAAAAAAGCAGCCACAATGCATACGTTCATTTTTCTGTAAAAAAATTTCAACCAGCACAAACAATCAGCAGAACAAGGTTTAGTTTAGTTTAATCGCGACCAAAAATATGGCCACTAAAATAAGTCGGATTTTAGTTTGACAGGAATAAAATTTTGCCTTACCGAATAGCAAAATGGAGGATTTCAATAAATTGAATTCGACTAAACTAAAAATAGTTTAGTCCTGTCAAATTAAGTTAGTTGGTGTTTTCCCGAATAAGAAACCGCAATTTGACGTGACTAAACTAATTATAGTTTAGTTTAGTCGGAATTTTGCCAACCCGAATCGACACCATTATCTGTTTAGATATTACATATTCCACACCATGTTTTATCTTGACACAGTTTTCATATGTCTCATATATGAAATTCAAACATATATCAATCCTTTCATACCTGCCAGTCAGATCGACACGAATGCAATCTCTTTTCTGTTCTAACAATATAGAAACTCGACATAACAATCCATGACAACGAGTATAGAGGCATAGAGGTACACATCAACTTGCTTGTGTACCTCACGCACCAAGTGAAAAGGTTCAAGCTCAGCATATAGCTTGTCAGCTATCTAGAGTCTAGACCGCGGTCAGGCGCTGGTTTTCAGCCAGACCTTGTTGACATCCTCAACGCTCGTGTTTGCTTACACCGAGTCGAAGGGGGGGAACTCCAAAAACGTTCTCTGGCAGCTCGCATTGTCAGGCCTAAAAGATTCGTATCCAGACTATCCAGTAGCAGTAGCTAACATTAAAAAAATAAGCTGTCAAAACTAGTAAACTAATAACAATCTAATAATAATCTGTGGTTATAAGTTGAAGTTGATTGTCAATCAGGAACGATTTATGTTACCTACATTAATAAATATAGTTAAATAATACATAATATCGAATTAACATGAACCGAAAACGGAATGTAAACTATATAAAACCCGAAGATCCAGAGTTTTTGAAGGTTCTTAAAAGGCAAGCGGGCTACGATGATAAAAATCACAAGTTTGATAAACTTATAAATGCTGAAGAAGACTTCGTCGATGATGATGACAGTGAACAGCCACAAGTAGTAGTTTTAAAGGATGGAGATTTGACGGCAGAGCAAGCGGATATTGAGAAGAAAAGATTGGAGAAAGAAGAAGCAGAAATTAAAGCAGATTTAAGTAAACGAGTTATATTTAAGCCTAAAGAAGCACCATTAACAGAGCCAGCTAGTAAAAAGAGGCGTGAATCTAATCCTATTAGTAAAGAATCAATTAAAAAAAAGAACCAACAGTTATTATCGTTTGGTGATGACGATTGTGAAGATGATGATGATGATGATGAAAGCAATGATACATAGTTAAGACATTAATACTTTTATTGTTCTACGAGTTAAATATACTGTCCATTAAAATATAATCATGTGTGTTCATCCCATTAATTAACTTTATTTTCCTTATTTTAACATTAGGTCCTATGTTACTGATAGTGGTACATTATATAAATATTTAATGCACATCAAAAACTACTATCAGAATATAGAAACCATCAATGGATAAACTGAATGCTGATCTATGTATGGATACCAACAATTCAGTCATATATAAAACTAAATTTATTCAGCATGTGAAAAGAAAATCAATAATTAGGTATATAGAGTTAGATCGGAAAAAGTGAACATCTAAGACTCCTATTATAAAAGGATTGTATGGGAGAATATCAGATATCAAAGATTTGTCCATATAACTCAGCTGGTCAGAGCATTGTCAATGTTAGAAACTGGTTGCACATTAAGTCCCATCTTTAATGTTCATATTTTCTGATCTACATGAAAATTACATTAAATTGTAACTCCAGTTCTCATAGATTTCAAGTTGCCTTTCAAAACCTACATTAAAATTGACATTCATTGGATTGAATGGAAGCTAAATGAGATCTACAAGAATAAATAAATTAATATACATTTAAGACGAATAAACCACATGGTAATCCAATTATGGTTTCACACCTACTATCCTTTGTTAACATTTCCATCACATTTTAAATGAAGCTAGTAATATGTACCTTACAGATATGATACAACAACTAAATCACTGCACTGGCAGTAATGGTAAATCATTGCTTAATGTATTCGGTATAGGTTAAGTGCCCAAACAGATGAGCAGATCACCCATCCGGTCAACGGTGTCCCTTGCTGACAGTAAGTAATGTATCAGGTGAATACTCTGGATTCCAGGACAACTCCAACCTGTAGCTGTGCTTGCTCGATAGCCTTTCTGAGACCTGTCCTGTTTGTTTTTTGTTAAGAAGGTTATATACATTGGTTACAAATTGTCTATTCATTATTGATGATGTTACCTAGCAACTGTTGTTGATTTGCAGTCTAAAATAAATTTGTCACAAACAGAAACTAGCTTTCCATATTTAATTTATATATATTATCTTATCTTAAAGTTTTTAACTGGAATTTTAAAGATTTATACAGTGGTATAGGTTCTTAGTAGTGGTAAAGTAATAATATTATACTTATGATATAGTACTGAGGTGTAGAAGGCAGATGGAGGTAATATAGAACTTTATGTTATTTATTACAACTGTTACTATCTAGCATCATCACAACTTTGCCGTTTCTTTATTTTGGTTTTAGAACCATTGGATGTAATCACAGGCTCATTTCTATAGTAAAACTGCTCAGAGTCATTCTCATACTCCATAAGTTTATGAAGCAAAAACCGTCTTTCATCTTTAACTATTAAAATGCTTTCCTGAACTCTGGCTACTTCATCACATAATGCAGCATTTTCCTGTAATAGAAAGGTAATTAGAGCGACTATTCAATATTAAAAGCTACAGGAAACTGCTGATTGACGAACATGTTAAACCAAGGAGGGGAGAAGAGGTGAAGCAGCTCCTCCAGGGTCCGGTATGAAAGCGACAGATGCAATCGTGAGCAACGCTAAGATTATGAAAACTTTAATTTTGTGTTTAGTTCCTGCTGTTAGGACGTAGGTGATTTCTTCACCCCAACAGTTTTATATATGGTCAGGTGGTATTAAATCTTCTCGTATGAAATAACAGCAAAACTATTATATTTTTAAATGAGTTAAAATAGTATGTACTCACTAAAATTAAACTTTTGATTCGCATTTTTATGAATTTATATTTTTTCCGGTATCGTTTTATTTGTTTATCACTGTGAATAGCATTCATTATAATCTTCTGAAAAGATGTGATTGTAACGCAAAGAGAGTACAATTTATTATATATTTATTTACATCAAATCAATTAAACTAGTGACTACATAGAGCATTTGGCATTGGCAAACAAAAAACAAAACAATAGATGTCATAGATTATTTCAACTTCAACTTTTTTTTTTTGAAGATTTTATGGCCTGGTAACGAGACCTTTAAGCCATTCAACTTTTGGTTTATGGATGTAGAAGTTAGAACCAAAGAACTGTCACGACTGTCACCAACGCCACAGACTATGAATAGGAATTAAGTTCAGCCTGGGCTATTGGTTAACTGTAACGTTTGAAGTGACGAACGACGTTCGGTTGTACACCGAGATTTGATGTCAACCGAGTGATGTGTACCTCCATGCCTCTATACTCGTTGTCATGGATTGTTATGTCGAGGTCAAATATATCTGTGTTTTTAGTTGATAAAGCCAAGTTTCTATATGGTTAATCTTTCTATCGTGTATCAATTTATTCAGCTAAAATTGTATCTAGACTAATGTTATACAACATAATACATAATATCGAAAGAAGAGATAAGTCTAAAAGCGACTAATACAAATGTATGACACTATCTTCGCCCTGAGCGATTCGAAGAAGAACCAAGTGCTACTGCGGCAGATTTAAAATGGGCACATTGGTATTCTACTTTCAAAAATTTCTTATCCGAGGAATGCTCCTCGGATACTTCGAACTCGATTAAACTAAAACTCTTGGTAAATCATCTTTCTCTTACAATCAGTGGCGTAACTATAGGGTGGCAGGGCTGGAAAAATGCCACGGGCCCCCTACCAAAGGCCCTCTTTGATACCCGGCCCAAGAGGACAGACGAGCTCAGAAATAACCTAACATTTAAAAAAAAAATTGTAAGTACCTAAGTACTTGAAAATTAGAATTTTTTTAAGTACTTAAAATCAATCAAAGTGTGGCACAACTAAAGACCATATATAGAAATTCATACTAATCATTAAAATTTCAACACATTCAAAACAAAAAGATGTCGATTTTCAGAACGCATCCATTGGTTGCTTCATTTTTTGTCGAGCTAGTGACGGTCCGGGAATTACCTCATTTTGTTAACCAATTAGGCTAGGAGCCAGTGACACTGATAGTCTTGTCATCGCGGAATTGAAAAATTTATATGTAAATCGATAATGAACAAATATATGAATAAAATCAACTTGGAACGCGTTGACTTAGAAGCCAAAAATATGTTTAAAAGAAATTATTATTTAAGATAAAAAAAGCAAAATGGCACAAGACAAGCTACGGAACTTGGCTATACTGCCTATTGAATATTCTATGGCTCTATCTATAAACTTTGATGATGTTATAGATACTTTTGCGGAACAGAAAGCTCGGAGAAAAGAATTTAATTAATAAAAATTTCTTATTAAAATAAATTGTTAGGTATTGAATTATTAATATTTGTATTATAAACTTAAGCTTCAGAAAATAAAACTTATTAGATATTCAACTAAAATGCACACAATATTATTAATAGTTTTGGGTTACTGCTTACATCAGCAGTTTATTAAAATTAAATTCTAACGTGACTATTTCTACTGGGACGCTGGAGGGCCCCATTCAAATAAAATGCCACGGGCCTCAGATGGTATAGTTACGCCGCTGCTTACAATAGTTTCATACATTCGTGCAAGGTGCAAGCAAAACGTACGGCGATGCAATTAATGCTTCAGAGAAAATATATGTAAAGCCCAAGAACGAAATACTTGCTAGACATTTGATGGCTACACGCAAGCAGAGAGCAGACGAAACAGTGAAGGAGTACATTCACGCTTTAAAACCTTTGGCCCTCGAGTGTCACTTTAAGCATGTCACTGCAGAAGAGGTGTTAAAACCTTCTTCAAATGTGATATTATGAATTGTATTCTTTTTGGTTTTCTATTTTTTCAAATTGTGTCATGTATGTGTGTCAACTATTTTTACTTGATTATCCACAATATATTTTAGCTGAATAACTGAATTTACTTTGTGTTATTGTTGATATTATCATTGGTTATGGGCATTACAGTAACCACTATTCAGTTAATATAATATATATATATGATTAAACGATTAAAAAGTGATTATTTTTCTCGTGAGTACGTAGGTATATCTCTCGTGTTATCGTAAAATATAATTTTACATGTACAATGACAGGAACAGAGAAAATATCATTAGATGGTCTAATCGTAATTAACAGTTCCAATAATTCCATTGGTAAATTGGAAGGTGTCAATAACTATGGCACTTGGAAATTTCAAATGAAATTGCTGTTGATTGACCATGGTTTGTGGGAGTTTGTAGATGGTTCTGGTGATGTCATAAAGAATCCGGCCAAGGACCAAAAAGCATACGCAAAAATTTGCTTGAATATACAAACTATTTGTTACCCGCATGTGAAAAATGCTAAAACGGCTTCAGAAGCGTGGAATAACCTTAAGTCTGCCTATGAGAATTGTGGAATAAGTAGAAGACTTACTTTAAAGAGAAAATTAGCTCAAATAAAATATGATGACTACAATTGTATGGATCATTATATAGGAAACATTGTTTCCGTAATTCAAGAGCTAGCAGATATTGGCTGCAGTATTGACGATGAAGAATTAGCAGTAGGTACTTATGTTAATTGGCTTGCCAAGTGAATTTGATCCACTAATTATGGCAATGGAAGCTTCTAATACAAAGCTAACTTCCGATTTTGTGAAATGCCAATTAATCCAAAGTGAATTCAAAAAACAGTCTTCAAATTCAAATTTAGAACAATCCGAAAAGATTTTATTAGCAAAGAACAAATTCGTTCCTACCTGTCACAATTGTCATGTCAAAGGGCATATCAAGCCTAAATGCCCAAAGTTAAAGAAGAATTTAAAGAAGAACTCATCTCCAAATGAATCATCAACATCCAAAAAGGGAAATAATAGTTCTTTATTTTTGACTGAGACTGCTTTAGTTAGCAATATTTGTGATGGTGATAGCTGGTTTTTAGATTCAGGTTGCTCTAGTCATATGACTAATCGAAAAGATTGGTTACTTAATTATTCTTCTGATGTTAAATCTCAAATCACTACAGCTAATAACGACACAATGTATAGCGAAGGCGTAGGGAATGTCAATGTTACATTAAGCGACAATAATGTCAAAGTTTTTAAAGATGCTTTATATGTACCAAAGGTAGCAGAAAATCTTTTGTCAGTTAGCAAAGTAGCAGCAAAAGGTTATGTTTTGCTATTTGATGTTGATAAATGCAATGTTTACAGGAGGGATAATGTGTCCGTTACTGGTTCCTGTGAGCTACAAGCTACTAATGTGGGTGGTTTATACAAGCTTGATCAAGGACAGGAATGTTATTCAACTTTATCAAACAAACAAGAGGCTAAAATGTTCACCGAAGGTAAAGCTTTTGTGTCTAGTACTGACTTGTTGGAGCTATGGCATCGCCGCTTAGGACATTTAAGTTTTAAAGGTATGTTAACCCTTCGTGATTCTCTGGCCCGCGGTATTAACTTTCCAAATGGAAATCTGAATACATGTCCTCCTTGCATTGAAGGTAAACAAAATAGTAAATTTTTTCCCCGTGGTCAGGCACATAGAAGCGTGACAAAGTTGGATTTAATCCATACTGATATATGTGGACCAATGTCCGTTAATAGTTGGAGCGGTAGTCGTTATTTTATCAGCTTCACTGATGATTTTACGCGAAAGTCTTTTATTTATTTTCTGGATCGCAAGGATCAAACTACGGTTTTGAATACTTTTACTGAATTCAAAAATGTTGTTGAAAACCAAACCGATTGTAAGATTAAGCGTGTCAGAAGTGACAACGGCACAGAATACGAGGGTCAAACTGAAAGTTCTTAGAACTGGCCACTTATAAACAATATAATAAAAAAAAAACTAAAATTTGAAAATAGACCTCTTTGCCAATATTACTGAGTATATATTTCATTCATTTGTCATTTGTTTTACGATTTGGCGGCAAATTGAAAATTGTCTGTGTCACGTCAACATGAATTTAACACCAGAAAATTTTCGTGCAATGATTTTTTATGACTTTCGATGTCATTTAAGTCAACAAGAAAGTTATGAAAGACTACGATTGGCCTTTCACGATGAAGCCCCATCTCGTGCGACTGTTTAAAACTGGTTTAAATAGTTTAAGCGTGGTCGCACTAATCTCACTGATGATTTACGTGAGGGACGGGCTTCTACGGCGACGACTGAAGATAACATCTGTGTTGTGCGGCGTATGATAGAGACTGACAAAAGAGTGACCTATCAGCAGATTCGGACAAGCTTAGGCATCGGTATGAGTCAAGTGCACAAAATCCTCCACGAACATTTAGCGGTCAGGAAGCTTTGCGCCCGGTGGATACCTCATAATTTGACTGAGGCTCAAAAACTCCATCGTGTGGATTGGTGCCGTAAAATGATTGAAAGATTTAACGGAGGTGACTCAAATGCAACTCAGTTCGACATACTAACAGGTGACGAAAGCTGGATTTACTGTTATGATCCTGAAACCAAAAGACAATCTGCTCAGTGGGTGTTTCCTTTCGAGGAGTTGCCAACTAAAGTGAAGAGCGATCGAAGTGCGGGAAAAAAAATGGTGGCCTCGTTCTTTGGAAGGATAGGTCATTTCGCAACAATTGTGTTAGAGGATCAAAAAACAGTTTCTGCAGAATGGTACACTACCAATTGTTTGCCACTTGTTTCGGAAAAAGTTCGAGAGAAACCGCCAAGCGAACGATCAACTATTTGGCGACATCAAACGTTGAATTACTGGGTCACCCGCCGAATAGCCCCGACCTCGCGCCTTGTGATTTTTATTTATTTCCAAAAATTAAAGAAAAACTTAAAGGAAAGCGGTTTATGAATGCTGAAGAAGCGGTGGCTGCGTATCGCGATGCCATTGAAGAGACCCCTAAGGACGAGTGGGCAAAGTGCTTTTCCCAGTGGTTCCATCGCATGCAGCGGTGTATTGACGTGAATGGACAATATTTTGAAAAGATATAATAAAACTAATAACTGGCTAATGTAATCAGTTTTTGATTTTCTAAGAACTTTCAGTTTGACCATTGCAACAAAAGTTTCGAGAATTATTTGAAGCAATGCGGTATTGTTCACGAAACTACTGTTCCATACACTCCCCAACAAAATGGTGTTGCAGAGCGTCTTAATAGGACCTTAATGGAAAAAGCAAGAGCAATGTTGCAAGACGCTGGCTTAATAAAAAAGTATTGGGCTGAAGCAGTCAATACTGCTTGCTATTTAAAGAATCGTAGTCCAACAGCTGCTCTTAATAAGGCTACTCCTGAAGAGCTATGGATTGGTTCAAAAGTTAACCTCAGTCATCTTAGAGTCTTTGGCTGTACAGCATATGCCCTGACTCCACAATGTCAACGTACAAAACTTGATCCTAAATCGAAACCCTACATTATGTTAGGATATTGTGATCACACGAAGGGTTATAGGTTAGGTGATCCAGCTGATGGTAACAAAATGATTAAAGCTCGTTCGGTTGAGTTTATTGAAACTGTTAGAGGTATTGAACACATGACTAATAAGTCAAATAACTTTACTATCAATTCAATTAATACTGTTGAAGTTTTGATTAATAATCAAAACACTTCTCAGACAGAGACAATTGACTCTAATGTTGATGAATATGCTACACCAAATGTATCTATTCAGGATGCTGATGATGTCGAAAATGTCATAGATCATCCTATTGATACACAAGCTTCTGAAAATACAGAGCCTGTGCCTATGAACTTAAATTCAATAGATTCAGAGGTCGCAGAACGCTCTAGACCTATACGTACACACCGTCTTCCCATTCGATTTGAAGATTATGATATGAGCTGTTTCACTGAAATAGGCTTTATGGGACGGAGTGAACCTCGAACGTACAATGAAGCTATGAAGTCTGAGAAAAGCAAACAATGGTTAGAGGCTATGCAGGAGGAATATACTTCTCTCATTTTGCATAACGTCTGGGAACTTGTAGATCGACCTAAAGATAGCAACGTTATAAAATGCAAATGAGTCTATAAAGAAAAAGTTGATCCAAGTGGTAACTTTGAAAAATTCAAAGCACATTTAGTTGCTAAAGGATTTACACAACAATACGGTATTGACTTTGAAGAAACCTTTGCACCTGTCGTTAGACATTGTACTTTACGTTTACTATTCGCAATTGGTGTTCAAAATGACATGGACATTGAACATGTTGATGTTAATACAGCTTTTCTGAATGGTGATCTCAGGGAATGTATTTATATGGAACAACCCACCGGTTTTGAGATTGAGGGGCAGAATAAAGTCTGTTTACTTAAAAAGAGTTTGTATGGACTTAAACAAGCTAGTAGACCTTGGAATGAAAAAGTCCACAAAGTCTTAGTTAACAATGTTTTCACACAATTAAAAACTGAGAAATGTGTTTTTTTGAAAAATAAGGTTATAATAGCCTTATATGTAGACGACTTCTTCATATTCAGTTCTAATGAACATGAAAAGAAATTGTTATACAAATTGCTCAGTTCCAATTTCAAAATTAAACTGCTTGGACCTGTGACACAAGCCTTAGGTATGAAAGTTGAAAGGAACCGAGAGCAAGGTATCTTGAAGTTAAGTCAGTCTGAATACATGAAAAACCTCCTCATCAAGTTTGGGATGAATGAATGTTATAGCATAGCAACTCCAATGGAAGTTAACTTTAATCTTCCAAAAGCTGATAAGATTGATCCAAGGTTTCCGTATCAGGAACTAATAGGTAGTTTAATATACCTCGCTGTTTATACGCGTCCTGGATATAGCGTTCGCGTGTAGTAAGCTCAGCCAATATAACACATGTTATGATGAGTCACATTGGACTGCTGATAAGCGCGTATTACGGTATCTTTCAGGTACAACTAGCTTCGGACTCAATTTTAAAACAGGAAGTAAGGACATAGTTATTTCATACGACGCAGATTGGGCGGGGGATACAAACGATAGGAAATCATATTCTGGGTTTGTAACTAGAGTAGGAAATTGCGTATTAAACTGGCATAGCCATAAACAACAAAATGTAGCTTGCTCTAGCACAGAAGCAGAATATTATGCGCTTGGTAATGCTGTAAAAGAGGCAAAATTGATACGTAATTTTTTACAGGAACTCAATTATAGAGAATGGTTTGAATCTAAGCCCGTCATCATATATAATGACAATCGCAGTACATTGAAAATAGTTGAGAATGAGTGTTTTCGTAGGACTAAGCACATAGATGTTCATCATCACTTCATCCAAGAATGTGTTAATAGGCAATTGATTCGTTTAGATTATAAGCCTTCGTCAGAACTGGAGGCAGATCTATTCACAAAGGCTTTACCTAAGGTTAAACACAATAATTTTGTTAAGTGCTTAGGATTAATGTAATGTTTGTACCTACTCTTTGTACATGATTAAGTTTTTTTATTTAGTTTTTTCTTTCTTGTTGTACTCTCGCATTGTGTTATGTATTGATGGTGCTCACATGACTCGAGTAAGAGGCAGTGTTAAAACCTTCTTCAAATGTGATATTATGAATTGTATTCTTTTTGGTTTTCTATTTTTTCAAATTGTGTCATGTATGTGTGTCAACTATTTTTACTTGATTATCCACAATATATTTTAGCTGAATAACTGAATTTACTTTGTGTTATTGTTGATATTATCAAGAGCACCAAAACGAGTCTGTGCTTGGGGTGTTCATCGCTTCGCTGGTATCCATTTCCAGAAAGTTCCTAAGGGAGAGGCTATTGGAAAAACTAGACATGACATTGGATGAAGCTGCCAATTTAGCAATTTCTCTGTAAGACGCCGGAATAAACACGAAGGTATTCAACAATGCTAACTCGTCATCACTGAATCTCAATGCTTTACCTGAATCCGAAAATAATATAGCGGCTTTAACGCCCACTTTTCATACGAATTCTATCCGAAAATCTAGACAATCGCAAAGAGCCAACGCTGTAACAAATGACAACACCCAATCTGACAGCTCACTGTCTGCAATCTCCGCAGCTTCTCCAAGTAGTCTTAGGAAAACTACTACACAAATAGCAATTAACGGATTTAAGGCAGAGGCTCTGATAGATACTGGAAGCTCTGTAAGTTTCATAGATATAAGCCTGGCTGAAATACTAAAATTGAAGATAAAACCAAGCCGTCAAACCATAACATTGGCTTCCCTTAGTCACGTTTCATTCGTTCGCATCTGTTACGTAAATATTCAACTTGAAAAATACCAATACAAGCATCAACCTCTCTTCATTGTTAACAGTCTTTGCGCAGATGCTATTATCGGTCACGATATTCTTAAAAACCACTCTTCATTGGAATTGGAGTTTGGAGGAACCCAAGAACCATTAAAGATCTGTAATGTCATGGAAGCGTTAGTACCGACAGCGTCCCTGTTTACTAATCTATCACCTCACACAAAACCAATAGCAGTTCGGTCACGACAACATAGCACCGACGACGAACGCTTTATAAGCGCCGAAGTCTCCAAATTGCTAGAAGATGGGATAATTGAGCCCAGTGTCTCACCCTGGCGCCCGCAAGTTCTGATCGCCGGAGGAGGTCTACATAAGAAGAGGATGGTAATTGATTATTCACAAACTATCAACAGATACACTGAACTTGACGCTTTTCCACTGCCAAAGATAGAATTCAATCATTTCAGTCAAATCGACTTGAAAAGTGCGTACTGTTACGAGTCTCGAGGCAAAGGCTTTTAAAAAAAATAATAACTAGAGGTTTGGTTGAGACAGCCGTCTAGCATAGAGGTCGGGATGAGACTGAATTCAAATGGAAGGGACTGATGTCAGTAGGGCGGTTAGGTGCTGAGTGGGTAAGGAAGGAATGCATGGTGTGCCGGAAAGGGTACAGGTGCCAACCGTAACACCTCCCAGGGGTGGACTAAACATCGGGGCTAAAGTTTCGATGTTTAGGGGAGCAAATCGGAAATTCAAAAGTTTCTTCTAATATTAGGAGACGGGATATCTTCAGGTTCTACGTCGCGTTTATTGATTCTAATAGGAGTGACTGGCTCGGGGTCTGGAGTCTGAACTGGAGGTGAACTGACTGGAATGGTTTGGGAGAATCTAGGAAAGTAGTGGATAAGACGGCTGTGCGATTTAATATATAAAAATAATTTGAAAATACAGAATAGGAAAACAATACAAAGTATTATTATAATTACAATTGAGTAATGAGTCTCATATTTTATTATTTGATGTTGATTTAAAATTTTATCTGTCTCGTCCGTCATAGAATTGAATCTTGATTTGGTTTCTAATGTAAAGACGTCTAGGTCAATATTCTGTAATTTTAATGGAGGTTCATTACTCATTGTTTTCGTAAACTTATCTAAAGTACAACAAGAATCGTTTATGATATTAAAATCGGATCGAGTGACAGAAACATTTAAAATTAAATTGTTAAACCTAGGTATTAATTTTGTACTTTTGCAGTATGCGATACAATTGTTAGGGACGCTTAAAATTCCTGTACCAATAATACTTAAATCGATTATTTTTTGATTGGGGCATTCGATATAGAGTTTATTACTTTGGGACTGTACATAAATCCAGTTATTGTTGTGAAGCGGTTTCCATAAGTCTATTTGTCCGTGGAAGTACCTTGTTTGACACTGCACTGGTAAAACGTTTATCACATTTGACATGAATTCACTTTCACAACTCGGGTTAGCACTCGATGGGAACACTGTCATGACGTCACAGATGTACTCGCGTGAGCTTATCACTGTGCATTCCGTTAGGGAATCAAGGTTACAGTATTCAGATTTATCCTTGGTCATTGCTGTATACTTACTAGTAGGCACTATAAAACTAAAAGAGTTCGGTTTTACATTGTTATGTGGGGTAGGTAGTGCTATGTTATGGAACAGGTTGTATTCCTTAGGCGATACCAAAGGTATTCTTAAAACAAAAACAATCTTGTTGTTTAAACTATAACATACTATACTAGACACATTCAACAAGGTATGAATGTTACTTAACGCTAAACTTACAGGCAACTTATAATCTACAGGTAAGTGTCTATAGTTATCGACAATTTCTTCATATAACTGAGTAGGTGATAACACGGCCGGATGTAGGATATTCTTACTGCATAACATGATAGCATTTGTTATGTCTTCTAACTGAAATGATATAGTAAGAATAGATGCTTCTAGGCTGTTCAAGATCGAGTTAATGTTTGCCTTTACACTCTGCTCATTGGAGGTTATTGTGATATTTTTTAGTTTTGATGAGAAACTGTCGATAGCCTGATTAAGGCTGGCCTCATTAATTTTCATTGAATGTAGTGTATTATTAAATTTTGACAAAATTGAGGAAGTAACTAGAATATTTTCTTTTATTACTGAGCCCAGTCTTTTTTCATTATCCTGAATATTTTGGATGGCGTTATCATACTTGATAGCGTCGTCCTCGTTCAAGGTACCAAATATAGTTTTGGACAAACCACCAATAGCCCCTATCCAGGCTCCCCGTCTGGACCTTTTGTGAATAAGGTGTGAGATAGACGAATATTCAGAAGTGATATCGTGATATTTAACTGTCAATGGTTCGAGTGTGTTATGGCATTCCAATTTGTTAGAAGTTTCAATTTGAATTTGGTTACATATCAAACGTAAAGTGCCTATTATTGAGTTTATGTTCTTTAAATGGGGTTCAATGTATGAAATGTCAAGGGGAGTGACTATATCTAAGTGGCTTACGCGAATTTTGAGTTCACCAATTGGATCAAAGTATATACCCGGGCTCGCGTTGATTTGTTGAATAAATTCCGGATGACCATGGGCCAGTATGCTGCAATGAAAACAGGCCTTAAATGACACTTCCATTATTAAAATCGTAACTATGTAAATCTAAAATATACTATACAGACTAAAACTAAAAGAAGTTGTATATGTGTGTAAATATGTGAATATATATACCTATGTATAGTGTAAAAATAAAGAATAAAATAACACGTAAATAAAATAAAATTGTAGTCGGATGGTCCGACTTATACTTTTTAGTATTAGTACAGTCTAAGACTCGTTATACTGTGCTATTAGTATGGTATTAGGTGTGTTCCTCTTGGACCTCCACGTGTTTAACTTCATCGAAGTGGTGTTTCACGTGGCGTCGGTTTATGAGTAGTGTTAATGTGTGGTTATTATGAACCTTTACAATTTTATATGGCCCTTTCCATAAGTTATAACTTTACGTAATCTAAGGTGGTTCTTTAATAAAACATAGTCACCAACCTTGTATTCTACAGATCGACTGTGGGAGTCATAGTAGTTTTTAGAATTTCTTTTAGATCTTTCGATAAATTCTTTAGCTTTGTCGCGCGTATATTTCATGCGATGTTGTAGCATCTTTACATATTCGGGATATGTAGCGTTAGAGCTATCGTTACAAACTGCATCTGGTATATGTGGTTTGTGACCGAATAACAATTCGAATGGACAGCACTATTATATGCTAACATAGCTGTATAGACATATCGAGGCCAATTGTCGTGGTTTTCGTTAGTGTAGGATTTTAAGTATTCCTTGAGTGTAGAATGGCTCCGTTCTAGAGCCCCTTGTGTCTGCGGGTGATACGGGGCGGACCATAATTGTTTCACTTTTAAGAATTCGCATGTCTTTTTGAACAGGTCCGCTGTGAAATTTGTTCCTTGATCGGTAAGTATGTGCTTTGGGATACCGAACAAAGATACGAAATGAAGAAGGCATTCACATGATTCTTCAGCGGTTATGCTACGAATCGGATATGCCAGTGAGAACTTTGTAAGGTCGTCTTGCATAGTCAGAATAAATTTGAGCTTGGCTGCACCAGATTCGGGCAAAGGCCCTACTACATCAATGGATAGTCTCTCAAAGAGAGCATTTGAAGTAGATGTCATTATCATCGGTGCTCTATTTATTCTGCGCAAGGCTTTACTGGTTTGGCAAGGAGAGCACTTTTTGATGTATTCTTCTATATCACTGCGCATGCCTTTCCAATAAAATCTCTCTCGGATACGACTTAACATTCTATTAATTCCTAGATGTCCTGCAATCGGAATGTCGTGATTTTCTTTAAGGATTTTTGAAATTTCACTTAGTGAAGGATATATGATTTTATTGTGATAAATGTGGATTCTTATATTAGTACCGTCAAACAGGTAACTAAACATATTATAGATTTTTATGAAGGAGTGCTTATCAAAAGGATTCTCGAAGTCAGATGTTGCAACATCATTTATTAAGGGATACGACATTATTATTTCATCGCGAGCAAATTTTAAGGATTTAAATATATCTGGGTATGAATAATCATCGAAATGGTGAACTTTAGTGAATAAGAAAAGGTAGGTTTTATTTTCAGTGTTTAGAGGTAAAAAGGTATGCAGTGATTTTTCTCGTTCCAGGAGTTCAATTCGCTCAGACTCAGTACAGTTATTAAGAATTTCTTGAACATAGGGCATGGACTCATCCATGTCAATTGAGGTTGGCATGATTATCAGTTTCTGTGATCCTTTAAGCAGGCTTTCATTATGTTCTAAGATATGGGTGTTTTGTGAGCTAGATGACGATCTTAAGAATTCGTTATAGGTATTTCCTGGTAAAGGTAAATTTACAGATTCTGGAAGAGGAATATCTGGGCTGAGTTGAATCGGTGGAACAGGTAGGGTTTCGGGGTACTGCCAGCTTGTCGAAGGTTGAGGTTCCTTTTCAGAATGTGGTGGACTAGGCCGAACAGGAGGAATAGGTAAGGTTTCAGGGTGCTGCTGGCTGGTCGAAGGTTGGGGTTTGCTGGAGCTCAAGTATTCCATTACTTCGTTTTCGATTTCAGGATTTATAAGGTCTGCATCTAGACTGGATGGCGGAGATATTAGGAGGTCTTCTAGGTCATTACTTGCTTCGTCAGGTGTGAACGTTGGACTCGCGTTAGAGGTTAATGCATCTTTGTTTTCTGGATAAATAGGGTTCACAGGGTATCTAGATAGGGCGTCAGCTGCGGAGTTTAATTTGCCTTTACGGTATACTATTTCATAGTCGTATTCTTCCAGTTTTAACCTCCATCGCTGGAGTTTACTGCTGGGGTCTTTGTGGTTGAACAGCCATTTTGGAGGTCTATGATCGGTGATAATGAGAAATTTATGTCCGTAAAGGTAAGGTCGAAATGTTTTACAACCATATAATATTGCCAATAACTCTTTCTCGGTCGTGCTGTAGTTGCATTCGCTCTTATTGAGCGTTCGAGAAGCGAAGGCCACAGGTTGATCTTTACCTACGGTTCCTTGAGAGAGTACAGCACTAACAGCGTAATTTGAGGCATCGCATGTGAGTATGAAAGGTTGAGAGAAGTCAGGATAAACGAGAAGTGGAGCAGTTGTTAGTCTGGTTTTTAGTGTGTCGAATGCGATTTGTTGTTTGTTTTCCCAACGAAAAGGTATGTCTTTCTTCAGGAGATTAGTTAGGGCTTTTGCAGTCTTAGAGAATTCGGGAATAAAGCGTCGGTAGTAGGACACGAGTCCAAGGAAAGATTTGATGTCTTTAGGAGTTTTTGGGACAGGGAAGTCAGTTACAGCATTGATCTTTTCGGGATTTGGTTTAACGCCTTGTTCAGTAATTATGTGTCCGAGATAGCAGACTTCTCGTCGCAAAAATTCACATTTATCAGGCTGTAATTTGAGTTTAAAATCACGGATTCTTTGGAAGATGGCTGTTAAATTGAGGATGCTGGATTTTAGATCATAACCATAAGAAACAATGTCGTCAAGGTACACAAAGCATTTGATGCCTTGTAAGCCGGATAGAACAGAGTTCATTAGTCTCTGGAATGTCGCTGGGGCGTTTTTAAGTCCAAATGGCATTCGTTTAAATTGGAAATGACCTTCAGGAATAGTGAAAGCCGTCTTAGGCTTATCATCATTGTTTAATTCAATCTGATGAAACCCAGAGGCCAAGTCTAGGGTACAAAAGTATTTGCTGTTACCAAGTTGATCAAGAATTTCAGTGATTTGAGGAATAGGGTAAGTGTCACCGATCGTGACATCGTTCAGCTTGCGGTAGTCAATGACGACTCGCCATTTTTGGACGTTGGAAGCGTCAAGCTTCTTGGGAACAACCCATATAGGTGATGACCAGGGTGAATCGGTGGGCTCTATTATATTTTGTTCCAGCATCTTATCAATTTGCTTTCGGACTTCGGTTTTATGGATTTCAGGAAATCTATAAGATTTTGTGTAGATTGGGACATCTGTTGTGGTTTTGATTTAATGTTTAAGGGCGTTTGTATGGGTAAGATTTTCGCCGGGAAGATGAAAGATGTCGGAAAAATCAGAGCATAGTTGTAGAAGAGTATCTTTTTCCTCTTTATTAAGGTGTGAAACCCGTAATTGTTTCAGCACCTCTTTTGTTCGTTGTAAACTGTTAGTTGATTTATTTATATGATGTATTGTTCCAGGGGACTGTTCTTTAAGTACAAAGGAATCAAAGCAATTGAGTTTTAGGTTCAGGTTAGAGTTTAGAGTTACAGGCTTTTCAGAGGTGTTCACAACGGATATATTAACTCTCTTGTTTTCTTTAACACGTACTAAACAATTTGCGATTAACAAAGTATCAGAGAGATTTTGATCCACAATTAATCCTTCTTTTATTTCAGGGTTTGAGACGGAGCATTCAATCACTGTTTCGGTTCTAGGTGGAATTATGTAAGCAGGGTCGTGGAAATGTAATTTCAAGGAAGCTTTACCGATCCAGAGTAGGTTGTCGTTGTAATTTATATTGCAGCTAAGTGCATTAAGCATGTCGGACCCTATTATACCATCGTAAGGTAAATGTATAGTATCCATAACATGAAATTGATGGGATATTTTATGTTTGGAGAGTTGGATCTTTAATAAAATGTGTCCCAGAGTACTGATAGACGCTACTGTAGAGTCGATACCTTTTAACTAAATAGTTTGTTTTACAATTTTGGTCTGGTATACAATACATGATCGCTTTATTAGGCTAACAGAAGATCCCGAGTCGACTAGTAGGGAAAGCGGGATGTCTGATACCGAAGACATGACAAGAACGTGAGGTAATAACGTTTTCGCAGGGTTACTTGTTATTTCGAAAACGTTGGATTTGAGGGATTTTATTGGGGTAACTTTGTTACGTTGCGGCATGGATAAGTCATCTTGTAGCGATGCTTTGGATATAGTAGTGGTATTGGATTCAACGGTGCCGGTTTTTGAATCGCGAGGTCCCGCACGACACTGGGACGAGACGATTATTCGTTTTTTGGGCTATTATCGACAGTATCATAACCCTCTACGGGGTCAGCTACTTGATCGTCAGTATTGGGGTTTGATGTTTCGTCGGAAACAAAATGAACACGTTGGGGTGTCCTTGGTTGGTTTTGTTCGGGGTTCTTAAATCGGTTGTTATTAAACTCCCTCTTTCGACATTGCTCCAGGGTGTGCCCTGGAGTCTTGCAATATCTACAAAATGGGGAAGAAGAATCGTTGTTGTTAGTCGTGTTTGGACGGCTGGAGTTAGATTGGTTTGAGTTCGAGGAAGATTGTTGGTAACGTCTTGCAAGTTGAGTGTTCGGTTTTTGTATATTAGACCTATCTTGACGGGTAGTCTGTTGACCGCTAGACGGACCAGGTTGCTTGGCCAAGGATTGCTGTATTTTTTCTTCGGATATCGCCATGTTTATGGCCTCATTTAATGTTTTTAAAGATTTACATCTGATTATATTCGATATACGGGGCGTCAACCCCATTTGGAAATGGTGGAGGGCTAACTCCTCCATGGCTGCTGTACGTCCTATCATCTCTCTACTTTTATGTCCGTGTGTAATGGAAATCTCGGTTAGTAATTGAGAAAGGCAAGTTTCGATTTTTAGAGCATATTGGCTGACAGTCTCATTATACTGTTGTTTGCAGTCCTGTAAATCAGTTAGGAGGTGAGCATAGTGCTTTCTTTCACTAAATTGGGTTTTTAGAAATTCTTTGAGTTGTTGCCAGTTGGTGAACTCTTTTATTGAGCAAGCCGTTTCCGCCTTGCCTTGCAATTGGCAAAGAATATATTTAAATAGTATGTCTTTTTGGGCATCTGAGGCTAATTCGTATGCATTGTTGCAGTTCACTAAGAATGAGTTTAGTTTTTCCCTACACCCTTCATACGGTTTTATGAATTTTAGAAGGGTGGAAAGGTCTACTTCATGTTTGGGTATTGGAACTTTCTTCTTAGCGTTGGATCTAGTTGTGGGTCCTGACGGAGGTAGGTAATATTCCTCCTCCGCTTCAGTTACGGAGATTTCTGGCTTTTCGGGCTTAGCGGGGCTTTGGGCTTTATCCGTCGCCATAGTGGTATAGGATTTATTAAGTTACAAATTACACACAAGAAAAAGCAATAATTAATTGGTACAAATAAAAGGGTACAGTGTAGAACACAACTAAAATATATGACCAAGGATAAAAACACTCACTGGAATGCAGACAGTGCGATAAGGATGATCATACTATAGCCGTAGCGTGAGCGGTCTTGCGATGTTAGCGAAATGACGCGTTGATAAGCCGTGGGCCGTCGTCGTTGCGTCGTGGAGGTCGCAGCACTTATTTATGCGCGGCACTGGTAACCTTCTTCTGTTCTGGGGAAAGACCGGCTGCAGCACGGGCAGTGCGCAGCAGTGGGCCTCTCGCGAACTTGGTCACAACACAAACACCAGGTATCCACCAGGGCTGGGCGAACTCGGTACACCGATGTGGTATGCACTTGGAGTCGGCACTTACACAACACACACTCGCGTCGAGTTTGGTTTGTATTATTTGATTAGCTAGGCTAGGAGACGAACCGGGGACTCTTTTTTGAATCCCTTAACGCTGCCACCAAATGTTACGAGTCTCGAGGCAAAGGCTTTTTAAAAAAATAAAAACTAGAGGTTTGGTTGAGACAGCCGTCTAGCATAGAGGTCGGGATGAGACTGAATTCAAATGGAAGGGACTGATGTCAGTAGGGCGGTTAGGTGCTGAGTGGGCAAGGAAGGAATGCATGGTGTGCCGGAAAGGGTACAGGTGCCAACCGTAACAGTACCATCAAATACCTATTCTTCAGAAGCGCATTTTTACCGCTTTTGAAGCTAATGGGAAACTATATCAATTCTCACGAATTCCGTTCGGTGTAACAAATGGTGTCGCGCCTTAACCTATATCATAGAAAAAGAAAGCTTAAAAGGTGTATTTGCCTATCTAGACTGAAAGTGGTTTGAGACATGTTGCACAAAAAGAGGCACCTACATTCCGCTGGTAAGAGCCATTGGCAAAAAAGTTTAATGCTGCCAAAAATCTGCAAAAAATTCTAAAACTTGAATCTATTGTGCCTAATAAAAAATAAATGGTAGGTATTTATCATAAATTGCATATCTTACTAGGTCATTGTGCATCTTGGGAAAACCTATAATATGAACACTTTCAGTTCGTTGCGAACAGCAGTTCTTCGCCTAGGAGCAGGTAAATAAGGAGACAATTCTCCTAACACCTGTTTGAAACCTGCTTTTGATAAGCGAAAATTTGCAATAAACTTCTTTTCCGGCAACTGCAGTGCAATGGATCACTCTTATCACGTAAGCGACGCCTCTTTATGCGTAAAATAATCCGTCTTCTGTCTTCTTCCGCGAAACAACAAAAACACGCGCGACATTATAGTAATGTTAGCAAAAACAAACAATTTAAAGCAAGCCGTTTATTTAAGAGTTACCTTCACCAAAAAAACAAATAAAAGAAAGAATATGATACTACATTGTAATAGTCACGAATCCCAGCAGTTAAAATTGCCGTTACCGACTACTCTGAACGGTCGGATAATAGTGGCTATCACTATGAACTTGAAAAACACTACTCTTTACTAGTTTCTTTCACAGAGCCTTTGACAAATGAAAGTGACCATCACTTTGAACCTATTTGATGTCCACTACGCATACATAATACCAACTAAGACTATCGATACGACAACAGTGTCAAAACTGAGTTACGGTGTCTATCACCCAACCTCGGTGCCAATGACGTCATTTTAGTTGGTCACCGAGCATAGTCAATACGAAACAGAACTTTTTTGACAGCTAATCGTTGTACCTACACTTTGCAAAGAGTGATCATTACTTTGAAGATACGCAATAGCCCCGCTGATCTCATGGTGGACGTTAAAATCCCCCAAAAACACCAGTTAAGCGTTCAGACACCGCTCCTCTACATCATCTGCCACCTGACTCAGGTATTCGAAGAGTTCAGTTGTCTCGGCATCTCCTACATCCGCCCTAACAAACACGCACACCCCGGCCTTTGCGCGGAAATTCTCTCAATGACATAGCCGGGGTAGAGCAAGTTGGTCGTGTCGTCAGGACGGCGTATTTGTCTCCGTAAGAAACAGCAGTGCTGGTTTTGCCGTCTCCAGGTGTTGGTGAACTGCGTTGAGGTTTGTATGGAGCCCACATATGTTCGTAGACTCCACATTAAATAGCGAGCCTGTGGGAGTGTCTTGCCGCTGTGTAGCCCAGTATTTTATTTTGCGCTGCCATAAGGAGGTAAGGGAAGGCATGAAAAAAAAAGAGAATTGTCGTCGCAGCACCGCGTGACAAAGCGCGGGTGATTGGTTTTGTTTATGAATGTGAGGTACGGCGAGAGCCGACACGCCGAACGGGAGGCCCCCGTATCCCCTAAGTATGGTCGCCAGGCTCTGAGGTCTGGTCACCAAGCGGCACGATGAACCATATCGGGATTATGCGCGACCTAGTGGGGCAGCTTTCCAGGGTGGTTAGTCCCGGTTGGGCCCCTGTACTGTACCGCTGGCGGTCAGCGGCACCACCGTTTCTACAGGTCTCCTTGTTCGGCGCGTCGCCCCACTCCATTCCCACTAGACTACGCCAAGACCCACCGGTCCAGCTAGTGCTGCGACCACAATCCCACTGCCCGGCTATGCACTTGCTGACCCCTGAACGAAATCCAACCGAGATTGGATTACTTGATTTCGCAATAGTGCACGGTGGGTCCACCCGGTCGAAATTTGTGACAGATTTGTGTCATCAAATTTTTACCTCTATAATTTAGCCAATTTTCAGCTAGGAGGAAGACTAATTAAAAAAAAAAATACATGTTTGTGCGGGTCTCCGCTGCTTACCTACCCACAAAGTGGCAGCTGACGACCACGAAAATTCATAATAAACCTTCCTTAACCATTGTACAAGATATCTAGGAGGCGATTGGTCATTTGAACCTGACGTGGCTTGCGGAACATAAGTAATGAAATTTTGAAGAACGATGATGTTTATTTTTTTTTAAGACGCAGGAGTATGAAAATTCGTTCTTCTAGCTTGGATGATGATAGACTTCCGTACAAACATTATTAAAAAATCAGAAATCCTTGGGAGATGCTTGTTGCTTACATCATAAATTCAAAGCTTTAAATAAAATTTTATTTTCAATAATAAGAAGATTTCGGCAGACTTTTGTATAACCATTTTTATTTCATCCTTACAAATTGAAACACCAAAACTGCTCTATTACAATCGATTGTATCGATGTTCTATTTGTACATTACAGAAATAGTAGGTAGGTACCGAATTATAAATACCATATAGCAAGTTATACAGAATGAAATAAATTACCGGGTTTAACGGATTGAATAGAAATTAAGGAGTGCGTAGAAATAAAATGGTCAGATATATTTAGCAGTTAGTTTCTTTAATTGAAAGTATACCTAACTGCATTCGGCTAGGTAGGCACTTAACTAAACGTAAACAATCTTGATGTCTTTTTGTAATGCCATGTTTTATTTAAAATCTGTTTATTAATATTTTTCTGTTTAGAAACTCATTTTAAAGACTAAAAAGCGAAATTGAACTACCAATTAGTTGGTTAACCTAGTTTATTAATTTAAAATGTGGTTTTATAAGAAGTCGCTACAAGATTATTTACATTAAGATAAGTACCTAAGCGAACGGATTGCTGAAATCTGAAAACATTTTATTTTTTTAAAGAATATTAGCAACCGAAATTATCCAAATTACTAATATTCTCTCTTATCCCTCCAACTAAGCTAAATTGCATGGGATTCACGTCGGTAGTTTAGTGGCCAGGATTCGAACCCGGGACCTCTCGATCGTGAGGTGAGGTAGATATTTACAAATATCTACTGACCATTTTATTTTAGTTCACCTTTGCTTGCTTTTCAGCTCACTTTACAGTATTTGAAAGACCCGTATTTTTACTACATACATTAGCAAAATGTTACAAAGTTATATACTTTTTTTACCGTAGGTAGGTACTTTTTACGGTTTGCTTAGCAGGTCATGGACTTGAGTTATTCTGTGCTTGAGTGATCAGCGTGGGGTAGCGACGGATGGCAACAAAAGTTAATACATTATATTGATAACTATCTCTATGTGCTTACACACTATACGCGAGAAAGCATGAAATTACACTGGTTTCGGCTGTAATATTTATATGTACGTGACATGCAATAACTAGACTATTACAGTAATTACTTAGATGTGTATTTTTTTAAATAATAGAAATTTCATCTTCTCCTATTTCTAGGTTTGTGGTGCTATCAACATTATTTACTGACTTGAAAGATCTTGATTAAGGAATTTTGCATGCCGTCCGTCCAATTTAGTCACGTTACTGCACTTGAAATCTGCTTGGACAAATTTGCTTGTTGGTACAGCCGACAAAATCGATAGTATCCCACCTTCACATATAAAGTTGTATGTAAAGGTGGGATACTATCGATTTTGTCCACTACTTTGAAAAGGTGAAGAGACAGATATGTTCGAAGTCTAAGTCGGCTTCTATCATCGTTAAAGTATGCCTGAAAGTATTCAAGTATCCGACTTCACTTAACCTAACCCGCACATACTTTGATCGTATTGTTATATTATAAATAGACTTCTAATTATTTACTTTACTGACTTTGTATAAAAGATGTGAGTAATCACCTTTTCATGATATAAATATGTCCATGAAATTGATTCATCTTTATTAGGCCAAATGAACCCCAAAGAAGTCTGGAAACATTCGAGGAATGTTTTAAAATAAAAATAAAGGCACTAAGATAACGAATGTTTTACATTCAATTCATATCACAAAATAAATGCAAGCTTGTTATAGGTGGTTTCGATTGTCTGTTAGCAACATAATACAGACTAGATAGAGAGGTATATTTTAGAAGTACAATACATAATAAACTAGTAATAAAGTTTGTTACTGTCTCACAAAATTATCACCGAAGTACGTAGGTACGCAGAAAACCCACGAATTTATCGATGATAATACACCTACGTTACTACTTCATCCCATGTACTGCTTTTCACAGTTACTGAGAATTTCTCAAATATACCTAAGGTACTACAATTTTACAGTAATGTAAATGCTTAACTATCACACAAAACCTCTCACAGATATTACTAACTGTAGATAAAACTAATTACGTGAACAAATAATTTACCAGTCACGGACACAAAGAAAAATTATTATGTTACATAGAAACTACGAGTTCTATTTTAACAACTTAGACATTATTTTAATACAATAATACAGAATATTATGCAATTTAATGTTAATAACATCTTAATCGACGTATGTCGAATTCAAATACCATTTAAAGAAAAAAAATTATTAAGTACTAACTAAAAATAAAAAGGAATGTTATTCCTGGATATTTACATCAGAATTAACAATATTTCATAGCTTCATGATCATGGCATATTATAATATAACACATAAATATTAAAAATATTTTATAATCAATATTACTTTGTACCACTATCAAGTTTATAAAAATAATGATAATTTATATCTATTTACAACAAATTTAATCAGAATGGGATCAACTATAAATTAAATGTCAATTGTAAACGAGCATTATTTTTGTTAGATTTGTTGTCTAGAGACCACAAATATAGTGTAAAATATTCATCTTATGCTCATATGTCACTTAGTGACGAGCATAACAATTTTATATATTAGACATATCCCAATATAATTTATAAGACGAATATTATTTTATCAATGAATAATAGAAAAGTATAGTTCATAAAAAATAATTTGTCACGAAGAAGTTAAAAGTGCTGATTATATCTTAGTTATAACGTTGAAAGCTAGCATTATATAGAGTTGTGAGTGGTAGTCAGTTAAAATTCCAACGGTAGCCTAGTATTCTTATAAGCAAAATAATCAAGTTACATAGATTTTTAGAGATACAGGGAATATATAAATAACACCCTAGTGAGGCGCACGGATTAAGTCTGATACTGATTCATATCCAGCTATGCCGCTGACAGAAAACGTGAAAGAACCGCCGCTCTTTGAAACTGGAAGAAAACCTCTAAAAATTATCCTGCTAGTACGCTTGGTAACTCCTCTTAAAATGGGTCGGAGGTGATGCCGTGCTTCTATACCACGTGCCATTCTAATTTTCAAAGTCAAATCTTTTTAAAACTATTAGTTGTGAGAAAATTTCACTTTAGTAGTTCATTATTATTATTATAAACTGGCCATTTTTGAGAATATAAAGAAAGTCAACATCACTATTTCATTAACAGAATTAAACCATAGGTACTTCAATTTGTACATTGAGGTCGGGCATTAATATGTAGATTTATACTACACATTATATCATAATAACTTATGTACGACATACCGCGACAACGAATTGTGACAAAAGCAAATGGGTACTAGCATAACATTAAAATATTGTTCAATGGATTGAAAAAAAGGCGGCAAATTGTAATAACGGGGTCAGGTTCTATACTGTTATCCATGAATATTGATTTACATTTTATACTTTGACCTAAAATAACCCTTAGCTTTTTATAAACTATATACCTACTAGCTGACTCGGGCAATGGTTCTGCTTTATGTATTATTATTAAATGATCGAACATAATTATATCAATGTAAAATTCAATAGTGGTTTTTGTTTCTAATATTTAAATTTGGTTTCAGATAGCATGCATAATAGGGTAGTGACCTGAGTCAACGGATCGTCACTAATACTGATGTCGTAGTTTTTTCTCAATAAATATGTGTAGGAAACTAAGATATTGTCTTACTAAACTGAAACTTTTCTAACTTTTTATGATTTTTAATTCCCAAAATGATCAAAATATAAAGAATCAAATTAAGGCAATTTTTTTAAGCTATTGCATAGCTTCTATCGAGGTCCTTGAGCGCGGGGACCGAATCCAGAAATTCCGTAACGAAAAAACCTCACGCTCGTGTCTTTTCGGCAGTCTTCGACACGGTGTTTGTGTGCGTGCAACTAGCCGTATTGTACGACTCTACGAAGCTCGCACGAATCGAGACGAGCTGCTCCGAAATCGGACGAATACATAAGCAGCTGTTTATGAGAAAGTATATAGGTGTATAGGTATTTATGTACAACAGTGAATAGCTGTACTTGTAAAATTTGTGTATAAAGTGTTTTGAATATGAATGAACAAAGTGCATTTATTATTAATGAAGAAAGTCACGAAAAAATAGTGAAAGAAAATGAGTGAGTACTCTATAACATACATTTTTACTATCACAAATGCAATATTAATTTTGAATTATAAAATAAATAAATAATTAAAATTGCATAAGTTGATACAAAATGCTATGCAATAGCTTTACCGCGGCAGTCCCCGAGTGCCACACGTCTTTTTTTTTGCAATTTTTTTTTGGCAATTGATTTATTATTAAATTTCAAATCAATGTTATTATGCATTGTAAACGCAACGTGGACTGAGATTAATGCGATATTGTCTGGCACTCCATACATTTGCACTACGCGCCAACAGGTTGTAACGTCACAGTGTGCTTCGAATTTGTATAGAGCGTTTTCAGGCTCGAGAAATTGAATTTTCAAAATCAAATATCTTTAGAACTATTTGTCATAAGAATATTTCACTTTAACAGTTCATTATATTATTGTAAAACATTTAGTCTACGATGATAAAATAATAACAATAGGATACCCTATTGCATAATATGCATAGCTAAGCATATTTCTAAGTAGTAGAAGATGTTGTGACAGCCCATAGTTATCTCACAACAGCCTTCATGGCTCTTGCCATATTCATTTCACATCTTCACGTCTTAAAGAGTATTTTGATTACAGTAGGTAAGAAGTAGCATCATTTGGCGATAGTTAAAATATTTTACTTTTTCAATACAAAATGTATGGGAAATGATTTTGGCGATTACTGTCGTTTCTAGTACTCATGCCACAATGGTCTCATAGAGTGTATTGATCCCCACATAAAATAGGATTAATTGGCATCAAATTTTTTTTACCGTTGTCATTTTCTCTGCTGACTAAGATTTAGGCAAAATCTTTGAATGCAGTTCAGAATATTTTTAAAGGTTACGTATAGTCTCTTAAGAATGTTTTGCCGTAATTGTAACGGTTGAGGTAGCTACCCTTACTGCCCCGTTTCAAAAATACATCCTGTATGCTAATATGTCATTGGAACCAATATGATTATAATACGCCAGAGAATTAACTATATCAAGTAGCTAGTCAGAGTTTGTAGTACTTGTTATGGTCCATATTTTATAGTGACTCAATCTCTGGCTGGATAGAATATAGGGCTTTGGGTGCTTGCCCAGAGTACTTTATGGAGCCTATTTATAGCATGCCTCTACAAACATGTCAATAAGCAATAATATAAAGACTGAAAACACAAGGAATATGGACTTAACACTGCATAGGGGAAAACAATGTTCTTACATTACTGACTAAACGATATTATCCTTGACAACAATATTAGGTACTATAATAGTGTAACATTGAAATAATCTACTTAAAAATGTCAAGCTCTAAAAATACATTACTTATTTTACACAGAAAATATGTGGATATACGACATTAACAATCTAATAGAAACACATAATTTATAACTACTTTAAATATTTTGTATACATCACCCATTTAGGTACAACAGTAGGTACCAGTCTGACAGAGAAGCGTATTCGGTTTTCAAATAATAATATATTGTTCAGCGTTCTCGACGTGCTCGTTTGGCGCGTGCTGTCGGCATAGAATGATTTGAATCATCATCGTCTCGTTTTTTAGTCGGCGCCTGCGGTCGTTGTAATTGACTCTGTGCAGTCAACTGGAGTTGCAGGGCATGTGTGTTCAATCTTTCAGCAAGCAGCAAAGGTTTCAGTGCTGCCATCTTATGGCTATACAGTGTGACTCGTGGCCGGCTGTTTACTGCAGCCGTTAGTTGTTCACGCACAGTCATCTCTGTATTTTCAGAGTTATTATTCCATTTGTCATTTTCACCCTCTTTGTCTGTTTTATCTGTACTTTCAGCTTTATTTGCTTCTGTGTGTCCTTCGGTGTCTGGTTTACATATTATGTTCACTTGTGCCCTTACTTCTGCATCAAATTTAGAGATGGTACTTACAAGGGGTTTGGCCCAACCTATATGAAGAATAGGAGTCTGACTACCCTCTTCCCATTTGCAAATGCCATCATAAAATCTGGAATTCATATGATAATAAATGTATTGTAACAAATTTACATTTTTATTATATTCTGGAGAGCATAATATTAAAAAACATATTATAAATACACATACCTAAGAAGAGAAGCAAAGCACTCAGGATCTTTCAGAATGGATCTTGCAGAATGCCCTGAGCTTTCAGCCTTCATCAGCTGCGGAATTAACTCATTTGCTATTTCAGAGAACTCCTTGTAAATCTCTTCATCATCACGAGAGTAATTGTAACTGCAATGTTTAAACACTAAGTCAATCATAAAATGGGATCATTAATGAGGTACACACAAGTTATTAATATTATTATTGTAATTACAAAGTAACATTCATTGAATGGAGCAGTTTTGTTAACAGCCTAGGCACTTAATTGAATGGCTGCAATATATATACTAATTCATTATTAATAATGTCCTTATAAGTATTATTTCTGTCCTTATAAGCAATTATATTTGAAAAAATTAAAGATGCACTGACAGTAGTTTGTGCGGCGCGCATCGTAGGACGATGCGCGCCCCCCCCATACCGGGGGCGAGTCGGGGACCACGTGGTCCCCCCTCCCGAGGAGAGCCAGACCGAGAGGAATGGCCCTGGGTCAGCCGGGGTGCGAGGGATATGTTAAAGACAACCTCACCTCCGGCCTAGCACATCGACCCACAGACGGCGTGCGGTTTAGTCGGTTCGAGTCCGACATAACCTACCCCTTCGGCTCCGGAGGGGTGGGTATCCGTGGGGATTTCCCGCACGTAAAAAAAAAAAAAAAAAAAAAACAGTAGTTTGTTGATGTATATCAAAAACTATAACGGTCCTTAAATGCTTCCCTGTGGTACACCAGACTCATTGATGCCAAGTTTAGATTTAAAGGAAGTGCATACAAGCGCATCCTTTCCACAAAACTGTTTCCTATTATTTTCTTTATCAGTTTGAGGGAGGAACCTCTGATAGCATCATTTTTTAAACAACAAATTGTGGTCCACAAAATGAAAGGCCTTGGTCATATCGAAAAAGACTACAGAGAACTTGTTTATGGGTCATATGGTAGTTTCTTTATGGAATATATTAAAGTTTAGTAGTTTCCTTGACAACTTGGCCCCCTAGAGAATTCGGAATCCATTGGCCAGATATTGTGGAAAATAATGATGAAGATATGGTATTTGACGTTTATGACATTGCCACAAGTAGAACTACATTTTAGAATGTTCAAATGATTAGTTAGAAAATTTCTCTTGCTACTCCAATATAATATAATATAACTAAGCTGATATAAATTCAGTTATTATTAATGGATATAGAAAAAAATATATTAAAAAGATACCAACTGTCGAATAACATCTCCAGCACACGCCCATGCATGGAAAGCTTCTTTATACATCTTGTGACGATGATAGTACCCTCCTTGAAAAGTGTAGGGATACACATGCCTGTCCTCATAGTTTGTTCTAGACGAACGAATGGCCTGGGTGTACAGTGTTGCAGCATCAGGTCTAGGTAGGCCATCGGGCCGAGTGCTGTTAACATCATCAGGAATAGGTAAGACTCCTTCATTATCCCCTAAATCAGATAGCCTCATATACTCATCCAGATCTCCTAGATTCCCTAATGCCATAGGGTAGGCATCTAAATGACCTGAAAAACATTATAATTAAATGTTTTATTTATGCAATGAAAGTTACACATTATAATATGAAAATGATATTTAAGTTATATAAGGATTGCCGGTTTCATATTATTCATTCCTTTTTAGCATGACTAATCTACACTAGAATGATGATCTTTTTTCATAGCTTTTTTAAGCAGTGTGAATGGTACACACGAGATTGGAAATATAACTCCCACTATTCTTTCAGAATGATAATAACATATTTACCCATATCATACAGTAACCATAGCAGCCTGTATTGCATTTGTGCTAACTCATGAACATCATTTGTAGCTGTTAAAGTTGGATTTATTGATGATACAAGTGCAGCTAGCTCCATTACTCTGCTACATATTACTGGTTTACCAGCCACATACAACCATGATCTAGCAGATACACCATCACCAACTGATCTACCTCTCTTATCCTCATTTCCTTTGCCATGCCAAGTTACCTAAAAAAAGTTAGGGTGGATTACTTCAATTGAAGTTGGTATTAAGTAATAGGATAGTGATATTAAAATACACACCTCAGCTGTTTCAGTACCATCTTTGCCAAATACAACCCAGGCATGATCTTCTGATAAGGCAAGATGTACATCCTGCTTACCAAGAACTTGACAACCAGCAGTTACTGCAAATGCTACACCAAAACAATCAAGCTTGTTTCCTGTGAGAAAACTATAAATAGACTGCAAATGTGCCCTATCTTTGTAATAGCTTCGAGTCAATGAGTTCCAGACCACATCTGCGACTCTTTTCACTAAATCTCGAGATGCATATGTGCCACTCAAGAGTTTCGCATCAACGCCTCCACGCATCAAGGAGATAAACCGTTCATGCAGTGAGCGTACTTCCTCCCATTCAACTGATGGAAATTTGATTTTACAAAACTTATTCGTCAGGTTTACATCCTTATCGCTATTTTTGATATTTGTTAAATTATTTTCAACTGCTCCAACGATGATTGAAAATAAAGCTAAATCGGCTTCTCTCTCACTGCGTAATTGCTCCTCAAAAAGATCACATACTTTCTGTATGCTATCTATAGGAAAGTAGCGTTTGTATTCCATCAATGCCATGCTTACAAACCTAAGATTTTACATTATTCAAAACAAAGAAGATTTATTGTTATTGTAATGAACGATTAGATTATCTTTGTCTTTACGTTTTGCCGGCTTGTAATTATTTTGATGTTGGTTTGGTGATTGGTGGTTGTAGTACTTTGTCTATGATTTTTTTTCTTTATCGACGTATGGACACTAGGGCATTTATCCCCATTTTATTTATTTACAAAAACTGAAGCTGCTACATGTCAAACGGTAAAACCAAACAGACTCTACGTTTTTTAGTGTGGTTATCACCGGTCACGCGATTGTAGTGTTAACGTGTCATCGCTATCCCACCTAGCAAATTATTATAAAAGCGCCTAATCACCAATCACCACAATCGCCACAGACTAATAAAATTTTCTTCTTTGGTTATGGTTAGAGTAATGGCAATGGCAGCCAAAATGGCTAGTGTCATGTCAAGTCAACGTCATCTTGATCTTGATTCTTGACGTAATAACGTCAGCAAAGCTATGCCAACAATTTGGTTTGGTTTGTTCTAAACATATTATTATATTGTTGTTATTATTGTTGTAGAATTATTCATCGACTAAGACCATTATATTCTATTCTGGGTAATAAAACAGTAGAAATGTATCATTTAGATGCCGATGAAGCTATTGGCTATGTGAACAAATTAGTTGACAATGTACGATGTTCTACATGGTTAGTTGAGGACAGGTGAAACTTTATTAGCGTATACTAATCATTAGCATCAATTGCTAATTTCATCAACATGTGCGCGTTGTTTAGCTCCCATTTATTCCCATATCATTGAGTAATACTTTTATGCCTAAGTTCGGTATTTGTATGATCATAATCCAGTCATCCAGTTTCATTTATTACAGTTGTATTTGTTTGTAGTAATTAGACTAAAATGATATTTTACTGTTCTTTTTATGTTTATCCTCAGTAATAAATTAGAAGGAACCCGTGTGAGATATCAATGTGGGCATACTGCATGCGATGATTGTGTTGTCTATACTCAAGACTGTCAAACTTGTACATCTCCATCACAAAGATCTGATTCTGAACCAAAATATGATAAACCATTAACTCAAACAGTCAAAAGTGCACTAGACCTTTTAAAAGCATGTCATAATTTGTTTGATGCAAATGGTATAATATTAATGTTTATATTATGATTTCCAGTTTAATAATTACTTTTATTTTTTTAAATAATATGTTTGTTTCTTCAGCATTTCAGCGTAAAAGAATATCTGAACAGCTTCGAATTGAAAAGGAGGTATTTCCAAAATGTATACAAGCCCCTGTGAAGTATGAAAATAAGAGAAAAAGTTCTTTCAAAACAAAAGAAAACAGATATTCAACATTTTTTCCTGGTGAAGAAGTATCCACTATCAAAAATATGGACAATACATCAAATTATGTACAACAGTGGTTGAGTAGTAATGAAACAAATATTGCTAGAAAACCATTTTCAGATTTAAATGTTAACACACCATGGACAAACAGCCCTAAAAGTAAAGTTTTGAAACAAAAATTAGAAGTAAATACTTCTCTGACTACTAATAGAAAAAGGACACATTTTAAATCCACAGAAAAAAGTAAAATTAGAAAGAAGAATGATAGCAATAGAAAATCAGTTTATGAATGTAATGATAGTTCTAAAAGAGCTAAGAAACAATCTGCATCTGTTATTGGTAATAATAAAAGCAACAACAAATGTGACAATGACGAAAGTGGTATTTTTATGGATAATGACCCAATTGTAATTTATGATTCACAAGAAACAGTTATTGATAAGGATATAAATGCATGGCTTGCTGTGCTTGCAGCTGGCCACAATGAAACTTCTACCTCTTTAGATAACCTAAGCCAAGATGACTGCACCAATGATAGTAATAAACAGTTAATAAATTCTATTACAATAGAAGATAAGCATATTAGTGCTACAAAGGTACCATTCTTTAAAAGAAGTGCCATAATAGAAACCTGTTATTATTGTAAGAGTGAAGTCAATACAAAGAGTCCTGTGAAAACCCAGTTAAACCCTGTAAAAATCACTATTGATGGAGACAGCTTTTTCACTACAATAACTGTTTTCAAAAATGTAGAAAATAATTTAGTAAGGAATGCAAAGAATACAGTTTCAGTACAAACAAATTCATGTGAAGCAACTTTGATAAGTGTTGATGATACAAAACATACCAATATTGGTGCTGCCAAGGATTTAACATTAGAATTACCAGTGAGTTGTGATGATGATAGGCGAAGTGAAGATTTATTTGCAGATGATAAAAAAATATATGGAGTTGTTGATCATAGCAGAGAAGTTAATAAATGTATAGTTATTCAGGATTCTGACAGTGATACAGATATTGAATTTAGTGGCCCAATATCTGTTAAAGTTGATTGTCATAGGTCGTGCACTGAGTCGTGAGTAATAATTATAATAAAACTTGCTATTAAAATCAAATTAACCTTATCAGTTTCTCTGTGACTTTATACCAAGTTCATGGATGCCCAAAAAAATGTCCTGAAAAAAGATTATTTTTCATCTGCACTAATATATACAATAGCAAAAAAGTACTTTGCATGTTATCATACTTATTTCTAAGAACAACTGTTTACTTAAGTATTGCTTAATAATTGCATGATTGAGTAACTGGCTCCCCACTGGATAAAATAATAATAATAATGACCTTGCATGAAATGAAGGTCATATTTTTTTTGGATGAAATGTGAATACGATTATGTAAATTCCAGAGAATATGGGATACTTAATGAAGTTCTAAATGTGAAGAATAATGAATCCAAACAGCATCGTAGACCAAGAGGGCCCTCACCAACTAGCACAAACTCATCAGAAAAAGAAAATTATGACCCAAATAGAATGAAAAGGTCTATTGCTGGGAAGAAAAAAAATACGAAAAAGAAATAGCAATTGTCTTGTAGAATAACATTATGTTAACAGTCAGTGTAAGGAATCGATTACAAGTACAAAATATGTATATATGTTACTGGCCCTTGGGACTCAGTTGTAGAGTGGGTACTGAGGTGAACCATGCTACAGCTGTTCCACTAAAATTATGTTGTCATTAATACACCTATACTCCATTCAGTCAGGTACTTAACTAAATGCAAACAATCTTGATTGTCTTTATGATATGTTTGACTCTAGATTAAAAGAATAAGTAATAAGAATAACATAGACAGAACATATGTAACTAACGAATGAGGCCTGAAAGCAATACTAAAGTACTGCCATTTTATTCACATTCGTACATGCACACAATGAGTGTGAGTCGGCGGTACTACTTTAGACGGCTTCCCCTGCTAGTTCTAAACATGTTTTATTCTTTTAGTCTGGATGTTTTCTCAAACTCTGTATATAAATAATTTCTGTTTAGAAACTTATTTTGAAGACTATAAACCGAAATTGAACCACTAGTGTTAGTCAGTTAGTTGGCCTAGTTTATTTGTTTAATATGTGTTTTAAAAAGTCGCCACAAGACTGTTTACCTTTAGCTTAGTACTAAAACAAATGGAATATACTTAATTAAATTACTGTAAATCATACTTGCAATTGTTCCTTGGGTTGCTTATAAAAAAATGTTTTTTATGCAATGTTGTAATGTATTTTTAAGAATGTTACATGTTTAGGCATAAGTTAATTTAACAGTGAAAATTTTGTAGTGGCTGGTCACCACAAATCTGTTCACTGAGGTGCTCTCTTCACATAGCATCCGTAAAGAGATGTTATATTTTTATTTGCCATAAGCATATCTGATTGGTTTGCTCAACTGGCGTGATTAAAATGATGGGAATGAATTATTGTGAAGTGTATGGGACAAGAGTCAAACCTTCTTTTTTTGTTTACAACCACTAACTTGTCTTGGTTAACACATTATGACAGTGGCATAGGATGGAAGAATATTTTTAAAAGGTTGACCGCTATGTTTTTTTTTTCACTGTACTCTACAGTCATTAATAGTGCTTCTGTCTAAATATTGTTCTTTAAATTAAGTATTCAAAATGGAAGCCAATAGAAATGTGTGATATGCATCATTCTTTCCTCATAACACTGTGATCATGTTAAACCCTAGTTGAGAATCACTCACCTAACCATTCCTTATAGCAATGATGACTTTCTGTATGAAGTTTCCAGTGTATGGGTATATTTATAGTTTTATTATTAATATCTATTAAGGAAAAAATTACTTTGAATTTTTTGAATCTGTATTCAGTTATTATACACATGAACCAATTCAATTTAATCTGAAAATGCCTTCAACCAATTTAATTTGAAAAAAATGTTTGTCATAAGGTGAAGTAGTGAGGTGTTGCTACGCAATCCATGCCCTCTATTGATAAGTGAGATCAGTGTCATAATTTTAATAAGAATTTCGTTTTGTCTATGCATGTTTAGTAATAAATTATATTTGTCTAATGAGCTGTTTCTGTTTATGTGCATCACATTCATTTTATCGCAAATTTAAATCTTCTAATATATAAAATTCTCATGTCACAGTTTTCGTTGCCATACTCCTCCGAAACGGCTTGACCGATTTTGATGAAATTTTGTGGGCATATCGGGTAGGTCTGAGAATCGGCCAACATCTATTTTTCATACCCCGATTCGCGATAACCGACATCCACGCGGGCGGAGCCGCGGGCGACAGCTAGTTTCTTTATAAACCCAATGCGTTATAAACCCAATGCGATTCGTACCGCCTGCTATCAAACTTGGGCGGACTAAATTTAAATTCAAATTCAAATTAATTCATTTATTTGCAGAAATGTGGTCATACATGATGTTAATCACTTCAGTGGTATGTAAATATTAGCTTAGGCTCTAGTTAAATCTTTCCATTCAAAACAAAATTAAAATACCTACAATTATTATACGAATTAGATTAAAATACAGTGTGCGTTCGCGCAGCGGAATGTTGTTGAATTTAAAGATTTTAATTATGCAGATATTTAGTGTAAGACGTCGTGTAATTGTGTATGGTAAAAAAAAAATGTGCATGCAGCCATTGTGGAGAAATTCGCTAAAAACTGATTCCGCTGGGCGAACGTTGTCCTGGCGGAACTTTTTTCTAATCCATGGACTTAGAAGAAAAGAAATGTGTCCAAAAATTAGTGTGTATTTGTGTGTAATTGTGTATGTATGAATAAAATTAGTGCATGGATAAACTTCGGAGAAATTCAAGTTTCCGCTACGCGAACGTTTGGCCATTAGCTAGTTTTCATATAAAGCTCTTATATAGAGAGCTGTAGATTTTTACATAGGTTGTTTTGAATTTGTTTAAATTTGTTTAAAAAACAGATTTAGAAGAAATCGTAGGGTTTAAAAGATAAAAATATAAACGTGAAATACGCTCATTAGGTCTTAGTTCGTGAAGTAGCCACTTTGGGGTCTAGATTTTCACGTTTATACAAACCTTGTAAGTGTCTGCAACATGTTGCCAAGTATCAATGATGGTTCATTAGTAATTAATGAGTTATAGGACAATTTACCATGAGTAGACCACTGTTTGCAAAGCAGTCAAATATCAAGACGTTCTAAAGTAATTGCATAGTAAAATGTGTTCCAATAATTAGTGTATTAATTCAACTACTTGCATGCAAAATTTCATCTCATTAAATTCATTAATTAAAGAGGAACAATTAAAATACTTACAAAGCATCGAAAACTTACATAACCCGACCAAATTCGGATAGATATAAAAAAGCGGCCGTTCAATATATCTAGGTAACATTCTAAAATTTACAGTATAATACCGGTATTTAATTGGTACAGGTGATAACACAATTGTTTTGATATAATTTATAGGTCATTTATTTTTCTACACATGATTTTTTGTTTTGAAATGTATTTGACTATGACAGTAAGTACTATTTACGTAGCTACTTTATATCTTTTTTTATATGATATTACCGTTGTACTGGACTTATGTATGTGGGCGTGTTCCCGCGCACCCCACCAAAATATTCAGAATTATTTTGTTCGAAGCGGTACACTTAAGGCTAGTCCTTTGATTAAATAGTCTAAGTATTGTAGTTAGGAATTGATCAAAAATATTATGCTAGTGTGAAAAAACAGACAACGCGCTGCGCGCAACGAGCGATAGAGGTGGCTTCCCTCTTGAAACGGTACTTCCATCCTTGAAGAAAAGAGAGCGCAATATGTTTACATAACTCACATAAGCCACGGCCTGCGCGTATTCGTTTGCTGTTGAACTTGAACCTGGTTTTGTTTTATCACCATTCACAAATTTGCACTCAAGGACAATGTGCGTATGCGCTGTTGTTTTGCTATGTATCGCCAATTCTCCGTAATAATAATATTGACAGTGTGTTATTAATGTTATAGTATAACAGTGAAGCTTAAAATAATTAAGTGGTAGGTATATTGAGTGAGTGATAGTGAGAAGCTGATGTTTAATTAGAACTTGTTAATTGAAGATTTATTCTTATCGCAGATATTACGGTATTATTAAAAAAATATTTTTCATTCTAGAAATGCAATTGTTTTATTTTTTCCTAACGCTTGTGTACGCAACTGTACCATATTAATAAATACTATACTGGAAGGTTAAGAACGTTACTTAGAAATATGGCACGGTCGCTTTTTTGTAGCCATCCGAACTTGGTCGGGTTATGTAGGTTTTCGATGCTTTGTCAGTATTTTAATTGTTTCTCTTTAATTACTGAATTTAATGAGATGAAATTTTGCATGTGAGTAGTTGAATTAATACACTAATTATTGGAATATATTTTACTATGCAATTACTTTAGAACGTCTTGATATTTGACTGCTTTGCAAACAGTGGTCTATTCATGGTAAATTGTCCAATAACTCATTAATTACTAACGAACCATCATTGATACTTGGCAACATGTTGCAGACACTTACAAGGTTTGTATAAACGTGAAAATCTAGACCCCAAAGTGGCTACTTCACGAACTAAGACCTAATGAGCGTATTTCACGTTTATATTTTTATCTTTTAAACCCTACGATTTCTTCTAAATCTGTTTTTTAAACAAATTTAAACAAATTCAAAACAACCTATGTAAAAATCTACAGCTCTCTATATAAGAGCTTTATATGAAAACTAGCTAATGGCCAAACGTTCGCGTAGCGGAAACTTGAATTTCTCCGAAGTTTATGCATGCACTAATTTTATTCATACATACACAATTACACACAAATACACACTAATTTTTGGACACATTTCTTTTCTTCTAAGTCCATGGATTAGAAAAAAGTTCCGCCAGGACAACGTTCGCCCAGCGGAATCAGTTTTTAGCGAATTTCTCCACAATGGCTGCATGCACATTTTTTTTTTACCATACACAATTACACGACGTCATACACAAAATATCTGCATAATTAAAATCTTTAAATTCAACAACATTCCGCTGCGCGAACGCACACTAAAATATACAGCCATAGAATAATCAAAGTCAGGATGTCAACATAGCAATAAAAATTCAATTTAATGTCCAAGATAATTCACACTGTCCAAAATAAAAACATAAATGATTTCCAAAATAGGTATTACATATTTTAATGTCAATAAATAAATTTAATATGTAAGTATGTAGTCTAAAGAATAAAATGATTTTTCTAAAGAGCCATAATTAAAATTTTCTACAAAATCTATTCTTCTGGCATTCGTTTGGCACTGCGTTATAAAACAGCGGTTGGGTACTACTATACTACTGATATTCTCATGGGCGAACCAGGGGGTGTACACTGTACCGTGCACGTGCAGGTACACGTAACCTTTTCAGTAGGTAGGCGTTGGACCACTGCTGGAGGCCTCTCCCAATGTACGCCATTTTGTCTGATCCTCCGCCTGCATTGTCTATCTGCAGTTTCTAAAACAGTTGCTGTATGCCCCACAGTTCTGTTTGACCTGGTGGATCCTAAGAGACTGAATAGGACCATTTTACATGTTGTAGGTACTTATGCTGCAGGCGTACACACAGGACACAGGCGAGACCCAACAGAGAATAGTTAAAGATGGTCACTGGTCAGTATGATAGATGATGTTTTATTCTTGTTTTATTGTAATAATTTTTCCTTAATGTCAGTATTCGATAACCCAATTATAAACATGTCTTTTATTAACGAGTTTTTCAGTTCTTCAAATTTACAACTACCTGCTAAGTTATTCAATATGGTTACATATTCGTCCAATGACTCATCACTATTCTGATATCTCGTGAAAAAATTGTAACGTTCAACAGTAATGTTCTTGCAGGGATTGAATTTCTCGTCAAACTTTTGGATTATCTCTGCGATTTTGATATTTTTTCGATCTATATTGAAAGAGTTGAAAATGTCTAAGCCTTGGTCTCCTATTATGTTGAGAAAAATAGCAACCTGTTTTTGTTCCGGCAATCGTTCTAATCCGTGCGCATCCGCATAAATTTCAAATTTTTGTTTGAACAATTTCCAATTATCGGTTTGATTTTTGCCATTGCTTAGGTTCAACGGTTTCAAACTAGAAATAATAATGTTCGGTACCTTTTTGTCTGCCATTTCATCTTCTGACACCATGTTTTATTCTTGTTTTATTGTAATAATTTTTCCTTAATGTCAGTATTCGATAACCCAATTATAAACAGATGATAGGTCGTATGCTAGTCTGCTTGTTTGCATCTTAGCAGGATACAGAACTGGGTTGACCAGTCAGCTTCGAAGGTCTTCTGCTAGCTATCTTCTGATGAGTAACATGGAATAGAATCACTTGTATTAGGTTCAATAAGTATGCGTTTGGAGGCAGTAAGTAGCAAGTCAGACAGTAAAAGACCTTCCTAGATAGGTACTATGTGATTACTTAAGAAATAGAATCGTAATGTGAAGAGAATACGAGTTCACTGACATTTATGTGCCTACGAGGAAACAGTTGCCTATATAAATACGTACCCTAATGTGGCAAGTGGCAAGGCACATATTTCCTAATTGTACAAAGAATAATAAAGTCTATTGACAATTTCAATTTGTAATTTTGTAGGCATAAAATTATGCTCGTCAAGTAGGCCAGTCCATAATACCACCTACTTACTAACTATTACCAACTTGTGGCTTTGTCAAAGTTCGCACTGAGTTGATATTTGCCACGATATTCAATTCGTGTGTCAGACTGCACATTGAGGTAGGTACCTATTGTAATGCTTTAGTTAGGTACTTAGTACTTAGGTAAACCATTTAGGCTGAATTTCACCGAAGAATGTGTATAAAAAGTTTACTTCATTCAATTTAAACTGCGTTATAGGTATTCATTGACTCTTAATGTCGTTATCATTTAAGCCATCGAGCACCAATCACGGTTGCATCTAAAGCTAATACTTCAGATGTTTTTCTACTTAGATTGTCTTGACTTTTACGAGAACGACTGCTGTCTGGCCCTCAACATGGACTTAAGTCTCTCCCGAGCCCGTTCCGCCGTCTGTTGCGGTCGTTTTTTAACATTTTTAACGCATTTATCATCAAGTTATAAGTAGCAAATTGCGCCAAATAAAAATCACATTGGTATATATATATATATATCGTCGCTGTTCTGGGAAAACCCAGTAAATCGATAGTTTACTATTTTGAGTTATAGGCAAATGAATATTAAGATTAGAAAATTATTGATAAAAAACAGATTAAATTACATTTGTGTAAGTATAACGAAATAATTATTTGTCTCATATTTTAATAAAACCATTTATAATGATAGAATTTTACTCTCAGAGTTTTATTATAATAGTACTTTTATACAAAAGGGTACCTATTTACTTAGTTTTCCTTGAAGATATTTATTTGTGATTTATTTGGTGATTCTTTGACTTAATCAAAACAAACTAATTAAAACAATTGAGTTTATTGCTAATAATACCGATTAAAATTAATTAATTTTGGATTCCGGGTGTATTTTTTCTATAATAATATAAAAATAAAATATTTACTGGGTTTTCCTTGCCGTGAAAATATTTAAGAATACAACTTAATTTACTTTAGACCTTGCATTGGATAGTAAAATAATAATGTTTATACTAAAAGTGAATTTATTTAAAGAAAAACAACATTAATTTGACAAAAAATATTTTACTGTTCTTCCTGTGAAGTTGCTTTTTGAAACGTGGCTTGTAGCCCTTGAAACCAGCCGTGAAACTCCTCTGGAATTACACCTTTGCCACAAAATGTAAACAAACCTTTTTTCTTGCTACTGAGATATTCAAGGGTGTCTTGTAAAGTTGTTCCAGATCACAAAAAAAATGTTTATTTCTTTTGGCATTTAATAGCCAGATTGTAACGAAGATTTTTTTTTAAGTTTTTTACTTTTATTTCTAGTGCCAAAACAATTTCCTGGTTGTTCAGTTTCTACATCCATTGCAAGACATGTAGGTACGTGTGGTAACAGGCTCTCCAAACTTTCGAGTTATATCGGACATGTCATAATTATAGAAATTTTTTGCTTCTCCTTTAATGTATCGAACGTTTTATTTTTAACCATCATCATCATCGACGTTATCCAGATTGCACCCGAAATTGAGATGCCCTCGGAGCTCCGGGTCCGCCTTCCGGCTCTTCCTATTCCACTTCACACGATCTTGGGCGTTCATGTCAGTGAGACCATTTGCATGCATGTCGCCCTACACAGCGTCAAGCCAGGAATTTTTAGAGCTGCCCCTGGAACCGGCGGGAGCGCCATTTCCAGGTATTTGTTACCCACATAGCCTGGCTGTTACCGCAAGACACACCAGCGAAGGCGACTCTCTCGCAATTAATCTACGATGTCACGGACATGAAGGCTGCCGCGGATGCGAGAGTTTCTCACGCGGTTTATACCCGTGACTTAGCACATCCACCGCAGCATTTTCATCTCCATGACACGCAGCTCCTGCTTGTGTCGTTCCAACAGCGGCCACAACTCACAGCCATGTCCCGACAGCATTTGAGGATCGCATGTGACGCCAGTCATTGCCCACCGCTTGGCCCACGAGACGGCCTTACGTGCCTTGATATCGTAGTCGATGTCACCAGTCACGTAGAGTCTAGATTCCAGGTACTTAACCTGGTCCGTACGCTCGATCAAGTCACCGCCTATGCGGACGGATGTGGGTACTGTTGGGTTTAACGCCAAGTATTCTGTCTTCGCCACATTTAACTTCAGAACGCCGTTCTCAAGCGCCTCCTTCCACACTTTCACACGTCGCAACAATCTGTTCCTGTCCGCGTCCATCAACGTAATGTCATCAGCATATATGAGCAGCCATGGAGGCTGCTCATGTGAGTTTCTGATGCTGTCCGACAAAACGTCTTATTTTTAACCATTTTACTTGATTTTCGTCTGTATCATTAGTAATATTTATTAATATTTTGTCCGATAAATGCTTCAAGTCTTTGAATTCGTTGTTTTTAAACTCTTTGTTCAAGTATCTTTCTTTTGTGACGACTTTCTTGGCTTCTTAGATGTTTGCTTCGATCATGCTCTTTTAAAAACATTACCCAATCTGTCATAGAGTAAATGGCCGTGTTTTTTGGACGAACAGAAACACCCACTAAATATAGTAGATAATTGTACAAGTGTGTAAAGTTTGGTGATTACCGCTCAGGTACCTTTAACACCTGAGTGACCAGGGAAGGGTCTAAAGAGAGCCGAAGACGGTAATCAAAAAACACACGTGTATCATACGACGGTTATTAGATATAGATATATACCCTTGCACTTTTCAGGTAGTAAACATTCCTTAACGTTAAGGACCTCACATTAAGCACATTGTTTAGTATATTGTGTTTATATCGAGTAGTGGACTAGGAACATATATCGTTTTCTTCATAACTATTACTTGCAGACATTTAATTAATAAATAACTTTAATTTCAACAGTAAAAACGAACTGCGAAACTTTTTGGTACTGACGGTCTGGCGGAAACAATTTGAGTAGGTTATCTATGCTCGCATATTTGCCAAAGACTAAAAGATTAAGGGTTTTTTTTTAGTTTAACGCGTGTACAAAATTGTAAATTAAATTTACTTAAAGTTTCAAACAGAAAGAAAACAAAAGTTAGGTATATTTGAGTGAAAGTTTTGTTTATTATACACGGACAAGATGAAATTTTGTATTTAAATTCGTTACAAAGGTAATATTAATTTATTTGTTCTATTGAACACGATCTTTTCTGTATCGTTTTTTAAGAATAATGCAACTCAACCAATAAAATTTAAAAAAAAATCTATATGCCACTCGTGATATATATCGACTCGTGGTATCCCTGTATGCCTAATTGCGGTGAGATTAGAGCCATTTAATGAGCAAGTAAATTGAAAAATCTTTATCACTCCGTTATTCATCCGCACGCGAAACGGCGACAAGTGAGTAGTTTTTACAAGTAAACATAGCAGGTTGCAGTATTGCTGTTCGACATAAGCAAGTACGGCGATTTACCTTGTTTTCGTTGCAGTGATACATTGGTACCGATCAATTAAATACTCAGCGAAAACAATTTATTCAAATTAACTGCTTTTTGTTTGAATAACCTTATATCAGACTATACTTAAACACTTCATGAAAAATTATTTAAATATCGATAATGCATTAAACCTGTGACTTTTTATCATAAATCTTGAAAAATAGACAGTTAAGTCCAACTACATTTTTATTTCTGAGGAAAATAAAATAGTAACAAAAATCGCCCTTAAAGTAAAACTAGTTAAATATTATTAATGAGTTTTATCGGAGATGAACCCAAGAAAATATGGAATTAAGTCAGTTTACTTTTTTGTAGCTGAGAGTTTTACTTACAATCGTTTAGATAATTAGTTTTCTCATTCAGTATCTCCGAAAGTACCTAACTATCACTATTATGGGTTTTTGCAGACGATAGAGAACGAAAAACTGAGTAGATTGGTAGTGTTAACTCATTTTATGAAAAAAGTTGATTTACTGGGTTTTCGCAGAACAACGACGATATATATATATATATATATATATATATATATATATATATATATATATATATATGTCGGAGAAGGAGGAACCTCATCGACATTGTCGGCAAGTCTAGTGGGCGTCATCGTGGGTAAATGCGAGCACAAACACTTCACTATTCCGAACAATTTATTATAATTTAACAAAATGGCAAATATTAAGTACTTAAAAGTTATATTTGAGCAGCGGGTTCGTGGCGCCGATCTATGCTTAATCAATTAATGCACTCCAAACGATCCGCGATCGTCCAACGTTCTGTCCCCTAGTGCCACCTCGCACGCTATTTATCAAGATGGCGTCTCGACCCCACTCGAGGCTTACCCTCTACTCATAACACATGTTACAAATTTAAATAAAAAGTATTGACACAATATTAAAGTGTGATAAATCAATTTAAAATAAATCATGATTTAACATAGTAGTTTGGCAATTAACTGTAAATAAATTAGTTTCTATAGAACTCAACTTCAAAACTAAATAAGCAGGATTTTACACAATATAAGAATATGATAAATGAAATTAAATTGAATTAAGATGATATTACGATTAAATTAAGATTGAATAGTTTTTCTAATTAATATTACGTTATATTTTACAACCAACAATCAACTTGAGTCCGAGTACCTCCACCGACACGGCCGTCCTGACATTTCACGCGTCCTCGTGTGATGTTGAAGGACAAGCATTATCATCTGTAAAAAAAACGAAAAAGAAGATTTTGGGATGAAATAGTTCGGTCACTCCTGACAAAGTACAGACATGTTCGTTATGTACCTTAATGCAATAACCTACATTTTATGATTAAAACATTAAGCGCCTTATAAGAAACAGCCACCTCTTTGTTCAGACGAACCATTATTCACACCTATTCAAAAGCCACCTCGCCTTTTAGACAACTAATGTCTACACCGTCCAAATAGCCACCTCGCTTTTTGAACAACTTACATTCACACCATCTTAATAGCCACCTCGCTTTTAAGACAATTTATACCGACACCGTCTAAATAGCCACCTCGCTTTTAAGACAACTTATATCAAACATCAACGTCTTATGTTCATCATATACTTCTACTTTGGTACACAAAATATACTCCACGAATCAATCTTACCGTCATGATCATCTGATAAACATGGATCCAGTTCAGTAGGAACATAGGATTGAGGGAGTGGACGTAAGCGATCTCTTGAGTATTTGTAAATGCGGTTAGAATTCAAACTCTTGAGGTGATACCTGTCACCATCTAAGGTTTCAATGACCTTATAAGGGCCTTTGTACTTAGCATCCAATTTGGTTTGATTCCGTTCATGATTTTCAATTAAAACATAATCTCCCACAGAAAATGCAGTTACTTTGGCCTTGTTCTTATCAAACCGTACTTTATCAAGACTGGCGCTACTTTTAATTAATTTATCAGCTTGTTCTCTAATTTCATCTACATTAACCTCAAGCTCATGATCGTCTACCGTTAACAAATTTAGGGGCCTAGCTACTCTACCTATTAACAGCTCTAGCGGACTTGCTTTAGTTACTCTATGAATCGTGCTATTTATAGATAGCTGAACGTCATCTAGTGCCTCTTGCCAGATCCTATTCGGGCTAACCTCTACAGCAGTTAACATATTTTTAAGAGTACTCATTATCCGCTCTACTTGACCATTAGCGCGACATGAACCAGTTGCTATTAGATGTAGTTTAATATTATGACTTGTACAAAAATCTTTAAAGTCTTTATTAGCAAAGCATCTTCCTTGGTCTGCTATTATACGCACTGGCGTCCCAAAAAGTGATACAGTTGCTTTAAGAGCCTTAATTGCACTCTCAGAGTTAATCCTCGAGGAATGTCTAAGTAAGACATATTTCGTGAAGGCGTCTATAAGTACAAAAACGTATTCTTTTAGATCACTTTTGCCACTGAGCTTTCCGGTAGCATCTATGTGAATTGTATGCCAAGGGATGCTAACTTTTGGGATGGGGTGCAACTCTATTTGTTGTTTACCACTATTTGATTTAGCTACTTGACATGTTATACAATTTTCAACGAATTTCCTAACATATTTCGGCATATTAGGGAACCAATAATGTTGATATGCCTTTTCTAGAGTTTTTTCCCATCCCAAGTGGACAATAGATTCTTGAATATGATTTATTATCGACCAACGAAAAGCTCTAGGCACAATCGGCAACCAAATATTACGGTTATTTCTTTGAATTTTCCTATACAGCACACTTGATCGTAACTCGTAAATTCTACAACTTTCTAAATCAAGATCATCATTTTCTATTTTATGAATAATTTGATTGCACTCGGGGTCTCGTCGCTGTTCCGCTTGCAGCCAGTTCGAAGATAATTCGGCTATATTAACGCGTTTTTCCTCTACACGACTGACTTTGTCTGAATTGTAACTATCCCCAATAGTATTATAAGTGTCAAGTAGATGATTTCTCGAAAAGAAGTCAACATGAGCCATTCGCTTGCCTTCCCTGTACTGGATATCAAAATCAAAAGCTTGAAGGAAAGCCCACCACCGGTGTACTCTTGGGGTTAAATCTACTTTAGCTCTAGACGCTTTTAAAGAATTACAGTCGGTAACAACTGTGAAAGTTCTGCCGTGCAAATAATGTCTAAAATGTTTCACTGAATTTACAACTGCCAGAGCTTCTAACTCATAGGAGTGATATCGTGACTCTACGTCAGTAGTCCGTTTACTGTAGTACTCTATGGGATGTAATTTGGCTTCAGATCTTTGGAAAAGAATTGCACCATAACCTTCACTACTAGCGTCTGTATGTAACTCTATAGGTAATTTTGAGTCAAAAAGCATTAGAACTGGGGATGACGTTAATATTGAGATTATGTCCTGTCTAATTGTTTCGTATTCAGCAGTCCAAACTATTTTAGAGTTATTGTTAGCCAACAGACGGTAGAGTGGAGCCATTTTAAGAGAAAAGTTATTGATGAACTGTCTAAAATAAGATGCTAAACCTAAAAATTGTCTCAGCTGTGTGATAGTTTGTGGGGGTCGAGAACTGGTTAACGCAATCACCTTACGAGGATTGGGTCTTATTTCGCCTTCCGAAATTTCGTAACCCAAAAACTGCACTTGTTTTTTAAGAAACGCGCATTTTTTCAAATTGAAAGAAAATCCGGCACTACTTAGGGTTTCTAATACCGTACGTAGCCTTTCTAAACCTTGCTCTACGTGAGTCGCGGGTATAATTAAATCATCCATGTAAACTATGGCATAAGAATGTGCTAGGTCTCCTAGAGCTGTATTAATAGCTCTCTGATACACAGCTGGAGCATTACGGAGTCCAAAAGGCATCGTAATAAATTCGTAGTGAGCGTCCGGGGTGATAAAGGCGGTTTTTTCTATCGAATTCGACTCAACATTTATGGGAATTTGGTAAAATCCACTAGCCATATCAAGACAGGAGTAGAGACTCGCACCTGCTAACCTTTGAACCTGGTCACATATTAGGGGTAAGGGATAGCGATCAGGAATGGTATTGGAATTTAGTTCTCGGTAGTCTACGCACATCCGATCTGTACCATCGCGTTTTTTTATTAACAATATCGGACTAGAAAATGGGGATTTACTAGGTCTAATAACTCCGGCAGACAATAATTCACTACACTTATTGCGTACTATTAATCGTTCTTCGACGCTTAAATGATAAGGCCGCCGTTGCACGGTTTTAGAAGCATCTATAAGTTTTATTTCCAGTTCACCCGACTTAACCCTACTAGTAAGGGTACCTTCAACAAAAGAATCCCTAAAATTGCAAAGAAGTTCCACTAGTTGCGATTTAAATTTATCTGGCACGTCGGTATCCACCTTATTAAAGTCAGCTGTGGCTTGACGTATATTACAAGTATTAATAAGCGAAGAGTTTTTAATTATAGTTAGTTTATCACTAGAAATATGTACGGTGAATCCTAAGGCCAATAAATCGCGCCCAATCAGAATATCATTGCTCAGAGAATCATCAGGAATTACGTGAAATAAAATTTGTACGTCATGACTAGAAAGAGTAACTTTAGATAAAAGTTGCACATTACACGGCACGCTAGATTTTCCCACCCCAGTAAGTGTAACAATTGCATGTTGTAATTCGCCCGCAAGTTTATGTGAAATACTTTCTTTAACCAAGGAACAATCAGCACCAGAATCAAAACAAAATGAATACTGCTCACCATGTTGAGTGATAAGCCCGGTGATTGGTCTCACACCGCATATGTCCACTCGCTTCACTACGCTGGATGTAGGGGTAGGCTGCGTACTGCTGCCTGCAGCTGGCCACGTCTTCGAGCACCGTGATGCTACGTGTCCTTCAGCACCACACTTGTAACATGTCACCGAGGTCTTTGTCATAGTTGCGGCCGTGGTGGGGCGCTCGAAGCTCCGAGTTGGTTGCTGCTTGTCTGCGTGAGGGCGACTGGAACATTCATAAGACTTATGACCAAATTTTCCACAAGCATAACATTTTGTAGAAGTTAAACTGAGCCTTGGACGTTTGTTATCCTGCACAACATTCGTAAGTGCCTTTGAAGATTCTGAATAACTCCGCTTACGAAATGAAAATGACATAAGTTCCCGTTGCATTTTGCTGCGGGTAGTTATCTCTTCAGAAAAGATATTGTGTTGTAAACGTGGTTCGATTTGCCCCATGTGAGCAAGTATTAATGAGACCACCATTTGTTCTTTCTCTAAATTACCCCATCGTGACATAAGCAAAGTAAACAAACGGCTTGCATATGCAGCAAGGCATTCGCCATCTTGTGGTTTACCATTAAACATTTTTAAAACCGTTGCTGCAGATGTTTCTGACGTATCGAAACGAGAAAGAAAAATTTCTTTAAATTCTACCCACTTCATATTGGTAAAAGCAATTTGGGAAAACCATGAAGCGGCTGAACCCTTCATGGCCTTACTGAGTATAAGAATAAGTTTACTTCCCTGTATATCATGATCCGACAAGCAGATATCAGCCGTTGCCAACCAAGCTCGAGCGTCAGTGTCTTCACTTTCTGGTTGAAATTTGGGTAACGTAATATTTTTGTCTTCGGTAGCCAGCGGTTTACGTAGTACCTCCACGAGCAGTCGCATGCTCTCTTGTTGAGCCTCGAATAAAGCGCGCCAACCATCTTGCCCGTCAATTGGATTATCTTCGTTTTGTGCTTGCACCGATACCACTTCTGATGTCGGAGAAGGAGGAACCTCATCGACATTGTCGGCAAGTCTAGTGGGCGTCATCGTGGGTAAATGCGAGCACAAACACTTCACTATTCCGAACAATTTATTATAATTTAACAAAATGGCAAATATTACTTAAAAGTTATATTTGAGCAGCGGGTTCGTGGCGCCGATCTATGCTTAATCAATTAATGCACTCCAAACGATCCGCGATCGTCCAACGTTCTGTCCCCTAGTGCCACCTCGCACGCTATTTATCAAGATGGCGTCTCGACCCCACTCGAGGCTTACCCTCTACTCATAACACATGTTACAAATTTAAATAAAAAGTATTGACACAATATTAAAGTGTGATAAATCAATTTAAAATAAATCATGATTTAACATAGTAGTTTGGCAATTAACTGTAAATAAATTAGTTTCTATAGAACTCAACTTCAAAACTAAATAAGCAGGATTTTACACAATATAAGAATATGATAAATGAAATTAAATTGAATTAAGATGATATTACGATTAAATTAAGATTGAATAGTTTTTCTAATTAATATTACGTTATATTTTACAACCAACAATCAACTTGAGTCCGAGTACCTCCACCGACATATATATATAATAAAGTAGGCTTAACCTTGAAAAAACATATAAATACTCTAAATCACCGCATTCAAATTTTGCCAAATCTAATTATATCCGTGATAAAATACAAAAATCTGATAATAAAATTAAGGCAACATGGAATGTTATCAACAAAGAAACCTGTAAAGCAAGGTCACGTGATCGATCCTTCGAGTTAGAAATAGATGATGGACACATCAGTGCTGACGCTGACGTGGCCAATGCGTTTGAATCTTTTTTTACAAATGCTCCAATTACCATAACTAGTAAATTAAATTCTTCAAAAAACGTAGCTGCTTCTCTTCTTGAATCTTGTGTTGATAAATGTAGAGTAAACTTTGATTTTCAGTATATTGACCCCGAAACCGTAATAAAAACTTTTAAGCAACTAAATATAAAAAAGACTGAGGATCTGTGGGGCATTTCAACCAATATAATAAAATCAGTAATGCCCACTATTGCCCCTTATCTCGCATTTATATTTAATCAATGTATCGATGATAAACAGTTTCCCACACTCATGAAGTTTAGTAAAATCATTCCATTATTCAAAGCAGGGGACAAAACTGATCCATCTAATTTTCGGCCCATCTCCATACTCCCAGCACTCAGCAAAATTTTTGAAAAAATTATATTTAGTCAACTGCTTTCACATTTCGCTTCTAATAAATTACTTCATGAGAAACAGTTCGGTTTCACTAAAGGCAGAAACACGACGGATGCAGGAGTTGAACTCGTTAAACATATATTTGATGCATGGGACAAGAAGCAGGATGCCATCGGTATATTTTGTGATCTATCAAAAGCTTTTGATTGTGTTGATCATGAGACTTTGTTACTAAAATTAGGTTACTACGGTGTTTCTAACAGCTCACTTAGCTTACTTAAATCTTACCTCACTGGCAGAGTACAAAAAGTCAATATTAATGGCACTAACTCATCTGGCGCCCCATTAGTCATGGGAGTTCCCCAGGGCTCGATATTAGGACCCCTTTTATTCTTGATATATATAAATGATCTTCCTCACTTCGCTAAAAATCTTTGTGAAATAGTATTATTTGCTGATGACACATCATTAATTTTTAAAACTGATAGACATAAAGAATTTCCTGACGATGTGAATATCAACCTTTCCAAAATATTGCATTGGTTCACAAGTAACAACTTGCTGCTCAATGCGAAGAAAACAAAATGTGTAAAGTTTACTATGCCTAATGTAAGACAGATAGATACGCATATCACAATGAACGATGAGTCTGTTCAAATAGTTGATACCACAGTTTTTCTTGGTATGACTCTAGATAGTAAACTGCAATGGGGTTCTCATATCGCAGCCTTGGCAGGAAGACTTAGCTCAGCTGCCTATGCGGTTAGAAAAATAAGGTCACTTACTGATGAGGAAACGGCACGATTAGTTTATTTTAGCTACTTTCACAGCCTTATGTCGTATGGTCTGATGCTGTGGGGCTCAGCTGCTGATATTGAGGCTATTTTCATATTACAGAAACGAGCGATACGAGCAATCTATAGCCTCAGACCCCGTGACTCGCTGAGAGAACTATTTAAAGAAATTAATATTTTAACAGTTGCTTGCCAATACATTTACGATAATGTTTTATATGTACGCAAGAACCTAGATCTTTTCAAAAAAAACTCTGACGTACACAATTATAATACGAGGAATAAAAGTAAACTTGTAGTGCCAAAACTCAGACTTCAAAAGGTTGGTAATTCTTTTGTAGGTAACAATATTAAAATGTTTAATAAAATTCCTCAAGAGTTGGTTGACATGCCACTAAATAAGTTTAAAATCGAAGTAAAAAAGACTTTAATGAAAAAAGGATATTACAATGTAAACGAATACCTTAATGATAAAAATGCATGGTCATCCTAATCTCTTTGCTTGCTCGCACAATATAGACCTATGAAAAATAAAATAAAAACAAATTGTTTTAAAAAAAGAAACTATAATATTGTTCACTGAGTTTCTTGCTGGTCTCTTCTCAGTAGAACCAACTTACCGAACCAGCGAAAGAATCATTTTCAAATGATTTATTTACTTAATTTAATATTATATTAGTAATTTCCTGACATTATTGTAAAATTTTGACGTTCATATGTGCTCTTTATGTGCCTAAACTGAATAAACGAAATTGATTCTTTGATTCTTGATTCTTTGATTCTTGATTCAAGCTCTTGCAGCCTTCTTTCTCTCTCTCGCGGATTTTATATAAGAGTACCTAAGACCGTCGCACTGCAACCCGGCCTTAAGTACTTGCTTGTTTCAACAAGGCATCGGAGGTAAGTAAGGCGCGGCACGCGAGTGCATGTGGTGCCTGAGCGAGAGTATTCCTACTGAAATACGTAGGTACCTAATTTAGGCACCAACCCCTCTAAATGCTACCATTTGTAACACTAAAATAACATCATCACCTGTACCTATTTATAATTACTTATTTCATTACCAATTTTGTTGTCAATATTGACCTCTCATTTGAAATTATTTACGGCTTAGAACTGGAGTTCATAATTTTCAGTAAAGATACACTACATTTGGTGAAATTCTGTAGTTAATTGGTCTAAACAAGAATATTTGAAAGATAAAAAGGGCCAAATGCGAGCCGGCTTTAAACAATTTGTATCTTGATTGATTATTTTTTCCGTAGCCGATTATTATTAATGACATGATCGACAAAATGACATGATCTTTATGCACAGCATTTAGCCGAGTGGGCGCGGGTACCTGTTAATAAAAAATTCAAATACGTTTAGAATTTAAATACTATTTTGATCGGTAAAGCACCCTAGCAGAAGCAGGCCACGGCGGCGGCGCACGTCGCGGGACGATGCGCGCCGCCCCATAGCGGGGGTGAGTTGGGGACCGCGTGCTCCCCCCTCCGGAGGAGGGCCAGACCGAGAGGAAAGCCCTGGGTCAGCCGGGGTGCGAGGGATATGTCGTGAGACAACCTCACCTTCGGCCTAGCACAACGACCCACAGACGGCGTGCGGTTTAGTCGGTTCGAGTCCGACATAACTTCCCCCTCCGGCTCCGGGGAGGAGGGGGAGGGGGTGTATCCGTGGGGATTTCCCGCACGTAAAAAAAAAGACGGGTTGCACTCCGGGAGTGCCGGCAGAAGTGAACACTTATTCTTTCTTTCTTTCTTCGTTATATACATAGAAAAAGATAAAAAGAACATACCATACCATACCATACCTACAGTATAGCGCCAATCATAGAACCTATCACTAATTTTCTGCTAATTTTCTGTCCGAAGAAATTAATAAATTACAAAAAGAAAAAATAATCACAGGTAATAAATTACAAAAAGAAAAAATTATCACGAAAAGTGACAGAAGCCCAGGTTCGAACCAGGTACTATCTGAAACCATAACACGTTTAACACGTGATCCTGACGCGACTTTAACACTTTTTACCCATCCAACGCCGCTAAAGAAGTTTCCACTTCAAAAAGTCACTAGGTAGGTACCTACATAATATTTCCTTAGGTCCAGAGGCGTATTTACCTAAAGATTTTGCGCCCAGGCCAGTAAGATTTACTGCCCCATTTAGTGACGCTAAATTAGGTAGGTACTTCATTAAAGTAAAACAGTCCTACATTTGGTGACCTAACTTATGTCACATAAATAAGTGAACTACTGCAAACCGTGCAAAAGGTGCGGGGCACCCGGGCGCAGAGTCGTAGGGGGTGCAAGCCGGTCGTAATTAGACATCAATCAATTTTGAATATTCACTATATCTGCTTACAAAACGTATAAGCAACTTCACTGTATAGATAAATTATAGAAATAGATTATAGGTAGGTATATTAGGCACCAAAAATTGATAAATTCGAAGGGCAAGACCTGCTTCGGTGGAGGCTTTAAAGCGTGATCCGTAGGGTCTCTATCATATGGTGCGAGGAAAGTGACTCCCATTATGAGCCTCATCACTAACCCGACCTTAAACCGGAACCACTTCAAGGAGACGTAGGCGCTCTAGTTTCTAGGATCTAGTTCTAGTTATGAAATTATTATTATTATAAGATGACGTCGCAACCAAAGTCACTTGTGCAGAGCAATAAATAGTGGAGGAGCTGTTTGGCCAAAAAGCATACCTGACAGCAATTTAAGCTGCAAAAACTCTCGAATCCCATTTTGAAGGGCTCTATAGCGTATGCCTCGAGTTGAAACAGTTTCCTAAAATATGAAAAACCGATTATCGCGAATTAATTTAACCTACAGTAATGGGTAAGAATGTGATAGACAATCAATTCTATTATCGTCGGGGCACCGTTAATATGGACATGCACGTGAGCGCCCTGAGTAACAGCAGTAGTGGCGTGCTGACCCGTTAGGTTGTTACTGGTGACAACTTGCATAATGTCGTTGCAACCCTAGCAGACGCAGGACGAGATGGTGGCGCAATTCGCGCCTTCCTATACCTGGGGACTAGATGAGGACACCGTGGTTCCTAAATCTAAAGGGAGCCTGGGTCGACCAAGGTTCGAGAGATATGTCTGCGCCAATCTCACCTCCGGCAACCTACGACCCATAGACGGAGTGCACTTTAATCAGTTTGAGTTTGATATAAGCTACCCCGCTAAGGACCCGTTATATATTTAAGTAGGTCCCGTTATATATCTGTAGAACATCGGGTACGACTGGATACTTCGCGGTGCTCTTTCCGAGGTTTTTGCCACCGCCAATCCAACCTACCTACTTCTATTTGAGTGACAGGCAGCCGCAACTGTCACCCCCAGGCCAACGCTTGGAGAAATAACCTCCGAGCAGTTTCCTACAGGGCCGCTACATCGATATGTACACTACACCGATGCCGGATTTGACAGTAGGCGGCAGCGTCACCCCTATGAGAGAGTGGCGTTGCCGTCTAAGCACTCCAGTAACACGATTTCTGCCTAACTATAATAAAAGTCTATAATCATTCTTAAACGCAAATGGTATTTAGATAGTATGGTAGGCTTCTTAATACCGGGTGTTAGGGGAACGCTCCCGAAGCCGAAGGCCTCTGGTAGTACTTCAGGTACACTACCTACATATTGATTCTTATAATTTTTTTTCGATTATGGGAAAAAGATTTTCTTTTGTCGTTTTTTTTTTAATTTCATCAAATAGAAAAAAAATACTCCTGCAGCACAATCTTTAGGCTTTGCGGGCGCTCCCCTTACACCCGGTATAAAAGTCAATATTAAATGAAAATATTGTAGATAAACTTGACCATAAAAGCCAGCCGCCCGGGCCATATGGCCCCCTTGGCCCTAGGGTAAGTACACCACTGCTTAGGTCGTAGTCGTAATAAGGTTGAGTAAAACCAGTAAATTGGAGGTATCACTGTATTGTCATAATTTGTACTATATTTGCAGGTCAATTTGGCAATCACCACCAGCCGCCGCCGCCGCCGCCACCGCCGCTCGACCAGCCGCTGCTGCCACCGCCTGACTTCCATCCACCGCCACCGCCGCCGCTGGACCAGCCACCACCGCCTGACTTCCAACCGCCGCCGCCGCCACCGCTGGACCAGCCGCTACTGCCGCCACCACCGCCGAGTTTCCAGCCGCCACCGCTACCGCCGCTAGACCAGCCGCTGCTTCCGCCTCCTGACTTCCAGCCGCCGCCACCACCGCCGCCGCCGTAACCACCACCTGTGATGTAAAAGGTACGTATTTAGAGTAATCTGTATAAAACTAATGCTTTACAACCGCTTCACATGATTATTGTTCGAAGTACCTACTTATTGTAAGTTTTGTTTTCATGCAGTCCGTTTGAATCTATGTTGTCGCGTATTTGTTTTACATATTAAGACTCGAATAGTACGTAATTAGTTAAATAATGTTAGGATACATAAGCATCTAATAACAATTTTAGGATATCGGCCTTAATAAGTACTATACCTACTTATACTTAAAAAGCGCTGTGCAATAACTTCTTAGCATTGAAACAAAAACTTATCTTAATATGCCAATAATAATTGGTGGATACTAGAAGTCATTGATGTTACCGCAGACTTCCATCTACGTTGTTTGGTAAGTAATACATTAAAATGATTCAGAGATTGCGTAAAACAGTTATGTTCTAACTATTCACGATTTTATCAAGAACAACGAAGCCACTTATGTCCAGGTTAAAGACAAAGTTGCGAAATTTGTAACATTACTGACTTGCAGAGCGAATGGATGACCCTAACTATAGACGATCTTTCGACCTCCAAGCTCCAAGTGAGTGATTCGTACCGACTATGTTTTTTTTTTTTAGATTGTAAAGCAACTATATATTGTTTGTTTGCTTACCATGACCGCCGCCGCTTCCGCCGGTGGTTATGATCTTAATGATTTTCACTTCTGTTGAAAAAGAAAAAACATAGAAATCACAAAACGATATCGGACTTTACAATTATTACTCGGGGAAAATATTAAATGACTTACGTCCACCGCCACCGCCACCGCCGCCGGACCAGCCACCGCCGCCTCCGCTGGGCCAGCCACCACCTCCGCCGCTTGACCAACCACCGCCGCCTCCACCCAACTTCCAGCCACCGCCGCCGCCACTGCCGTAGCCACCGCCGCCGCCGCCGGACCAGCCGCCACCACCTCCGCCGCTGGACCAGCCACTACTTCCACCTCCGCCACCGCCAGACCAACCACCGCTACTAATGTAGCCGGCTCTGGCGACAACTGCGAGGGCTAACAGACACACGAACACCTGAAATTCGATTACACACATTCTAATATCAAAAATACATAATCGAAAAACATAAAGACAGCAGAGTTATTAAAACGATGATGTAACTTGTAACTCAAATCGACACGAATCCGTAATCGTTACATCTTTAACCTTTCTTCAGTTCAGTTATCTAAGACACGTTAAAGCTCTCAAAATGAAGTCAGTTATTGTTATTAGGTATGAGAAATCAAAATATTTCTTTGTCTTTTTAGGTAGCAAATGCATGAAAGGAGGAAAGAATGTTATAATAGTGTCATATAAAATAACCTACTTAGTTTCTTTTTTTTTGCAGTCGGAACTATTACGTTCAAAATTTATATACTTGATAAAATTTTGATCCTTGCGGTATTGAGTCATGTTTAAATTTGCTCCTTCAATACGAGACTTGATGCAGAGGTCAGTGCCGAATTGCTGCAGATGGCAGTCTATTTTTAGGGCAAGACTATTATTACCCTTAATAAATGTTAATTTTTAATGGGCTTAAGGCAAATTTTCCAAAATTTGTTCAAAAATAAAATGAAAATTAATTTTTAATTCGTTAGCTTTTTTAACCTATGCAAATTTATTTGTATGGTGGTTTACCGTACAATATATTGATTACCTTCATTGTGAAGCTGTGCTCTGACTGCATGCTGAGGGATCGTTGATATCGCATTATATATGTGATAGAGCATCTCCCACTCGCGGGTACTCCGCTCGCGGCCGTCGAGAGCCGTGAAGAGGCGAGCGGAAGCTGTTCTGCACCGACAATGATGCAACCCTTTGTCCCTGCGACGTCGTGCCGGACCGATCATTCAATATATCAGTAGCTCCAGAATTAAAAGATTTAGGATCACTCATCCAATATATGGGCGCAATTACATATCTAATAATTTAGAATTTTTCAAATGTTTTGGAGAATGTTTTTTTTATTATTGAACAAAATATAACAATGCTACTGGTCGATTTTCTAATAAAATTAATTAAATAGGAAGGTACCTATAGAAGGAATGGATTGTAATACTTTCCTTAGAGTGAATGTCTCAGTAAACATAGAACATCAAAAGTCAACCTTGACATTTTGGCGATTACGTCACTGTTAAATATTCTCAGGTAAATCCGCCAACAATTTGTAAGTACAAAAATAGATAGAGGTACAAAAATCTTGACCTGTATGGGAAATCGGGAAGCAAGGAGATGGAATTTAAAAAGCAAAACCACTTTTGTTAACAAGTCATTCAAGCTAGTTCCCCCCTTTTTCCTTCGCTGTAGCCTGGATTGATATTATATCGTGGATGGCAGCGTGGTAGAGCCCAACCCAACCCATTTATTTAATCTATCAATGGGCCGATATGAGTTATGACCGGGGAAACTTGCGACAGTTTTGCTAGTCGGCAGTTCCCCCGGGCTTCACCTCTCCAGGGCTAGCGGTGAGTCAGGTACCGTGTTGGACTCAAACCGACAATATCCGCAATATCGACACATCTGCCTGTGTTGAGGATGAACCAGGTATGCCCTACGTAGGATATCCCTGAGACCCCGGCAGACTTTAGCCGTCAACGTTGTAGACTCCAACCCAAAAGGCGCGTGCGGATATATCTGCCCCTACGGTTGCACCACCTGCTTCTACAGTTTACGTGAGGCCTTAATATCTTCCTTCCGTTTTTCCTAGCTTCCTCCCCCTCCCCTGCCTTCAGGCGGTAATGCGCGACAATTGACGTTTCCGATGTTGCAAGCGCAAACGTGCATAGGCCACGGTAATCGCTTGCTTGCAATTAGGTCAGCCATACATTACTTCGCTACCTCAATTTTCTAAAAAGGGATACATAAGTGGAAGAGAACATGATAAGGAATAATTGAAGACATGACATCTAATAGGAAAGTTTGGAAGAGAATAATATGTTGCTGCGACGCCAAATAAATTTAGACAAGGGCAGGTAGATAAGTGATTATCATGATGATGATAATGTGTGTATCTATTGTAAAAAATATTTGGTAGTTATAATACCTAAAGCTGCTGATAAACTTAAGTATTCACTTGTAATGAGCGTCCTTGCGAATGTTATATTACAGAAAAAAAGGAACGGTAAGCGTTTTAACAAGCTTTCTATCGAGCATTCTAGCGATGTCTGCCTCAATGCATGGCTCTGTTCGTTGTTCAGTTCAACAAATTTAAAAACGGTGACTGCTCTCTGTTACAAGTGAATGCTCAGGTCCATCAGCACCTTAACACTTCTCAAGTCTCGATAATTAGCTAAGTAATGCGAATGTACACTAAATAAATAAGAATTCTAACTCATTTACATAGGTATCTACGAATTTCAGATTAGTGATATAGTGTTAGGATTTTGTATACGAAACATGTCTCGCATTAGGTCGAGGTAACAATAGCCTCCAAACAATGAGATGAGGCAATTAATTTATTATTAAGTTCAGTGTACAATAAACATCCTTGGTATGAAATGTACTTTAATTCTGAATTTAAATTCTTACCTACAATAAAAACTGATGGCCAGTTTCAATTTGGGACTAATACCTCCACTTGTTTCGACTTACTTTATTTATGCTGTACAGCACCAAACGCCTTGACGAAGCTTTTTTTTAGTAAAATTGTAAGTACCTAACGAATTTTTTCTATTCTAAAGAATAGAAAATTTTAACGATTTTTTTCTATTCTTTAGAATAGAAAAAAATCGTTAAAGGGTTTAGCATAAAAAATAAGAGGTCAACTTTGGGCGACAATCCATGATCAGCACGGGTGTAAAAAGTGCTGAACAAGTGCTAGAACGGGCTTTTTCGGTTCAAAAGAAAACTAGAGCTCATTCAAAACTACACAACATTCACCTTTAAACTATGTAATATACAAAATTGCGCAAGAAATTCAATATTAAAACTTCTTATGGTTTAGATTTATATTTGGACTCGGTACGTGGAACCGAAATCATAATTATTATCTTAGCGTGGTTACATTCGAGGCTTTATCTGCGAGCCTGGGGTACACCAACTCTTTCTCCTCTTTTTGATTTGGCTTTATGGGGTTTTTGTAACTGTGACTACCTCCCAACCCCGAGAGGAGGCCAGTGCCTCGCCCGTCAATTTATATACATATCCATACTAATATTATTAATACGCAAGTAACTCTGTCTGTCTGTCTGTATGTTACGCTTTCACGCCTAAACCACTGACCCGATCTTGATGAAATGGATTAGAGCCTTTACCCTTTATCGCGAGAAAGGGAGTTTAAGAGGGGGGGGGGGGGAATAGGGGGATGAAAGTGTATAATGAAAGTTTTACATTTTAAAAGATATCCTGATGAAATTTGGTATAGAGATAGATTAGAGAGTGGGGACGGATATAGGCTACCTTTTATCGCGAAGTAAATTCATGGTAGGCAGGTATCTATAGGTATTATTGACTTTTGAAGTATGGTAATCTGTGTAAATAATATGCGAATATATTATACATAGCGTTTTTAAGACTCAAATTAAGTACTTATTACAAGCTTGTACTTCTATGGTTCTACAATAGGTATAGGACAGATGAATATTCTTAGATATCTTTTTTTTTGTAAATACGAACCAATACCAAAAAAATATATAGCTAGACCAATAAGAACATATCATATTATCGTATTTAATTCATACACTTGTTTGCACAGGAATCAAATCCGGAACTTCTGACGTAGCAGACTGCAGTATAGGCTTACGCTCTTAGAACTATGTAGGTACTAAGAAGTTATCTGTGGCTCTACCATAGGTACCATCGCGCTACAGAGGTCGTCATTGCCAATATAAGAGTTCAAGGATACGTAAACTTCAAATTGTGTAAACATAATAACTTAGTTTAAGTTTAACTAACTACATGTTAATATTAGGGCGTTACATATGAAATTGCCGAAATTTTCTTACAGTTTCATGAGTTTATTATTCCTGTAATTTAATAGCTATTTCAATTATTTATACGTTGTTTCAAAGTTGATTTCAAGATTTGACAACTCTGTATTAAATTTTGTTTTCATTGGCCGCTGGATAAATTAAATTCGAAAATAAGTAGAGTTAATAAGTAAATAAGTTGCTGTTAGCTTAATGTGTCATTCATACACACAAAAATCATAAAATTTGGATTTGTCATTCCTAAAAAAAAATGCATAAATGTAAGTACTGCAAATTGGGTCTTCTCCAATTTCTTCAATAAAACGGCAATTTCATATGTAACGACCTATTGTATATCTATCCAAAACTGAAAATATGGTAGGAGAAATGTGGGTGTTGATTGTTAATTGACACACCACTGCATGAGGGTCTGCTTTAATTTATGTATATTTATGTATATGTATATTTTCTAATTTTTTTGTGTTAGGAGTAAGTTCACGTCGATAGTGCAGGATTCGAACTCAGGACCATTCGATCGTCCAGCTGACTCCTAAAATATTAAGCTAACGACGCTTAAAGAACATATTGCACACACTTATTATTTTCTTGCCCGATTGATGAGCTTATGGTTGTTTTCGTATTGACCGGCCGACATTATATTAAACTCCAATCTTGTCACAAAAACTAATATATATGCGCAGTTGGTACGCGTTTAATGGGTGACTTTTGAGGATAGGACGAGATGCTACGATGGCAAGGGAACCTAATTCCACCAATCACCAGAAGGCCTCCTTTCTATCCTGACTTGGGGATGTGCCAGTAACTATAACGTTAGTAACGTTTTATCTACATCATCTACACTATCACTATATAGTATAAAACAAAGTCGCATTCTCTGTCCCTATGAGTCTATGTATGCTTAAATCTTTAAAACTACGCAACGGATTTTGATGCGGTTTTTTTAAATAGATAGAGTGATTGAAGAGGAATGTATAATATCATCCATTGCACCCGTGCGAAGCCGGGGCGGCTCCTAGTAAAGAGGAAAGATTTGTATTTTTGTATGTTTGTAATGAATAAACCCAAAAACTACTATGCGGATTTCAAAATTTCTTTCACCATTGGAAAGCTGCATTCATCCTGAGTAACATAGGCTTTATTGGATTTCCACGGGAACGTTTTTACCACCCGTGCGAATCCGGGGCGGATCGGTAGTTAATAATATGTTACAATCATAAGCTCCGAATCGGACATGGCAGTAGGCATAAAAAAAGAAGGGAAGCCTTATAGGATCATTTTAATGTCCGTTTCTTCTGGTTTCTTCGTCTCCTGCTTTATGATAATGATAAAAACTAATAAAACACATATAATAAGTAATGCACAGTTTAAAATCTATAGATCGTGGGGCCTTGTCATGTACCCAATGATTAAGAGGCCTACACATTATATGCATACATTAGGTATTATACAAAATGTAAACAGTAATTTGTTAATCGAATATTAATCATAATATTTAATTAGATATCTTGTCTCGATAGCGAATTATTTAATAAATTTAAAAGATGAAGTATTTTTTAATTTTACTCATTTAAATATTGAAAAACGACCTTGTGTTTTTTTTAATGCAACAATTGATTATAATTATTGTTATAATTATAATAGCGGTGGAAAGTTTAAAAACGGTATAAGACACGTAAGTTTAATAGGTAGTAGGTAGATAAGTAAGAGAGGAAAAAGACAATTTTATCCGTGTAGTGGCGGAAAAGTATCACCACCCCATCTCATCCGAAGGGTGTCGTAATAGTCGAGTAACAGAAAAATACATAGACGATATAACTGCGAGAGAAGGAACATTCGAAATAAAACCTGTACTAACCCATCTGGCCAGCGTGGAAGCAGCAGGCAAAGCCTCCCAGCATTGGGAGAGGCTTATGTCCAGCAGTGAACTGCAATTGGCTAATTGATTGATCGAAGTATAAAAGGTACCTACTTACTTCCTTAGTAGAGATGTATGTAATGTACATAGGTATGTTGAAGCTTGTATGTTTGATTAGGTGAATTGACGATGAAAGCAATGAAGCAATATCGATGAACGAGTTTTTACTGAAATTCTCACGTTAGGTTAAGATACTTAAGTAAAATGAGAATTTTATTTTAGTCCGCACACATTTTACAAGATGTCTGTTTACACTACTTAGGAATATACTTTAAGTTTAACCATATCTTACCTTAACCACGAATTACATAATAGTTACTTTCTTAACAAGGTGCAAATGTCAAGATTCTTTAACTTTAATAAAATTCAAATTCACTAATTTATTATATAAATTGTTTGTATGTCATTATGTTTAGTAGGTAGGTATACCTTCATATTATTTCCATTGCCACATAGCGATTACTAAACTTTTTAACATTGTAACTTTGTACGTACCTATGGGAATTCCCATGGATATGGGAATTATTTGGGAATAATAAATGCGCCTGGGAATCGCTTCATTGGGGCAACGTGGAGGGTATAGGTACAGGGTGGAAAATTTCGACCTTAACTGGACGAAAAGTGGTCTGTATATGGAAGATAGCAAATTTTTCTTAAAGGAAACATTCCCTTATTTAGACATTTATTTTATAAGAATTGATTTAGAATAAGAAACAACAAACTAGCTTACCACACCCGGTAATAAAAACCGACTAAAATCCGATAAATAATTTAGTATTTTTACGGCATCAATCAATAGTATCAATCATAAGGATCAAATCTGTCTAAACATCATGGTAAATTAAATGAAGGAAGTCCTTAAAATCTAAACTTATAGATTCAATGTCAACAGCACTTTTACTCAAAGAGCTAAGTTTTGTTTGACGCTATTTATTTATTAAAAAGAGTCCTGAATGACTTAATTTTGTTTCCGGTTTAGAATGTAACTTTATTGAGTAACTGCATACTGCATGAGATAGAAGTAGGTAATTTTGGAGTGCTTGGTCGGGAACCTCCACGCGGTGTATCATGGCTAAAGGAGATGGCGAGAGAATTGCGTTATTGGGTCAATATACCCGTTAATTAAGACCTAAGACAGCGTGTAGTCTTAGTCAGTTCAAGTCCGACAAATAAATACCCCTGCTGGCCAGTGGGGCAATTTGATCTTTCGACCAATCATCGTCGACCTACTGCATTTTCCACGTAAAAATACCTCGACGTATTAACGTTTCGACCTAACGTACCAGCGACAATTAGACCGTCCGACCAATCGTTGTCGACCCATTGTTATTCGATTATTTAACTTTCGGTGTTATGTACGAAACCCGATGAATACTGCGTTTGGCCGTTCTATCCTAATATATTTCTGTGTGATGGACACTTCAGATTGATGCCACAAAAATAGAGGATGTTCGTTTTTGGTTCGATTACCGAGTGTGGCAAGCGAGTTTCAGAAAATCTTTGAAAGCAATTTTGTTTCTTTTTAAAAATATGGGAATATTTCCTTTGATTGAAATTTGCTTTGTGTAAAGTAATTAGAGTACATACATGGTCGAAATCTTCCACCGTGTTTATATATAATTGTAAATCCCTGTGTGATCTATTTGTCTGCGGAAGTGCTAGCCATCTACCGTTACTTTCATCACATGGGTGATTTATATTATTACTAAAGTTTGCCACCTGAATAATATTTACTCATCTACATACGAGAAATAACAGTCGGTGGTCAACAATGAAACGGTAGCACAAACAAAAAGTAAGCAATGTAAAAATATACCAATCACATCTACAGTCTGCAGGTCAGCCAACCTAATTACATACCAACATACGTCACAGTAGTGCCAGTGTGCCACTGGCGGAACAATAGGAACATTGGAACTCTGTTGGGCTGAAAACAACTGTTGGTATGTCCACAGATATAGAGTAGCAGGCTGTACTTAATGGCGATGCCGACGCAAAACTAATTGTAGTTGGCAGCAGCATATGACCGAACAGCAATAACCATCTGTTCTGTGACAAGAACAAACTCATAGCTGTCAGATTTGAAGAGACAAACAATAAAATCTACGTAGATGACAGCTGACATTGGCCATTACGAGGCGCCCTCTGTAGGGATAAAAGGCGGTATCCCCAATACTTACTCTGTAGTATCCCCATTGTGTAGTACACGCATACTACGGTGCGGTACGTTCATGGTGTGATGAAATGAACATGATTGAATGTTTTTTTCTTTTAATATATGGTCTCTTATTAGGAAAAGCACTTTAATTACACAGTTGGGATAGTTACACATTGGGACTTTTAACTTTCACAGATATTTCATTGATGAACAATTTTATGACGCTATTTGTAGTTGTTTAATTCCCATATATCTAATAATATTGTCATGTCACTAGATATAATAAATATAAATATGGAGGCCCGGGCACAAATAGCAAGTCAAGCTTCATAGGCGAAAGGTTAGTCAGGTGAGTTGCGTACAATGCATAAATTTATTCTTAAGTACACAGCTGCTTATTTTTCGCTATAATAGAATATATTATATATATTTAAATATAAACAGCGCTAATATGTTAATATTAGTTATAATATGCACAGCGTCAAGGAGTAGTTAACAAACAAACGTGACTCTGTGACACGCTGTTAACTTTGACATACAAAACAGACAACGTTAGAAGCCTCTAAGCCGTGTAGGATACATGTGTGACAACCTCATCTCATCCGAAGGGTGTCGTAAGAGGCGACTTACGATAAAATACGCAGATGATATCACTGCGAGAGAAGGCAAACTCGAAATAAAACCCTGTATCAACCCGTCCGGCTAGTGTGGGAACAGTAGGCCAAAGCCTCCATACTTTGGGAGAGGCCTATGTCCAGCAGTGAACTGCAATAGGCGAATTGATTGATTGGTAACATTTAATTTACATTTTGATTGGTAACATTGTTGCCTGGTAACATATCAAAAAAAAAGATAGGTTACACTCCGGGAGTGCCGGCAGAAGTGAAGACTTATTCTTTCTTTCTTTCTTCTTTATATACACAGAAAAAGACAAAAAAAAAGACGGGTTGCACTCTGGGAGTGCCGGCTGAAGTAAAAACATTTTCTTTTTTTCTTTCTTCGTTATATACATAGAAAAAGATAAAAAAGAACATACCATACCATACCTATAATATAGGGCAAATCATAGAACCTATCACTTATTTTCTGCTAATTTTCTGTCAGAAGAAATTAATAAATCATAAAAAGAAAAAATAATCACAAAAAATAATAAATTACAAAAATAAAAAAATATCATAAAAAGTAATAAATTACAAAAAGAAAAAATAATCACCAAAAGTAATAAATTATAATAAGAAAAAACAATCACAAAAAATCCCTGAAGGCAAGGTGGTTTGAACCCGATACTATCTGAAACTATAAGGACTTACAGTCGACGTGCTTACCGTTTAACTACGACGTTATCTGTCGTAAGTTGCAAAATAGATAGTCTGTACCTGATCTTGTATGACGTCAGTCGTCGGTTACGGTTCAAAGGTCAACTAATCCTGACGCTTCCTTAACATTTTACACCCATCCAACGCCGCTAAAGAAGTTTTCACTTCAAAAACATACCATACCTATAATATAGCGCCAATCATAGAACCTATCACTAATTTTCTGTCAGAAGAAATTAATGAATTACAAAAAGAAAAAATAACCACAAAAATTAATAAATTACAAAAAGAAAAAATAATCACAAAAAGTGAAAGAAGCCCAGTTTCGAACCCGGTACTATCTGCATCTGAAACCATATGAACTTACAGTCGAAGCGCTTACGGCTAAACTACGAAGCATCATAACGTACTTGACAAAATAAACAATCACTTGCTAATGTTATATGAGGTCAGTCGTCGGTTACGGTTCAAAGGTCAAGCGATCCTGACGCGAGTTTAATACTTTTTACCCATCCAACGCCGCTAAAGAAGTTTTCACTTCAAAAAATGTTAGTTTGTAAGTGATCCAGTTAGGACATTCACTTTAAGATAAAGATTGTGAAATAGATAAGTACAGGTATATATTACTAACTGAGGTCAGCTTCTCTGCCCGCGTTGATGTAGTTTATATGGTTCTACTTCATCTGCGGTATTTGCAATAAAACATAGATAGATTTTGAGTTGGACCAAGGCCTTCTTAATAATAAAATTCGTTCAAGAGCTTTTGCATCCATAGCGAACAAACAGACAAACACATTTATATAAAAAATAATTTAAATGCATATCTCCAATATACAGACCCGTCTAATTTTTAATTTTATAATAGTAACCTGCCTTTTATATGTAAATTTGCCACGAGAACACAAGTGCAAAATGCATTACTTGGAGCACTAAATGGATAGAGCTACATCGTTAGAAGATCTCACGAGTGATGTGGTGATTAATATATACCTACATAACATTATGGCATGGCCATTTCGCAATATAAAAAGTACCTGCACACAATGATATATAAATTTTGTAAATTGTGATGAATATTGCAGCCAAATACGAAACGTTGTAATTTGTACTCAACTGCGTGTGATGAAGTAATTGCATACAGCTAGGTACATTAGCAGCCGCGACACGTATGCACGCTCGTGTCGTGACAACTTGCAAATTACATTTACAAACAAATAGGAGTTTATAAGAGAATTGGGAGTTGACAGGAGTCTCAGTCTAGGAAAGAGAAAGAGAAAAGGAGAATATTAAGTAGCGAGGTATAATCGCTTCGAGTTCAACAGAGCCCACATTCAACATGGCCCGCTGGTTCAGTTGACTACTGCCAGTTGTTTAGTGGTTGACTCGAATTATGACACAGCCCACTACCAATCTCATTCATGGACTCAGTTGTCCACTAAAGCTGGCTCGACCCTGTGAGCTAAATGTTTAGTGCAAGGATTTTTATTTCGTGCGTTCACATCCCTATATTGTTGGTGAGTACTCCTTTTGAGAATCCTATACTTTTGTCTTAGAAAACTAAACGGCAGAAGGTAGGTATGTACCTACTACAATAGCTGGGTAGTAAAGATTTTAAATTACGAAAGTGTACTCTCTCCGTGTAGCAAACTGGGCAATCCGCGCCGTTATGTGGTCGATAAGTCAATAAGCTTATACTTAGTTCAGTTATTCTTGTGCGTATGGGAACCGTGATCCTCGAGGCCTGTCTTCGTAACTAGTCAAAAGGCAGGTAAATTGGTTTTTCCAGGGTCTCCTGCTTTTAAGAATATGTATAAGATGTATGGGGCTTTAGAATAATAAGCGGGTATTTTTCAAGTTCTCAATGAAAAATGTGTAAAAGGGTCGTTCCCCCGAGTCGTCGATATTTTGGAATTTTTCACTTCTTTTTTTGGGTGTAAAATGTTAAGGAAGCGTCAGGATTAGTTGACCTTTGAACCGTAACCGACGACTGACGTCATACAAGATCAGGTACAGACTATCTATTTTGCAACTTACGACAGATAACGTCGTAGTTAAACGGTAAGCACGTCGACTGTAAGTCCTTATAGTTTCAGATAGTATCGGGTTCAAACCACCTTGCCTTCAGGGATTTTTTGTGATTGTTTTTTCTTATTATAATTTATTACTTTTGGTGATTATTTTTTCTTTTTGTAATTTATTACTTTTTATGATTATTTTTTCTTTCTGTAATTTATTATTTTTTGTGATTATTCTTTCTTTTCATAATTTATTAATTTCTTCTGACAGAAAATTAGCAGAAAATAAGTGACAGGTTCTATGATTAGCGCTATATTATAGGTATGGTATGGTATGTTCTTTTTTATCTTTTTCTATGTATATAACGAAGAAAGAAAAAAGAAAATGTTTTCACTTCTGCCGGCACTCCCAGAGTGCAACCCGTCTTTTTTTTTATTGTTGTTTTAAGTTGACCTTCTATGTAATGATTTTTATACCCATTTGGAGTGCTTTAAGAGAAGATGCACCCATGTGGAAGTTATAATTTAGGATAATATCATAGGAATGTAAGGAAGGATTAGATGGTAATGAAAAATCGAAAGCTGGCAGTGAGTATCTTTGGAAGGTAATGAAATTTTGCGCAAATTCGTACTTTATTCTGATGGAATTAATGGTAATTTAGTTGTCGCTAAAATAAACTCTAATTAGAACTTCTCTCCTGAAGTTTCTGCTTCATTCTAGTGCTATGTTCTACAGGGATCGGTCTTGGGGCCGCTTCTGTGCAACATTGGATACGACTGGGTGCTTCGCGGTGAGCTGACCGCTATCATGTGTTACGTGGTGTCGTGACATAGACCTAAAGTGGACGACATACCGCGAGGCGACCCTGAAGACCACGACCGCGGATCTCCAAGTCATAGTACGGATCCGGCAGTCGGGTGTCGACGAGGATCTGCATTAAAGTGAAGGCCGATTCTTTCATCATGGGCCATGGTACATGTATGTCACCAAATCCTTTAGATTTAGCCCCATACTGGCAGGCATCACCATCGGCATCAAGCCCCAGATGAAACATTTGGGACTTGTGCTGGATGGCCGATGGGACTTTGGGAAACATCTTCGAAGTCTTTTCCCTAAATACGTGGGCATAGTAGTGGTGAGTCTCTTTACTGGAGGAATGAGCTCTTTCGCAACTATATTGATCTTAACTTTTAAACTCTCGCGAAGACGGCGAGTGTGCACCGCTGAGCCAGTTAGCCTGTGACCACGGCCGGTGTAACCTGGTCGAAACGTCAGTCAATCAAAGGTATGTAAGTACCTGTACCATGATCGCGTTAATTCCTGTGCTTTTTATAATATATATTGATCGTGAAAAGTAGCGCGTGAGCAGGTGGCCGTGAAGTCCCAGTCTCGCCAGGCGATCATGGTGGAACTGAAGGAAAAACTTGGGAGACCAGGGCATAGATAAACGATATTTCAAACCAAATAATCATTATCCTACGTAGTTTTTTGAACCCTGTTAATTCAATTTTGAATAAAATTGATTGCCGTTAAAGGCTCCTCCAATGAATTTATGAGATTATCAAGAATAATTATAATGGTTAGAAAAAAATCTTTTTCGGTCATGTTTGCCCCCTTGTAATCGTAATTTTAACCACTCGCGAGAAAGACCCAAAACGATTTGTTTAAAATCGAGTGTTTGACACTGGAACTTAAACATATTGGTTCTAATGTTATTTGTATTTATCTAAATGGAATTAGATATCAATGGATAATAATTTTTATTCAATTTGAACGCAAATTTTCGGAACTCAAAGTAAACGTTCGGATCTGAAGAGATAAATGAGATTATTATGGTGAGAAGGCCGCCGCGCCGTCTAGTAAACATTAATTTTATTATGCAGGTACACACGGGTTCTCAACAATGTGTGGCAATGTGAACGTGCCTTCTAGGATGATTTCGCAAGATACGTCTTTACAGAATTTGTTCAATTTACATCATTTTGATTCCAATCTGAATTAATATCAGACATTGTTGAGAGGATGAGCGTATATGAATAATTAAACACAATTATTTCCTTTAGCTATATTTTGTCTGTTGTTTTATGCATTTGGGTTGGAATAGAGGTGCAGCTAAATAAATTTGGCAAGGTTAAACTAGTTGATGGATGACCAATCGGTTTCTTTCATGCCTTATAATTTCAGTGGCTATAAAGTAAAGAAGAAGGTATAAGGTTCCATAAAAGCACCTTGTGGGACCTTGTTAGTGAGTACTGACAGTGAAACAGTAACCCACAAACATCTTTTCGGGAACTTGGGCGTTTAACAGCAGATCTATGGAAGTAAAATAATAGGGAAAAATTAGCGCTTCATAAACTTTACTTCCATAGTATCCACCATCGCACTATCTCTGGGTACCCGCCACCCCACAGGTTGTAATAAAGTACATATTTACCTTATATTAAATACGACAGTAGTCGGCCAAATTATTGCATGACTAATATGCAAGTTAATTATTATTTTATTAGATAGCGATTTGGTAATTCATTCGTTTCACAGTATACTTATTATTAATAAATTATTGATTGAAAATTGCAAAACTAAAATATTAGCATAATATCTGAACTGAACAGGTCACATCATAGAAGTTATAGGTACTAGATTATTGCATACTTGTACCAAAACTGTTGTTTTCTTTTAATTTATGTATGTGTTACTTATAACAGTCAGTCATAATGAAAGTTACGTTTTAGAGGAAGCACTATTTATTTAGGCGCCTTATGGTCGTTGTCAACTCTAGCCTATATTATTTATAACATCTACTATTATAATAAGAATAGTATTTAGTAGTTGTTACACAGCATTATTGGTAACTCCAGTTTTCAAGTTTGTCTGTCAATACAGTAAGAACCTTTATGCACAAGTTCAACTCGCACTTAACTGGTTTTCCAGTTTTAGAGTTTCGTCCCTAAAAAGGCAAAACGGTACGTTTATCGATGTTCACCGTTGTCCGTGTGTTTATAATGTTTGTTTGTCTATCGCAGACATCTCTTTCAGTTTGTCAGTTCATCAGGCTGAGCGCGTCCCGTTACATTTCAGTCTCCTCTCTTGGACTCACCGTTTGAACGCAGTTTGCTTATTCTGAAAGGTAAATAGGTATTTGATACCTTTATTGACTGACCTCACTTCAAATTTTGTCTTTCAGAGAAACTCTAAATAGGCATAGCTCGTTCCAAAGACCGCAGTGAACTTTTAGTTTCTATACTAACACCCCCATTAGTATGCACACTTTTGTACCGTAAGTTTTAAAAAATAGAAGTTCATTTGCATTTGGTAAGCTGACCGAACTGTGACCTATATCGTAGTTGGTATGTGTACAACAGTTTCTCAATCTTGTTATGTGCAGAACCCCAAGAATGCAAGTTCGACTCTCATTTGACCGGTATTTTACTCGGGTTATGTTAACAAAACATAAATATACAGTGTGTACAGTACGTACAGTGTGTATACAGTGTACATATAGTATGTACAGTGTACACAGTCAAGAATTAGCTGCCACTGAAATACACACTGTACAAACCCACATAAAAATGATTTTACATTTGGATAAATCCACGACCTCCATCTTTTAAATTTAAGTAAATAAGATGACAGTACAGTATGATTGGAAAATTATTAGTTAACGATCAACTATCGTAAGTGCAGCGTCAATGAGATCGCGTGTGACCTCGATAGGTCAGCTGTTAGAACACCTCGATCACGAGAGTGAGGTAATTATGAACTTGAGGAAGTACAAATTAATTATTTCGGATATAATTACCGATACGTATTTGTACTTGTTAAGGTTAGAGTTCAATCACTGCTTTCAATATTTAATAATGTAGGCTCGGAAGTTTCTGTCAGAAAAGCGTTGCAGTAGTAGTTACAGTCCCCATCTACCGAATTAAATTAATCTATTATAAAGCTTATGCAGTTATAGAGGGTTATGTCTGGATCTAATGAATCGATTTTCTTTCAAATAATCATTAATAAGACACATTATTTGCAAGTGTATTGCACAGCAGTTGCGATTGGTGAACATTTTATCATAGGTAGCCGATAAAACTTGATTTGCATTAGAACATACTCTAATTGCATTTCTGATAATAGTAGTAACAACTAACAATACACGACTCAAGTGTTGAAAGAGAAGCCGGTAGGAATCGAGTTGTGCCGACTTTTCGCCACTGTTGCAGGCTATCTATATTAATCCGAAAACCGGGAATGAGTTCAGTACTACTCGCGGCGCCGCCCGCAGACAACAGCTAGTTTACTATTTTGTGTCTTTAAGTAAATATATGTAGTATGGTCAGTGCCGTGGATATAGTAGTAACTATAGTAAAAAGCGTTTTTTTTTGTGGTAAGTTGTGTGTATGGGAGTTAGGTCAGCCGCAAACCCTTGCAAACCGAGTAGTGGTACGTAAAGGGAACAGCACTAAATTATAATTTGTGTCATTAACTAAGATTTCAGCTAAGTATACATTTTTGAATTTGAATAATATTAATTCATGGAAATATTAGGGGTTAAAGTATGAAATTGCCGATTTGTACTGACAAATTGAAATTCGTTTTTTTTTTTTTAATTTAACGTATTTATTTAATCAAAATAATTACCATTATTATCTATACATTGCTGCCATCTAGTAGGAAGGTCATTTATGCCTTTGCGATAGAACTCTGGTGATCTAGATTCGACAAACTGTGTGAAAGCATTTTGTACTGCCTCCTGAGAAGAAAACTTTTTATCACATAGAAAATTGTCCAAATCACGAAAAAAATGGTAGTCTGTTGGAGCAAGGTCTGGCGAATACGGAGGGTGACGGATAGTTTCTAATTGCAGTTCCTGTAGAGTTAAAACGGTTTCTCGTGCTGTTTGAGGTCTCGCGTTATCATGGAGCAATAATGGTGAAGATCGATTCATGAGTCGGGGCTGTTTCACTGCTAGTTTTGCTATCATTGTTCGGAGTTCGGCACAGTAGACATCTGCCGTTATTGCTTGACCAGATCGTAGAAAGCTATAGTGAATAACACCATGCTGAGACCACTAAACAGTTACCATTACCTTTTTATTGGTAAGCTTTGCTTTAGGACACTGTTGTGGCGTTTCACCTGGGGTCAGCCATTGCATTTTTCGCTTACGGTTATCGTAAAGAATCCACTTTTCATCACATGTCACAATTCGATCCAATATTCCTTCATTTCTGTATCGATTCAACAAGGCAACACAAGTTTCAACACGCATTTCTTTCTGCAGATCAGTCAAATCATGAGGTACCCATTTTTCACATTTTTTTATTTTATTGATTTGACGCAAATGAGTCAATATTGTTGGTAAGGTAACGTTAAACCATGCAGCTAATTTCTGGGTAGTTTGGCTCGGATTGGCTTCCACCATGTCTTTCAATTCATTGTTATTCACCTGTGTGGACGGCTTTCCTCGTGGTTCGTTCTTCAAATCAAAGTTTCCATCACGAAAGCGTTTAAACCAAAATCGCACGGTGCGTTCATTAGCAGTCCCCTCTCCAAACGCAACATTGATATTGCGAGCTGTTTCTGCCGCGTTAGTTCCGCGTCGGAACTCGTATTCAAAAATCACTCGAATTTTCGAAGTATCCATCTTTCTTGTCTAAGCTGAATAAAAAAAACAACTGAAAGTCGATAATCGAATGTTGCACATTTTTAAATGAAGAACTACATAGGTACCATGTGGAAAAAGTTTCACTCAAAAATCTCAAACCATGAAGGTTCTATGTCAATTCGAAGTACCTATTACAATGAAACGGCAATTTCATACTTTAACCCCTATTATATATATTATAATCTGTACCTGTGCCTAAGTGTAGCCATTGATAACGATAGTGGGATAGTGGGGAGTAAGACTATAAAAAAAAATTATGATTAATCATTTCAAAATATTAATCAATTCATTTTGTATATCAAATCTGGGTCATATTTTTGTTGTGATGTGTAAAATATTGTTTTGAATGTATGAAAAGGTCATGCCAATTACTCATCATTACCCACATAACATAATGTATTATGGGTACAAATGAAAAGTGGACCAGTAACACTTCAATCCATATATCTCTGCGCGGCACCCGAGTAAAAGGCTATTACGCAATTTCGCCAATCTGAACGTTGAAGATTCTCATTGTGTTATAACTATTTTTTAGAATTACATAATATAATACATCTTTTGTTATAATTTCTCAATTAATTGTAACTATTATTGCGTAATTAATGTATTTCTGATTTGATAATTCTAGCACATTTATTGCAGCTGTCAATTTGACGCTAATACTAAAATCCCTTCTCGTTTGAAATCTTATAAATCCATATTTCTGGAGAGAGAGACATTGAAAGGTAAATTTTTTCAATAGTGGTGTCCAGTACGCCGATATAAATACGTTTCCAATGGGATTCCGTTGTAAGTAAAAATTGTGAATTTAGGTTGCTCCTTAAGTGCCTATGCGGCCTAATGAAAAAAGCAGTACCTAAGCGAGCGTGTCACGCCCAAATCGACATAGTTTTCGGTACAGTTGAACACAAGTTTGGAAATGATCCAGAACAATAGAAATGCGGAGAAAATTGTAATTGGAAGAATAAAGCTACAAGTTTCTGCAAGGAATTGGGTTTTATTCAAGAGATAATCCTGATTGCCAGATAAAGTCATATAGTGAACGACAAGTGGTCTGACCCTGATAGATGATTAAAACAAAAATGATACATGAGACATCAGTCTGCTAAATACACGTTAACTAAGATGAGAAGATATTATTTTCTTACATAAAAAAATAAGTTAAATTATTGTGCCACACCAGTTGAAATAGCCGAAGGCATGTATTTATTTCCCTTTCAAAAGCTAAACTAGCAGTAGATCACCCAGTTTAAAAAAAACGCATCGCGTTGAACTCTACTGATCCCACATCCTTCCGCTTAAGTGATAATATTTTGGTCGAGCGCACAGACCAGAAGACCAATTCTCTTAATACTCTTGTATTAAGAGAATTGTCATTCTACTCTGTCAATCTACTCTCAATCTTCCAAATGGCAAAAACCCGATTTCTATGAAAAGTGAGCCAATTCTCGTAATTATATGTTTGCCTCAACCTAATGTTCAAAACGATCACGATATCAATGTTATGTCTTGAAAATTGTATTATGAGAATTATGTTTTTCACATTTTTATTAAAAGAATTGTCTTTCAGAGCGCCTTGGCTGCTATATTTTAACTATAATATGGTGACCCTGTTTAAATAATCATAATTAGGATAAGTGTATTCAAAATTATGTGTACCTACAGATTTATATATTCACTGCCTACATAAATGAACAGTTAAAAAAATTAATAACAAAACATACTCATTACATAATTCTTAACACGAGTTTTTTGACTTTCGTTTTCTTATAGTCCCTAGTAATAATCACTGCGACGCGAGCGTGGACTCGGGGCTGCACACGCTCACCGAGTGTCCGGCGTTTGAGACGCCGAGGCGGGAGCTTGTGCAGGCCCTGGGGGTGAGAGTGCTCACGCTCTCCACCCTGCTCGCGGCGATGGTCCGCTGCGCGGATGCGTGGGCGGCCAGCGCCTCTTTCTGCGAGCAGGTCATGCTCGCGAAGGAGACAGCAGAGCGGGCGCGGCGCGGTGAGCGAGAAAGACTCGCTGACATCGCTGCTCGCGCCCGAAGGCGGCTCGGGCGTCGGAGGGCGCTTACAGACCTCCGCCCCCCATGAGCGCGGGCCTGAGGGTGACGGGTGGAGCCACCCGTCACCCTAGCAGAAGCAGGCCACGGCGGCGGCGCGCATCGTAGGACGATGCGCGCCTCCCCACACCGGGGTTGAGTCGGGGACGGCGTGGTCCCCACCTCCCGAGGAGGGCCAGACCGAAAGGGATGGCCCTGGGTCAGCCGGGGTGCGAGGGATATGTCGCAAGACAACCTCACCTTCGGCCTAGCACCACGACCCACAGACGGCGTGCGGTTTAGTCGGTTCGAGTCCGACATAACCCACCCCTCCGGCTCCGGAGGGGCGGGTATCCGTGGGGATTTCCCGCACGTAAAAAAAAAAAAAAAAAAAAAAAAAGTCCCTAGTAATAACTTGCTTTACATTGTTTTCGAAACACTGAATGCTAATTATTTTTATTGAGCATCACTGTTACAGAACATAAAGTAATAAACCATGAAATATACCAACAGAAGAGACTCAAAAAAGATAGGCTAGTACTTAATCTAGGTACTTTAAACGCTCTGTTTTTAATTTCATTGATTTATTTTTATATAAGATAAGATAAGATAAGATAAATCTTTATTGTACACCCAAGAAATACAGTACATGTACGGACAGCATATGAAAAAAATTTACAAATGACGGCCTTATCGCTACGAGCGATCTCTTCCAGGCAACCTTTGGATGGACATATTTAATTAAACGATAATAGCTTATGGGTAGTTATTACTGTAGTCATAAGCTTGAAATATATATAAGTATATACATATAATATACTTTGTATTTTGTATATACCTAGTACATATTTAAATTCAATTCCTATAATATTGTTGCGATTGTGCGCGTCTGATGGATATAGGCAGAGCATTCCACAACCTTACAGACTGGACAGTGAACGATTTGTCATAAAATGTTGTAGAATGTGAGGGCGTGGACAATTGCAATGTTACTGACGACCTCAAGGATCTGAAATGTGTGTCATTGAGGAACACAAAACGTTCTTTTAAGTAAGTAGGTGTACGGGGTTTGAAGAGAATACTGTAAAGCATGGAAAGAATGTGAGCATTCCGTCGAAGGCGAATTGGGAGCCACTTGAGCAAGTTGCGGAACTGTGATACGTGACCAAATATGAATCTAATACATAAATTCTTAAGGCGCTCCAGCTTTTCAGGTTGCTCCTCAGTGAGATCGAGATATGTAGCTGATATCAGTATAGTTAAGTGGAAGAAGAAGAGATTCTGCAAGTGCAGTTTTAGTGGCAGTCTGTAGGAAGTTTCGCAGTCCACGCATGGAACCTGCCGACGCAAACAACTTGCGGTTGACTTCCCGTACTTCAGGGCCCCAGGATAGTATCTTATCTATCCGTATACCTAAGGTTTTTTACCTTGCTACTTATTTGAATAGTAACACCGATAAATACTACGTCTGGCAATTTTATTGTGACCAGTCTATTCGGTTTATCATTCTGTAGCTGCCCACACAACATTCACGAGGTGACGCGGATTGTGGGTAAAACTACTTAGAAACGTTTAATTTTGTAAATCCATAGGATGCAAATGTACAATCGTACATAGAGAAACCTAGACTAGAAACATACGAATATTTGCACTGGCCGGGAATAGATTCTGCAACCTGCGACGTATAGCACTCGAGCGCTCTGCCGTCACCTCACAGAGGCCGTCTATTAGATGTATTACCTACTAGCTGTTGTCCGCGGCTCCACCCGCGTGAATGTTGGTTATCGCGAACAAACAATTGAAACATAGCCTTTGTTCTTTCTAAAGACCTAATCTAACCCAAATCTCATCAAAATCAGTTCAGGGGTTTAGGCGTGAAAGCGTTACATACTAATACATACAGACATACAGGAGATAGACAGGTAGACAGAGCTACTTTTGCATTTATAATATTAGTATGGATGTAGTTTTACGAGGTCCCATGTGAGTTACATGGCCTGCTATTATTTCTACTAGCCCTGAGCCGTTCTCAAATCTCTAACGTTCATCCATAATTCTATACAAAGGTCACCACGATCAATAACTACATTTCGTAGGTGCAGACGTTAATAATATGAAGAGAAGGCCAATTTTCGTAATTAAATAGTTAAAATAATTAAAACATATTTATGAGGGATTGGTACTGTAACATACCTGCCGACCCTCATAAATATTTATTTATTTATATTTAAGGAAAACTGCAGCTGAAACATTTAGTATGATAAAGGTATATCGGAAATAGACCAAATAAAAATGTTCACTACTGAACATTATTGTAATCCTTCAACATCATCATGAAATAGAATACATCATAATTGCCATCATCCGGGTTGCTTGGGTCCAGGCTCTGCTTTCCTATCAGACATTTACCGTAAGAGCGAAGGCGTCAGTGTCATTCGGCCACGCTCCACAGGGAAAAGATTCTATCATTTAAATGGTAAGTAATACTTACCATTTAAATGATAAGTAATACTTCTATCTATTTTGCAATTTACCATAGATAGCGTCGTAGCTTAAACGGTAAGCACTTCGACTGTAAGTCCTTATAGTTTCAAATAGTATCGGGTTCAAACCATCTGGCCTTCTGAAACTTTTTGTGATTATTTTTTCTTTTTGTAATCTATAACTTTTTATGATTATTTTTTCTTTCTGTAATTTATTAGTTTTGTGTTTATTTTTTCTTTTCATAATTTATTAATTTCTTCTGACAGAAAATTAGCAGAAAATAAGTGAGAGGTTCTATGATTAGCGCTATATTATAGGTCTGGTATGGTATGTTCTTTTTTATCTTTTTCTATGTATATAACGAAGAAAGAAAAAAGAAAATGTTTTCACTTCTGCCGGCACTCCCAGAGTGCAACCCGTCTTTTTTTTTTCTCATCTACCTGTGAGTAATCATGTTCTGGATGTTTCAGCCAAAAATCATCAAGATCCGTTCATAAATAACGCGATAGCAAACTACCCCCCTTTTCTCTCCTTTTTTACCTCCAATCAATAAAAGCTGTCGCCGATTTTGATAAAAATCAGTTAGGAAATGTGCCCCCTAGGACTCAACTGATAAACAGACATAGATACGGACTAAAGCAAAATCGGTCACTTTGTCGAAACGGAGACGTTTGCTCGCTTCGCTCGCTCGGTCAAAAAATCACTGTTTTGTTTGTTTTACTCGTATTTTTGACAGTGCGGATTGTGATAAAAACTTTGATTTCTAGCTTCCAGTTGCGCAAAGGAATTCAACTCGGTGGATGGCAGTGCAATTAGGTAATAGCACTTTTTTTTAATGTAATAGATTGTGAAGATGTATGAAGGCTTTTCACTATTTCACGCAAAAACGGTTGAATGGATTAAAGGACTTTTCCGTAGTTCAGTCAGTGACAAAAATAGCTTAACAAAACAATTTACAAGTGACCTCAACTCTGAAACCTTTGGTGAAATACTAAATGAAACATTGGATATCAACCTCCAAGCTTGTGGCTGTTAGACGAGGTTCTGTCGCAGGCTGTCCCCGCAAGGCTGTGTACGGTAGCCATTCCTATAAAAGCCGTTTAAGTCAATTCAAAAGAAGTAGAAGCAGTGAGTGGACACTGGGCTCCAAGGTGAAAGTCTATTATACAACCAGAAGCGGGAATGACGCCAATAAGATGATGATTGGTAGTCGATCTAAAGTCCTTTAAAGATTTATATATAGTAAAATATTATCAATAATATATCAATTTTATTATGTATAGATGATACTCATGTAAATAGAATGGCGCAATACAGTACCTAAGTATAAAACATTGTTTGTTAATTTATCAGCGACTTATGTTGCTGTATAGATACAAAAGTGAATTATAAAACCTGTACCTACATGCAATCCGATGCACGTTTACAGCCAATGCAATATGTAACAAATACACTAAGTAGTTCACACAAAATGCATACTTTGCATTTGGTGTGAACTACTTAGTGATTTACCCACCAACAATGGGTGGAAACTCATTCAGCGCGGAAAGATTATATCTTTTACTATTGAACTTTTTAACTTCCTAAGATAAAACGCACAATAATCTGAGAGCATGTACGTATGATGGAAGGTTGTATTTAATAGATACGAGTAAATCTTTCAATGGATATCACGATTTCAAAAGGTTGGTAATTCATTTGTAGGTAACAGTATTAAAATGTTTATAAAAATTCCTCAAGATTTGGTTGACATACCACTAAATAAGTTTAAAATAGAAGTAAAAAAGTCTTTATTGAAAAAAGGATATTACAAAGTAAACCAATACCTCAATGATAAAAATGCATGGTCATCCTAATCTTTTTGCTTACTCGCACAATATAACTCTATTAAAAAAAAAAACAAATTGTTTTAAAAAAGAAACGATAATATTGTTCACTGAGTTTCTTGCTGGTCTCTTCTCAGTAGAACCAATTAACTTACCGAACCAGCGAAAGAATCATTTTCAAATGATTTATTTACTTAATTTAATATTATATTAGTAATTTCTTGACATAAATGTAAAATTTTGACGTTCATATGTGCTCTTTATGTGCCTAAACTGAATAAACGAAATTGATTCTTTGATAGATCACGTCTTTCTGTAATAAAGTTAAGAAATCTCATGTAAGACAAGGTCAAAGTGCAAATTTGATTGGAGGGCCTCCTTGTGACTCTTCATAGTTATAGGTACGGTACGCGTCCTGAATATTTACTTACGCTGCGACTGGGTGACAAATTGTTTAAATGCGTACCTACACTACAGCACAAACACGGGTCATGGATAACTTTAATGGGAGCTATAACCAAGCAATTTATAATGACTACTGACTACTAACCCTAAACGCATCGTATTATTGTGCAACACCTACAGAAGCCGATAATATACTATTTGAGACATTAGATGACCAGTCTTGTAAATAATTAATTACCTTATTCAGTAGATTACTACATCTAATGATTAAATTTGCGATCGTGTCGTATTTTGCAGGTATGTATTTTTTGAATGTATGTCTTCATAACTGTCTGTTTAACATGAAGTTTTATTATTTTAATTAATCTCTAGACTTCATACAATTCTAAATTTTTCTACATAGTTTAGGCGCAGCTATACGAAGGGTATTCTTTTTATACCGCTTAGGTGGCAGACAAGCACACGACACACCTGATAGAAAGTGGATACCGTGGCCAATGGACGTGTACAACTCCAGCGGCGTCACACTTTTGCTGCCGACCTTGTAACAACAGAGTTTCTGTGCCGTCAGTGAAGACTTAGCATTCCCCCGGGAAATTCAAAAGTTATCTACAAGCCAACTCCTAATCCAAACAAATTTCCGTTGTTTTATATTCTGCGATTATTTTTTTATGAGCCATTGATTTGAAGAAGATTTTCTGAGAGAACACTTCACAAAACAGAAGCAAGTCGATCTTTGGCGAACTCTCAACCGTCTTTCTGGTGCCACATCAAAAGCCGGTACTGTACCTACTTGGCAAGGACATGTCGCATGAATAGTGGTCAGTTCATCCTTATAAAAACCATTTAATGATTTCGAAGTTTGATGCATAAGAGTCTAAGATAAGAGCCTTTGCATAAGATTATTGCTTATTTATTGCATTTCAACTGTGCGGTAAGTACGTATCTACCTCATAATCATTATTTCACCTATGCAAAGATTAGTAGATTTATAAAGTATGTATTAGCAATTAAGTTGATAGCTATTTTCAAACGTACTTTATTTATTTTGTTCTGTTCATCAGAAACTGAGTGAACATGTGTGAACACTTATATTAGCTACTAAACGGTAGCCGAAACGGTTAAGTTCGAAATAATGAACTAGTACTGACTGAATATGGAAAGAAAAGGCTGTAGAAATTGTACCCATCTTTCTATTATATGAAGCAAAAGTAAGCTGATTATAAGCTGATCCTCACTCTTCTTCGTAACAACCGACGACGACGCGACCCGACCCGATGCTACGACGTAGATCAAATAATAAAACACAACACACAACATCAAATGACATAAAATATATATTTTACCCAGAAAGGCACCGTGTACTTTTTTGAACTCGAAATAAGCCATGAATTAGACGGCATGTTTACTTCCTAGTTCATTCAGTTGTCGCCTTTCTCTATGTAATGTCTTCCTTCCGCTATAGAAGTGACAGTATTTGCGTGATATACACAAAACAAAATGACGCAATCATACTCAATGATGCTCAGTTATGCATGTTGAGAATGACATATTTTTAATAATGCAATCATGACTTTATTTTTAGATAATATCATTACAACACAGTACCAATATTCGCATCGATGGCTATGAAGACTGGAAAGTTAAGGTAATCATGCTGCCCGACTGACCATCGACGTTGAGAGGACTTCACGACATGCTACTTTTTTGACGTAGTCTCAATAATCAACCTTTTTTTTACGTGCGGAAAATCCCCACGGGTCCCTCCCCCCTCCTCCGGAGCTGGAGAGGAAGGTTATGTCGGACTCTAACCGACTAAACCGCACACCGTCTCTGTGGGTCGTTGTGCTAGGCCGATGATGAGGTTGTCGGGCGACATATCCCTCGCACCCCGGCTGACCCAGGGCCATCCCTCTCGGTCTGGCCCTCCTCGGGAGGGGCACCACGCGGTTCCCGACTCGCACCGTGGCCTGATGCTGCTAGAATGATGGGCGGATTCACCCGTCTCCCTCAGGCCCGCGCTTACGGGGTGCGGAGGTCGTTCTGCGCCCTCCGACGCCCATGCCGCCTACGAACGCAGGCAGCGATGTCCGCGAGTCTGTCTCGTTCAACGCGCCGGTGCCCGCACGAGCATGACTTGCTCGCAGAAGGAGGCGCTGGCCGCCTACGCATCCGCGCAGCGGACCATCGCCTGGAGAGCGTGAACACTCCCATCCCCAGAGCCGCCACAAGCTCCCGCCTCGGTATCTCCCACGCCGGACACTCGGTGAGTGTGTGCAGCCCCGAGTCCTTGCTGGCGTCGCAGTGATGGCACTCGGACGTTGGCTCTATGCCCATCAGATGCAGATACCGCCGTGCCCGGTAATGATCTGCGTCTGACGGTCCGAGATGCTACCGTGTAGCTCTCTAGCCACTCCCCCATGATGGGTCTTGCTACCGCCATCAAGGCATGCCCTAGTATGTTCATCAAATACGTCTTTCTGTACTCAAACAATATATTCTGTCGCAATTTGATTCTAAATAAAATTCGCTTCATCTCTCATTTGAGCCAATATCTGCAATAGTGTCTGCAGTGTAAACTATTCATTCTTTTAATAATAATGTGTACTTACGGCTTGCAACATAATCATTATAGCCATCTTGCTGTTTTCAGAACCCTTTTATTCTGCCATTGAATTCATCTAACATAAGTAGATACAACGTAACTTGTCTAATGTCTGTCGTTGATCACACTACTGTCATTTTCAAATCTCAGTTTGATGAATATTTATCTCTCGCATTATCGACTTTGAAATCTGTCGCACGCCCAGTGTTGCAAACAAGGCAGGCGCTCGTTTTACCGAGGGAAAGGATAAACTACTAACCGAGTGATTACCGAGTAATCTACCTTCCTGCGATATTGTACTACATTGCACAAATTTATGAAGTTCTCTCATATTATGAGACCGAGCTGCGTTGAGTAAACCCATTAAAGGAATTGTGAATAACTGCAACATATAATTTACGCACTACTTAAAAATATCAGATGTGGGGAAACATGAACATACAATAGGTTTTTTTCCTATGACGGGTGCCTCGTCTATGTTGCTTAATTTTAATTTTCTCATTTTTAACCGTACTATGTACGCCACGCTATAGTAGGTGATTTGAAGGACTGGTTCCACATCTTCCTGTTGGTCTTAGAGGAGGTAAGTAAAGAGACAAGGCCTCTAGGCCTCTAGGAAATCTAAGCTGATTTACTTCAAAACTAACCCATATCGGATATATCGTTCATGTTCTGCATTTGAAAAATCGGGAGTGAACAAAACTATAGACATCTAGAAATGACATGGTTAAATTCCGCCTAATGTGCATCGTTATTGTTCATTACCGAATACGAACCATAAATGAGTAATGGACGCTGAGGCGTGCTGATACTGATGATAGTCTTTATAGGCTTGCGCAAGTGCTCGCTGGGCATCGTAAGCTGGCTCGGCGTGGTTCAAAATATAGTTCGAGACTCCAAACAGCCAAAGTTCTATTGGCGTCATACCCGAGGCTGTTCCTTAGACAGTGCTCAGCGTAGGTAGAGCAAGCGGCACGAGTCGGCGTGTTTTCGTAACAGCACAGGCGTTCGTCGTAGCGAGAAGTTCAAAAGCGTAGAATGCCCCTGTCCGCGCCTTGTTTTACGTTAGGACTTACATACTTAGGTATCGTTGCTGGCATATATTTTGACCCCAAGTCGAGAGAGAAACAAGGTCCTGTCGCGCGCAGTTTGGTTTGATATAATCTAAGATCCACCAGTCATAGATTGACAAGTCATAGAAGCTCCTCCGACGTCATAGAGTGAAGTCATCGTAATTTTGTGATGTGACTCTCGGTATATTTGTGGTTTTTGTAGGAATCCTGTAGCAATATTAATTCTTAATAAAGGCGCCCACTCACTAACAGTTTACCGGACGACGGTCGGACGATATAAATCTGTCAGTTAATCGCAATAACCCACACACTCACAGTTTCGTTAACGATTTTGGACTGACGACTAATACGATCCGATAGTGTGTGGCCGCTGAACGATTCCGGACAGTTCTAAGCCGGACAGTCCTAGGCCGTCAGGGCGAACGAGCACAACGGGCCTGTCGATCGACGTTTCGTGTCAGTTTTTACTAAGATTTTATTCATTTTTTGTACATACTCGTCAATATTTCTTATGCACATAGTCCATATGGTTCAAAATAGCTAACACCTATTTCCCACAATGATTAGCACGTACTTATATAAGAATAACGTAGTCCAAGCTATTTTCAACCTTATTGACATCACAACAAATCTAGTTTTTTTTCTTATATTCGTGATCAGCAGCATTTATTTATGCGAAAAAACATGTAATTAAGAAAATGTCAATAAGGTCGAAAATCGCTTGCACTGTTTCGTACTCTCTATGTAACTGATATAAGACCATTACCGGCAGGCGATCGTACGACCTAAAACTGACGACTCACAACTGCTAGTGAGTGTGTGGTCGCAAAACTGACAACAGGGAATTGCCGGCGGGCCAAAATCGCTTTAGTGTGTGGGCGCTATCGGCTTAGGACTGCAGGCCGCCGGACAGATCAGGAACTGCAGGCGGACTGCAGGCGGACTGTTAGTGAGTGGGCGCCTTAAGAGCACATTTTTTAGTATTGAAGCACTAGAAACCGGCAGACTTACATGAAAGGTTGAATGATATTAGGTGGAGGAAGCTCGTGAAGTATGTGTGGCTGCTGTCTCTTGTCTCTGCCTACCCTCGAGGGAATTAGGCGTGAGTATATGTTAGATTTTTTTGGTTAGATTTTTTTTTTAAAAAGAATATTAGCAACCGAAATTATCGAAATTACTAATATTTCCTCTAACACCTCCAACTAAGCTAAATTGCTTGTGCTAGGAGTGGGTTCACGTCGGTAGGGTTATGGCCAGGATTCTAACCCGGAACCTCTCGATCGTAAGGTCGCCTCCATAACCACTAAGCTACCGACGCTTATATATATGTAGCACGCCTTAGTAGCACCATGGTAACAAATTTATAGCGTAAACGGGAACAAATACGGGATTGATATGGTGGGAATGATAGAGGACAAAGACAGAACGCGATGCTTAAAAATTATATGCATTAGGAAACATTGCAAACGATAAAAAAATAACCGCATCAGAATCATCAAAAACGTAAGTCATTTATGTAATTCGTACTGTTGAGACCTAATGGTTGTAAATATTATGCAGTCAGCTTACCTATAGATTACATTTTAAGTCTTATGTAACATAATGCGGTGTTTTTGCGTCTTCGGGTCAGCAATTTCGTGAGCATCTTATCTGCACTGTATATTTTACAACGGAACTGTCAATATAAGGCATGATATGATTTTGCTTTAAATTTTATTTAATTGCTCCATTGCCGTATAATGTACTGTAGGTACATATTTTATAAATAAATAGGTAGTGTATTTATAATTTTGTTACATTAATTATGGTTTTCAGTCTCACGTACATAGGTGTTGACCACAGTCAACACCTATGTACGTGAGACTGATCTTTTTTTATTTAGATTTTTGAAAGATACTTAGAAGGGCGTTTAAAAGTTTATCGTCGTTGAAATATTTATCAATACCCCCTAAGTGTTGAAAACCTAATTTTACAACAGAATAAAAAGCCTGTGTACAAAAAACGTTTTCTTTATTTTGATTAACTACTGATAGTAAAATAATGCCCAATGCATTAGCTTTTTGTCAGTTACGAAGAGATATGATTCTTATATTTACGTTTTATTGGATTCTGGTCACTTACGAGAAATTGCTTTTGGAACTTGATACCCGCGGACGTGTTAGGAGCCATTTCTCGTAATTGAAAAAACGTATTCTTTATTTAAAATCAATAAATACAATGCTTCTTAATGACAAAAACAAATAATAATAAGAGCAAATAAAAGTGATAATTACACAAATAAAAGTTCTTTAGAAGTCTCACAAAAAGAAAAACAAATATGCTTACTACATACCTACTTAATTTCTTTTTAATTGAAATCATATATCGAAATGCTGAGATGCATGTATGATAATTCCACAATATCCGTCCAGCTCCAAGACTAAAAGACGAAGCCCATCAGTCTGCAACGTGAAGTGCGACAGGGGGATGTCATATCTCCCAAACTATTTACCAACGCACTGGAGAACGTCTTTAAGACTCTGGATTGGACACATTATTCATAAGCGATGAATATATTTTGCATCTTTGGTTGGGCGACAACATCCACATAATTATAGAGTCGCTGGAGTAACTAGACAAAATGCTGCACAGCCTAAATGGAGTCAGTCAGTCAGTCAGTGTTAACTTGGACAAAACTAATTATGTTCAACGAACATGGCGCACCGAGACCGATCGCCGTCGAAGGGGTGACACTCGAACTTGTTCAAAAATATGTCCACCGAGCTGGATAAGCTAGCCCAAGCCCATCCAGCTCGGTCAAAACATCTAAGAGAAATAACTAGCCAAAAGGATCCAACTGCATAGGTTGGGCAGGATTTACAAACTACGTTGAATCTTCTCTTCACCCCTACCACAATGCCTGAAAACAAATGTCTACAACCAGTGTGTCCTATCTGTTATAACTTAGGGCCGAAATGTGGACACTTGACAGTGGTGTTAGACCACGACCTAAAAGTCGCGCAGAGGGCTATGGAGCGATCTATACACGGAGTCTCTTTGAAGGATAGAATTCGCAACGAGATCATCCTACAAAGAACTAAGTTACCGACATAGCTCGCAGAATAAACAAGTGGAAGTGGCAGTGGGCTAGCCACATCTGTCCAAGGACCGATGGCCGTTGCAACTCTGTCTAGTTTTAAATCTGTCTATTACAATAAGAAAGTCATTTTGAGCCAAAACGTCAGTTAGAAGGTATAGGTACTTCATCGACGTTATGTAGGTAGGTAATCAATCATAGTGTTTGTAGACCTACAGTATATTAAAAGACCAAGTTTAAGTAGATCATTTTTTGCAAATCATAAACAGAAAGTAACCGGTCATTGGTCCGGATTTTTTATTATTGTACCTACCTAACTCTTTTTTTTTAAACATTAAGATTTATCTTCTTAATTGCAATCTTCACCCGACCTTAATTTGTAGATAATTGTATGTAAACGCACAGTATAACCAAGATATATTCATTTCTAAGTATCAAACAGCTTGAGACATTCTGTTGCATCCTAAGTATGGAATTAATTATTATCTGGAGCATTGTTGGCAATCTTTGCATCACAATGAAACAATCTGTGTACAAATTAATATTAGGGCATTTTACCTTAAAACTATTAAGGCAGTAGGTTTAATCTATGTAATTCTTTGTGCAGTGTGTTTCTGAGACTACAGAACACACTACGACGCAATTGCGATGGCGATTAGAAAAATCATCAATTATAATATGCCCTTAACACAGGTAACATAATCCCTTAACTATCGGTGCTAAGCCTTATAGTGCTATAAAAGAATTACCCATAATAAGATACCCATAAAAAGAAGAGAATGTTACATGAGTACCTATTTACAACCAAAATAATCTATAGCCTATGGCTTTTTGTGGTCAAGGAAGGTCAGGTCTATTTTTACCGATGTCTCTTCTACTTTTGGAATTCTTGTCTGTTTATCTGTAATATTTGTAAGTGATGGACACAGAAACTACTGAATGGATTATGAAGCGATTTTTATTGTTGATAAGGTCTTGGTCAGGCTTAATATCTTACTGACATTCACATGGGCGGAGCCGAGTGCATACACTAGCTTTTTAATGTTCGTAAGTATTAGTTTAAATTAGAGATACCAGCCATTTTGTGCTGGAGGTTATCTTGAATTTGAAATAAGTCATAGGTATTGTATAGTATACAAGCTGTTTCATTTAATAACTATATTGTATTGAGAGAGTTGTGAAAAAAAATATCTTTAGCCATTTTGGCAACATAACTAAGAACAAGTCCCGACTGATTCAGCTCTCAAATAAAAACAAACTAAATTAAAATCGGTTTATCCATTCCGGAGATAATATGCTGCAGACAGACACGCACACATCCACACACAGACAAGTCAAACTTATAACAACCCGTCGTTATCGCGTCGGGGGTTAAATAGACCTTTTGACACGAAACCCTAAAAGTCATCAATCACCGTTCTGGTATGGTCGGTAGTCTATTCTGAAAGAAATGAGAATAAAAACATCAAATTTATATTTACACACAATATTTCATCATTAAGCCGCATTTGACCGTTCACCGGTAGATATTCTATTTGGTTATATCATAGCAAGGTGATATTAAAGACGTTCTAATATTCTCTTGTTAATCGATATATATTTTTTTTAATGTGTATGTAATGTCCTATGATCTGAACTCTTCTTCTTGTTCATCGTAGCGTTAATTCCAGTCGCATCCGAAGCTTTTCAACTCGGAGTCTGGGTTCCGCTTTTACCAGTCTAACTGCGGATTTGGTTAAACTTCGATATTTTCAGTAAAGCGACTGCCATCTGACCTCCACAACCCAAAGGCGATATCGAAGCATTGCAGCTAGACCAGCTGTTGGATTTTTTAGGGCTCCAACTACCCGTAACGTCTGCCATAGATGATTTTAAAGCAACTGGCACCGACGGCTTAGCGTGCTCTCCGAGGCACGACCAGACCAAAGCAAATACACATTCATGCACACAAATATTTGCACTGTTATTATAGTAGATACTAAATAAAATTCATTAAAAGTTTAATTAACTCCGATCGATAGATCTGAGTATAAGTACGACACCCTAAGTATCAGAAACAAAGTACCTTAGGCTCTAGAATGCACATAAATGTACTTTTCATCCCTTCTATTCGAAAAGTGTCACTTTGTTCCTCTATAAGTGGGAGCAAAGTAGCACTTTTCTCTTCAGAGCTTTTTAGCGGGCGGAAAAGTGATTTGAATTTGGAACGTATATCGTTCATAGAAATCGAACGCAAATTATATGAATTGCTGGCTGGTATGGCCAGTCAACGAGGCTGCGCGGTGCGGGCAGTGCGGGCACCCGTGCTAATAAAAAAAAAAAAAACTAAAGCGCGCGGATTACGTCTCTGTTCTTGTAATTAAGTACATATTTTATTTGAGTTGATTTGCTTATTTTGCAATAAAATATGAGTTCCACGTCAACTTATGACAGTGACAATGAGTTAACACCTGAAGCATTGCGATTTGCCGCCTGTCTACTGTTAACCAATTGCAATGCTCCGTTCTTTGGAAACGTTTACGTTACGAATTCGAATGTTCTTCGTGCTCGGGGCACTGATTTCAACGTAGGGGAAGCCGAATTTAATAGTCTTTTATGAATGCATAGGCACATATTACATCACATTACATTACATTACAATACTTTACATTACATTACATTACAATAATTTACATTACATTACATTACATTACAATACTTTACATTACATTATATAGACACACCCAACACCCAGATCAACGCAACTGAACATATTCATGCATAAAAATATTAATTGCACTGAGCGGAAATCGAACCTGCGATCTCTGTCAATAAGTAAACGCTACATAATTATAAGTTTTGAATAAATCTCAATGGCAAATGTTTGCAACTTTAAATAAAATAGTTAAACATGAGGATAGCTTATCTTTCAATTTTCGAATGTTTCTAGTTATATATTAGTAGCTGAGACCCACGGTTTCACCCGCCGTACTCACCTACACCGTTTCGCATCACCACCCAAGGTGGTCTTTGGGATACTTTTTTTTCTTATTGTTCGGCTCCTAAGGTGACCCTTAGCGTGATGTTATATGTACATATAACTCTTTAAATCGCACACCTATGTACCTATGATACTGTTAACATCGCATACCTATATATTAATGATATCTACTTACGCGAACATGGGCGTAGCCAGCTTCTTGTCCGAGGTTGTATTGTCTTACACACTACACAAATACACCTACATGAAACGTTTGGATGTAGTGTAGTATGTTTTTGAAGTGGAAACTTCTTTAGCGGCGTTGGATGGGTGTAAAATGTTAAGGAAGCGTCAGGATTAGTTGACCTTTGAACCGTAACCGACGACTGACGTCATACAAGATTAGCTACAGACTATGTATTTTGCAATTTTTTTTTTTTTTTTTATAAATAGGACACGTCAATTTGACTTTACCTCGCCTGATGGTAAGCTGAAGGTAAAGTCTCAAGAAAGAGGGTCACCATTATATACACGTGCCATGTTAACAATGGTGGCACTCAGCTTGACGGCCTCATCAGATGCTTTTTCACGCTCCGCTTAAAGGACCCGGGACTGTAGGAAGAGGGAAACACGTGAGCTGGCAAGGAATTCCAGGTCTTAATGGTGCGGCAAAGGAAAGAGTCACCGAACCGCTTGGTTCTTGAAGGAATGTTCTGCACCGTATAGGGGTGACATCTAAGTCCTGCACGTGTCGTCCTGTATAGGAAGGGGGAGGGTGGGACTAATTGGAATAGCTCTTCAGAACATTCACCATGGTAGAGACGGTAAAAATCTGCCAAAGAAGCAACATCTCTACGCATCTGCAGAGACTCGAGGGTACTTGTGACCTCAGGATTTCCGATAATGCGGATCGCACGTCGCTGCAACCTGTCGAGAGCATCTAATAAGTACTTTGCGGATCCATCCCAGAGATGTGAGCAGTACTCCACGCAGGAACGAATTTGTGTCTTGTAAAGAAGACACCGTTGCTCCGGCGTGAAAAACCGTCTCACTCTGTTCAGGACTCCGAGTTTACGCGAGGCTGCTTTGATGATACTCTCGATGTAGTTTTTGTTGTTCAGTTTGCAGCGAACATCCATACCTAGGATATTGAGATTGTCCTGCAGTGGCAGTGGCGTGCTCTGAAGAGTGGGAAGGGGAAGGAAAGAAGATACCTTTGCTGTAAACGCACATGCCTGCGTCTTCTTGGCATTGAACTCGACCAAGTTCTCAGAGCCCCATTGGGAAATGTGATTCAGGATCCGGTCAAGCTCAGTGACAAGAAGCTGCCTTTTTTCCGCGATATGCGTCTGCTTATCCGCAGGACGTCCATGATAACTCTCGTGTAGGGTGCTATCATCCGCATAGCAATGAATGCTGCCGGTCGACAGCATGTCATTGATATGCAGAAGAAAGAGAGTTGGCGATAGGACAGATCCCTGCGGTACGCCGGCATTTACCTGCAAGAACTCCGAGGCTCGTCCATCACAAAGGACGCGAATACGGCGCTCCTGCAAGAAGCCGGCAACCCAGTCGCACAGTCTAGGAGGCAGACCAAAGGCTGGTAACTTGGAAAGAAGCGACTTGTGCCAAACTCTATCGAAAGCTTTGGCGATGTCAAGGCTAATTGCCAATGACTCGCCGTGCTTGTCCATAGCCTCACCCCAAATATGGTTAACATACGCCAGAAGATCACCCGCTGATTACCCGTTACAATAGATAGATAGCGTCGTAGCTTAAACGGTAAGCACTTCGACTGGAAGTCCTTATAGTTTCAGATAGTATCGGGTTCAAATCACCTGGCTTTCAGGGATTTTTTGTGATTGTTTTTTCTTATATATTACTTTTGGTGTATATTTATTACTTTTGGTGATTATTTTTTCTTTTTGTAATTTATTACTTTTTATGATTATTTTTTCTTTCTGTAATTTATAATTTTATGTGATTATTTTTTCTTTCCATAATTTATTAATTTCTTCTGACAGAAAATTAGCAGAAAATAAGTGATAGGTTCTATGATTAGCGCTATATTATATGTATGGTATGGTATGTTCTTTTTTATCTTTTTCTATGTATATAACGAAGAAAGAACAAAAGAAAATGTTTTCACTTCTACCGGCACTCCCAGAGTGCAACCCGTCTTTTTTTTAATTTTCTACGATTGATTTAGCACCTTTAAAACAAGCTTTTATTTAAAAAATCAATTATACTAAAACGAAAAAAGTAACCATGAGGTATTTAACAGTCTTCGCGGTCAAACTATCGAATTTATTAAAAAATCACACCTTGTGTAATAGCACAGTATAACGAGGTCTTGAAATTAAGTCTTGAAATTAAATTGTACAGTTGTAGCCAAAAGTTTAGTTTAGTTTTATCAAGAAACATTACTGGATGTTCGTATTGTGGGGCTTGCTCTGAAATGTAAGATGAGTGTTGAATATTTAGTATTTTATTTAGTTAAGGATTTATTTTATATCATATTGTTGAAAATACTAATATACGTGGAACACCTTCCGGCTGAACCACAGGTGCAGTTTGTTCTAGGTACCCGTCTATACATTGGAGATATTGAATGAAAAAAAAAAAAGATTATGTATATGTCGCAGACAAACTAGCTTAATCAGCCATCTAAATGACTGCCTATAGGCAGTTTACTAACTACATCATTTAATAACCTGGCTGGCTAATGCTTAGGCCAATCTTACGATTTTATTTATTTCGATATTATCTTATTTCGAGGTAGTGCACTACCGAGAAAATTACATACATACATATACTTACACCTGTAAATCCCCGAGGGGGGGAGGCAGAGGTGTATTCACTGAAAATTAGTGATAGGTTTATTGTGATAGCTGCGCAATCCGACTCGTGGTTATATTTTTTATAACCATGCAGAAATAAGTCATTTTTCTAACTGTTTAATTAAATAGTTTAGGCAAGTAGTAAAATGTCATCGATCCAAGCTATTTGCCTAGCCGTTTAATTAAATAGCTGAATACCATTCAGGCCGTTAATTGAATGGCACCGCCGTTTAGTGAACTGCCTATATAGACAGTTTATTGAACGGCTGATTAAGCTAGTTGGCGGCTACATATATATTAACAAATACTAAAACATTTACCTACTCCAAAATAACGCCAAATCTAATGAAAGATATTGTAAGGGAGCACAATAAGGGTAGGGCGCGCCGCCATGCCATAAAACGTTGCGCAGGAGGGTCGCCCACCTCTTCTCGTAATTGTGCGGGGGGCTACCGTGCCTGAGCTGGGCACGGCTAAAGAAGTTCAGCCAAAGTCGTGTTCCCCAGAAACTCCGCTTCGCAACGTGGAACATCGGCACGTTGACGTTGGAGTTTATACATAATGATATAGATGTTGTAGGTCACTTTTCAAATAAATAAAGTTTAAATATTTTTTTGGTTATAGCTATACAATTTAATTTCAAAGGCGTAATTATTAATAAATTACATAGTTTGACCACGAGGAATCAACGAAAAGCCCGAAGGCAGAACTTGAGCTCAGAGTTCACCTTGGCCTTGGATGCAATTAGGTAAATTCGTCACCATGATGATGATCTTGATAAGTTTAGGATTTCTTATTGCCGTCTTCAGACCCTGAATACTATAGTGTTTGCCAAGACAAAACAAGTGAACCCAAACTAGACGGATTTATCTTGCTCAGTTTAGGAGTTCTATTGGTCGCCACCTTACTCCATCCTCAGACCAGCTCCTTGGTACCCTATTAATGCATTGTCATCCAAACTAAAGGTGTATTCTAAATTTCAGCTAAATGGTTCAGCACAAAGCAAAAATGGTTTGCCATTTTTGAACGGTCAACTTGCCGTCCCTTCAGCTGTCCCCTTCCATGATATAAAATCATGTTTTATTCGTATTTAGTTCTATTTTAACAGAACAAACTCTCCAGTTTTATTATTAGTACGCATTGATTTATATAAGTATTACACGTATAAATAAATACATCATTGTGTAACGCTATCTATAAAATAAAGGAGACTAGACACTAGACTGGCGCAATAGTTTAAGTGGCCAATCATCATCAGTCTCTGTTTTCCAAGTCTCGAGTGAACTCTCACGCAGCCGCGGTACAATTAGTACGATTGAAAAATCATTTTATTAATGCTGCTTTTTGAATGGCGTCGTTTTGATTTCACGGCGCATTAGTCTACATATTTCCAACTAGCTGATGCCCGCAGTTCGTCTGCGTTCTTAGATGTCGGTTATCGCGACTTTTACCTTTATTTTTGGATGTAGTAATGCATAAAAAATTCCCTAATTTTTTTTTACACAAAGCTCCTATGAGTTTCAATTAATAAATTAAAAAATCAAAATGTGTTATATAGATAAAGACACAGTTTATAAGACAAACCGACCATCATAACTATCGGAATCCATTCAACTGTTTGAAAGATTACGAGAGAATATTGTTTTTACGAATAAATTTTCACACAATGCTTAGGTACATATAGCTTGCATAAATTCGCATAGAGCTAAAATTTGCTAAGGGTCTTACATATACTATAATAGAAGAAATAATATGGGAGAGGCCTATGTCCAGCAGTGGACTGCAGTGGGCTAATTGTTGATTGAAAAGAAGTATCAAAGTCCCATCGATTAGACTTCTGTATTTTTTTATTCAAGGTCAACGGTATTGGACTCTCGCATTTTGCACGTAAACTGCGATACAAAAGGCGGACCCTGAGCTCCGAGGGCATCTCGGCCTCGGATGCAATCAGGATAACGTAGAAAAGGACATTATGCGATGAGACGTGAGACGGTCTAAATGCAGATGATGGGATACGACTCGCGATATCTCTGAAATGGTGATCCGTACAAAAATAAATGCTAGACCAATTTTGTAGGTAATAACACGATTTTACTACTTTGGCCTACCTATTTTTTCGATAACACTTGTCATTTACGAAAAAAATGCGATAATCCAATAAACTTGACCTTTGACCTCGAATAAAAAAAAATCAATTGCTGAGAACTTTTGATATTTCTTTATTATGATTTATTCAAGACCCCTACCAGTTTTCAGCTCTATGCGCATTTATACAAGCTCAAATCTTTACTCATGAATAGTGCGGTAAGTAGTTGTGGTTTTGCGAATTCAATGTTATATTCAAGAAACCCTTCTTTGTGATAGTTTGACCTACCTCAGTAGTAACAGGTACTCGTAAATACATTTACATATATATTTGCTTCGAAAACTTAATTCAAACAACGGTAATTACAGAGTTGAAGGTACCATATGATGTGAGCGCAGAGAGCGAAGGTCAAAAACACAAAAAGGTATGCCATCCGTTTTATATACGAAAGAAACTTATGCAATAAACCCTGACCATGTACATTGTTATTTAGGTACATATTTAGTATTATCTCATCGTTTATAAAAAATAAATATAGAAACTGATTGAAAATGGAACCACCAGTGTATACCAACTGATCCTGAACCGTTGTATGCCTTTTGGTATGCTTCTATTAGAGCCTCATCTACCCACTCTCTCTCTCCCCGGGGGAATTGACGTTGACACTTGCGGCAAATACCGGATGTGGGTTCTGTCAAGGGCTTCTCGCAGCCTTTCCACGTATCTAGTAGTATAGTAGTAGCATAGGGCACAAGCGGAGAGCTGGCAAGGAGCGGGCTGGTCGCTGAGCACAGACGTGCGGGGTTATATTACAGATACGGCTGCCTGTCAACCATTCTCCCTCGCCACTCGCATGTTCAGAGCCGGACCGTGGGCTTAGGAGGCCAAGGAGGCGGATGATGATGTTGTTTGGCATTAAAAAATAAAAGCAAGAGATACAAGTATTATATCTATATGTATAAAAATCCATGCCCCTTTCGTTGTAATTTTATAACTCAAGAACGGGCTCACCTATCCAAACCAAATGTTTAGGCTTTGTTCGGACTATTTAGTTGATGGTTATGTGAAGATTGCACAAAATCGGTCGAGCGGTTCTAGCGATAACCGACATCCACGCGGGCAAAGCCGCGGTCAAAGGCTTACAGCATTTAGTACCTATCGATTTAAACGAACATATTATGGTCTGAGTCGAGGTTGAACATCCGAAATGCTGCTTGAAACTCTGCGTAATTTATTTGGTCCTCTTCCATCCTTTCCGAATTACTGGAAATATTATCACATACTTACTGAAATGATAAGTTCTGAAATCTGAAACGAATATAAACGTACTGAATAATATACATATAAGTAAAGTAGTTAGGTGCTACAAAAAGCTCGGCAAAGCATGTCAAACATTGTTTACCTCAGTCACAGATTACTGGCTGTTTGGCCATAACCATCGTCCAACTCGGAAATTCAACCACATATCACAATGTATGCCTCGCACCGCTATTTTTCACATATCAATTAATTTTTAAACTCGAGACTGTTACTCGATGAAATAGTTATTTGTGCAACTAGTGAGCAAAATTGTTTTTTGCTGCAAGTGCTGATTTTGACTCCCGAACAAGCGAGGGATTCTAATGTAGAATCCTGAGCGTGGCGAGGGATTCAAAGGCACGAGATGCTAATAATTTTGCTTTCGTGTGGCATACATTACTTTTCACTTCAGCAGCGAGAACACATAATAGGTAAGTATTACTCAGAAGATAACACAATGAACATGAACAGATAGAAATTACGTTTAAATTTATTAAACCTAAATCAAAATAATGCTGAACATTTGAAAAGTTAAAGGTGCAATTCTGCAGATGATATACAATACGATTAATACGATAATAACACGTCTCCGAACAGGTCGCATCCTCTGTAAGTCTCTTACTGAAGGTATGGTATGCTTTAAAATACTTCTCGCCAGATTTCTCAGGAAGGCAACTAAATTCCGAATTAGTAACTTGCCGTTTCAACTCTTCGTATTAAAATACTAGTATCGCTCATCTTTTATGATTATTTCAATATTTTTAATCTTATTCAACACTACTTTCTATTCCCGCAATTTTTAAGGTGCGTTCAGAAACAGCGTCCGCGAAGTGATATTTTTTAAATGTTGAAAATGGAGATAATTTCATAAATATATCTACTTATGCATCAAGTATTTATTAGTTATAAATACTTATGCATTACTCATTTTCGTATACAATAATACATTAAATATTGAATAATTTAAATAAAAAACATGGTTATCCATTTGCAAATACTTTCATATTTAGTTTATTTACGTGTATCAGAACGAGTTTCTTTGGAGACGAATTTCGAAATTCGATCTTCAAATTATTTGTGTTAGTCACTCGCTCTTTTTTAAGGATGGGAAAAACCGATTGCTTTCTAAATTTTTTTTTAATGAAGAGTGCCTTTTTGGAGGTTATTTGTTCGGGGTAAATAATGCACTAGTGTCTTACACGAATGTTTATTAGGCCACAATACAATGTATATATAATACAATATAATTAGGTACGATCTATGTTAGGGATCACAAACTGATTACCTATAAGATAGGTACCAAGAACGAGCGGCAGAGAACAATGTTGTTAGCGCGGGAGTCGACGCGAGAGAGAGAGAGAGTAGTTGTCGGTGTTGCCATTAGTTTTAGGGTGCGTTCGGAACACCTAATCGGGTGCGTTCAAAACGCCACACCTTCATTAAAAAAATGGTTGGCACTCTACATTTAAAAAAAATTAAGTTACTTTGTTTCACGCAGTGAGCAAAAACTGACATTTTCGAGCTGAGTGAAAAGAAATTAAATAAACGTAAAAAGATACGAAACTTCTCCAAACGGAACTAGAAATTGGGATGCCGACGCAAAACTAATTGTAGATGGCAGCAGCATATGACCAAACAACAATAAACATCTGGCCACCGATTCCAAAATCACTGTCACACCGCTGCACAGTGGCCGAAAAGGCCAATCTAGCTGGACAAAAAGGGTCACGGCATTTCTTCCACTACTCTAGCGAAAACGATAGCTAACAAACCCGAGATCACAGTTGCAGTGATAATTTTGTGCAGATACCCTCTAATAATTTATAATGAATATCAAAGTACTCGATAAGAGTAAAATTATGATGAATCATTCACGTTTTCGCATTTCATTTATAACCATCTCAAAGTGAATAGGAAAGTAGTTATAATACTTTTAGTGATGGATCGTGAAATAGTTGGTAAGAAGTACATTTTAAAATTATAACTGTCATAATATACTTATTTCTTTGTGTAGAAAAAATCTGTTAAATAAACGAATAAAATAAACGATTTTTTTATGGTTAATTTGTGTTCTATAGACTTAAAAAGATATGTACCCTCTTGTACCAAGGCTATAATTTTTATATGTAGTAGTTACACATGTGTACTTTAATAAATAGTTAGTTGTAAGCTCCGGACTGATTCGCAAAATATTTTTTTTTAGAAAAAATAGTGACCTTACCGAGAAGGCAGTTTTATGAAGAGTGGTTGAAATACCCCAAACCTGATAAAAATGCGGGTCTATTTAAATATATTTCGGCCAGATTTAATTTCAAAGAGGCAACTACGTCTTCTTTAAGAAATATTAAATTAACCATTGCCCAAATTTCCGAATAAGGTGTCATAATAAATATATTTATAATGTTTACTTTTATTTAATTTTACCTAACATTTACATTATACCTAGTAAAATTTACAATGAAAAAATGTCTTTATGAATGATGTACCTTTAGAAAATTGCATAACCAAAAAATTACTATACCAATATAAACTGACCTCAATACCCGTACTAAATGTTCTTAGTGAGAGGTCAGCTTATACTGGATATTGTTTATAGTACCAAAGACTTGGTTTTTCTTAACTATTTTGTATTTGTTGATTAACTTATATCCAATCACTGCATTTAGAGCTAATTATAAGCCGCAAATAATATTGTCCAGCTAGATTGACCTTTTCGGCCACTGTGCGCTGACATAGCACAAATTTTTTATTATATACTTAAAAACACAACAAATCAGTATTCTAATAATTTATTTCTCAACGATCAAGATTAAAATTAAGCAAAAACAATAACTAGCTTGTGTTATGGAGTCTACAATGCGGATAAACATAGTTAGATACGTTTATCCGCAAGCACAGACTAGTTAGGGATGCAAGGGATGAAAAAAAGCGAAAAAATAGTGCAAACAATTTTCGACCTTATTGACATGACATGCTATCGAATTTTTTTTCTTATATTCGTGATCAGCGTCATCAATTAACGCGAAAAGACACGTAACCAAGGAAATGTCATTAAGGTCGAAAATTGCTTGCAGTCGCTGTTTTAGTCTTTTTCCGATATCGGAGCAACACAGTGATGTTGGCTCCGATAATATGGCACCGCCATTTTCAGCATAAAGGTACTAAAGAACAATGGCAGCCTCCCATACATATTTTTATTTGAGAATAAAATGATGCGTCTTTAAATGAAAAAAATACTATTTAATACAGCGTGATTACTTGTTCACTACGTAATAGATTTTGACTCTTGAGAAGGCCGAGTATAATAGATATTCGGGCTTGAACATTTTGTAGGTTATATCTTTACATCACCTTTAATGTGTCAATGTTTTTGATTAATGGCATACCTATATACACTGAGGTAAACAATTAAATCAATACTTATATAGGTACTCAATTTTTGTTTATATTTATGTACCTACCTACCTACATGAATCACATTTCGCCAACATGATTTTCAGTCCCATTTATGTGCAAATGCCTATGTCGGTAAATCCTTTTTTCTTACTTGCCTATTTCAAGATGTTATGAATTGGAACTTCTAAACTAGTTAACATAACACACGTAGGACACGACGGTATTCCCGTCCAACTGAGCAGTCCGACTAGGGAAATACCTCCGCCCTACGGAATACCACGGCCATAACAACCTCGTGTTGTTTTCCCGGCGGTGAGTAGGGTAGCCAGAGCTCACTGGAGAGTTTTTGTGCTGTCAGTGGGAAGACCAAAGGCTATTCCCGCTTTGTCTTCTATACTGGCGCCACAGAAAGTCTGTGTTTACAGGATCGGCAGCTTAGTGTGACTTTCCTGGTGTTGCACACGTCCATAGGCCACGGTAATCACTTTCCATCAGGTGGTCCGTGTGCTTGTCTGCCACCTCAGTAGTATAAAAAGAAAAACCGGCAACAGCCACCCACGCGCTACTCGCCGTCACGTCATGTGTTTAATCTTCAGAGAGTGAGAGAGAGAGAGGGGCAATCTTTATCATTCTATTAGTTAAAAGTTTAAAACATTATATTAGTATATTTTAGGGTAAAAAATTAAATCATTTTATTTTAAAGTAAGTTTATTCATCATCTTCTCGGACAATAATTGCATCAAGAAATTCTGCCGGTGCTGAAATATTTTGTTGACGTCTGGCCCATCCCAAATACCAAACAAGCGTCATCACATGAGCACAACAGCCTACAGTGCGACGACCAACCAAACAATTGCAGCAATATTCTAAGATTCCTGCCCGGCCTGGAATATCATTTTGTATTAAAATATACACAAAGTATTGTTTATTGCTAACATGGCGTGACTTTATTTTACCTCTCATTAACGTGGTCATGCCAGAACTTCTAAGATTATATCGAGTGGGATCAATCTGTTCACTACACACTTCAATTCTGTAGCCTCCATGGAAACGTACATGCTCGCCATAATATGAGCGTGCTTGTCTTATTTGGTACGTTCCCAAGGCAAACAAAATTAAATCCCTATATTCCAGGGTTGGGAAGTATAATATATTATTTTCATCCGCTGTAATATTTTCAAAATGGGATGACCTTCTGTTCATATTTATGAACTGGACCATGTCAGCCAGGTTATTATTTAAAGCCATGCGTTCTCTTATAATTTCCAAGATTTCATTCGCTTAAATGTTGTCATGAAAGCGAACACCAAACTTGTTAAGGAGAGCCGCTGCTATTTGGAATGTCTGCATCATGTGTGGCAGAGACCTATGGAAGTATTCTTGCCTGAAGAGTTTAAAATCTCTTTTGAAATGACCATTTACAGCCTCTACCACCCATCGACAAATAGTAACGCAGCGGTTACAGTTAGCTTGAGCTGTAGTTAATTGGTGTTCACCTTCTAAAAGAGATTCTGGCATACATGGTCTATAGCCACATCCCTCTAATAAACTAATACTGTCCCTAAAACCCTGGTCTAAGATGAACACATCACCTTCTCTGAAATATGGCCTTAGAGAACCCGTTGCAGAAAAAAGGTTGGCCATTATTTCAGCGTCTGATGTAGTTGCTTTATATGGACCAAAACAATCAACAATATATCCATCACATGCAACAATCATAAATGGCTTTAATAAATTCCTGTATTTGTGCAGAGAATAACTCTGTTTCTGGAACATATAATTTGAGCTCTTATGTATGTAAATGTAGGTGCCATCACATATTACAATGGCATTGCTGCCATTACCGTATAATCCGTTTGGGATCAACATATTATGTTGTAATAATTCCTCTCGTGTCATTTGATTAATTCCCAGGTGCTCAGGAACAAAATCTTGTACTAAAACCTCCCTCACTTTATCCATTAGACATTCTAATGTGCGACGTGGTACTTCCACCAATGTTGAAATTCTCTCATCGGAATCACCAGTTCTCATTTTCAATAGCAGCGCTGCCAGACCTAGACTGCCTCTTTTTATTTGTGTTATTCTAGGTACTTCTTCAAGTAAGAGATTGAACTGTTCTTTAGTGTACCCCACCCAATATTCAAATACTCTGTTGTCCATTTCTTCTAGATTATCAAAGTCAATTGCTGGACTAAATGAATTAACAAATGAAAACACATGTTGTATTTGGTCTGCGGTAAATGAGTCAATACTATTTTCTGATTCAAATAGTGTCTGCCATGTATTACTCCTTAAATGTTCAGCACAAACACGAGCTAGGTTTGGTACATAATAATGGTGATTGTGAAGAATAATTGCACGCAATTTATCTGATATACCATGCAATGTGGTACTATTGCAGTTAGGGAAAACACAATGATTATTTGAGTTGGCCGCTCTTCTGTACTCAGGTAATACTATTGTATGAGTTGCCACAGGTTGAGATATCTCTTGTGATACTGCTGTTGATTCCTCTATTGAAATATTACTGCTACTAGGCAATGGTCTAGTATCATCAATATGGGTCATACGGCGTACCTCTCTTTGAGTGCGTAACCAGCATGGGTGGCACACACGATCAGATGCTGCTATCTGAAAATAAAGAACACTATTTTAATTTTCAACACTCAGAATTAAAACTATATATGCATTTTCCTATCATATCTATTCACATTTAAATGCATAACACAGACTGCTTTTTCCATGCATAACGTTTTTTAAATATTTGATGGGACCTTACATATGAAGCTAAGATGATGATGACGATGAAATACCATTTTATTGTTTTTAAAAATATAATATAACCAACTTGTCTTGGCGCTATTCTGCTTTCTATAATATTAATCATGGACTGCTGCAGTTCAGACGGATTGTCCCTCAATATTTTATCACTTTGACGTCGTAAAATGGAACAACCACATAAAATACACACATTAGTATGGCCATGGTGGCTAGGTCCAGCTTGTGGTTCATCATTATGATTGGCTTCTTGCTGCAAATTAACATTCACGCTGTACATAGCCAGATCTCTACATGCTTCACATACATAGTCTTCATCAGTAATCTGAAAAACAAAACATAGTAATATGAAAACTCAGTTTTAATGTTTGTATTAATCAAGCAATGTGATGTTCTGCTTTCTAAATAAATTGAATGGTATAACTCATATGAATGGTTTTGGGATCACTCAACTAGTTTCTAATGTAAAAGGTATGCCTAATAAATCTCAATACTTACGATTCGGGGATACAGCCAGCTACAAAGTAAAGTGGTAACTCGGGTATCAAGTTCCAAGGCTTGATATCGGCGCAGTGTATTGACGCATATATTGCAATTGATGCATAGAATACGGGTTGGCCTACCACGTCCTCCCATCTTGGCGGCAGCAAACAAGTTTCAAAGCAACGAGATCCACAGAATAGGCAAAATCGGAATCCAATATACAAACAGCACAGTCACTCGGGTAAGTATCGGTATCAGAGTCCGTAGGAATGCAGGGGGTCACAAATGGGAAAGATCAGAGTCCTTAAGCAGTCCGGGTCACAATACACTTTAAAAAACGGTATAGATGATCGAAAAATTCGAAAACACTCGCCACGACAAAACAACAGCGCAAACGTCGAATGTTGCCATAGTCATTTTTTTTTTGCAATGGATATAGGGCTTTTAGAATCTTTGAACAGTGTACACAACACAAGGTATGTTTTTATTTATATAGCTTATACATTCATTACAGAAAGCCTGTGAGGTTGAAAAACATGCATTTATAAATATATCACTTACTAACATATTTCATTGATTCAGTTCTTAAAATAATTTATAAAACTAAAAATAATTACAAAGTAGACTTTACTACACATTTTACGACCTGTTAGAATAGCTGCAAAATGGTAACACTGAGTTGATAAGGAAATAAATTAATCAATTAAGCTCATAATAATTTGTCTTTCTTTTCCTCGGCCCTTATTAGCTTAGACGATAATTTCGTAAAACGTAGATAGTTACTAGAATCATTTTGCTATTAATGACATTTTAAGACGCTTAAATTTTAGTCAAATATGATTTCGCCATTGTTCTTTTGATCCAAAATGAACCGAGCACAAGAAAAGTTTACACGAGATAACTTCTCGTCGACCAAATGAAAGACGGGGGGAGACAAAACATTTTAAATGTCAAAATTCGAATAAATAAGGGTACGTATGTTACAATTTGCAGACACTAAGTAGATCAAATCACTATTTCTCGAAGTCAAGTTATTTCGACATCTGACAAATCGCCATGAAATTTGCCATGTTACCAACAGTCGATATCGACATAAAACGGCAAAATGCCTCGAGATAGCTATCTCGTGGCGCGCATGTTAGCCCTGCATGTTACCAACAGTCAACATATCGACATAAAACGGCAAAATGCCTTTTTTTTACGTGCGGGAAATCTCCACGGATACCCCCCCTTCGGAGCCGAAGGGGGAGGTTATGTCGGACTCGAACCGACTAAACCGCACGCCGTCTGTGGGTCGATGTACTAGGCCGAAGGTGAGGTTGTCTTGTGACATATCCCTCGCACCCCGGCTGACCCAGGGCCATTCCTCTCGGTCTAGCCCTCCTCGGGAGGGGGGACCACGCGGTCCCCGACTCGCCCCCGGTATAGGAGGGGAGCGCGCATCGTCCCACGATGCGCGCCGCCGCCGTGGCCTGCTTCTGCTAGAGTGACAAGCGGCTCCACCCGTCACCCTCAGGCCCGCGCTCATGGGGGGCGGAGGTCGGTTTGCGCCCACCGACGCCCGAGCCGCCTTCGAACCCGGCCAGCGATGTCCGCGAGTCTTTCTCGCTCGCTGCACTGCGCTCGCTCTGCTGTCTCCTTCACGAGCATGACCTGCTCGCAGAAGGAGGCGCTGGCCGCCCACGCATCCGCGCAGCGGACCATCGCCGCAAGCAGGGTGGAGAACGTGAGCACTCTCACCTCACGGCAAAATGCCTCGAGATACCTATCTCGTGGCGCGCATGCTAGCCCTGCAGGCCGCGAGAACATAACGTCTAACACGTAAGTACCTACGGTACTTTACGAAAAGACGAAAACACCTTGATATTTGAAATTTAAATGACCTCAAAGAAAAAGAAGAATGATGGTATTATTATACAGGTACTTATAGTCACATTGCAATCTAAAACGTCAAATGTTTATGAGTATATTATATAAAATTAAAAACACCCAAATAAAATCCCAATTGGGAGGAATCTTGTGGGTTTATATTGGGTTTAAACTCAATTTGGGTTTAAACCCGGGTGTTTGCCCATTACTAGTGGTGCCGCAGTGGTTTTGTTGGCCCCCCTCTAAACAAGTGGCAATTCGTTGGCCGGCGTTTAATGGAATAGAAAGACATATGTATGCGATTTGACGTATTTGACATGCGGTAACGACTGTCATATACGTCAAACCACATACATTTGTCTTTCTATTCCATCAAACGCAGGCTAACGAATTGCCACTTGTCTAGAGACGCTGTTCTGTGACAATAACAAACTCATAGCAGGCTGTCAGATTTTAAGAGACAAACAATGAAATCTACGTAGATGAAAGCTTAGATTGGGCATTACGAGGCACCCTCTGTAGGGATAAAAGCGCGGCCGGCATCCCCATTGACAACTGTTGTACTCAGATTGGCAGTAATAGGTCGTTATAGCTATGTCTATATGGGTACCTACCTACTATTAGTTCCTCAAATATTCATTTCATGTTTCTTGCCACACTTATAGAAACGAATCCCAACACAGTAGCAAAGTGTCGTAACAGTTACGAAACTGATACGACTTGTTACCGCTTTAAAAAAAATAAAATCTAGTAACAATGTTACGACGGCCAAAGAGTATGTAAACACGACGGCGACGTAATATGGTAACCCAATGTTACTGTTTCGAGTCTTCCCCGTTTAAAGTCGCCGTAACGACTCTAACACGTACCTAATGGTGAAGATATTTTGTGTTTAGAATGAATCAGTGTCGACACAATGTGTCGTAACTGTTATGTAATGTTACTAAAAATGGCTATATGGGGGCTTAAGCCTATTAAGCTATATGGTAGATCCGGCCCTGTGCATGTTGGTATGATTGTGCGTGTCTATGGTCCTTCCCATTTCTCACCCCATCAGTGAACTCGTAACTCTAGCTTAAAACACGATTGCGGAACGGTAACACTTGGTGTTGTTTGAGTTTTCAATCGGAATATCCTTTGAGGATTTCGGCTGTGCTTAAGCTTCCCCGTATTCAAACATCGCGGGTATACTAAGCTCGTTGTTTGGGTTGGAGTAGTTGTATTTACTTATTTTATAATTTATCATCACGTCGTCAGCTGTGCACCTCTGCGGAACTGCGAGTTGATCGATACCGATGATTCCAATAGACTCTTGTCCCGGCGTTGCTTGTTGTTATTATTGGAAGTTGGTCGTTTGCCCCAGTAGGGCTTAGTAGTGCTTGGTTGGTAAGCGATGATCTTACGCTGTATGCTTATTCAAACGTAAATAAGTGAAACAGACGTAAATAACAACTAATTTATTATTATAGCTAGGGATACATAACAATACTACAAAATCAGTAACATATTTTATCGACGTGTTTTCTTCTTTTCAACACGACTACCGCCCATGTCCTGTAATTGCTGTTTTAGTTCAAGAAGTTGATTGTCGGGTACGTAACGTATTTCTTCGTGTTCAATGGCATGCTCGTGCACCCGTAACGTGCAGCCTTCAGGCAAGACGGCGCGGGCAACACGTAGGAGAGTGCCTAATGCCCAAGCTGGTACGTCGGTTACCTGTTAAAAAGCCATCCTTTTTTAAATTCTAATTCTGCTTGACAATGAGTTTCAATAGCAGTCGTAATATGAGTGGTCTGTAGATTTTTCTTGGTTCATGGTGCTTTATTATAAAGGGTAAATCTCGAAAATTTAGTTATTATTTCTTAATCAAAATCAATTTTGGTCTCAATACTCTCAATCAATCAATCAATCTTCTTTCTTGACCTTTTAGGGTCTGTCAAATTGGATCTATGGTTATTTCACATAAAACCCATAAGCATAATCAACTCACTTGTAAAAAAGAGCCAAACGTGTGACTAATGCCCACACCACAGACTTAGATGTCTGTGGCCCACACCCACAATAGAGAAGTCCTGTTCTTTTTATAGTTTTGACGTGACAACGTCTTATAAATTGGTTTGCCGGGTGACACTTCAAGAAACTGCGTTACGCTCCGCTCACGTTATGCGCTCACAATGAGAGCGAGTGAGAGGCACGCGTCCCTTCCACTCGGGCATGGTTAGCCCGCCTAAGAGCGAGAGAGACAGACATTTTTAAATTGTTACTATTATTTCATCCTTCTTCCTACTATACGAATGAATATTCACATTAAAATTATTTTACCACTCAAAGTCGTTGTCACGTAAAACTTTCGCCCGTATACCGACTTTACAGGCAACCAAATTTTTTTTTTATACTGGAACTAGAATTCGACGGATTTATATTTGACTATAGTCTGTTTTTTTAATTTCAGATGGTAAAATGGCATTACCTGTGTTGCCGATTTATCGCAATTAAAAAATAGTTATGTGCCACCAGTATTGAAAGTTCTCGAATAATTAAATTAAGTATAGATTTTTGTAGGTTATTTTATAGTTAGTTTATATGGATAGTGTACGATACTAAACAACTTTTTAATTTTACTTTTTTCTTAAAATATAATAAAGCCAAAGCACTTGTATCAGGACCACGAACATTGTCGATAGTTTCTAGCACATCACTAAGCACTAAGAGCTGGTATCATTATTTCACAATTTGAAATTTGCATTGTCAATTTACGGACTATAGCGGTCAGCTGGGCCGACGCGTGGAGTGAGTTAAATTTTCGAACAAACTATCATCCCCTGTTTAAACCACAAAAGGGGGTTGATTTCTAAGGATATATTTATTAGTACACTTTCACACCATCTGTAGAGCATTTAAAATTTCAAGTATCTTACTTCAAGAACAATCGGATGTTCATACAAACTTCCCACCCCCGTTTCGCCGCTTTAGGGGAAGAGTTTTGTGAAATCCGTTCATCTACTTGCCAAATTTCAAGTTTGTAAGCGTTATAGTTTCTGAGATTGCGTGATCAGTGAGTGATATTTCGGAATATATAGATAGACTATTACCTGCACATTGCGTTCATAAACATTCAGTTGATATTCTGATTCCACTGCAGTTCCGCCAGATTTGAAGCGCTGAATTTTCAGATGTTGCGCAGGAGTCGCCCAACTAATGAAAGACAGAAAATAGTTTTATTTCAATTGAAATCAGTAAGAATTAACATCCACGTCTTTATCTCGCGACAGTCCCTTTATGAAGGCACTAATCTGCCAACTGACCTACCTAGACCTGTACTGGATAACTGAAATTGCTTTTATAAGAAAATCATCAAGAATTTTAGTCAAATTTTTATCTAGGTTAATGAACTGAATGGTTAACCAGTAGTAAAATACATAATAATAGGCAGCTGGATTGAGAGCCCGATGCAGAAGGCAGTTCTCCTCAACATGGCTCATATTGTGGGGAGGTTCCCGTCTCTACTATGACAACCACCTTAGTTCCTATACCAGATGCCAGTGGAACACTATTTATTGTATTGTAAATGTACATACTTGTTTTTTAAGAATATTTGAAAATAATGTTAATTTAAGAAGTAGAAAAAAGTAAAGCAAATCGGAATGAATGTCTAAAAGACATAATTTATAATAATAATTTTTATCTTATTCATTTATTTGGCTACTAAATACTTTTTTGAATGAAGACTGCCAAGATTAGTCATTCTTCAAATCATATGGACTTTTTTTGCATGATTTTGTGTAAATGCTCAGTGCTATGCTGTGCATTAGCTCAGCTTCATTTGCACAAAACAGGCACCCCAGCCATATAAGACTAGAGAATTGTGTGAACTAACTGGATTACATTACATTGTTTAGTGCATTTTTTTTTTCATTAAACTTTTGTAGGTGTCATACATACCATTCATCCACTTGTATGCCCATGACCTCTGCATATCTGTGTATTTGGCTTTGGCAGGCCTCCAAGAGGGTGTAGTCATATCCTTTCAGCTGCAGGTTGAGGCAATCATAGACAGGTTCATCTGGCTCCATACTCTGAAATATTTAGTTTTACTCAATTTATTATCTCAATAGTTAAAACTCATCATGATAATGATGAGTTTAAAGTAATTCTATACAAAAACAGGAATATACTGATTACTATTTCACTCATATAACTACCTAGTTACTTTCTAGATTCTATAGAGTACCCAGAATTCTGACAGTGTAATATATGCCTCATGCCACAGTAATAACAATTGCATGTTTCTCTGTGTACCTGAACGGTAAGGAGCATTTTGTACTAGTTATATATTCCACTGAAGGCTTAATATAATGAAATTGGTTTAGTTGGATGATGATTACTGAACTGTAAACAAACAGGTATTTTCTTACAATTAAATAATCAGGTTCATATAAATCATGTTTCAACCTCTTCTGTGGCAGTTGTACTGCAGCCCATCGAGGTTTGACTAGGGAATGCGGCTTCAGAAGTTGACTTGCTTTAACCTTTAAAAAGAATAAAATTATGAAGTAATGAATGAAACAATACAGGAATTAAAAACGATAGCATCTAACGGTATATGACACTCACAATACTTGATATTTTGGAAGCAAACATTTTTATTTATAGTATATGATATAAATGAATATCTTGGGATATCAAAGATCAGAGGTTAAGTTGAAATGAATTTTTACACTTGTCTTATTATAGTAGTGAATTCATGATAATGCAACAGTAAAATAAAATGAAAATGGGATGCTTCACAGTGAGTTTTACAGTATAAATAATCATTAATAATGGTTGCAATTAATATGTCGTAATCGTAACGTCCGTAACTCGCATTCAATCAATCAAAACATTCAACTATTCAACTCAACTGGCTAGTGTAGTGTCACTAGTGTCTGACATTGCTGATAACGTGACACTGACAAATGACATGACAAGCGTGACAACCTGTATGGACCATAGACTTCACTATTCAAGATTCAATCACATTCAATCCTTTCCTTTGGACGGTTTTATAATAAGAATTACAACGGCATGAGCACGACCATGGTCATAATGATACGACTCAACAGAGGTTTGTTTGTGAGACTTTATATTACGCTACCCTTGATTTTCCTCACCAATTATTATAGAATCTTATTTTTCATGCCACATTATATCGCTGCACACTAGTTATTTTTAATTAGCATTTTAGTTGCATCTTTGAATAACAATGCACATTCTCTGCGCAGGGAATAAAGCAGTCTTCTGGTTAGCTTCTTTTCTATTCTATGATGATTGATTCTTTGATTCTTTGAATCATTAAGTAATTTCCAATTAAAATACAACTTTAACATGACGTGTTTTACAATTTTAGTTTTTAATTTGTTATTTTCTTTTAAGTTTTATTGTATATTTTAAATTGTATATTTTCGCTGTTTTATAAGAAATACAATTTATAAACAATTCGCCTTCATGCAAAGCAAATGCCATATAGACTTTAGTTTTATAAATTAATGAAGGTTTATTTTTTATTTTGAACTCAGTTGCTAAAAAGCTGGCAGTTAAAGATATCCGCATGACATGATTCATTTCTAAAAACTTAAATGTCAAAAAATTGTCTATGTTTTGCTTTGCCTTCGTGCGTGAAGACATCAAGGAAATGGGAAGAACGGTAAAGAAAACTGGAAATTAGGTGATAAATTACGATATTACAACAGTGATCAACTTGATGGTGTATCGTTTATGGTTTTGTATCACTTGAAGCAATTTTAGAACAGAAATGGCGTCAACCGGCAGTACACCTTTTCCTAAATGGCAACTGGCGATTCTCCTTGGCGCACCTCTCGCCATCGGTTTAGGTTACCTTTATCTGAGAAATAGATTAGAAGATCCAGAGAAGAAAAAGGTGTCGGAACTAAAAGCCAAAACGACGATTTCATTAGATAATGAAGAAAATAATGCCAAGGTTACTGAAAGCGCCATCGACCGCGCAATGAAATTAAAAGGTGCCGGGAACCGGGCTTTTCATGCAGGAGAATATGACAAAGCCATTGCACTATACAACGAAGCGATCGAAGCTTGCCCTCCAGATCGTCCAGTAGATCTTGCCACCTTCTATCAAAATCGTTCTGCTTGTTACGAAAAGCGTGAGATGTGGGAACAAGTCAAAGAAGATTGTACATTTGCTTTAAAACTAAATGAAAAATATGTAAAAGCATTTTTAAGGCGCTCACGAGCCGCGGAAAAGAGCGGAGATCTTGTATTGGCTCTGGAAGATGTTACGTCTGCTTGCATCCTTGAGCGCTTCCAGGTGCAGAGTTCTTTAGTGAATGCTGATAGAATATTGAAAGCTCTTGGGAGGCAGCACGCACGCGAGGCTTTGGCTAAACGAAGCCCTGTCATGCCTTCTAAACATTTCATTAAAACTTACTTTTCAGCATTTTCAGAAGATCCTATTTCCAAACTTCAATTTGATGATAAAGTTAGTGGCTTTGCAAAAGCTAAGCAAGCCCTTGATACTCAAGATTATGAGTCTATTGTAGAAGCTTGCACTGAAGAACTAAATGATAATGATGGACAGTATAAAAATGAAGCGCTTTTGCTGCGTGCAACTTTTTATCTGTTGCTAGGCAGGCATGATGAAGCTCAGGCAGATCTTGCTAAGGTCATTGATAGTGAAACATCTACTAAAGTAAAAGTAAATGCATTGATCAAGCGTGCGTCTTTGTTCACCCAACTGGAAAACACAGAGCGCTGCTTAGAAGATTTTGCACGAGCTGCACAGTTGGACCCTAACAACTCAGATATATATCACCATCGTGGTCAGGTATACTTGTTGTTGGAACGTATGGATGAGGCAACATCGGAATTTGCAAAGGCTGTGGAATTGAATCCTGACTTTTCAATTGCATATATTCAGAAGTGCTATGCTGACTACAGGCATGCTCAGATTAATAAGAATGTAGGAGCACTGACACAGGTTCGTGCCGATTTTGAGCGTGCTTTGGAGCGGTTTCCTAGATGTGCTGAGGCTTATATATTGTTTGCTCAAGTTTTATCAGACCAACAGGAGTGGGGTCGTGCTGAGGCTTTGTTTGATTCTGCGCTTACAGTTGATCCCAACAATGCTACTCTGTATGTCCACAAAGGTTTGGTTCAACTGCAGAAGAGCACAGATTTTGATAAAGCAGTTAAATTGATCAATAAGGCTATTGAAATGGATGACAAATGTGATTTTGCATATGAGACATTGGGTACTATTGAAGTGCAGAGGTAAGTCTTACATTTCATATTTCTAAAATATTTCCTTCTAAATATTACATAACTATTTGAGAAATCTGTGATGTCTAGTGATTCATCTCATGCTAAGATATCAGCTGTTATCTCAAATCATTCAAAATTGCTTAATACACCATGTTTGTATTGAGTTGCTTATTATCCGTTACTATCTCTATTGTATTATCTGTGTTGCTGATAGATTATATGATAAGGAGCATTATCTTATTTTATTTGTTATGTAAGTGACTAAGGTATATGAAATGCATAGAGATATAAAGTATTTGATGTAGTTAGGTGACAACACTGTATCAGAATGTCATGTTTTTGATAGGTTGTATGTGCATAAATGCTTCAGCTTGAATAAATATAGGCTACTTTTTTAATCATCACCATTTGCAATACACCAAAAGCAATTCTCATTACAATACAAAAGATTTTTAAATAGAAATTATTTTTTTATAAATTACCCTCGCACTATTTTTCAACACCAGCAAAGCAAAACACTGAATTTGTAACTGATGCAGTTTGATGTTAACCTCATTCATAGCATAATAAATAATAGATCCTATAATAAAAGATGCTATCATAATTGGAGGCCATTAAAACTAAAGAAAACAAATTCAATTTAAAAGTAGGTACTTGCTAAATATGTTGGTACTCTATATATATACTACTATAGTTCATAATATATAGTATGACAATCAGGTAATATAATCAATTATAGAATAATGTGTATAGAACACTTACATTACTGAAAATTACAAATTAATTAAAAAATAAATAGTAACATACATACACTTACTTACATTCTTTTTATTTTCAGAGGCAACTTGAGAAGATCATTAGAATTATTTGAGAAAGCCATTTCATTAGCTAAGACAGAACTAGAGATGACACACTTGTTCTCTCTCAAGGATGCAGCAGCAGCACAACTAAAAGTGTCGGAGCGCTGGGGATTAGATTGGACTGTGAGCTAGGCTCTTGCCTTGTAACTTGTCACATACTCAACGAGAATAAAACCTGGTCGTCCAAGTTAGCCAGAGAGCTGTGGAATTTGCAAATTATTCTCATTGTATGTATCCATATATTTCCTCCGTTTACTACCAAAAGTTTGTTAATAATTGGAGCTTTAAGACTGCTTGGAATACTGTTGTTACAATGTGTCATATCATTTTACTGATAAATTTATTAGATGTCTATCAAACAGTAGTGCCAGATGGTATTCTCGTTGTGGACTACTGGTACCTAACCGCCGCCAACTCTTCACATTGTTAAATGAATTTTATGGTGTTAAAGTTTACAAAGCTGCTTTTTTCATAGAGTTTTATAATTTCAAATAGTAGTGTATAATTCAGGTGCACTGTCTCCTGAGGTAGTGTTAATTCTGTTATACAGTTCTTGATACAAATAAAAGATGTGACACACATTTCTATTAAATTATGCATTTGGTATCAAAAATGTTATAAATGTTTTAGAGACCAATGAACAGCTTTTTCCATTTTGATTTATTGGCAAATATTTAATATTTGGTTGATATTAACATAATACAAAGAATTATGTGAATCACGTACCTGCTTCACATTGAAGTGGATATGATTGTAAATTAGAAAACCCTTTTAGTTTAGCTAATAATGTATATTTTTGCATTTAAAATGAACAAAAGTGTAAGAAAATTGTTATGCATCTTAGTTGTTGAATTATAATGCTATAGAAACAAAGTAGGTAGCTTTCCTTGATAAACTTGCCATTGTAAATTGTCTCACAACTCAAATTGAATACTTAAAGCAAAGGTGATCTGGGGAAATTGGTTACATTCATAATTCTGTTTTCCATTAAGTGTCACTTATCTATTTTACATTGTGATATACATATTATTATTTTGTAATTTGCCAATATTTTTTGCATTTATAGCCTCTTAGTTGTTTGGATTATATATTGAATTTTAAATTTATATAATGTTTTTTAAAACTTGTTTAAACGGAATACCCCTCAGTCGCCACATTAACTATCCATCAAAATAATTGACACAAACATCAACTGGTATAAGCATAGTATGTTGTGTGAATAGCGCACATTATTAAGGTAGGTCAACTGAACAGAAGTTTTTATTTGTTTAAATTAAAGCCTCCAAGCATGCAATTTTAAAATGTGGTATTTTGTTTTTGGGTCCAAAAGATGAATGAGTGAGATGAAGTAGTGCAACACATGAAATGATTTTTACTAAAGTAATGGCTATAATGTGGTTATGGGGTTAATCTTGAGTATGTGCGGCGGTCAATGCGTGCATGCTGGGTGCGTTCAATACATTTATGGACAAATACAGATATAAAAATTGTATGTATGAATATCTCAATCAATTTAACTTCTTATCTACAATTGCAATTTAATGTGTATGTCCGTCCTTCCTTACCCTCATTCCAATGTGACTTCATAAATATAACTAAGTTTTTCAAAGTCAAATTTAGAACACCTTTGGATATTAATAATGTTTTGGATGCACCCTCAAATTATCAGTTAGATTGTGAATTTAGTATTGTAGCTCGCTGAGATGGGTCTACAAGAGTTGTTACCTCACCGATAGTGCATAGTTATCAATTTATGAAAACTACGAAATACATTATTGAAAATAAACAGATTTTATTTAAATACAATCCGAATGTCGCCGTTTCAATGCGATGCTGACCCCGATGCAGTAGTTAATTAACAAGATACCACAACATGGACTAGAAATATAAAAGGATTTCGGTTAACATGGACTTTCCATAAGGCTGTATCTATACAAAAATTAAAACGTAAGGTGCATTGGGGTAATTCCGAAAACGGGTATATTCCGAAAGATAAAAAAATCTAGTAATCGCGGCGATATTTTTCTACTAGTAAAATTTTTCTAGACGGCCAATTTATTATTCTCGCCGCACCAGTCATTTGTTCGTTGCTAGTGTTGCTATTACGTGCGTCGCGATAAATTTTCTGGAGCAAGAAGTTTTCGCGCCAATTCTAGTGATTCGTAATAACCCCAACTTCATTATCTTGGAATTCTGGTAAGTTATTTAAATAGTTGTTTGTTTTTATAATAGACTATCGGCTTTTACGTGTTTGTAATTGGGACTCTACGTCTTAATCCTTTAAAAAAATGTAAAACGGAAATACCCCAATGGGTTTATTACGACATAAAATAGTTTCGCAATAGCCCCACATCGTTTTTTCATAGTAATGGACAGTGATTCTCAATCAATGTAAAACTTTTTACTTTTCAAATAATTAATTTAAGTTAGTAGGTAAGTCAAATGTTAAGCACTTAGAGTATACATAAAACTTTTATGTATACTCTAAGGTTAAGTACGATCGCTTATCTGCTTATTACTTGTCTGATTGTAAATGAGCTAAAATTTGTCATAAATATAGCTGGTTTTATGCATGAAAACATAAAATTATTTAAAACTAGCGGTCTCATGCAGTATCAGCTGCAGTGTACCCCCAACACCCTGAACCCTTCTCTTAATAGGGAATATGCATGATTTAAAAAAAGTATGTTTTTTTACAATATTAAAAAAGTACATGCATATTCATATTTGGCCTTGTTGCATAGTTAATCCGTTTTATGCTGAGCATGTACATACCATTACCTGATCCTACTTGGACTAATTATACATACTTATACCTACCACTCTTAAAAACAATAATATATTTTGCAGAGTTATCATGCCCCGGACTTACATAAGAACAAATTAAAACATATACTCTTAGCTCTAGCTATTAAAAAGGTAAAAAATGAAGAGCTTAAAGTTATCACGGTGATTTATAATTTTATAAGGTTGATAATTTTATAACATTTAATTCTTTAAAAAAAAATTGTTACTTAATAATAAAAGACTAATTTTGTATTTTAATTTTACATTTCTCCACTTATAATGATCCAACTTTCGACTTGTCTACATTTCGCTCCAGCCCATAACCTGTTTCGCTCATTTATAAGTATATTTTTCATGCTAAATACTTTACGAAAATGTTGAGAACCGTTGTAGTTTCTTGGGGTTATTACGAAATATAAAGTCACAAGAATCGAGAATAGACAAACTACCTACATAGTGGCCGTTCTTTTGATTATGGGGTAATAACGATCGAAAAAGCAATGTAAACCTTCTTTCAAACTGCAATAAAACTGAATTTAAAATGATTTCGCAATTACCCCAAGGTATTTCGTAATTACCCTTGTTTCAGCAATTTTTGAACACATATTTCTAATGCGATATTTTAAATTCTTATTTATATATTCAAGTATTTAATATATAATTATCGTAAGTGTGTTCATAACGTATTGGTTGATGTAAAAATAACGGCAGTAAATGCAAAACTAATTAGAGTATTAATTCGAACAGCAGATCTTCAGTCATCTCATAGAAATTTCAGTCGGAAATACCCCAATGCACCTTACTTAATTTTTCGTAAGTACATAGGGATATCCCTATCTAAGAAAAGGTTTTCAAGGTTAATTGGCATTACACTAAACAGCATTAAGCATCACTATTTATAATTACATTTTTGGGGCATGTAATAAAATCTATCTAGGTACGTACCCGAATACTAATAAAATAACCAACTACCTACCTACTTATAGCTTAATGTTCTACATTAGGTACAAAGGAAAAAATAAAAGCCTACTACACAAATACCTACTTGTTTATAATGTTAATAAAACACCTACTTGGAAGAGTATTCTTGGAAGTAGTCAGTAAAAAGCCGAAACAAAAAGGAGCCTGTTTGCATTGATTTACTTATTGGAAATAACGAAGTATACGTAGGTACAAGTACAATACTGCATTGTTAAGTGGCGAATAATGTTCTTATACAGGGTGTAATCGTTAAGTGTGTCCAGGCGATTATTCCGTAACTATTACAGATATAAAAAACTTTAAACTGATATCGAAAGTACGTTACCTAATGAGTAAAATGACATCAATAACTTTTTTTAAATCAAACGAGGGGTATCTAACATTTTGACATTAAACACTCCCATCCATTTAGTATGAGATTAGTAGGACTGGCGATAATGGTCGCTCTTTTGTTACAATCATATTTGTAGTAAATTTTTAGCATATCTCTCTTTTCTCTTTTGGAATATGCCATTTTGCAATCAATGAATGAAACAATCACGATTATTACCGCAAATAAAAAAAAAAAACAATAAATTGACGGGAACAACAACCCGAGACAAAAGTTTTGAATTTAGAACGAACACCAAATAGTATCTAGTTATCTTTTTTTTTGAAGTGTGTTGTCTTTCAGTTAGCTCAAATTACTTAATGCGATATTGAAACACGGTTTATTACTAATTTGAAGTGGTAAGTTAATTAATTTACACGTGTTTCTACTTGAAAATCATCTAATCTGATTAAGGTAAAATGGGTACTAGATCACTTAAAATAAGGAAACTAAAACCTTTCTACTAATCTCATACTAAATGTATGGGAGTGTTTAATGTCAAAATGTTAGATACCTCTCGTTAGATTTTTTTAAAGTTTTTGATGTCATTTTACTCATTAGGTAACGTACTCTCGATATCAGTTTAAAGTTTTTTGATATCTGTAATAGTTACGGAATAATCGCCTGGACACACTTAACGATTACACCCTGTATAAGCTTGATAAATAGATCATCAAACTACGTAGATAGGTACGTAATTCCTCAGGTTCCAAGTCTATTCAAACCACTGATTCAAACGTTTATTTGAAATAATATTTAATACGGAGAACATTACATAATTTTTCAATGTCAGGCCAGTACCTAGGTACTCCTAACATGCGATACACCGGATTCAAGTAGGTATAGAAAATGACTCCCTTGTTGTTCCAAAATTATACCTACTGTCCAAAGTGAAGCCTTGTATAATTCTTAGAAGACTTGAAATATTCCAGGTTCCTTTTTTAATCATTGATTGTTTATGTACATACCTCAGTGATTTTAATCATCAAAACAGTTCTCAGCGAAGTTTTCTTCAAAGTTATATACCTACTCAATTTATTAATTTAACCATCAATTTTTATAATTGCCCCTTACCATCTAACTAAATAATTTGGTTAGTATCTTTCTTGTTAATGGTAAATAACATTATCCTCAAAACTATTTCACAGTTGCACCCATTTTACACTAAGACGTCCGAGATCTGCTTAAAGAGTTTTCATTGGTATGTCGACTTTTCCGGGAGCGACTGCTGTCTGAACTCTCCCAACCCCAAGAGGAAAGTTTGCGCCTGAGCTTCATACATTGTTTCGCAGATGCTCCGACTTGCGGGTAAGGTCGTAAAGTTGGCTTGGGCCGCAAGGAATTTGGTATGACCCTGGTACAATTTTTTTTGTTCTGTGGGTACACCCGTGAATTGTAAATATTATAGCCGTATAACACAAGCACAAGTAGGTATAAAGTCCACCTTCCCATTAAACCTTTTCTATTTAATAAATCTTTAACGGCGTGACTTAGTACGTGTTAGGTGTGGTTTATACAGAAGAGACGTGGCGGGGACATTTGGCGGTAGCGGACCATTTAAGTAACACAATATAAACCATATGCAGTGTACAATAACATCAATGATGTGACGCGCGCCACTTGATGCGATGGCGCGTCACTTTAGTGGTGGGACGTCGCTTGGAGGCGCGGACGCAATTCTCCTCTAAGACAAAAACGACGTTATTGCACACCACATAAGGTTCATATTACGTTACTTCAATTGTCCGCCACCGCCATATGCTCCCGCCACGTCTCTACTGTATAAGCTGTGCCTTACAGCACTTGCGTTAGCCGCTCCATAATCTTCCATTATATAAAAGCGGCTATTCCACCTTTCCCACCTAGCCATCCCACCTGGGTGGGAAGAGTGGAAAAAATTATCCACTTTTCCCTCCCAGGTGGGATGGCTAGGTGGGAAAGGTGGAATAGCCGTATAAAAGGAAGTAGGAATGTATCTATCTTTGTAGCTATGCTAGATAGGTATATCGTTTTTTTATCTACCCACCTACTTTATGTATGTATACTTAAATGCTTGCTGCATATTGCTGACAATTCGAAAATAACAAGACATTTAAATGTCTACAGTCGGTATTTGAGGAGTTCCTACAATTTCTCCTTATCGTCAATACTGGATTTTGATTATAATATGACAAAGTATGGGTGCCTCTGTCTATGCTTCTCAAGAATTTTCCAAACCCTAATAAACACAATAAAAGTGTAAATACCTACATACAAGCCTTGTATACCGACCCATTAATTACCTCCTTTTTTAATCGTAGTTATATTAATATATTATGGGCAAAGTGATAAATTGGGCATTATGATAAATATGAGAGATGGACTGCGCGTCTCGACATGGATAGATATTGCTTAAAGGCTAAGGCGGGAGCGGAGCTCGCTTCGTGGTTCGTCACTAAACAAAGACTGACTGATTATTTAAATTAAACTTACATACTTAACATAATGCCCAATTTATCACTTGGTGCATAAAAGATATAAGTAGGTAATACCCTGAATTTGATTGTTTCCAAATTAGATTATACTAGCTGTTGCCCGCGGCTCCGCCCGCGTGGATGTCGGTTATCGCTTAGTGTTGAGCTGACGCTATTGAGCATTAAATTCGCCTCTACTCAACTTTGTCCTCGACTATTATTATTATCATTTCAATTTGGGGATGCCGGACGGCCAGACGGATGATCCATCAGCAGCTTCTGCGGGCCATTTCATCCATTTCCCCGACCCTCCCCTGAGGGAGAGTTGTCCTCAACTATGTACTCACCTCTGTTCTCGACTTTCTAATCGCCTCTATATTCGACTCACTACTCGACTTTCTACTCACCTCTGTATTTAAATTTATACTTGACTCTCTACTGACTTCTCTGTTCCCCTCTCTACTCGACTTTGTACTTTTCTCTATACTCGCCTTTCCATTGGCCTCTCTACTTGCCCATCCATTCGATTTTTTTTGCCTGTCTACTTGACTCTCCACACTTGAGTAGAGGTGCGAGTAGATAGGTACTCGCACCTCAACTCAACTCTCTATTCGATCTCTACTCGCCACTACATTCATCTTTCCACTCGCCTCCCTATTCGCCTTTACAGCATATCATCAAAAATTACAAACTTTCATATTTACTATCTAGTCCTTATACCCCCCCCCCCCCCCCTCTTTACCACATTATTCGCGATCAAAGGTAGCATATGTCCTTTACCAAGCTCTAATTAATCCCTGTACCAAAATTTCATCATCTTCAAAACTTTAATCCCTTTATTACCCCCCCCCCCCCCCATGCCTCTATTTTCGCGTCAATAGGTAGCCTATGTTCGTTCCCAAGCTTCAATGCCTATGTTCGTTCCCAAGCTCTTAACTATCGTTGTACCAAATTTCATCACGAAATCTTCAAAAATGACAAACTTTCATACCAAGGCCCTAGTCCGCCCCCCTTCTACCCCCCTTTTCGCGATAAAAGGTAGCCTATATCTGTTTCCAAGCTCTAAACTATCTCTGAACCAAATTTCATCAAGAAATCTTCAAAAATTACAAACTTTCCTCCCAAGGCCCTAGTCCGCCCCCCTTCTACCCCCCTTTTCGCGATAAAAGGTAGCCTATATCTGTTTCCAAGCTCTAAACTATCTCTGTACCAAATGTATTCAAGAAATCTTCAAAAATTACAAACTTTCCTCCCAAGGCCCTAGTCCCCCCCTTCTACCCCCCTTTTCGCAATAAAAGGTAGTCTATGTCCGTTCCCAAGCTCTAAACTATCTCTGTACCAAATTTCATCGGGAAATCTTCTAAAACGATAAACTTGTATCCCAAGGCCCTGGTCCCCCCCTACTACCCCCCCTTTTTGTGCGATAAAAGGTAGTCTATGTCCATTCCCAAGCTCTAAACTATCTCTGTACCAAATTTCATCAGGAAATCTTCTAAAACGATAAACTTTTATCCCAAGGCCCTGGTCCCTCCCCCCCTTCTTCCCCCCTTTTCGCGATAGAAGGTAGCTTATGTTCGTTCCCAAGCTCTAAACTATCTCTGTACCAAATTTCATCAGGAAATCTTCTAAAACGATAAACTTTTATCCCAAGGCCCTGGTCCCCCCCCCCATTCTTCCCCCCTTTTCGCGACAGAAAGTAGCTTATGTTCGTTCCCAAGCTATAAACTATCTCTGTACTAAATTTCATCAAGAAATCTTTAAATATGACAAACTTTCGTACCAAGGCCCTAGTCCCCCCCCCTTCTCCCCCCCTTTTCGCGATAAAAGGTAGCCTACTTCCGTTTCCAAGCTCTAAACTATCTCTGTACCAAATTTCATCAAGAAATCTTCAAAAATGACAAACTTTTCTCCCAAGGCCCTAGTCCCCCCCCTTCCACCCCCATTTTCGCGATAAAAGGTAGCCTATGTCCGTTCCTAAGCTATAATCTACCTCTTTACCAAATTTCGTTAAGATATCTTCAGAAATGACAAACTTTCAAAAAAACTTTCATCCCCTATCTCCCCCCCTTAAACCCCCTTTCTCGTGATAAAAGGTAGCCTATGTCCGTTCTCAAGCTCTAATATACCTCTGTTCCAAATTTCATCAAGATCGGTTCTGCGGTTTAGGCGTGAAAGCGTAACATACAGACAGACAGACAGAGTTACTTTCGCATTTATAATATTAGTATGGATTCCAAAGACTAGAACCACTCAAGCACTCAATCCACACGCACCCTAATGTAATTTCTACACACAGTAATGGACTTTATTCAATCTAGTAGGCCATACAAATACAGATTGTATAAAATAAAAATGTGTCAGATATAATACCTGGATGAGATGCTTTTAGCAATTATTTTATATTTTGTTAACTTCGTTCCCAATACTTACCCGTTGCTGTGCTACAATGGTACATTTACCAACTGGCGTTACGGAGAAGATCCAATGCTCATCAAAGGACTTTTTGGGCCTAGTCGCACAGCTATCGCAAGAACTCGATGTTCACTGACGGTATCCTGTGCACGCATAGGTAAGTCATAATTTTATTCATCCTTTTCAAAACATAGTAGGCTTTAGTTATTCGTTTAGGCGAGTGAAGCTAACCGAGCATCGCGTGCACTTCATCCAAATAGTACCCAGCCGTACGATCAAGAGGTCCCGGGTTCGAAACCCAACCATTACACTACCTACTGACGCAAACCCACTTGTAACACAAGCAATTTAGCCTACTAATATTGTTTAAAAATTATCGACTTTAAGTAGAGTGTGGGGCCTTTAGAAAAGCAGACTTCTGTCTTTATGAAAGCTATATTTACTATTTACCTATAGATACATAGTTACTTCTATACCAATACTATAAAGCCGTAAAGTTTGTTAATTTTGTTGAACACATTGAGCTCTATTTCAAATACTGGTTCGAATTGTAAAATTATGTATTTTTATATTGAATAGTCCGTTTATGTATATAATCACGCTACTGCACAAGGGAGCGGAGCAGTAATCATAAATGTTAACAAATCCGGCTCTAATCTACGGTATCTATTTTGAACGAGAATAAATTGTGGATATATAGGGGTGACACGGGGTTTCGACAGGGGCGGATCCACCTTTCAAGTCAGGAGAGGGGGAGTCATCACTAGTGTATTTTGGGTTTCTTGGCAATAAATTCGACCAAACCCTCGAAGCCCCATAGGGAAATACGATCTAGAACCGGATCAAGCTCAGCTCAAGCTCATTTATGCACGTACGTCATTATCTACATATAAAAAAAGGTGAAAAAACAGTAGGTACCCTGAGGCGCATCGTGCAGCTGACCCGGCGGCTTCGGCTAGGGTGACGGGCTGCTCCACCTTTTATCCCCAGGCCTGCGCTCATGGCAATAAAATATCTGAAGCTCGTGCTCCCCGGTGGGACATCGCGGAGCATCTCCAAAGTCTGGCCCCCAAATTGAAGGGAACAGCTAACACTCAGGCTTGGTTGCAGCCAAGAGACATTACGTGTGAATCGTGGTTGGTCCCCATATGAGCGGAGACCCTTAAGCCCAAATACCAGGTCACTCAAAAAGTTGTGCAAAGAAATATTTTTATGTATACTGGCCAATTGTAATTATTTTGAGAAGTTCTCAAATTTATTTAAGAATGAAAATACCATTGTTCGAATTTTGAATTTCCCTCCACATTTTTTTGAAAGCGGAATAAAATAATTGTGTCCCATTTAAAAATGGATCTGCATCGAGAACATTTTTGTGCGATGATTTTTTACGATTAAGTATATGGGGCCTAAAACCTGATGAATCATTTGATCGACCTCAAATTGCTTTTATGGATGAAGGACCTTCAAAAGCAACCATCGACCGCTTTAGTATAGCGAGTTCAAGCGCGGTCGCCTTACTTTGGGGAATGAACAAAGGAGTGGTCGTCCTACGACGGCTGTTACGGAAGAAAGTGTGCTGGCAATAAAAAAATTAGTTCAAGAAAGTTTAGTTAGTAAGGCGTATTACATACGAAGAGATTCAGCATACACTGCAGATTGGTTCGGGAAGCGTTCACAAGATTCTACACGAGCTCCTTCGCTTGGGGAGGATTGTTTGCCGCTAGGTGCCGCACAACCTTACTTAGCTCAGAAGCAGGGCCGTGTGATGTGGTGCCGTGATATGATACAAAAATTTGCAGTTTACGACATTGTGACAGTTGACGAATCCTGGATTTATCAATATGATCCCGTAACTAAGCGTCAGTCGACAGTTTGGCTGTTTGTCATTATCAAATCTCCACGGAAACCGCACGCCGTCTTTGAGTATCTACAGCGCAAAAGAAAAAAAGGTCCCACGGTCCAGCAAGGACACTCGCCTCGCAGTCAAACTGGCATATCTCGCAGCATAGCCCAGTATAACTTTCAATTCGTAAACTACAGTACCTAACCATATTTCAACACCTTTCATTACTGGCTGAGCAGGACGCACTGGTAGAAGAAGTTTTACCTTTGAAGATCTGAGCTCAATTTTGAGCTTCTTCAGAGTAAAAAAACCACATCATAATAAGTTGGTATTGTTGAGAATTGAGAATAACTTCTGTGCTGGCACCATTATCATAGCTATTCTCTAAGTCTCACCAGCCATTCGAACATCTTGGCAGTCGTTACAGGTAGTTGGAGCCCTAAAAAATACAACAAGTGGTCTAATTGCAATGCTTCGATATCGCCTCTGGGTTGTGGAGATCAGATGGCATTCGCTTCACGAAAAATTCAGTTAATTTCGCAGTTAGATTAGGGAAGCGGACCTCAGACTCCGAGGTGAAAGCTTCTGATTAATTCTGATGCGACTTGGATTAACGCTACGATGAAGGCAGGTGGCAGACAAGCCTACCTGAAGGAAAGTGGTTATCTTTACCTTGGCCTATGGATGGACCTGTGAAACATCTTGATACGTCAATACCGACCATAATAAGGAGAATAACATGGGATCTCATTGCTTATGAAAAAGTCGATTGGATTTGTCTATCAAACGCTATGATCAAACGTCCGTCAGTAGCACGTTTGTAGACTTTTATTCATGTCATTGACCAGCGATCATCATGATTTACTGATAGTTGTAAAATATTTGAAACGCCTATCGTATTTTTGGTTTTTAAAACAATAATACAAAGTTTGCTCTCTTGCGATCGTGCAAACTAACTTCTTACAGAAATCAAATATACCTATACACTTCTCATGCTGTGGAATCAGTGGTGGCTTGGGCTTGTGCTGTTTTTCTTCGATGCGAATGCGGTACTACACTGTTACAACTGTTCATCGACTCATCGAGATTGGAATCAATGTGGAGGAGATTTTGCGCCTATTACAGTACCTTTCAACACCACACGAAAGAATCTCATTAATTGTACAGGAGGTGTCTATGTTCAATCTTCCTAAAGATTACTTTCGTGAATGTTTTGATTTAGAGTAAAGTTGTTTATTTTACTGCAGAGAATGCGATGTGTTTCGTGAGGTCTTGGACAGCGCGCTCACGTCACGCGTGGATCGTACAGAGAGGATGTTATCAGGCAACTGCAGAGGACATTCTACCTCGATCTATGAATACGCCTACAAGGGCTATGACTTGTAAACTGGAAAGGTACTGCACTATTTAGAACATACTTAAGGTTAAGTACGATTAGTTTTACGTATACCTAGGTACTTACCTTCCCGAAGGCAATTTTTAAAACCGTAAATGCCCTAAGGTCAGCAGGAATGCGAGGGAAATGCCTCATTGGGTAAAGTTACACCCAGGTACGAGTAATTGAAATCCTAGACGGTGCGCGGCTTTAGTCGGTCCGAGTCTGACTTAACTACCCCCGATGGCCGACAGCGCGCATGATCAGTTGACAAATAGAGGACAGAAAGGTGGATAGGTACCTGCCTGTGACTGTTTTGTCTTCAACTATTTATATACCTACTTAGATAAATGTCGCAGCCAACTAGCTTTTAGCCGTTCAATGACTCGCCTGGGCTCTTCTCTAAACGGCGCGCGCCCTTCAATTAGCGGCCTGAATGGTGTTCAGCCATTTCATTAAAGGGCAACGGCTACGGCAAATGGCTTGTATCGAAGACGTTATAAAAAAATTACCACGAAGGCTAATGCGGGAGCTCCGCTCCAGTATTAGCCTTCTAACCTAACCTATCCAAGTTGGATTGCGCAGCTTTCTCAATAAACCTATCACAAATTTTCTGTGAATACACCTCTGCCTACCCTGCCCAAGGGTATTTTCAGGTCTGAGTACATGTATGTAATTTTCTGTCTCGTGGTGGTGCCCCAGCTTACAAATGGCCTAAGCATTGGCCAGCAGCCAGTTTATTTATTGTTGTAATAGAGGTTGCCTGGAAGAGATTGCTGCAAGCAGCAAGTAAGCAAGTAAGTAAGCAAGTAATAACAACAGTAATAACATTACAAGTAATAAGGCCGCCCGTGGTACATTAGATTGCATAACATTTCTATAAATTTGTTTCTATTGGTGTTCAAAAAAGAATATTTGCCTTGTAATAACCACTAAGTCTGGAATGCAGTCCAGACGAAAAGTGGAATCTTAGTAATAGGCTCCCATTCTCAGATTCAGGGTCCCGTCGTAATATTTATATGATTTTTGGGCAAGCAACAGCTTATAATTTATACATATTAGAAATGAGCTAAATAGGCCCAAATTACGTATCAAACGGCAATTTTTTTATTATTACATTCAGTGACACATCATATAACCAGCGGTCGACTAAGGTGCTTCTAACTAGGTATTGGTACTTCATTTGTCCAGTTCTAAGTAATAATTAATTGAGGAGTACACGATACATACATACATATCCTGTCAAAATCATAAACCTCCTTTAGCTATGCGGTAGTCGGGTAAAAAGACTTGATGACGATAACCGATATCCACGCGGGCGAAGCCGCAGGCAAAAGGTTAGTAAAATAATATAAGTTTATTGAATTTTCATTTCAGGCATCCTGATGCTGAGTACAAAGTGTGCCTCTGTCAAGCAGACTGGTGCAATTCTGCTTCGACTATACTTCCAACGGTGATCCAATACCTCGCTAAGCTACCAAGATACTTAATCGAGATTATGCTTTATAAGTAGGTACCAATACTTACAATGTTACGCGGTCGGGTATATAACGATGTAACGTTCGTGTTTGCTTGGAGATTACTATCTATTGATCAGTTGTTATATTACTTATCTATACCATTGACCTTCCATCATAGAAGACTCCTTATAGGTTACACTGGATAGCAATAAATGTGACTTTATGGGTTTATAAGCAGCTTTCACTTTGTCTGTCTATTTCTACGAAAAGGATGGTAAGAAATGTGTGTGTTAGTGGGCCGCGTCCGCTGGTTAGACGTGGTTTTTTGTAGACATGCATCTAAACCCATATAATTAGAAAAATGGAATTAATGTCCAAAGTGCAATCGATGCATTGAATTGTTTTTGTTTTATTATGTGCGTATGTTCATGTTATTGTTGATTGTTAATGTGGGCAATTTTAAGTACCATGTAACTTGCAGTTATAATAAGTATCTACCTATACCTAAATTAGTTTTCCCACCTAAAGGTACTATGTAATACATTGCAAACAGTGTCAGTCCTCTCATAATCTCAGTGTGCTGTAAAAAGAACGTGGAAGGTTAGGATATTTCTTTTGATAAGTACGTATATCATCCTACCTACCTTACCTACCTGCCCTTTTTTTTACGTGCGGGAAATTCCCACGGATACCCACCCCTCCGGAGCCGGAGGGGGAGGTTATGTCGGACTCGAACCGACTAAACCGCACGCCGTCTCTGGGTCGTAGTGCTAGGCCGAAGGTGAGGTTGTCATGCGACATATCCCTCGCACCCCGGCTAACCCAGAACCATCCCTCTCGGTCTGGCCCTCCTCGGGAGGGGGGGACCACGCGGTCCCCGAACCTGCCTTGAGGTCCTACCCTGAGGTGTAGATAGAAGATATAACTAGGTAGCTATAGGTACGTAGCTATAGGTACTTACGTAAATTCGTATCTAATTTTTTCTTTCGCATTGAGAGATGTTAAGGCTATCCCCATATCTAGATTCATAACTTAAAACAATAGGCATCCATACCTATGGTTTATGCACTGAGGTAAACAAAAAGAGTGGCAAACCAGTATAAATCGCCGCCACAAAAAGCAATGCCACTTGTGAGCTTAGAAGCGCAACTACGAGAAAAACTACTTAACTATTGAAGATGATGAAGGTAAATATATATGTCTCACTCGCACGCGTGGCATGAACACCAATGTCGCTGGGATTAGACAAAGACAAAAGTATTAACATGTGATCGTGGGTCAGTGTTTACAGACGTATGAATATTTACCCACGATAATATAGAATTTCTAAACCAATTTTGTAATAAAAATCATTAATATAATGTTTATTTTTCCCAGACTGCGGGTTTCGATTTTGAATGGTATGTAGGTATATATGTATCTACTAGTACATTATGAAACAAATTATTTATATTTGAAAATAGTTTATAATTAAGTAAAACGTATAATATGTATGTAAATATAAGCCTTATGATTTTTCACCTTCGAAAATATAATGTGCCAAAGGAAATCAACTGAATATATCGACCTTCAAGATTCGTCCATTAAGGTAAAAGCACCAATGGCCGACACTTTATGGACAAATCAAACTTCAATAGGTATACAAAACTACTTAATTTATGTTTTTAGAAGAATGGTCGTTACGTCTTTTCTCAATTCCTACAACATTATGACATTAACTTTTGCAGATAAAGTCTTTATAAACTAACATATTTTTAGTTTAAGTACAATTATATAACACTTGATCCTTATCACCAAAAGTGGACAATCACATAAAACTGTTTGAAATTCTAACCATAGAAATACGGCAATGGTCTAAGTAGGTCAAGAATTTACTTATTTTTAACATCGCTCCCACCAAAAACATAATTAAAAAAATCACATCTATTAAAAAAAAATAGTTCCCTTAACAAAAATCTTAAGTTGTAATGGTCTAATATCCTATAATATTATATATTTATATATATAATATCCTAGTATACCTACTGACAATACAACATACGCGCGTGCGGTGGCTCCTTAACTCCCTTCTCACCTCAATACGAGGCGCCTGCGCTCGCGTTAGACGGTGCACAAGTCAACTACTCTAGGTCTAATCAGTAGCAGCCAGAACGTCTCGAAGGGTAGGTACGCGTGCTTCTTTGTTGTTGCGAGGGAACCCGAGAACGTGATGCTATTTGTAATTGTATTTTGACATTATTTAACGTGTGTGAAGGTCATTACTATAAGACCTTGTTGTAAACTGATTTGTGTTCAACGTATAAATAGCCTAAATTATGTATGATCGCAATATAAATTTAAAGGTACTTGGATTATGCACTCGCGAGTTTACTTCAAGTCCCCCAAGTAAGAAAAGAAAATATTATTCTATAATTGACATAATTCCTAATTCTCCCAATAATGTGGGTAAACCAAAACGATGTTTTAGTGGTAACACTGAATGGCAATCATAATTATTAATTTTAAAACTGGATTATAGCGATATTTGCGTCAATATCAATGTATAAATAGTATAGTTACGCGTGAAAACTAATTCCTTTTGATTTTTGTGCATGCAGGACTTAGAATCACAAGATTTTACTGCGCATTTCACCATTTTAGCGCGCTCGGTTCAGTTCGGACGTGTGACAAAACTGTCTAACGTCAACTAAACTGAAGTCGCCTCAGGTCTGACCGTGGTCAGACCTGTGGTGGCATTGATTTTGGTGCGGCCATTGCGAATCTAGTGTGTATATATCAATGGGTTTATGGTTATGTTATGGTTTTTTTCAAGAAATTGATGGGGACTGACCAGCATATTTACAACTTAGGCAGGTACTGTACCTTTGGCAAGGTCTGCAGAACAAACAATACAGCTTAGGTTAACTTGTCCGACGTTAAAATATTTTTATGTGTGCAAATGAGTTATTATTGATATATGCAACATATTTGATATATAAATAAATATACTGAATTTAAAGCTGAAATAGGTAGTATATACACAAAAAGGGGAATGCTGCTGTGATAACGATTTATATGTGGCTAATTTTTACGTCTGGAGGTAGTTAGGCATAGAGTCAATTCGATTCGATCGATCAAGTCGATTATGCGAGTTTACTGACTAACTTTGCTAAATATGAAAAGTCTAAACCACGTTACAGACTTTTTTATTACATGCATGTAGGTACTCACGCCCGTAAATCCCCGAAGGTGTAGGCAGACGTGTATTAAAATCCACATTTCGCCAAATAAAGGAAAAAAAATCTTTGTTCATAAAAAGAAAGTAATATTTTCATAATAAGTAACACTTAAAACTAAAATAAATAAGATCACTAAATAGGTACAAAAAAGTCTCATTAAATATTGAACACTATCTGTATTACTTAGCCAAATGATCACACAAACAACAAGTACGTGTACCTACATAAATCATATAAGTAAGCGATATGTAGTGTGTAGTAGTAAGTACAGACAAATCCTGCATCTGCCGCTAACTAAAATCTTTTAGTAACTGACCGCTGAGTACTTTGAAGAAACTATTTATGATAGTGTTTCTAGCTTTATAGATAGCTTTTTTATATTTAAGTTAAGTAACAAATAGATACAAACAGATTTCCCGCGACTTCAAGAAATGCAGTATAAACCACTTGATTTACAATTCAATTACTATTTTATTATAGAATTGAAAATAATAATTACTTATAATTATTTTTTCAACACACTTGCTCATAAATTGGCTATAATTTCACCGCAATTAGCCACATAATGACACCTATAATGAAACTGTGAATTTTCAGCTTACTATCAAGAATTAATCCGTAAGAAAATTACATCCGTTCTAATTATTAATGGCGTGCCATTCATAGAATTTACTGTACCTACAATTTTACTGATTTAACCAAGACAGAAAATTTGGATGGATTCAGGCATGGTTCGGTGGCTCAGTGGTCAGAGCATTCCCCCTGTAAGGGAAAATCACGGGTTCGAATCCCGCCTGAACAGGTTTAATTTTTCCTATCTTAACAATTTGAAAAGATAACATACTAAATTCTTTAAAATTCCATTCAATTTTACTTCACAATCAAATACTCAATTACAAATTGTGGTGAAATGTATATCCAATGTAAACAAATGATACTGCCTGTTAGTACCCTTTTGACGTATAAAACCTTAGGTTTACGTATAAGACCAATTCATTATTTTAATGGTTTTATGCAGATGAATTGGAATACATACGTCAAATACCAACTACGTACCTACAATTTCTCAAACGCAAAACATCACCTTTTTAACTTATACGTGAGTGATTAAGTAACATGAATATTGAGGACTTATTTGAGGGATTTCTTAAAATCGGATTACATACATTAAAGTATTCAAATTGTAAGTCGTCGTCATTTTGGCTATGTTTTTTTTTATTTTTATTTAAATCGTTTATTTCTTTTTAAATAGTACAAGTTTCGTAAAAACATATCCCACAAAACCGTTTGACTGGTTTGTCTGTGGGTCACAGTGTCTTTCATTATATAAATACAACTTACAAAAATTAGGTACAGTTACAATAAATCATTCACATCCGCCAATATAGTGTTTTTTCAAATTTGCTTTGAACTTGTGTTTGTTTGTTTCCACTCTGAGGTCCTCAGGTAAGCTATTCAAAAGGTATGGAAGACGTTTTTTTATAGTCCTGTCACCATAATTATTGTATACTCTGGGTACAATGAGTTTACTGGTGGTCATTGAGCGAGTATGGGTAGTGTTGTCGACACGAGTTAGACCATGCTCCCGACTGTTATGGTTGTTAACTGCTAGTAAATATTTATACTGTAGTCTAAGTGGTAGAATATTACATATTTTGAATAATTTGTTGTAGCTGCTTTTACATTTGTCTTTGGTTTTTTTACTTACTAATAATTTTAAGAAACGTATTTGTAGAGATTCTAGTTTTAGCAAATTTGTTTTACAAGTGGATCCATAACTGTCAAGAGCATAGTTCAGGATCGAGTCCACCAATGACATATATATGCATTTTAAAATATCTTTAGGTACTTTATAACTTAATTGGTAAAACCTTGCCAGTAGTATTCTCAACTTATCACAAATATAATCTACGTGCGGGGTCCATGAGAGGTTATTATCAATTTTCACACCAAGGTAATTAATACAATTGTCTTGTTGTATTGGTTTACATTTACAATTTAGTGTATTATTATGTATACATAGGTATTCATGTGCAAACAAGGACGAAGGCTGCTCAGATAGCCGCATGTAGGTATCTAGTAGTGCAAGTTACAGGTTTGAAAATAGGCCGAGTAATAGGTACTAACCTATAGAAAAAAGCACTGACATGAAAAAGCGAGAATTCAGAAAAAAACTGAAAACATTAATTTTAGCCTGGCACAAGTCAAGTCTTCACCAGGGTTACCTACGCATTAAGTGGGTAGCCTCACATATGACCTTAGTCGTAGCCGAAGGAGTGTGAGTGCTTCGAACGCCACCGTCTCGTTCGAAGATGAATGCTGCTGTGATAAGGGAAAATAAAAATCTTTGTTCATAAAAAAATGTAATATTTTTGTAATAAGTAACACTTAAAACTAAAATAAATAAGATCACTAAATAGGTACAAAATAGTCTCATTAAATATTGAAGTCTATCTAAGTACATTACTTAGCCACATGATCACACAAGCAACAAGTACGCAAGTATATGTAAGTGATATAAAGGTTTTACCTGTATCTATAACCTGTATCTACCGCTAATTATTATATTTTTTAGTAACTTACCGCTGAACACTTTGAAGAAAATATTTATGATAAGTTAATTATTTTCAATAAATAAATAGCACCTTTGTGCGAGTAATGACCCCCTTACACGGCTGCACTTCCTGGCGTTGCGTAAAAATGGATTTCCCAGCTGCAACTTCATCACATGCAGTATTTAGTTCTGACTAACCTAACTACTGAATTTCGAAGTTCAAAATCGCGATGAACGGTAGTTCGAAAGTTCGGAAATGCGAAAGGTAGGACACGACGGTATTTCCGTCCAATTGAACAGTCCGACTGGGGAAATACCTCCGCCCTACAGAATACCGCGGCCATAATAACCTCGTATTGTGTTCCCGGTGGTGAGTAGGGTAGCCAGAGCTCACTGGAGAGTTTTTGTGCTGTCAGTGGAAAGACCAAAGGCTATTAATGCTTTGTCTTCTACACTGACAGCACAAAAATTCCCTGTGTTTACGGGGTCGGCGGCTCGAGTGTCACTCCCCTGGAGTTGCACACGTCCATACGCCACGGTAACCACTTTCTATCAGGTGAGCCATGTACTTGTCTGCCACCTCAGTTGTATATAAATAACATCGAAACATGCATTGTCGAATGTTATACACGGCGAGGCACGTTACCGTGAAAGTGCGCCGCATCGTTACACATTTTATCGAAAGTCATAATCATGACAAAATTAGATAAGAAATATTTAGTATCTGTTGGCAATTACATTCTATAAAAAATCTTTGAACGATATAATATAATAAAATTTGACTGTGGATTGGATTGCTAATTGATTAATTAAAAATCATTACAATAGTAATGATTTATTTCCCGGGAATACCCGGGACACGTTTAAATGCAATCAATTTCATTAAAGAGTACCAAGGAAAAAAAAATCACGTCCTACGATAACGACCATATTACATTATGTGGAACATTGGCTCCCTGTATAATTAAATTAAATAGAATCAAAGGTGCCTGCGTTTAGTGATACAATAAATTTCACAATTTTCATGATTTATATTAGGTACCATTTCATACTGTAAATCGAATACTTGATCACATCGCGTACTTTTGCGGTAACGTGCATCGCGGTGATAAACATTCGATAAAATGTGTGTCAATATGGTGCACTTTCGCGGCAACATGCATCACACTGACAAACGTGAAAAACGCGTGTTTCGATGTGACGTTCTTTCACAATAACGTGAGTCGTATTTCTGAATTTTCAGACTACCGTTCATCGCAATTTTGAACTTCGAAATTTAGTGGGACTGTCTATAAACGTATAAACCTCTCGATTTTCAATTCAATTACATTAAGAATTGTAAATACTGACTACCTTTAATTATTTTTATCACGTTTCGGAAAACTATTTGATGAATACGAATTGCGGTTCGAAATACGGATAGCAAAACAAAACTATGCACCTACTTTAAAGTAGGTACTTATATAATAACTTTGGCACCATAAAATGACCGTTATTGGTAGATTGTAATTTGATATTTTCCTATAGATAAAAATTATAAATTGAATTGAGCGTACTATAAAGAATTAATGCGTAAGAAGATTACGTCCATTTTAATTATTAACATGTCATTGTTATCGTCGACCCAACCATTTATAGTAAAACATTTCACACTAATGAAGTGTGAAGTCACATTACATTATTCCACAAGAAATTTCCATAGAAATTTACTGTACCTAAATTTTTACTGATATAACATCGCAGTCAAGTGGTGCAATGTATATCCAATTTAAACAAATTATATGGACACACTGCCTGTTAGTACACTGTCCGTCTGTCCTGTGAAATATACTTAGCTAAGACTTTAATATGTGAAACATTACTAACAAAATATGAAAATGCAGGTGGGTTAAATTTTCGTACTTTTACAAGTTACAATTAAATCTAAAATAAGGTGCGAAATAAACATATTTCGAAATTGATCTTTATAGAGTTTCGTAGTAATCTTTGTAGTCTAATATGTTCGAATAAAATTTGCACCTCTCATTTTTGTTTTTTGGTATTGTGCTATGTAAATGTATACTATTCGGTCTCTGTAAGGCAATTTGTGTTATTTCATCTTTCTTCATCTAGTATATCATCTTCATTCTCTATTTCGTCTACAGCCGACGCCGCGTCGCTAGTTACTGCTTGTGCAATCAATCCAGTAATACTCGTCTCATTTTTTTTACCTTCTAAATAATTGTAAACATACTCTTCTATATCATCTTCATCAAAGGGTAATAAATCTTCGAGATCTATTTGACGCTTTGTTCGTATTCCATCTGTTTGTTTTTTAAATTTTGGATAACCATTATCATCATTGTCTACAATTCCTTTTCGGTATATTTCTACAGGTACATAACTACCATCACTAACGTCATATTTGATTCCCAGATTGGTTTCTTGTAATTCTATTGATCCACGACCCGAATCGATTAATGCCATAAGATTTTTTGCTTTACCCTTACGATTAGTAACAGGTATATCAAGTTTTTTTGCAGATTTTTTCGTGATAGGATGGAGATGTTTGACTTCATTTGATATAATAGTTTTGGAAATTTCATTACTGATGGTATCTTTAGGTTCAGGTACTTTAGGTGAAGACCCATAAGTTTTGACCTTTGAGTGTCCTTGTATTATTGAATACATAGGCACAGCAGGTATATCTGTTGTAGATTTAATGTTTTCCGCAATTTCATCTATAGTTGTAGCTATTGGTGTTGTAAAATGTCCATGCAAGTATGGTCCGTGGGTATACAGTGAGGGATTGTTAATCGATGGTTGCAAATTTACATGAAATTGTTGTATATTTCTGATACTTGAACTTTCAGAATGTTTCGGCGGCGGTTGCATTGTTTGCATTGTTTCAATTTGAATATCTTCAGTATTATGTTTATTAAATACTTGAATACTTTCTGATGCATGTGCGTAAAGAGTATCTTCGGGTCTTTCTGGACCGTCCACCATCGGCATAGACATCATCGGTTTAAGCATATCGAGCATACTTGTCTGTGATTTAGTAACAGAAGTCGGAGTTGGAGTTTTTGTGAATAATATTATGTTATTTGTTTCAGTTGTTTCTTCTGGGGTATTCTCCGTAGGAAGATCTTGTATTTCAGTAGTATGTTCTGTGGGCCAAGTCACTTGAGTCACGGATGTAGATGTTTCTAACACTGTAGTTGGTGGTAAAACAGTAGGCAGGAAAGTAGGTAGGATTAAGGAGTTAGATATTTTCTTTGGTGGTGGTGGCGGTGGGGCTTCAGATAACATTGGCTTGTAAAACGAATATGGATGACTTGAAAATTCTATGTGATCATTAGAAATAAAATTATAAGTCTCATTCGCTGAATCGCTATCGTCTAAAGGTGTTGTCGGTCCCCAACCCGCGTAGTCACTACTTACTGCATTATTAGCTATAGGTTTTGTTACATTTGGGGTAATCCAGTTGTGAGTAGTAGAGGATTGATAAATTAAATTAGATTCTTGTAAAGCATAGAACGAAGATAAATATTCTGGAGGAGTAGTTGAATCGGTTATTGCTACTTTTGGTGGATTACTTGAAGAAGACACTATTTGCGATTGTATTTGATTAGTAATTGGTAGTTTATCGTCGGAGAGCACGAACAACGCTGGTTTGTGCCCTGGAGGCGGAGGTGGTGGAGGTACTAATATTGTCATTGGATAATGATCGTTAAGTTTAAACGTGAAATCTTCGTATTTATTCGGAAGTGGGCGATTCATATAACGTCTCGGCGGTAATGGTGGTTGACGAGAAGTAACGCTTGGTTTTCGGGAAGAAACGCCAAGCATTAATACCTCTGACTTCCTTTCAGGGAAGCGTTCTCTTTCAAGTCGAGTGTCATCTGCCCAGTAGTGCACTCGATCGAGAACTGGTGGTTCATAATCATAGGTCGGATCATTACGAAGAGGATCCCCTTTACCAGTAAGCGGTTTCCATTGGTCAAAATCCATTCGGGGAGAAAATATAGATGTTAGGCTGCCTTGATTTGAATTTTCTACTCCATCTGTAATAAGAAATATCAATATGTATTATTGCTGCTTTATTATGCTAGTAGGGAAAGCTGGAATGTAGGTATACTAAAATCCAATCAAGTGCGAGTCGAATAAGCGCTTTGAAGATACAAGACAAGACGCACACAGTTAACCATATACAATTAGCTCCAGGAATCTTAATATTATCATTAATTTACTCGATGCGTAAGTGAGATACCCTAAAATTAATTGTATAAATATTTTTATTCGCATTTTGTTTTGTGATGTAGTCATATAATTCAGTTTTTTCGCGTTTTCCCTTTACCTACTTGTGTTAACTTGCTTCCTGCTAAATTTCATGATTGTAGTTTAGGGGAGCGCGTGTCGGAGTTTTTAGCAAAGGTTTATTCTAAGTAGATACACTTTCCTCGTGGATAAACTTTTTCAAAATGCGCGCTCACCGAAACTATAAGGGTTCGGTATACAGTACAGAACCCTGCTTATTAGAAACATATAAGAGGCTTCAAATAATTAATAAAAAAAGAATTACTTACAAGTTATGTTTGCGATTTGGTTAACCGGTGCGGAGTCCACCGAAAGAAAATCTGGAGTGAAGGAACGGGTAGTTGCTACTTTTACTAGTAACATCAGCGTAAATGTGCTCAACTGTACCTGTAACGAATTAAATAGAATTAGAAGAGTAGCTTTCAATGGAAACTGCCTACTTGAATCTTCACTTTTTTATTGGGACTTGTTAATAAGACTTTATTTTGCCTTATTATAAGTTGAAGGCGGACGGGGAAGGAATGATGGTTATTGTTGCAGATACAAATAATGCTACAATGGTAGCTCTCAGTTTGACGGCCTTATCAGATGCTTTTTTAAGACCTAGGTTTGTAGGAAGGAATTTGATTATAATTTATACTTAAATAAATTAACACTTTTAAATTAAAGTGTGTTCAACTGCCATTTTTCTAATTTCCTACTCGCCGTTGACAATTCTAAATAAGTATTAGGATAGTTATTACAAAATCCGGGCATAAAATCCGTGTCATTCAGTTGAGGTTCAGAAACCTTGGTACGTAATAAAAACACCATTTATAAAAAAATGTTCTACCTCACCCTTGGCAATGGAGCATTAATTACTAAGGGATAAATACTAGTAGTTTTGTAAAGAGTTCCAGATCATTTTTTGGCATCTGGAGATCGAATCTGGTATCCTCACTTATATTTCTTTTATACGATACGTATCTTTATTTTATAGCTCCCTGGATATTTCACCAATAAATATTGTCAATTCATTCTCAAAAAAGCCACAATAAACGTCTAGGCCTTTTCTCATGTTTTTTTTTCCACAACTACCTGTAAGGAATCTTGTTATTTCAGCCAAAAATCATTAATATCCGTTCATAAATAACGCGACAGAAAAGGCACCCCTTTTCTCCTCCGATTAAAAAGCTCTAGGCAAAAATGATGTTTTAAATCAAAGAACATGTATGCCATGTTTGGTGACAATCGGTTAAGAAATGTGCCCTATAGACCGGACCGAGTGGAGACTATTTATAATTAATGAAAAATTTCACGCGGGCGAAACCGTGAGCAACAGCTAGTTTTTATAAACACAATCGGTTTTAATTACTCTATAAACATATCAAAGTCGTGTTGTAGTATTGTTTTGTTATTTGTGCCAATTCTGTTGATTGACAGGACCAAAATGCATCGCCATATTCTTTTCTTCCGAAGCGAAGAAAAAGATAGAAATACGTTTTAATGTAAAAATCATTAATATGAATTTTTGTAACAACAGTATTGTCGCCTCCGTCGGATAGAGTGAGAAAAATCACGCTATCTCACTCCAAAATTAGCTCAAATTTCAAATAGTGCCATCCATGACATTTCTAATTTTCTCACACATCAACACTACCGTGCATGTACACGAGCTATGTTTGTAGTAATTACAACGCGATTGTTTCATATATTTTTCCGAGAGCTTCCGAGGTGTGACGAGATCAGTAAAGAGTGACCCGTCCGGTATGTTAAACGCCACTACCAATCTGACTACCATTTGTGGTTGTTAATCTTATATCCTTCTTCAGAAAATGTACAATGGCAGCCAGTTTTCAAGAGTATTTTTGGTATTTTTGAATGAAACTTTTAAGCATTATGCAGGCATTTTGGTACTCTTCTTCAAGCTTATAAAAAGGTAGTATAGCTACATAAATTGGTCCCTCTGTTTTATAAATAACAAAGAGATTTGCATAACAGAGAGACAAATCTATGTAGCTATAGAAGAATAAAAGTTTATTTGAAATATTAGAGTTGACTTCATTCACTCATGTTGATTGTTTTAAATATGTAGGTGCCTACTTAGGTTTTAGTGGAAGAGTTGTCCTTCCATTCCATTACATAGGTACTTTACATGTATGCTACCGAAAAAAAATTAACGTGATGCATTTACCCCGTTTCAATCAAAACAAAATTATTTTACTATTTAACTCACTATTTAATCAATTTAAATGTAAATTATATTTCATTTAACTAGTCATGTGAATGTTCTAAACGTGTAATTTATTATTTTTATTCTAATTTTAAATTTTATTTATTGCATACTAACACTAGTTTTAAGTTACATTGTTACTAAACCAGATATGGATCTTGTTATCCTAATAAATTATTTGATTTTGAAATTACCGTGAAAATTGATGAGTAGACCAAATAATTCGTGTAGTTTTGAAAATTAGTACAGTTCGTCTTTGTGTCCAGATGAACATACTAAAAGTCTCCGAGGGTGGGACCTGAACCGGAGGTGAGGGAGGGGTTAAAAAGATCCCTTTTTTCAGTTTTTTGCTTGTATATTGAAAACTATTAATAATATCTCTTTATGTTATCCTACATTATTTATCTACATTATTATCTACAAATTATGTCTCGACATTATTACTGTAGGATTAATATTTAATAAATACGAGAGGTCAAATTTAAGCCTATAATTCGTACAAGCTTAAGACTGAATAAAGGGACCTTTCTCCCCCTTCCCCACCACGCCGGCTCGTGTGCCACACTCGGGGATTTTAATATGTTGTTCTGGGCACCTTAAGGAATAACAGTACCAACTTTCAAAACTACACGCATTATTTGGTCTAATTTGTTTTTGGTTTTTAATGAAGTATTCTCTATCACTCTATAATGATCTTGATATTTTTGTTACTTTAAATTTCATTCTGAAAATAAAGGTAGATCTGGTAGGCAGTACATCAAATTTATTGCATGTTCTTATTAAATACTTGCAAACTATGGAAACATGATTTTTAACCAATTAGAGTGGCAGTGAGCTTTTTTTAAGAATTTCGTACACGACAGTACCTCGTTAAAATGCCGACTGCTTTGGCGGGAAGACAGACGAGCTAATTTAATATTTAACCATCCTCTTTATTTATGTATACGAAATACTTGACCTCAATGGCTTTTTATGGAAAAACTGGGTAAAATCAAGTCTTTATTCGTATACGTAGTGTTCCAAATTTACTTACTGAATTAAATCACAAATCGAACTACAAAGTACACATAATTTACAAAATATGTCTCTTGGGACGTCTCTTGTTAAACAACGTCCACGTGAATTTATGTAACTGTCCCTCTAGACAAGTGGCATTTCGTTTGGTAGAATTGAATGACGAATGTATGGTATTTGACGTTTATTAAATGCGTTGAAGACTACGTAGCGAGTTGCGATAGGAACTTATTCCAGAGATAAAAAAGTACCCTATGTGATATTCCAGAGTAGCTTTAATCTATCTCAGTGCCACATGTGTAAAGACTAATTTTTATACATATTATGTCAGTGCCATACATTAGTAGTAGTTAGTAGGTGTTTGCGGTGTCAGACGGTAGTCCAAGTAAAAGCCTAACAAACCAAATTAAGAAGAGGTGGGTGAGCCAGGGTTTGAAAATGCAAACTTTGGTTGGAGGCTCGTCTGAAAATTCTAAAGCGAAGATACTTTTGCAGACATCTACAGTCATTGATGTAAATGTTACTTAGTATATCTCAATGCTTACACCATACAAAACTTTGTAACTTCTGTGAAAACAACACTTAAATGAAAGGCTGCATAACGCAGTTACAGAATACATTCGATTATGTATTTATTCGCTGGCACAATCCTCAATGGAATGTGAAAAATTATCTTATCCCAAGAAACATTTGTGTGCCATACAAATAGATAACTCTACTACTATACCCTGAGATATATCAGTGTATATAGGTAATCAACGCACTGGCTTAATTATAAGCTGAGCTGATAACACAGTGTTATCAAATTTAATATCAACTAAATATTTTGAACTAGCTTTTGCCCGCGGCTCCGCCTGCGCGGATGTCGGTTATCGCGACCAAACATAGCCTATGTCCTTTTTCAAGGTCTAATCTACCTCTACACCAAATTTCGTTCGGTTTCAGTGGTTTAGGCGTGAAAGCGTTACATACAGACAGACAGACAGAGTTTCTTTCGCATTTATAATATTAGTATGGATTCTTACAATTTGTTTTGAATTAATTAGAATTTGCGAGTAGTCGTTTCCGGTGACATTTAAATTTTTGTTATATCACCGATTTCCGCTATCGTAAGGAAATTAAATATGGGTAGGTATCTACCAGCTATTGAATACATAACATTTCATTAAGATCGGTACAGAAAAACTTGGGAGCTACGCAGATGACCGTGAGAAGTGCTGTCGCTCGGCGTAGGGTAGGGTAGTGAATAAGTACCCGTGGCATAATAATAATCATTAGGTATAGGTATCTTCTGCTTATCTAATAATACTAATTTAGAAAGAGGTATAAAAATACAAAATACGATGAATCACGTACCATCACGTAGCATCTTAACTTAGATATACCTAACGAGTGTGACTCCCCTGGTGTCAAATACGTTCATAGGCCACGGTAACCACTTTCTATCGGGTGGGCGTTGTGTCTGTCTGCCCCCTGAGTGGTATAAAATAAGGTCTCAATCTGCATTCTACCACCTTTTCGGGAACAGCCACTCTGACTTTAGTAGGCGCTAGCCCTGAAATGAGGAACCAATCGAGAGAGATATATCTGAAGGAGTATAAGTGTATGGGGACTCTCTAAGACCTTCGGGGCCAAGCCAATCTCACCTTCTAACTGATTGACGAGACTCTATCGCTGGGTTTTTTCTCGCGGTTGAGTCAAGCTGCAGTCACTCTAAAAGCCTTATTTAAAAGTCAAATCAAAAGGAGAAGAATTAGAAACCGGAAATATAACAAATTGTTGCGATATAGTGTACCTATAATTTTAATATGTTAATGACATTGTTTGTGAATAACTGAATATTCTTTTTAGATTCCAGCCACGAATATATGCCTACCTCAAAGTAATTCTAATCTGACGAGATCTGTAGGCGTAAGAAAAATGAAAACTGCAGTAAGAGTTGGCTATAGAAAGTACATAATTGCTTATTACAATAACTACTTAGCTCACAAGGTACTATATAGTGAAATACTGTTATTTGGTATTGATTTCATGTGCGTCGCCAAGCAAAATGGAAAAGTAGGTACTACATACGTTTATTGGAAAATCAGTGGGTTGTGAGGCCTACTGATAATGTTTAGCACCCGAGGTACCAGGATACAATGGGCGGCGGCAGTGAAAGCGGCGCGTGCGCCGAATCGCTAACGCGCTGTACACTTGACGGGAATCATATTAAGGTGTTTTGCATTTAATTTAGCTCATTTTGATATTCCTTTCACTCTTCTCTTTACATTCCAAAAGCTACAATATTGTACTTTGCTGTTAAACTCTCGTTTTGTCGCCTATTTATTTCAACGTTTCTACGTTCTAGCAAGTTTAGTTTTTATTAGCCTCAGTTCTAAACATTATTTACGGGTTAGCACCATTATGGTGACCGGGGCAACATCACTCGCAACCCAATGCTCCTGACATTCCTTCCTGCCTTTAGGAGTAGAGATAAGACGGCGGTCGAAATGAGAGACACAGGCTTTCCTCTTGATATTAGGAGATCATCGACTGGCACTCAGATGACCTATGAACGAGCAACTAGATATAATCTATGATATGTCTATGTAAATATGTTTTGAGTTCATCATCGTTTTCGTCTTCGCGCTAGTACCGGTTCCATTCGAGGCTCTCACTTCGGGGATCGGTGTCCGACTTCCAGCTTTTACCCCTCCACTTCGGATTGTCTTGGGCATCCATGATATAGTATGGGAACTCTAGTGGAGACTCATGATTACAGACCATTATCAGGCATGTTATCTTCAACGATATCAAGTCAACGCGTCAAGGGTCTGCCCACCTAATTCTCTTATTGGGTAAAATGGTCTGCAGAAAGAACAAAAGTATAACATGAAGACATTCTTAATGGCCATGTGCCTAATGTTAATTTATCGTCGCGTCCAATCGGCACGTTCAGTAAACATTTGCTCGAAGCCCAAACGTGGCACAACTTTCCTTTTCTAGTTTTATAAGCATTGTGGTTAACCGAGTCCTCTAGTTTTACTAACTGAATGAAATTATATATCTACACACCACCGAGACGTGCTCAAGTTAGCTGGTGAAAACCGCACTATGTGTGCTTCACGTTTCAATACTCTCTCAGTAATTTTCAAACTTTTAAGTATTGTACAGCCTTAAATCTGAGGACTGCTTCTTTAAGAATGTAGACAGTGAGCACGTTTTCTGTGGGCTCAGGTTTCATATCTTACTAGTACTCACTACCTAGTGTTAGTATATTATTATCTACCGTTGATTGCCTAGTTGACTGTACATGGTTCTTATAACTCTCTGTGTAAGTTTAATGTAATTTTGCAAGGTTTTTCTTTATTTACGAAAATGCGGACAGTCCCGTACAGCTTTTTCAACATACCTATCTATTTACTGCAAGTATGCACATAATAAAAAGTTTTTATACCTTACCGGCTGTATGATCAACTCAATTAATGAAGACAAACATCACATAACTTACCAACATTTATTAACGTAATGAACCATCGTTCGGATGCAAATAGCATTGACGACGTACCTACAGCGCAGTAATTTTTATGGGGCATAATGCATCTCATATTATCCATCATTACCTTTTACTTGCGTTCCCTATTCATGTGCAATATATTTTTATGAAACTTGTATATTCTTGAGGTGATGTAGATTTTATCCATCAAGTACATGATAATGAATGTGGCTTCTTTTAAAAGTGCAGTAGCTCCTAAATAACAAAATCTCGGAATCCAATTAATTTGAATGAACTTCTTATAAATCTTGTACATCTTATAATGAACTGGTCATTCTTACGAGTAGATAGGTATATACGAGGACGACACTGCAACCACTGCTAAATTACAATATCGCGCATATTTTCCACCAAAAATTTCTAAACAATCTAACTGGCACATAATAACCATAATATAGCTCTCATACGTAAAGACGAGAATGCACAGATACCCAGTTAATTTCAATAGGTATGTAGGCACCGAGAATCACGTACCTACGCCTTTACAATGGACATGACATAAAACTACCTTCGAACCTGTCTCCGACACAGATTCCGTTAGGCTTCAATGCCAGTCGAGCTGCATATGGATACCAACATATAAGCACATACCTATATCATTTTCCACTTCTACTTACTATAATATGATGTGTAATGTATGTTGTGTATCTATTGGTATCTATAATACGTTTATTTTTATTTTTTTTGACGTAGGTTATTTTGTGACATTGCTATTATATTATCAATTACCGTGTTGATGGCACGTGTGAATTAAATGCAATGTTGAGTAAGGTGACAGATACGGCCCACCTGATGGAAAGTGGTTACAGTGGCCTACGGACGTGGGCAACACCTCGGAGCGTCACACTCGCACTGTTGACCCTGTACGACCCCCTAACGCCCTTCTTGAAGAACCCCACATTGTAGACGCTTGGAAAAACCCTTCCTTATTATATTACCTAAAAATCAAATTGCCACCAAGAAAGAGTGACTAATCTTTTATTCGTCTATGAACGAAAATGCCTAAATTGCTAAAAGACTTATTTTCAGAATGCCATTATAGACTAATCTATAGAAAAACTAATACTTGAAATGAATACGTTATAAAATTACTTAAACGTAAAATGACCACTGTTTAGACATTTTATTTTATAGATAAATTAAAAATTAGTCACACTTGCTTTATGGACTAATTTGGCTAATATTATTATAAAGCTAAAGAGTTAGTTACTTGTTTAATTTAATTGCTAATTCCAGTAATTTAATTTATTAGAATAGCTAATTTAACGGGGAAGTTTACAGGCTACATACCATCGCGCTACTACTCAAGGGAGCGGAGCAGTAACCATAAACAACATATCCGCCAGATTCATCATCATCCTCCCAGAGACGTGTTTTCCTGACTGCCTCCAAGGCCAAGGTCAACTCGCAACTAAATTCAAGCAAATTCTCGTACATTATTTGAAAATTCATAAAGTGCAAATATGGTTTATAGTGGTGATAGGAGTTTCAAAGTATGCCACGGGCGAAGCCGGGGCGGGTCAGCTAGTGCAAATTACAGTGACAGTCGCTTGCGGTCGATGACTCTTTCCTTTGCCGTACCAATAAGACCTTGGAGTTATAGAACACGTGTTTACTTTTTCCTCAATTAATTTTTTATTTACTATTTTATTAAAAGTAATTTTATTAAAAAAATTTGAAATAAATTTTTTCCTATCAATCATAATTAATTCATCAATATTAATAAAAATAGGATCTGCTCCTTTCCATTTTTGATTCCCCAATATTGTTGAAGGTTTATCTTGATTTAATAATTTTATTTTAATAACTTGACAAAAAATTACCCCAATAATTATTTTATCATATTATATTAATAAAAATTTTATTATATTCAATATTATTCTATATGTTATTATTGGAGCATTAGGAGGGTTAAATCAAACGTCTTTACGTAAATTAATAGCTTTTTCTTCAATTAATAATTTAGGATGAATATTATTCTCTATTATAATTGCAGAAAATTTATGATTATTTTATTTATTAATTTATTCATTTATAATTAGAATTATATTTTTCACTTTTTATAGTATAAATATATAATATACTGTCCCCCTTTTGTTTTAAAATAATTTCGAAAGCTGCCATTGGACAACAAAATCTATGACCATGTATGAACACAAGGAAATATTCTAATTCCTATATATTCTCAAGTGATACTGTCACTGCATTCGACCTAAGACATTCTGAACTCAAGTGGCCAGTAATTTTACAATAGGTAGAATCAATAAAGTTAGTCATTATTTTAAGCATATTGCTTGGTAGGCTTTTCGGTCCGTAGGCATGTTTAAATATAATTCACTTTAGGCATTTTGCTTGGTAGGCATTTTGGTCCTTAGGCATGTTTAGACATAATTCATTTTTGGCAATTTGCTAAGTAAGCAATTTACATAACAATGGTTTTGAGATTGAAACTACATTTCTAAATAATTACACAATACTAAAAAAGAAAACTAAAAGTTAAAATGCGTTGTGGAAATCATCTGCATCGCATGCCTCTTGTGGAAGTGTTCTCAGAAGACTGGCAGCATTGCCACGTTGTATGGCAATGCTTAATCTCTGACCTAAAAAGAGGCCAGCCTTCTGGTCACGAGAAGTGTCGACCATACGCTTCGCAATCTCCCTGAAGAGATTGCGGGCGTTCGCACCACAAGTAAGCTTTTTGCTTGTTACACATGACCTTTAGGCATTTTGCTTCGTAGTCAATTTGACTTTTAGGTAACATGATCAGGATTCGGAAAAACCACGGCAGAGAGTTCATTCCACGACCTAGCTCTCACGAGTGTTCTCCGTGATGCGAGAGAATTGGTTCTCCGAGAATTTGGTAAAAACTCAAAGACAAATGTACAAAACAGCGGTTAGACCTACGGTGCTGTATGAAAACGAAAACTGGGCGACCAATGCAAATCCCCACCAAAGACTGTATAAGTGTAGCTGCATATCTGTTAAATATAGACGCATAAGGTATGATTCCTAAGCCGACCGCATACGAGAACTGCAGACGCCTCAGAAGATACGCGTAATGTATTGCATCTTCTCAACGATCCCCTTTATCCGTATCGAAGTTTAAAAAGTTAATGTATGTGATGTATGTGCTGCATGCGTCCGCAGTTGCAGGTATGATAACCTTTAGCTGGTCCGTTGGAGTAATTAGAATCAACGAAGTACAAAACGACTACATGAGAGGAAGTTTCAATAGTACCTACTGTTCTATCTCTACTGATGTCTCATCGGTTGCTCGATCATGATACATTTTAAGATAGTCGGCAAATTAAAACCTACATTTGGACGTGTTACGTGCAAGAAATAAAATAGTCTGCCACTTTTGCGCGTCAACATGCAATTTTAGTTATTTACATATTAATGATTAAAATTTGGTAATATTAGCTATTAAAAGCGACTCTAACATATTAATTCAGCAAAATATTATATAAATTTCCAACACATTTAATGTAATACGGTGCACTTCCTGAATTGTGAATAAATAATCCATACTAATATTTTAAATATGGAAGTAACTCTGTCTGTCTGTCTAACCACTGAACCGATGTTGATGAAATTTGGTACAGAAGTGTATTAGAGCTTGAGAACGGACATAGGCTACCTTTTATCGCGAGAAATAGGGTTTAGGGGGGGGGGGGAATAGGGGATGAAAGTTTGTGATTTTAAAAGATAAGCCTGAAAATGGACATAGGCTACCTTTTATTGCAATAAAGGTGGTAGAGGAGGGGGAGGGCTAAGGGATGTAAATTTGTCTATTTTGAAAATATCCTGATGAAATTAGTAAAGAGATGGATAAGAGCTATGAAACGGACATTAGTTACCTCTTATCGCGTAAAAAGGGGTAGAAGGGGGAGAGGGGAAATAGGGCTAAGGGATGAAAGTTTGACATTTATGACGATATCCTGATGAAATTTGGCACAGCCGTTTCCAAGTTCTAATCTGTAGAACTTGGAAACGGATATGGCCACCTTTTATAGCGAAATAAGGTCTTAAAGAGGGGAGGGGTAGTAGGGAATTAAAGTTTGTATGAAAGTTTGTTATTTATAAACATCCTTATGGAATTTGTTACAGAGATGGATTAGAGCTAGGGAACGGACATAGGCTACATTTCAGCGTGAAAAAGGTGGTAATAGGGGATAGGGCTATAGACCAGGGTAGAAGCCTTTAAAAATAATAAAAAGTGAAAAAAAATAACAGTATGATGAAACCCATTAGAAAAAGAGGAGAATATTATTAAAATTTTCTTTAATTTTTATTATTATATTTTTAAAACCAAAAAAAAATAATAGTGGGATGAAACCCATTAGAAAAGGACACCTCCTTTTCTAATGGGTTTCATCCTACTATTATTTTTTTTGGTTTTAAATATTATCGACCCTGGTCTACTAGGGGACTAAAGGTTGTCATTTTTCAATCGCGCAAAAAAGGGGGTGAATAGGGGTTAAACAGCAAGAATTTTTTTTTGGAGATTTTTTCATGAAGTTTTGTACAAAGGTGAATTAGAGCTTCGTTACAGACATAGTCGAGTAGCGAGCCAAATATAGAGGCGAGTAGAGATTGTTATAGGGGCCAGTAGACAGGCGTGTAGAGGTAAAATAGAAAGTCAAGTAGAGTCGACTAAGGGGGCGAGTAGACATTCGACTAGAGAAGCCAGTGGAGAGGCGAGTATAGAATTAAGTAGAGAGCAGTAGAGAGACGAGTAGAGAGACGAGTAGAGCATAGTATAGTATAGCATAGTAAGGCGAGTGGAGAGACGAATGTAGATGCGAGTATAGATCGAATAGAGAGTTGAGTAGAGAGGCGAGTGGAGAGAGGCATGTGAAGAGGCGAATAGAGAATCGAGTGGATGGGCGAGTAGAGAGGCCAATGGAAAGGCAAGTATAGAAGAGAGTACAGAGTCGAGTAGAGTCGAGTATAAATTCAAATATAGAGGCGAGTAGAAAGTCGAGTAGAGGCGAGTAGAAAGTCGAGAACAGAGCAGAGTTAGTCGAGGACACAGTTGATTAGAGAGGCGAATTTAATGCTCAATAGCGTCGGCTCAACACTAAGAGAAAACCGACATTCACGCGGGCGGAGCCGCGGGCAAAAGCTAGTAAAATTTAAAGTTAGGTAGATCACTTCTACATCTTATTAACTTAGTTCATATACTTAGAATTAATAAACTTTAGCCACAAATTACAAAAAAAACTGTAGTAACTCATTCCGGGAAGACCACCTGAAATTCTCTCATGCTCTCACGACCATGGACGCCCGAGATCGTGCGAAGCTGAGAAGGAAAAACAGGAAAACGGACCAAGGCCTCTGAAGTGAATCTGAGTGGCCTCGGATACTGTGGGGACAACGCTAAATTGATGATGATGTTGAATCACTGATAATAATTAAGTACCAAAGCGAAAAGTGCTTAAAAATAGAATTAAACGCGTTTACGTTCATCCGTGAAAACCTGCATTAATGGCACTGCATAGTAACAAATAAAACTTTGTGCATCATAACACAACTTCACGAGGGCCACACTGATGAATTATTATCACTTGGTATTTTTTGTACTTGGACATCTCTTTTTAATAAAAGCGTTGTAAATTGACGTAACCGTAACAGTCATAATAAAGGTGTATCCATGAAATCAATCTTCTTGTGGACGTCGACGGACAGATCTCATAAAATTATATGAGTATTGAACGTGAACAGACGTACACTCGTTATCGCTATTAGTTTAACACATTCCAAGTAGACCGACCTTAGCTGTAAAACTTTACATCAGCCGTAATTATTATAAAGCTAAAGAGTTTGTTTGGTTGAACGCGCTAATCTCAGATTCTACTGATGCCGGCGAAGCGGAGTAGTAATCAAAAACATCAACAAATCCAGCAGATTCCCTTACATTATATGAAAATTTATAAATTGCGGGCATTTATTGACTAAAAAGTATACAAAAGTATGCCACGGGCGAAGCCCAGGAGGTTCAAATAATAAACAAAAAATGAAAATTGAATTAAATAGAAATTTACTACTTATATGTATTTCTATGTAAAGATCATTGTAATTACCCGACTGCCAAGAAAGGTTATTTTATATTACTATAATAGTATGTAGGTATTCAGTAACTTCCGAGGGCGACTGTACCCACTGTGATAATGACTCGCGTGTTAAGCGCGATCTGTGATCGCGAATTGCTTTTGCTCAGTCATTGATATTCGACACGATATAATGTTATCTAATATTTCGTGACAAACTTCTTTATACTTACTATGTTTTTTAATTTAATGTACTTACTCGGCAGTGGCGAGTGATCCATAGGTATAACCTAAAACAGGTCCAATTACAACATGCTATAGAAATACCTTATTAGCACACCTACACCCCAAAAACAGTGACCCGAGACAGCCTGCGGTTTCGGAGTCTGACCTAACCACCCTACCGCGCCGCGGCTATTCGTGAGAAATTCCGCATCTCTGTATTAAGCGGACTTCTAAGGAAAACAATAAGTAATATTTAGAGAAAGGTTCGTTTATTTGTAATCTATGAACTCTGAAACTAATGAACCGGTTTTAATAATTCTTTCACCATAAGAATCTAGAACCAGTAGAACCAGGCGAGGTATTGTGAAACTGACGTGTTCTTTATGAAAGAAAGAAAGAAAGAAAGAAAGAAATTTATTTAGCAACTCACAAACTTAAAATTAAACTAGTGAATTAGAGTAACTTAAAACTAAACATTTGCGTGAGTGCCAAATAGGTCACCATCTCAGCATAAAGCTGCACAACTAAAAGTTGCGCAGCGCTGGTTTTCAGATGGCACCTAAGCAACACCATGGACGTGCAAAGAGGACACTTATCTATGTTGACTATTTTACTCTATGTCCGTGACATACTCTTATGCTCTTTGGTCAGCAACTGCAATGCTCCCGCGCTAACAGATTGACACTTGGTACACTGTCTAAATTGTCATCCTACTGTCACACAGTTGCATTGCATTCTTCACACAACACACAGAAGCCATCAAATCAAACAAGAATTGAATTAATTGAATTAATTGTAAGCTAAGCTCCCGTTAATTAAAATAATTTATTATGTATTATATGAATGTAGTGTTGCGTGTGTTCGACCTACTGTGCAGTGTAATTTGGTTTGATGCAAGTATTGTCCCAATCACCAACTATATAAACAATACATTACAAGTTATGTTAAAACATCTCAAATGATCCATACTAATGAAAATCAATAAAAATGGATCCGATGAAAAAGGATGTTATTTATTCAGAAATAACATAGCATAACATATATTTGTTTTCTTTTTTTTTGGTTTCCCTCGAATCTAGACTAACACGGGTCAAATCCCATAACGCTGCTAGTTTCAAATATAAATCAGTTACTGACAATATAAAGGTGAGTTCAAATATAAGTCAGGTTATGGTAATTCACCACACGGCAATTCTTCTTTCCACAACTGTAACTCTCAACGTTATAGCAATTGGCTGTTGGTGACAGCAACATTGTAGGTATAAACAGCTACCTTCACGTCAAGTATCACATCATTACCTAATAATACTGTATTTTAAGCAGGCCTGTTCAGCTTAAATCACTTCTCATGTTCTTCCAAAAACTCGTATATATTTGTTAGTGAAAGTTTTTAAGACATATATAAATCTTGACGTTGATACAAGAGAGTGCTGGCGGAGGGTTGCGGGCGGAGGCGTGGGAACGGCTCGCGCAGACCGAATGGCGCCACGGGCGGTTCGACGCCCACGCCGCCGCGCTGCTATACCGGCGTCACCATGACACTCTTGACCGTTCACCACTGCTTCAGCCTCCACTAAATTTAGTTATATAGCTCTTTATTTATTTTTTGATAATATCTTGAGGCAGTTAGATTGATCATATGTTCAAATGTTTCACTAAACCGTGATAGTTTTTAATCTTTAAACCGTCTATTTGATTGAATACGTTACAATAAATTAAGCCTTCCTGACTTATTTTTATATTATAAACTCGAAAGTAGCATTGTCTGCCTACTTGAGGCGAAAGCCCTTTCGGTGCTATATTGGTACCGAAAAGAGCCAGGGGAGCGTGGACACGGACCCGAGCCTGGTAAAATCCAGGCCATTAAATCCCAACTTCTGGGCTTGAGCACCACACGGTGGCCTCTCATACCGGCTAAAGCAGCTGATTACCGGGCACCATGCTGCGGGAAAAGGAAGGAGCCAATGTCCGAGTGCGCTCACTGTGATGCGAGCGAAGATTCGGGGCTGCACAAGTTAACCTAGTGTTCGGCGTGGGAGACGCTGAAGTGGGTGCTACTGGCTGCGCTCGGAGTGGGAGTTCTCTCGCTCGCCGTCTTATTCATGTTGCGCGACTAAGTAAAGGCGCCCACTCACTAACAGTTTACCGGAGATATAAATCTGTCAGTTAATCGCAATAACCCACACAGGAACAGTTTCGTTAACGATTTTGGACAGCGCCAAAAGTTCTCGGCCGGACAGGCCTGGGCCGTCAGGGTGAACGAGCACTAATTAACAGGCAGTTGGTCGGCGGCCTGCCGACCGACATCCCGTGTCAGCATTACGGTGCCGAAACGTGGACACTGACGGTAGGGCTAGTCTATAAACTGAAAGCGCACTATGAAGCGAGCTATGCTTGGAGTTTCTCTGAAGGATAGAATTCGAAATGAGGTCATCCGACAAAGAACCAATGTTACCAGCATAGCTCGCAGAATAAGCAAGCTGAAGTGGCAACGGGCTGGCCACGTCTGTCAAAGCACCGGTGGCTTTTGTAGCAGATGAGTCCTAGAGTGGAGACCGCAAGAAGGTGAACGGAAAGTAACAAACCCCCTAGCCAGTTGGACTGATGACCTGAAAATGGTGGCTGTGATAGACTGGATGCGGAAGGCGGAGGATCGGATGAAATTGCGCATATTGGGAGAGGCCTATGTCCAGCAGTGGCCTGCGATGGGCTATTTGATTGATTGACCTCAAGATGATCCTCGAGCTGATTGACCTCAAGGTTCAATCAGCTCAAGGATCATGCTGGGGCAATGATCATTGATTGTCCTCAAGGATCATGCTGGGACCTATTTTGTATACCCTGTATACTTCTAACCTGCCACAGACAGAGAGAGTCACGATTGCCACTTACGCTGATGATACGGCAATAATGACGAGTAACCGGCACTCTGAAGTATCCAAAGAGCAACTTCAAAAAGGATTTAGGAACTAGCAGCCTGTGTAAAGTTCCCGGTGCTGTAGTCGTGCCGGAAGAGGAAACCGGAGTGGACTCGGCTACAGTATCTGGGAGGGGACCGGGGACCCTTCCGCCCGCCGCGCCAGCGAATCACACAACCCTAGCTCGTCTGCGGTGGTGGAGAGCCTTGCTTTGTCTTCTACGCTGACGGCACAGAGACTCTCTATACCTCTCCCCCCCCTTCTTTAAAATGGCAAAAACAAAAAGAAATAGAGGTTATACAGCGGCACCTTCGTCCACATTGAAAGTGGACTTCTGTAACATCAGGGGTCTCCACTCCAATCTTAACGAGGTCCACCACCATCTTGAGACAGCAAAGCCGACCCTATTCTTTCTGACGGAGACCCAAATATCATGCCCGGCCGATACAGCCTACCTTTGGTACCCCGGGTACAGACTCGAGCATAACTTCCTGAGTAAAGCCGGGGTATGCATGTACGTCCGGGATGACGTTTGTTGTCGCCGTCTAAACTACCTTGAAGACAGGGACCTGTCCACACTATGGGTACGTATGGATTACGGTGGCCACACCCGTATCTATGCGTGCGTCTACAGGTCTCATAGCGGTGACCTGGGCACGGCTCAACTGTTTGAGCACCTGCAGCGGTCGGCGGACAGAGTAATTGAGCAGTACCCTGCTGCGGACTTAGTATTCTTGGGTGACTTCAATGCTCACCACGTGGAGTGGCTGGGGTCTCACAGGACTGATTTTGCGGGAAGGTCTGCTCACAACTTTGCCCTGACCTATGGGTTCTCGCAACTGGTGCATTCCATCACCAGAAAACCAGATGTCGGGACCCACAGAGAGTCTTTATTGGACCTTCCGCTGACTACGCGCCCGGATGAGTAATCCGTAACTGTGGAAGCACCTCTCGGTACTTCGGACCACAGCGTCATCCGGGCGCAAGTGAGTCTCGCGCGGCCAGAACCACCGCGGCCACCTCAGTGGCGGCATGTCTGGTACTACAAGTCGGCAGACTGGGACGGACTGCGAGAATTCTTCTCGTCGTACCCGTGGAGGCGGCTTTGCTTCACTTCAAAGGATCCAAGCTGCAACAGCAGTCGCTGAAACGATCCTATCGGGCATGGAATGCTATATTCCCAACCGTTGGATCGCAACAGGAGCGAGCAAACAGCCGTGGTTTAATAGGCCTTGCAGAGAAGCTAGAGACCGCAAGCAATTTGCATATAAGGCTTGGACCACGGCACTTGCCAATAAGGATCCTAACATAGCTGAAGTGAAGCGGAAATTGAATGCCGCCTCGAGGTCCAGTAAAAAAGCTACTGCCAGGGCGAAGTTTGAGTTCATCGGTGGAATTGGTGAGCGGCTTACTCGTTACCCATCCTGTAGTCGAGCATTTTGGTCACTCGCCAAAGCTGCCGAGGGAAACTTCTGCCATTTCTGCCTTCCGCCGCTGCAAAAACCCGACGGTAGCCTAGCTCATGGCGCTAAGGAGAAAGCCGATCTTCTAGGTAATCTCTTTGCGTCAAACTCGACGATAAACGACGGGAATGCCGAGCCACCTATTGTCCCCAACTGTGATATTTTCATGTCTGAAATTAAAATCACACAACGGGTGGTTCGGCGGGAACTCAAGTCCCTGGATGTTGGGAAGTCGAGTGGGCCGGATGGTATACCGGCGATAGTGCTCAGGCACTGTGCCCCCGAATTGTGCTCAGTACTTACACGGCTTTTCACGCTCCTTTACTCCGCGAGACAAGTCCCAGCCTCGTGGAAGACTGCATTCGTGCATCCTGTGCCCAAGAAAGGCGACAGGACAGACCCGTCCAATTACAGGCCTATTGCTATAACCTTCCTTCTCTCGAAGGTAATGAAGCGTGTGATTAACGCACAGCTCCTGGGATACCTTGAGGGAAACGACCTACTGAGCGACCGACAGTATGGCTTTCGCCACCGTCGCTCCACTGGTGACCTTCTTGTGTATCACACAAACCGATGGGCGCAAGCTATCGAGAGTCGGGGCGAGGCACTAGTGGTCAGCCTCGATATAGCAAAGGCCTTTGACCGGGTCTGGCACAGAGGTCTTCTTTCGAAGTTGCCACGCTACGGACTCCCCGAGGGACTTTGCGAATGGATTGCCAGCTTTTTGTCCAACAGAAGTATCCAAGCCGTCGTCGATGGCAGCTGCTCGGACTGCATGGACATAAACGCTGGTGTCCCACAAGGCTCCGTGTTGTCCCCGACGCTGTTTCTGCTGCATATCAATGACATGCTGTCTGATGGATCTATTCATTGTTATGCGGACGACAGTACCGGGGATACGTGTTACACGGGTCGTGCAAATATCCCTCAATTCGAGGTGGAGAAGGGACGCGAACAACTTGTATCTGAAATCGAGACTACTCTCTCGGGAGTATCCGATTGGGGTCGACTTAACCTAGTCCAATTTAACCCCACTAAGACACAAGTATGTGTATTCACCGCTAAGAAAACCCCATTTAAGGTAGCGCCGCAATTCCTGGGCACACCACTTTCCATCTCTTCGAGTATTGGGATCCTAGGTGTCGACAACTCAAGCGACGTTCAGTTCCGCAACCATCTGGAGGACAAGGTCAAGCTGGCCTCAAAGAAACTTGGAGTGCTCAACAGGGCGAAGCAGTACTTCACTGCGGGGCAACGACTTTTGCTTTATAAGGCACAAATTCGGCCCCACATGGAGTACTGCTGTCACCTTTTTGCCGGAGCGCCTGCATACCAGCTTGGCCCCTTCGACTCATTGCAAAGACGGGCGTTGAGGCTCGTCGACAATCCCATACTCACAGGAGATGGGGAACCTCTCAGCCTCAGAAGGGACTTTGCCTCGCTGTGTGTGTTCTATCGCCTATACAATGGTGTGTGCTCAGATGAATTGTTTGACATGATGCCCACCGCTGCATTCTATCATCGCACCACTCGCCATAGGCAGGGAATTCATCCTCACACACTGCGACCGGAAATGTTGCGCACCGTGCGTTTTGAAAGGAACTTCATCCCACGCACGCTCAGGTTGTGGAATGAACTTCCTGCCGTGGTTTTCCCAAGCGACTACAATATGGGGTTCTTCAAGAAGGGTATTAGAAGGTATCTACAAGGTCGGTAGCACGATTGTGACGCCCCTGGTGTTGCAAACGTCCATAGGCCACGGTAACCACTTCCCATCAGGTGGGCCGTGTGCTTGTCTGCCACCTAAGTGGCATAAAAAAAAATGGCTTAATAAGTGGACGATTAAAGCAAGTATAAATAAGTCGGTACAGGTCACATTCACCCTCCGCTGTGGAAACTGCCTTCCTGTGCACCTTGAAAACTGTACTCTACCACACCAAGACACAGTATGGTGTCTGGGCTTACACCTGGATAGATGTTTGACATGGAACCAGCACATTAAAGCATAAGAGCGAAACTCAACATACGGCATCTAAACCGCTATTGGATGATGGGTTGGAATAGTAAATAAATAATTGGTATAATTTTATTGTAGTTTATAAGGTTACGAGACTTTTGTCACCGTCAAAAATTCAGTGATAAAATATTCGTAAAACATCGAGTTTTCCAACCTTCGCAATTTACATTACCGTATGTCAAAAAAAAAAGCTGACCCTGCTTTTACGAACAATATATGAATAAGATGAGTAAGAAGGTATACATAAGATAATCTAAGTAATGAGACCCTGTCGTACCTACGTAACAGTGGCGAAGAATGTAACGCATTAATTCTTGTTGACTTTCCTTTTCAATGACATGTGTAAATCGTAGTCATTAGAAGTCAGGTGACGAGATTTGTCGTAACGTGAAGATGAAGAAAAACATGAAAAATATGTAAGCACGGTAATTCTTCATAAAATATGCGTATGTTGATCATTAACGTAATCAATTCTACGGGAAATTACGCACTTACCAATTATGTATCTTCTCGATCTCTCCCATAACTTATTTGATTTTTCTTGACTTTTACAGGAGCCCAATCTCGAGAGCGATGCTTCGGCCAGAACCTTATCCGTTAATCAGCAGTCTCTCTAGACAAGCGGCAATACGTTTGTAGAATATAATAGATTGATTAATGCATGGGAATCATAGGATTGACATACGTTGACGACGTCATAAACGTCAAACCACGAGTCAATCTCATAAATTCATCATTCTATTGTACAATACCGGGTAGCGGGTGAGGTCGGTTTGTACTCCATAGGGCTTGGTGGGGTCCCATACGACATTCCAATAAGCTATACCTAAATTTTAATCGGCTTCCCTTTTAAGATAGTCACTTTCGCTGCTACGTAATTAATTATACCGTTCCGTTACATAACGAGTGTTACGTTTTTTGAATTAGTCATAAATTAACTGGAACTTTGTACGATAGATGGAATTGTTTAGTAATGAATGTCGACCCACATTATTATCTAATAGAAATTTATAATATTAATTTTATAAACAAACATTTATCATTCCATCAACCTGTCTTCTTATCTCTAATAAGTATGTAGGGCTCCACCATATGTTTGGAGCCCGAGCCATCGTCACCTACCATTCGATTCGACTCGGGGGTTAGTTCTTTTCTCTCTCAAGTTTGAGGATACCAACGACAACTGTCAAAAAGCCAAAAGAAACTAAACTGACTAAATTACGAAAAAGAGAAGCAGACGAGTGGATAAAACAAAACATGAAAAAAGTAGGTATATTAGGGTCCTATGGGGAGATTTTATATTAAAGATGGATATGGTACTTTAAACGGTCACTCAATTAGGACAATTCGCCGACTTCAACGCAAGCACGAGCGTAACTACACAATGCATTGTTATTCATGCATTGTGTACACGGAACATTCTTGAAAACGCAATAGTATCAAAATTGAGATATATCTCTTGCTTCATTTTGTGACATCCATTTGCGCTGGTCCTATATAGGATAATCTATAAAATAGACATGAATCACTGAATGTGTTGCTAAGCGCAAATCTCGAGAACAGCTAAACCGATTTCACTAATTCTTTTTTTAGAATCTTCCTTGCAGTATTAGGATGGTTCCCAAGCAGAGAATATTTTTTTTTAAAATTCCTAAAAATCAAAAGACACCGTTTTTCTATACTCCCATACAAACGATTCGTAATAATATTTAAAAGTCTATTTAAACTTTAGTACCATATCATAAATTTTGACTGGTGCATCAAAGCCTCGACATCAAGCCCCGGTTGAAATATCTGGGGCTCGTGTTTGACGGTAGATGGGACTTCGGACAACATTTCCGAAGTCTGCGCTCCAAGTTGGTGACCACGGCGAATGCCTTGGGTCGGTTGTCACCCAACTTGAAGGGCCCTTTACGCGGGTTTCGTGCGGTCCATGGCCCTATACGGGTGCCCCGTGTGGGCGGCCACCCTGGAGGCCAGATTCCTGCCTCTGCTCCGTACGGCGCAGAGCACGATGGCCTCCAGGGCCATCAGGGGATACCGCACGATATCCTTCGAAGCGGCGAGCCTCCTGGCCGGATCGCCACCGTGGATCCTGGAAGCGAGGATCCTTTCGGCACTATATCAGTTCCGAAAGGAGGCGCGGGGGCGGGGATTCGATCCCGAGCCCGAGGATATTCGGGCCGAGAAATCACGGCTCCACCAGGACATGGTGGCCGAGTGGGAGCAACCACACACAGGGCACGCCGTGATTGCGGCGGTAAGACCCATCATAGGGGAGTGGCTAGAGAGGCCACACGGCAGCCTCTCGTACCGTCAGACGCAGATCATCACCGGACACGGTAGCTTCGGGCGGTATCTGCATCTGATGGGCATAGAGCCAACGCCCGAGTGCCATCACTGCGACGCGAGCGTGGACTCGGGGCTGCACACGCTCACCGAGTGCCCGGCGTTTGAGACGCCGAGGAGGGAGTTTGTGGTTGCGATGGTCCGCTGCGCGGATGCGTGGGCGCCCAGAGCCTCCTTCTGCGAGCAGGTCATGCTCGTGAAGGAGACAGCAGAGCAGGCGCGGCGCGATGAGCGAGAGAGACTCGCTGACATCGCTGCACGCGCTCGTAGGCGGCTCGGGCGTCGGAGGGCGCAGACCAACCTCTGCCCCCCATGAGCGCGGGCCTGAGGGTGACGGGTGGAGCCGCCTGTCACCCTAGAAGAAGCAGGCTACGGCGGCGGCGCGCATCGTAGGACGATGCGCGCCACCCCACACCGCGGACGAGTCGGGGAACGCGTGGTCCTCCCTCCCGAGGAGGGCCAGACCGAGAGGGATGGCCCTGGGTCAGCCGGGGTGCGAGGGATATGTCGCATGACAACCTCACCTTCGGCCTAGCACTACGACCCACAGACGGCGTGCGGTTTAGTCGGTTCTAGTCCGACATAACCTCCCCCTCCGGCTCCAGAGAGGGGGTATCCGTGGGCATTTCGCGCACGTAAAAAAAAAAAAGGTGCATCAAAACCAATGAACGATTGTCGACTGTACCTAGACCGACGCTTAACATTGAGAAAGCACATTTTTTGCTTTTCTACTAGGAAAATACAATGTGCTTTGACCTACCTAGAAATACCTAGAAATCGAGCTCTCTTTCACAGAAATTATGGTAGTTAGATAGTGAAAATAAATTTCACTATCTAACTACCATAAAAGGAATAATTGAAAATAATATTTATTGAATAATAAAAGAATACTTAATTGAAAATAGTTTCACATGTAGACAGACCTCCTTATACTCGTAGGTGCTAAGCGTTCTCAGGTGACAGTAGTAATATTGCAGTTTGTCTGTTTCGTATTTGGTATCCAATCATTTGACAAAAAACGGAAATCAAATTTTCATTTAAAAAAAAAACGTTTGACAAAAGTATACTTGATAAATTGATTTACCAAAATATTGTTTAATAAACTACTTATTAGGAAAAATATTTACTTAGTAAAATTTCATTGTGCCTTAACTTCATTTCACAAATTGATTATTTTTAAACATGTCAGTTGGCAAAACATATTAAGTTTTACCCTTAAATTATTGTCTTGAAGTCAAACCTTGTAACACAAAAGTTTGTGTTTTCTGCATGCTACTGATCTACTGCATGCTACACGCGTGGTTTATGCTTGCTTGTTTGACTGTTTGTTAACTAACTTTACTTAGTCAAATGATCATTTTTAAAATTAAATTTTAACAATTGAAATAATTTCTAAGTAATACATTTGCAAAATGATTATTTTTAAACTAATATGTTTGCGAAATGAAAGTATGTCAAATGTAATGTAATGTAATGTAATATTTCAAATGTAATGTTTCAAACGTTGTTTGTAAAATGATCGTTTGTCATATGTTTAGATCGAGAGATGACCTCAACTGAGTTGGATAAAGCTTCAGAGGATGCTGAATGATGGTTGTATTTATTGTGTTTATATTTTTAACCGACTTCTAAAAAGGAGGAGGTTCTCAATTCGATCGGTATCTTTTTTATGTATGTACACCGATTACTCTATCCGATTTACGTAACTTCTAATAGACCAGTAAATCTGTAATTTCAGCTATTTTCCTCCAACTTTTTTTATACTTTTCAGTTTTTGAAGTCGGTTTATTTAAACGTAGTTATTTTTTTTCAGAATATGGTTTAATGAAAGTATATTTCAGAGACTATCACATACTCGGCAACTGATGGTCTGAGACGGCTGTGCGGTTTTGGTCTATGCGAGTCCAACTCAACTACTCCCGCTCGCTCCGGTGTATATGTGGGGATTTCCACGCGTTAAAAAAATGAATGTTTGATAAAAGAAAATATTGGAAAAGACGCGGGATAATTCAGCACTCGTATAAGACCAGGAGAGTGTCCAAGTAAGATTTACTGCCGTCTGACACCACAACCCCGAGAGAAAATCTTACATCAGAATTTTGTCCATCAATCAGGTATACTGGCTTACAAGTGAGGTTGGTTTTAGCCCCGAAGATCTTGGCAGTCCACCCTCGACAAGCTTACTGTTTTCAATATAGACCCCTTACGTAGAAAAATAAAAATATCTTAATGACACCGAAAACTGCCTAAAAATGCTTTGCGTAGGTTTAAGTACAGAGAGCCTAATTCTCAGAACGGCCAGACTCGCAAAAGGGCTAATTCTCAATATGGTAAATTCTCTAAAAGTTCTATTCTCTGAATGACCATTTTTCATTTTGATCATAATTTACTAACTGATGTGAGAGTTATCAAATGTGGGCCAATCTATACAAATAAATAAAATGAAGTGTCAGTTTCATACTTATGTTAAAATAACAGCCTTTTAATAAATACATACGATTGTACACACTCAATATATTTAAGCAAATAAAAATAGTAGATTTTTTGGAATTTATGTCTGTCTGGCATGGCTAATCTCTGGAATGGCTTGGCCGATTTTGACGGAATATTCAGATAAAAATCAAAATCCTTGCTAGGTACTTAGTTGATAATAATGAAAAAGTGTTAAAAGCACTAAACTAAAAACTACTTAAAAGCACTAAAAAACTATAAAAATGAGGTAATCCTTAATATGGCCGCTGTTGATAGACCAGCGCGGCTGCGACACCGCTGGCCGCCGGCGTGTGGGTGCAGAAGGAAAGATAACACTTTCACACGCTTTATGTGTCGATGACCCGGCGGCGGCCGCGGCGCTGGGAGCAGAAGACATGCCCACGCCACCGCCCGCCCGCGGCCGCACGCTACCGACCGCCGAGTACCGGCGGCGACGCGGACTGCGCATCCACGATCAGGTACAGTCGACAGTTGTATGTAAAGGTGCAACCGTATCTCCTTTGTCGACTGTACCTACTGCAGAGGTTGGCGTTCGATGTAAGGTAGGACTACCATGAACTTTTAGGAAAAACAGGCCCATATTACGATTATCAGACCTCCGCCATTTGATGTTCCTGATAATATAACTCTTGAACAACTTCACCGACTGGGATTAAATTTTCTCATATAGTTATCGGTCTTATTAACAAACTTGGACTAACTTTAGTCCCAGACTATACCAAAATTAAGGTAGTCCATCCTTATTCATTACTTAATGAGGAATAAGGATAGACTATCTTAATCCTTGTCTAGTCTCGGACTAAAGTTAGTCCAAGTTTATTAATAAGGGGGATTGAGTTTATCAAGACAATAGCTTACTGCTTTATAACATCGACACTACGACCCTTAGAAGCGCAGCAACCACTTTTGGAAGAAGAAGCATGTGGCACAACTTTTAGTATACTTATATCTTACATCAAATTATCTGTGGCTAAGTATGTCATAAGTGTAAATTATACGAAGTGTCTGTGTATTGCATAATACAAAACATCTAATTGTAAACAAAAAACGCTAGCTAATTAGTATAGTAACAAAACTGTTGCCAAATTAATTTATGCATCACATTAAAATTCATTAAACCAGTTTCTTATTATTTAGTTCATGATTTTACACTTGAAGATATCGCATACATATGATGATTGGCCTATTTTCTCATATGCAGACTATTTTTTTCTATTGACACTTATTACAAGTCTGTATACTAAAAAGAACTTAGGAAACATGTACCTTCAGCGCGTTGATGTCTTTTGTATGTAAGTAAAGTGTCTACGTGATTTTTACCTGTTAATAAATATGATACAATCATTATTAATATAAAATTAATATCTTTACTACAACTAGTCATATATTCTAGCTAGGAGCTTATGACATTGTAACTAAAACGATCACTTTAAAAAAAAATGTTAAATCAAACTTGTACGTATTTGTATGTAAGAACAATAATTTCTCATCAGTTTCTCTTCATTAGTCAGGTATCTTTTCGGTTAAAAATAACAAAGTAAAGAAGAATTTATTAGCAAATGGATCAATATTCAATAGTACAGGAACACATAGAAGTTTTCAAGTAGTAATCAATCAATTAAGTATACCGCAGTCAACTACTGGACATAGGCCTCTCTCAAAATATATTTCTACTAAATATTTTACCTATCAGTGAGTCTATCTATAATTTATAGCATCACCGAAAATAAATACGGAAAATCACAAAACATAAAACCAAATCAAATAATAAAAAACAAATAGACTTAAATAGAACAATGCTCACCCAAATCATTTTGTTTACGATGTTTGATAAAGGCTAATCAAGACGAGCACTACACGATATATTGTCACAGTGAGGCAGTGTGAAGGCTGTACGCGCTCCACGGTCAAGCGCGTTTCCCGCACGACGTCTGCGTCGCGTCTGCCGGGCCCATTCATAGCGCACGCGCCTCCTGACCGGACCGGCCACTTTGACCACACACTGTGTGAGAAAAATTGTTTAACCTCTTTATTTCTTATCTACAGCAGCCCTGAGGGAGATCAAGGTGGTTATAACCATCCCTAACTTTTCGAAGCCGGCATTTGTAATCTAAGGCTTCGAAAAAGTTCTGAATTGATTCAAAAGTTGAGCCTAAATTCATTAATATAATGTAGATTATATTCTGTAGGACATACCACAGTACTATCTAGATCCAAAGGAAGTTAGAAAATCTTACTACATTGCCTTCACAGATGCGTAAAGGTGCAGTATTTTCCCGCCTCTGCCATGAAGAGTGATCTTATAAGCTCTTTCGATTGATCCTCCTTGAGATGTCTCCCCATACAGTACGAACAATCCCGAGGAGGGCCAGACCGAGAGGAATGGCCCTGGGTCGGCCGGGGTGCGAGGGATATGTCAAAAGACAACCTCACCTCCGGCCTAGCACATCGACCCACAGACGGCGTGCGGTTTAGTCGGTTCGAGTCCGACATAACCTCCCCCTTCGGGGGGGGGGGGTATCCGTGGGGATTTCCCGCACGTAAAAAAAAAACAGTACGAACAATACTATGTCGAACCAAACACTTTCACAATAGAACTGCTGGATGCTTTACCCGCACACATGTTTCCGTCTTCATACAACCCTATGTAGGTATTTAATGTGGGGCGTGAAAAAGCATCTTTCGAGGTCGTCAAGGTATGGACCACAATTTTAAGAACGATAGCACCCGGAATGGTCGATCCGGCTAGTACCTTCTGGACTTAACCCTAGTTTCTTGCCATCAAGAAGGGTGTCGAATGACAGACTAAATCTAAAAGGAAAAAAACATTAAATACCCAGACGCAGGTAGAGGCAATCATATACGTCAATATTAGTACTGCCCCCCTAGGCGTTCTGCTACGACAGATGCCGCAGATTCTATTCCCGTTCAGCCCCCAAGACAAGTGGATATTTGTTGGCCGGCTGGCTATTTGTATTGAATGACGAATGTATGGTAACGAATTTTAGTTTTAATTATATTGTATTTTAATAACTTTTAGTTAATTGAATTTTATTTTTAGTTTCATAAGTGATTATGAGTCAGTCCGAGAGGAAAGGATTAAACTGAATAACAATGCATTTTTGCATAAGCATTTTAATATGTTAAATACATTTTTAAATTCAGCAAGGTAACTAGATAAATAAACCAGATCTAAGTACTTATACAAAGTTGTATTTATTTTATTTATAATTAAATAATGTTTTATTTTAGTGTAATCTTTCCGTGCTAATTCAATAAGAAAATGTCGTTCGTGGTTTCTATATATTGACGCATTCAAATGTAAATAATAATTATGTATTTATACTTCATCCATATTCAAATACCAATACGGAAATAAACGCGAGTTCGGTCATATCACTTTTCCCACCACCTTGTCTACGAATAAGTAGGTGCTGTGCACTTTGTAAAATCGAAAGGGACTGACATTTAGAAGTATTTTATTTTATATTCTTAGGTATGTCATGTAGTTTTAGTCCACATCCAACATCTTTAATAGTAATTAAATGAATCACATAATATCTTCAGATACATTCAAATCTGTATACCTAGTATCAATGTACCGAGATTTGAATAGAAGTAAATTTGAATGTCTTACCGCGGTCTATTTATCATTGTGATTTATACATTGCAAATCAATTAACGTAACGATAAAAAAAAACACTTCAAAAGTTAAAAATACGTTGGCGTGTCATAATTACTCGAACCAACAGCATCGGCACCACATGTAAGGTATAATCCGTGGGGATTTCCCGGACGTAAAAAAAATATTGTAAAAAGCAGCTTAATCACAGGAGGCATAGGGTTCAGCCTTAGCTTTAGCGTCACTACTTTTGTAAGCCTGTAGGCTGCACAAAAGAAGGTAGTGTTTCTTAAAGCCTCGCTCGGTCAATTAGATTCAAATTTAGCCTTTTGAATAAATAATTTTAAATAATTATATTATGTTAATTTAATGATTTCACTGATTATCAAAACTTCTGTAGACCGACAACGCCAATGTTTTTCGCTCAGAACCTAAAGAAGTGTGTATACGCAGAATCATATATAACGCTGACTATTGTCTCTACCTAACTTGGAGGAAGAAAGGTGTGATAGGTTGGTATACGGAAGTCTAAATTACTGGTGAATTTTTATACTGAACTAAAATCTGTAAAATATAATAACAATAAATCAATATTCTATAGACCACTGCTATAATGAACTTGTCAATTAAGTATACATTATTGGCAAAGTCAGTGATAGATTAACCGGTCGAGATACTGAAGAGCCTATATGGGGTTATAAAGTTAGACTATGAACGATTGGTATCGAAAACAAGTCACGTTTTAGGAGGCCAAAAATATGCTACATTGTTCTCACGGTTAAAAAGAAAGCTCTCTAATCCTATCTATGGAAACTTGAAATTGGCGCAAGCTGCACTGAGCTATCTGTATCAGTAAGCAAGGACATAATAGAAGGTACATTATAAATATTTGATGTATAAAAGAATTTTTGTAATATTCAGAGTAAATTTAAATTTTATTTTTTAATTGTTTTATACCAAATTTTAGAGGTAATGTGTTGGAAAAGTTGATATTTATTATGATACTCACTTCTGATTGCGACTGTACAAGGGTGTGTAGTGATTAGAAATATAAATATCCGTTTAAAATAGAAAAAAATTGAATCGGTCAAGACGGGGCTTGAACCCGCGGTCTTTGCCTTACAGGGGCAATGCTTTAACCACCAAGCTACCAGACAGACCTATAGACCTAAAAATATAAATTTAATTTTAATCCTAACACAATATCCATCAATTTATAAACAAAAGATTAAAAATCTTCTAGACTAAATTGTATTCATCAAACCATAAAAGTAAATCAATATGTTGGAAAGTAACTTAACATAGGTTGTTAACATAAATTAAAATCCAGTTGACGGTAAACCCGTTGATTAGTGCGAACCACATTGGCTTAATTAGTACATTAAGGAAAGGTGAGATGATTGGTTAATGATGAATTCGCTATAAGTAATGGGTGAATCTTGAAATTAGACCGATTAGACGTAGGTAGGTGTTATATATCCTAATTTGCCAATAACGTTGATTCCCTTTTACTGTATCTACCTAATACATTTCTTGCAAATGAGAGTGAAACATGAAACTTATCTAACTATGTTAATAAAACATTTATTCAATGAATATTTCAATAATTTAATATTCATATTATTGCTAGAAACTAATGTTGGTAGCATACATTGTTTAAGTACTATTATATAAAAATATCATAATCTGAGTCATCTTCGGCGTATTCGGATTCCCCTCCACTATGAAGACACTACATTTCAGAAGAAGGTAAAAAACTTATATAATTAGGAGTTCAGAACTCTTGTTATTTCGTAGGCCCCGATTGATATCAGACCTATTTGTCTACCCACCAACTCTCGTCGGATCTTGGAGTCCGGTCGAGTACAATCTATTCCCAAAATGCCTGAGACGTCAATACGCCTAAAACTGAAATCGTGTTTCCACCAAAACGTCTGAAGCCCAAATCGTTATAGAACCGGATTGTCTGATTTTCTAATAAACTTTATCTCTTAATCCCAAAATAACCGAATGAATAGCAACATAACATGACTGAATTTGGCGGTCGCTGACATTTGCTATTTATAGTCTGTCCAAGCATTAACTTTACTTTTGAAGGATAATTAAACGATAAAATAAAAACAAATTAATAAATAACCCTTCTTAATAGTCGGGTGAAGAAACCCGACTGATGCTGAAAAGATCGAAAAAAGTTTGGTAGCAGGCGATACCCTGTCCGTGCGTGAGGATAACTTAAAAAAAAAACATTTACCCCTATTTACCCCCGTATTTGGGCGATTGAAAAATAACAAACTTTCATAGAAACCTCATCCCCTAGCCCTATGCCCCCCTCCCCCTTCTACACTATTTTTCGCGATAACAGGTAGCACGTGTCCGTTCCCAAGCTCTAATCCATCTCTGTACCAAATTTCATCAGGATATCTTCAAAAATGACAAACTTTCATACAATTCTTTCAAACACTCCCCGTACCGCGTCAAATTACCGATTCACTTTTCCCTATTTTAATCGATTTGAAAAGTTAGCATTCTAATTGCTTCGAAATTTCATTCAAATTAAACTTTATCATTAAATTGCCTATACTCCGCACGCCGAATGATGATCCCTATGACGTTTCAACTTTTATAATTGTCAAGAAGCAGTATGATAATGACCGGGCAATGTGATAAATAATGAAGTTTAGATAGTAATTAATCACTCTGCCTGATAGAGCCGGTTATTATGTATAATGCCCGGGCTTTATTCATAATGCCCACATTAATCACTTGGTCCATAACATTCATACAGAAAGTGGTTAATTATTATCAGAAATAGCAGGATAATAGAAGCGTTGTTAATTTAATATACACCAGCCGACCTCATTTAGCATTCGATTTTGCGATAATACATCGCTACGCTTTTCTTTTTGTAATTCTGAGGACCGCTTGCTATGTAGCATTGTATGCAAATACTTATTTTAAAAGAATGGGGTGACATGAAAACGGCTGTTGTGTTTTGACAATATAACTATTATAACTAAATAATAACTAAGTATATACCTACCAATCGCTACCGTAAAAATCATGGAAGTTTAGAAATAAGAGAATGGATCCCGGACTTAAAAATACAAGTTTTGGATGCACCCGAGATTGGTGCTCGGGATACAGTAAAATTGACATAGGTAAGTAGTAAGTATAAAATAAAGCACAAATTGACTAACTTTTTCTTATTTAAACAGTAAGTATTACTTGAAAATAAAATCAAATAGAAAAACATGATACTCACATAATAGTGTGCTTGTGAAACTGCAGTCTACTTCTCAGTATGCATACCACGCGATAGCCACCTTAAGGAGTCCACAACAACAAATGCGCCAGTGAAACGCCAGATGTATTCCAAACGATCGATTAGGTACTTCTGTAGTTAAAGATATGCTACTGTATGTTAAGTCGCCGGGCTCGGGTTGTGCAACATCTCCTTGTATATTTATATTATGTTTAATGAATATTACATTTGTTACGTACACCCAGTGCTGTAACTCTTCGCTTATTCAGGTGCATCTATCTTTGGTTGTGTGTTTTGCTTTTTTCTTTTTTGAACTCGGTTAAATGTTAGATATCTGGCTATGTCAACATAGGTAAACTACGGGATTATTTATTACAAGAATTCCAAAAAATATATTTTCGTGTTCAGTATCGTTAATATAACATACTCCAAGTATTTTTTTTAAATATCTCCAATGTACAGACACGACTACTTTACAATTATATAATAGTATAGATAAGAACTAAGTAGTTAAGTACATGCTTATTAACTTATTGCCTTGTGACGAGTACCTAGTTAAGATGAAAATACGGTTCGTTATTTTTAAAATGATAAGGTGGATGTTGTATTTTTAGGTGGCAAACAAGCACGCGACTCGCTGGATGGTAAATAGCCTATGAGCACTTGCAGCACTAAGCAATGATTACCGTGAATTTCTGCTGAAGCTAGAGGAAATAATGGCAAGTAATAATGACACGGCGTCACTACCTATTATTTTCGATTATTTCCTCTAACACCTGTTAGGAGTGTGACTGACAGCCCCAACAGGGTAGGTTAATATTGCTATCTACCTAAGAAGCAAAATTCTATTGAATGGGAAATTCTGAAAGGCCATAGGTAGTTAGGCTTTTATAAAAAATCTAACTACCTACTTAAAAGCACAACTGTCATTGAGCTCAGCACCCACTTAGTTTAACTTTTACTTAAATTAAGTACTACCCTTAAGTTATAATATAATAACTTGGCTAAGTCCAACAGCTAGTGCATGGGGCTCTACCTAGGTATTTAGGACCCAAGCTACTTTATAAAAAATAATTAAATTATGTGATAGGTTTCATTTTAGTATGACAGCTTTCTGAGTATCAAAGGTAACTGCAGTTTAGAAATAGATTATGGTTTCCTAGGCGGTTATTCAGTAATGGCTGAAATAATAACATGTAGTTTTTATACTTGTTTATTTGTAATATGTTTCATAAACACATCTAAAGGATCATCACTGCTGGTGTTGTCAGGCTGTTTCCTTGCATATTCTTGAACAAGTTTCATGTGCTCTTCCAGATTCTCAATATCATTAGTTTCTGAATCAAAATATTTGTCTTCTGCATCTTGAGACACCTGATGTAGATCATCATATTGTTCATCATTATCTACATTGTTATAGTCAAAATCCACATCTAGGCCTTCTATAAAACTACTATACATCTCTTGTAAAAACTCCTCTCGCAGTAAGTTTCTCTCTGGTGCAGTAATCATACACTGTTTTCTTTTTTCGGGCATATAACTTGGTCTTGTGTCAGGGGTATCAAACTCACCCCACTGCTTCTTTACTCTATGAAGGCTACTATCACCACTGGCACAAATGTCATCTTTACTTATTTGCATAGACTCAATATCCTCTTCCAACATTTGCTCATTTTTCATTTCTCTCATTTCATTTCTGTCTACTGTATCCAAAATCATATTTAAAAATGTCAGGTTTTCATGATCTACATTATCTCGTTCCTTAATTTCTTCATCAGTCAAGTATTGACCGACCAACTGCTCATACAATAAAGGATTTCTGTACATCATTTGTTTTTCACTGAAATAGTCTGTCTCAGTTTTTAGTTTTTGCAAAGCTTTATATCGCCTATTCCTTACTCTTTTATGTCTACTCTTATCAGAGTGGTATTCTTTTAACTGCTCTATAGTCTCTCGTAACCTTTCATCTACTTGTGGCTCTGTAGCTAGATTTTCAAAGTAACTCATGTGGTATGGCGTTAGATACTTGCCAAATTGTAGCAAAAACTCTGTAGGTGAGTGTTGGTATAGATCACAAGCCATTTTTATCTTTTCGCAAGTCCGTATCTCGGATTCGTCGACATGAGCATTTTTAAATGAAATTTTAGCACTACGTACTAAATAATCAATTATATCATTAATTGGATCGATGTACACTTCATCTTCGTTAACCAATGTGTTTTCTAAACCGTTTATTACATCCATTTAAGATTGTTGAGCAGGTATCGTTATCACTTTTATTGTAACTGTAGGCGAATTAGACTTACTGATACTGATTATATTTAAAAGTATAAGCCTGCACTTACAATTTAAAGCGTAGTATTTGCTTGCATAAAATGCTCATTTTATTATACAACGACACTTTTACATATGTAAATGTAATCGAGAATTGTTTAGAGATGTTTTACGAAACAAAGGGAAAATACAAAAAATAAGAAGAAATCAAATTAAAAGATTTGGAGTGGATGTTCGGAATAATAAGAATTCTTGAGACACAGTACCAAAGCACAGTACTGACAGACAGACAGAATTGACAATTGACAGGAAGGTCCCAAAGAGTACAAGTTTGAAGGTCCCATTTGGTCCCATCATAGTGGGTCCCATTGGTTTCGGCATGTCCACCCGACTAAACTAAACTAAACTAAAAATTATCTTATTTTAGTTTAGTTCAACGCTTTGTCTATTCGGTTTGGCCACCGAACTAAAAATAGTGCATGCATTTTTAGTCAAGGTCACACGACTAAATTTAATAAACACTTTTTAATCTGTGAATTCAATGAACGAATGACAACGTCCTTAAAGAAAGAAAGTAGGTCGTCTAAGCTGTAAATTATGGTAAATTTGTTGTTGAAGTGTGAGAGAGACAACTTAACTTCTTGTCAACAAACATGTGTTCAAACGTGACCGTAAATTAAACCTCTGAAAAAGTAAACAAACCAAAACAACAAACTTGGTGGCATGGTAATGGGAATATTACGAGAAAAGAGGAAAAATAAATAAGTATGTCACAATCACAAAAGAATCCTCTTCGCTTAATCTAGGGTGATTTTCAAGTATCTCCAACAGGAACTTGGCCGCTGATGACGGGACCTTAAGAAATTTTCTAAATTTGCGGTCGGCCATCTCAAACGGATTTGATGCATCCCTCGACCGAAGCAACCTGGCCCGTTTTCCCGATTTCTGTAAAACAAATAAATTTCTAACCTTAAAATAAATTTCAAACCCAACCTTTATGATAATTGTTAATTTTTCAATTATTTTTATTGTTACACAATTTTTACATATTTATACACAATACTAAATATAATTAAAAAAAAACTAAAAGTTAAAATGCGTCGTGGAATTCATCCGCATCGCATGCCTCTTGTGGTAGCGTTCCCAGAAGACTAGCAGCATTGCCACGTTGTATGGCAATACTTAATCTCTGACCTGAAAAGAGGCCAGCTTTCTGGTCACGAGAAGCGTCAACCATACGTTTCGCAATCTCCCTGAAGAGATTGGGGGCGCTCGGATCCCAAGGCCCAAACGTTTCGACTCCAAACGGCACAAATTCATAATCTCCAATAAGATTGGAGTATTTGCGCCGCTTAACAGCCTCTGCAGAAGCTGCAGCGGCACTGGTACAGCCAGCCGTGCCAGGTATATGGGTAGGGGCAATGGTGTCGACGCATGTTGCGTCCCACACCAGAGTCCTACCCATTTTCCAAGGCATTATTGACATACCATCCAGTCTCTTGCCATCGTCGCGCGCCAAACCGTTTGGTTCAAGCACATCTGGCACACCAGCAATGATAAGAGCACGGCGGCTCATGTCGTTGAGGCTGGCGTGCCGTGGAATTCGCCCCGCGCTCCTGCAGCACGACAGGCCATGGTGTCCTAGTCGGTCAACTGCTTCTCCACAATGGCATTGATGCGGAATTTTTTACTGCTAGGTCAGTTTTGAACAAATAAACATATATTTAGTTGATAAATTTTCTTATTTACCTTTCTTGCTCTTTGAAAAAAGCAGCCACAACTAATACATTCATTTTTCTGTAATTTAAAAATTTCAACCAGCTCAAACAATCAGCAGAACAAGGTTTAGTTTAGTTTAATCGTGACCAAAAATATGGCCACTAAAATAAGTCGGATTTTAGTTTGACAGGAATAAAATGTTGCCTTACCGAATAGCAAAATAGCAATTTTCACTAAATTGAATTCGACTAAACTAAAAATAGTTTAGTCCTGTCAAATTAAGTTAGTTGGTGTTTTCCCGAATAAGAAACCTCAATTTGACGTGACTAAACTAATTATAGTTTAGTTTAGTCGGAATTTTGCCAAACCGAATCGACGTCATTGGTGTTAATTCGGCATGTCCACCCGATTTAACTAAACTAAACTAAAAATTCTCTTATTTTAGTTTAGTTCAACGCTTTGTCTATTCGGTTTGGCCACCGAACTAAAAATAGTGCATGCATTTTTAGTCAAGGTCACACGACTAAATTGAATAAACCCTTTTTAATCTGTGAATTCAATGAACGAATGACAACGTCCTTGTTGTTGAAGTGTGAGAGAGACAACTTAACTTCTTGTCAAAAAACGTGTTCAAATTCAAACGTGACCGTAAATTAAACCTCTGAAAAAATAAACAAACCAAAACAACAAACTTGGCGGCATGGCAATGGGAATATTACGTGAAAAGAGGAAAAATAAACAATGTATGTGTATGTCACAATCACAAAAAAATCCTCTTCGCTTAATTTAAGGTGATTTTCAAGTATCTCCAACAGGAACTTGGCCGCTGATGATCCTAAAGAATTTTCTAAATTTACGGTCGGCCATCTCAAACGGATTTGATGCATCCTTCGACCGAAGCAATCTGGCCCGTTCTTCCCGATTTCTGTAAAACAAATAAATTTCTAACCTTAAAATAAATTTCAAACTCAAATTTTATGATAATAGTTAATTTTTCAATTATTTTTACTGTTACACAATTTTTACATAATATATATTACAGATGTATTGGCAAATATTAAATTAAATTAATAAAGTTACTATATATACACAATACTAAATATAAAAAAAAAAAACTAAAAGTTAAAATGCGTCGTGGAATTCATCCGCATCGCATGCCTCTTTTGGTGGCGTTCCCAGAAGACTAGCAGCATTGCCACGTTGTATGGCAATACTTAATCTCTGACCTGAAATGAGGCCAGCCTTCTGGTCACGGGAAGCGTCAGCCATACATTTCGCAATCTCTCTGAAGAGATTGCGGGTGCTCGGACCCCAAGGCCCAAACGTTTCGACTCCAAACGGCACATATTCATAATCTCCAATAAGATTGGAGTATTTGCGCCGCTTAACAGCCGCTGCAGAAGCTGCAGCGGCACCGGCACAGCTAGCAGTGCCAGTTATATGGGTAGGGGCAATGGTGTCGACGCATGTTGCGTCCCACACCAGAGTCCTACCCATTTTCCAAGGCATTATTGGCATACCATCCAGTCTCTTGCCATCGTCGCGCGCCAAACCGTTTGGTTCAAGCACAGCTGGCATACCAGCAATGACAAGAGCACGGCGGATTATGTCGTTGAGGCTGGCGTGCCGTGGAATTCGCCCCGCGATCCTGCAGCATGACAGGCCATGGTGTCCGAGTCGTTCAACTGCTTCTCCACAATGACATTGATGCGTAATTTTTTACTGCTAGGTCAGTTTTGAACAAATAAACACATATTTAGTTGATAAATTTTCTTATTTACCTTTCTTGCTCCTCGAAAAAAGCAGCCACAACGCATACGTTCATTTTTCTGTAATTTAAAAATTTCAACCAGCACAAACAATCAGCAGAACAAGGTTTAGTTTAGTTTAATCGCGACCAAAAATATGGCCACTAAAATAAGTCGGATTTTAGTTTGACAGGAATAAAATTTTGCCTTACCGAATAGCAAATTGGAGGATTTCACTAAATTGAATTCGACTAAACTAAAAATAGTTTAGTCCTGTCAAATTAAGTTAGTTGGTGTTTTCCCGAATAAGAAACCGCAATTTGACGTGACTAAACTAATTATAGTTTAGTTTAGTCGGAATTTTGCCAACCCGAATCGACACCATTAACTAATCAATGGTGTTAATTCGGCATGTCCACCCGATTAAACTAAACTAAACTAAAAATTATCTTATTTTAGTTTAGTTCAACGCTGTGTCTATTCGGTTTGACCACCGAACTAAAAATAGTGCATGCATTTTTAGTCAAGGTCACACGACTAAATTGAATAAACCCTTTTTAATCTGTGAATTCAATGAACGAATGACAACGTCCTTGTTGTTGAAGTGTGAGAGAGACAACTTAACTTCTTGTCAAAAAACGTGTTCAAATTCAAACGTGACCGTAAATTAAACCTCTGAAAAAATAAACAAACCAAAACAACAAACTTGGCGGCATGGTAATGGGAATATTACGTGAAAAGAGGAAAAATAAATAAGTACCTATGTCACAATCACAAAAAAATCCTCTTCGCTTAATTTAAGGTGATTTTCAAGTATCTCCAACAGGAACTTGGCCGCTGATGACCCTAAAGAATTTTCTAAATTTACGGTCGGCCATCTCAAACGGATTTGATGCATCCTTCGACCGAAGCAACCTGGCCCGTTCTTCCCGATTTCTGTAAAACAAATAAATTTCTAACCTTAAAATAAATTTCAAACCCAACCTTTATGATAATAGTTAATTTTTCAATTATTTTTATTGTTACACAATTTTTACATATATTACAGATGTATTGGCAAATATTAAATTAAATTAATAAAGTTACTATATATACACAATACTAAATATAATAAAAAAACAAAAACTAAAAGTTAAAATGCGTCGTGGAATTCATCCGCATCGCATGCCTCTTTTGGTAGCGTTCCCAGAAGACTAGCAGCATTGCCACGTTGTATGGCATTACTTAATCTCTGACCTGAAATGAGGCCAGCCTTCTGGTCACGAGAAGCGTCAGCCATACATTTCGCAATCTCCCTGAAGAGATTGCGGGCGCTCGGACCCCAAGGCCCAAACGTTTCGACTCCAAACGGCACACATTCATAATCTCCAATAAGATTGGAGTATTTGCGCCGCTTAACAGCCGCTGCAGAAGCTGCAGCGGCACCGGTACAGCTAGCAGTGCCAGTTATATGGGTAGGGGCAATGGTGTCGACGCATGTTGCGTCCCACACCAGAGTCCTACCCATTTTCCAAGGCATTATTGGCATACCATCCAGTCTCTTGCCATCGTCGCGCGCCAAACCGTTTGGTTCAAGCACAGCTGGTATACCAGCAATGACAAGAGCACGGCGGATTATATCGTTGAGGCTGGCGTGCCGTGGAATTCGCCCCGCGATCCTGCAGCATGACAGGCCATGGTGTCCGAGTCGGTCAACTGCTTCTCCACAATGACATTGATGCGTAATTTTTTACTGATAGGTCAGTTTTGAACAAATAAACACATATTTAGTTGATACATTTTCTTATATACCTTTCTTGCTCCTCGAAAAAAGCAGCCACAACGATTACGTTCATTTTTCTGTAATTTAAAAATTTCAACCAGCACAAACAATCAGCAGAACAAGGTTTAGTTTAGTTTAATCGCGACCAAAAATATGGCCACTAAAATAAGTCGGATTTTAGTTTGACAGGAATAAAATTTTGCCTTACCGAATAGCAAAATGGAGGATTTCACTAAATTGAATTCGACTAAATTAAAAATAGTTTAGTCCTGTCAAATTAAGTTAGTTGGTGTTTTCCCGAATAAGAAACCGCAATTTGACGTGACTAAACTAATTATAGTTTAGTTTAGTCGGAATTTTGCCAACCCGAATCGACACCAAATGACATCGATTCGGTTTGGCAAAATTCCGACTAAAATCCGACTTATTTTAGTGGCCATATTTTTGGTCGCGATTAAACTAAACTAAACCTTGTTCTGCTGGTTGAAATTTTTAAATTACAGAAAAATGAACGAATACGTTGTGGCTGCTTTTTTCGAGGAGCAAGAAAGGTAAATAAGAAAATTTATCAACTAAATATGTGTTTATTTGTTCAAAACTGACCTAGCAGTAAAAAATTCCGCATCAATGCCATTGTGGAGAAGCAGTTGACCGACTCGGACACCATGGCCTGTCATGCTGCAGGACTCAGGAGCGCGGGGCAAATTCCACGGCACGCCAGCCTCAACTACATAATCCGCCGTGCTCTTGTCATTGCTGGTGTGCCAGCTGTGCTTGAACCAAACGGTTTGGCGCGCGACGATGGCAAGAGACTGGATGGTATGTCATTAATGCCTTGGAAAATGGGTAGGACTCTGGTGTGGGACGCAACATGTGTCGACACCATTGACCCTACCCATATACCTGGCACGGCTGGCTGTGCCGGTGCCGCTGCAGCTTCTGCAGAGGCTGTTAAGCGGCGCAAATACTCCAATCTTATTGGAGATTATGAATTTGTGCCGTTTGGAGTCGAAACATTTGGGCCTTGGGGTCCGAGCGCCCGCAATCTCTACAGGGAGATTGCGAAACGTATGGTTGACGCTTCTCGTGACCAGAAGGCTGGCCTCTTTTCAGGTCAGAGATTAAGTATTGCCATACAACGTGGCAATGCTGCTAGTCTTCTGGGAACGCTACCACAAGAGGCATGCGAAGCGGATGAATTCCACGACGCATTTTAACTTTTAGTTTTAGTTTTTTTATTATATTTAGTATTGTGTATACCTATATAGTAACTTTATTAATTTAATTTAATTTTTGCCAATACATCTGTAATATATATAAAAATTGTGTAACAATAAAAATAATTGAAAAATTAACAATTACTTAAAGGTTGGGTTTGAAATTTATTTTAAGGTTAGATATTCATTTGTTTTACAGAAATCGGGAAGAACGGGCCAGGTTGCTTCGGTCGAAGGATGCATCAAATCCGTTTGAGATGGCCGACCGCAAATTTAGAAAATCCTTTAGGGTCCCGTCATCAGCGGCCAAGTTCCTGTTGGAGATACTTGAAAATCACCCTAAATTAAGCGAAGAGGATTTTTTTTGTGATTGTGACATACTTATTTATTTTTCCTGTTTTCACGTAATATTCCCATTACCACGCCGCCAAGTTTGTTGTTTTGGTTTGTTTACTTTTTCAGAGGTTTAATTTACGGTCACGTTTGAACACATGTTTTTTGACAAGAAGTTAAGTTGTCTCTCTCACACTTCAACAACTTTTTATTGTGATTGTACTAATTTACCATTATTTACAGCGTAGACGGCCTACTTTCTTTCTCTAAGGACGTTGTCATTCGTTCATTGAATTCACAGATTAAAAAGGGTTTATTCAATTTAGTCGTGTGACCTTAACTAAAAATGCATGCACTATTTTTAGTTCGGTGGCCAAACCGAATAGACAAAGCGTTGAACTAAACTAGAATAAGATAATTTTTAGTTTAGTTTAGTTTAATCGGGTGGACATGCCGAATTAACACCAATACCACAGATACAATATCACGATGAGCGCTTTTATATTATGAACGACAGGTTGTTCCGTCACAGTCCCAAGGACGTAAAATTTAGAGCTTCAATGAATTACATTTGGATGAACCGGAATTATGTTCTAAAATATGGGTGTAAAAGGTGTAAAAGCGTACTTTTTGGATTTTACGAACGGACATCCTAGACGTTTTTACATGCTAGCGTTAGCGAACATAATATAAGCCAATATATGCGTCCAAAACTCAAAAGTAGAAACTGTGTCTATGCTTTGACGTTTACTTTTAGTTTTATTTTGACGTGTTCTGTCGACTGTCAGTCCACTGAATCAAATCATTGTGTCAAACAAACTTATACAAAGATCACTTTGATAGATCCAGTGTTGTGTTCTTTCTTATTTTTTGTCCGGTAAATATTTTCAAAGAAAGTCAATAATATGTGTACAGTAGTTGTAGAAAAAATCATATAGTTTTCGGTTACAATTTGCAATACAATAGTGCCTAGTGCCAGGGTTTGAACAATAACAAATAGCTACAGTGTGGAAATGGTTACAGAATTACATATAATTTTATAAGAAGTTATTGATAAGGAAGAGGAAAATGCAGTGGCAATGGGAATACATGTGTGGGCCTAATGGTCTGAAACCATGGGACGACAGATTAAAAGATTTTGGACAATGCTTCCAAGAATTATTTTTCCAAATACCACTGTATTTCATGATTGCTATTATATCAGGCTATTATGTTGGATACAGAAAAGATTGGGTAATTCGAGAGAAGATACAGGAACAAACAATAATTCTCCGTAGTTTCATTGTTTTAGCTTTAGTATTCATTCCAATCATAGAAATTTATATTTATGTAACAAAGTCTGATTCTGTTTTGTATCCCATTGATTACTTTACTGCGGGCTCGTCGTGCTTGGCGTGGTTGGTTCATTTCGGTTATGTCTTGGCGTTGAAACACCGGCTAGGACATAGTTCCAGAGGGCCATCATCACAGATAGTAATGTGGAGTCTTGCTGTCATCCTGAATTTAATTGCATTGCGGAGTAATATAATGGCTGGTAATGTTATTGCATTTGACATTGCCATATTGTGCTGCCATGTGCTGTACTTTCTGACACTCATTCCATCAAGTGACTCAAGACCTACATTCTACTCCCCATGCCTTGTTGGTTCTCAACATTCTCATGTAAGTTGAAAAAGTATTTTTGTTAATTTTATAGTAAAGCAGTATGTATTATTAAAATTATATATGATTTTTCTTGTCAACAGAATGAATACACACCATTACTACCACACCTAGATGAAGGAATACTGGGAACTGCAATGCAAGGGGCAGGTTGCCTGTCTAAATTATTTTTTTCATGGGTGAACCCACTTCTTCAAAAGGGTAATTTAATATAATATTTACTGTACTAAAAGCTTTAGATTAGGTCAAAAACACTGCATACGTACTATGTATTTAGATTAAAAAAAAAATAAAAAAATATTTATTTATTTCAATATAAAGTTTACAATTAATTTGTGTACTAGTAGTGTAACAAAAACCAGAAAGATTTGTTCATACACTAGGTTTGTCGCTTAGTCATTGTGTTCGAATAGAATACTTACATACATTTTACATACATCATTTATTATACAATAAGTGTATAGAAGTAAGCCATTACAATCCGCAGAACAAAATGTCTCATGTCGGTAAGATATAAGATCGATAATACTTAACAGCTTTTTTCTTTTTGTTCTGCGGTGAGAATAAAACAATTTTTTATTTTCTTGCTCGGGTAGTTTGACAATTTTTTTATTATAACGATACATTGTAGTCTTTTAAAACATTATTCTGTAAGGATTATATGTAATAAAGGAGCAGTATGAAAACAATGCGTGATAATTATTTTCATACTCTGCCCTTACCTTACGGGGCACAATGGTTTTCAATATACGTAACTGTAGTTCAGATACTCGGTTAAGATTTGTTTTGAAAGTGCGCTCATAACTGCTTAGTCCATACGGGATTACGGATTCACCCAATGCTTTGTATAATGATAGTAATACTGAATATGGAATCTTATGTCGTAGTATAGATAATTTCGCTAGTATTGCACACAATTTGTCACACACGAGCTGGATATGTTTAGACCATGATAATCGATCATCGATGATCACGCCTAGATAGGTATGTTTATTTACAACTTCTAGTATTTCACAGTTGCAATTTGTGTCTTTGTGCAGACAACAGTGTCTGTGCGATATTAAAGTAATAGGCGTTGTTTTTTTATTCTGACTTGTGCTGATATACATTACTTTAGTGTTATTACCGTTCAGAATGAGCCCGTTATCATGTTACCATTTTGAAAGCAATGTGAAGTCATTTTGTAATTTCCTAAGAGCCACATTAATATCAGAGTCAGCAGAGAGCAAACAAGTATCATCAGCAAATTGATACACCTCACAGTTGTTTATGATGTTTACTAGACTATTCACATAGGTTATGTAATGTAGGGGGCCCAGCACTGAACCTTGTGCTGTCCCTTCAGTAACGATAACCTTATCACTGAGAGTGTTTCCAACTTTCATGTGATAATTTCGTCCTTGTAGATAGTCCTTGCACCACTCCAATAGGGAACCACATATTCCACATTCTTCTAAGCTGTCGGTTATTTTACTATGTTGCCGTAGGACTTGAAATACTACTTTAAGGTTGTATGATCCTTACCAGCTTGTCAATTAAGGATTGGTCTAGTTGTACATATTTTGACTAGGTCCATGCAGAATCACTTACCATGGAAAGCTACCTCAATATTTAAACTCAATTTGATAACCAATATTTAAGGTATGGACAATAAGCTGAATGATTCCGAAGAACTTTTTGACTTGCCAGCAAAGTATAGCTGCTCATATGTAGGAGCTAGAATGGACAGAGCCCTCATTGGAAATGTAGATAATTATCAACAGTATCAAGAAGTCCCGCATGAGCCATTCCTTGGATCAGGTAAATACAGATTTAAACAAATTTTAATCTATTATAAGTCAAAACAGAACAAAAAACAGATATTGCCTAGAGACAAATCAGTCTTCTGCATTATTTCACACAACAGCAAATATTGAAATTGTTATTGCCGGCTAATCAAATGGTACTTCCCCAGTCGGACTGCTCAATTGGACGGATATACCGTCGTGTCCTACCTCACTCCTACCTCACTCATACCGTCATTTGTAAATTCTTTACACTTTTCAGGTTATGGAGCAACAGGAGAAACAACAACACAAGCCACTACTCCTGTGACACCCACTCTACGAGTATTAGTCCGATCACCCCGTAGACAAAATGTTACTTTACTGAGAGCTTTGCATAGTTGTTTTGCTCTCCAATTCTATAGCATTGGCACACTTAAGCTGGTTTCAGACATGGCTGGTTTTGCTGGTCCCATTTTGCTCAATGGTCTTATTAAATTTGTTGATGATGAGAGCATTGATCAGCATTTTGGGTAAGTGCTATAATGAATAAAATTGATTGTGTGTAAGAAAAAGCCCAAGATTTCCATATTGAGTGTTCATAGGTTGCCTTCATCCAAATGTTCCTACCCACCTCTTAGGCTGGTGCAGTTAATTCCATTCATCATACACACACCTCATGATTGATAGCCCATGTTTATTAGAAGTAACAATATGGTATTGCTCTTATCTTCAACTACATTTACATACTGTAGCTTATTGTATAACTTATAGTAATAGGCCTTACTTTATTCCATAGTATATAAGTATTGTGTACTTTTTAAGAAGAATATAAGCTCCATTTAGATATGTAAAAAATACAGTGTAAAAATTGTGCATTTTATCAGGACAACATAGAAATATCCTCTTATTAATCAACTTCAAATAGGAAGAGGTTGTATGTCTATATATATATTTTCTTTGCAGATACATGTATGCAGGAGGTTTACTGGCAGCAACTTTAATATCCACATTTTTTAATGTTCATTTTAATTGGTTGATGTCGATTATCGGACTCAAAATGCGCGGCGCAATAGTAGCCACGATACTAAGAAAAACGCTGAGTGTCACTTCAACAGAACTGAATAAGTCTTTTTCGATTGGAGAAATAACTAACTTTATGTCTACTGACACAGATAGGATTGTAAATTCTTGTCCAAGTTTTCATGCATTGTGGAGTATACCCTTGCAGGTAAAAACTTGATTCTTCTCTAAGACAGTGAAAAAAAAAATGTGTATTCTTTACAAATGTATTCTTTTTTCAGTTATTTATCACACTATTCTTACTATATCAGCAAGTAGGAATATCGTTCCTTGCCGGTGTAGCATTTTCTGTAATCTTAATTCCAATAAACAAAGTCATCGCTAATAAAATTGGACAACTTAGCACTGAGATGATGAAGCACAAGGATTCTCGTGTCAGTTTGATAACTGACATGCTTAAAGGCATAAGGACAGTCAAAGTGCACGTTTGGGAGGATTATTTCATTAATCGCGTGACAGGTATGTGCGATTCTATGATAATAATGGTGCATACTGACTGGTGATACACAATATGTTACATAGTGAGCGTTCCTGTAATGAATACAATGAATTTCTACCCCTTTTTTAATATTGTAATTGTGCTATGAGTGGCTGATTGCTACTTAGCTATTCCCAGAGTATTTATAAAGGATTTTTTTTAGAGGCGCGTGCTAAAGAGCTTCGTTACCTTCGCGGCCGCAAGTATCTTGACGCTATCTGCGTAGTCCTGTGGGCAACTACACCAGTGTTAGTCGCCGCGTTCACTCTAGACACCCATGCGCTACGTGGGTTAGAATTAGATGCTGCCACTGTAAGACTATATTAATTCTTCTTTAATCTATTTACATACTACAAATAATTATACTGAGTAGTTTGTGTTTTAACGTGCTAATCTCTGGAACAAACCGGTATTTTAATATATTTTTTAATTTGATAGCCAAGAATGGCATAGATTTTAAACTTATTTCATCCATGCTCTGTTGAAATGGGGGGTACTTTAATGAACTACCCAATAAATTTGAACGACTATACCTACTGTGCAATGAGACATTAACAATGATTTTAATGTTTAATACAGGTTTTCACAACAGTTGCACTCATCAATATGCTAATAGCTCCTTTGAATGCCTTCCCTTGGGTGCTTAATGGATTAACAGAAGCTTGGGTATCAATAAAACGTATTCAAAAGCTATTAGATGTAAGTCATTGTGAATTTTCTTTCCATTTTTTACTTTGTCTACAACATTTATTTTATGCTAAGAAATTAGCTTCCAGATATGGACTCAGAATTTTACTATGATCGTGTTAATAAAAACCATGACGAAGACAAAATAATAATATTTAAGAATGCAACATTTGCCTGGTCAAAACCGTCAAAGAGAAGGAAAACACCAAAGAAATCTAGGAAGAATAAAGGCAAATCTAAGAAAAACATCTCTAGGGCAAATATACAAAGACGAGATTCGACGTCATCTTCCGAGACACAACAAACTCAAGAGACGCCTTTCACGTTAAAAGATATTTCTTTAGCAATGGGAAGAGAAGAACTGATTGGGGTGACTGGCGAAGTTGGCAGTGGAAAATCATCTTTATTGCATGCTATTATTGGAGATATGTTAAAGAAAAATGGAGACCTGCAAATACCTGAGAACCTTGACAGTGAGTCTCGCAAATTTACTCTGAAAATTCAAAACTCGCAGGCTTTAGTCTTTGTAATACAATCTTGTCTAATATCTTTATAGGTTTTGGATATGTGGCGCAAAAACCGTGGCTAATCAGAGGTACAATTCGAGACAACATTTTGTTCGGGAAACCCTATGATGAAACTAAATTCCGAAGTGTGGTCGACGCCTGTGCACTCACTGGCAAGTATTGAACTTATTAACTGATTTTCTTACCTTTCTCAGAACCGAAATGTAAATAATAGTTTGAAATTCTAGAGGATTTGAACGTACTTGGTTGGAACGCGTATGTCGGTGAGGGAGGCTGCACTCTCAGCGGTGGACAAAGAGCTCGTATCGCTCTCGCACGCGCAGTCTATCAAGACAAACAAGGTAGGTATTTTCTATATACTATCTCTCAGAAAGGATTTTTATTTTGTTTGTCTTACATGTATTTATCCGATCCGTAGTGAGTGGCACTGTTGTGCATTAATTAAGGAACTGAACGTTAAATATATATCTATCTATAAAATAAGAAGTCTAACGAAGTGTATCGACCTTGGAGTTAAATAAGTTATTATTTTGCTGACGGTCAGTGTATCTCCTGGACGACGTACTGTCGGGCGTGGACGCGACAGTGGCGCAACATATAATGTCGCACTGCATCCTCGGCTTGCTGAAGCACACGACGCGCGTGCTCGTGGCGCACTCGCCGCGTCTCCTAGCCCGCACCGCCTACACCGTGGTCATGCGGAATGGTAGAATTGTTAGACAAGGTAAACCTCACACCTCAACCTCTCACTCTTCCTGGTTGCACACAAAGCTTGCATTTAGGAGCCCGGTGTTCATTCTGCTACTTCTTTTCATTAATCAAGGGAGTGGCAACCGTCTGCCCTTAAATCCGAGAAGAAAGCTTGCCCCAGAGCCTGTGGAAACGAAATATATTTTTGCCACGATAAAATATTTCCTCCCAGTTGGAACCGCGGGTAGCAGATAGTTAACTGTATTCATCACTTTGTAGTTTATAGCTACAATATTTTTTTCCAACATTATTGTCGATAATAAAAGTAGTAAAATGCTACATATGCGGTTTAACATTGTTAAAATATTTAAGTTATTTTTGTTATCTTTTTCAAGCGATAATTTAAAAGTTATGTAATAACGAGTTTGGAGCTATTTGGCAAAAGTGAAGTTTGTAAATATCTCAACGAAAATTACATCAACAATCATTGTTTACAGGGCCACCAGAATCAGTACTGAACGACATTGACGAGTTTATGCCGAGTGAACCAGAATCGTTGGGTGAAGAACCGCCGCGACCGCAAAAACCTCAAACCGATGATAAGGATAACGTCAGTCATAATAGTTTGGATGATGAAGTAAGTCCCCTATATATCATTATTACATTCGAACGAGAATAGGTCTTATTATTTAATAAAAATCTCCTTATTTATTGAGGGTAAATAAGAAGAAATAAGTAATTTTTCTAGCTGTTTGATGAAATGGCTAGAAAATAATTAAACGTCATCGATCCAAGCTATTTGCCTAGCCGTGTAATCAAACGGCTGAACACCATTCAAGCCGTTATTGAATGGCGCCGTTTACTTAACAGCCTAGACAGTTAATTGAACGGCTGATTAAGCTAGTTGGCGGCGACATGTACACGATTAATTTTTAAATCCGAAACATAGAGGATATATACTTATACTCCAAAGAATCTCGGAACCAATTTTGATTACTACTAAAGCTGCTTCGATGGTTTTTTGAAAAACATAATTTGTAGCGATGAATTCTAAAAATAAAAACGTAACGTACGCGTTACAAATTCTGAGATGTAATGTAATAATCAACAAGATGCGTCAGTTAATATGCAATGATCATTTCATACAAGGGTCGTCACTCTCGTACGCCTACCAAACCAAACTATGGGTAGGAGTAAAAACTAAATATAAGTTTTAAAAAAGTCTGCACATCGAATAACTAAGAGCGCATCAAAGATCCACCATCAAATCAAAAGTGATTAGATTTTCATATTTTTCCTCAATGAATTTCATAGAATGAAATCTGAAAACTTAGTTTACCTAACAGATCAATTAATGATGACAGAACAATGACACTGAATTAATTTTAAATGGTTGTACGACCTTTACTTTGACTATTATATTATAGATATAGATAGAATATTCATAGAATAGTAGATTTCAAGATTGTATCAGATAAGCAAACCAAATTCCTGTTCTATTATCTACCTACAAGGAGATAAACCTAATCATTTATTTATCATTGAACTCATGTGAATGTATTATACACAAACTGGTTACATATCGAATTTTTATCAAAAACATATAATATCGTCGGGGTCATTGTCCACTACACACAAAGATGTTATATATTTATACTATCTGTTGAACGTGACTCTACCCGCGTGGATGTCTGTATTCGCGACTAAACATTGTTGTTGTACCAAATTTCATCAAATTCAGTTAAGTGTATTAGGAGTGAAAGCGTAACAGGCAGACAGACAGACATAGTTACTTTTGCATTTATAATATTAGTATGGATTATAGACGTAAATATTTAGGCACAGGATGTATCAATCTTTATACATAGTTATAATAGGCTCATTTATGATTAAAAAGAAATGACCTGAATTTGCCAATGTGACGACTTGTGACTGGCACAACCTGAACTTAATGCCAGGTTGCAGTGCGACGTCCGTACTCTTCGCACTTCTTGAGAGCTTGAACGCAGCGATTTAAAGGAGTAAAATGTTTCAAGTTTTTTGAAAACAACTATATCTGCGTGATAAAATGTTACTTTACCAGTCCCTAGATATTTTTATGCTCTATTTTTAATACAAACTTCGACATTATTTGATAATGCGTCTTATAATATGTGTGTGAAATAGCGATTTGGAGCATTTTAGAGACAGGTTTGATGATTATTTCTATCGAGGCAAATATTATGAATCGCGTTTTTGTCTTTACAGGTCCCTAGACGGTTTAGCCAACTTTATGAGTATAATTTTTATTTGGCGCGTTTTGCTATATCAATCAATCAATTAGCCCACCGCAGTCCAGTGCTGGACATACTCTCCCAATGTGCACCATTTCGTCCGATCCTCCGCCTTCCGCATCCAGTCTGTTCCATTGCTATATAACTTGACTAGCTGTTGACCGCGGCTCCGCCCGCGTGGATGTCGGTTATCGCGATCAAACATAGCCTATGTCCTTTCTCAAAGTCTAATCTACCACTATACCAAATTTCATCAAAATCGGTTCAGTGGTTTAGGCGTGAAAACGTAACATACATACAGACAGACAGATAGACAGACAGACAGAGTTACTTTCGCATTTATAATATTAGTATGGATGATAAATGTATTTAAAACCGTTTACAACGACTGCTACCAGGCTTTAAGTATGCCTTAATAATTATCCTTTAGCCGATAGAGTCATCGGTGATTCATAAGCATTTAGTTAAGCACTGCATATAAATACTAATGGGTTTACGTGATAACGTAGTGAGTAAGAATCTACGCGAAACCATGTACAGAACGACAGACGAAGCCAGCTGTATAAACCCTCAATAATCAATAAATTGTAATATTGATCCTAATTTAGGTTCTCAGAATATAATTAAGAATGATATAATATAATGCGTTGTTACTAGGGGATAAATCTTTGTGAGGTCTACAAAGATTTTCAAAGTAAAAGACAACATCTGCAACACTTGCTTATTGATGGTGTGAGCCTTCCTCTCAGGGTCGGGAAGTCAGGCGGTAATCGCTCTCATAAATTAGCCAACATAAATCCACATCAACGAGAGAGTTTAGAGAACAAACCCTAGGGACCTGTCAACCAGGATAACGCTCAAGTGAAGATTACGTGATATTATTAAACTTTTTTTTTTGTTACAGGAAGCAATGTCTCAAGGAACTGTCGGTTGGTGGGTTCTCGGACTATATCTACGATCAGTCGGAATTTTCCTCACCACGACTATTATACTATCATTAATCCTAATGCAACTTTCGCAAAACTTCACGTTCCTCTGGCTCACATATTGGGTTAAAAATAAAACAAAAAACTCTACAACAGCAGATATAGGACTGAAAGAACACGTTACGGAGTCTACAAATATATTGGATCACGGAATAAATTTTGTAGAAAATATGATACACTCTGTAGTCAATAGTACAATATCACTCTTCGATGGGCAAAACAGAGAAACTCAAATTAATTTGCCTAATATAAGGAGTCAAGAATATACTGGTAGTCCATTGTTATCAAATGATACACCGGCGTATACAGAAAACTTTTATTTAGAGGTTTATTTTGGACTGGCCGCGCTTAATCTTGTATTCACCATAATGCGAGCATTTTTATTTGCGTATGGAGGCGTGAAAGCTGCACACAAGATACATAGAACTGTACTTAAAGTTATTGTAAAGGTAAATAACATGGGTCGGAATTAGGTATAGTTATTTTAGTACTTACATTGATTTTATGAAAAGTGGATATGCCTCGACTCCCGTGATTAATTTTAAAAAGCAGATAATTTCCCATGATTTCTTTTTTGACTGATTTATGATTCTTTGCGACATACCATGGTTCTAACTGTGTAAATGTTGTAATTGCAAAAATATTAAACTAGTGATCCTTATTGAAAAATAATTATCAGGATCAGCATTTTAAAATTGCTTAACCCATGCTCTAAATCTTATTGCCGGTCAGGTTAGAAAAGAGAACCCTAAAAGTCTGTCCATATTGGTTCATGCCGTGCCAGGAACGTGGACGACTAAGCATCCGTGCCTCGACAGGACCTTTCTGTTCACACACGTCAGTGACGTGATAGTGCCGTGGGTACATAAAATATGTACCTACTTCACTAGTTTTTACTAAGATTTTATTCATTTTATGTACATAATCGTCTTTATCTCGTATGTCTATAGTTAATAAGGTCCATAACAGCTTGCACCATTTTCTTACAACCTGCTTAGTCCTACTAAAATTAGAATAAAGTAGAGCCAGCTATTTTCGACCTTCGACCTCGAAGTATCGAGTTTTCTTTTTACTTTTATTGATGATCAGCGGCATCTATTTATAATTGAAAAAAAATAATAAGGTCATAAGTCGCTTGCACTGTTTTTGGTGTTGAATTTTCTCGAAATATCAAAGAAAATACGCTTATTAACATCTGTACAATCATGATCGTGGAAATGAAACTAAAAACTGACTACGAATTGAAGTTGTGACGATCTACGCCTATAGCTTGCACCTATTTTTTACTATGATCTTTAACTACTAACACTATATACTATCTACAAATAAATTTTAAAAAAAGTAACAAAAAAACGTTCATCATTTATTTGTCTTATCTGTCTCTGAGGTTTTTATATTTATTTATTTGTAATATTGTTAGCCACATGGGTTCGTCCATCAGAAATCTCGGGAAGATCCACATTCATATTGACATTTCACTACAAGTACATAAATAACTACCTAATTCCGACCTATAGTAATTAATTAAATTTCTAATCAAAATATATTAAGAACTTTGAGCTATGAACTAAACATAACTAAAATATTTTTCAGGCAAAAGTGAAGTTTTTCGACATTACCCCATTGGGACGAATCGTGAACAGATTTTCATCAGACACATACACAGTGGACGATTCCTTACCTTTTATTCTAAACATTTTGCTTGCCCAGATCTTCTCATTGGTCGGTAAGTAATATCTACAGTATGTTGAGATGATATGAAATGTTAAGTGAGGTGCTGGCTAAGATGGGTTTGCCTCAGTACTTAGTTTTACCTATTGACATATAAGAAAAAGAACATCACATGCCCGAAGCAAGATCTTAACTGAACTCTCGCTTTTTTCATCTGAAGACATCAAAATTATTATGTAGGTTAATTTATTTTTGTAACCTTGATCTTTGCTTGCAGGCGCAGTAGCCGTAACAGTATACGGATTGCCCTGGTTACTCGTAGGGGTGGGCCCGCTAATTTTCATTTACTACAGACTCCAGAGAACATATCGCATTACATCACGGCAACTTAAAAGGCTACAAAGCGTCACACTGTCGCCCGTCTACACACATTTCAACGATACTCTCGACGGTACTTAATTTCAAATTTAAATGTCAGGCTATTCATCATAATTAGTTTCAAGCAAACCACAATAGACCACCTAAGTTGCTAATAAATGTCACCGCCATCGGCAGAGGTGGTAAATAATATCCAAGAATCACTACAGTGTAGAGTGGTCATAAAAGCTGAAGTACCCCCTATTTAATAGGTTCTAATAAAATATAAATTTAAACCCATCAAAACCGAACATTAGTTTCGAAAGTCTACTAGGAATGGAAATGAATACTGAAAAAATTATAATAAAACTCATATTGGCATCTCGTTGCAAACTTGAATTTTGAAGCCCGGTTCCGGATCCGCTCTCCGCGGTTTCCTCTTAATTTGGCTTACCTTGACTTTTACGGAACGACTCTAACTAAACACTGTAATTAAACAGTATTTACGAAAATGTTTAATTACAGTCGTTCCGTAATCGTTGGTGTTTACCAACAAACCTGAATTTCTGCTGGAATTTTCTTAAGTCGGGACTGCGTTTCGAATCGGTAGACCCTTTACTAAATAAGTATATTTTTATCTTTTAAAAGTGCTGTTTTCATTGTATATATAGAACTAGCTTTTGCCCGCGGCTCCGCCCGCGTGGATGTCGGTTATCGCGACCAAACACCAAATTTCATCACAATCGGTTCAGTGGTTTGGGCGTGAAAGCGTAACATACAGACAGACAGACAGAGCTACTTTCGCATTTATAATATTAGTATGGATAAATGGCTTTTGACTTTGAGTATTTAAGAAAGTTCATCGTTCACAGGCCTAGACACAGTCCGTGCCTTCGGCGCTAGCGGCGCGTGGTCGAGCCGCGGGGCCGAACTGGTGGAGGCGTGGCAGCGCGCCGCCCTGGGCTCGGCGGCCGCAGCGCAGTGGTTGGCGCTGCGGCTGCAGATCGCCGCCGCCGCCGTCGTGGCCGCCGCAGCCATGCTGGCGGTAGTCCAGCGGTCGTTGCACACCTCTGACTCTGGTATATTCTCATATCTTAACCTTATTTTTTTAGGTGCCGAAATGCCTTCAAAAATGCCTTTTTAGAAGACTTTTCAATTTGATGTGCACGATTTTTAGCTCATGTGCTCTTTGATCCTCCACCCCTTCAGACCGCGTCTGATTGTACAGCATCCTAATGGTAGGTCCTCGTTCAGTCATATTCAAAGTCTATCTATGGAGCCTTTGTGGGAACGACTGCCGTCCGTTTATATACCTTTTTATTGTGATCTGTAGGACGCTCTGAACCAGCCGAAACGAGTGAATCCGGCTCGAAAGACCAAATTTATAAGGGATCCGATTCCCGACCAATAAACCATATATTTTAGTTATGTTGAACAATCACACTATAAAAGATAACGTTACAATACACTGCGGAGCTATGGTTTGGGTGAGCCCGATTCCCGTAATATCTTTTGTTTAACTGAATCAGACCGACCGCACTGTGACAGTTTCTATGAGTGCGCAAAGCATTTTACATGATGTACGGTGGCCCGTACAATGTTCTGCTACGCGACTACAGCCTGTCACGATTGAGTACTACGCATATATACAGCATTTCTTGTTCTATATCTCAATTACAATATACGATAATGTACCTAATTCGTAAGTTATCATCATAACTGTACGATGCAACCGTAAACTGTCTGTCGACTAAGCAAGCATTTTTACCTTAGTTGACAGTAATTTATTAACAACGAATTTAGTACTCGATTAACGGCCATCGCGTGTGCTCCATCGCTCCTTTGTAATCATTATTTAATCCGAGGAATAAATAGATAATTTTAATTCTATAATCTGCCGTATTCTTTACTACCGACTAGCAACCCTTTACAATAACTGTTAATTCTTCAAATTTGGTATGCAGGTCTCATAGGCCTCGCCATATCGTACGCGCTGTCCATGACGTCAATGCTGAGCAACGTGCTCAACGCCTTCACGGAGACAGAGCGAGAGATGATTGCCGTTGAACGCGTCGGGGAATACATCCATCAAGTACGTATTTATACCAAAAATATCCTACGTATTCTACTAGTTTTATAGTTTCTAGAATGTGGATAAACATGAGTACTTGAATACGTTTTGTTTTGTAAATACACGCATATTATACTTAGTAAACACCCAGGCCAGTGCAAATATTATACATTCATGATACAATCATACAAATATTTGCGCTGAACGGAAATGGAACTCACGATATCTAACATACTCAGTTGAACGTTCTTTGTCCCAATACACCTATATAAGTTAAATGTATAATCTGTAAACCGCAATGTCAGTATTAAAATAATGACCTGTTTGTTTGAAGTTAATGAAATTATTTGGGTTATCATTTAACTAGTATTGAATTTGTTTTTAAAGGTAGAATGCGAAGAGGTCGACGGTGACGCGCCGCCATACGGCTGGCCGTCGCAGGGTGTCATAGAGTTCGAGGATGTTTTTCTGAAATACAGGTGCTAGTATTTTAAATATTTACTCATCCGTATGTAGATCATTTTTTGATCATGATATGAAAGATTTTGAAAATGTTGTTTAATTTGCCTTTACGACGTAACTAGTGATGAAACCATAGGTACGAGTACTACGAGTCGGTACTCGATACTCACGATAAATATGTATGTATTGATTAGATTAAAGGCTGATTAGAAAATTTAACTTAAAATTTTGATATCGTAATTCGTAGGTATTTTGCAAATTATACAATGTTACCAAAGGTCAATTTCATTCATTTAATATTTTTGTTACAATAACATCGTCACCCGTATTTAACTTTTTTGTTACAATAAAAGCGGCCTTTTATTATGAATGACTATAAAATGATGTTAAATATTTTGTTGGCAGCGGTCGTGAGAACGCGCCAATGGCTTTAAACGGGCTGACGTTTTCGACGCACCCGGGCGAGAAACTCGGCGTGGTGGGGCGCACCGGCGCGGGGAAGAGTTCGCTGCTGCACGCGCTACTGAGGCTGGTGCCGCTGCATCGTGGCACACTGCGCGTCGACGGCGTCGACATATCCAAAATGCATTTACATGCGCTCAGGTATACATACCCCTATAGACTATTTTGTTTGTCTGCTTGCTTTTGTACAAATTATTTATTCGAGTACAATTATCAATTATACCTTAATTTCTTATCAGACATCATTTTTTCTTGTGCTTGTGGCTACCTCAGCTCTTCAAAGCCCTCTTTTTGAACCCACCTAAGCCTCCCGCTAGGAAACAAAATTTAAAGACGTATCAATCGTTTCAAAGGTCCTCATTGTATTTATCGTATAATTGTAGGTCTCGGATCGGCGTGATACCACAAGAGCCGTTCATATTCTCGGGCAGTATCCGCGAGAACGTCGACCCCCTGCGGCAGTACCTGGACGCGGAGGTGTGGCGCGCGCTGGAGGCGTGCGGCGCGCGGGACGTGGTGGCCGACCGGGGGGGGCTGCACGCGCCCGCTGACGTCACGCAGCTGGCCCGCGGACACGCGCAGCTCTTGTGCGTCGTGCGAGCGCTGTTGCATAGACCAAAGGTACTGCTTTCGCGGTATTCACCGGCTTCTTGATACAGGAATATATTCAAAAAAATCAAAGGGTCGCCAAGGTTCAAATTTCAGGAGCGTTTTTTGAATTTGGAATATCACATGGAACGATGTAATGTCCCAAATTCAATTTTGTATGAAAAATTAAAAACAATAGTTTAGTGACAGTCTTTACGCACAGACGGTCTTCTATGGGCAGCTGTATCATAATTTAACTGTCTTTTTATTACGACACAGCTTCAGCTGCACACGAGGTGTCATGCATTTCTCTCTACATAATAATGTGGACGCGGTGCAACGCGCACGCGCGATCAGCTTGCAACATTTCGCGTAAAATTTTGGTCACGCACAAGTCTAAAAGGCGATCGCGTGAATCTTTTTAAGTATTATTACATTCACAAGGGTATTGAAAAACATAGTATGATACACGTGTGTATTGAGGATTACCGTCCTCGGCTCTCTTAAGACCCGCACCTAACTAACGGCTTGGGTCGCCTTAGCGGTAATCACCAACTTTACACACTTGTACCAATAAAAATTGTATTTGTTGTAATTTTACTAAAAAAATATTCTACATCATTGATAAGCAATGATGCCCGTCGTACCCAGAAACCTCGACACAATTTCGCTCTAAATGGCGCATGTGTAGTATTAAAAGAGTGTAAATTTCAAATTATAGATCCTACTTGTGGACGAAGCGACCGCTAATCTGGACAACGAAGCTGAAAGGTTAATACTGGATGCGATCCGCTGTTCGTTCGGCGGCGCCACGGTCGTGTTCGTAGCGCACCGCATGGCGGGCGTGCTGGAAAGCGCACGTGTGCTAGTGCTGGGAGCCGGCTCGCTGCTCGAGCTGCGCACACCAGACGACGCGCTGGCCGACCACTCGTCGCACCTCTACAACCTGGTGTTCGCCGCGTGATCGCGGGCCAGCAGCCGGCGAGTTTGCCATACGAGTCTACACTCGCAGATTATTCATTTATAACTTTCTTATTAAATTATTTTTTCTTTTATATTCTACAATTACATTTGTCAAGATTTGCTATTCGACCTGTTCACTGACTGGTTAGTTTTAAGTTAATATTATGATTTTCTTTTCAATACAGTGGCAACATCACTGAACAAAAACATTTATATTGGCAAAAGACGAACCGAAAAGGATGTTGTTTTCGACACCCTTAGAAGAAGATTGTATCCCGATTTTTCGGTAGTTTAATTTTCAATTGAATGATTTTTTATTATAAGAATTGCTACTTAAAATCTATAATAAATGTGTTGCAATGTTTTTCTATGCAGTGATGGATTATAGTTTAGTGACATTGTCTTAGGATTTTCTTCAATTTGTTGTTAATTTGAGCTATGTTCACTATATCTATGCCTAATTATGGTCGTATATGTGTATCCCCTCTGCCCCGGTAGATTCAAAAACATTAATGGTACCTGTCAATGTCTTGGGCATGTATACTGGCTACCTTGCAAGAGTTTGTAATGCGGCCAACTCTTATACTCTACCTTGATGTGAATGCTATTTGCTTATTACTTTTTTCTATTTTCGCACATCCTCCTGCTCCGGTTAATGTATGTTTAATTACCCTTGTAAATTCCAACATTACTATTTAAATATAAAGACACAAAATAGATTTTATATTTGAAATCGTAGGTCTGTTCTGTGCATTTAAGCAAACGTGCGAATGTAAAAATTAGTTTTAACAAAGATTTACAAAAATTATGAAAGTATTAGGTATGTTATATTCGTTAAAGTATTGTTTTTTAGTTACACTACACACATTATATCTGTAAGTAAGCTCTACTCACCTGTAATTATTTTTAAGTGTATGCTATACTTATTTAATTGTATTTTCAACAAATTAGTTATTGTGGCTATGGCTGTGCAATAGTCTAGTCGCTAAGTATTCTAAATTTAACTGCTAAGGATTAACCGAATATTCAGAGACACAACATCGTTTTAATTTTACCAAATCATGTACACGCGTTTACCTGCCCCGTAACAGGTGTCTCTGCCATCAATGAAACAAATCATTTTGGTCACATGACACTCCTGCTATTTCAATAGTCGAATAGACTCGAAAGATGTGATGTGAATCTTTTACGCCATTCCGAGGCTGCTGTATAGGGAAAACCATCCATAAAAAGCTGCGGCGGCGATCGAGCCTGAGAGCCATATTATACAACGCAGCGCCAGAACACATACCCACCTATGATGTTTTCGAGTGAATTTCAACAATTTAGGATACATTTAGGTAGATCGATTAGTAAAGTATACCCTTAGCGAAAGATCGCCGTAGGACAGACGTGAATGTAAACTTTTTTCAATGAAAAATTATAAGAAAAAGTTAGCACTTTAAATGCTTAAAAATATACTAATTATACCATTATTATGAATTGAACTTTTTAATAGTTCTATAATCTAATTAAATAACTCGAAATATGTTTTAACAAAAAATGTTAACGCTGTTCTATGCTAGATGCAACTGAGTGATTCACGCCAGTCGCTCGCTAAGCGTGCCGAGCAAATGTGACATCATAGAAAATATCAGCCTTTTGAAATTACAGGCAGCCCCAGGTTTTGTTTCCGGGTGCTGAAAAGGAGAACCCGACTAAGTTCGGCTTGCTTCAGGTTTATAGTGTTATCTCTGTTTCAGCGCGCGTGTCAATATATTGATATCTTACGAGTAGCTAATAAAGTTATAGTTTTAAGTGTGCGATAGAGATAACGCTCTGTAAAACCGAAGCACCGATCTTAACCGAACTCGCACTCTTCTGTCCGACGACGCGCCAAATCAAAAGCCGTAGTCGTAGTCGTTATTTTTTTTTTTTTATTGTAAATTTTTTCGAATACCTTGCATTATTTATTATACATTTTCAACACACTTACTCATAAACTCTAATTTCAACGCAATTAGGTGAAACCTAAAATCAAACTGTGGCTTTTTAATTGTTATAATTCACAAATAATGAGTTATAGATTTTTGTAACATTCTATGGTTTGTTTTTTTTTCTTAATAATAAAAGTTTTGATACAAAAAGCCACTTTTCACTTTTGACATTATGTACTAGTTATGAAGAAAATGATTTATGTTGTACAGTGTCTGATATATGATGTGAATGTTTACTACCTGAAAACTGCAAGGGTAAATATCTATTTTAGTACTATTTTATTCACTAGAATGTTGAAAAACATTGTATATTACACGTGTGTATTGATTATTACCATCCTCGGCTCTTTTAAGGCACCACAGTGGTAATTACCAACTTCACAAACTTTTACCATATTACTATTACCATTACCGAGCAGCTAGTGTGAACAATTGCATCTATTTCCAGAATAGAATTAATTTTTTTTGTTGAAACCTATATCTTGTCATTCGTTGTGATATAGTTAATATGTTATGATAAGTTAGTGACAAATTTTTACAATAAATGAAATATTCTTATAATATGAGATTCTTTTATTTCGATAATCTTTTTCACTCAGATCATTGCAATAACAATTTAGGTGGCTGGAAAGACATAGTCAGCCTTGCATTCTGCTGATTCTCTGGCGGATGATCTATGATATAAGATATTACCTAAATAATATTGATGATATATTTCGAGTAATAAACATCATTTGCGTCATTTACGTGTATCAACCTTTGCGTTGATCTCGGTTGCATCTGTATGGGGACCGCAGCCCGCAGTAAAAGCCAGACTTCACTTCTCCACTTTGCACAGTCTTGAGCATCCCTACCGGAGTCCGGCAGACACAGCGTAGCATTTCGAGTAATATATTATGTGACATTTCCATAGAGCTGTAAAATTCTCTATAAATAACATTTTTGGAAAGATGCATCTTCATTAATTTTAAGATCTAGATACATATCCTCAGACTCCTAGGATTACCTATGGAAACAACTTATTCTTTAATGATTGCGTTCATTCGGACTCTTGTATGGATAATCAATATATGTAAAAATATCTTCTTCGCTGTAAATTGGCACAGGTTCTCCAGGAACACCTGAAAATTAAAATAATTTTTTTGGCAAACATTAGCTTACCATGATAGCAATAACCTATTGGCAGTTTAAGCAAATCAATAAAATATATCTGTAGGTCGTATTCACAGTTCATCATAATGAGTTGTGTTCTGAGCCATCACCTCGGTTGAATTGAAGTCATCTTTCTCCACTTTCTTAATCGTAGTTCGTAACAAATTTGGTAAATAGCTCCAGCTATCACTCACTCCACTCCAAGACTAAGAATAATATTGAATATAGAACAATCTATGCTCCGCCCAGCTATCGATGGCACTGCCGTACGTTTCACTAGAAATCTCAAGAACTACTGGTCCGATTTGAAAAATTATTTTTGTTTGATAAACCGCTTATTGAGGAAGGTTATACTTAGGCTAATAACATACAGTCCAAAAATACAAAAATGAAGAAAAATATTTTTGTATTCATAACACAGCAATCAAACAGACCAATGTTGCTAGTTGTAAGGAGAAAAATACCCTACCAAAGTGTACCCCACAGTAACATATTAGGTCCTTACGTATGAAATTAGCGTTTTGTCGTACTGACTGATCAATTTGATCTGAAATATCTCCTCTTTGGTTAAGAATTCCAAATTCAAATTAATAAATTCATTTAGCTGGTTTTTTTCTTTGGAATACAGTCATTCATTTCTTATTTTCCTCATTATTTTTTCTTTGGCGTCGCTTATTACCGCGCAATGGAAAACGTGAAATATCGGTATATTTACGAGTACGAGTTCTACCGTGGCACCAGTGCTGCAGAAACAGCCCGAAGAATTAATGATGTATATAGCGCTGGTGTCGAACGATGAGTACCTCATGAATTGAGTGAATCGAACTTGCAAACACGGGTCGCCTGCTGTGTTACTTTGCTCAACCGACACAATAATGAAGGGATTTAAATAGAATCATTACTTGTGATGAAAAGTGGATATTGTACGATAATCGAAAGCGCTCATCGCAATGGCTGAACCCTGGAGACCCAGCCAAATCCTGCCCTAAACGAAAATTGACTCAGAAAAAGTTACTTGTAAGTGTTTGGTGGACTAGCGCCGGTGTCGTTCACTACAGCTTTCTTAAATCTGGCCAAATGATTACGGCAGATATCTATTGTCAGCAACTGCAAACCATGAAGGAAGAACTAGCTGTTAAACAATCGAGATTGGTCAATCGCTTTAGGCCACTGCTGCTTCACGACAACGCAAGACCACACACTGCACAACAAACAACCACTAAGTTAGCTGAGCTACAATTGGAATGTCTGCGACATCCACCGTACTCCCCGGACCTTGCTCCAACAGATTACCATTTCTTCCGGAGTTTGAACAACTTCTTACAAGGAAAAAAAATCCACTCCGATGCAGCAGTCCAAACCGCCTTCAAAGAGTTTATTGATTCTCGCCCCCATGGTTTTTATAGTAAAGGGATCAATGAACTACCCATAAGATGGCAAAAGTGCATAGATAACAACGGTGCATACTTTGATTAGGTAATTAAATATATTTTACAAAAAAAAGACGTGTGGCACTCGGGGACTGCCGCGGTAAAGCTATTGCATAGCATTTTGTATCAACTTATGCAATTATGATAATATGCCCTTTGACGTGCATTAGTTTTTTTTCTTTTTAGCTCTTTACGCTTTTCTTCTCTATAAAACGAAAATATCTAGGTATGAATAATAGGTATAAATAATTAGGTGTAAATAGTGTAATGACACACCAAAACAAAATTATTCATTTAAAAAAAATAACGATACTAAGAAGTGATTATCGACAAATTTTACAAGTACAGCTATTCACTGTTGTACAACTATTATCTATTCTGTGCCTATACACCTATATACTTTCTCATAAACAGCTGCTTATGTATTCGTCCGATTTCGGAGCAGCTCGTCTCGATTCGTGCGAGCTTCGTAGTCGGCTAGTTGCACGCACACGAACACCGTGTCGAAGACTGCCAAAAAGAAACGAGCGTGAGGTTTTTTCGTTACGGAATTTCTGGATTCGGTCCCCGCGCTCAAGGCCCTCGATAGAAGCTATGCAATAGCTTAAAAAAAATCGACATTTTATTCCTCCCGTACAAAACGCCAATTTCATACGTAAGGACCTAATACTTATTTTTTGGGTTGTCTTTGGTGCCACCCATAATCCGCACGCTGAATGATGATCCCTATGACAGTTCGTTAGCGCTTAACATTGTACGGACGTCCTATTACATCAAATCCTTTAGAGGTCCATTAAAAAGACGAAAAATCATAATTGTGTACAATTGTAAATTATAAACTTGAATATTAAGAAATAATAAATAATAATAAATAATAATAAATATTCCACAACATTTCACACAACGCTATCTAGACCCATGGTAAGCATAGCTTAACTAGCTTGTGTTATGGAATCTAGAATGCGGATAAACATACTTAAATACGATTTTTTTTTTTATAAATACATACATATTATAAATAGAAACACCCAGACCAATGCAAATATACATATTCATGCATACAAATATTTGCACTGAGCGGGGATCGAACCCGCGCCTCCTGCGTAGCGGCCGCGTTCACTACCGCTACGCCACGGAGGCTGTCGAATTAATACGTAATCTTTGGAAATAATAGAAAAAAACTCAATGCAAATGTACATGGTACGTGCTGCAAAAGTTACGTCGTCAAGCTGTTATCGACTAAGAAGGGACACATCGATAAACAAAATATCGATAATTTGTTGGAAATATAAAACAAATGCTTTGAGTTTGTATTTTATTTATATCAATCTGAATCTGATACAGGGTCAATCGGATCTTCAAAATCTGAGTCTGAACTGCAGCTATCCGTGACGTTTATTATTAACGGTTGGTCAACGATATTGTCGTATTGTACATCTCGATCCCAGTCTTGTAAGCAAATTTTCTTCGTTCTTTCGACCACTTTTCGCCAATCGTCAGCTGTCACTTGAGCGCAAGCTTCTTCCAATAAAACCATCATTTTATTTGCCGTGAATGGCGGAGTTGTGTTATGCCTAGCTGCATGACCTGAAAATATTTGTACATTTAGTAATTATTTTTAGAAATATATGCATATATATAATATTATATAAATAAAAAATATAGATACCTTTGATCTGCGCCCATATCAACTCGAGTGATAGGGCGGTAACCGAATTACCGTGTGTCCATTTGATTTGGCCAATTCATCCAAAAAATATGATGGGTGCGTCTGTTGTTTGTGAAAGTTCAACAGTCTAACCAACTCTTTTTTTAACATCTGACTGTCAGTTTCCACACCATTGCCGTGTAACCACTCTATAATTTCAGCTTTTTTGTTATTGCTGCTGGGGGGTTTGTTAATTTGAACTGAGTGATATGAAGCATTGTTCATTAAAATATAGTGAGGCTCATTCAAATTTTCTAATAGTTTTATAAACCATGTCTTAAAGTTTTCGAAATTCATTTCCTCGTGGTACTCCGTTGTTTTCACTGACTTAAAAGCCCACAGGCAATTCGGCACAAAACCTGTAGCTGTGCCAGCGTGGCTAATGATTAAGCGCTGGCCCTTTCCTTCAGGAGTTTTTGTGCTGGATTTGGCTGTGTCATCCGTCCATGCCTTACCTACAGTATGATTAGCGTTCAGCCATGTCTCATCAAGGTATAATACCTTCTCCCAGTTATCAATTTGTTTGATTTTGCGAAGAAAATCGCATCGTAGTAAAGCTATGTCAGTACGCTCCATTAATATTTTTCTCTTGTCAAATTTTTTATAGCGGAATCCACATTTTTTCAAAACAATTCTAAGAGAAGTAGCACCGCCTTTGAAGAGTTCTGCAGCTTTTTTTGAGTTCTGAAGATAATAACTTCTGGCAGGTCGGTAGTTCACCTCGTAGGTAGTAACCATAAATATGATTGCGTATAGCATCTAAATCAAATTCATCAGGTTCTGTTATATGACATAACCTTTTCTTTTTCTTCTTTGGTGTTAATAGTTTATTGTCCTCCATGGACGACTCCCCAAATTTTTCCTTTGTTATTCGAGAAACAGTAGCCTTTCCGATTCCTAGAGCATCGGCTACACGATCGCGAACATTGTCAAGCGGTAACAAGGGTCCGTCATTTTGTCGTTCACGAGTAAAATAGTCTCGCAAACGAACTACAAACTCGCGAACTTCACTGTTGAGAACAGTTTTCCGCTGTCTTTTCGGCATTTTGCAAAACCGAAAATCAACAAACAGGTAACAGAAAATCAACAAATAACACAAAACAGCGAAAACAGAAACAAAACTCAGCTAACAAAGAAAGACGTGGCGCATACAAGGCGTTAGAGCACTCGTATGACGCGATGTGATGCGGTGTGACAAGAAGACAAAACAGACTGACAAGACATGACATGACTGAATTAAAAAAATACGGTAGGTCTATGGCCTCCTTTTAAATACTTTTCCATGTAATCCATAATTGCCAGCTAATTATGAATTCTTTAAAATTCAATTCAAAAAGAATTTTAAATTCTTTAAATTATGCAATTTGAATAAAAATTAAAGTATAGTAAAATAAAATATATTAAGGCTGTTACTTTTTTATCTAGTGTTTTATGTCCATCAATGCGCGTAGTCTTTTTTTCAAAATAAATAAATATTGCTTATTATGTTGAATGACCTGGCTGAATGACATGACATTTGCCTGAAAAAACAGTATTTTATCGAAATTGTTTCGCATAACTAATACAACTGTCAGTTGAAACGTCATAGGGATCATCATTCGGCGTGCGGAGTATAATGAATGTTTTAGAATCCATGGTATAAACTAGTTCAGCTATCCTTTCTTGGGTCTTGATGGTAATTCCTTTTTTTACTTAGTTCAACCTACAGGAGTTACCATTTCCTAGTATTAGAGCCGATAACACTAAATCTAGTCTGATCAGATAACCAGAGATGATCTGTATATCATCGCGTCTTCAATTGGAGAGTGCGAAATAGCTATGCTGCAAGGCTAAAATCCTGGTGGTGATACCAAAATATATAACATATAAAAAAATACTATAAAAAGCGGTATCTAATATGATAAGATTACCAGAACAGACCAGGCTCAACTGTACGATTTTGTATAAGAAAAACTAGTCTGAGACACTGGCGAAAGTGGTGGTAACAGCGTTTGAATGTCGCAGGAAACGCCTGTTGGTTTTGTGTTAGATAGATAGACAGATATCTTTCTGTGTCTACATTGATAATATTACTAATATAGTTACTGCATGACACATACAAAATTTGAGAGCTTAATAAGTAAGAGCGTAACTTACCAGTAACACCCACGTGTCGTAGTGAATATTCATTTAACATGAATCCTTTCTCTAAAGCATGTGACCTCATTTGTTTGTTGAATACGTCGCTTCCAGTAAAATATAATACAGCACAATAGAATTGCTCGACAGGTATAAGTCTAATATCAAGCCTTCGAGCTGGCAGTTCTTCCTTAAGGAGACATACTCCCTGCAGAAAAAAGTTTCAATACACAACGTAGAATAGGGCTACATTCATATCTCAAAAGAAAAACGTACAGTGAGGTGTTTCACTAACTAGTCGAAAAGTTTTATTGTTGCAATACCATACCTACTAACTCTTATATACTTATACCTACCATAAATTTAGTTTCACCAACCGAAATTATGTCAATAACGAGACCTTCTAGTTTTTCTACAATACTTTCCAAAGCATATTTTTCGTTTTTATTTTTTTTTTGTTTTAGTGTTATTTCAGGATGTGTAATCAAAGCATCTATATCACCAGAATCGTTGTTGCCGCGTCTGAAATTTAAAATTTGTGTTGTACAACTGCAAACCGTCATGAGTTACTATAGATATATTACCTCCCCATTATCTTTTAGTTTATTAGAGTTCAAAATTATAATCTTATACAAGTTGGGGTTATGTTACTAGTTGTTAGCAATGCCTTCATAATCTTCCAATATACTTATTTCAGATAATTAACAACAATGCTTAATCTACCCACCTGTAACTGCCACAAATTGTAACAGAAAATTTTTTGCTTATTTTATTTATTAACATTTTTAATTTCACTTCAATTTCTTCTATTTCGGCTCTAGGAATTCTCTTTTCAAAATCTTTAAAATATCTGTAAAATAATTGTGAGTTCATGAATGTAATCAGATATCCGTAGGTACATCAATACTAATATTATAAAGCTGAAAGTTTGTTTGTTTTTATGGAAAAATCACAGATCCCGTGCCTTTCACGATCTTCTGGTACATTGCAAATGTACTTATAGAGGGCAAACTATACCGGTGAGTAATGATATTTTTTATAAACGGACTAGTAGTCTGTGTAAACAAAAATTAATAAAATAAAATTTTATCATTCATATTTATTTTTGCACTTTGTCGAAAAAGTTTTTGAATTTTTCCATTTTTTTACACCATATTGTAGATCTCGTCAAGACGCGATACCCCATTGACCAGCGTAGCCCCAAAATTTACGATGCCAGAGCGATTTCGCACTTTCGCTGAAAACGGCCGCCTACCAACGCGATTAAAAAAACCTTTCTAATGTTAAAATTATTTTCGTGCTGAATTGTCCGTTTATCGAGGATGGTAATCCATACTCCATACTAATATTATAAATTCGAAAGTAACTCTGTCTGTCTGTCTGTCTGTCTGTATGTTACGCTTTCACGCCTAAACCACTGAACCGATCTTTATGAAATTTGGTACAGATGTATATTAGAGCTTGAGAACGGACATAGGCTACCTTTTATCACGAGTAAGGGGGTTTAAGGGGGGAAAATTGGGGATGAAAGTTTTTATGAAAGTTTATCATTTCTGAAGATATCTTAATGAAATTTGGTGCAGAGGTAGATTAGAGCTTGGGAACGGACATAGGTTACCTTTCATCGCGAAAAGGGGGGTAGAAGGGGGGGTGGACTAGGGCCTTGGGATGAAAGTTTAGTCATTTTTGAAGATTTCTTGATGAAATTTGGTACAGAAATAGTTTAAAGCTTGGGAACGCACATAGGCTACCTTTTATCGCGAAAAGGGAGGTAGAAGGGGGGGACTAAGGCCTTGGGATGAAAGTTTATTATTTTTGAAGATTAGATTAGATAATGTGGTAAAAGGAGGGGGGGATAAGGACTAGATAGTTAGTATGAAAGTTTGTGATTTTTGAAGATATCCTGATGAAATTTTGTACAGAGATAGATTAGAGCTCGAAAATGGACATAGGCTACCTTTTATTGCGAAAAAGGGAGTTGAAGGGGTGGAATAGGGCTAGGGTATGTACGTTTGACAATTTTGAAGATATATTGATGAAATTGGTATAGAGATGGATTAAAGCTTGGAAATGGACATAGGCTACCCCTTATCGCGAAAAAAGGGAAAGAAGGGGGAGGAGGGAAGGGGAATAGGGCTATGGGATTAAAGTTTCTCATTTTTCAATTGCACAAAAAAGGGGGTGAATATGGCATAAATAGTAAGAATTTTTTTAAGGTGTCCTTATGAAATTTGGTACAAAGGTGAATTAAAGCTTCGGAACGGACATAGTCGAGTAGCGAACCAAATATAGAAACGAGTGGAGAGGCGAGAAGAGATTGTTATAGGGACGAGTGGATAGGCGTGTAAAGATCGAAAGTCGAGTAGACTCGACTACAGGGGCGAGTAGATATGCGACTAGAGAGCCAGTGGAGAGGCGAGTATAGAATCAAATAGAATGCAATAAAGTAGAGAAGCGAATAGGGAGGCAAGTGGAAAGATGAATGTAGTGGCGAGTAGAGATCGAACAGAGAGTTGAGTAGAAGTGCGAGTAGATAGGCGAGTGGGGAGAGTCAAGTAGAGAGGCGAAAAGAGAATCTAATGAATGGGCAAGTAGAGAGGCCAATGGAAAGGCGAGTATAGAGAAGAGTACAAAGTGGAGTAGAGAGGGGAACAGAGAAGGCAGTAGAGAGTCGAGTGTAAATTCAAGTATAGAGGCGGGCAGAAAGTCGAGTAGCGAGTCGAATATAGGGGCGAGTCGAGAACAGAGGTGAGTACATAGTCGAGGACAAAGTTGAGTAGAGAGACGAATTTAATGCTCAATAGCGTCGGATCAACACTAAGCGATAACCGACATCCACGCTAGCGAAGCCGCGGGCAATAGCTAGTATGCTATATATATACCGTCACATTACTACTAAAGGGAGCGAAGCAGTGATTAAAAATGTCAACCAATCCGACAGATACCCATGCCTTATTTGAAAATTAATAAATAGCGGGCATTAATTTAAAGTGGTGATGCAGATTGCAGGGCTCCGAAATAATTTTATTATGTGATTGCTTTATCAATTTTTATAACTGTGACACATCACCGTTATACTTTTAGAATACTATAATATAATGTAGAGACTACATAACATGGCTACGTTCAGAATTGCCAGCACATCTCAGGAATTCTAGACTTAGCTAAGTACCAAACTTACTTCAGTCCAATACGTTGATGATGGTTCAATATGTCCTCATTCTTTTTCAAATCCTCTATTGTTTTTATTCCACTTCTAACTAATTCTGCTGCTTTGACTGGTCCTATACCAGAAACTCGAGTCAACAGGTTTATTGCTATTACATCTTGATTTTGGTTAATATTTTCAAGTTTCTTCAATTTACCTGTTTGAATAAACTCATCGAGTTTCTTTGAAATTTTTTCCCCAATTCCTTTTAAATGTTTTGCCTCCTCCCCCGATTGAATTGTTTTAGGGTGGGCCGCTAATACTGCTGCTGCTTTTTTGTAAGCATTATATTTATAAATATTACGGCTTACATTTTTTTCATATTCTGCTAACTCTAGTAGTATTTTACAAAAGTCTACATTTAAGTTTTTGTCATTACATGGCAAGGAGAGTTTGCTCATGGTTAACAATTGACTCCTTATTGCCTGAAATGCAATAATCGTCATTTATATAACTAATAGATTCAATTTTCTGGCAAATTACTAACTTAAACATAGCATAGATACCTATTAAATTATTCATTGAAAGGTCTTCTGCACGACACATACATGAATTATTATAATTCATCATCATCTCGACGTTATTTCTGGAGGAATTTGAAGCTTTCATCATGGCCCTGAGATTCACTCACTCCTCCTTTTTTTTATTTAGCTTTCTTGTATGGTTTTTATGGAATGGAAGCCACTGCGGTCTGACATCCTCCAATTTCCAACCTCGAGATGAAAACGAGACGATGCGCCGGGGCAAATAATAGCTTTTTCAGTCTTATACAAATAATAACTGATTATTATAATATATATAATTCAGGTAATATTAAGCAAACTGAATGAATTTATCTTATTCATGCAATTCACCTAAAAACATCATACATTATTCTGGGATTTTACCCGAAGTTTTGCTGTAATTCTTAGCCTGACAACACTAAATGTCAAAATAATAATGACAATAAACAAAAAATTGAACTTCATCTTCAACATTGTAAAATCGTTAGGTACTGTTACTATACATACCTACTTACATATTCACTGTCTATAACAGATCTACCCAGTTTCACTGTCTTGTTATACCCACCTGATATATTTTGTAATAGTTTCACATATAACGCACTTAAAAATATTAAAACAAGAGAAAGGTATTTTAATTTTGTGTTGACAAGTTGATGTTTATTTTTGTTGAATTTTATGACCTGGTTAACGAGATCTTTAAGTCAAATCCCAATTTCAATATTCATTTCAAGTCAAATCTCATTTCAAGTCATTATCAACTGTGATAATATTTTTATAATAGGTAAGAAAGGTAAGGTTAAAAAAATAGAAATTTTCAACATTTCAAGTTATTCTCTAATAGGGGTGCTCCGGGTGCTCGGTTGCTGTGACAAATTTGACTTACCGAAAAAATAGGAAAAAATAAAAATCCGCAAATCTAGCGTACACTAACCAATCCTCGGAAATATAATGTACCGTTTCAACATATATTCAGAATACTTGAACATATCAAGGTTAATACTGTAGCCGTATCGTAGTCTATGTGTGTGATGGTTACAGTTATTTTCTACGTCCATGGAAAATATAAAAGCCATTTCCATACAATTTTATATTATTCAGTTAACCAGACTGTTATACGGTGGTTGTAAATCGTGTCCATTGCCATTCACATCATAAAAGCGATCTTAGGTTGTTCTTAGTCGATTTTTTCGACTAAGAACTATGATAAAACTGATTCTTGTCATTTCAACACATTATGTCATGTCAGTAAAATGTCATTTCGTATTTGGATGAATCGTTTGAGGTTGTTTTGTTATTTGTATTCAGATTTGTATTTTATTTTAGTAAATATGCCCTTAAATTCAACATGGTTTAAAATCTTTACAATATATGTACCCTAAGTACAACAATGTTTAGTGTGTTTGTAGAATAATTATCAAAATGGATAACGTCACAGAGAAATTGTTTCAATGTTTTGGACATCGTAAGTTCAAAAGTGAACTTCAAGAACGCGCGACGAGAGCAATAGCTAGAGGTAATACATTGTGCTACATTAAAGTGAATAATAACTAAAGTGAATTAAAACTAAACGAAATAATATTCCAAGGTAAACGCAAAATAATGACACTCGTAGAATAATCATGGTCTTTTTTTAGAGTATTGTTTATTAAACGTTTATTTGGGGTATGGTTATCACAATTTGAAAAGTATAATATGTGATAAACAAGTCTATGTTATTGTTATGAGACCATAGCTCTCAGTACAGTGTACTTGATAATTCCCTTTTATACACTTTTGTACTATATTGAAGGGTGCTTCATATAACTGAAAATGAAAATAATTTATTTAACTTGATCTTTGTAGTTGATGACAGGTAACAAAGTTAAAGTTATAAGTTCCAAATTAACAACTCTTTTAATTTCCCTATACTATGTACTGTTCTATATTATAATAAAACTATAAAGTGGTTGTGTCTGCACATCAGAGATATTAAAAGAAAACTTGAGTTATAGTATATTTTTTAGTTAACACAAACTCTTATCTGTGTCTGTTTGTTTGCAATAGATGTGAAAATTATTGAATGAAATTTGATGCAGCTTGTTCTTCTAAAATCCGTTTTCTTTCTTTAAATTTGTTTGATAACAATCAGTTGAGTTGAATCAGAGATAAGACCAAAAGTCACATTAACCAACATCTGCACTGGCGGAACTGCGGGAGGAAGGCTAGTGATTAATATTATTATTCATTTACTTTTAATTTGTTTTTCAGGAGTCCATGATGTATATGTATCAATGCCTACTGGCTCTGGCAAGTCATTATGCTTCCAATTACCAGCTATGTTGCAGGACAACAAGGTGGCAATTGTCTTCTCTCCACTTCTGGCTCTCATTAAAGACCAAATTGACCATCTCACCAAAATAAAAGTGACAGCAGAATCCATAAACTCTAAAATGACTGCTAAGGATAGGGAAAGGGTATTAAATGATTTAAGGAGCATGAAGCCAGATACAAGGTTTTTGTATGTAACCCCTGAACAGGCTGCTACTGGCACATTTAAGTCTCTCATGGAGCATCTAGTCAAATACAAGAAGGTTTCATATGTTGTGGTTGATGAAGCTCATTGTGTCAGTGAATGGGGTCATGATTTTCGTCCTGATTATTTAAAACTTGGTGATATAAGAGAAAGATATAAGAGTATTCCTTGGGTTGCCCTTACAGCAACAGCTAGTGCAGAAGTAGCCAAGGATATTTTATCAAACCTGAAACTATTGTTACCTGTTGCACAATACAAAACACCAAGTTTTAGAAGAAATTTATTTTATGACATAATTTACCAAAACTGCATTGAAGATGAGGTTGGCCATTTGTTGGAGTTTTTAAAAAAAAGTTTGAATGAGGATGACAATATTAAACCTGTGAGATATTATTTTTACTATGTATAAAATATTATTATTTAATAGAATGTAAAATAAATTATATTTGTTTCATATTTTTCTTAATATATTTCAGAAAGATAAGAATGCTGTTATTGTGTACTGTCGAACAAGAGATGCTACTGAAGATTTGGCTAATATGTTAACTAAAAGAGGGCTAATGTCTTCCGCTTATCATGGAGGTATGTATTACAAAATATATAGAGCCATTATCTTTTTAAAGATATATAGTGGCGCCTGATGATAAATCACAGGATGTTTTGTCTTTGATAGTTTTGAGCTTACAATAAGTAAATAACTAAAAAAACTAAATATTCCAGAACATTTCACACAACGCTATCTAGATCCATGGTAAGCATAGCTTAACTAGCTTGTGATCTAATCTAGAATGCGGATACACATACTTAGATACTATTTTTTTGTAAATATATACACATTATACATAGAAACACCCAGACCAATGCAAATATACATATTCATGCGTACGAATCTTTGCACTGAGCGGGGATCGAACCCGCGCCTCCTGCGTAGCGGCTGCGTTCACTACCGCCACGCCACTGAGGCTGTCTCTTGTCTGTCGGAATACTTTTCTTATAAACCAAAACCATACAAAAACAGATAACAGTAGTTGTTATGTCAGACTAGAACCGTTTACAACGCACGCCGTCTATGGGTTGCCTACAATAATAAGACGTGGACACTAATGGAAGTAATTCTTAAAAAAAATAGCCCTTTCTGTGCATTGTGACGGTCACATTAAATGAGCCCTTAAAGATATGGGATATAGCCAAGCCAAGGCAAACAAGAAACAATCATTTCTGATGTCCATGGAAAGTGTAACAGCTTTATTACTTTTCAATTATTTTGGCCCAGTATGCTAGGCTCTCTGTACACCAAAGCCGTTAGTGAAAAACCAATTTGCCGATAGCTTAATTTCTGAAGGTGTAGACAGCTTTAATAGAACATACAGGTAGCAATATAATTCACAGGTTTGAAGTCAGCAGACCGCATATCAGTACAGGAGAAGTGGTCTCGAGGCGAGTGCCCATGCGTGTGCGCCACTGTTTCGTTCGGTATGGGCGTAGACAAAGCGACCGTACGCGCTGTCGCACACTGGGGTTTTGCGCAGAATGTTGCTGCATATTATCAGGTTCGATATATTTACTTTAAAGGTAGCTGGAATGACGTTGGATAAGACTGGGTGTTTACTTCTGTACATCTGAGTTATATATACTTTTTTAAATACATCAATTAAATTTTATGATTTTCGAATATTTTAAATCATAGTTCAGTTAATGTATCTTCATTAAGGGATGATATAAATGATAGATGAAATTAGCGTTTTATTATTAGTTTTTTTATTTAATCAATCAAAGTATGTTAGTACTCTTGTTATCGGTGCACTTTTGCCATTTTGTAGACAGTTCATGAATTCCTTTGCAGAAAAAATTGCGGGAGCGAGAATTAACAAAATCTTTGCAGGCGTTTTGGACTGACTCATCTGAATGGAATGTTTTCTAATTAAGAAATTATCCAAATTTCCAAAAAAGTTGGAGCAAGGTCCGGGGAGTATGGTGGGAGACAAAGACATTCCAATCGTAGCTCCTCTAGTTTCGCCACCGTCTGTTGTGCAGTGTATGGTCTAGCGTTGTCCTGAAGCAGCAGTACGCTAGAGCGTACGTTGACCAATCTCAGCGTTCTAATGGCTAGCTTTTCAATCATGGTTTCCAATTGTTGGCAATACAGATCTGCCGTGATAATTTGACTAGATCTTAGGAATTTGGGTAGTGAACGACTCCAACGCTGGTCCACCAGACACTAACCAGTATCTTCTTTTGAGTTAATTTTCGCTTGGGGCAGGATTTGGCCGGTTCTACAGGTTTTAACGACGGTGATTTGCGTTTCCGATTATCGTTAGGATCTATTTTTCATCACAAGTAATGATACGTTTCAAAAGTCCCTCGTTATTGCGACGGTCGACTTAAGTGACTCAGCCGTCGACGCTTTTGTTGGTTTGCTTGACTTAGTTAATGCGGTACCCATTTTTCAAGCTTTTTCACTTTTCCAATTTGTTTCAAATGACTCATCACTCACACCGAAGCCGCAGATAAATCTGAGATGTGTGGTATGAGATGGATTCGCTTCCACGATGACTTTCAAATCCACAGTTACAACTAGGGTCTCCCACGAGGTTTATTCTGGAGGTCAAAATTTCCAGAACGAAAGCGTTGGAGCCAAAAACGTTCTAATTTTTTAAGTTACTTCTCCGTACACGTCATTAATCCTTCGAGCTGTTTCTGCAGCGCTGCTGCCGCGATGAAACTCGTACTTGAAAATAATACGATTTTTAAGTTGTCCATATTGTGTACAGAACGATGTCTAAGTAAAATTAAATAGCGCGTTCGAAACACAATGTCTATTTGTGTTTCGAACGCGCTATTTCATTTTTAGCTTAAAATTGAAATGAATTTGTGGAATTCCTAACCAATGGCGGGATTTTTGAGATCAAAATGGCCAGTACGATAAAACGCAAATTTCATAATATATGTTGACCTAATAATTATTTTGGCCTTTATTAGTTCATCGCACGGAAAATTGAAATTTACCAGTTGTTTTTACAAATGCAGGAGTCCGGCAGAGCGGGACGCGATGGCAAGCCGGCTTTTTGCCGTATTTACTATTGCCGCAGCGAGCGAAATGCGGTTGACTTCTTGCTCAAAAAAGAGATAAGCATGGCTAAAACGCCCGAACAGAAGAATCGACATAAAGTCGCATATAAAAGTTTTGGACTGATGGTCAGATACTGCGAGGAAATCAAGTAAGTATGGAAGATAAATGAAGTTACATAAGCAATGTGTATATTTGCTGAACTTAACACTTCAAGAATGCTGCAATAGTTTTGTAATGTTTGTCTAACCCCTCGTTTTCACCGATGTTTAAAATGTGAACGCAAATGTGTTTTTAACTTGTATACAACTTATTGGCTATACATACTATGTGAATAAAAAGTATCTGAGACAGTCTCAATATGTAAGTTAGTGAGTACATGTATAAAACAAGTAATTATGTTTTGACAAGTTTTGTATCAAACAAGTTTACATGTTTTTTTTTGGTGAAAACGAGGGGTATGGCCCGCATTGTAGAACGATACTCAGTCATAAGTCTCACAGCACACTGGCCGTGGCGAAGTTCTGTAGTTAAACGAACGTAGAGTTAGAACAATAGCAGTCTGTCTTCATACTTTAATGTAAACGAAACCTTGTTTTCAGCGAAGAAAGAATTAGGAACAATTAATGTTCCGTCTGTGTTTACATTAATAGAATTTGACGGAGAGTGGATAGAATGAGCATTCGCTCGTCTGATGTAAATCAGCCTTAGTGCAAACGCTACAATATGATATTGCCCCGCAGATGTAGGCACAAGACGTTCTCGGAGTACTTCGGCGAGGAGCCGCCGCGCTGCGCGGACCGCTGCGACGTGTGCGCCGACGAGCGCAGCGTGCGGCGCGCGCTCGAGCAGCACCAGCGCCGCGCCGGCGCCGCGCAGCTGCGCTCCGGCGGGCTCGTCGTCAGCCAGGACGTGGCCGACCTGTACGGCGAGGGCCGCCTCGGCCAGAAGAGGTCGCTAGCTTCATACTGTAGTTGTAGTGTTTTTGGACTAGAGATAATACCGGGCAGGCTCGCGTGGCACCGCCTTCAAATTACTATGATCTTTTCTGCCGATCAGATTCTAGTAGGAGGTATAAAAAAAAGATTTAAAATTACTTGTAATATTTTTTCTCAAAAAACGCTGCCGGCCGCTGTTCTTTCATTGGGAATTAAACCTTAAACTCAATAGACTTCTGCTAATTGAGATGCAGTTAGACGACGTTTATTTATTTATATTTAATAACACACCTAATATAAACTTCAAACAAAACTCAAATGAAGGAAACGGAACTTAGTTTAATCGCAATGATCATAATTCAAGGGAAAAATCTCTGTCTACCAATATTACAAAGTGTTTTAGATACTGTGTTTATTTGATATTATTTTAGGTTATTATTTTTCGTTGCAACCTTCTATCAATACACTCAGTCTTTAACTGCTCTACTAGATGCATTGTGCACACATTATAACTCTATTTAATTGCATGTCAACTACGAATAATGTATCCTATAGAAGTGTAACTCCCATAGAGTTACCGCTGAAATATTGGAGTAACTTCCGCATACTAAAATACAGCAATAAAACAAAACACTCACACATCCATTGTCGAACACTTGCACGCGATTGGTCGCGCCAAAATCATGCTGTCTCGGCGCCCCAAACGTCATAGTGGCAAAGCGGCGATCGTGATGAGCGTGGATGGTGTTATACAATAATAAGACAGCTTGTTTGTGTTTATTTTTTATTGAATAAGTTCAATCAATAAAAAAAGTCGGGTTGCACTCCGGGAGTGCCGGCAGAAGTGAAAACTTGTTCTCTCTTTCTTACTTCGTTATATACAGAGAAAATGATAAAAAGAACATACCATACCATACCATACCTATAATATAATGCCAATCATAGAACCTATCACTATTTTTCTGTCAGAACAAATTGATGAATTACAAAAAGAAAAATAATCACAAAACGTAATAAATTACAAAAAGAAAATATAATCACAAAAAATGTCAGAAGCCCAGGTTCGAACCCGGTACTATCTGAAACCATAAGGACTTACAGTCGAAGCGCTTACCGCTAAGCTACGAAGCTTCTTGGCGTACCTAACAAAATAAACAATTTTTAGCTAATGTTGTATGACGTCAGGCGTCGGTTACGGTTCAAAGGTCAAGTAATCCTGACGTGAGTTTAACACTTTTTACCCATCCAACGCCGCTAAAGAAGTTTTCACTTCAAAAAATAATAACTGGATTGTTCTTATTTTTCTATTGATTGAACCACATACGCATACAAATTAAAATACGTTGTTATTTTTCACAATTACGTACCTCTGAAAATAATTAGTTTATTTAATTTGTGGCGGTTGGAATTTACTAAAAACTCGTTTTTAACAATATAATGCAAACGAATTATAAGAAACTGTTCGATTATAACTTTTAACAACATAACGTCGTGATTGCTTTCTATAGGATGGCTTTCTTTAAGGGGTTATACACTTATTTACCATTATTTTAAAATTGTTAATTTCAATTGTCGGCCAGATGATTCTACATTTGAATGTAATGGACTAACCATCTGAAAAACAGCAAAATACTTTTTAAAAATAAATAATTTAAGTAATGAACTAAATAAGAACAGTTTAACTTTTTCATTAAATTTAGAAATTGCAAATAGGTATATAAAATATGTCACAGTGCAAGTAGGCACCGCAGTTTTTCTTAATCGCTTAACCTTCCCATTATTTGGTGTGTACATGTCATCAGTTCGAAAGTGTATGCTGCATATTTTACTGTAGGTACTGACTAGGCATCCAATCACGTTCATTTCTTTCCAAACGAACCGCTCTCACTCTTTTTCATGTTGGACTTCATTTGTTGGGAATCTGTGACATTCAAATTATAATTTAATTTTTATGCATAATATCAACCCAGTAATATAATATCATAGTAACAATATTTTTTATTACCTTAGCGCTTAACATACTATGAACTAGGAACACTGCATAAAAAATAATTTGATTTAGGAATTGCGTTCATGTTGCATACCACTTTTCAACTTCGCCAAGTACGTGTTTTTAAAATGAATATTTACTCACCTATGGAAGGTGATTCCAGCGCTTTTCATACCAGTATGGTTTCTGCACCACTTCACAACACAAGAAGCCATATTTGAAATGTAATTACACGAAAACACACAAAAAACAAACACAATTAAAATCACTGACAGATTGATTCCAGTGACACAACCGTACGATACCTACGCGTGACAGCGCGGTACACTTTTTAAGCCCCGCCTTCCGCGGTCCCCATTATGTGGTGCCATTTTTTGAGCTGAGTTACACTTCTATAGGATACATTATTCGTAGCATGTCAATAATATTGAAACTTGTTTACTGTACACAGAGAGGCCGAAAATTATTACGGTGTAGCAGGGGATAGCGATGAATCAGATGGCGAGAGTAATCGTCGTCGCGTTGCAGAAGAAACAAAGTCACTTATCATGAAGGAATTCGCCAATAGGAAAAAACACTCACAGGATAAGAAAAATAATGACGCTGAATCAGCTAAATACTCAAAATGCAAAGCAGCCGAAAGTACAAGCACAAAAGTACGCATTTATTGCTTATCAGTTATCAGTCGATTAAAATTGATATTTCACATATCTGGTTGACACGTAAAATATGAAACATTGATTAAATTACAATTAAAAATATACAAATTAATTACAGGTAACCGGACTAACAGTAGCTAATCGCGAGAGTTACCTCACCTTGCTCACCGACGCTTTGAGCAACAATTATCACAATACGAGAGAAATGGACAATTTCGATAAAAAAATCTCTAAACATGGGTTAGAACTATGTGCTGCCGAACTAGAGTATGAGGCATTTTCAAATAGCACTGTTATAAGTTTGTACAGAAGAGCTATGTCAAAAATGGTACTTAGATTTATTATGTATCTTTTACTACAAAACAATTTGTAGAAAATGCAGTTAGCAAAAGTACATATGCAAGTTTCAAAAGGCCATATTGTATATTTCATTTTCTGATTTCATAACATAAAATGGTCCATATATTTTATATTATAAATCATTACATGAAGATGTGAAATATATCACTAATTTAAATTGCTAAATAGATTTGAAATTAAAATATGAAACCTACAATGTGGTCTTTTGAGACTTGCAGAATTTATTACTTTTACCAGATCGTTACAAATGAATAAAATTGAAGTTGTAGAAAACAGCCTCTCCCTTAATTTTGACTCTTGCTTACAGATTTCAGCAGTAAAAGCATGTAAGGATCATATTTATCCCCAGCTGAAAACATTTGAACCTAGAAAGCCAAATACTTTAAATCAGTTTATTAAAGATTTTGAACAACAACAAAAAGAAAAAGCACAAAATGCTAACAGTTTTGTTACAGCGTCACAATTGTTAGGTAAGTTATCTAGGACTCGCAATTTATAAAATAAATGTAAGACGGTGGTAGCAGCTAGAAGTCGTCTTTAAAGGTCAATTGTAGCTTTTATCCAGTTAAGTAATTCTCTCGCGCGTACATGTATAGTCTCTCCAAACCTAATTTATTGCTCACAAAACTGTAGTCCATTTCTAGTCCAGTGAAGTCCAACTTTGTTAATTCATCTTGCTCCCAGCCTTTTCTTAATACTTTTGGGGTCAGCTTTGAAGTCTAAATAAAAAGTTAAGAGGTAACTGATAAGTTTAGATACAGTACAAATAGGTGTGAAATAATTGTGATTGACAAACAATATGTGATGGTCTACTTCGAATATTTATCGAACATAGGAGATACTATATTGTTGACCTTACCTATATTTTCAGATCATGATTTAAAATCTAAATGTGACGAAAAAAATTTATCTAAAGCTGATAAAGAAACAAAGAGAAAAGAAAATTCTTTTAAAAGAGATTCTTTGACTCAAACAAGGCTCGGCAACTTCTTCAAAAAAGCTTCAAACGCCTCTCCTTTTGGTACTCCAGAAGAAAGCGACATCGACGATAATCTGGTTATTGATGAAAATAAAGATGACACCTTTAATAAAACTTATGGAAACAATAGTCACTCGAATGATACTACAGTGAAGATAAAAGAAATAAACGAGGATGAAGATATTGAAAATAATGACCAAGATCAAGATAAAACTAGTGATTTCAAAACATTCGTTATAAACATAACATTGAATGGAGTACCACCAAAACCTTTAAAAGATGATAATGCTATTAAAACTGAAAATAGTGTTGAAAATAAAAACGACGATACACGAAAAGACGCACATGATTCGAAATCACACAGAAAAGAGAAAAAACCAAATTCGAAACGAAAATTAAAAGCTCTTTTTGGTGAATCTTCTGGAAGCGAAAGTGAATCTCACTCTAAGAAAAGGAAAACGTCAAAAAGAAATAAGAATGACGATAAAAAAAATAAACGAAAAAAGTCGCGTGATAGGGAACCAGATAAACCAATGAAATGCGACCTCCCTGCAGTTTCAACCTCTTTATTTGGTGATTTGAGCGAAAGCGAGTCTGAAAAAGAATTAGTAATCGACGATGGTAGTGGTGATAATTTAAGTAAAAGTGCAGATGAAACATTGAAACTCATCGATATCAAATCTGATAATATAAAAAAACAGGACCGTGATAAAGCAAAAGATTTGGTGACTGAACATCCTGAAACGTCCTTAGATATGTCAATGGAAAGTCAATCTAGTTCTTTAGATCGGTTTCAAGCGCCAACAGAAGTTGCAAATTTGAGCAAAGATAAACTAAGCTTGGAGGCTGATGAGATAATGCAAAAACTTAAAAATTTTACTTCCACGCCGCTTAAAACCGAATCTCTCGACATATTGGATGTAGAAATTACGCCACCTGATTTTATTCCTGATTCCCCTTCACCAACTAGACTTAGGGCCAAAGTACAATTACACATCAATGACATATCTAAACACAAAGAAAAAAATAAGAATAAGGAAGAGGGTAATGACAGTCAAATACCTAAAGAAGAAACAAGCTCAAAAAAGAACCAAAAAGAAAACGTTTCAACTAAAAATCTAAAAGAAGACAAGAAGTTAAAGGACAGTAAATCTAATGATAGTAGTACGAACAAAGACGCCAAACATAGAAGCAAAGGGCATGGGAAAGAGAAGATGGAAGTCGGTAAAAAAAAGACAGAAAAAGTAGATCTTGCCGGTATGGTTGTTAAATTACTTATGCCTTACTACAAGAAGAAAAAGATTAGTAGCCGAGATCTGTTTAAAACAACAGCCAGGCATATTGTTCATCAGTTATTAGCTATACAAGTTACTGGTAAGTTGATAGTTTTAACATGAATTTCAAATTATAGAGGATACAATATCTCTGATGGGATGACGACTTGTAATATATTATTTAAGTTATATATTGTGCAACAATATTTACTACTTTTATTTCTCTTGTTACAGAAGAAGCAGCCATTGATCTTTTGTTGAGAAAGACATTTGGAAAAGAATTTAAAATTGAAAATGAGGGTGATTTAGTAACTAAGTTGAATTTGAGCAATGTTGTATAAGTTTATTATTTATTAAGTTTGAATGCCTTATTAATAATATTGTTATTCTTGTACACGTGCATAATTAATAAAATATGAAAGTTGTATATTTATATTTGTTTTGGTAAGAGGGTCATTATTTTTTATTTAAATGTACCCTTCTTCGAATGTGTTTGAACCATCGCGTATCAAGAGTGATCTTGTCTATTAGATAGAATTTATAAATAAGTTGGTCAAAAAGCTATGGTAAGGGAGGCGACGATGCTAAATGTGTACTTACTCAAGCGTCGCGCAAAGCTAATAGAATGGATATATTAGATAATACAAAGATTATAAAATTGAAATCAAAACTCTTATGACGAACATTACGCACAGGCCAAAAAAAAAGTTTTATTACGATACAGGTATTGTATGGACCCCTATTATCATTAAATAACTTTTTAAACATAACGATACACCTATACAACCTCCATCTGGACTGAACCTCTACTTAAAAAGAATCCGCCAATTCGGAAGAAAAAAAAGAAACACGCATGCGCAATCGATGTTAGCGCCTTGGCGCCAACATTTTACATTTAAATTAAACAAAGTTTGGTTTTGTTTGTAAAATAAATTAGTTTATGTATTATAGTATGAGAGTAGATAAAGTAGTGTATGACACTGTACATAACTTGGTCTTATAACACTCGTGTGATAAGAATCCTTATTATGCAACAGTATCATAAACCACTATTATATATCATCCATGTTAATTAACGTTTTATATTACTTTGTTCTTATTGTTTCTCAATTATACTAGTTTAAATTTAAAATTAAAATAATAGCGCTCGAGTAAATCAAGACATAATTTTTTGCAACTTTACAACCTTCCCACGCCCTGTGACGCTTAAATCGGCAGATTTTCAAAATGGGAACTTGTTAGTCAGTAACCTATCTTATCTTAATCGGACGGGTAGGTGTAAATTACATGGTCGATTTTTTTATTTGACCATAGTAAAGGCTCTGACCGGCTGGAGGTACATGTGTGTAAGTAAAATCAACGCCACAAAATAAGTCCCGCGACAAAACGCGGAACTAAAAATGACATCGCTGCCATATTTTTTGTTGATTGGTTGGGGCCATGACAGAGTTGCCAGCACATTTTTTATGTTGTACTAGTGGGAATTATATTAATCTAAGATCCCCATCACGTCACAACATGTAAGTACTCTAAATGCACAGTACGTGTTACTTTCGTATCTTTTGAGGATAGCATGAGGTGGTACACTTTTATGGTATTTAATTTTTTTTTATCAGTAAAGCGGAGTTACTCTTAGATTCTGTATCACTATTACTCAGTGAATATGACCTTGCATCTATTAATCCATCTTTTTTAAAACAATTATCCTCTAGGTGTTTCAAATGATCACATTCTAACGTTCTAACGTTGGAAACGCGCAGATATATCTAGTTCTGAGGTTCAACTACTATTTATAGTCATATCTGAACAATTAAAGTTCTGGTAAAATAGAAATGATACTGGCAACATTACATGTTGTGACAGCCACGCCGCGACCAAGGGACTTATTTCATGGCGCGTATTTTAGCCTACCTTATCTTAATCTGACTCGCTTGAGTAACTACCGAATTTCCGTCTACGCCGCCCCTATCACTATTTTTACAAGAGTTTTAAGTTTCTCAACGCTTCAATCGATATACAGTATGCATATAAGTTTGAATTGAAAAATAATGTAGGCGTATTTATTTATTAAATGTTTTTAATTTATTAATATGGTTATTTTTTAAAAACGGTCACGACTCGTTAGCATTTTAATGTTATGAATTGAGAATAAAAACTGAAGGTTGCAAAAACTGACTATATTTTCTTATAAAGTGCCAATACTAACGCAAACCCAATGAGTTGTATGTTCTAAACATATTTTATACCAGCTGTCGCCCACGGTTCCGCCCGTGTGATATTTTGATTGCATTGAAATTACTAAGGCTGAGCGTCGACTATAGATACAAAGACTCAACAAGTTAAGCCTCAAAGACACAGACGCGTTCTTATCGGTCGATAATACCGCACCGCACGCGTTATTGCAAATGCGAATCGCAGAAGTGTGTAGTGTCCTCATTTTTTTATACCACTGAGGTGGCAGACAAGCTCACGGCCCACCTGATGGAAACTGGTTACCGTTGCCTATGGACGTGTGCAGCACAAGGGTAGTCATATTCGTGCTGTCGACCCTGTAAACACAAAGAGTATCTGTGTGCCTTCAGCGTAGAAGACAGAGCAGGACTAGCCTTTGGTCTTCCCAGTGACAGCACAAAATCTCTCCAGTTAGCTCTGGCTACCCTACTCACTGTACTGTATTGTCATTCATAAATCTGAACTAAAATCAGGTATCGCAATAAATCATTTTCCACAAATGCTTGAAAAATGATTGTTGTTGCAGCGCTTGCACAAATATAAAGCGTGCGATATTATCGAACAATAATAACGCGCCTGTGTGTTTGAAGCTTAAACCGTTATTTTTATATTGAAAACCTGTTGCTTTCATCAACTATTTTATGACGCAAATGATAAGGAATATAAAAAAATATGCTTTAGACGGCATTGACCAGTATTCGTTCGTTTATCGCTTGCGTCGTGAAACAGTTTATAAAAACATCTAGTTTTTCAGTAAACAGATAACGGTTTGTTAGCAGAAAAAGCAGTTCGTTGAACCCAGCCCTAAGTCTTTCTTGTAATTATCTCGTATATGGCGCTCAGCCTTAGGATCTTATCATACAATCGGTTTGCGAGCAATTTGGAGCGGAGCTGGCGCGCAGCGTAACATGCCACCTATTTGCCGCGCATCCGCGACGTCTCCGCTGCGCAGCCGCGACGACTCCGCTACGCATTAGAAGCTCCGCCCCGAAACCACTCGCAAACCGCTAGAATACTAGCGATCTAGCGCTAGAGCCTTATCATACTACATGTAGTATGATAAGGCTCTTAGGTTTAGCGTTCAAATTAGGTACCTATGCATAAATGAAGGTTTGATGATTATATGGCTTTTATGAGAGTGGCTGCCGTCTTAACTCGCCAAACCCGAGAGGTCCCCCCCCCCCGTCCGTCAATCAGAGGTGTATCGTATTACAGGAACACTAACTGAGTGTGCTGGCCACTTCTAATAGAAATATACAGACCTACTGGATGGCTCTGGGTTTTGATGTGTTTTAAGTACAAATCAACATTTTCGTTGGGTCCGCCTGTTCTACAGAAAATAGCACTTGTTAGAGCTTAATAAGGTTAGGAAATAACGCCCCGCTTGCTAACGCGTGCCAAGCGTGCGTAAGTTGAATTCTGCGCGCTTAAGGCACGAAGTGTTCAATATAGCATTCAGCTTGGTTGACACCATTTACGTGCAAAAGCTATCAAGCATTATTTTCTGCATCATAGGCAACAAGTCAAAAGTTTTTAAAACATACCAAAAGCTCAAATCGATTTATATTTGAAAAAGTTGGGGTTCGATTCCCACCTAGACTAATTCAACGTTTTCAAATTTAAATCGATTTGAATATTTAACATGAAAAATGGTAAAAAATGAATTTAAAAAAAAACTTATCAAAAGTTACTTTAGCGTCAGGAAGCAATTGAAGTACAAGTTTATACTAAATACTGATTTTTATTACAAGTATATAATTGAAATATTACCTCAGAAAATATTTTATACCTCGAATACATAAAATACTTTCTATTCGATTTTACACAGACTTATCATATTAAAGTAATTCAACCCACACACAATAATCGTACAAGATGTAATCGTAGACTCAGGATTTTTTTAAATTCTTAAACAGGTTTGGCATTAACGTATGGAACATCTGCCTCCCTAGCACTCTTTCTTTCTTTTGCCGAACTCTTTTTGATTCATACTTTATTTATCCCATAAATTCTGTCTTATTCTTTTTAAATGATCAAAAATCGATGATCAATGTTGGCTGTTCGTCTCATTAGCGACATTTTTTACTAACAAATCCACTAAGACCGAATTCGGCTGCGTCACTTATAACTATTTATTATGAATTTGAATCTAGGCCGTTCTACGGGTTTGGTTACGACAAAATTACTGATACGTATCCAAAACATTTCAAATTTCATTGTAATAATTGTCAAGTAACCAATTGCCGTATCAACTTCAACTTCTTCAAAATGGCCTCTGCAGCAAATCGCCACAATTTTGGCAATGTCAAGTAAAATGTATTACAAAATTATTAATGGCGAAACGCCAATGTGTACCAGAGCCCCGTTAGCCCCGCCAGTAAATTTGTTTCCATGTGTCCGCCCCCCCCCCACGAGATTCAGGTGGACGATCAGGAAGTGTGGTTGGATGTTAAGGGGCAAACCTACTGGTTTATTGTGGGTTTCTCTGTACTCAGAGAAACCCACAATAAACTTGTGAGCTTAAAAGCGCAACTACGAAACTACGAGAAGAAGAATGAAGATGATGAAGGTAAATATATACATGTCACACTCGCTCGCGTGGCATGAACACCGCCGCCGCCGCTGAGATTAGACCAAGAACAAACTCTATTCATATGTTCGTAAGCCAGTGTTGACATAAGTATGAATATTTACCCACGCTAATACAGAATTTCTTAACCAATTTTGTAATAAAAATAATTAATATTTTTGTAATAAGTATTTTTATCAGAATGCGGGTTTAAATTTTGACCGGTATGTGGGTATGATGTATTTTCTGGTACATTATGTAATAAATGATGTATTACATAGTGGTACACAATTTGTTTCGACTTCTTGTTTTTTAATGTCACTTAGTTGGCAGATACATTTACACAGGTAATTTTAGTAGTTTTTATGACACTTAGGTGGTGTTACATAAGTCCATGGGCCACGGTAACCACTTTTCATCAGGTGGGCCGTGTGCTTGTCTGTCAATTATTAATTTACTAATTCATTTCAATTTAAATTCCGCGAGTTTTTTTCAAGCCCCCAGAAAGTTAATACTTTTCTATAACTTACAGAATTATTAATTCTCCCACCAATATGGGTAAACCAAAAATATGTTTTAGTGGTAACACTGAATGGCAATCATAATGATTAATTTCATAAATGAACTATAGCGGTATTTACGTTAATATCAATGTTTAAATAGTATGATTACGTGTGAAAAGTAATTCCGTTTGATTTATTGTGCTATTTGGACTTTGAATCACAATCCTGTACTTCAAATCACTGTACATTTACCAATTACCGAAATTGTTCACACTTAAAATATTGTTACCGTGCACATGCCACAGTGAGCCGTCGCCAAGCTTCACGCACACTGGCTAACAAAGTTATGAGGTATCCATATCATTGTCACTGGTGCTAAGGTCATCACTGATGAATAGCGAATCTAGATTCAACGGCACAGCGTCCTTGCTAGACTTACTTAGTTTTTTTCGCATCGTAACCTTTTTTAATGTTTGACTTCGATGTAGATGTGACACGTCCTGGATTAGTAATAAACCTAGGCTCCCAAGTTACATCTTGTGCCCTACTAGGGCCAGGCTGAGGCTCCCATATTGTAATCGGCGCACTACTAGTAATAGGCTTAGGCCCCCATCTCGTGCTTGTTGTACTACTAGGATTAGGCTCAGGGTCACTAGCACTTAGCTCAGCCAACAATGCAGCTTGATCATCAATTGAGCTGGGCTCCCATGTCGGACTTGGTAGCGGCTCCAATATCGTGCTTCGTACTGTGCTGGTCTTATGTATAGGTTCCTCACTAGTATTAGATCTAGGAAGCCTTTCTGAAATTGTATTGGGTTTTGGGTTCCTTGTAGTTGTGTGTGTTGTGCTAGGTCGTGGATTCCTTGTAGTGGTGTGTGTTGTGCTAGGTCTTGGATTCCTTGTAGTGCTGTGTATTACGCTGGGTCTTGGGATTCCGATAGTGGTGTGTATAGTGCTCTGTCTTGGGTTTATCGAGGAGGTATGGCTAGCCTCTCTTACCGTGTTATTCTGTGTGGTAGTGGTGGGTTGAAGGACAGAGTTGTCGATTACGGCAGTCGCAGTACGCACTTTGGGTGAGGATCAGATCTTCAGAGCGCGTTTCCGCGGGGTGTGGAAAGCGGGTGGGCGCGTGCGCCGTCGCGGCGCTTTCGGCGTCTCTGGCTCGGGCGGCGCCGATGACGTCACTAGGTTGCGAGTTGTCCTAAACGTTGGTGCTTGACCGATATTCTGTTGGAACTGGTTAATGCGTTCCACTATTTCTTCGTCGCAGTCTATTAGCTCCTCAATCTGTAATGATAGATATGAAATGTAACTAACCTATTTTGGACGGTAATAGGTTAGCAGGAAGTACGACTGACTTAGAACCAATTTAGCTACCATGAAGTTACTTCCGCTTAGGTAGGGATTAGTACGAATGTAAAGTCATTGCCGTGTGTAGTGATGTCTTTGGTTCCGATTACTTGATAAATGCGTTTATGGTCCTAATTACCAGCAACTTCGATCCGCAATTTCGGATTAACATTCCAACAGAATTGATTGAATTTTGGTACCGGCTTTTCTGTCTAGGTGGGGAGGTCAAAGTCGCCCAAACGCTAAATAATCCATACCAATATGAGGAGACGGGGTAAGCGGACTACGCGCTCCGGGTAGAAAGCATAGGATGCAACCGGGAATAACACTCGGATGACGATGTATGTGATGTGAAAGGGTGACGTATACCCGGAGACACGTATCTTGGACCTAAATCACGATATATAAAAGGCACTGGCGCCCCCGGATTGGAGCTCGTCCACGGTCCAGAAACGTGTACTGCGCGAATAGAGCACATTTTAGGTTCAAGAGATATGTCCCGGTCGTTACCTCCTGACGGTAGTCGTCGAGCAGGTCGGTGGCGATGCGCACGAGGTAGGTGGCCACCTGGCCGCCCCGCGGGCCCAGGCGCGCGTACAGCCGCAGTACGGCGGGTACTAGCACCTCCGCTACTGTCCGCTTCATTTTCTGCAACAATTAACGGTGTACTGTAGTATACTCAAACCACAGATAATAATATAATAAAATTCTTATACAGATGCACAATCAGGCACAAAAATGGTTACACTCGTAACTTCAAAAAGCAGGCAGGCAGCTTTTAAGTTCAGCAGTTATAAACTAGATGGCGACATTGTTTTGGCAAACTTTTATAATTTTTAGTACACATTATTGAGTATGACTGAATTAAACTATAAATATTCTAATCTATATTGATTCTGCCAGATTCTGCAGTAATTGTAAAAGTTACAGACATAATGCTTTTAGCGGATGGCACAAATATAATATAAACTCACGCCTTTATCCCCGAAGGGGTAGGCAGAGGTGCTAGCACCCTCAAATATAAATAAATTGCATGATTGCCACGAAATCTTTATTTATGACATTACCAACGAGCTTTATATGCTTACATTATCATGTGTTTAAGTTGTGTAATAATTTACGTGATTCTAAGTCAGCAAATTAGCGTTTCAACATGGTTTTAAACTTTATATTTCTTTAAATGAGTCTACTAGTTCTATCTATTAATTTTTGAATATTACTAAAGATATTTTCTTAGTATCGGTACCCCATGCTCCAACCATATAGACCGTGATTTTATAGTCGTTACGGATAATAAAAATTTAGACACAGTTTCGATAGCAAAATCCTCTGGAAGTGAATTTGGCGAAAATAGTTATTTGTTTGATATTTTCTAAAGTTTACGCGAATATCACTCATTGAAATAAAACGACGTTGCACGTATTCTATCGCGATTTATTTGTTTTTTTTTTTGCTTCGGCTACTTTTCAGCAGCCATGTTAACGGTTCGACTAAGGATGGTAGTTGTTATAGAAGTTTTTGTTGTACAAGAGTGCAAAGTTGCTTTTTAATAACTTTTAAAGTTGTTGCTCGTTTTTGATGACCGAGCAAACGTGAAATACTAAAATTAATAAATTAAAATCCTGTCAAAAGGAATCAAACGAGCACGAGGTGAAAAGTCTTTGCTTTCGAGTGCAACACGAAACATTTCATCCTACCTCAGCGAGGAAATGATAAAATGGCGCGTGCAAAGAAAAGTACACCAAGGAGGTTTTGTTCTGAGTCTGAGTTTTTAACAAATTAAAGAATGTTGTCTGAAAAATTCGGCTACATGGAGGTAAAAGGGAAGGTTTAATGATGTTTTGAATTCACAAAGGGTGAGAGGAAGAAGGGTGCATTGTGGTGTTATTTTAAGTTATTTCCGAAAATGGTGGGAATTCGAGTTTTTATGTATTAAAATGGTGGATTTTTAGTAAGTAAATAGATATTAATTAATAAGTCAATAAGATTAAACTTAGAATATAAATAAAATGTCCATAATGACATAATGTCAACAAGAAGAATGAAGTTCAGTATTTGACTGAATAGTCGATTTGGTCTTTTTTTTAAGAATATTAGAATCGAAATTACTAATATTCCCTCTTACCCCTCCAGCTAATCTAAATTGCTTGTGTTAGGAGTGGGTTCACGTCGACGTTCGAGTCGGTGGTGTAATGGCCGGGATTCGAACCCGGGACCTTTCGTTTGTCACGTCGGTAGTGTAATGGCCAGGATTCGAACCCGGGCCCTTTCGATCGTTAGGCCGACTCCTAAACCACTAAGCTACCGACGCTTCTTTAGTTAATTTTAACTAAACGTCATATCGGCAAGTTATAAGTAAAATTGTATAAAAATGTATTTGTGACGTCTTAATATTTATTAATAGTCAAATCATTTACTAGTTGGGTGGATAATTAAAAATAAATAAAAACGATAAAATAAGAACCATCACTCTTTTACCATGTTCCTAATTCAATAAGTTCAGCTAACTATTTTTTTTCAACAGTAAAATACCCAATTGTGATATAAGAATACACAATACTATTAAGCAATAATCATACAAACAATAATAATACACATAGTTGAGACATAACGTCTTAGATTACGCACACAAGAGTAGGAAAGTGGCATATTACAATAAATTGTGACTTTTCGTGTTGGTTCCAAATACAACAATGCCCTAATCTTCACCACAATCATCACTGAGGCAGCAATCATCTCATTGGTCGTCATCTTCATCATTATCATCAATTCATCATCATCAACAATAATTCCATTTAAGGTAAAACACCAATGGTGGATACTGACCCAATAGTGGACACTTTCGAAAAAACCTTTATTGTAAAAAAGTAACTATTTGGTTTACGAGACTATTAACTTAAATACGCCTTAATAATATAAGTTAAATATGATAACTGTCGTTAGTAAATATTGAATGGGCGCCAGTTGCTTCTTAAGATTTTATAGTTATTAATAATGATTATTACCATTTTTAGTATGGATTTTATAAATATGTAAGTTGTTGACCTATGTAGACCATTGCCGTTTGCCACGGCTTTGTGACAGAACAGAACAGAAGCAAACAGTTTTTATGGATTATTTATAGACGTATTTCTACATTGTGCAACTACACACCATTTATACACCATTTTATTCACAAAGTTTGAAGAAAAACTTTATTATTTACTTTGACTTCACTGCTTTAAGCTTATACAAAATGTTTGACTTCACGTAATCGGCTCCATACAAGGTGACAGCGTTTTTCGCGCGCTTTTGAAAATTTAAACTTTAACATCGATTTTTTGTAAAAATCCGTTGTTTTTTTTTGAAATATCGATGTAGTGTGCATATTATCTGGTAAGGAATAATTTAAAATGGTTTTCCAAAATTTGTCAAATACCCTATTGGATGCAAAATATATTTTAGGCTCGGACGTCGTCGTCTTTGAATCCATCGCTATCCCTCACTTCGCTCTGGATTCAAAAACGTGCCCTCGCCGTAAAAATATTATTTTGCTCCATTATTCGCTACTCCGCTACTTTACTATTTCCACTCAGATATCGAAGAGTAAAAATAGTCTTTCCGAGATGGTGGGAAGGAAAAAATATTTCGAAGTATATCAGCAAGTATAAGAGCAAAGCCGAAGAAGGTCAGCTGAACAGAAGGTACAGTCGGAACGGGATCAGAATTCTACGCGGACGGAGCCGGGAGCAACATTTAAACGTGAATAAAATAAAAATATCAATATCAGTAATAATCCAAGGACCGAGATTAACGTTAAGATGAAGACGAAGAAGAAGAAAATAAAAATACTCACATGAGACACAATATTCGTAGTGACTCTTTCCTGCAACTCGTCTATATCGGCTGGATCACCGGCATTCTGTGGTTTTCCTACAAAAAAAAAGAGCCATAAGTAAGAAATAAAAGAAACGTTGTTGATATCATGTATATTATCTTTTGATATATCATATATGTTGATATATCATCATATCATAATAGTTTGAAAATAATAAAATTTAAGGTATAATAAATATATGCTAATATTTTACCTTTTGCTTCAGGTACAGACGTGTAAAGATAAAAAAAAGTAGATAAGAACTAAGATTAAATTGGAACATCTCAAAATATTTTTTTAGATGTAGACATGGGCCATCAAAGATTTCGATGGATGATAGATTGCATTGATTGCACAGATGTCAAAACTAAAAATCTGACTGCAAGTTTTAAAAATTAATGCAATCATCGCCACAGATTACCGACTTACTAATTACCACTGCAACATGATTAAGTTAAAAAGGAAATTTTTATTCAACTCCATTATATAGCTAGCTGTCGATCGCAAAGTAAATTCCAATAATTTACAATTTAAAAAAAAATTACATCTAATATATAAAATTCTCGTGTCACAGTTTTCGTTGCCATACTCCTCCGAAACGGCTTGACCGATTTTGATGAAATTTTGTGGGCATATCGGGCTAGGTCTGAGAATCGGCCAACATCTATTTTTCATACCCCGATTCGCGATAACCGACATCCACGCAGGCAGAGCCGTGGGCGACAGCTAGTAATATTATAATGCCGTGTTGGTTGCCGGTGGAGTACAATAGGGTCACCACATCTCTTCCTATGGGTGTCGTAAAGGCGACTAAGGGATAGGGCCATTCTCCATCCGACAGTTAACATACAGCCCATGACCAAGTGCCTGCTTGACGGTAATAGGCGCGCATCGTTTTACGTGGGAGCGAACATCATATTGGTAGAATGTGGATGCTAAGTGTTAAGACACCTCTGGCTACCTCATCGTAGATTTACTGGCGTGAGTATATGTATGTGAAAAAAAAGTACTCACTTGGTAATTTCATTCTCGGTGAGCACAAAAGCGTGATTGTGTCTAACAGTGTGGCATTCAGGTCCGCCGATAGTTCCTCGTCGCCTTCCTCGCTCATGTCGGCCGCGTGTTGGAGCACGTCGCGAGCGAGCCGACACTGCACGTTCAGCTTCTGGACGATCGACAACCGCTGCAGCATTATGTCGTAGATCGATTGGCGGGCATCGAATTTTATGGTCTCTGTAAAAGAAATAGCTTGAATTAGTGGTATGTATTTCGTTAACTTGGTGTAATGGATTCGAAAATGAAGAAGTGGGGTATGGTGAGGGGGTCGAGTATGATTGAAGTAGTGTGGAGACTCAAAGCATAGATAACCGAATATTGATACGGAAACATAGTATATTGTATATGAAGGGTATATTAAGTGGTCAATATATCTTTTTATTATTATATTATAAGGTTATTTAGGTAGTCTAAAGTGTCGGTAGCTAGGTGGCTAATTAGGAATCCCAGCTATTGCACTACCGACTACGTGAATCCATTCCTGACCCAAGCAATTTAACTTAGCGTGAAAAGGTTAATCAGAGTAATAGTAATTTTGCGTTTCTAATATAAAGAAATCACTTGTAATAAGTATTTACCTTTGTAGTCTTTATTATAGTGAATAATACAGTCCACGAAGTGGTGGTAGATGGTGTCTGTGGACAGACAGCACGTGACGTAATACTCGGCGGGCTCGCGCACGTCGAGGTCGTCGTCCGCCAGCAGTGCGAAGTACCTGCGAACAAGAGCAATTCTATCGTTAGCCGATGTAGCACGCCTGGCGAACGTGCATTCAAATTAACTGACCGCCGATTGAAAAGAAAAATGACAGGTCGAATATCCGGCACTCCGGACTCGTAGCTTGCCGAATATTCAGTATCCGGAACTACTATCCAAACGGATCGAATGGATCCCTAATCTAAAGGTAGTTCTATTCATATATAGCTCCAACGTATGATGATGAAAATGGGCCCAGAAGATCCTAATAGTGGAACCCCATTATACCCTCTCAGAGCCCAAAAATGTATTGATGATTGATTGACACTAAACATCAAAACTGTAAGTATCCGGGGAAACTTGTATAAAATAAAATAGAAAATATGACGTCATACTTTTAACTGTCACATAATTTGCAATTATAGGGTGAGTGGATGATTAAAAATAAATAAAATGAAAAAATAAGAACAGGCGCAAGTTTTACCGTTGTAGGTAATATTTATATAGTGACCTGTAGTAAAGAGGTGCGCGTAGACGTAGGAATCCCCCAAGCAACAGTTTGGTGAGGGCGCGCGCCGTGGCCTGCCGCAGCTCGGGCGGGGACTCCTGTGACAGGCAGCCGCACACCGACGGTAACAGCGGCTCTACTATAGACGTGTACCTGCGTAGTATTAGAACAAATTGAATTAATTTTTCAACACTTTTGCTCATAAAGTGGCTCTAATTTTACCGCAATTAGGCACTTAATGACACCTGTTATCAAACTGTGACTTTGTCAAGGCTATAAAATACAAGTGAGTTATAGGCTTCTTTAAATTTTATTGGTTGTGTTGCTTTGTTTAAAAAAAAAAGTTTGATGCAATAAGGTCGTGTTCTATGGGACAAATAAATAAATATACCTATCTATTACTTGCTCATTTCATGCAACTTCGTATTTAAATACGATAATTTCAACTTGTACGTGTTTAATAAACAAAACTTTCACTTAATTAACTTTTGTTTTCTCTGTAAAAACTTTTAATTAATCCAGTCAAAATAGACAAAAATAAGTCATAACTTAGCCAAAATTCGCATAGAGCTGAAAATTGCCAGAGACGTTAAATACATCATTATAAATGAAATATCAAAAATCCCCTTCGATCCTACTTCTGCAAAAAATTTTATTCAAGGTCAAAAGTATAAAATTAAGGTTTTTTCCATTTTTCTCGAAAACAGTAAGTATTATCGTAAAAATAGGTCGGACAAAAGTTGTAGATCATACAATTCTCTACAAAAATGGTCCAGTCACTTTCTCTTTTATGACTCACCATTCGTGAGATATCGCGGTTTCAATCATTAGAAAATTCATATTTTACATAATATGCACTAAAATGCAGCTTGTATACGTCACCGGACGTTCAATATAAATGAAAATAAGAAACTATTCGTTTGTGTTACTTACACAATAAAACTTGTATAAATTAAATGAGGATTTTAAAATATAAGACTATACTGTCAGTCTCAATTCCCGACATTCGAAGACAGACATTCGAAGATGAACTTGAAACATTCTTCGCATATGAATTAGCTCCTTACCCATTATCACTGTTTGATGAAGTGGGAATGCGTAAAACTATGAAGTCGGCTGTTTATAATTGCTTTGAATGTTTAAACTCCGAAATTGATAACACAAATGCTATCTACATCATCGATGGAGGGTATCTATTACACCGTGTTGTGTGGGATCGAGATGAAACATTTCATACTATTTTTGAAAAATATGTTCAGTATGTACAAAGACATTTTGGTCATAACAGTACGATTGTATTTGATGGCTATACTAATCATACGAAAAATATTAAAGCTGCAGAACAACGTCGTCGGACTACAAAAACATCTTCATCTGTTGATATCGTTTTTGATCGACATATGAAAGTTCCAACAAACCAACAACAATTTCTTGCAAATACTCACAATAAGTCTCGCTTCATTTTAATGCTATGTGAAGAATTTACAGCTGCTGGTATTTCAATAAAACAAGCTGATAATGATGCTGATGTCCTTATAATTGAAACAGCAATAGAACAATGGAAAAGTTCAAATACAACTGTCGTTGTTGGGGAAGATGTTGATTTGTTGATATTACTGACTGCACGGACTCCAAATGATAAAATTATTTACTTTTTAAAACCTGGGAAAGCTCAAGTACAATCAACAATATATTCATCACAAAGTCTGACTGCATATCCGAAATGTCAAGCTCATATTTTATTTTTACATGCAATAACTGGTTGCGATACTACATCAGCCATTTTTAAAAGAGGTAAAACATCAGTATTTAAATTGTTTGAAAAACGTAATGATTTAATTCATTGCGCAGAAGTATTCACAAAGATTGACTCTTCTCCATACGACATCGTTACAAATGGAATTCGTTTTCTTCTTGCAATGTATGGTGCTCCAAAAAAAATTGATTCCATAGGCAAATATAGATACTTGAAGTTTGTAAAATCTGCATGGAACAATAAAACAGTACAGTTGTCTTGTCTGCCTCCAACATCTGCTTCTGCCTTTCAACACTTGTATCGTGTGTATTATCAAGTTCAAGTGTGGCTAGGCAATGAGCTGGACCCAGAAGAATGGGGTTGGAAATTAACAGACAACTATTTGGAGCCAATTCAAACTTTACTCCCGCCTGCTCCAGAAAAACTACTTAATACTATTTTTTGTAAATGCAAGACGGATTGTAGTAAGAATTGTGGCTGTCAAAAAGTAGGATTATTTTGTTCGCCAGTATGCATCAATTGTCAGGGTCAGACTTGCTCCAATATTGAAACAAATACAACAGATGAAGATATTTATGATATTAATGAAGAGACAATTGATGCATCCCTTTTCTCAGAACAGCGAACAGAAATTCTGCAAGAAGAAGAGAATGAAGACGAAGAAATAATTATTGAAGTAGAAATAGACAATTATCTTATATAATGATGACATGTAGAAAAAAACAACCTATTCCACTTTAATCATTGGCAATATTACTATTCTTTCAATTAATAGGATACGATCTGATCAAACTTTCTTTATTACAATAGATCGTGGAGTATACCTACTGGGGAAACCACGTTAAAAAAAATGCGCCAAGTACATTACCTCATAGGTCGTGCGGAAATGTGTGCTATTATGTAAAATATGAATTTTCTAATGATTAAAACCGCGATATCTCACGAATGGTGAGTCATAAAAGAGAAAGTGACTGGACCATTTTTGTAGAGAATTGTATGATCTACAACTTTTGTCCGACCTATTTTTACGATAATACTTACTGTTTTCGAGAAAAATGGAAAAAACCTTAATTTTATACTTTTGACCTTGAATAAAATTTTTTGCAGAAGTAGGATCGAAGGGGATTTTTGATATTTCATTTATAATGATGTATTTAACGTCTCTGGCAATTTTCAGCTCTATGCGAATTTTGGCTAAGTCAAATGTCTATTTTGACTGGACTAATTCCCCATTCAGTCCGTGACAAATAAAAAAATATATGGCCGATCGAGATGCGCGTGCGTTAGATCCCATTTACTTTAACAACTATTGCAAAAAAAATAACAATACGATTTCACTTTTGAAATTATAGTTATTTATTAGTTGAAATAAAACATTTTCACAAGTCCTTATGAAGAAAATAATTTAATGTTATTCAACGTCCGATATATGATGGATGAGATTGATATAATGTTTACTACCTGAAAACTGAAAGGGAAAATATCTACTTAGTATTATTTTAGTCACAAGAGTGTTGAAAAACATAGTATGATACACGTGTGCATTGATGATCACCGTCCTCGGCTCTCTTATGGCGCCTCAGCAGTAATCAACAACTTTACACACTTGTACTATAATTTACTGATATGATTAGGTTTTTTTTAAATCTTTTTTTTTTAAGGGTCCAGATCGCGCGCGAGCGACATCGATTTCGAGCGATCGCAGCGCTATTGTTTTCCGACACATCCGCCGAGCGGGTGAATGACCCAGAGAGAGCGCGATTTTGAAAATGTTTTACGACAAACGTTCCACGTTAAGTTATTAATGTTATTATTATTGAAGTTGAATATTTACAGCATAACAAAAATGTTGAATTATTGGAAATAAACGACTGGCCTATTTGTTATGTTTTTCTATTTATAATAAACTCAAATACTTTTTGTTTACATCACCACTTACCATCAAACAAATCTTCTAGGGTTGTACAAAAAATTGTCCATAAATGAAACACAAGTATAAAAATGATTCATATTATTAAAAGTAAGTAAACAATAAGAAATATGAGTCGTCATCTAAAAAGCGTGGTTTACTCACTTTTAATTAAGTATAAGAATAATTTATAAACTTGTGTTAATAAAAAAATAAAAAAATATTAATTTATGTACAACCCGTACATAAATTAATTTTTTTTTTTTTTTTTAATTAACACAAGTTTATAAATTATTCTTATACTTAATTAAAAGTGAGTAAACAATGCCAAATATGAGTTTAAAATTCTAATGTTTTTACATTTTAACGATTACTGATCAAATTCTGATTTCTACTTATTTGATGATAAAATCAATTGCTATTGCAAAACCTATCACAATGAAAATGTTACCAGCTGCCCGATTCACGTAAAACCGTAGCGTATGGCCTGGCCCCCTATGGCCTGAAGAGCTTTAAAAAAAAAGAAATATCAAATACTCTACGCCCAACTTCCACTTCATCCACCTTTCCCTCTTGACGGTTTTCAATAACTAGTTCCTGTAAAGAAAGATTGTTTTTTTTTTATAAAAAATAATTCAAAAAGAATGGGCCTTTCTTGAAAGTTTTTATCAGTCTTCGTTAATTATGAAAATAAATAAATAAACGTAATAAAAAACTGGTTGTTTGTAAAGTCTGTTTAGGACCATAATTTTACGGGATAACGTCATAATATTAAATTTTCGTGCGTGTTGCCGGAGTTCATCGATTTATAAGACGTTATCACGTCAAAAATTAATTAAATCCGATTCCATAAAAACTCTAAAGGTAAAAAGAAAGCAAGTCTACGGTCTTGAATTATTTTACATACAAATAAATAAGAACACCATTGTAATGAATCGAATTCAATAGTCGAGACCCATTGAAATCGTCACAGGCTCGAAGATCTTCCTGACTAGCTAAATATTCCTTTAGAAATAGGCCCCGACTGCTAAATACGCTATATTACAATGGTGTCGTCATTTATTTTAATTAAATATTTTTGTTACATAGTTCAATACCTTTTTATTTTTAAATCTGTAGGGCTTTCAAACTTTTATTATGTTTATTTATTTATATTCATAACTAACGAAGACGAATTATAAAAGTGCAAAAGAATTCATACAATATTATGCTCCTGATGAACAGAAATTATACATTTTCTTTACGCTACAGGTATTGGTTTTTATGACGTCACCTATTCTGACACTCGGGCTTAGAAGACAATTCTAAAGATATAAAAACATCAAAATCAATTCAATAATTTTGAACTTATCGTGCCACAGAGAAATATTACTTATTATAAATACATACATACATACGTACACCCTGAACGCAATAGGTACACTTCTTTTTTAGTGCAGTCGCGTAAAAGTACATTGTACAAAAAAAACTTGATTCTGGTAAAATACGGGATTTCAACGTGAATTTTCTTTTGAGAAAGTACCTAATTGAGAAGAATTTAGGTACTAAGCTCTTTGTCTCTCAATGAAAATAATAAATATTGCAAAAAAATATCTATAGGTACTGGGATTTTGTCTTCACTAATCACTAACTAGTTTGTTTATTTATGTAACAAGTCTACTAAAATTACGTATAACAACTTACCTCTATACAGCGCGTAGCAGTGATGCTCGGAGTCTCGGCCTGAAGGTTTTCTTTATTTTCAGTACTGGAAATATTATTCATCAATATCCTCTATTTATTTATTTTGTAATTTTTTTACATCCCCAAGTTAGACCCTAGGCGCGGCGCGCCTCTGTGGTAAGTACCTATGTCGACAAAGCCGCGTGCCCGTGCTATTTCTGATAGAAACATACCTACTTCTACAATCTGATATTTAGACATGATGAACATGAAAACTAATACTATATTATGTAATAAAATGTATTCTTATGAAAATTGTTCCAGAAATTGAATTTATTATAGTGATATTAAAATTATGTAATTATTACCCTACTGGACATTGTAATTTTTCTTCTTAGACTGACATACCTAATTATGTACCTATCTAATTATATGCCAAACCAATATTTACATGTTATTGTTTATGTCTGAATCAGGCGTTCTAAATCATATAACATACACACAGTATTAGCTTTGTAATGTACCCTGTTCAAATGCAAATAAATTATATTATTAGATATTACAACTTGACATGATAAGCATTCACAAATGAAACTAGGATTTTTACATGAAACTTTCACACAAATCTCGTTACTGGACAAGAAGTAGTAAAGTAGGACGGAACTTACATTTTAAGCTATTGCATAGCTTCTATCGAGGGCCTTGAGCGCGGGGACCGAATCCAGAAATTCCGAAACGAAAAATACCTCACGCTGCCAAAAAGCAACGAGCGCGCTCGTTTCTTTTCGGCTGTACGTTCATTTGTACGGCTCTACGAAGCACACACAAATCGAGACGAGCTGCTCCGAAATCGGACGAATACATAAGCAGCTGTTTATGAGAAAGTATATAGGTGTACTTATAGGTATTTATGTACAACAGTGAATAGCTGTACTTGTAAAATTTGTGTATAAAGTGTTTTGAATATGAATGAACAAAGTGCATTTATTATTAATGAAGAAAGTCACGAAAATATAGTAAAAGAAAATGAGTGAGTACTCTATATACATACATTTTATTATTATCACAAATGCAGTATTAATTTTGAATTATAAAATAATTATATATAAATAAATATAAATATAATTATAATTGCATAAGTTGATACAAAATGCTATGCAATAGCTTTACCGCGGCAGTCCCCGAGTGCCACACGTCTTTTTTTTTTATTCAGAGATCTTGTGGCTTTCATGTTTTTATAATGTGTACTAAATTTTCTTTTCGCTGGCATGGCACTCAGAAAATTATCCTGCGAAAAAAAACCCTCGATTACCAATTACGTTTATGAGATTGCCTTTATCATGTTGAAAAATCTATGTATGTCATGCAGAGAACTAGAAGATGGTTGAAAGTCATACCCAGTCATACCCCGCCAGTTCATATCTCGAGAAAATAAAGTGGGCAGGGATTTGATTGTTTCAAGCCTGAATTGATACCTACTTTACAAGGTTCATAAAATAACCTATTCAACAAAGTAAATAATTTTGTATTTTTTACGATTTATATCTAGTTCCATCATGGTTTTCTCAGACATTCATTATATTGGTACTTACTGAAAGTAAAATAGTTATAAAAATATTGTACTTACAGTTTTTCACAAAAAACACAATTCACAACACGTAATTTTGCTGGAGCATCCGACACGCGTGGTGTCGCTTTCAAATTCTATGGCGCACTGGCGATTAGTGGCGACGGGGAGTACTAAATCGTACTATCGGGATGCGCATGATATTCCATATATTTTTCTATGGAGAATTTACGTAAAATATATCTAGATTTTAGGGCTTTAAAAGACAAAGTCTTTGTTTGGAAAGGTATAAAGAAATACATGATTATATTTATTGGTTTCTTCAGTGTTCAAAAGTGTTTCTTTTTATCAATTTGTGTTGATTTATTGGGTTAAATCTGAAAAATACGAAGGCATGTTTTTGCATTTTTTCTCAATTTTGTGCGTTTGTTGACGTTTATTATATAACAACTATTGGGTTTTAAGAGTTAAAATGAGCATTAATATAATTTTTGGTCTTTCATTTTAATATATACACATTATCATTGTTATTAATCATATCTAAATAGGTTAAATATGAAAAATCGTAGTACTCTTTTCGCTGATTTTCACGATCTGGGCCCTTAAGGTGTACCTGATGCAGATGTCGGTGAGCGCCAGCAGCGCATTGACGCGCGCCTGCATTGGCGCCCTGTTATCAGGCAGCAGCGCGGCCAGCGCGGGCGCCAGCACCGCCGCCACGGGCCGCGCGCGCACGCACAGCCGCCCCGCGCCCGCCACGCACGCGCCGCGCTGCGCCGCCGTCCAATCTGCGACACCACGCTCACATTACTCGACAGATACATTTTTCGTGTGGCGAGCAGCGTGTGGCGTAAGGCGACACGGGGTGGTGCGGCTCCGACGTGGCATCAGAGCGGTGCTGGTCCTTTCTACATATAAAAATGTGAGGCATGCCATGCCACACAGCTATCTCGGCTCCACTCCGGCGCCACACCGGTGTTGGGTATGACGCAAACGAGGCGGGGAGGGATACACGCAGTGCGGTGCCGAAGCCCTTAGGTAACGCTTAGTTGTATATCTACTCTCGTACTAAAAAACTGACAACAGTAAAAAATTTAGAACAATACTTTAATTACAGTCCTTACGCACAGAATAAGACAATAATTTTGAAAAAAATTATACATTGAAGAACAGTCTTCTATGGCAAATGAACTACATTAAAAAAGCCTGCTGGACTCAAAGAGGTGTCAATGCATTTGGTCTACATAATCTGTGGACGCGGCGCACCGCGCATGCGCTGATCAGCCAATGGATTTTAGCGGTCAAAAATGTAATTTAGGTAAATTATATTATTTCATAAGATAAGTGAAGTAGTGTATGAAACTGCACATAATTTAGTCTTAAAACCCAAAAAACCAAATTATGTACAGTTTCATACACTACTTAATCAAATCTCATGAAATAACTAAAATAATTTGCGTTAAAATAACCAAAAGTTGGGCGCCATAATTCATTCGCTGATCCGCGCATGCGCCTTACACCGCGTCCACAGAGTATGTAGAAACAATGCACTGACACCTCCTTGTGTCCAGCTGAAGCTGTGTCATTTTAGAAAAAAGTTATATTGACAGTTGCCCGTAGAAGACTGAACTCTAGAACTGTCATTAAAGTTTTGTTTTTAATTTTTAATGATGTCATTTCAGTATTAGAGTAGATAAACTACTTTTATTTATATGGAACAGGGCACGACACTGAACTGATCCAACTAACTTCGTGTGCTTCTACGTTGATTTCATCGGTGGCGAAGTAATAATAGCAATAACACACGTTTTTCCCGATACATTGTTTATTGTAGACTGTCGACAACTGGGCAAACCAATCAAACCCTGTTGATTCTTATTTCGAACACCATAATCAGGGACGGTTCACTTAAATACTCTATGAGAGTGGTAGCGGGTAGGAGGGGGTTTAGACTCGCCGACGGTGCGGCCATAATAAGAATTCTCAATATCGTGATGTTTCTCCTACCTATACCTAAAACACTTTTCGTATTGGTCGAAGTAAAATTCTTATTTATGATTTAAAGTCAGCACTTGTAAAAACTATTAAATATGTTAGTTACCAGCATTCCTTTAACAATAAAGGTACTTACCGGCTGGTGGCTCATTGAGTGTGTTCAAGAATAGATATATTAGATTGTCCGAGGGCGGCACCGGTGCCACTAGTGACAAGTCTGCAGCACGAATTGCCTCGTCCATATCCATATTGTCTATAGCACGTCGTTCCGCTGAAATTATAAATAATTTAAAATATTGTTGTGTACTTACACACGGACAAAGAAATCTGTGTATAGGTTTTAATGAGTCCGTATTTGTTTGTGGCCCTGCCCAGCTAACTCTTGGTCATCTATTCCTATCAGAACCAAATAAATAGTCATTCTAGTACATTTTACACAGAAAAAGGAAAAAGGTAGGATAGAAGTACTTGAAACAGCATGAAAGGTTTGCCTGATAGTAAAGGCAGCTCGTGAAGAATGTTAGGATAGAGGCAAACGGCAGGTCTTTGTCTCTGCCTGCCACAGAGGGAAATTGGTGTGAGCACATGTATGTATATATATGTATGTGATCTTTATTTCTTTTCATGTGGTAAGTGGCCAGCCTGTGATAGAGTTGATAAGGTCGCCCATTAGGCTTCCGCCTTGACCTAACGACTGTTGACAGCCGGGAACGACTTTTAACGTGTCCCTCCGAAGCACAGAAGCGCTCAGATGTAACACCACTAAACGGTCACCCATCCCAATGGTAGCCTTCGCCTAGGTAACTTAACCCACTGATCGTTTACCGAACAGTGGGGGCACCTGGCCACTAAGTACTTACCAAGTTGCATGATTTCTGTGGACCACGCTAGATTTGAAGGATCGAGGCGGCCGGCCAACGTCGCACAAGCTATGCGACACCCTGTAATCAAATATTCATTAGAAAAATTGGATCCGACTTCTTGATTTAATAGATCTTGATTAGATAGTCAGCCTGATGTGTATGTAGGCATATATTGATATTGGCCGCACGTGCCGAGTGTCAGTAGGTAAGTGTGGCTGAGCGGCGACCGTGCATGTGTGCGTGCGTTCCAAGGAATTATACCTATGCTTTTTTTGCTTGTACTTACATGCATGCGTGCGTGCCTGCACCAATAAGGACTATGTAGTAATAAACTAGCATCTATCTGTAAAGGTTGTTTCACTAGTAGCGAACATCTCACAGCCACAATGAGGAAAATGTTTTTCAGAAATTATCCAGAAATAAATTAGAATTTTCGCAATGATCAAATCTGTAAAATATAAATAATACATTGTTAATACCATCGTCCTTTGCGGCCACAAGACGCCGCACTAGGTACTCCCTCAGTGCAGTCCTCTCGCACGCCTGCACGTACATCGACCACGCCATTATGAGCTCTAAAGTCAGCGACATTAGACGCATGTCACGAAGCTGGAAAATATTGTTACAGTTAGCCTACATTCGTTATTCAAAATTTCTATATCATCTTGTAGTGCCTTCCTGGAGAAAAAATAGATTTTAGTAAGCACTTGAGACAGGCGGCACATTGAGAGAGGCCTATATGCAGAAGTTGAACTACGGTAAGCTAATTGATTTATTGATTTAACGTACCAGCAAGTGCTCTAATAATAAAAAAAAATTGTATACCTCTTCATTGTCAGCTATTTTGTAGTAGTAGTTCACCACGAAACCGACATTAGAGTACTCCACATGTCGCGCTACGCATGTCAGCAATACTAAGGTGTGTAGATCACGTGTGTCGTCCAACACACCCAAGTGTGTACTCAGGATGTCTATTATACGGTGGCTGAAAACACAATACAAAATTAGGATATGATTATCAACCATTTGCCAGTTTAAGCTACTTACTAAAATAGGTGTACAAAAATGTTCAATACTCTTTATCGTCATTAAATCATCATTCTTCGAGCCTATGCTCAATTCAGTTGGGGTCAGTTTTCAGACTTACTGCGAAACGGCTCATCTTCGAAATTATCTGTACGTAAGCGACTACCATCCACAAATTGCGATATCGCCAGGATATCGAAATTTTGTGGTACTTCTAACGAATGTTGCAAATGTTCAACCTGGACTGACGACAGCTAAACATTCTCTTCAAGACATACTTCATCTCAACTGTGCCCGTTTCTAAAACCATTTGGAGAAACCGAGTAACATAAAACATGGCCACTCCTGAATTTTATGATTTATTTTATTTATTTATTTATTTACCTATGATCGTATCTATAACACCAACATATAAAATTTTGTTACGAAGTCAGTTATGAAAATATTAAAAGGACATCTTACTTAATGCTTCCCGCTTTAGTCATTATAATGCATGCTTTCTGCAAGTGTTTTTTCATATTACGCCGAGCGATTCCATCAAGGAACATCCATGGCACAGTGTTGCTCGAGTCCGGACCAGTGAACATGTGTAGACGATCTATTAGAAGCTGCTGAATGAAGGATACCACCTGGTCTCGCACCTGAAAAAAAAAGGTACACTTTTAATTTGTTTACAATATGTAGGTAATAAAAAGTTAATAAATTCTAAAGGCATTGAGAAATCTGAGAAGTATCGCCGGTGTGACGTTAGGTCAAGGAATAATGCGTCAGGAGGATCTATTGTTCGAAGTTGTAGTAAGCAAGATAGAGAATAGGCCACTCAGATGTTTCAACATATACTTAGGAAGGATCCGTGGGATTTTAAAAAAAGGATGGAAGAAACATTTATAAGCTCGGGGTGAATGGGAAACCTTGGGAAGGGTCAACATAAACGTTCATATTTCAATCAAATCGAGAATATTCAAGCAAAGGTCAGGCCAAATCTAGTAACAAACTAACTAACAAAGTAAAAACCAGTAACAAACGTTGTTTGGGTGCTATTAAAATGTTAAACATATGTACATAATTCACAAAGCGTTTGGCTAATACTACGAGTTCATACGACTCAAAATTAGACTAGAAAAAAGATAAATACATACCTTAGTTTCCGGGTCAGATAATTGATGCATTGGTCCCAGTAGAAATGCGTCTAACACGGCATCGCTGGGGCGATTTAAGGCTAAGTCACCCAAAGCTGAGATGGCTGTGGTTCGGACTAAAATACTTGCATCGCGACAGAGGTTCACTAAAATCTAAAAGAAAAGAAAAAGTATTACAATCAATTCACCAATTAACTACAACAACTAAAACAATAAATATATATAGGTAGGCATATAGCTAGGCATCACAATGGGTGGATTGATGAACCAATGATTTTGTGACATTTAAAAAATAATAGTTTGGACATTGAGTTGTCAATACTTGTTGTAGCGCATAAATATTTAAAAACTTCTCTTTACATATTTATCACAATACTATCGTTAACATGAAATGTTCTTTAATAAGAAGTGCTTCAAAATCCAGTTCAAAGATTTTATTGCGTACAACGATTTTTTTTACCACAATGTAGTTACGTGAAAAAGCAGAGCAGGGATATCATCCCAAGTCCTGGGCCTCCGTGGAAAGAAGCCTCATCACACCTCACTGAGCGCACTGTTTCCGGTTACAACATGTGAGGATGAATTTTCTGGTAATAAAAGTGTGTTATACAAACTGATTGATGGAAGTGGTGGTGGTTTAGTGTGTGCCTCGGGACATCTTAGCCCTAAGTCGCGAGACAAACAAGGCGCTGGCGCGCGCGGATTGTTTTGTAATAATCTAGGCTTTATTTGAGCTCTAGAATTTGAAATTCAGGCTAATCAGCGTTTGACTCGCTCTCTTTTCTCTAACGCCATTGCCCTGAAGCCGCACTCGTACGAACTTCCGTGGTTCGACATATGCCTATGAAACACCCACCGGTCAGTGACTTCCAAAAGTGCTTAGATGTGGTACGCAATGTGTGTTGCAATCTTTGCAACCATATTTACGGAATTTCCTCACCCAATTTTTTTGTTTGTAGTTCCTACACGTATTTCCCAAAACCCTGTATCACACAAAGTTTCGAGAGTTCACTTTATTACACATTGAATGGTCCGAGGTGTACGCACCAGGAGGTCGGTGTCCTGCGGCGCGAGGTCGGGCGCGGCCAGCAGGCGCTGCACGAGCGTGACGCCGGCGCGCCGCACCACCGCGCGCTCGTCGCACACGCTGCGGACCGCCACCGACCGCAGCAGCGACGCAGAGTCGTCGCCGTTCAGCTCCTAAGGACACGCACGCTACAATAATATCTGCCATACACCTTTAGATAGTATGATCAAACTGGCGGTTTCGAACACTTTGATCAAATTTAAATTTTTTCAAACCATTTGCTCAAATCTTGCCGCAGACAAACTCATGTCAATTTGATCAAACTGTTTGAAACTGTCAGTTTAATCAAATTATCTGAACGTGTATGGCGGCTATAACAACAACACAGCCTCTCAGAAAGGATACATTACAGTTTATAATGAGTTTAATCAATTTATAATAAGTCTTCATCCTAGCGTTAATCCCAGTCGCATCCGAAGCTATCAACTTGGAGTCTGGGGTCCGCTTTTTCTAGTCCAACTGCGGGTTTGTCTAAATTTCGACATTTTCCGTGAAGCAACTGCCATCTGACCGCCACAACCCAAAGGCACTATCGAAGCATTGTAATTAGACCAGTGGATTGACTTTTTGAGAGCTCCTAACCCGTAACGACTGCCATAAATGTTTGTATGGCAACCGGGTGTCCTCCCCGAGGCACGACCCGATCAATTTATAATAAGTAAAATCATATAATCTTGGGAGATGTCCAGCAGTGGACTACAGTGGGCTAATTGATTGATTGATATAATCTGATACTTTAATGGAACAAAAAAAAAATATATATAATTTTTCTTACTGATTTTTACTTAAAAGAACTGATCAACCAATGACGCTAATTCAAGTTAACCTCACCTGGGGAGACCGTATACCATTATTACTTACGTCATGCATTAAGTATTACCTATTAGCCATATAATAATGCTGGTACCTTAATAGCCTGAACGATGGCGGGCCGTGTGTTACTGACACAGTCGGAGAGTATGTTGAGCGCACGCATGCGCAACGCACTGGAAACGTCGGACAAACGCGCGTGCACTGCGCGTAAGATCTCAGCGTGTCGAACCGTTTGTGGCCGCTGACGGAGGAGACCTGCCATTATATCTTCCATCACCTCCTATTAAACAAGCAGAATTCTATTAGCGAAAAAGTTTAGAGGAGGCTTCAGTCAAAGGACGAACTAATAATAAAAACTGGCAAAAGATACAATTAGTTAGAAGCCTTAAAAATTACTGCAAGAAAGGCTCTTATTATTTATTTAATCGGGAAAAATAATAATATGATAATAATAAATTGGCGAGTACGTACATTATTTATAAATAGAATACTACATAACCAATCTAACATAAAATATTATTAAATATCCTAATTTAGAACACGAATTTAAAATCAACAATAAGTTATTCAGCGACAAAACTTTTTAAGTGAAGCTGAAATGAATAAAAGCAAAATAATAAAAACACACATCTCTTTCTACAGGAGGCACCTGACTATCCTGGGAGCTTTCATCGTCATTAGCTACGCGCTCACTTTGCTGATTATTTTGTTCTGATCCTTCACCATTTGTGGTACCTGAATGTGATTCAACTGTCCCATTTGCATCTTTGGATTGTTGTTCGATGTCCATTCCGACAGATACTCCTAAAATCGATACAAAAAATTACTGCATGGCAATATTTTCTAATGAAAACACTGTGGGCCTGTTATGATGTGCAGTATTTTCTTTCTGGGTGAAAGAGATTGACACCATATTTCCTTATTTATCGCTAAAAAACGAACGCTTATAGCTAAACCATGACGAATGAGAGATGTGTTGTCGTATTTCGTGATTGACAATTACATCATCTCACCGTCGATTCCCGAATGGATGTGGGATCTGTTGCAATGCCCAGATATGTACACTTCCGGTCGAGTTTAATCTCGTGTAACCGTAGTTTCCAAGCACTTATAAAAGATCAAGCCTGAGTGTGAGTTTTAGATGAAGCCTGAGTTTTAGTATTATTTTAGTTATTTATAAATACACGGCTGTTTAGGTTATATTGCATCAAGTAGAAATCAAACCCGCGACCTAAGATGTAGCAGTCGAAAGCTCCGCAGAGGTCGTAAAGTTTCATAGTTATTAACATTTTTGACAAGCAAATATCTGACAAAAAAAATTGTCAGATCTTAATGAACTCAATAAATTCATTTTAATATTTTCTACGTACCTGAATCGCTTGCATTTGCAGTAGCTGCCGGTGGAGCGGCAGGAATTGGTACCTCAGGGTCATTACTAAGTAGGTTTGCCAACAACTCCTGCAACACATAAATTGTTATTAAATTTCCGTATCAACATTGCCTTGGATCATACATCGATATTACTAATACAATGAAGAGACCTATGTTCAAACTGGTGAACATAGGTCTTTTCATTGTATTAGTAATATCGATGGTGTCACTTATAAATGCATGGTTCACTAATCAACAAGTAGCTCTAAGCTTTGAGCTGGATTTCTGCGATGAGTAAAACGCTTTTAATTGAACTGCGAATTTCATTAAGTAGAACTCAACTACATGGGAATTACATTACGGTACAACTTACCAAAGCAATTTGTCGATGAGCTACTCTGGATGTAGTAGACAATTGCAGTAACCATGTTACAGTTTTGCGGTAAGACTGGCGAGGCAGTAAACTCATCAGTCCTGAAACTAAAGACACTCGCGCATTTCGTACTTCCTGTCGTTCCTAAAAATGAACAAATTAATGTTAATTCAATTGTACGACATCTAAACTGGATACTGCTTCATGCAAAATTAATAAAGCGTTTAACGGTAGTAAAACTCACAGCGCTAAGGCAATCAGATAACCAAATAAAACTTGTTTTTTTTTTAATAAAAAGCAAAAAAATAACAAACCTTTTTTATTTAACCTTAATAACTAACTTCTTAAAGTAATGAAACTATATCTAAGTCTATATTTTTGCAAAAAGTTGAGTTTTTAATTAACCTTAATAACTAAGTTCTTAAACTAATGTAAGTATAGCTAAGTAGTTTTGAGTGGGCGCTAAACAAGCTATTTGCCTACCATTAGGGTTAGATTTTTTTTTTCAAATTTATATGGGATCCCACTTTGGGGTATACTCTTTCTAATAAGAAAAGAATTATGAAAATCAGACTTCTCTGTAAAAAGTCATGCGTGTTCATACCTTACAATTAGTGAGTGAACAATCAATCATCCCCTGTTTTCGTACCCTTAGGATTGGATTTTTATTTTCAGATTTATATGGGACCAACTTCGGGGTACCTATACCCTTGCCAATAACAAAGAATTATCAAAATCAGACTACTCTGTAAAAAGTTATGCGTGGTTATATCTTACAAGTTACAATCCGTGTCAACAATCAATCATCCCCTGTTTTCCTTCCTTTAGGGTTGGATTTTTATTTTCATATCTAAAGCGGTATTGCTTACATAAAATGAGAAATATAGCATAATACAGAGGATTTTTGAAAACACATACCAAACCATCCTGCGAGTAACACATATGTTGCAATAACAACATGTACCCCTCCAAAGCTGATTTACCATATTTATTCAGCAGTAGTCCTGCATATGTTACATATGAAGCCCTTACAATATTCTGAAACAAAATTTGGTTATTTTATATTTAGATTCTACAATATTGTATATTATTTATATAAATTATAAATACATCTTATATGTATCCAGATATATATATATAAATTGGGTGGATGAGTAGACTTAAAGTAGATATAAGTAGGTATATTAAAATGTATAAGTGAACGCCTACAAAAATCAAAATCAAAATCAAAATCAAAAAATCATTTATTCCATAAAAATATTAAATTTGTTTGGAATCGTCATTATTTTTTTCCCCTACCGTGCAGTGCGTGACATGGCAACTACTGAGAAACACTGCCAAAAAACTCAGTAGGAATCCTTTTTTAAAAAAACGTCGTCATGTATGTACAATCATTTTCTTGTGTTTTTTTTTTTTATGCCACTTACGTGGTAGACAAGCACACGGCCCACCTGATGGGAAGTGGTTACCGTGGCCTATGGACGTTTGCAACACCAGGGGCATCACAATCGTGCTACCGACCCTGTAGATACCTTCTAATACCCTTCTTGAAGAACCCCATATTGTAGTCGCTTGGGAAAACCACGGCAGGAAGTTCATTCCACAACCTGAGCGTGCGTGGGATGAAGTTCCTTTCAAAACGCACGGTGCGCACCATTTCCGGTCGCAGTGTGTGAGGATGAATTCCCTGCCTACGGCGAGTGGTGCGATGATAGAATGCAGCGGTGGGCATCATGTCAAACAATTCATCTGAGCACAAACCATTGTATAGGCGGTAGAACACACACAGCGAGGCAAAGTCCCTTCTGAGGCTGAGAGGTTCCACATCACCTGTGAGTATGGGATTGTCGACGAGCCTCAACGCCCGTCTTTGCAATGAGTCGAAGGGGCCAAGCTGGTATGCAGGCGCTCCGGCAAAAAGGTACCTTTATGTCTAGTATTTATACCATGTATATCACTCTTTTTAGTAAAGGAGTCTATATTTTTATGCACATAAAGTAAATTTTCATAAATAAATTGCGAAACAACCGTAAGAATGTTTATTTCTTTGAACTTTTCTCTTAGAGACATTCTAGGACCAAGTTGGTATATTGCTCTTACAGCTCTCTTTTACAATACAAAGATGGTATTAATGTCCGCAGAATTACCCCAGAGAAGAATTCCATATGGCATAACACTATGGAAATAACTAAAATAAACTATTCTAGCTGTCTCAATATCAGTAAGCCGTCTAATTGTTTTTACTGCATATGCTGCAGAACTTAATTTGCCTGATAATTTTTCAATCTGCGGTCCCCATTGCAGTTTTGAGTCAATAGTGATACCCAAAAATACAGCAGTCCCCACAGGGTCAACCCAGATCCATTAAGTTGTACATTGGTAGCTACCTGCCTTACATTAAGTGTCGAGAATTTGATTACTTTAGTTTTTTTATCATTCAAAAGAAGATTATTAACATTAAACCAATGAACAACCTTTGAGAGTGCACTCTTAACTTTGTCATAATTGTGTAATTGTCTATTAATTTTAAACGTCAAGGAAGTATCATCTGCAAACAATACAATCTCATGCTTATCCCCTACATAGTAAGGTAAGTCATTTATGTATATTAAAACAGAAATGGACCAAGGATTGACCCCTGCGGAACGCCCATTACAACTGGGCTTCCTGCAGATCGTTTACCTTTTACTTCGACCCTCTGAACCCTATTACACAAGTAAGAAGTCAGAAGATCGAGAGCCCTGTTTCTGATACCATAGTGGTGTAGTTTTCTGACAAGAGTCTCATGGTGAACACAATCGAATGCCTTAGATAAGTCGCAGAAAACACCCAAAGCATCCTGCGAATTCTCCCAAGCCTCAAAAATACTTTTTAGTAAATTAACCCCTGCATCTATGGTTGAACAACCCCTCGTGAATCCAAACTGTTTCCTGTGAACAGACTGTCTACAAACTGTCTTAGCTGTTTGGCGAAGAATGAATGAAGAAAATGTATCTATAATTGTGCATAAAAAAAAAATCCTTTCATGCAAGGTGTGTGAGAAACTCTGGCATCCGCGGCCGCAAATTCGGATAGCGGTACACAGACTCCGAACTCCGAGGTGAGAGCTTTGGATACAATCAGAACTATTGTGAAGATGATGATTATGATTCATAATACTTCCTCTTTCAAGGGTGAGAGCATGTCAGGCATCGAATATGTTGCCACCTTTAAGCCCTTTGAGAGCTGTGTGTAAATTTCTCAAACATCCCAATGACCATGAAAACAGATGAAGATGTAAGTGCTAGGTCTCCAGCCCAAAGATTGACATAAAAGTGAATTTAAAATAATTGGTTCACCTTTCTTATTTACATCTATTTTATAGGTAAATGAGTATATCTTAAAAAAACAAAATAGGTATATAAAATTTTGTTGAATTTACTTACATTGGCATTTCTTGTCTCAACTGAAGCAGCTAAGAGTTTGGGCAGCAGACATTTAAAAAGCAGCCTAATAGCAAAACAATTAGGCTCTCCCTCTGCATTACATATCAAATTGTTAATTATTTCATATATGACTCCAGAGAGGGAAGTCAGTTCTATCTTATCTGAAATAAAAAAACAGGTAAAATTATTCTTGGAAGTTTTGCAGTTACTCAGTTGTCTAGCTTTTAAGGGCTCTAAGTAGCCATAACATGTACCACACATATTCACATTGCAACAAGGACATGTTGCTTAATATACTCTGTAAGGCACAGAAGGGTCTCTTCTATATCTTCTTGGTATGGTATGGTAACACGGGCTGGTATCCGCAACTCCACGTCATGGCGCGGTTTTTGCGTGTCTATATCTTCTTTTAAGTAGATTGATTTCAACTTTAGGATCGCCACAATTTGGCCAGTCCTAAGTTAAATATAACAAATGATTATAAAACTATTCATGGTGGAGATACCAATAACTTCTTTTCTTTTGTTCTTGATTTGAGAAGGGTCTCAATGTGATAAGACTCTGACCAATCTAAGGGTGAGTGACCCTTCATTCTGTGAATCACCCTTAGATTGGTCAACTTCAACTAACCTCGGAATATTGGCTACCTTTTGTCGCGAAGAAGGGGGTGTAAGGGAGTAGAGGGGGAACAGGGGATGAAAGTTTGTAAATTTTGAAGATCTGCTGATGAAATTTGGTACAGGGATGAAATAGAGCTTGGGAACGAACATAGGCTACCTTTTGTCGCGAAAAGGGAGAATAGGGGATAAAAGTTTGACAGTTTTGAAATTTAGTACAGGGATCAATTAGACCTTGGGAACGGACATATGCTTCATTTTATCGCGGGGTGGTAGAAGGGGAGAGTAGGGCCATGGGATGAAAGTTTATATGAATGTATGTCATTTTTGAAGATCTCCTAATGCAATTTGGTACAGAGATGGTTTTGACCTCGGGAACGGACATACGCTACCGTTTATTGCAAAAAAGGGGGGTAGAAGGCGAGAGTATGGCTATGGGATGAAAGTTCATATGAAAGTTTGTAATTTTTGAAGATATCCCAATGATTAGAGCTTGGAAATGGATATAGACTATCTTTTATCTCAAAAAAAAGGATAGAAGAGTGGGGACTGGGAATAGGGCTTGGGGATGAAAGTTTGTCATTTTTGACAATATCCTGATGAAATTTGGCACTGAGATAGATTAAAATTTGGAAATGGATATGGCTACCTTTTATAGCAAAATAAGGGGTTTAAGGGGGAGGGGTAATAGGGGATGTAAATTTGTATAAAACTTTGTTATTTTTAAATATCTTTATGAAATTTAGTATAGAGATGTTTTACAGCTGGAGAACGGACATAGGCTACATTTTACTCCATACTCCAAGCTCTCCAAAGTAACACCATAACTTCTGTCCTCTTATTGGAATGTCATAACACACTCCAATCCATTGCAAACACAAACAGGGTCACGCTGCAATGGATCAAGGGACACAGCAACTCCCTCGGCAACGACGCAGCCGATGAATTGGCCAAGAGAGGATCAGGGACGACAGTATATGGACCGGAACCAATACTACCTATACCTCAAGCACAGGTCAAAACTTGGCTAAGAAAAAGTACAGAAGAAACCCATCTAACAGAATGGACAAACACTGAAGGATGCAGGCAAACAAAGAATGCAGTTCCGGTAGCATCAAAAACGTTTAGCCGAAACCTCATTAGGCTAAAAAGGGACCAAATCCGCAAGGTCAGCGGCATCTTGACCGGTCACTGTCCCCTAAACAAGCATCTGTTTACAATAGGTGTGACGGACAGCCCACTATGCAGAGGCTGCATGGGGGCAGAAGAAACGCCACAGCATATGCTTACAGAGTGCACGAGGGTGGCCGCATAACAGGCGAAATTCCTCCAGTCACCAGCGTCACTCCGGGAGGCATGTGGAAACCTCAAAAGGCTGCTGGCTTTTTAGGAGGATCTGGGTTGGTTGGAATAAGAGGTAAGATGGTACGCACAATGGCCCAATCAAGAGGCTAAGTGCGGAACAGCCCAGGTAAACTAACTAACTAGGCTACAAAAATGAATAGGGTATAAATAGTAAGAATATGTTTCATAATATATTCTCATGAAATTTGGAACATTGCCTGAAGCACTCGCCTCTCTACTCGTTTCTATATTAGAGATTCGGAACGGACATAGTGGAGTAACGTGCCAAATATAGAAGCAAGTGGAGATGCTAGTAGAGATGTTATAGGGGCGAGTGTAGGCGTGTAGAGTTCAAATAGAAATTCAAGTAGAGTTGACCAATGGAAAGGCAATTATACAGGAAAGTACAGAGTCGAGTAGAGAGAGGAGCAGAGAAGTCAGTAGAGAGTCGAGTACAAATTCAAATATATAGGTGAGCAGAAAGTTGAGAACAGAGGTGAGTAAATAGTCTAGGACAAAGTTGAGTAGAGAGGTGAATTTAATGGTCAATAGCGTGGGCTCAACACTAAGCGATAACCGACATCCACACGTGCAGAGCCATGGGCAAAAGCTGGTATGTACATAAATAGGTGCAAGGTGTCCCTACACGACAATTCCTGCAGGCTTGCTCTGCAAAGGGAAGCTGTGACACCTTCGCCACTGAAGTGCATACATCCTATATTGGAAAATGTATATTGATGGAATGGAAAGTGTATTGATTTTCAATTTTCAGTTTGAATTCAATATGCATTTGTCGTTTTATATAAACACAACATTTTCATATATCAAAACCCACTTTTGTTCATAATTTGTACAGATCTTTGATTATCTGAATGACAAAGACAACTATTTGGCCTACAATTGAGGTTCTACTGTACTATAACAAAATTCTCTATTCAAAATTAATTAGCTTGATTTTTTAGTATATGCTAAATACACAGCATTTGTGCAATAACAAAGATACTTACCCACATCTAATCTGTTAACAATCGCACCACCAGTTATGTCCACTAAATTACTTAAAATATCTTCAAAATTCATATCCTGAGGATTGAGCTGTAGATTCTCAATAATATCCTTTAAGTTTTTTGCAAATTTGCTTAGTTCTATTATAACCGAGTTTACTTCACGAGTCAGTTCCCTAGTATTAAAGTAATTATTGTCATAATCACACATAGTTTTTGGAAAACTGAGGCATGAAAGAGAGTGGACAAATAACTGTGAGTGATAAATATGATAGGCCTTGTGGCCAGGAATGGACAATAATTTGTAGTAAACTCGAGATGCTAACAATGCATTGTTTCTATATTCTTTAGTATGAACATTTCTTCTCCCATAGTCAATTGAATATGCTAGTATAGCTAGCAACTTCTCATGGTCTATTTGATGTGATAAGAAGGACCATGATCTTTCTTCAGCAGACTGTGCAGCTTGACTAAGCCACACATCAGTAGACTTCATTATATACCTGAATACTGACTGTATGTTTAATGAGTCTAATACGACTTCATAATCAGAAGGAAGATCGCCAAATTCAAGAAACTCGGAGTGATAAATAGCTTGGACCCATCCATTATCAAGGCTGTCCAAGCACAATTTGTTTATTGCAGCCACTAGTTCAGACATAGTGAAGTTTAAGTCGTAAATATCTATAGCACAATTATATGTTTTGATATTTTCCCCATTAAAGTAATGCTCGACTTTTTCTTCTTTAAGATGTATCGTTTAAGTTGGACAGTTCCATCTTTATTCTCTTCCAGAATAGCTTAATCGCGTCTAAATACATATATCATATCTTGGTCATTTTCCGTCTACGACAAAATCACGATAAAACATAGATAAATACAAAGAAATATACAATTTTTAACAATCTGACAACATCATAGGACAGGACAACATGGGACAACAACAACATAGACTTTTTTTTTTGGCTGTCTGTAAACATACAGTAGAGTATAAATTATATCATCTGTATTGTGTGTGATGCCTAATATTGTCTATTGTCAAAATAAACTAATGGGCGCTTTTATATTACTCTATTATATACTCTTTGACGACTGCCATGCCGTTGAAAAAATATCGATCATTTTCTTCTATTTGGACCTCCACCATTCAAGAATCGCAAATTTTTGCAACTTTAGTGCCAATAACTTTTGTTTTTTTAAGCTAGGACACCCTCACAGCGTTGGGCCTCAAATTTGCAATATCTTCTTAAACTTATGTAAGGCTGTAAGGACCTGTATCTATTGGCAGTTGAATAAATTGTAAAAAAAGGTAATGACAATCACTTTGATGACAATTGACATGTGACAACTGACAAACGAGAAAAAAATGTAAACATAACCTAATATTTTATGTGAAGGTGTTAGGGAAGAAACATGACGACTCGAAAGCCAGTATCTTGGTTTTTGACGGAAACGGGTCGCCGTTTTTCTTTTGCTGTAATTACAGGCACTGGCTTAGCATGGACAACAGCAAGATATGCACCAAATACCTTTTTTCTTGAACATTATAAAAAATTTGTACACTATTATAAGTGAGTATCTATCTAGCTAGAGTGTTATGTTTGAATGTGACTAGGGTAAGGAGAAGATTTAATCATGCATTTTACTTTAGTTTAATTTTTAAATTTCTTTTTTAGTAATGGAAAGCCAGTTCCTTTAAATGGAGAACTGAGTGACAGAGTTTCACGATGTCTTGAAATCCTTAACATAGCTGACATACAAAAAAAATTGATTGCACCTTTCAGTGTATTTGGATACGACATGTTTCACGCTGGTTAGTATGTTGTAACATTCTATTAATTATCGAAACAGCTTACTATACCACAACGCAACCCCAATAGAAACAGTAGTTCATTCAGGCGAGGCTGGTGGAATAACTAGTATCATAAAATCAATTATAAACTTGTATGAAGTAAAACTCTTCAAAATAGGCTACTTACAATATACTTCACAATCATTTTTTATCTGTCTATACTAAAAATAAGGGTATAATCCATAGAACACCAAGTAGATCACCTAGGTGTTCCACGGGAACTTTTACAGACCAGTAGATCCACCTAAAAGTGTTAAATGTGTGTGATCAAGGTCAGTATCTAGTACTAGCAACCTGCCCCAGCTTCGCAAGGGTGGCAAAAATATTTCTGTGGATTTCCTGCGAAACCCTAAACTTGTTGAAAATCCAATATAACCTATATTACTCATTAAGAATGAAGATTTCTAATGGTAAAATAATTTTTTAAACCGGCTCATTATTTTCATTAGTTTGAACCTATTCATTACAAATCTTTACCCTTTATAAAATTATTATGGATGATATAATACCTACCTTTAAAACACTCATTCTTTAAAACAATGACAAATGTCTGAACTTTTCATGATGTGTGGTATGAAAACAACATAGTTATCTGTTAAAAGATTGTAAAATATATTGTACTTACTTACTTATAAATTACTGAAGAAACTATTGTTATGATTATGTAATACCAGTTATGCCCGCTGCTTGCTGCTCGCATGAACATCTGTTATAATAGTAAAGAATAACATTAATTCTGTGGTATGAAAACAACATAGTTATCTGTTAAAAGATTGTAAAATATATTGTACTTACTTACTTATAAATTACTGAAGAAACTATTGTTATGATTATGTAATACCAGTTATGCCCGCTGCTTGCTGCTCGCATGAACATCTGTTATAATAGTAAAGAATAACATTAATTCTCCACTTTTTCAGGGAAAACCCAACTCTATTTAGGTGGCCTTGTAGTTCTCGTGAAGCTATCACAAGATCATTATCATAGGCTAGATGGTTTCATCAGTTTTCTTACAGATAATCTATATATATAAAACAAAGTCGTGTTAGTTACACTACTTATAACTCAAGAACGGCTATACCGATTTGGTTGAAAATTGGTGAGGATGAAGCTAAGAACCAGGAGACGGACACAGGATATTTTTCATCCCATTGAACCCCCTTTTGGGGTTAAAATGGGGATGTTAGTTTGTATATAACTCTACGCGTACGAAGTCGCGGGCGGCGGCTAGTTTTCATTATTATTATTATTTCCAATTTGGGGACGCCGGACGGCCGGACGGATGATCCATCCGCGGCTTCTGCGGGCCATTTCATCCATTTCCCCGACCCTCCCCTAAGGGAGAGTTTGGTTCTCCAGCTCTCACGGCGTCCCTTCAAACCTCTTTGTTTCCTTGCAGAAGCTCGCGATCCGTTCCCGGCTAGTTTTTACTTAAAATAAACTATTAACATTTATTTCTCTATTATTTCAGGCAGTCTCAACTCCAAGTTTGGGGCAGCAATTGGTATTCCGGTTAATTTTACATACAAAAATTTAAATGATCTAAAAAAAGATGATATTCAGGTTAGTGAAGCTAAATATCAAAACATAATCCCATAAAAACAACAATAGTTGTCAAAAAAACAGTCTCGCAACTCAGTTCTTCATCCCAGTGTTAATCCCAGTCGCAACAGAAGCTTTCAACTTGAAGCCTTTACCAGTCCAAGGAGTCATCAGAAACCTTATCAACAATAAACTTATCTTTGAAGCCAAATATTTCTTAAAAGGACTAAATATTAAATGACCACTTTGTTACTGGTTTAGAATGTAATTTTATTGGGTAACTAACTGCACGAGAAATGTAGGTAGGGTTTTTAATTTAGGATACTTGATTGGAAACTTCTACGCGGTGCACCCTGGGCAAAGGGGATGGCGAATTAATAATTTTCTTTTTCTTCATCATCTTAGCATTAATCCCAGTCGCATCCGACGCTTTCACCTCGGAAACTGGGGTTCTTTTACAAGTCTAACTTGGGTTTGGCTTAGCTTCGACATTTTTCGTGATGCGACTGCCATCTGACCTCCACAACCCAAAGGCGATACTGAAGCAGTTAGACCAGTTGTTGAACTTTTGAGAGTAGGTGAGTAGGGTCAATATCCACTGAAAGAGCAGTGGCCGTCGCAGTCCGAGTTTTGTACTAGAAATGATTGCGAGAAGGCTCATTCGCCTTCAACTATGATGTTTTTTCCCGTAGATAAGATTCAAAAATATTTATAATATTTTGCCTCAAAATATGAATCATTTCCTTCTCCATGGGATTGACAGTCCTTACTCACTGTTGCAACGCTTGGTACTAAGTTGACATCTATGTGCACTTACTTGGCAATAAATGATTTGATTTTGAATCGATATTTTTCTGTATTATAAATTATAATGTTGGGATTGATTTCAGGTAAACCAGAAAAACATCGATTGGTCTTCAGATGCTGGCAAGAAATTAGCTGATGCTTTGATACTTCCTGAAAGAGTTCAAGAATTTGCAATTTGTAGAGAAATATTGATGACACAAAATAATAAAATTATTTATGACTCTATATATCCATTTGCTAGTCTATTTTTGGTGTACAATATTGCTCAGGGTTTTAACAAAAAATTAAATCTGTATGCAAGGCCTGTAATGTTAAGAGGTGTCCTATATACTATTCTGGGTGTTTTTGGAACAGGATTATATTTTCTAATGAAAGATATGACCGAGGTTCATTTTGAATCACAAACAGACAAGAAGCTATGCGAGCTTGGACCTGAATATATTGAGAGTGGCAAAATATTTTATGAGAAAACATTGAACAGAAATCAAGCACTTCGAGAACTGATGGGACGAGAGGGAGAAGCCAAGTATAGTAAAATGGGAAATGAAAATTTCGGTTTAAGACATCCTCGATTGGCCTTAGTGCATAGGAAACAATTTTTTGAAGAAAAATTAAAAGAATTGAGCGATAAACAAACCGCTGATGATATTTCAGAATAAGTAGCATTAATAACGGTAGGTACTGCACACAAATAACGGAATATTTCATGTAAATATTAGGAATTAGCTGATTCAGTGGAAACAAGTTTATTATAAATTAAATGTTTCTTCATCAACACAATTTCTTTATTTCGAAAGGCTTTTGTATTACTAGCTGAACTGCCCCGGCTTCGTCCGTGACATATTTTAAAATCCCTTTGAGCCCGTAATTTTTTAGTCTTCAAATAGGTACCTACTGTACTGTCATCTGCCGGCTTTCTTGACATTTATGGTTACTGTTCGGCTCCCTTTAGTATTAATGTGATGCTTCGTCTTTTCTTCCGTGAACCTTCATTGACAAACGGCTAAACCAATAAAAAACCAATTTGAACCAGTAGGTACTTCCTGAGATAAGCGCTTCAACGAAAAAAATAAACTCTTCAGCTTTATAATTTTAGTATAGAATTATAGATGGTTATAAATACTATTATGTTATGATGGTTATATTTTTTTCGGTGCATGATTTGAGTTGGATCCTCTCCGCCAACCCTTCTAACCTAATCTATCCTTGTCGGGTGTGCATTCGCGCAGCGGAATGTTGTTGAATTCAAAGATTTTAATTATGCAAATATTTAGTGTATGACGTCGTGTAATTGTGTATGGGAAAAAAAAATTGTGCATGCAGCCATTGTGGAGAAATTCGCTAAAAACTGATTCCGCTGGGCGAACGTTGTCCTGGCGGAACATCTTTAAATCCATGGACTTAGAAGAAAAAAAATGTTTCCAAAAATTAGTGTGTATTTGTGTGTAATTTTGTATGTATGAATAAAATTAGTGCATGCATTAACTTCGCAGAAATTCAAGTTTGCGCTACACCAAATGCTTGGGATGCTTGGGATTGATTTACATTATGTAAAAATCTACACCTCTCTATATAAGCGCTTTATATGAAAACTAGGTAATGGCCAAACGTTCGCGTTTAAGATTTTTACATAATATGTAAAAATGTACACCTCTATATAAGCGCTTTATATGAAAACTAGCTTATGGCCAAACGTTCGCGTAAAGAACATAACAACAACAAACAAATATAAGCAAATTCAAAACAACATACTTATTATGTTGTTTTGAATTTGCTTATATTTGTTTAAAAAACAGATTTAGAAAAAAAAATGGGTTTAAAAGGTCGCTTATTAGGTCTTAGTTCGTAAAGTATGAGCTTTGGGGTCTAGATTGTTGTATATTTGTCTATTAAAATAAATATGTTGTCTATGATTGTCTATGACAGCGCCCTCGTCCTCGGACAGTACCGGCGCCCGACATTCATTCCTTAACATGTAACTCAAGTGTGTGTGTCTCTCAGAATAAATAATAAGTCGTAAAGTCGTTGTCTTTCAATGTCAGCCATCTCACCACGAACCCAAAAGTGGTGTCAAAAGTGGTGTCAAAAGTGATGTCTAAAGTAATATAAGAAGTGGTGTCATAAACGTTGCTTGTTGGAACTAAAAATAATCGCGGGTAAGTCAAAAGTAAGAATTTCAAAAAATAAAAAATACAAGTCATAGTCGTCATGTCAGACAAAGGAATTCTTGTCCAACTCAAACCGTTAACGATTCAAAATACTGAGGATCCATCTAGTAAATGGAAAAAATGGAAATTACGTTTTGAAATTTTCATGGATGCGAACGAATTTGAGAAATTTACAGACAATAAAAAGACTGCGATTTTCCTAAATGCGATTGGTGATGATGGCATAGAGATTTTTAATAGCTTCAATTTGGACAGAACTAAAACCAAATTCGAGGCAATTCTGAAGAAATTTGATGAAAAATTCAGTCCACACTCTAATTTGACGGTAGAGAGATATAATTTTTTTTACACGCTACCAGAAAAATGATGAATCTACGGATGAATATCTAACGATTTTAAATAATTTAAGTGGATCTTGTGAATTTGGAGATCTAAAAGAATCATTGATAAAAGACATGTTTGTAATCGGTATTAAAAACACTCATATAAAGGAAAGGCTACTACAAGAAGAAAATTTGACTATAGAGTCGGCAACAAAAATATCCAAAAGCTTAGAATTATCACAAGAAAGATCTAAAATGCTAAATCATGAACATAAAAATGAGGTTATACAAGGAATCACTCAAAATCAAAATTATAGGGGTAGATCAAAGTCACGACAAAGAAATAATTCAAAGAATAGAAATAATAGTCATTCTCGAAATAATAGTAGAACAAGAGATCAGTTGTGTTTATCCAACAACAGAAATAAGTCACAGAATAGAAACTGTACTCGATGTGGTCAAGTACACAGACACAAATGCCCAGCAATGGAAAAAATTTGCTCAATATGCAAAAAACAAGGACATTTTGCAAAATTTTGTTTTTTCAGGCAGCCAGGAAAAAGTAACAATCATAAAGTGAGCAATATTTCATGCAATGACGCAGAACCACAGGTATTTTCTAATCAGTTTATAATAAATTCTATTCAAAATTCTAATTATAATAATAAAGATTGGTTGATAAATGTTTACTGTAATGATTATAAACTTGAATGTCAAATTGATACAGGTGCTGATACAAATGTTATTAGTAAGAAAACATTGAATAAAATTATGTCTTGTTCTTATTGTAAAATTAATATTTTTAGAACAAATAATAAGCCATTCACCTTTTCAGGACAATTAGTGCCAAATGTAGGTACATGTAAAATTGATTGTGAATTTGAAAATGGTATAAAAACAAAATTGTACTTTGTTGTGGTTGAATGTGACTGTAAAACAATTATAGGGTGGAATTCATGTGAAAAACTTGGAATTGTAAAAAGAATCTATGGAATTCAGAACAAATCAGTGCAACAAATTGTTTCTAAATATGCTAAAACATTCGAGGGTCTTGGTTGTTTACCATATAAAGCTCATCTAGACATTGATAGCAATGTACCTCCTAAAATTTGCCCGGTACGTAGAATACCATATTCTTTAGAAAAACGTCTTAAAGAGGAATTAGAGAGTATGGAAAAATTACAAGTCATAGAAAAAGTTGTTAAACCAACTAAATGGGTTAACTCAATAGTCTTGGTAGAAAAACAAAATGGTAAATTAAGGATATGTCTTGATCCTAGAAATTTAAATACAGCTATTAGACGTCCTTACTACCCGTATCCAACATTTGATGATTTAAGATCTAAAGTTGCGGGTGCATCAATTTTCTCAAAGTTAGATGCTAGTTCAGGCTATTGGACTATTTGTTTAGATGAAGATAGTAGTGATCTCTGTACCTTCAATACGCCTTATGGAAGATACAGATTTTTGCGATTACCCTACGGAATTAGCTCATCTGGTGAAATTTTTCATCGGACTATGAATCAATTGTTTGGAGATTTGCCTGGTGTAATTATCTTTGTAGATGATATTTTGGTCTTTGGGTCTACTGTCGTGGAACACAATCAAAGGTTAGAATCTTTATTTGAGCGTGCCTCTAAAGTCAATTTGAAGTTCAACAAATCAAAATGTCAATTTGGTATGTCAGAAATTTGCTATGTAGGTCATATTTTTAATAAGGAAGGTGTTTCGCCTGATCAGTCGAAGGTTGAAGCAATTTCAAAAATGTCAAGTCCTACTAATGTCAAAGAGCTTCAAAGATTCTTAGGAATGATTAACTATTTAGGTTCCTATATTCCAAATCTTGCAGAAGAAACCTCTCTTCTAAGAGAACTTCTCAAAAAATTTAATAAATGGCAATGGTTAGACCAACATGAAAAACAATTTAAAAAATTAAAATCAGTATTATGTCAGTCGCCTGTTTTAGTCCACTATGATATTAAAAAACCAATTAGGTTGTCAGTCGATGCTTCTAAGAATGCAGTAGGTGCAGTAATTTTGCATGGAAAAAACCCCATAGCATATGCTTCCAAGTCATTGAATAAAAGTCAAATAAATTATGCACAGATAGAAAAAGAATTGTATGCAATAGTCTTTGGATGTAAAAAGTTCCACCAATATTTATATGGCAAACCTATTCAGGTTGAAACAGACCACCAACCATTAGTTACTTTATTCAAAAAACCTTTATCCGAAGTGCCAGCTAGATTACAACGTATGATGATAACGTTGCAAGCCTACGACCTAATTGTTACATACACAAAAGGTTCAGAAATGTATATTTCAGATACTTTGTCACGTGCCCCAATAAATGATAATAATTTTAACCAAGAATTAGTTTCTTTAGAAGATTTAGACTCAAATATTAATATTCATGTGAATTTTTTGACCTCTAATTTAGCTATTTCTCCAGAAAAACTTGAAAAAATTTTGTCTCCTACTAAACAGGATTTAGTTTCACAGAAATTAATTGAATACTATAAAAATGGATGGCCTAATTGCAAACAACATTGTGATACTTTGTTATTACCATACTGGAATATCAAAGAGGAAATCCATGTCATAAATGATATTATTTTCAAAAATAGTTCAGTTATTATTCCACAGTCTATGAGATCAGAAATTCTGAATATACTACATGAAAGTCATCAAGGTATTGAAAAGACAAAAAACTTGGCAAGAGGAGTAGTTTATTGGCCTAATATTAATCAGGATATAGAAAATAAAGTTAGACAGTGTGAGTCATGTGCTATTTATTCTGCAAATAAAACAAAACAACCTATGTTATCCCATGAAATACCATTGTATCCATGGCAAAAATTGGCTACCGACTTGTTTGAATATAAAGGTAAAAAATATTTACTTGTAGTAGATTACTATTCTAATTACATCGAAATTGCCAATTTAAATAAAGATAGTCGATCATTTAATGTCATAACACATTTAAAGTCTATCTTCGCACGTCACGGCATTCCCATGCAGTTAGTTTCAGATGGAGGTCCACCATACAACTCCATTGATTTTCAAAAATTTTTGTATGAATGGGGCATTGAACAAATTGTCTCTAGTCCGCATTTTCCAAGGTCTAACGGCTTAGCTGAGGTCTCTGTGAAAATAGTAAAAAATATTTTCAGAAAAAGTGATGATTCTGGTACTGATCCATACATAGGATTATTACACTATAGGAATACACCTAGGAATAATTTAAGTTCGCCTGCACAATTGTTAATGTCTAGAACTTTAAGATCTAAACTGCCTAGTCAAATTAAAAACTTGCGACCTAAGATTGTTAAGCATTCTGAACATTATCAAAAGAAACAAACTAGTTTACAAAAATCAAAATTTTATTATGATAAAAATTGTAAAAGTTATACTGAATTTCGCATAAATGACAAAATTTATTTTAAGAAAAATCCTAAAGATATAATTTGGACTGAAGGAATTATTGTATCAAAAACAAAATATCCTAGATCATTTATTGTCAAGGATTGTAATAATACTACTTACCGTAGAAATAGCCAACATATTCGATTGAAATATAAGTCAAATAGTCAAAATTCAAGTCAAAATAATGTCGTACAAGAGAGTGATAAAAAAGTTCACTTTAAGGAAACTTTTCCTAGTCAGTTGATAAGTCCAAGTCAGTCATTAAGTTCAAGTCAATCTAATCAAAAACATAATAAGTCAAATAAAAAGTCTTATTTTGTAGAAGAGGAGGATGATAATTGTACATTCTTCTATACTCAAATATGTGAGTCAAGTCCTGATACAAAGTCAAAGTATCAAAGTCAAAGTCAAGAGTCTAGCAATGACTCAGATTCATTTATGTCGCTTGAATCAAACTATTCTTGTCACACAGAAAAACAAAAGAGTCCTAAGTCAAGTCAGTCCCAAAATGTATGTAAGTCACCCGAATTTGTAAATATGGATGATACCATTGTTTCACCTGAAAGTTTACATGACTACAGTGAATATGAAAGCGAGAATCCAATTCCTATATCATTGTCGTCCTCTGATAATTTAGATAATTTAGAAAACATACTTACAAGTCCTATTGAAACAATTGAAACAAGTACTTTACCTCAAGCAAGCTCAAGTAGTAATATTTTACCGTCACAAAGTCGCAATAGTGACGATGCAACAGCTGAAATAAAATATAGCTCTAGAGGTAGATTGCTTAAGAAAATAGAAAGACTGGATTTATAATTTCTGTAATAATGTACACAATTGACACCTTTACAAAACTAAATATTGACATGACAATAATTTGTAAGTAATCTAATAGAATGTAATTCAATTTGATAATATGTTGAAATGTAGACTCTAATTGTATTAATTGCACGAAAACACTTCAATATATGTTTTTATCACGGTAATTTTAAATAATTTAATGTTAATTGTTTAACGTGACATTGTTTAGAAAAGTAAGGTTATCTTTTTGTTTATATTCATATGTCATATGTCAAAGTCAGTGTCAACGTCAATTGTCAAAAAAGAAATAAATTGTCATTTCTTTTTCTTAAAGAAAAAAGGGCATGTTGTATATTTGTCTATTAAAATAAATATGTTGTCTATGATTGTCTATGACAGCGCCCTCGTCCTCGGACAGTACCGGCGCCCGACATTCATTCCTTAACATGTAACTCAAGTGTGTGTGTCTCTCAGAATAAATAATAAGTCGTAAAGTCGTTGTCTTTCAATGTCAGCCATCTCACCACGAACCCAAAGCATAGATTTTCACGTTTATACGAATCTTCTAAGTGTCTGCAACGTGCTGCCAAGTATCAATGATGTTCCGTTAGTAATTAAAGAGTTATAGGACAATTTACCATGAATAGACCACTGTTTACAAAGCAGTCAAATATCACGACGTCCTAAAGGAATTGCATAGTAAAATGTATTCCAATAATTAGTGTAGGTATTAATTCAACTAGTTACTCATATGCAAAATTTCATCCCATTAAATTCATTAATTAAAGATAAACAACTGAAATACTGACAAAGCATCGAAAACCTACAAAACTCAACCAAGTTCGGATAGCTACAAAAGCGGCAAACATTCCGCTGCGCGAACGAACACCCTTGTCGGGGCGCGCGTTTTCTACGAGCTCGCACTTGTAGTCGTCGTGATCTATGTTAACGGTCACCGATGAATGACCGAAATCTTAATGAAAAGGATAAATAACGGACATTGACCAAATATCTTGGTAGATGTTTTTTATCAGCAGTGTAGGTATCTATATGTCGCCGCCAACTAGCTTAATCAACCGTCCAATTAACTGCCTAGGCAGTTAACTAAACGCCGCCATTCAATTAACGGCCTGAATGATATTCAGCCCAGTGGCGGCCTTAGGGGGTGGCGAACAGGGCAATCGCCCGGGGCCTCGCCCTTATAGGGGCCTCGCGCAACAATCCAAGTAAATTAAAAAAAATATAAAAAAAGTTCGCGTGATCGTGATGCCGGTAGAAAATTTGAGTCAGGGAGTTCAAAAAAGAAACGAGCTATCAAAAGAAAGCAGGCACCTAAAACAAATAAGACGATTAATGACCACTATATCGGAAAAAGTATTCAAAATGAGCTCAAACAAATAATGGCAAGTCACGTGAAGACTCAAATTGTTGAAAAAATTGTAAATAATAAATATTACTTACTCGATTATTCTTGATTGTACTCGCGACGTTTCTCGTGTTGAGTTTTGTAAATCTTTCAATGTAAAATATTTTAAAACTCACATTTGATTTATTTGTATAATTTTAGCATTTCTCCTTAAACATGACAAATACCTAAACCAAACAACCAGACCTACATTCGCATCACATACAAAGGGCCTCGCAAAGACCTGCCGCCCGGAGCCTCGCAATGGGTAAGGCCGCCTCTGATTCAGCCACTGAGGTAAACAATTCAGCTGTCTCGTTTATTACATCATTTAACAACCTGGCTGGCTAATGCTTAGGCCAATCGTAAGATGGGGCACTACCACGAAATAAGATAGGGAATTACATACATACATTCTGTAAATCCCCGAGGGGGTAAACAGAGGTGTATTTACAGAAAATTAGTGATAGGTTTATTGTGATAGCTGCACAATCCGACTTGGTTAGGTTAGGTTAGAAGGCTAATCCCGCATTAAGCCTTCGTGGTAATTTTTTTTATATCCATGCAGAAATTTGTCATTTTTCTAACTGTTTAATTAAATGGCTTGGCAAGTAGTTAAACGGCATCGATCCAAGCTATTTACCTAGCCGTTTAATTAAATGGCTGAACACCATTCAGGCCGTTAATGGAATGGCGCCGTTTAGTTAACTGCCTAGGCACTTAATTGAACGGCAAATTAAGCTAGTTGGTGGCGACACATACATATGAAGCCATGACTTAAAGGTCTTGTAACCACCCCAAAAATATTCTAAAAATAAAATGCACTCCGTAGTCCGTGCTCCATGTCATTCATTTACATAGATTATTTCATATAGTAGAGATCACAGGTAGAGATTCATTTATAAATTTCATTTATTATTGTCATGGCTAGTTTTGACGGCAAAACGAAGAGTGGCACATCGTTGTGCCATTTTATTTTCCGCAATTGTTGTGAATTTGAGATTTTATGTCTAAAAATGGTGGATTTTTAGTCATAACGTCTTGGACAACGCACACAAGTTATGGAAAATGGCATATTACAGTGAATTGTGACTTTTTGTGTTTGAGCCAAATCTCCCTAGGGAGCTTCTAGTAAAGGCCCACAACTTTACTGAGGCAGTAATCATCTCATTAATCGTCATCATCATCATCATCATCATCATCGTCATTATTATCATCAATCCATTATCATCATCATCAAAAAATGAAGATATACAGGGTGGAGGATTTTAACCTCACTTGGAGGGGAAGTACTCTAAATACTGGAGAAAGACAGTTGGAGTCCTAAAAATTCCAACAACTGGTCTAACTGCAATGCTTCGATATCACCTTTGGTTTGTGGAGGTTAGATGGCAGTCGCTTCACGGCAAATATCGAAGCTAAGCCAAACCCAAGTATTGTAAAATGAACCCCAGTTTCCGAGGTGAAAGCGTCGGATGCGACTGGGATTAACGCTCTGATGATGAAGAAGAAGAAAATTACCACCAATACGGCAATTCTTTCACCATCCCCTTTGCCCAGGGTGCACCGCGTGGAAGTTTCCAATCAAGTATCCTAAATTAAAAACCCTACCTACATTTCTCGTGCAGTTTTTAATTTACCATGTTTCTTAGACAGATTTGATCCTTATGATTGACACTATCGATTGATGCTATAAAAATACAGGATGTTACTTTTTCGGAATTTAGTCGGTTCGATTACCGGGTGTCATCATCATCATCATCATCATCATCAGGCTATATTAGTCCACTGCTGGACATAGCCCTCCCCCAATGAGCGCCATAGCGCCCTGTCTTCAGCTTGCCGCATCCAGCATCTGCCTGCAGTCTTTCTTAGATCGTCATCCCACCTGGTCGGAGGACGTCCTACACTACGCTTGCCGAGTCGCGGTCTCCACTCAAGAACACGTTTACCCCAACGGTTGTCGGTTCTTCGTGAGATATGGCCAGCCCATTGCCACTTCAGCTTGCTGATTCTTTGAGCTATGTCGATAACTTTGGTTCTCTGTCGGATGTATTCGTTGCGGATTCTATCCTTCAGAGAAACTCCGAGCATAGCTCTCTCCATAGCTCGCTGAGCGACTTTGAACTGATGGACCAACCCTGCCGTGAGTGTCCATGTCTCGGCTCCGTAGGTCATGACGGGTAGGACGCACTGATTGAAAACTTTCGTTTTCAAGCATTGCGGTATAGATGACGAGAAGACTCGGCGTAGTTTCCCAAACGCTGCCCAGCCCAGCTGGATCCTCCTCTTGGCCTCCCTCTCGAAATTGTTTTTACCTAACTGCAGAACCTGCCCGAGGTAAGTGTACTCAGAAACGATTTCGAGAGGGTGACCATGTACGACGACCGGCATCGGATCAATGTGGCCATTGATCATGACTTTGGTTTTGTCCAAATTCATGCCAAGACCGATACGTCGGGAGGCTGAAGCTAGTCCGCCCAGCATCTGGTTCAGCTCCTCTAGCGACTCCGCCATTAAGACTATGTCATCTGCGAATCGTAGGTGTGAGATGTAGTCGCCGTTTATGTTAATGCCCTTTCCTTTCCAGTCCAGCGTCTTAAACATATCCTCCAACGCGCTGGTGAACAGTTTAGGGGATATAGCATCCCCCTGTCTCACTCCTCTGCGCAACTGGATCGGTTTAGACTGCTGGTCCTGTACTTGGACACTCATAGTGGCGGCTTCGTACAGACATCTCAGCACCTCAATATAACGATAGTCTACTTGGCATCGCTGTAAGGATTCCAGAACAGCCCAGGTTTCGACAGAGTCAAAGGCCTTCTCATAGTCCACAAAGGCCAGACACAGGGGCTGATTATACTCTTCGGACTTCTGTATAATCTGCCTCACTGTGTGAATGTGGTCTATGGTGCCATATCCTCCGCGAAACCCGGCCTGTTCCGGCGGCTGGAACTCGTCGAGTCTCCTGGCGAGACGATTCGTGACCACTCGTGAGAACAGCTTATAGACATGGCTCAGGAGCGAGATGGGTCTGTAATTCTTAAGAAGGGTTTTATCACCCTTCTTGAAAAAGAGCACCACCAAACTCCCGCTCCACGCCTTTGGAGTTCTCCCACTGTGAAGGACGGCGTTGAAGAGGTTCTGTAGTTCCTGTATAACAGGGGCTCCTCCAGCTTTCAAAAGCTCTGATGTTATTCCGTCCTCACCGGGGGCTTTTCCATTTTTAAGCTGCCTCAGAGCTGACACGATCTCGTCTTGACTGATGTCAGGCAGTTCGTCGGTGTAGTGGCGTGTCAGGGTGGCTCTGGAATCGTGGTCATCTCGTCGAGAAAGAGAGGCATGTGAAGCGTATAATCGGCCGTAGAAATCTTCTATCTCGGCGAAGATCCCTGGCTTTGACAAAACGGTCCTCCCGTCGTGCGTTTTTAGCTTCGTCAGGTGGCTCCTGCCAAGCTGCTGAGTGAATACTTTAGACCCTCGGTTTCGCTCTATCGCCTCTTCGATAAGGCGTGTGTTGGAGCTCCGAAGGTCGCGCCGTACCATCTTCGCAATTTGCTTGTTCAGGTCTGACCTCTCCGACGAAGTCGCTTGGGTGGTTTCCCGTCTTTTTGTCATCAACCCGAGAGTCTCAGCCGAGAGTTTGGATATTCTGCCAGTCCGCTGCGTTCTACAGAACTTGATGCCCTCATCCCTCAGAGTTTCGACCAGATTGTGTAAGCTCTCGTCAACGTCGTCGATGGGTTCCAAGGCAACAAATCTGTTCCCGAGAAGCTGCTGGAACTTCTCACCGCCCGCCATGATATGGATTGGGTTAGGTCGGAGCGTGGACTTCATCAGTAGGCTTCTTTCAAGCTTTAAGTTGATATTCAGAGAGCCTCGGAGAAGTCGGTGATCAGATCCGGTATTAAACCTGTTGATCACTGAGACATCTCTGAATATGTGCTTGCTATCCGTCATGATGAAGTCGATCTCATTTTTTGTCACAGTGTCGGGGCTTTTCCATGTCCACTTTCTTTGAGGCTGTTTCTTAAAGAAAGAGTTCATTAAGAACAGTCCCTCCTTCTCAAGGAAGTTGACAAGCATTTGCCCCCTGTGATTCCTAACTCCATAACCATGCGGGCCTATACGGGATTCGTTGCCAGTCTGTGTTCCCACCTTGCCGTTAAAGTCCCCCATAACAACATTGAAGTGGGCCTTGGTGGTGTGGTGTAAGGCTTTGGATATGTCTTCATACATATCCTCCACTTCATCATCCGGGTGTGTCGAGGTCGGTGCGTAAACCTGAATGACCTTCATGCTGTAGCGCTTGGACAGCCGAAGGATCAGGTACGCTACCCTGGTCGACACACTGGAGATTTCTTCAACGTTGTTAGAGAGGGCCTTATTGACGAGGAAACCTACGCCACCCTGGGATTTCTTATCCCCCTCGCGAAAGTAGAGAAGATGGCCCGAGTCCAGGGTTATGGTCTCCTCCCCCTCTCTACGGACTTCACATAACCCTAGAACATGCCATTTAATGTTCTCTAACTCCACTTCCAACTGCGCTAGATGGTGGTCAAGCCTCAGAGTGCATCCGTTAAACGTTGCCAGGGTCAGATTTTTGTGGCAGCCTACCGTAGCCCGGTGATTCTTAGCACCCCCTGCCCCCTACCGGGTGTGGCAAGCGAGTTTACAAAAATCTTTGAATGCAGTTTTGTTTCTTTTTAAAAGTAAAGGAATGTTTCCTTTGAGTGAAATTCGCTATCTCCAATATTTAGAGTACTTCTCCTCCAGGTAAAGCTAAAATCTTCCACTCTGTATATATAAATGAAGATGTGGCTTAAAGGTTGATACGTAATAAGACTAGAACCAACAGAATATTGGCTTTATTCAACTATAAAATACGACATGGTGAAATAACGCAAAACATAGATAATACATGCGGTACAATCATAGAGGTAAATGAAATACGCAAGGAGAATATTATCACATTCGCCCCCTCTATTATCAGAAGTAGTCTTGTAAAAAAACTGGAAGCCTGCGCACTCTGTTCGAGCGCCGAGGCTGGACGTTTTCTGCTTCTGGGTTTGCATTGGTAGACGTTACTTGGTCTGTAGAGGATTCCTCTTGCTGGTCATCGTCAAGATCATCCTCTGATAGATCATCGTCCAGGGGTCGTGGTGCAGGAGCAAGTGATCTGTTAGAGACTGTTGTTTCTCGCCCGTCAGGTAGTCTTATAAAAGAATATTCGGGGTTACTCTGTAGCAATTGGACTTCTTCTACAGCTGGGTCATATTTAGAGGCCCTTACATTCTTTTTCATGAAAACAGGTCCAGGTGAATGGAGCCATGTTGGTAAGGATGGTCCGTTTTGAGAGCGACGCGGATGACTGAACATGCGCTCGTGTGGTGTGGCATTGGTGCTCGTACACAATAAGGATCTTATAGAGTGTAGTGCCGGTGTTAGAGCTTTCTCCCAATGAGCAACATCCTCATTATTAGATTTCAGGTGCAGTAGTACCGTTCGCCAGAGTGTATTATTGAGGCGTTCGACCTGTCCATTTCCTTGAGGATTATATGGGGTTGTGCGGCTACAGGATGTACCAATCATGGTTAAAAATTGACGGAGTTCATCAGATAAGAAAGATGATCCTCTGTCGGAATGGACATATGCCGGATTACCGAAAGTAGAGAACAAATCTTTCAAGCAAGTAATCACTGTTGCTGAAGTAAGGTCTTTGCACGGATAAGCGAAGGGAAAACGACTAAACTCGTCAACTATTGTGAGTACGTACCGATTCTGGGTGTTGGTTGGTAAAGGTCCCTTAAAATCTATATTCAGTCTCTCAAAGGGTGCAGTCGCTTTAATCAAATGTCCTTGATATCTCATGTAACGAGGTTTTATTTCTGCACATGCAGGACATGCAGCCGTCATACGTTTTACGTCATCAACAGAGTAAGGTAGGTTCTTTGATCTGATCCAATGGATCATGCGTGTTATGCCTGGATGGCAGAGAGATCGATGTAATGATACCAATTTTGAATTTGAAGTAGCAGAGTCTATTTGCATGCAGACTCGAGAAAGTGCATCGGCAGCGATATTTTGTTTCCCAGGACGATAAACTATATCATACTTAAAACATGACAGTTCCAGCCGCCACCTCTCGATCTTCTCATTTTTGATTTTGTTGGAGTGTTTTTGATTAAACATGAATGCGACCGATTGCTGGTCGGTAGTGAGCAGGAAATGTCTTCCTATCAAAAAGTGTCGCCATTTTCGTAAAGCCTCGACTATGGCGCACGCTTCTTTTTCAATCGATGGTTGTCGTTTTTCAGAGTCGTTGAGAGATCGTGAGAAAAACGCGACAGGCCGCCCTTTTTGTGATAATGTTGCTGCGATAGCGAAGTCGGAGGCGTCAGTTTCAACTGAAAAAATTTCATTGTCATCAATTCCTGCTAATGCTGACTTTGAAATGTCAGTTTTGATGTTCTGAAATGCGGTAATAGCTTTTTGAGATAGCGGAAAAGTAGCATCGATCAATGGTCTTATTTTTGAAGAAAAGTTGTTTACCCATTTAGAGTAGTGGGCAAACAGTCCAAGGGCTCTTTTCAAAGTAGCGGCTTCGGTAGGGATTGGAAAGTTTATTAGGGGTTCCAATCGAGTTTTGTCTGGTTTGATTGTGTTATTTTGGATAGTATAGCCGAGTAGATTTATTGACTCCGATTCGAAAGTACATTTGTTCATATTGAGAGTTAAATTGTATTTTTCAGTGGCTTTCATGAACTTTTGGAGATTTAAATCGTGGTCTGATTTGTCTATACCGCACACGGTGACATCATCTAAATAGGCATACCTACGTGCCTTGAAGTTTTTCAGTATCAATTATATATTGTAGACTTCGTTGAAACGCCGCCACTCCATTTGTCACGCCGAAAGGAATTCTTTTAAATTGGTAAAGGTTACTGCTTTGGGTTCGTGGTGAGATGGCTGATATTGAATGAAAACGACTTTACGACTTATTATTTATTTTATGAGACACACACACTTGAGTTACATGATAAGGAATGAATGTCGGGCGCCGGTACTGTCCGAGGACGAGGGCGCTGTCATAGACAATCATAGACAACATATTTATTTTAATAGACAAATATACAACATGCCCTTTTTTCTTTAAGAAAAAGAAATGACAATTTATTTCTTTTTTGACAATTGACGTTGACACTGGCTTTGACATATGACATATGAATATAAACAAAAAGATAACCTTACTTTTCTAAACAAAGTCACGTTAAACAATTAACATTAAATTATTTAAAATTACCGTGATAAAAACATATATTGAAGTGTTTTCGTGCAATTAATACAATTAGAGTCTACATTTCAACATATTATCAAATTGAATTACATTCTATTAGATTACTTACAAATTATTGTCATGTCAATATTTAGTTTTGTAAAAGTGTCTATTGTGTACATTATTACAGAAATTATAAATCCAGTCTTTCTATTTTCTTAAGCAATCTACCTCTAGAGCTATATTTTATTTCAGCTGTTGCATCGTCACTATTGCGACTTTGTGACGGTAAAATATTACTACTTGAGCTTGCTTGAGGTAAAGTACTTGTTTCAATTGTTTCAATAGGACTTGTAAGTATGTTTTCTAAATTATCTAAATTATCAGAGGACGACAATGATATAGGAATTGGATTCTCGCTTTCATATTCACTGTAGTCATGTAAACTTTCAGGTGAAATAATGGTATCATCCATATTTACAAATTCGGGTGACTTACATACATTTTGGGACTGACTTGACTTAGGACTCTTTTGTTTTTCTGTGTGACAAGAATAGTTTGATTCAAGCGACATAAATGAATCTGAGTCATTGCTAGACTCTTGACTTTGACTTTGATACTTTGACTTTGTATCAGGACTTGACTCACATATTTGAGTATAGAAGAATGTACAATTATCATCCTCCTCTTCTACAAAATAAGACTTTTTATTTGACTTATTATGTTTTTGATTAGATTGACTTGAACTTAATGACTGACTTGGACTTATCGACTGACTAGGAAAAGTTTCCTTAAAGTGAACTTTTTTATCACTCTCTTGTAAGACATTATTTTGACTTGAATTTTGACTATTTGACTTATATTTCAATCGAATATGTTGGCTATTTCTACGGTAAGTAGTATTATTACAATCCTTGACAATAAATGATCTAGGATATTTTGTTTTTGATACAGTCATTCCTTCAGTCCAAATTATATCTTTAGGATTTTTCTTAAAATAAATTTTGTCATTTATGCGAAATTCAGTATAACTTTTACAATTTTTATCATAATAAAATTTTGATTTTTGTAAACTAGTTTGTTTCTTTTGATAATGTTCAGAATGCTTAACAATCTTAGGTCGCAAGTTTTTAATTTGACTAGGCAGTTTAGATCTTAAAGTTCTAGACATTAACAACTGTGCAGGCGAACTTAAATTATTGCTAGGTGTATTCCTATAGTGTAATAATCCTATGTATGGATCAGTACCAGAATAATCACTTTTTCTGAAAATATTTTTTACTATTTTCACAGAGACCTCAGCTAAGCCGTTAGACCTTGGAAAATGCGGACTAGAGACAATTTGTTCAATGTCCCATTCATACAAAAATTTTTGAAAATCAATGGAGTTGTATGGTGGACCTCCATCTGAAACTAACTGCATGGGAATGCCGTGACGTGCGAAGATAGACTTTAAATGTGTTATGACATTAAATGATCGACTATCTTTATTTAAATTGGCAATTTCGATGTAATTAGAATAGTAATCTACTACAAGTAAATATATTTTACCTTTATATTCAAACAAGTCGGTAGCCAATTTTTGCCATGGATACAATGGTATTTCATGGGATAACATAGGTTGTTTTGTTTTATTTGCAGAATAAATAGCACATGACTCACACTGTCTAACTTTATTTTCTATATCCTGATTAATATTAGGCCAATAAACTACTCCTCTTGCCAAGTTTTTTGTCTTTTCAATACCTTGATGACTTTCATGTAGTATATTCAGAATTTCTGATCTCATAGACTGTGGAATAATAACTGAACTATTTTTGAAAATAATATCATTTATGACATGGATTTCCTCTTTGATATTCCAGTATGGTAATAACAAAGTATCACAATGTTGTTTGCAATTAGGCCATCCATTTTTATAGTATTCAATTAATTTCTGTGAAACTAAATCCTGTTTAGTATGAGACAAAATTTTTTCAAGTTTTTCTGGAGAAATAGCTAAATTAGAGGTCAAAAAATTCACATGAATATTAATATTTGAGTCTAAATCTTCTAAAGAAACTAATTCTTGGTTAAAATTATTATCATTTATTGGGGCACGTGACAAAGTATCTGAAATATACATTTCTGAACCTTTTGTGTATGTAACAATTAGGTCGTAGGCTTGCAACGTTATCATCATACGTTGTAATCTAGCTGGCACTTCGGATAAAGGTTTTTTGAATAAAGTAACTAATGGTTGGTGGTCTGTTTCAACCTGAATAGGTTTGCCATATAAATATTGGTGGAACTTTTTACATCCAAAGACTATTGCATACAATTCTTTTTCTATCTGTGCATAATTTATTTGACTTTTATTCAATGACTTGGAAGCATATGCTATGGGGTTTTTTCCATGCAAAATTACTGCACCTACTGCATTCTTAGAAGCATCGACTGACAACCTAATTGGTTTTTTAATATCATAGTGGACTAAAACAGGCGACTGACATAATACTGATTTTAATTTTTTAAATTGTTTTTCATGTTGGTCTAACCATTGCCATTTATTAAATTTTTTGAGAAGTTCTCTTAGAAGAGAGGTTTCTTCTGCAAGATTTGGAATATAGGAACCTAAATAGTTAATCATTCCTAAGAATCTTTGAAGCTCTTTGACATTAGTAGGACTTGACATTTTTGAAATTGCTTCAACCTTCGACTGATCAGGCGAAACACCTTCCTTATTAAAAATATGACCTACATAGCAAATTTCTGACATACCAAATTGACATTTTGATTTGTTGAACTTCAAATTGACTTTAGAGGCACGCTCAAATAAAGATTCTAACCTTTGATTGTGTTCCACGACAGTAGACCCAAAGACCAAAATATCATCTACAAAGATAATTACACCAGGCAAATCTCCAAATAATTGATTCATAGTCCTATGAAAAATTTCACCAGATGAGCTAATTCCGTAGGGTAATCGCAAAAATCTGTATCTTCCGTAAGGTGTATTGAAGGTACAGAGATCACTACTACCTTCATCCAAACAAATAGTCCAATAGCCTGAACTAGCATCTAACTTTGAGAAAATTGATGCACCCGCAACTTTAGATCTTAAATCATCAAATGTTGGATACGGGTAGTAAGGACGTCTAATAGCTGTATTTAAATTTCTAGGATCAAGACATATCCTTAATTTACCATTTTGTTTTTCTACCAAGACTATTGAGTTAACCCATTTAGTTGGTTTAACAACTTTTTCTATGACTTGTAATTTTTCCATACTCTCTAATTCCTCTTTAAGACGTTTTTCTAAAGAATATGGTATTCTACGTACCGGGCAAATTTTAGGAGGTACATTGCTATCAATGTCTAGATGAGCTTTATATGGTAAACAACCAAGACCCTCGAATGTTTTAGCATATTTAGAAACAATTTGTTGCACTGATTTGTTCTGAATTCCATAGATTCTTTTTACAATTCCAAGTTTTTCACATGAATTCCATCCTATAATTGTTTTACAGTCACATTCAACCACAACAAAGTACAATTTTGTTTTTATACCATTTTCAAATTCACAATCAATTTTACATGTACCTACATTTGGCACTAATTGTCCTGAAAAGGTGAATAGCTTATTATTTGTTTTAAAAATATTAATTTTACAATGAGAACAAGACATAATTTTATTCAATGTGTTCTTACTAATAACATTTGTATCAGCACCTGTATCAATTTGACATTCAAGTTTATAATCATTACAGTAAACATTTATCAACCAATCTTTATTATTATAATTAGAATTTTGAATAGAATTTATTATAAACTGATTAGAAAATACCTGTGGTTCTGCGTCATTGCATGAAATATTGCTCACTTTATGATTGTTACTTTTTCCTGGCTGCCTGAAAAAACAAAATTTTGCAAAATGTCCTTGTTTTTTGCATATTGAGCAAATTTTTTCCATTGCTGGGCATTTGTGTCTGTGTACTTGACCACATCGAGTACAGTTTCTATTCTGTGACTTATTTCTGTTGTTGGATAAACACAACTGATCTCTTGTTCTACTATTATTTCGAGAATGACTATTATTTCTATTCTTTGAATTATTTCTTTGTCGTGACCTTGATCTACCCCTATAATTTTGATTTTGAGTGATTCCTTGTATAACCTCATTTTTATGTTCATGATTTAGCATTTTAGATCTTTCTTGTGATAATTCTAAGTTTTTGGATATTTTTGTTGCCGACTCTATAGTCCAATTTTCTTCTTGTAGTAGCCTTTCCTTTATATGAGTGTTTTTAATACCGATTACAAACATGTCTTTTATCAATGATTCTTTTAGATCTCCAAATTCACAAGATCCACTTAAATTATTTAAAATCGTTAGATATTCATCCGTAGATTCATCACTTTTCTGGTAGCGTGTAAAAAAATTATATCTCTCTACCGTCAAATTAGAGTGTGGACTAAATTTTTCATCAAATTTCTTCAGAATTGCCTCGAATTTGGTTTTAGTTCTGTCCAAATTGAAGCTATTAAAAATCTCTATGCCATCATCACCAATCGCATTTAGGAAAATCGCAGTCTTTTTATTGTCTGTAAATTTCTCAAATTCGTTCGCATCCATGAAAATTTCAAAACGTAATCTCCATTTTTTCCATTTACTAGATGGATCCTCGGTATTTTGAATCGTTAACGGTTTGAGTTGGACAAGAATTCCTTTGTCTGACATGACGACTATGACTTGTATTTTTTATTTTTTGAAATTCTTACTTTTGACTTACCCGCGATTATTTTTAGTTCCAACAAGCAACGTTTATGACACCACTTCTTACATTACTTCTTATATTACTTTAGACACCACTTTTGACACCACTTTTGACACCATGCTTTGGGTTCGTGGTGAGATGGCTGATATTGAATGAAAACGACTTTACGACTTATTATTTATTTTATGAGACACACACACTTGAGTTACATGATAAGGAATGAATGTCGGGCGCCGGTACTGTCCGAGGACGAGGGCGCTGTCATAGACGATCATAGACAACATATTTATTTTAATAGACAAATATACAACAGTTACCACCCGCTTCAAAAGCTGTGAAGACCTTTTCTTTTGGAATAATTGGTACTTGATGGTAAGCGGATTTTAAGTCTATTTGACTAAAGACATTATTTTTGGCGACTTTTGTAATAATGGATTCAATATTTGGTAAAGGATACTCGTCTAAGTGTGTAAATCTATTGATAGTCTGCGAATAGTCAATGACGAGCCGCTTACGGTGATGGCCTCCACCGACAACAAGTACTTGTGCCTTCCATGGTGAGATACTGGGCTCGATTACTTTGTCCTTAAGAAGATTATTTATTTCTTTAGTAATGAAGTCTTCGTCTTCTTGGGAATGGCGTCTTGAACGAATAGCGATTGGTTTTATGTCAGGTGAGAGGTTAGTGAATACCGATGCCGGTGGAACTGAGGCTTCTAGGACGTTACAAACCTTCAACGGCTGTTTGTCGCCTCCAAATTGAAGTTCAAGTGATGAATGTTTGCCAAGGACGTCATGTCCTATGATCACGTCTGCACAAAGATCACGAACGATAAGCAGAGGGTGTCGCTGATACTTGTGTTCACCGATTTGAATTGTTGCATAGCATAAACTATCGATGTACGTAACATTGTTGAGTGAAGCTAGAGTTATTGCTTGTTTACAGGGTTTTTGCTTAAGATTAATTACTTGAGCTAGATTTTTGTCAATAAAGCTGATTGAGCTTCCTGTGTCAAGCAGTGCGTCGGTTCGATGACCATTTATAGTTATAGTAATTGTTGCTTTCTTAAGGCTCAAAGGAGCGGCAGCAGATATTGTTGACAGATTAGATTCGTTAGACTGAGATTGAGAGTAAGTAGACTGCGAACTTTCTAAATCAGTAGCTATAGCGTTGACGGTTCGTTGATTAACTCTTGAACTACGACAGACATTCGCAAAATGGCTTTTCTTGAAGCACAGCTGGCAGTCTGCGTTATAGGCAGGACATTTACTTCGTTGATGGATACTGCTGCCACCGCAAAAGAAGCATTTCCGTCTGGATTGGTTGTAGTTAGATTGAGAATCGGGTTTGGATCGGTTCGGAGCGTTTGCAGCGGCGAGATTGGGATAGGGCAAATGTTTTTGAGATTCTGAGATAGCGTTGACTTGAAGAGATGTGGAGGGAGTTACAGCTAGAAGTTGCGAAGTACTTTCAGCAGATTCTAACGATAAAGCCAAGTTAAGAGTTTTTTCCAGATTTTCAGACTTTTCCAAGAGTCTCTCTTTAATTTTATTTGAGGATATACCGGCGATAAAAGCTAAGCGTATTGTTTCATTCTGGTATTCATCTGCAGTGACATTCACAAATTTGCACTCACGAGCAAGTATTTTTAAAGCTCTAGAATATTCTGCAATTGACTCGCCTGGTTTTTGCTTCCTAGAGATGAGGTTGTGGCGACAACATCGTTGAGAGTTTTGATAGCGTCGACGTAAGAAGTTTTTGATTGTATGAAATTGTAAACTTGCGGTGAAATGTGGTTTACCAGGAGTTGATATTTAATGGCATCGTCGGTTAAAGCAGCGTCCCTTTTGATAAAATTCTCAAATGAATATCTCCAGTGTGTCCACTTGAGTTCTGAACCTGACATTGACGGTTCAACATCGAATCTTTCTGGTCGAAGGTAGCGTGTTATAGATATAGATGCTGATTTATCGTCAGGCATGTTAGTTGACACGAAAAAATTATAGTTGAATAAATTGATACGTAATAAGACTAGAACCAACAGAATATTGGCTTTATTCAACTATAAAATACGACATAGTGAAATAACGCAAAACATAGATAATACATGCGGTACAATCATAGAGGTAAATGTAATACGCAAGGAGAATATTATCACAAAGGTCTCGTTACCAGGCCATAAAATCTTTAAAAAAAGTAATGTAAGACAGACGACTTCCATTCGTAGATTCGTATTATTAGTATTATATTATTTACTGAATCAAAGGTCGATCAAACGTATTAATTTAGGTGTTAACTTACTTACCTATCGCGACGCCCTTTGCTATAAACATTGTTTTTCTAGTATCAAATTTGACCCTATACCAATGATGTTGATGTAACAAACTGAAAGGATTAGGACTTCAAGGTGTATCTGTGTTATGAAGTTGTAATTTAATCGCGAAACAAAAGTGTTGGATTTCAAAATGTGTGGAGGATTCACCTGTTCTAAAAATGCCCTAATTGCGCTGAACATTCTATATGTGGTAAGTTATTATAACATTCACAGTAGCTTTGCGTTCTTAATAATAATATATTTATGCTTTTCTAACATGTTTTAACAATCTTCTTAGGTAGTCGCCAGCATCCTGATATCAGTAGCGGTGTATGGGCAGGCATCGTCACTGGTTACCAACCTGCCTATAGTGGGAGGTATACTAGCATGTGGGGTTTTCCTCATTTTAATATCTCTATTGGGACTCCTTGGAGCAGTGAAACATCATCAAGTTATGTTATTTTTCGTATCCTTTTCAAAACCAATGACAAAGTAATGACAGTATCTAAGTCAACTAGTTCAGCAGTATACATAGTAATCTTCACACATTACGAATCATATTTCTATCATATTTCCTACGTAAAATTCATGACATACTTTCTAATGCTTAAGACTCATCTAAATATTATTTTACTGTAAATTGCATAAAGTACATTCAGATTATTGTGTGAATTATATCAAGGTTTTCCATTTCCTTTGTTCTACTTATCAATATTAAGAATGTGAGGCAATGTAGATTGTATACTTATGTTGTAATTACACCAGGCACTGATTACTTCTCCATTATATTGTTGTGCCACAATGTACTAACTGGAGTATTTTGTAAACTTGATTATTTTATCTACTCATTTTTAAATAATAACTACAACAGTAGCATCATAAATTAAATACAGGATTTAAACACTTCTTTCTATAATACTAAGGTAGCAAGTAAGCACACAGTCATCTTGATAGATGGTCGCTTTGTTTTTTATACAATTAAAGAGGCAAAAGGGCTAATGTCACAGTACACAGTTGCTGTAATAGCCTATGAATTACAGTAATTTTCAAACATTTGTTATGTGCCCTTCTTAAATTAATGTGTAGTCACTTCCTCAAGCAAAAAAAAAAAAAACTAGTATGAGTAGAAAAGCTTTACATTAACCAATGAAAATTTATTTCATCATCCTATGTCATCCATGATAATATATGGATCTTTAACTAACTTCAAGTTCCATCAACATTCTCTGAGCCTGTTTCCCAACTCAATTGGGGTCGGCTTTCCAGTGTAACTGTGATTCAGCTGAGCTTCAATATTTTCCATGAAGCAACTGCCATATCACCTCCACAACCCACAATCAATTGTCGATTTCGAGATTCTGTAGTTAAAATAGTCAAACTTTTAAGCGCTGCAACTATGTACCCATAAGAATTGTGTAGATGTTCATATGGCAACTTATTTCAAGTTCATCAGCAATAATGTTATTATATTGTTTTATGCAGACCTGTTATTAATCAATTTAAACACAACATTCTATACATATTTAACAGTGTATGTATATGCAATAATTATAATAGTGAATATAAAAAGCAATACAGGAAGCACTAGTAACATTTAAAACTAATTTTATAAGAGTGCTACTTTATTCAGTACATTTTTTACTGTTTTTGTTGTTATTCTACAATGGAGCATTTTCATAATAAATTAATCTTTGTTCTTTTCTATTCAAGACCAAGTGTGGGACTTGCTTCATCTTTACCACTAAACTTAGCAATTTCCACATTATTACCATAGCCAAATTACTCTCAAATCTAGGATTACACAGCACCATTTAGACTCATACTAATAAGGCTTGTTATTTGGGTTTTCGAATACTTAATAAAAACTAAATAATAATATATGAGCGAAACTAATTCCTTAACTTAGAATATAGTACATGGTGATTCTATTTTTACTGTTCTTGGTACAATTCTCAGTGGCATGTGCCTGTCTCACTGTCAACTCTGACCATCAGGAAATGCTGGCACGCCAGGTGAGTTTTTACTTAGAAATACAAAGTTTTCAGGGTTCATGACAGTTTTTTATTCACCCATGATATTGTGTCAACTGTTTGTCTATATGAAGCACATAGTGTACATACCATCATTTTATAGTGTATGTCTATGAGTACAATGATGTCATATGAATAGGTTGTAAGAATGAAATATTATCATAAGAATTATTTTTTTAAAATACAATTGGTTTTCATAAAGACTATAATCATCTCATACCTTCTAGAAATAGTAAATATATAATATTTTATTGATAAGAATTGTGACCTCAGTTTATTTGAACATTATAATATCTTATCAGTTGGCTCAATATTGTGTAAATATTTTATTACCAGATACATCATTTTATTTGGCTAATTATTTATTATATCTATGAAGTATTTATTTACTTGCATGGGGCCTTTCAAAGACATTTGAGGCCAGAGCCAACCTCACCTTCAACACTCTCCATGTTTACTGCGAAAGTGACAGAACAGCCCAGTATACACAGATGGTTCTCAAGTCCTCGTCGACAAGTTGCGACAGCGTGCATGTACAGCCCTGATCGTAGACGAACTACGCTGAACGCGGTCCACCCGTCGCTGCGCGGTGCACTGTTCCAACAGCAGATGAACTTTCATCATCCACGTTCAGACGTTATCCTGATTACATCCGAGGCTAAGATACTCTCACAGCTCAGGATCCGTCTTCCGGTTCTTCCTCCTTCACTCCGCCCGACCTTGGATGTTCTCGCCCGACAGAACTAGAAGAGCAATCCGCAGGGATGTTTTTCCTTAGAAACGTCATCAAGACGTAACAATTTAAATTGACAACTTTTATAATTAAAGCACTTTTACCATTGTCACCGTCAAGATTAAACGTCCGGACAGCTACCTATATTATTTAAATAAAAGTTTTACCTAGCCGGGAACCAGTACTTCCTACGACCGGGACCCGGCGGGGGCGCCATTGCCAGGCATTTGTTACCTACGTAGCTTGGCTGTTGCCGCAAAACGTGGCTACACCAGTGAAGGTGATGAAAAATGGAAAAGCGATGACACGGACATGAAGGCTGCCACGGATGCGAGAGTTCCTCACGCGATCATTACGCTTGACTCAGCACGCAGCTCCTGCGTGTGCCGCTCCAATGGCATGGCATGGCCACATGCTTCACAGCTCTGTATAAGGACAGGCCTAATGATCGTATTATAGACCTGCCCCTTTAACCTGGCTGGCATTTTAGGATCGCATGTGATGCCATTCATTACCCGCCACTTGGCCCACGCACCGGCCTGACGTCGCAGTCGATGTCACCAGTCACGTGAAGTATAGACCCCAGGTACTTAACCTGGTCCGTGCGCTCGACCAAGTCGGGTGTGGGCTGTTGAGTTCTACACCAAGTATTCTGTCTTTGCCACATTTAGCTTCAGACCACCGTCTCTTTCGTCGCTGTATCTATATCATTCAACAACTTGCTTAACATGCAATGTTCCTGACTCCTTTTCAACAAGTTGCGACCACCTACAGCACTAAACTTGGTTTAACTAAGCTGAATACAAATATAGTGAAAATACAGATATAAAAATGATTTATCCTTATTTTTACACCTGTCTTGTTAGTTTCTACATATTTCAATATGATGGCACAGGGATGGAAACAGGTGACTCCAGAGGTGAAAGAACAGGTACAAGAGAGGTTTGAATGCTGTGGCTTCGAGAACAGACTGCCTGAGAACGGTACTGACGCACATCCTACATGTAAAACTGTTGACGTAAGTTCTTATTTCTAACTACTATACGGAACGTTAAATCTTTGACCACCACTTCCCCTAGATTTTGACCTTGAGACCTTGTGCCCAATGTCCCGATCCTAAACAATGAAAATGTCCTTGACGCATTTTTGCCCACGCTTATTAAAACTCACCTTTCTTCATAATAATTTTATACTATTAATGTCATTACCTTCTTAGAAAGCTGATAAGATTTTTCTGTAATTTGTACACTAACTACCATAGTAATTACTTGAAACAAACAACAATTATCTAATGTAGAGTCAGTTGTAAATCTATTGATTTTTGCCAACTATATATGAGGGATGAATATTGTAGTAATTTGGGTCCTCTAACATCCCCTGGAATACTTCGAATTACCAGTAGTAACCTTGTATGTTGAAATCTTAACAGGATTTTGGCACTTTATTTCTTTTTTCTATTCCATTTTCCAAAATAACTTTTATGATGAATCTTTTTCGGTGGTGTAGGAGTAGCGAGTGCGACTTTTGTGCGCGAGTTCTAGATTTCATACCCAGATAGGGTAAAAAAGTCTTACTTGGTATTTTCTATTACGAGACCGGCTGGTGAAATCATCATTGTCATCACCTGAGTGCCAATTTTGGTTGCGTTCCGTTCAACCTCAATGATAAATCGATTCATATTGATGATGAAAACAGTACAGCTTTTCGATATTTTTCAGTACGCAAGCACACGCGTGTATCGATTTGGCCCATCGAAACGATTCCTTGCAGTGTGGTGCCACCTTGTAAAATCATGTAGGAGTTTACATGGTTTTTTTTAATGATTCCAGGAAATATGTTGCCAGAATGCGTTGGACCGACTTCATTGTCAGTGTGAACCCTGTATGGGACGGCTGAAGGAAACTATTGACTATGCATTCAAGCTATGTGGCGGAATAGGACTGTTTTTCAGTTTCACAGAGGTAAGTTAATTTATGTGTGGACTTAATTTTTGCTACTATTGCGTCATTGTACTATCGCCCTCAAGTTGCTGTAGCATATTAACATATTTACAAGTGATCTTTATATTAAAATGGTGATACTATATCGATCGATCCGACTCGTTCCTGGTGCAAAGGTTGGCCATCGCAATCCAGCGTGGAAACGCAGCGAGTGTGATGGGCACTTTTCCACCAGGTATGGTCAAAGACGGGCTATTTAATTAGTATAGACTAAATATGCATATTATTTGTATACATTTCAATTTCATGAAGCCGTATCTTTAAATAAAATGGTAATATTTATTTTTGTTTGAGTATCTACTTAGTAATTTTACTGTTATATTGTTCCTCGTTGGCGTTTTTGTTTATTTTCATAAATTAAAATTAAAACATTAACTATATTGTAATTACAATTGTAATCCTCAGAAGTTTGATTGATATGATATTCTATTAAATGTTGCTTGTAATTTCATGATTTATTAAGTATAAGGTGCTAAAGCTAAGGCAATCGGTAACTTGGAATATGTTAAGCTACTTTTGAGGGCGACTGTAGGTACCAACCCTCTATTTTAGGAGACAAAAGAAAGTCAACAAAGCTGTCTGCTAAGTGAAATCGTATATATCTTCATTGTTTTTGTTTAGTAGTAAAATGATAGTCGAAATGATAGGTCGGTATATTATATAATTATAAAGTCAAGTATAATTTTACATTAACTGTTAAACAAGGTGGTCATGATAACATTATTTTTACATTATTATCTTTGTCACATATCCACTTTTTCTTTAGAGATCCATAATAATGTAATACTCCTTCACACATCACTTCTTACTGCGATTCACGGTGCTATATTGCTTTGGGGCATCGGCAGCGATAATTCGAATGCGACTGCTATAAATGAGGGCCTGGATTCAATTCCCATTTGCATTCTGATTCAATAGCATGGCAGTAGGAATAAGAATCGCGTGGGACCGAAAAGACGATATAGAAATATGGGTGTTGAACACATTAGTCTCTTTCTAAATAAGTAGGCCAGATTTTTTCCATTATTATCTTTATATTTCTATCTATACATTGTGCCAAATTTGACCCAGATCCGTTAAGCCCTTAAAACTTGATTGAATAAACAAACGCCTTAATATTTTCAAAACTTTCAATATTAGTAGCATTAATAGAAAATGCGTATTTACTGTTATAATACATACGTACATACAATACGCTCACAACAGCTATTTCCCTCCGAGCAAGGCACTATCATATTTTTTATTGTTTTGGTGTTATTTATTAATAATATAAAGTTAATTCCCATTTAATATGGTATTATTAAAATTATATCATTACTATTATTGCGTTGAAAGTAACTAGTGCTAGAAACTAGTCCTTATATGAAAATTAACAACGAAACTTAGGTAGGCATGATACTGATGCCCGCGACTCCGCCCGCGTGAATGACGGTAATCGCGACTTTTGGTTAAAGTATCTCCGGTTCCACTCAATCGATTTCCATCAAAACCGTAAGATTTTAAGTCTGACCAAGCCCTTTTTAATAAAAGATCCCAAATCCAAATCTGTTCAGTAACAACTACAATTCAATTTGGAATTCCAAAACAAAATGTTTTTTGTTCTGAACCGATAGTATAACATAACCGAATATTTTTTACCCGACTTTTACAATATGTATCTTCAATGTAAAGAAATAACCCATTTACAATTTGATAATAGACTAGATTAGGTTTTTCTTTATATGGGACACGTCAATTTGACTTCACCTCTCCTAATGGTAAGCTGAAGGCAAAGTCTCAGGAAAGAGGGCCACCATTACATACAAATACCATGTTAACAATGGTGGCACTCGGCTTGACGGCCTCATCAGATCCTTCATCACGCCCCGCTTAAAGGACCCGGGACTGTAGGAAGAGGGAAACACGTGAGCTGGCAAGGAATTCCAGGTCTTAATGGTGCGACAAAGGAAAGAATCACCAAACCGCTTGGTTCTTGAAGTAATGTTCTGCACCGCATGCGGGTGACATCTAAGCCCTACATGTGTTGTCCTATATAGGAAAGAAGAGGGTGGGACTAATTGTAAGCTGGTAGAGACGGTAAAATACTGGCAAAGAAGCAACATCTCTACGCATCTGCAGAGGGTCGAGAGTACTCGTGACCTCAGGATTTCCAATAATGCGGATCGCACGTCGCTGCAACCTGTCGAGAGCATCTACTAAGTACTATGCGGAGCCAGCCCAGAGATGCGAGCAGCATTCCACGTAGGAACGAATTTGTGTCTTGCATAGAAGACGCCGTTGCTCCGGCGCGAAAAACCGTCTCACTCTGTTCAGGACTCCGAGTTTATGCGAGACTATTTGATGATACTCTCGATTTAGTTTTTGTTATTAAATTTGCAGCGAACATCCATACTGAGGAAATTGAGGTTGTCCTGCAGTGGTAGTGGCGTACTCTGAAGAGTGGGAAGGAGAAGGAAAGAGATGCCTTTGCTGTAAACGCACATGCCTGTGTCTTCTTGGCATTGAACTCGACCAGGTTCTCAGAGCGCCATTGAGAAATGTGGTTCAGGATCCGGGCAAAAGCTCAGTGACAAGATGCTGGCTTTTTTTTTCCGCGATATCCGTTGGTATCTCCATTGGGCCGTCTACTGAACGGCCTCTAGGGTGAACGGCGTGTTGCCTTAGGTGCGGTGATGAAATTAAAATTAAAATTTCGAGGCCATTAAATAGCTGCGGATCAACTCTAGAATTTAGATTGGAAAAAGTTTAAGGAAAAAAGATCTAACTAATAAATCTTGTTGAAAAATGTATTATTACGTAAGTACCTACCTAATGCACAAACTATTAAACAATTTTAAATAGGTAACAAACTAACAATGTAAGTAATTAAATATAAATTCAAACCACATCATAGAAATGAATGAAGGAAATTACTTTTTGAAACAATAGTCCATAATTTATGTGATTGAAACAAACTGTTCTAAAGTATGTTTATTGTTTATAAACTGTTAAAAACATTCCATTTAAAAACAAAATAAGTGGACAATGACACTGCTAACAATAAATTACTGAGATTTTAAACAATCAAGAAAATTCAATCGACTAAATTGCTCATAATATAATACAATCTCCATTTTTTCAATTTCAAGACAACCACTTTCACAAGAAAAACGTGGCGGTTTTGTAAAGACTGTTTTTAGGCCTCGTAATAGATTCTTGAATACACAATGATTGATTTAATAAACAGTAACAGTAGCTCAGTAGCACGAAAAAAAAACCACTAGGGTGCTTGCGGGTAGCCACATTGCGGTCTATCGGATCCGGATGGGCGCATGTATTATCTACTCTTTTATGTTATAGGGTAACCGGATCCAGTTGGGCGCATGTATTATCTACTCTATCATGTTATAGGGTAACATTCGCCCGCAATGTGGCTACTCGCAAGCACCCTAGTGTTATTTTTTTTTGTGCTGACTGACCTACTGTTACTGTTTATTAAATCGTATGTTTTATATCTTTGTGGACCTTATATCTATTGTACTTATCTGAAACAAATATCTTAACAATTCACACCTTCAGTGGTGTTTAATACTCATATTTCGCCATCTTTTTCGTGTCACGCATCCAATAGTGCCGTCAACTGGACACATATTTTCAAGGGGTTCTGTGGGTATATTATTGCATATAACATTAAAAGTGGGATGGGGGGACAATTTTTTTAATATTTATGCTTGGCCTCCTTAATTTTACTCCCTGGTTTTAAAGTCGTTTCGGATAAAAAGATTTGGACACAGTTTCGTTGGCAAAATCATCTGGAACTATTAATTTGGCGATATAAATAAAAAAAAATTGTGATAATAATTTATAGGTGATAGGAATAATGTAACTTTGACAAATTAATACTTCTTGACGACGTTGCTATCAAAACTGCGTCCAACATCTCTTTATTCGAAAGACTATAAAATCCACCCAGGATTGTACTTAATTTACCTGGAAACGGTATCAATAATTTGCCGGTAATACTAAGACATAGACATTATGTGTAATAAAATACTAAGACATGTGTATTGTTATACATATGACATAGATAGTATGGTTGTTTCCATCATTACACAGTCTTATTATATGCAAATATTTAACAAAGTTTCATAAATAAAATCACTAAAACATTGTAGTTTAGTATACCCTTTCTACATACATAATTAACGTATTATCTTTCTGTTATGCAACTCTTATTGCATGTAGGTAGCAGGTACTTTTTATTATAAAACTAGCATGACTATAATTATTAATATATTGGCCTCGATATCAATTCTCTATTTTGCTATTCATTTGTAATAAAACATTCTACATTATCTGTATGCCAGTTTTTACAAATTTTATATTACTTAAATAAATGTGTGACATAATATTAAATATGTAATAATATTTATGCTTGAACCACATCAGGTATGTAATGGATTTGTTTATTAGTAAATGGGTGCCCAAGTAAAATTAAATCTAAGCATTTTAATATGGTAATTATCAGGTGCAAATCTGAATTATTGTTAGCAATATAATTTGTCTACATACATACATATAATATACTTACTATTTACGAATAGACTACAAGAGTATTAGTAAATACATTTTTTGCTATGTACATGGCTAAAATATGTAAAATTAACCTTGATTAATATTCATGAACATTGCATACCTATTTAGGTTCAAGTACAATAATGTATAGCATGCATTTGTGACTAACAATAGGACGATTAATTTGCAGTTTCTGGGTGTATGGTTGACTGTAAGATATCGTAACCAAAAGGATCCGCGGGCTAACCCCAGTGCATTTCTGTGAATAATCCGACGATGTGGAACTTAATCAAAAACCTGAGGTGGATTGGTGTTTTGCTTTGTGTTGCATGTGAATTTGTTTGATGTGCGCATGCGGCTTCTCTTTTCATTTGCTTTTTACTGCGTATAGGAGACGTGAATATTATGTAATGTGGAAATAATGAATCTATTTAATGAGACCGAGTGTTTATATCGCTTATTGGTTTAGTCACGTGCAATTACTGACTATATCGGAGTAAATCGTTAAGGTTTTTAACTGCGATAATAATATATGAATGCTCTATAATAGCAGCACTAGTTGTGGGTTTTAAATTAGATATTTACAGTTTTTTTTCAAAGCTTGTGGTTAAATAATGTTGTGACCCCATCTGTACTCATTATGGTTATAATTTTTCCAAATTTGAATGACCGGAAGATTCTAAATTATGAATGTTAACCTTGATACTAAATGACTTGTATTGGCTTCAGCATTAGTTTTCAGTGATATGCTTTTTATTGGAATTCGGTTTGCTTTCAATTTATAACCGATTATAACCATGATGGCAACATTCGCTGATCATTCTACAGTGACGTAGTTTTAGAATCGATATCTACTTTATTGATCCCATGCATCACACATAGCTGATCTAATTATTCTACTTTTAATTTCGTCTCACCTAAATATGTATGTGCTTTAGGTAACACGGCAGTATAGACTCATGTCTTTGGAGTCTATTTGATCAATGGAATTGGGTGGTTATGGTCATGTGTTGTGGCAGCTTTTGCAAGAGAAGCAGATGTAGCAAATGTGATTTGTTCCGTCTTCAATTGCTACACCGTGTAATACCTATGGGCTATCATTAGGCTACTCCCTACAGTGCTTTGTGAAATTTGGGTTGTTAGTTCACGAGCCACTCAAAACAGTATAACTTCACTCTCAATTTTTTTAAACGATCAATCGCCGTTGTGCCAAATAATTTTCACCCCAGTTATTATTCGACGTACTAATGCTTCTTATTATTATTAACACAATTGCATGATTTGCATACACATGCTTGTTTAACACGGTTTTATTTAAGACGCACATGAGTAAGTTTTCTGTATTACTTCACCGCAGTTGGCGCGAGGTGAATGGTTGCCATTTCGACGAGGTTACCCGTTCATTTCAGCCTTTATTTTATATAACATAATCACAATATTACAGCCATGCCATTGTACAATATATGCCTTCAAAATATGTAACGAATATGTGTGTTGTAGTCAATTTGTAATCAATTGTTAACTTTTCCAGCTATTCGCTGTGTGGCTCGCCCGTCGCTACCGCAACCAACCTGACCCCAACTACAAAGAACCACATGCTATATTCCCTAGAAAAAACTATCTATATTAGTGAATTGATTTATAAGTTATATTAAGAACTTGTATTTCTGTTGGCTGATCTTCTGAAAATTGCAGTCCAATTATGAATTCGCATGTACAGTCGTCGACAAAGGAGATACGGTTGCACTATTTCATATTAAGTTATTCGGATTGCGGCTATAAATTGAGATGTTAGCTATCCTATCTTTTGAGTTGGACTATATTATAAATGGTTACAAAATTTTATCAAAATAACGGATTTTGATAAAATTTTGTAACCATTAGTTACCAGTAGTTTCGGAATTTATCGCGAATATACATCGTGATACGAATTTTTTTACATACATAAGGTATTTAAAGATGCAAGTGCAGGTATCTCCTATCTCGACCGAACCTACTACTAGGCTACCAATATACATACGAGAATAAGTTCTTCTGGTGGCTTTAGAGTTCTGTGAATGTCCATAGATAAGTTTTTTTTGGCAAGTGCAATGCACAATTATCTGACTACACAACTAGTCAACGGTAGTAGGAGATCCTTTTAGGAAATATATACCCTCAGCTGTTATTTGGCTATAACATAACATCAATCAACATAGAATCATTCTTATGGGATCTTATACTATGATTGGAGTCAAGAAAGACTACTAAGTTTTCGTGTTATAATATTAAATGAATTTTTATTTAATTGCCAACTGCTTCTCGTATGTATTTTAGACTATACGTAAAAAGACATTAGTTTTGTGTATATTATATAGTAGCTATTTGTTCTGGACATCAAATTATGTAGGCTAATTTCTTCCTTTATATTAAGATATATCATGTAATGTATTTCATTAATTCACGCGAGGTCTCCAATGTGGTCAGTTAATATTTGGGCCTATTTTTTATACTTGTCGCTCGTTCTTTATTATCATTTACGAACTTAGTCAATTTATGTGGCTATATAAACTACCGTAGATAAGTAGAATATTAGTTTTAAATAATTACTGATTAATAAAAAACCAACGGCTACCTTCAATTTACTGTTTTAAAGCATAAAGCCATCATATATGTTAGCATTATTAAAAAAAAACTTGTAAAACTAATCATTTCTCCTTTAATCAAAATATATCGAGTGTAAGAATTACCAAACCCGTACATTTGTTCTGTATTTTTCTAGTTCCAGTTTTTACAATTAGGTTATTGATAAATATATATCATAGAGGTCATATGTGATATCTTGTTTTGCATTTCTTCTCATTAAGACAATGCTTTGCAGGTGTGCTAGGAATTTATAAACAAGTTGTATGTACATTTCGTCTACTAGTCAGTAGTCTAATAATTTTAGCATAATTCTCATACTCGCTATCAATTTTAAACATGTACCAGTAAACGTACGAAGCCAGATTGAGGCTTTAGACTACTAGATGTGTTAAGTTCAACATTAATTTAATAGCTAGATTTTCCGCTCTTATGACTTGCCAATGTTTTGTTACCTGCCTATTTCTAACTCAACTAAGCTTTAATTAGATATTTTAAACATTTATTTAAATAATATAGCCAGTTCATCCCAATTTATACATTTTAGATAAATTTTATTTTGAAGAAATTATTTTTGCTAGACACCTTTGTTTAAAATATAAAGGTAAGATTATTTTTGAGTGCTCATTTTATACATTTTAAATTTCATGACTATGAAATTATTTATGAGAAAAAATTATATAGGGATATAATATTACACCTAACCAGTTTGTAGGTATCTACTTGAATTATTTACTGATTGTGAATAATTATTTATCATGTACTGATATAAATATATCTAATTATTCTGAAATAAAGTGTGCAAGCATATTATCACATGTTTTTTTTTAACTACCCATTTGCCATACATCACTTAATTCTGTCTAGGCCTACAAGCAGCGTATATGTTACCGTTAGAGTGCGAAATCAGTTAATGTGTACATGTTCCACTAGCGCACAGTTCCCTAAGGGCAGCAATGTCGATGGAGCCCCGCTTGGTGGGGCTCCTATTTTTTTGTGCATTATCACAAGGAAACGTGCAGTGTTCACGAGTTCGCTTCGCTCGCTCCCGCGCGGATGCATAATAATTTAAGACTAAAAACATTGATTTTAATTGTTTCATGAGAAAAAAATCCTGTTAATGCACTTTACGGTATGCCTGGTCGTTAATCTGCAGATTATCTAGATTCTACACAATCTGCTGATAAACTAGGTTCTAGATAACTACGGAATACGGTAATCTGCAGACTACCTAAATTCTGGGTAGTCTGCAGATTACCTAGTTAACGTAAGAACTCGAACAATTTTTTGCACGTTAACTGATGCCGCCAGGTAATCTACAGAATACCTCTGCACTCTAACTTATTTTCGCACATTAACGGCAACATATACAAGTATTATAACATAATCTAACTTTTTGGACATAGGTACGTATTTTAATTTGTTACGGTGCAGCAGTGGTAAAATTATCCAAGTTTAATAAAGAAATGAAGTTTTTTGAAGAATTGTTGACAGTAGTCTACCGTATGATCGTAGGTCCTGAGTGTCATGCTCTCCAGCAGAGCCACCTTCATAAATAGCGCTCAAGTTTATCTCGAAACAATGTTCGTCGAACGTACATGGTGTACATGCATTGTATATTATGTTGTTTTACTTTGGGAGCACGATGGCGACTTTTTGAAAATTAAAAATTAATTATGAATTAGACAAGTGATTTTATTGAGTGTGAAGAAAGTTATGAATTTTAAATCTAACTTAATGACTACTGCAGGGCATACATCTCGCCCACGACGAGCGTCTTATCTTTACCAAGTATTCGCTAGACGCCTAGCCAGCGAAACTAGTGTATACGACAGGGCCAGACTTAGGTCACATGACTATGTTGCAAATTATTGTAAACAATAATATAATTTTGTGCCCAGTAATGTGGTAATATATAATATATACAATGCATGTACACCATGTACGTTCGACGAACATTGTTTCGAGATAAACTTGAGCGCTATTTATGAAGGTGGCTCTGCTGGAGAGCATGACACGGTCCTGAGTCCGAATCCAGGCCATTTCACCACAGAGTATTATTGAATAATAATATGTCGTACCCCGAAATATATGTTAAATTTATTTAAGCGCCATCTAGTAGGCAATGGGAAAATGACATTGATATATCATTTCACGATCGATTCGCCTCGGGAGTCCGGGATCCGCTTTTACCTAACGGCGTATTTGGCTGGATTTCGGCATTTGCCGTGAAGGTACTGCCATCTGACCTTCATAACTTATTGATATCGAGGTATTGCAGTACGAGAGTGTTTTTGTGTGCTTTTTCCATCCGTTACGACTGCCATAAATGCTCGTATGGCAACCGGGAACTGTTCACGTTTCGTCATGTAAGTCATGATAGGTATTGCGGTAGGGCTGAGGAACAAAATCCGTCAGTCAGTAGCCTCCGCTTGTCGCGGGCCGCGCGGTCTGCGGGTCTCCTTCGTTCCTGCTTCACCATCTCCTTCCTGAGCATTATTTCACTCATTCGCCTCCTAAATTTTAGCTTTTTAATTCATTTGTTTAAGTCTCTACCATCTGACGAAAACGATTGAGCTGACTGACATACTGCCTTCTTCTCATAAGTTCGAGAGTCTCTTCTTCGAAGGTCTTTTGCTATTTGTCTATTTGGAACTCAGTTTCGAGACACTTTCTGCATTGTTTTGAACACTGTGTAACCGATAGTTTTCAAAACATTGCATTCACAGCCTATTCATCAATGCTGGCAGCGGGTTTTCAACACTGCGAAACTAGGTATGTTGAAGTTCCGCACAGTGAAGAAGAGGCCTTGCCTTAAAGGCCTTGCCTCCGGAATGCATTAAGTTTAATATCATAACAAATGGTTCAACAATGTAATCACATGATAAGAGTTTATTGAACACATATTATAAAATACTAAATTCATTTTCTTAATAATTGATCAGTGTAGGGGACGGCTTAACATACTCTCCGTGGCACAGAAATTCCGCACCAAAGCAAATAGACGTACCTATAAAATTGAACGCGCGCTCCCTGCGCAGCAGTCGCGTTAATTATCGTCACACCACAGAGTCTGTCCTCACGTCACCGTTTAGACTGTAAGCGTCAATCAGCTTAGTGGTTAAGCAGTCGACTTTATGATCGAGAGGTACCGAGTTCGAATCCTGGCAATTACACGGAAGACGTCTTCAAGCAACTGTACTGGAAAGGACGTGGCATCAACATAAAGGGCGAGTATATCACTTACCTTCGGTTTGCCGATGATATTGTCACTATGGTAAAGTCTCTGGAAGACTTGAACACCATGGTCGAAGACCTCAATATAGTATCCCAACAGGTGTTTAAGATGAATATGGTCAAAACAAAGGTTATGTCAAATGTCCATTTTGCACCTCTACCGGTTCTTGTTGGGGACTCAGTCTTAGAAGCTGTTGACGAGTACGTCTCCTTGGGTCAACTGATCCAGATAGGCAATTCCAGCTTCGAAGACGAGGTAAATCGACGAATCCGACTCGGCTGGGCGGCGTTCGGGAAGCTACGAGATGTCTCTTAAAACAGCATAAAGTCGCTCTACGAGCTATGGAGAGGGCTATGCTCGGTATTTCCCTACGCGATCGCATCAGAAATGATGATATCTGAAGGAGAACAAAAGCAACAAAAGTAACCGACGTAGCCCAGCGGATTAGCTCGTTGAAGTGGCAGAGGGCGGGACACATAGCGCGCAGAACAGATGGCCGATGGAGCAAAAAAGTTCTGGAATGGCGACCGCGTACGGGCAAACGTAGTGTAGGACGCCCAACGGCCCGGTGGAAGGACGACCTCATCAAGGTCGCCGGGAAGCGCAGGATGCGGGCTGCTCTAGATCGGTCGTTCTGGAAGCCTATAGGAGAGGCCTATGTTCAGCAGTGGATTATGTGTGGGTGATATGATGATGTATTGCTCGGATATGTCCTGACTTGGACCTAAAATGTGCTCTATCTATAGGTGCAGTACACGTGTCTTAGATCTTTTGAGGATAGAACGGGGTGGTACGACAACGGTGGATGAGCTCAAATTCACCAAACATAGATTATTACAAAAACATGCAGGTGCATTGTTTTGTCTCTTGACTTAGGTCCAAGATATCAACGTATCCCGAGGTATAGGTATAGGTACCTATCTACCTGCCTTATGTATGATTAAAAAGGGGAATCATTTTTTGTCAGCAAAGTTTATATTTTGTCATTAAATTTTGATATTTTATAAATAAATTAATATGTTGTCACGAAATATTTCCATTCTCAGATACCTAATTCAAATTTCATATTCACATAATAAGTGTTTTTTTTTTAATTTTCACTAGACATTTGCCAAAATGAAATAGCCTACATACCTACCTACATACCTACCTACCGATTACATTTTTGTGATAGATTAATGAATGATATGTAGCCCAAATGGTTGATTTGATAAGAAACTGTTATCAAATAAAAGCGTATTTCAGTAATCGTCAGACAGTAGCGAGAAAGATTCGTGTTGGCTACGCGCAGTCGCCGCGCAGGCCCTTTTCCCAGCCCGCCCGCGCCCTACCGCCACACTAGGCGGAAAACCTTCGATGTCGGATATCCACAGTCGCGCACCGCATGTTACCATCGTTATACTGATCGATCCGTTTTACTGTTGATACCGTATTGTCTAACGCGTTAATAATTTTAAAACTGTAGTGTTTGTGAATATATTGTATTGTAAAGAAACGATGTCGTTCGACAAAGATGAACTCCGCGACGAGTAAGTATCGTTTGTTCTTTTCCTCTCATCCCGATGCTAACGATTATCATTCAGAAACTGAAGTAGGTGAATCGATGAATATTTCTAAATTTAATTCTTTTGAATTAACTTCGTTGTTTTACTGAAGTAGATAGGAATTGTTAGAAATCTAAAGAATCGTTTACTGAATGATTGATTCATTTTTGTTTAGATTAAGATTCAGTTTTATGTATGAATATGGATTATAATGTAACAGATAGGAAACCGTTGACTAGGTTACTACAAACACAAATGTTATTATGTCGCACAATTTACCTTCCTGCGTATCGTTGTTGGTACCTGCCAATGGAATAAGAACCTACTTAGTATTACCAACCTATACCTACAGACTTAAGTGTTGTTGATTCTGTAAACAAAGATATGACCCAAATCTATGCTGGCCAACCATTGATATACACAATGTGGCCAACCCAAATTATTAGCTATACCTACCTACATAAATAGCTATACGTACATAAAATTTGAGTTACCTACCTAATTTTATCCTTATAAAGATATCCAACAATGTTTTATTTCCTTAATTCAGATAGGTATATTCATGCATCAAGCTAGTTGCTGGGTGTATTAAGTACCTATACATGATGTTATAGGTAGGTACTTAGATATATCAACGCGCTTGAATACTGTCTCAATCAGATTGAATAATTATCTCCATTGGTCTAATGAGATTGACTAATTAAGCCCATTACTTACTTGTATTTTACCTGCTGTGTAGGTCTTCGTAAGCTATCGAAGCTGTTGTATTATTGTATTGGTAAGCAACGTAGGCACGTTGACACAAGGTTCCAATTTGATTTTATTTTAAATCATAGTATCATAGCAATAAAGCGTGTTTTGTGGGCGCGTAGACAGTCAATATTTATTGTGATTCAATATAGCTTTGTAGTATCATTATCCAAGAATATAAGCATCGGCACACTTTACACATCAATGTTGTGTTAATATTATCGATACCCACCTATTATGTACATACCTTATAGGTACATATTGTTGACAAAATCGCGATAGGTGAGAATACCTATAGACTGTCTCAGAATATGTAAGTAAGTACATAGAGTGAACTTTGATTTGTCCTTATAGTGTTTTTACCTTATTTATATATGCTATAAAACCTCAACCGGATATATTTTTATAGTTACTAAGTCCAGTCTCTTCACAAAATGTAGATAGGTAGGTTTTTTCACGTGAAGTACGCGTTTTTTGGGTTTCTTGATAGGATGTGCTACGGCGAAGGGGTGCTACGGCGTCAGAGTAGCTCAAATCAACCAATCATAGACTATATCAAATCAATTCACCTGCGCCAAGGCCAAGGCCTCGTTTCTCTTGTGACATGGGGTCAAGATTATGATGGTATTTTTTTTGTTTTATTTACGTGCTGGAAATCCCCACGGGTACCCCCCCTGCGGAGCCGAAGGGGAGGTTATGTCGGACTCGAACCGACTAAATCGCACGCCGTCTGTGGGTCGATGTGCTAGGCCGCAGGTGAGGTTGTCTCGTGACATATCCTTCGCACCCCGGCTGACCCAGGGCCATTCCTCTCGGTCTGGCCCTGCTCGGGAGGGGACACCACGCGGTCCCCGACACGCCCCCGGTATGGGGATTATGATGGTATCTATACTGCCATGTTATGCTGCCACCGTCCACGATATTTTGATGGGTTGACTTTTGGTCAGCCACACCAGTCGATTACCACAGATTTAGCTTTTAGTCTAACTTATGTGTATGAGTATGGCAGCCCCATTGGTGTTTGGTTGGAGATAGCAAATGTACCAAGTTGACCGTTTTATGAAGGGTCCTATAAATGTCGTGTTGGTAAATTTAGTTCTGCCCGGTTCACATTATTTCAGAAGCATTCCAGGCAATCAAGCGAATCCAGTGCTGGATGCTACTGAAATAATGTTAACCATCTCTGGAATGCGACTTCCAGTAAGTGATTCCAGTCCAGTTACTGAACAAGAATAACGTGAAACACAAAATCTATCTATACTAATATATAAATGTAAATTGGTTGTGTCTTTACATTGAAAATAAAAAACTTGGAAAAAGTTAGGTAGGTATATCTATTAACGATACTGTACTGAATTTTTTATTTTATTTTTTAGAATTCTTGTCTGTTTGTTCGCGATGGACATAAAAACTACAGACCGAATTTTGAGGCGCTTTTTCGTTTTTAAACTTAAAACTGCAACTTCCTCCGTAGCGCAATAATCGTCCTTCATTTGAAAATTTCTAGAAGATAATAAAGATTTTTAAGATGTGTAGTTTACGAGATATTACCTAACTAAGAATCAGATAAAGATGTTACATAAACGTCTTATGTTTTATTATCAAGAAAATTTAAGTGCTCTTATCTCAACCGAATTAAATTGTTTATCAAATTATACGACGATAGACGCGTAATCCTCTTGTGATTTCAAAATTAGCCGAAACTACAACATACGATAGTGGATATTGCATATGTATTATTATATAATTGTAAATAGCTGTATCTATATCTACATTGAATATATCTATTTAGAAATACTTGGGAAAGGGTTATGTTAATTTAACGACGCAAAAAGTACTGAACGAATTTTAATATGGTGTTCTTCAGTAGAAAGGTCTAAGTCAGACTTTAAAACTGCCGTATGCTTGATTGATATGTTCAGCGAATTAACTTGAATAGGCTAATTGTACAACCATTAGAGAAATAGAGCTTTCGATTTAGACCCCTGACGTCTGACGTACTGTCAGACGTCTAAGAATTAGTCCCTCACTGTCTAAATATTTATATATGTGAATCCAAGATTATAGTATTCATGTTCTAGAATAGACTATACTTAGTAAGAACTATGCATAATTATCGCATCGTAAGTACTCTACATTTTTACACGGGTCCGAATAGTGATAGCATGTTTCAGACTTTGAAAACGATTTTCTATATATTATACAAAAAAATATTGCCATCAACTCATTTATTGTATGTTAAAAAGTGTTTGCAATATACTTAATATTGTCAAATGAGTTCTAAACATATTAAAAACAACCGCGGCTCCGCCCACGCTGATGTAGGTTAATGCAACTTTTGCATATCTCCGGCCCTACTGAACTGATTGCGATCAAATAAATGTAACACTTCAAGCTTCACCAATACCATACAAACGAAAAAAAAACGCATCAAAATCCGATAGGTATTTTCTAATACAGCTTTTTCCCGAATTGTGTTTAGCAAGTAGAGCCTCCTCTACATTTGTATACCTTCTCGAAACAAGGCCCATTGTCATGGAAGACCGCATACTTAAATTACATCCAGTTCTCAAAAAGGGCAACTGACCCGTTCAATTGCAAGTCCATCGCTATCGCTTGATCGCCTCCCTTTTCTCGAATATAATGGACTGATGGAGCCTGTAACTACAACACACTCCTTGGTTCTTGAGTGATGAGACAGTCCGCGCCACAGTTGTTCGATTGGTCCAATGTTTTGAATTTCTTACGCGAATAAGGTCGCGGATATCCATACTTCCATACTAATATTATTAATGCGAAAGTAGAGTCTGTCTGTATGTTACGTTTCCACGCCTAAACCACTGAACCGCTTTTGATGAAATTTGGAATAGGGGTAGATTAGACCTTGAGAAAGGACATAGGCTATATTTGGTCGCGATAACCGACATTCACGCGGGCGGAGCCGCGGGCAAAAGCTAGTAATATTATAAATGCGAAAGTAACTCTGTCTGTCTGTCTGTATGTTACGCTTTCACGCCTAAAACACTGAACCGATCTTGATGAAATTTGGTACAGAGGTATATTAGAGCTTGAGAACGGATATTAGGCTATTCGGATTAATCGCGAGAAAGGAGGTATAAGGGGGGGAAATAGGGGATCAAAGTCTGTAACTTTTGTAAATATCCGAATGAAATTTGGTGCAGAGATGAATTAGAGTTTGGGAACGGCCATAGGCTACCTTTTGTCGCGAAAAAGGGGGTTAGAAGGGGGAGTAGGGCTATGGGATGGAAGTTTATATGAAAGTTTGTCATTTTTGAAGATATTCTGATGAAATTTGGTATCGAGATGGATATGAGCTAGGGAACGGACATAGGCTACATTTTATCGTGAAGAAGGGGGGGTAGGGTTAGGGGATTAAGTTTGTCATTTTTCAATCGCGCAAAAGAGGGGCTGAATAGGGGATAAATAGTATGAAGTTTTTTTTGGAAGATATACTCATGAAATTTGAAACAAAGGTGGATTAGAGCTTCGCCATGGACATAGTCGAGTAACGAGCCAAATATAGAAGCGAGTGAAGAGGCGAGTTGAGATCGTTATAGGTGCGAGTGGATAGGAGTGTAGAGGGCAAATAGTAAGTCAAGTAGAGTCGACTACAGGGGCGAGTAAATATGCGATTTGAGAAGCCAGTGGAGAGGTGAGTATAGAATCAAATAGAGTACAGTAGACTGTCGAGTAGAGAGGCGAATAGTGAGGCGAGTGGAGAGACGAATGTAGAGGCGAGTAGAGATCGAATAGAGAGTTGAGTAGACATTCGAGTAGAGATGTAAGTAGAGAGGCGAGGAGATAGGCGAGTGGGGAGAGTCACGTAGGGCGGCAAAGAGAATCGAGTGGATGGGCCAGTAGAGATGCGAGTACAGAGGCCAATGGAAAGGCGAGTATAGAGGAGAGCACAAAGTCGAGTGGAGAGAGGAGCAGAGAAGTCAGTAGAGTCAGTAAATTCAAATATAGAGGCGAGTAAAAAGTCGAGCAGGGAGTCGAATATAGAGTCGAGTAGAAAGTCGAGAACAAAGGCGAGGACAAAGCTGAGTACAGAGGCGAATTTAATGCTCAATAGTGTAAGCTCAACACTAAGCGATAACCGACATCCTCGCGGGCGGAGCCGCAGGCAAAAGCTAGTAACATATAATTCGTGTTCTGGGGAAGTGATAAAAAAGGAAGGGTGATAGCGCAAGCAGTTTCTTTTTACAATAGCATAGCTCATTCAGGCAGGGACATCCCCAGATTCCCCTAACTGTGTACTAGTCACGTGACCTATTATTTACTTTATGGAATTTACTATGTAAGGTTGTTTTGCAGACTAACTTCCGCGAATCATTGCTAAAAAATAGTCAACGCATTTCCTATACAAAACGAATAAGAGTCTTAACTGTGTGAGTGTGACTAGCCTTGGTGTTGGTGCCAGCGTTTCATTCATTATACATCGAACCTTCACTTCGAGTACACATACAGTAAATGCTAACAATAAATATATTTTCGTTGGAATATAGTGCAGTGCGGTGTAAATACTCTTTGTATTTCAAAAGACTAAAAATTATAACAAATTATGAAAATTGGTAGATTCCCCGGCAATTTTGCGAAAGTGGTTTAACTCGCGTTCGTAGATCATTCGCCGTTGGAGAGTTGACGAAATATTACATTACGTTACAAGCCTACTGTGGTGAATTAAACTGAATTGCAGTGAAATCAGTGTCCTTCAAGGGGTCAAGACTCAAGACTGCTGTTAAATATTTGAAGGTAAGTCGGATACGAGTTCTGTTTAAATTTAGTTCTCATTAATTAAGTTTAAACATAGTTAAGTTTAAACTTTTGAAGAATATGTAGCAATAATTAAAGCATTTTAGTAATAATATTATTTTAATTTTGGATCATTTATAGGTTTAGAAAGTTGCCCATATTTTGAAGTATTTAATTTAATGTTATTTATTTTTTTGAAAAGAAATATAACTTTAAAAAAATTAAACAAACAAGAAATTATTTATTATATACTTATAGGTATATCTATAATTATGTTTTAATAAACAACAAAATATCTAATTAGGTCATTACGTCATATTATTGGTCATACATAAGCCTCCTAATAGCATTTCTCGCAATTTCGTTATCTGTACTTAATAGTTCTTAATCAATGAAGCGATGCTCGCCTTCATAAAATTGTTTGCAAAACAGATTGTTAAGGCAATTGATATCATATTATAATCTAATCTGTACATCTACATTCATTCATATACGGTTAAACTCATGATGCAATTACAAAAACATCTGATAATACAAAAACATCATATGTACATAATTATCTGATGTAACGTAACAATTTTGGCCTTAGCAAGCATGTAGTTTTAACTGTGGTTTTAACTCCCTACAAAATTTTATCACAAGGGTTAATATCTCTATACCTGTGTTATGTTTCATTTAGATATTGTAAGTTGAAGAAGAAATGCCGTGCAACTGTAAATTGGACTCTGTGGGATCACCGTGTCGACATCAGAATGGGAGCAAAGAGAATGGTGAGCGGACTATAGTGGGACATGGCATCGGCGATCATCAACCACACAGGAAGTTTCACGATACCAATGGATTCGACGAAAAAAAACAGAACAATGAAGAAGATAACGCAGTAGCCGGAGACAATGTTAGGTTGATATATTTGATCTGTACCTAAATTATACCTGTATCTATTAAACTTATTACAAAAAATTAAAGAAAGAGTTCACGTTATTGTCTGTTAAAGGCCCGAGTGTCCCATTCAATTTTCGTGGCGTGAAAGAACACCCAATTTATTACTGCTAAATATCTATCTCTCTCTGTATCGAAAATAGAAATGTTGCTGAAGCTAATATAGGGTATATCTATAACTCCTCAACGGTCGAACACTTATGGTAGCGAGGAATGCCATGGTAGGCCATTAGTACCTTTATAAAAGTAAACAAACAGTATTTGTGTATTTACTAACCTTTTATGTTACAGGTATCCCGATGGCACAGTGCGGCTACGAAATCCAAACATTGAGCTCATGGACCAAGATATTTTATACCATCTGGCGCTCGGCAGTGGGTCCCATGACCTGGTCGAAATGTTCGGCGATGTAAAGGTGCAAAAATATAGATTGTTAATTATTTTATGTTGAATCAAGCACTATGACTAGACTTAATCAGAGAAAATTCATTAATTGAAACTGTGCTTCCATGTTTTAACCAATGAAATTCGTAGTAGTACCTAATGGTCGGTAGCTTAGCGGTGAAGGAGTCGGTTTTACGGTCAAGAGGCCCCGAATTCGAATCCTAGCCATTACCCTAGATAAAGGCCTCATCCGTTGTTTAGTGCGTGTAGTAGTACCAACTTTTAGGTGATGTTAACTTGAATCTCAAGTTCATAGGGCTCTGTACATTGTGTATCTGATAATAAATATTAAATAATAACTTATGTTTGCAGTTTGTTTGCATGGGTGGCACCCCTAAGCGGATGGAGCAGTTTGCATACACGATCATGGCGGAGATAGGGCACAAGTTGCCCTGCGGCACTACGCTCCAGGACATCAGCCAGTTCTCCTATAGATACTCCATGTATAAAGTTGGACCTGTACTCTGTATAAGCGTAAGTACAATCGTTAAATTGATATAGTCATCATTCTCCGGACCAGATTGCGGGCTCTATTCCCGTTTTGTGCAAATATTTATATAAAGAATATGAAGTTATATCCTTTGTCGACTGTATATTGATTTGTGTTACGCTATTTATAACACGTATGTATGTATTTACTAAAAAGCTATGTAAGGATTTTCATTCTTATTCGAGGACCCATATTCTAAACTGCGCTTGGTTTGTTTTGGATAGAGCTGTGCAGTGTGTCCTTGAATATCACATTACTGAGAGACATTGTTGTTTTGATGTTCAGACACTAATTATTGAAATTTCCACGCCGGAACTATTTTGCATTCACTGTATACTTACGTAATATTATTGTATAATCATCATTATTTACATAGCACAATATTTACATCGTTTATCGATGTTATGTATTGAAAATCCCTGACCTAAGATGACGATTATTACCTACTGAACGAGATATTCTGTAAATAAACTTCGTAGTTTTTTTTTAATTTTGTTAACTAATTGTTAATTATTATATAATATATATTGGTTGATATGGATATCGTACAAATTAAAATAAACAATACGTCTACAGTAATTAAATTTGTTGCTGTTGACTTCTGTGCTTGTGAACATAGAAGAGAAAAAAAGAGATACCTACTGAGTTTACTTGTTAAACTTAGTTTTTTTGTAACAAATTATATTACTTAAAATTTCTAGAGAAATATTTTTCTAATATAAAAGTAGTTGGCTATTTGAGATAAGTCAAGTCAAACAGACAAACTGTCTGTCAGTAGACAGACAGATGAATATACGGGAAAGGTAAGAAGCATATTTTTGAGAGGTAATTACCGTACATTCATAATGCATTTGACCAAAAATTTAATTTTATTAAGTTCACTTAAGTTTAATTATTACAAACACGGCATTTTATTTATTTATGTAGATAGATAGATGTATAGATTGTAAATATAATAACTACAGTACCTCCTCTTTGCAAGTAGGTTATAGTAGTGGGCTTAAACTATTAGTTTTAATCCTGAAACACAATGTCCTCTGTGTGACTTATTTCTTTTCTCTGATAGAGTTGATTGTTGCGGCTTATAAGGGTTGTGGTGGTGCCGCGAATTCAGAATTAAAAAGTGAATTAATGAATTCTGTGACGTAAGTGACGTTTAATTAAAATTTAGGTAGATCGGTACGTACAATGACTACTATGTTAACTTGCGGGTCATGAATCTCTAATACGTAGGTACTTAAGTAGGTATATTATCTTTCAAATATTACATAGATATTTTTAATTGTTCTATCGAATACAAAGTTTCATCAATACGATATTGTGAGTAAGTACTTGTCAATGAATAACAAAGGCCAGTCCGCTCTATGTACATACGTGTGTATTATTTGTATTATTAATTTTACTTCTTTTCGAAAAATTCAAGCGCACTACGTCCCTAAATAAAAAAAGAATGCGCGTGCCCGCGCATGTGTAGAGGCACGTGAATGGTGCAGGAATCAATTGAGATGAACTTATCTCAATTGATGGTGCGCATGTACTGACTCATTAATTGTGTAATAAACTAATGTAGACTCGTCTGTTCATATTGAGTTTGATTGAGTGCTAATAAAATGCATGCTACAGCAGAGTGATAAGAGAGTAAGAAGAGGGATTAAGAACTTTGAGATTCAAGCTCACTTTGCATGCAAGCTGGTTGACGGATGGAGCTCTGGTGCAAGCTCTCCTTCCAGGGTTGGAAGGTCCCAAGCCCTATAAGGTGTAGGTATAGCTCTTCAGTTCTCACCCGGAATACGTACGCTTATGCCTATGTCATTGATGTTAGAAATACAGGTGCTTGGTTGTCCTCGTGACCTATCATTTGAGAAACGCTGAGTAGTTGGTAATAAGCGTGGCAACCTGAAGCAGGCTATATACCTAGTTTCAGGCATAAACATGTTATCAGTTATCAATGCTTGTGCGGCGTGAAATATTCGAACACAGACCAACGTGATTGATCACGTGGGGTTATCAGAATTATTATATCTACACTCTATAGTACAACATTATGTAGGTAGGTAGATACTTAATTAAATTTCGTTATCTTAATTATTATTATTATGAACTATCTGTTGTCCACGGCTCCGCCCGCGTGGATGTCGGTTATCGCTTAGTGTTGAGTCAACGCTATTTTTCTAAAATAAAAGTAGCCTAAGTTACTCCTTATTACATCAGCTACCTGCCAATAAAAGTCCCATTCAGAATCGGTCCAGCCATTTTAGAGATTAGCCGGAACGAACAGACAGACAGACAAAAATTGTAAAAAATGTTGTTTTGGTGTATGTACCTATATTCATATGCATGTACCTAGTAAAAAGCAGTTATTTCAAACAAACAGACACTACAATGTTATTTAAAAGTATGTATGTATAGATTAGATAACTTTGATGAATGAATGTTTGTTACTCAATCACGCCAACGGCTGAACCAAAAAACAGAGGGCCTTTCTCGTAATAAATATATATTCAAAATTCAGGCGAACTTATCTCAATTTCTAAACAAACAGTCGATATTCCTTAGCTTGTTTATGAAATTGCTAACATAACAATAAGTATACTACATTGGTGGTATGAATCACGCCACAATTTTGAAATTCCCATTAGGTATAACCCTATTCAATAAGGTTGCGTAGAAATACCTATTTACAAGAGGACAATCAATATAATAATTGTACTGTAGATCTTCGCATGCTTTGTATTTATAATTATATTGTAAGTACATATATATTACCGCGGCCATAGTAACCTCATGTTATGTTAAGTGGCGGTAAGTAGGGTAGCCAGAGCTCACTGGAGAGTTTTTGTGCTGTCAGTGGGAAGACCAAAGGCTTGTCCTGCTTTATCTTCTACACTGATGGCACAGACTTCTAGGGTCGGCAGCGCGAGTGTGAGGCCCCTGGTGTAGCACACGTCCATAGGCCACGGTAACCACTTTCCATCAGGTGGGTCGTGTGCTTGTCTGTCACCTAAGTGTTATATATATAAAAAAGACGTTTAAAGGTAAAATAAAAAATTAATTTGTTTTTATTTTACCTAAATTTTAGACCATCTTGGTCCGATGGCGGCTGTATCTACCATGTTTATGAAGAGCAATAAATTCTATTCTAAGATGCCATTATATTTGGATCTCTGCAGCGTAGCAGTAGTGCGTTTGTCGGCTACGTAGGTCGCTGTTTCGATTCCCGCTCAGTGCAAATATTTGTATTTGTATGCATGAATATATATATTTATTTATACTGTTCTGGTTCTTTCTATGTATATATATGTATGTATTTATAAAATAAAATGTATCTTTGTAGGATATATCCGCCTTCTAGAACCAATAACATAAGCTATAAGCTATGCTTACTTTGGGTCTCTAGATATTTCCTAGCTTAAATATATATTATTTTGGAGTTAGAATTTATCGCTACGTGAGATATGGCTCTATGTGTGTACCTAGGTTATGAAATCGTGTGAGTATTGGTCACACAGGTACTCTACGTGAAATGTTTTGATAGGCTTGTAATCTTCAGTAACTAATACTTAAATTTTATGTAAAGAATTCTCGTGAAAGGGTAAAACCTTTCTTGTGGCAAATTACAGTGATAACAAATTCTCAAATACCTATGAGTATCTAAAGCCCTGTATCGAATTTACCGCTAGTAGGCTATGTTGCCGCCCTAGGTTCCAGCCTACTTAACCTATTGGTAAATTCAAGATTAGGATAGCCTATAAGAAAAGAAGCTGGCAATTAAAACTCACGTCCACTACACAGAATATTCTATCATGAGTCCCCATGTTTCTCAAACTGGTTCACCGACTTCAAATAGAGAACAATGGACATAGTTTGGCACAGATTTACCTTCGTTCAACTCATTACATCAAAAACGCTACAGGGTAATGTGTGCCTCATGAATCTCCTTTAGAGGAGATAAGGGAATTCAGTTATGTGACTAATGACTTTACATATAAGGATATATCCACGCTTTTCTCCTTACGGATTAGGTAGATACAACTGCCCGCCATCTTCTTCAGTCCTTCATTTTAATTTACCACTTAAATAATAATATTTACAGCATGGGATGGGAATACCGTCGGTGGGAATCTTACTCCATGAGGTGATCAAGCTTATGTATCACGCCAGGGTGCGTGACCCGGTATTCTTCAGGATCGGCACATGCGGCGGTATTGGCTACGAAGGTGGCACTGTCATCATATCGGAAGAGGCGGTCGATGGTGCCTTGAGGAACGTGCTCGAGTTGGTATGTTATTTGGCTGCTATATTTTTTATTTACGACCTGTACGGTTTCCAATTTTGTATGCTTTTATAAATAAAATGACCGCATAATCTACACTACTATTATAAAGAGGAAATATTTATATGTTTGTAATGAATAAACTCAAAAACTACTGTGCCGATATCAAAAGTTCTTCTACCATTGGAAAGCTACATTTACCCTGAGTAACATAGGCTATATTGGATTTCCACGGGAACATGTTTAATTGTTTACCACCCATGTGAAGCCGGGGGGGATCGCTAGTAAGATATATAGGTAAGTCTTCATTATCAATGGGTGTATAAAGACACTCAATAACATTACGATCAATATCCTGGGGTAGGGACCAAACGCGTTTGTGTTGCACATCAAATGCGATTGGTTCCAAAAATTTGGATCGCAAAACATTTTCTACACATTATCAAATAATTACAAAAATGATTTTTGTGAATCGTCTATTCTCTCCAGTGATATACAGCAGCAGTCTGAGCCAGTGAAGTCATTGAACTGGTGAAGGTGAGCCTATGCTCGCAATTGTTACGAGGAAATGCGTTTAGCTGCTTCTCTGTGCTCGTGTCAAGTCATTGAATTGGTGTAGCCTTGTAGCTGTTGTAGGTGAGCCTAAAAGGGCTAAAATAACCATGAAGGCTAATGCGGGAGCGGAGCGGAGCATATTCTTTTTATGACCATGCAGAAATAAGTAATTTTTCTAACTGTTTGATTAAATGGCTAAGCAAGTAGTTAAACTTCAGCGATCTAAGCCATTTGCCTATCCATTTAATCAAATGGCTGAACATCATTCAGGCCGTTAATTGAATGGCACCGTTTCGTTAACAGCCTAGGTACTGAACGGCTGATTAAGCTAGTTGGGTGCGACATACAGATAAAAAGTATTAAGTATACCTAAATTTGCTAACTAATCAATGATGTTGTTTCATAACAGTAGTAAATAAATATAATATGATCAGAATGATTGCAAATCCAATGGAGACAATTTTTTCACGTTAAGAAGTACCTAGGTACAAAAGTTTAAAAAAAGGTTAAAAAGTCTAAATAGAGAGTCGGGAGGATTTTAAAAGCCACACAATGCAACTAAACACGGCTTTTTAACAAAGATATCTAAATTATATTTATACAAGGTAGTTAGGCTATGTTCACTTTGGGTTTAGGTAAATATACAATAAAATATAAAATATATTTATTCAAGAAACAAACTATTATTTTTAAACCTTGACTGTATTAGTTATTTTGTTGGAAAGGTGGTACACACAATTTCGAACAAAAACAAATTCATCTTTTAAATATGAAACAAAAGCAAACGATAGAAATAATCGTTGAATGTTTAACACCAGTAGGTACGTATAAGTAGTAGTATAAGTACTATAGTGTAGTACCAATTTTATGTTACAGACGGTATTGGGCAAGACAATTCAAAGACCGGCGAAGCTGGACAAGCGGCTGGCGCGCGAACTGAAGGCGCTCGCTGACCCTGAGGATCCGTATGACACGGTCACCGGGAAGACTATGTGCACATACGACTTCTACGAAGGTGAGCAACTGATCAAATTATTTACATAATGAGTATATTCACATGTTACTGTTCAGTCTTCGTACATCCGTTTCGTTGGGCCCTTACCTACATACATCATGATGATGTGATCATTGCAGTCCAAGCCAAGCCAACCTCCTCTAAAGTCGATACCTCCGCTAATTGACGAGTGAGGCTCTGGTAAAGGCTTACCTCTCGGTGTTAGGGGGTTCAGACGATACTCGCTCCATCAACACTACTATTATAAAGAGGAAAGGTTTGTATTTTTGTATGTTTGTAATGAATAAACTCAAAAACTACTGTGTCGATTACAAAAATTCTTTTAGGATTGGTAAGCTACATTCACCTTGAGTAACATAGGCTATATTGGATTTCCACGGGAACGTTTTTACCACCCGTGTGAAGCCGGTCGATAGTCCTATATATAATCCATGAGGAAATATAGAACAGGAGAGTGTAACCCGGGCGCCAAAGTTAAGATGATGATGTATATAATCGTGATGTAAATGTATCCATTGTAAAGAACTCAACCAATAATCACAGCAGGCGTTGCTTCATTCTATTTTTAGCATTTCATAAAATGTTTTATGTACATGTAAATTTGAATTGTAAATTCGCATTTAACAGTTGTTTACGAAAAGTCTAGAGTTCATCACCATAAATAACTCGACAGATAATTTGATAAGCTTTTAATAAATATTTATTTTAAGCTACGTCAAAAGACAGAAATAATTAAAGAAAATACCTTCTTGTTGAAATAATATATGCAGTTAAAAATGAAATAGAGATCTATAGTACAAATTTTAAAAATCGTGCTATTCGTTGCCTGAGAACGAGCAAGATATAAGTAAGGTAATATTTGGGTGTAAAGGGCCCTAAAAAATATACTGGGCCCAAGTCAATTTCATGACAGTTTAGTATACCTACCTATCTGATTGACGAAGAAGGCTCTAGCACAAGTTTTATTCTCGGGGTTCCTTATGATTTCCTTAACATACGACTAAACTAAATTATGAGAACAAAAAAAGAAGGAAACCCGACCTTGGGTTCCAAATTCCAAGCTTTCAATATAATCGCAATAAATAGGATAATATTTGTAGAGTTTGACTTTACCCCAATTACGGCCCCTACGCCAGACATTCGTATCACAGACAATACACATAACTAAAACAGTACCTACCTACCTACGGCAATTGGGTACTCAATGAGTGAAGTGTCTACTTTTGACTCATGTTCGAGTAGTGCTTCGCTCGGAGTTATGAGACATGAATGTAGTAGTAGTAGGTTTAGATACCAACTTTAACTACTGTCTCAGACTGAAACTGATCTCAGTAGTTGTGTGGCATGTAGTACCTATTGTTTGTCCTAACAAACAATGCTAAATGGAACGCAACATTCTTAAATGTGCGGGCCAGTTATTCAGTATCATATATCGCTTCTCCAATTTAACAATGATGGAATTATGATTTTCTCCTTTGCAGAGAACGTTTTAAATTACTAATTTTCCCCGTAACCCCTTCAGCATTTAATTTAAGGTAGGTAACTTATTCAATGCAAGTATTTTAATTCTTAATAAGCATTGAGATGAAACGCTACGACGATAGTTTTTTTCTAATAGTAATAATGTTTTTCTAAAAAGAAATCTAAGAAACTAATGAATACTAAAGTTGCAGTTACGTAGTCATGTAGCACTGGTCTATAAAATAAACCTTCCTCATTGACTCGATTTGCCGGCCATTGTTCAGTGCTGAATGATACGAAAGTGATGAAATACACAACGCATTGTATGAAATATTCACATGCTAGGTATTCAATGACTCGTTTGTGCATATAAAATTTACGTCATGTACGTCATCGTCATCGTCATCACAGCGTAAGTCCCGGTTGCGTCCAAAGCGTGTACCATAGAACTCGGAGTCTACGCTTCTACTTCTTTTATTGATATGACTGGCGCCTGATCGTGGCCATAACCGAAGGCTTTCCTCTAGGGACTAAAGTCTAGAAGAGAAGAGAGAGACTAGAAGTCCTAGAGGGAACCCTTCAGGCCGAACTCTTACCATTTTTCATGACGCATACTTTATTCTTCTTTGCAGGTCAGGGCCGGCTGGATGGTGCTTTTTGTGATTTCACGGAAAATGATAAGATGGAGTACCTGGAGAGCATCCACAAGTCAGGCGTTGTTAACATCGAGATGGAGTCGCTAGCGTTCGCCGCACTGACGCATCACGCTGGGATCAAGGCCGCCGTGATTTGTGTCACGCTTCTTGATAGGCTTAAAGGAGATCAGGTACAGGTTATTTTTTTAAACTTTTCATTTGTATAATCACGCTGTTTGTATTTATATGACGTAAACGTAGTCCTCATTGACTGAGTTGTGTAATTGAGGGATTAGGTACTGAGGATTGACAAGAATGTGCTTAGGTGATTCATCATCCTGCGGGTTTCAATTAAAAGGTGTTCTCAATACCCTCAAACGAAAAGGTGGCTTTTACCAGTGAAAGTGATTTAAATTTAGAATTAATAGGCCCTAAAAATTGCCTATCCTAGTATGTAAAACATAGTGAAGTGATGAAGCGACACTACTTTTCTTGATATGTCTAAATTGTTAGAATAATATTGATAATAAAATAACAAGAAAAAAGTACTGCATGTATTAATAAGGTATGTAAACAAACTTAAATATTTTTACAGGTTTTAGCACCGAAAGAGGTGTTGGATGAATGGCAGCAGCGTCCTACAAAGCTGGTGTGTCGTCACATTAAAAGGTGAACTAGAATATATTCTGAAAATGATGTTTTTCAATTCTTCTATTCGTATCTTGAGGCCAGTGTGGACGCAGCCTGAACTTTGAGGGGTAAGGGGGGGGGGGGGGAATGTATAAATTTATTAAAAGTGTGGAAATCCTTTTATAAAATCCCTTTTTAGAACACTTTTCAAGTTGATGTGCACGATTTCGAGGGGGATTAGGTCACCCCCCTCTCGGACAGTGCCTGGCAAAAGGTTGAAGAAAATACAAAGCCTACTATAAATAAATACTATTGCAGATATCTCCAGATGAAGGGCCGGCTTTCTCTAGACGGGCACGGATCGGTGGCGGTGAAGAGCCCTCGTCGATTCAAGTTGGTCCAGCAAGAGTCCGAAACCTATGACTAATCGTATCAGACCGTATGAAGGTGGGATCTTCTGCGAGGCGCAGCGACGGCTTGCTGTAGTCTAAGGCCACCTGTGCTGATCGCTCAAAAGCCACTTGACTGCTTCTGCCTACTTTACTAATTTATAGTTTGTTATAAAAAAATGTGTAGCACTCCACGGAGTGAACTTAAAATGCTATCATCTTTTACGCACTTAAAAGATGATAGAATTTTATACTCGATTTTTTTTTGTCACAGAAGTAAAATGCGATGCTTCTTTCACTACATTTGGTTGCGTAACGACGATGTCTTATTATTGAACGACTTATAAAAATGTTAACTCAGAAAATATTTCACTGCCAAAAGTGAATTACTTACCTAGTTGATGAAAAGTTCGGAAAGGACATAAGTATTTAAGCTAGCTAATCAGCACCAACGTTTTAGAATATTTAACCAATATATGAAATGCGTAGGTAGGTAAGTATATCTACTTATTACATAAGTTTTCCAGTGACTTTTGGAAACTAGAGAATTGAATATGTTCCTTTATTTGTGTTAATTTTAATTAACGATAAGAATATGTGACAATGTAAATGTCTAGAAACGGCTACCAAATTATTCTGACTTATACTCGTATCATACAATTTTGATATTTTATACAACTTTTGATAGTTCTCACAATTTTTTTAAAGGTAAAACTAATTAACAGATTGATAATAGAATTACAACGTTGAAAAGTGTAATGTGTGTAGCAATGTATCTGCTACATCATTTTGATGAAATTATCATATTTATGTGAAAATATTGTAAAAATTTGTTCGTTTTGTGACTGACAGACTATGCTATCACAACAATTTTATTTACGTGTTTTCTCAAACACAAACGTTTTACGCGAATAATAATATACTCTGTTATTTCTGTTACTTATTCGGAAAAACATTCTTCATCCTTTCATTGGATTTTTTGTAATCAATGCAGATTAAATTTATAATCTCCAATTTATCAATGCATAAGAAACAAAATCAGCAATATTTAAGTTGGTGTCATCTTTTTGATTGTCGAATGTAGAGGTTCATGTGTAAGAAATCTATGGATGTTGCCGCTTCTAATGCCCATGGTGCAGGATCTTATACAAATATACCTTTCTCACAGGTTTAACACAATAATTACGTTTAACATATCGTGTTTGTAACTATTTATCTGTGCTCGATAAACTAAAATCTTTAAGGTACTACTAAATCATTACTAACTACAAACATATTTAATGTTTAAAAAATATATAATGCGTGTCTAGAATCACGATGACGTTGCAACTGTTTTATTGCGAATCTCTATACTGTAATCTAAATTTGTTAGATGATATTATATGTTGGTTTTAGTTAAATTGTTGCACAAATTTATATTAGCAAAATTGTGATAATATTTGGCGGTAGTCATAACTATAAGGACCACGACAAACGATCTAATTCTTTGTTGCCGATATTGAAGGCTTACCCGATGGACCTGTAACTTGTTTTTAATTCACTTTACCGGATATGATAATCTTGAAGGAAGTATAAATAAAATCACGTCAAAACTAAAAAATCTACAGTGTCTGATGTTCTCAACAATTGCACTGAAATATTTTCATTTTGAACCAACTCGAAACTTATTGAAGTTGAACCACACCTTCGAAAGTCATTCAGTGCGAGTATTGCGAACTTTAAAAGTATAGTTGAGAAGTCCGGTATCCAGTCATTTGACAGCTTATCTGCCCCTCTAGACAAGTGGCAATTCGCTAGCCGGCGTTTGGTGGAATAGAATGACAAATGTATGAGATTTGACGTAAATGAGTCGTTAACGCATGTCAAATATGTCAAATCCTATACATTCGTCATTCTATTCAATCAAACGCCGGTTAGCGAATTGACACTTGTCTAGAGGGGCTGATCAGTTCACGTACGGGACGCGTACTATTGACCTTGGCACGAACTTTGGATTAAAGATTGGCCTTTTGGCTTTGTCTTTTGTGTAAAACGTCGTCGGCGACAACAGAGAATTAGTTCGCTTGTACCATTGATTTGATGTGCTTCCACGAACGGTTATTGTTGATAATTTATGCACGAAGCATTACCAGTATATTGCTTTATATGTTAATGTTGTATACTAGGATAATTCGATTGTCTGCGTTGATGTAGTTTTTTCATGTACACGTAAGATAGGTACTATTTAAGAAATATTTACCATTGATTGCAACATAAAAATTAGTTACATTAAGCTACAATTTCTACAATTTCGGTCATGGGCAAGGGCAGAGATACGGTTAAAATGTATATGTGTAAGAGACATTTTACACCTGCAATTATATTATTAATAACTGTTCCATCTTACGACGATACCATTACAGACAAATGTCGATAAACCTGTCCATGATCGATATCTGGCAAAATCACTACCCAATGACATTACCAACACGGTGTAGCATGCTTACAGAATAACAACTACAATATGGGGTTCTTCAAGAAAGGCATTACAAGGTTTCTTTAGGGACGGCAGCGCGAGTGTCACGCCCCTAGTGTTGCCCACGTCCATAGGCCACGGTAACCACTTTCCATCAGGTGGGCCAAGGGCTAGTCTGCCACCTTAGTGGTATAAAAAAAATAGAGAATACGACCATTATGATTTGTATCGAAGAAATACTTGTTATATTTATGCCTAAGGATGAAGGCCAGCCTAACCATTAAGTCAGTTATTTGTTAAATTTAATAGTTATAATGGCAACACTACTATAAGACAAACGTATTGAAAGTACTCGATAAGTAGAATATAGAGTTGTGATTGTTACTTCGAATATCCATGGCATACCTAAATATTACATATTATTTCAGCCTTTTCTTATTTAATCTTCAACATTAAAATTATAAGCAACGAGCCCCTATTGCGTTTGAATAAATAAATTTGCATCGATCATAGTAACAGGTAGACTGATCGAAATGTTGCCAAGTAGTAGTCATTATATCTACCTCAATATTAATACTTACATCACGATCGAAGATACATAATATAAGCCGCAGCAGCTTAACAATTAAGGCTTTCCAATGTTCCAATTACATATCTACATACTTCCTTCCATCAATCCTTAATATTTTACTAGAATATATAGCTAAATTTTTCTGTCCCTATTTATCTATTAATCATATTTTAAAGTGTATCGAGTATGGTACCCTATCAATTATTTTTCATTACTTAACGAATAGGATATTTAAGATTTAGGCTTAAAAATTATAATCGTGTAGAGACAAACGTTCGGCAGTCAGTATTGTTGTTCATTATTGTAATGTTTTGATAGATTAAGCACTATTATTACCTACAGGTTAACGAACTATCGTAGACCATAGCTTGATAAATTTGGGATATAACTTGAGATAAATAAAATTATTCGAGAAACAATTCTGAACCTAGCGCGGGTTTTGACGCCGAACAGTGAATACATTCCAGTTATTTGGTCTTTTGGCCTGAACCTTCATTACATCTTCAATGATCTTTACACAAGATCAGTTCTAAGTCTCACCTTACCTTGGATATTGTGCAAATTTGTAATGAGTTTTTAGTGATTGAGTGATTCTAGTGAATCTAGTCTGTAGTTAGCACCTTTTCACAATATTTGTCTCATCCATTTTATATCAACATAGAAAAACACAGCAATCACCAAAAAACTAGAATATGGAGACCAGAAACTCTTTATTTACTCACAACATTCGACTTTAAAACAGTTAAAACCTTAACCGCAACTAACTTACATATATTTTGATATAATTCAGTGCGTCTACCGTATTCAACATGATTCAAGGCAAATTAACATAAAAGTCAAAGTGCAAAAAAAGGTAATTTCATTATTTTTGACGACATAATGTAATCAAGTTTACGTAGAGCTAGATTTTTACTTCACATTTATGTACTGACGTTGATATGTTCCTACTCTCATTGTATACAGCAGGTTCAGATTGGAGAATATTTATTAATACTTTTAACTGACATAGTAATGTCTACAAATATATTTTTATTAAGTATTGTACGCAAGGTGGGAACAATAAAAACATTAGATTTTTTCGAATTTCGTCGAATGTTGTCTACAATTTTGGATGCTTATGCTGCGACTATTCCCGTCGAATAGAATGCTGGTTGTTTGTAGATAAATGATAAAAAATGTAAGCGCTTATTCATAAATATTTTACTCATTTTTGTGTGTATACTACTATTTATGTACATTATAATATTAATTAAACCTTACGTGAGTGCGACAGTTACTATGTATACTTACTTAATTACAATAATTTTGTCTACACTACACTTAAAAATGGCACCAGTAGTAGTACGATGAGCAAAGTATTACCAGTAATATTATAATTAGTAGATTATTCAATATTCCACGATTTAAATAAATAATTCATGTGCATCGACTACTCCGTCTCCTTCATACCTTGATACTTCAAGGTACACAATACATATTTCATGGAGGTTGCCATAGAGATAACTCATTTGCAAAATATAATGAAATTAATTCAGTTTTACTTTAACAAATAGATACTTCAGTAGTTAAAATATCTAGTGGGATACTATTACATTCTACCTATATTTTATTAGAGTTCGATGTGGTTTCATACCATAATACAAGGAAAGGTACTAAACTGAAGATGCATGGATTTGCGTTATAAATAGGTGTAATAATTCAGTCTTTATAATACATAGTTAACTGTTAAAATGTACTTTTATTGTTGGTTATTCATATAGTTATACTCTAATTTAAGTACTTAATTAAATGAGCAAGTAATTTATTTGTGGATTCATTTTGCATTAAGATCAGACATGTAAGTATTACCACCTATTTGAGCTGTAGGAACTTCATAAGCGCGTCGTGTATAAGGCGCGGGCTAGCATCGCTGTCAGCGGTGTACCGCACGCCACGCAACGCGCCGTCCTCGTTACGAACCACACCGTATTCTCCAACGATAAAGCCGTCTGACGTCCTCTCTTCTACTCTATATTTCTTATACTGCCTTCCTTCCACAACGTAACCAACTTTACAATTATCTTGTTTACATTTTTCAGTACTTGATTCTTGTATGCCATGACTTCTACCATCTGTTAACACACTGATATTTTCTTCCACTTCATAATTTTTTTCGGGTTGATGCTCCATTTGCCTGCTGCTTAATTGATATGAGTTTGTCATTGCGGAAACAGGCGTCGTATTTATTGTGCTGCTTTCGATGGAATGGTGAGTTTGTCCTTGCCAGGAAGAATAACTGGGAGGAACACTTAAAGGTACTTGAGGGACATTTTCGTTTAGGTGTAAGGAAGCTGGTTCACTATAAAATTTCGCCGGTTCACTATAAACCTTTGAGGGCACACTGTACACTTTCGATGGTTCGCTGTATATTTTGGCTGGTTCACTGTAAACTTTAGCCGGCTCACTGTAAAACTTCGAAGGTTCACTATAAATTTTTGATGGTTGACTATAAATTTTTGGGGGACTATAAAATTGCTGTTGGTTGGGTACTATCTGACTTGATGTAATGTACGACTCACTATGATCATTATCAGATGGTTTCGTTTCATCGTGAATTACATTAAAGCTAACAGTTGTTAGTCTTGGATTACTTGGTTCACTTTTTAGGTGTCTATTTGGTAAACTGTGAAAATAACTTGATGAAGGTGGTACTGTTGCTGCCGTTTTTGCGAATTCAACAGACTTTATAGATGATTCTGCTATTGAATCGTCTATATGGTAATTGTCATTACTAGGAATAAATGTATTTATTGCTCCATTTTCTTTTGCATTTATTTGTTGATTTTTAATTTGTGACTTTGTCCCATTAGCTGCACTTTTATTAGTGTCTGTATTAATTTTGAAACCAAACTCTACGGAATCTTTAATATTAGAATATTGATTTCCTCGATTTTCTTTATATTCGTGAAATCTGTTAGCATCTGATGCAGAAGGTACTTTTCGAGCTGTTAGAAAATCTTTTATATCATCATCATACTCATAAATTTTCGCAGGTGTTTCATTTACAAAAGAATAATTTTCACTAGGCTGCTGATTGTGTACTGTTGAGTGAATAGGATGAAGCGACTCTACGTTATGATCTCTAGATTCCTTTTTTGCATTTAGTTGTTTTATATACTCTATGTTCGCGCCTATAAGTTTTTGTGGAAGATCCGATCCTAATTTCATGGCCTGCCCTTCAATTTCCGTATGTGGAGGAGTTGACTGTGTTGCTGTAGGAGGAATTTCAGAATAACTGTGTGTTACTTCAGTTCCATACTTGTGCACAGGTGTATAGGGCAATTTCTCTTTTCCTCTTCCAACAGCTACTGATGATGTTATCCTTACAGATATAACTTGTTCCTTTCCAGAATCCGCAGTATCGTCATATTTTCCTGCTTCAGGAGATGTGCTTTTAGGTTTTTGATTGATACCGATCATATCCAAATCGAACCGATCTTGTATAGGCAGCGACGTGACGTAAGCTTGTAAGATCTGGAACAAATAAAATAATATTATTAATCTTCTTGTTAACATGTACGATTAGGAAAAACTAAATTTAATATAAATAGTGATAGCGATTTTTGTGATTTTTTTTAGAACGCCATCCTTAATTATATATAATTTTCACAAATCTACTTATTTTTAGTAATGTAGTTTATACTCTTTTAAATATTTTACAAAATACCTTTAATAACAAAATAGATGTTTATAAGCAATCAACCAAGTAAAATCATTCTTTCTGCATCTGCAATCTTGTTTTCGAAATAAGTTTAAAATGATGTGCACATAATTTTAAACTTATTAAAGCTTGAACATTTATAATGTTTTGTGTATTTATAATTTTCATTAATTAATAATTTCATGTACGTTATCACCATCGTCACATATAAGTACCTAACTAGTAGGGCCGACCCTGATATCATAAGTGACGGTTTAGGTTAGGTTCATTTTAAATATAATGTAACAAACAATAATTCCCTTGTGCACTGTGAAAGCACAGAGCGTAACACGTCCAACACATTCCGCTCTACAAATTACACCAAGGAATGTTGTTGGAAAAACGATGTAAATCAAGGTTAATGTCGATCTGTAAATAATTATGCGATATTAATGAACAAACTCGTCACCTTCTCGCTACCAGTGCCTTCTACGTTGACTGTAGTGACGAAGAAGTAATATTAATATTGAATAATACATTTATTTAACATAATATTAGTACCTACTTGTTTAAGAGCAAGTTTACGATATGTACACACGAAGGTTGCACTTGCAGGAAAGTGTAACGTGCAATAGGAGCTTACAACGTAGCTGATAGCAATGATGACCGGTAAAGCATCTTATACGTCTCTCTGGTGGTTGTGCGGGGTGCGACCATGGAGGTGCGCCTATTAACCAATCATTGATTTATTACACTAAAGCGTCGCTTAATTTTTTAATGGAATTATTGGACTACATGAAACCGTTTTATTTGATTCTCTTCATTGGTTCATATTGCACCTAATTTATTTTTGCTTACTAGTATTCTCGTTAAACCCTTCAGTTTAACTAAGATACCTGTGAATGGTGCGAGTTTAAGTCGGTAGTAAGGTTTATACCTTTTAGATTTTAAAGTCGACTCCTTGACCAGTGAGCTACCGACAATTTATCCGTCCTGTGACTCTAGACAAGTGGCAATTAGCTAGCTGGCGTTTAGTAGAATAGAATGACGAATATATGACAGTCGTTAACGCATTTCAAATCCTATACATTCGTCATTCTATTCCATCAAACGCCGGTTAGCAAATTGTCATTTGTCTAGAGGCGCTGACATCTCCACTTTTTGACGTCACAATAATGACGATCATTCATCAGGGTTGAATGAGCCGGGATACCGAAAACTCAGAATCTAGAAGGATTAACAAAGTAACATAGTTACATATATAGATAGATCGATAATTCTTTATGTACATCAACAGATTTACAGTAGGACAAGTAGGGAGCATCTATAAAGTTTAATGCAAAATGGGCGGCCTTATCGCTGGAATATAATAAAAAACACTTTTATTTAGGTTCTTTGTTCAGTAGCGCGCCCTCGGGAAGCCTTCGGCCGGCGGCTACGCCTACGGTGACGGCGCGCGCCACATTGAACGGATGTTTGGCGCCATACTGATGTTATTAAGTCATGACTTGTTTCTCTTTCAAAAGATAAGTGATTGTATGATACATTCAAATAAATATAATAAGTATTTGCTATAGTAAGGGTCTATAAAATAATATCGTCAAAAATTTGATAGTTAGGTAAATACCTATTTGGTATCTCTCACAGCATCTCAGCGGTAGCGGTATACCTACATACTGATTGACCGACGAGGCTCTAACGCAGGCTTCACTCTCGGGGTTAAGAGGTCAGATAGTGTACACTCTTATAAAAACCATATAAAACCAAATCAAAAGCAAGAGTAAGCGGGCCCCGGGCTCCAAGTTGAAAGCCTTGGAGCAACGACCAAACAACCAATGGTTGGTTGTATGGTCGTTGCCTTGGAGCAACTAGGATCAACATAAACATGATGATGATTCTTAACAAGTAATGAAGTAGCTGAATAGCTTACGATAATACATATTATGAAGGTAGGTACTTATTATGATTTCCTTTCTGCATATCAAACGAGATCCACATATTTGGCAGGTCATATTGGTGCGTTAACTATTTAATTGTCAAGACAAGTAGCAACCAATGATTTCCGCATCGATTTATTGTAATTAAATGTCATCGAGCACGTGTTTGTGATAAGTTGATTTAATATTTCACTAGTTATGAAGGTGAATTCGTGAAAGGAATTGAAATTAATAATCTTGCAGTATTTGTTTATGTACAATCGACAAAGGAGATAAGTAAGTTTAGATCTTTTTAAGCAATCTTATATGTAGAGGTATAGCTATTTTTTATGACATCACTACAAAGTATAAAACAAAGTCGCTTTCTCTGTCCCTATATCCCTTTGTATGCTTAAAACTTTAAAACTACGCAATGAATTTTAATGCGATTTTTTTATAGATAGAGTGATTCAAGAGGAAGGTTTATATGTATAAAACATGTTTAATATAGTAGAGGGTGCAGCGGGAACGGGATCGGACGCCACGCGGGCGGAAAAATATTGGCGGTGCGAAGTTCGCCGGGTCAGCTAGTTTTATATACAACGCTTTTTCTTCATCTTCTTAAGTAGAAGACAACGCTATCAATACCCAAAGTAAGTATTGGACAACTTTTTTTTGTAAATACATGTATATGTATAATTTGTATACACAGAGAAATACCCAGATCAATTTCAAATCTTCTTCTTCATCTTAGCTTAATCCCAGTCGCATCCGAAGCTTGTTCAACTTGTAGTCTGGGATCCGCTTTACCCAGTCTAAGTGCGGATTTGACGGAACTTTGATATTACACGACTTGGTATATCGAAGATTCAATATGCCCAGATCAATTCAAATACATAATACATAATTTGCGCTGAGCAGGAGTCGAACTGCGCCCCCGCGCAGCATTCAAAACGCTTTTCTACTTTGTGGGCTGTACATATGAATGAATTAATGATAGGAACCGAGATTAATTAAAACCAAACTGCGCTATCACGTTTTATGCTGCCATTAAAAAGGGATTATCTATGATATACATATGTACTATAGAGTAGAGGCAGAGGCCCGGAAAGTCGTCATGTCCGAAGATGGGGCCCGGCCCTTCCTTTCTGTGCTAGTTCTCGTGCCGTTTTTAGTAAACATACTCCTCTACTCCTAAATGTTCCTTTCTAGTTACCTAAAGATAAAGTACCTTTTGATCACAGATAAATAATGTTACAAAGTTCTTTTCCACGAGCCTTTCTGTCCGTTGCCTCATGCGTTTAATGTATGCAAATAATGTAGTGCAATTTCTTGCAAAAATACTTACAATTTTCATAAATAAATACGCAGTAACCGAACACCTGACACCATAGTATAGAGCACACGAGATAAAGAGTAAAATTGTGTTTTTTTGAACCCACCTGATGGGAAGTGGTTACCGTGGCCTATAGACGTGTGCAACGCCAGGGGCCCTTGTGAAAACAGAGAGTTTCTGTGCCGTCAATGTAGAAGACAAAGCAGGATAAGCCTTTGGTCTTCCCACTGACAGCACTGAAAGTACCTACCTGTTGTCTACAACTGCTTGATAATATAGAAGTTTCACAAAATGAGAATCGTCAAGAATTTCACTAGCAGTTTATTATGTACTTATCAGAAATTTTGAAAATTAATCTTAAGATTGGTTACGATAAAGAAAGACCAGTCAATGTATGGGATTTACATGCAAAAAAGTATGAACGTCATAAACGCCAAAATACATGTCATTCCCATACATTTATTATTCTATTCTACTAACGATTGTGTCACTTGTATAGGGGGACTGGGATGCTTTACCCGCAGACGTTCTTTCTTTCGTTGTGGCAGCCATTCTAGAAACAGTAGGTATCTGGGATGGAAAACACAACTATTTGGGTTTCAATGTTTTTTCAAATTACAAAATCTACAGATCAAAATATAAATAAACGTAGTTCTCATAGAGTCAAAAGACCGCGAAGGAATGTTAATATAATCACAGTAGATACGCTGCGATCCGTACCGCTCGTAAATAATCCTTCTAGATAATTGTGTATCATTATCTAGTGATCTTTCAAGTCAGTAAATATTGCGCTCATTTGATATAGAATAAAGGAAATTGCAAGCAAACGTTGCTTTCAATTACAAGGTTGAAACGTAGGTGCTACTTATGTATTAATATTTATTCAAATAGACGAAGTACGTACATACCTTAGCCACCGATTAAGACAGAAAATAAGAAAGGTGCATATACTAAGTACATCATTACTTCCTATTGACTATTTCTGTGAGGCCGTGGTGTCATTAAGGTAACCGTCTATGGTGCCTGCGTGTCTCGAAGCACAGGGTTGGAGGGTAACCTAAGAAGTGCTAACTTGACGTCAAAGGACACGATAAGAGTACTTACGAGTTACGATAGTAAGTGAAATGAATACTAGCTGTTGCCCGCGGCTTCAACCGCGTGGATAAACATAGCCTATGTCCTTTCAAAAGCCCTAATTAGTAGCAAATTTCATCAGGTTACCTTGAAAAATGACGAACTTACGCACAAATTGTCATGCCCTATTTGTACCCACCTTTCGCTATGAAAGGTAGCCTATGTGCTATTCCAAGCTCTGGTCCATCTTTGTATAATATATTGAAAAAATAATTAAGTAAGTCAAGTAAGAAACCCTTCATGTTATAAAACGTTCAGGACTAAGTTTAAAAATATTAGAATTTAAACTCTATTAAGTTACTGTTAAAAACCCATTCTTACTTGTAATGAATTGTAAAAACAATTTATTTTAGATTTTATTAATTTTTCTCCGAGAGGAGCTTGTTTGTGTTTATTGAGGAATTATATTGAAACCTATTTGAAACAAAACGAAGCTTTGGCTTTGCAAGCAAACGTGTAACGAAACCCAAAATTGCACTTTGTAATGAAAAAGTTGAATTTGATTGTTTGAATAGCTACGTTTTACTTTGAATTCCTCTTTGCTTTGCTTTTTGTGAGCAGACTCGTGTCACGCTCGTCTTCGATTGCACAACATTGCCCACCCAATAGTCCCCGATTCCCCGTGACCACTTACGTACCTACGTAGTACGTACTACGCACCTAGTGCACATAGTGTACCTATGTACAGTTCATGGGGCCACAGTTAATAAATAAATTTGATATAAATTGCTATTGACAATTACAAGGAACTTAACAGTCTAAGTTCTAGTTATTTAATTTAATCCTGTTAAACCAGTTATGACTAATCTAGAACATAAGATAGTACCTATTCGGTAAACTACCAAAAATCTAGGTAAATATTACATTTTACCGTCCTGTGTACTATGTCTGTATTTATACATCCCCAACTCAAGTCCCACATTCTTTGCATACAAAAAAAAAAGATAACTGGAAAATGCTTCTGCCAAGTTCATGAGGTATGTACACATATATACCTAACTTTATAAATATCTACAAAATATCACTGAACGCAATGTTTACGCCGCCGCCGGTAAGTTCTTTGAACATTCATCTTCATTTAAGCGTCGTTCCCGGTTGTATACTATGCGGAGCCTTAGATTTGACTTATAGAATGTCTGCGCCAATGCGCCTAACAGCTAGGTACTTTCACATGTATTCTACCTACAGGTTTTCCTATTGCCACGTTCTATAAACAATCTGTGTTACATACGATTCATAATTCATAGGGTTTGCTACGTGAAGGCTGTAATCTTATCGCATCGAGCAAGGAAGAAGAGTAAAGGCAGAGTAGAATAACACAATGACCTGTGTTGTGCATTCGATATTTTAGTACCTATTGAATACTAAGATTAGATAGAATAATAGCCTTAGTAGGATACTTGAATTTTGAGTGACCACTGGTTAACGCTCTACATATTAGGCGAATCGAAGGCCGGAAGGAATACTGAAAAGGCATTAGTCCTCTAATATGTGGAGCGGCGGACGCGTAACCACCACACACATAACAATACATTCATCGTTTACAATGTAACTAGATGTAAAATTATAATTTAGGTACTTCACCAAATCAACATCGTTTAGTTATCAAATATGTAACAGCTACCACTTTTATAAAAATAGACAGCACAAGTGCACAACTCATTAGCAAATGAGTACAATATTGTTAGTATGTGACATAGATATACTGTGGATCTAGTAACATAAATAACATATTATTGTAGCTTGCTTTATTTTTTTGGAAGTACCTATGGACAGGTAAATTTTGTAATGAAGCAAAAACTGAACCTGATCCAAAGGAATTTGTTTATAAAAACACCGGCGCTTAAAAGCTAATGAGAATAAGATTACTTATAAAATATGTAGTAACACGTGTAGTGATAATTTAAGATCGTAGTGCATAAATGTAATGGTTTAATATAAATTTCACGGGGCATAGTTCTTAAGAAGTGTCTCCATTCGTGCAAATTACCTATTAAAAAACCTATAGGGACCACCATATTATCCCTCCTGATACCACTTCACAGAGGACAGACCACACAAATGCGCTGCCACGATCACTATCATAATCTAATTAATTATTGGATACTTTCCTGTAGTAAAAATAAATTATTTAGCTGAACTTATTAAATTAAGAATAGTAAAAAGAGTGAAGACAGTTGCGTCGGTTCTTATTTTGTCGGTCTTATTTATTTTTAATCATCCACTCAACCATTAATAGTATATGATTTGACTAATAAAAATTATGACGTCACTAATATTTTTTCATACAATTTTCCTTTAACTTACTGTTTTGACGTTTAGTAAAAAGTAACTAATTTGACTAGTCAGTCAAATACCCAATTATATCAAGCAATTAGTCTACCACAGTCCTCTGCTGGACATAGGCTGTCAATGTTGGGATCATCTCCTTATGTTGGGAGGCTTTGGGTTACTGTTTCCACGCTGAACATACAGGCTAATACAGGGTTTTAATTCTAATTTTCTTTTTTCGCAGTGATAATATATCGTCTGAGTATTTCACTGACGGACGAGACTTTGGCGCAGGCTTCCCTTTCCAGGTTGGGAGGTTGAATGGCAGTCACGTCCGTAAAAGTAAGATAAATCAGATGAAGGAGCTGGCGGGACCCGGGTTCCGAAGTGAAAGCCTCAGATGACACCGGGAACAAGGCTTAGTTGATGATGATCAAGGTATATAAAAAAAGAATGTGTCTAATACTGAGTCCATGCGTTTAACTTATATGATCGTCAGTGCTATTGCATCGGCTTCTATGTATGCGCGATGATAAAGCGGTAGAAAAAGTGACGTAGACGCAGGTAGACCTCTACCACAGAATAAATATTTATATATTATAAATGACCAGGATGGATAGGAATAGAAAGTTCTGAAAGATAAACATAAACCAGTAATATCATCTCAGGGATGATTATTCGCAAATATCATATTGCATTAGTTTTTATAGTTCAGTTTTTGTCGAAGTTTTCTCAGGTTTCTGTTATCCCAATGAATGATGGTGAATTATAGTTTTGATTGTCTAAAGGGTTATCGCATTGAACGATTTTTGACTTTGACTTTGATTTAGTTTTACAATCGACCATTGTGCATTCAATTGAGAATTATATAAACATTCGTGCCCTTGTACCCACATTAAATGAAATAAATACACTTAAAGTTAGGATGCACTTGGTTTATTTTAACTATGGTTCGATTTTATAATCTAGTTTTCGAGGGCTCCTAATCAAATAATACGTAACAGTGGGTGGAGCAACGGCCAGCGCTGCGGAAGCAGACAAGAATCCGCTATGAAGAAATATTGTGGCCTTACCGTTAAATCTAAAAGTGAAATAAAACGAATGTGACCTTTATCAAACATTGCTGTACAAACAAATTACACATTAATTAAATAATCGATCTTTTATGGCCATTCATTTAGAAGATATTCAACTAAATCTAGACTTTTTGAAGTGAAAACTTCTTTAGCGGCGTTGGATGGGTGTAAAATGTTAAGGAAGCGTCAGGGTTAGTTGACCTTTGAACCGTAACCGACGACTGACGTCATACAAGATTAGGTACAGACTATCTATTTTGCAAGTTACGATAGATAGCGTCGTAGCTTAACCGGTAAGCACTTCGACTGTAAGTCCTTATAGTTTCAGATAGTATCGGGTTCAAACCACCTGGCCTTCAGGGATTTTTTGTGATTGTTTTTTCTTATTATAATTTATTACTTTTGGTGATTATTTTTCCTTTTTGTAATTTATTAATTTCTTTTGACAAAAAATTCGCAGAAAATTAGTGATAGGTTCTAAGCGCTATATTATAGGTATGGTATGGTATGTTCTTTTTTATCTTTTTCTATGTATATAACGAAGAAAGAAAAAAAGAAAATGTTTTCACTTCTGCCGGCACTCCCAGAGTGCAACCCGTCTTTTTTTTAGTTAGCATCTTGATCTTGGTTAAGTTATACATATATATATAGGCATAGGTACAATGCCAATAAAATAATACAATGATTCTACTTGTAGTTTTTCTGTTCTGTGACTTGTAGCATGATTATAATAATTGAGATACTTTCTAAGACATAGACATAAAACAGTAGGTAGATATGATATAATATATGTTGTCTATGTGTCCTTCAAGGTAACATATGAATATAAATTATTGTCAGTTGTATACATACTTATACAAAAATTAACTGCTGTGACATTTAAACGTTAAAATTGGCTTATTTTATGACATTTAGTTAATTAGTTCGTGTGTGTATGTTGACGGTTGACGTAGAAGGGCGTAGAGCTGCGAGCTTGCGCACTGGGGGCGACTGGGCGCCACACACGCGCTAGCACCGTGACAGTGAAAATATGAAGGCCGCGTGCCGCGAGCTTTAGCAACGACCAAGATGGGATGTATTGATGTTAGTGCATGTATTAGACAATGTACTGGGACTAAAACGTGCTTAGATATAACAAACTATGTACTTAGCTATGCATAGGTACGACTTCGTCGACGTGGATTTACCTATATCTCGGCTCTTTTTTTGCGTGGAACGCTAATACTTTTTTTTCCATGAAAAAACTCTTAGCTACGTATTTAACATTTCACTATCTGCAGTAAAAATTCTGTAAAGATAGATCCGACTCCTGTGTGTTTGTATCGGGATGGTTATCTCCTCGATGGTATAGGATAACAAAAGTTAGACGGGCAGAGATTTTTTTCATATAATAGTGTTTTCTTGTTTTAATTAGGATCGTCACAGAACAGATATTAGCACTGTATCCAGAGTTATTTAATGAAAATACTGATCAATCAGGCATTACAGTTAATTTATGCGATGATATTAACGAAAACACACTTATGAGGTCCGGGCGAATGGGTAGGTAATCTGATAAAGATGGTATAAGTAGGTACATTATCGAAGAAGTTTCAAGGCAGTGTAAAGTCGAGAACTGCAACCGACGGGCATGTATGAACATAATATTATGAAAGAAGAGTAGCAACACGCACATGCCAGGAACTTAGTAAATGGAAAGATATCGATGGAAATGTGATGCAAAGATATCGTCTCTACCTTCCCAAATGGAATGACTATACTATTATACCTGTACATAAAACAGACACTACTTAATTTGACAACAAGTAGTGTCTGTCTTTTTAGTTTCAAATGAATAATGAATCGCCATTTAGGTATGTACTTGATTAACTTCCGCATACTTTGCCATAGATAATGAGGCTTATTCAATGCAAACTATTGAGTGATAGTTACACTATTGTGTTCTCTGTAAAGTTATTGAATGAGATATTTCACATCTATATCTCTCAATATCTATAACTAGATTAACAATACCTAGATTGTTCGATCCATTATAATTTTCAGTTGTGCAAGGATTGGTCAACTCAATTAGGCCAAAAAAATCTTACACGGCTTTATTGGCTTTAGAAATGATACGACCACATCACATTACATTAAAGTCAAACGGTATGAAACATAATGGTAAAAAAATTCTTGAGAATAATCTATCCTCTCTTCCTTTTCTTGTTCTATTGTTCATTCTCCCTTCTAGAAGGCGTTGCAAGCACACATCATGATACTCCCAATCGATCGATCGGTCATGATTCATTTCGTTGTTTTAGTAGACAATAAAAACATACTTTAGTAAGTAAAACATAAATATTCAGTCTTTTTGTGGAAATTCGAATAAATACTGCTAGCGGAAACACCTCGGTAGGTACATCGAATTTATTATTTTATTATTCTCCTAATAATTTTTGGGTACGAAATCGCATATATTTCAAGTGAGCAATTATGTCATTATATTAAATAATTGGCAGTATGCGAAACAACACAATGTAACTTTTTTAATTTCCTATTCTGATTAAACCTTGATTTTGTAAGGTGTGATATAATTTTATTGTAGGAAGCATTGTTTGATGACGAAGACGTATGCAAAGAAAATTAAACCTATTGCGAATCCAGCTGTCGATTACAAGTAATTTTTTGATCGCAGGAGGTTGCTAGTCATCCTGCCAGTGGAATGACTTCCTCAGTTATTTCTTATATCAGCCACCGGATGTGTGATTTAATGCTGCAAGGCCAACAGCGCAAGGCATTTTGCCTTACTTGAGTTGGTTTGTTTTATTTAGATGTTTTATCACTTTTATGAGTATTCACATTTTTAAAAGCTCATTGTCAGGTTTATTGTAAGTTTATGATTCTGATTTTGGTATTAAGGACTTTATTTATTTATTGATAGACACACCAACACTATACATGTAAATAATTATCATCGTGGAATACGAAGTATAGTTCTGATATGTATGCGCACTTTACACCATAGGATAGCGCATCGACCCACAGACGGCGTGCGGTTTAGTCGGTTCGAGTCCGACATAACCTCCCCCTACGGCTCCGAAGGGGGAGCGGGGGCTACCCGCGGGGATTTCCCGCACGTAAAAGAAAGTGCTAGTAAACAAATTGAGATTTGAAATTTAATGAGTAAGTAGACCATGTGAAGTGGAGAAGTAAAAGCAGAAAATTGGATCCCGGTCATTAGGAAAAATCCCCGGACGTGACGTAGACTAACGCCAAAATGATGATGCTGAAAGCACGTCAGTATGACTTCGCCTCGCTTGATGATAATCCAAAGGTTTAGGAATGAACGTCATTTTTAATGAGGACACTTCTTTTTTTACATGCGGGAAATCCGCACGGATACCCCCCCCCTCCCTTCGGAGCCGACGGGAGAGGTTATGTCGGACTCGAACCGACTAAACCGCACGCCGTCTGTGGGTCGGTATGCTAGGCCGAAGGTAAGGTTGTCTCGTGACATAATCCCTCGCATCCCGGCTGATCCAGGGCCATTCCTCTCGGTCTGGCCCTCCTCGGGAGGTAGGACCACGCGGTCCCCGACTTGTCCCCGGTATGTGTACTGCCGTGGCCTGCTTCTGCTAGAGTGACGAGCGGCTCCACCTGTCACCCTCAGGCCCGCGCTCATGGGTGGCGGAGGTCGGTTTGCGCCCTCCGACGCCCGAGCCGCCTTCGAACGCGGCCAGCGATGTCCGCGAGTCTTTCTGGCTCGCTGCGCCGCGCCCGCTCTGCTGTCTCCTTCACGAGCATGACCTAATAAAGAACCGCGTAAAGGACCCGCGATTGTAGGAAGACGAATTGGTAAAGAATTCTAATAGTGCGGCAAAGAAAAGAAATGCCAAGCTGTTTGGTCCTAAAACTTTTAGATATAGGTACTTAATAATATTTGCAACGAATGTGGGTGAAACGTGTTGTTCAGAATAGGAAAAGAAGAATTGAACGACGTCGTCAGGAGATTCACTATGGTAAAGGTGGTAAATTTAAAGTTGCTCAACATGTTGTTGTGAGGTATACATTTGTGCTGAAGGTGAAGTTCATTTAGGTGTGTAATCCGAGTGTTACTATCCAAAGTAAATAGATAGTCTTTGCTAAGAGGTTCATGATGTAAGTGACACGTAACCGTTGTTAATGGCATTGAGCGTTATATATACTACGTAATAAGAAAGTTGAATAATTTATTTGTTTGAATGCAATAATGTCTGAAACTACTAAAGTGCGATTTCAAAAATTTGCAACTGAGGATCAATGCTTGGGTTTCCTCAGAACTCGGGTTCTGTTTATCATCAACATTATAGCGTTAGGTTTAATAATATCCAAAGAGCGTAGGCGCAGTAAGAGAGCGGTCTTAATCAGCCCTTCCTTATGAATTAGTTTATCTTCGTTATTCTGGGAGCGACTTCCGCCAGAACCTGAACTGAAACTTTGCTCCAGAGTGTAATCTAGGTCTGCGGCAGATGTGGTTGGCTTGCCCCCGAATATCTTGATTGGGCCTCTACACCCCGGTCACACTATGTGAAGTAAGAATGTGATAACGTAACCGTTGTTAATGGCATTGAGTATTATGATTATATGCGTTGAGTTTTTTTTTTAACGTGTGGAAACCCCCACGTGCTTCCCCCCATCGGTACCGACCATGGGGTGGGCGTGTCGGAATCGGACCGACTAAAACCACACGGTGTCCTTCCCAAGTGTCCATTGCCGGGCATCCCGGGTAAGCCCTCGAAAGGATAGTAATGTTATATGATATGTAACTGTAATTAATTACTAACACAAATAATATAACTGAAAGTACCTACGTACTAATTAGGTCGTGAAGTAATACCAAAGACTACGAGCTAATTGAAGGGCCTGGTAGACAAAGTGACATTCTATTACATTATATAATTCATAAAGGAGGTAGGACACGACGATATTCCCGTCCCAATTGAGCTGTCCTACTAGACAATGCCTCCGCCCTACAGAATACGCGGCCATAATAACCTCGTGTTGTGTTCTCGGCGATGAGGTCACTGGATAGTCTTTGTGCAGTTAGTGAGAAGATGAAAGGCTTATCCGCTTTGGCTTCAGCACTGACGTCACAGAAACTTTCTGTTCTTACTGGGTCGGCAGCACGAGTGTGACTTCCCTGGTGTTGCACACGTCTTTAGGCCACACGGTAACTAATTTCCATCAAGTGGAACAGCCCACAGCCCAGGAGTTGTATAAAAAACGTATCAAAGCGATTCCGTCTCTATTCATTATTCATGTAAATCCAATAGATTAGTAAACGTTTCCACTGGCGTTATCTCTAATAGAATGTTACTTTGTCGCGTACGATAAAAGGGCGTATGAAAATAAAAGTCTCCGTCGAAGGCCGCCTCGGCCGCCTGCACCGCACGAGGCACGGACAATACGCGAATATTATGACCTAATTGAATGATTGTGGTGGACCGTCGAATTGTCGAACCGTCGCACCTGCATCACGCAGCCCGCACCCGCCGTGCTTGCACAGCAATACGCACGTCTCTATATGGGTGAGTTTTTAAAGCGTAAAATTTACGCGGCGGTACTGAAAATCATACTATAAAGTTATGATATAATAACGCTTATTTTTTTTTTTTACGAAAGCTACTATTTCACTACTAGTTTATATTAATTATGTTATCCATACTAATATTAAAAATGGGAAAGTGTGTGTATGTGTGTGTGTCTGTCTGTTCGTCTTTGACGCCTAAACCACTGAACTTTAAATTGTATATATAGATACCTATCAATTTTGGTGTATTGATAATTTAGGCGTCCATAATAAATTAGGAATTTTCAGCCTTAATTCAACTTTCCTAGCATATCATGCATTCAAATACGTATTTCTATAATATATATATATATAATCCAATATTAAGAAACAAAAAAAAAATCTCCGAAATTAGGTGTCAATTCACAAATTCAGCCATACAGGCAACATTTGTTGGTCCCTCTATTACTTAATTGTTGCAAAACTTTTGTATGTCTTGACTGAGTAAGGTCGTATTCATAAAACGAATTGAGGAGAATTCTAAAGAACGTCTTTAAAGTTGTTTGAAAGTACTTATCAAAAATTAATTCTTCACACACATACCTACAGCGCTATTTAATCCGCAAAGTAAGCATAGCTTGTAGTTCGAGAATACGGATAATCGCTTTTGTTTCGTTCAAAAAAGTACAGTTAGCGACACAAGTTGCTTAAGAGTAAAATATGTTGACTCACCTACAAAATGTGGTGACTGTGGTTGGTAAATTTGAGCTTGTCTTCAGCCGTAGCACCCCATCCTCAAAAGACACCCAAGAAACGTGTACTGAGCATATAGAGCACATTTTGAGCATATTTTAGGTCCAAGATATATGAACCGACAGTGACGAAAGAAAAAATAATTTCAAAAAGTAAGAAAATGTAAATCATTTTATATAAAAAAGAATTCAATGTTTATAATTAATCCGACAAGGTTGTGTTCGAATTACTTCTGTTGTTCTAGTTTGTCAGTGGATTGGGTGGTCGAGGGTTTTCCCAATAACTACTCTCTTCCTCAATTGCATCCGCACAATTACTGTACCAGTTTGATAATTCAGAGAATTTATCGCGTTTTTCGAATTGTAATAAAAATATTTTAGATTGCAGAACGTACGTACGTACCAAAATGGTTTTCCCAAGAGTATGAAAGGTTTTTACAGACTCGGTAATGAGTTGATTAACGTGCTCTTCGGCAACCGGACCGGCAAGCTGTCCTAGGCACTGCGAGTTCTAAACCATTGTTCACTGTTTCTGATAGTTAATAAGAATTGCAGCTATTCCAGGTAGGTCCAGGTAGCTCAGTTGGTCTGAGCTAGCCCCTAGAAAAGGGCTGGTCCAAGGCTCATGTCCTCGTAAGGTAAAATCACAGGTAAAGCCTTGACGACTGCAGTTTCGGCGAAATTTAGTGATGAGTATATTCACGCAATGCATATTTTTCGCCACAAGTATTTCTAAAACAGTTATTTATCGCGTTCACGTCAATTTCCAAAAAACCTTACCTGGTTCTCGGGACCCAAACCAGCAGACCCTAGCCCCCAAAGTGTAAGTCTTGGGAGGCACGATACAAGAGAAATGTCAGAAATGTCCATCCACTGTCCAGACTATATTTGAGAATAAAGCTATTTTATTGGCTTCCCTTTTCAATCGCAATCTCTTTTCATCGGTCCATACAGTTCAATAATATATTAAATGCCCATATGATTTTAATATTATCTATCTGAAGAGAGATTTATTAAGTCATTCTTTGTCTTTATTATCCATATAAGGTAAGCAGACGGTGGACGGTAAGGCGAGCAAACCAGTTCTGATTTACCAGATCGTGCGGTATTTTAAACTCGAATGCAAATAAATTGAACCGTGATAAAGAACTTGAGAACACAAAGAAAAGAGTACGCATACCAATCTGTATGCATTGTACTTATTCAAAATTATCGTTGCATTAAAACATTAAAGAAATAATTCAGATTTACCATGATTTTTCAATTGTAATAAGTAAGCACTCTTAATTGAGTTTTATACTTTAAGAGCGATTGCCGGCGCTTTAACCGCGTGAAAACCCTTTGTCGGGAAAAACTTGACGTTTTTTCCTTTAACTTTTTCTACATTAAATTCCAATTTCACATGTGAGGCTCTGAAACATTTCAGAGACGTGCGTTTTACCAACCGCGGAAATAATGTAAAAATTTATTTACATTACGCATTATAATTTTAGTTCTACATTATTTGTGGGCAGTTCTGGTATGATTTAATGAACTATCGCTTCTTTTCTAACGGATTCAAAGTAAAATCTCTTTTCTCTAAATTTCAGCTTCAGTTTACGTCTTAAATTAAATTAAAAATTAAACTAAATTCATTTATTTCAAGTATCACAAAACCCATAATATGTATCTAGTCATCTTGTCAACAAGCAAATACCTTATTTCAATTTAGATAAATCACACTTCACAATTCAAATTTAATAATTTATTAAGCAAAATTGTTCCTAAGACGTAATCCGTTCAACTAAATTGAAAACTAAGTACCTTCTCCTGTTAATGAAATTCATTAAACAAAAACATAATAATGGATTTAGGTTTAATTTTTAGTTCGTTGTTATCATTGGTGAAAGTTTTTAGATTTAGTACAAGAAAAATAGCCTAAGATTTGACGATCAGACCAAATAATTCGTGTAGTTTTGAAAGTTGGTACAGTAATCCCTGAGGTACACAGATTAACCACTAAAAGTCCCCGAGGATGGGACACGAGCAAGCAACAAGCTAGCTACAAATATTAGCTCTTATTCTTTGTTTTGTGCAAATAAGTATCAATATAAAATTTCATTAAATCACTTTTGTTAATTATTATATCAACCTCATACTTCACTGAACGTATACACTATCATAATGATTTCACTTTGTCTAGAGGTCAGGGAATCGATGATTTTAAAAACGTTATTATTACAAAAATAGTACGGTATCGCATCCAAGCTGCTATGGAAGGTCAATAGTTCTTGATACGCAAAGGTAATTGCAATGTAGGTACTAAGTACCATGCACTGGTTGTCAGTGAGAAAGTCAAGGGCACATGCATATATATAATGATAGATCTAGAATACTAGAATATAATCCGGTTTATTACCTGCAAGTAAACAAAAGTTGAACACTAAAACCCTTCAATGTACCATTTAGATGCAGAACACAGAATTGATAAATTCTGTTTTTAGTGAATAGGTTATAATATTCTTAGCTACGGTGGTACGTATGATGGCTGGGGTCACCTCTCAGAACAGAAATGATCAACTTGATGATATATTAAAAAGGACAGTTGAAAAGCACTCGCAAACAATGAGCTTGTATAAAAGGTTTAATGACAGTAGATCAATTTCGTGAAGTAAGAAAGGAGTAAGGACAGAAACAGATGGTGTCCTGATGTATGGCAAGAGAAGGATTTCTATATACATTTCTAGCCTCACTGATTGAAGTGTGTGTGAGTGATCCAAATGTAGGATTGTTTTAACAATGTTTAACGAGCTTTTTAGTTTGATCCGTATTAAATATGTAAAATATGTATAGGTATAAAAGTAAGAACCGACCAACCAGTCAACCAACTTACTAAGATTATTGGGGCCTAAACCAACCTCTTTTGCAAGCCAGTCGATTGAAAAGTACTTGCACAAGCTTTTCCCTCGGGATAAAATTCCTATAAATTTAAAGTAACGTAAGTATTAAAATCAAATCATTGAGGCTGTAAGCAACTGATTGATGATCGAATTACAATGAAGAGTGAGCATTTAGATTGAGATGACATAGGTATCTCCTTAATTTTTAAATAAATAAATAATGATACGGCGACGATGACAAATTCAACCCTCGCGTGACGCACATGAAAACATTATTCGCACTTGGCCAGAATTTACGATACATTTATTTTATAGTGGTCATTGCCATTAACAAATTGGTTGTAAACAGAATAATAAGATGCACTAGACGTTCTTGAAGTACGATCAATATGTTCCTTAATTTTATTTTTTAATCACCATTACGGCGGATATGGATGAGGTATCGTTCAGCATCTGATGGTTAACTTAAACTGATATTTACGAGAATAAACAGGCCGCTGTAAGACAATATTATCACGATCATAAATATGTTGGTACGCCTACTTGATGCCATTTCGTAAAAAACTTGAGGAAGTGTTCAAGACCCGTTTCGCCCTCAGCTGAAACAAATTAGTGCGCCTGTTTCGATCCAGTTTGTATAAAGATCACACTGACATTTATCACCGAGTATTCGATAGGTGTATTGGTGAACTACTTTGAACTTGTAAAGGGAGTTGTCGCTAGCCAAGCGTTGTCAGGCAGTACTGTAGGGGTTTTTGTATTTTTAGTTACATTGTTTCTTACATTTGTGGTAAAATATCATCTTGATGCAGTGAAGGTCAATGATTTTATGTCTTAAAGAGGTGGATGTGGCACTGACGCTTACAAACGGTAATTCAAAACATGGGTAATTCACCTACCTCAACGCAAGCAGTAGCACAGGATAGATAATAGTACTAGGCAGTAGTGCAGCAACAGCACATGCACTAAAAGTGGTAAAAAGTAGACGGTACCCTACTGGCATCGCAATAATACGGATATACAGGAAACTTTGAATGGATTCAGGCATGGTTTGGTGGCTCAGTAGCCAGAGCATTCACCCTGTGAGGAAAAGATCGCATGATCGAATCCCGCCTGAGTCGGTTAAATTTTTCCTATTTTAATCCAATATTGTATTGTCCATTAGTGTAATACCGATGTTGTGTTTTGTTTATAAAGAATATAACGAACTGTTACTTTTAAAGACAGCACTTTTAATTTATGGAATTGAAAGGTAAGTTTTTTTTTAATTTGCGAAGGGCGTCATTGCTAACCGAACGTTGTTAGTTGGTCTACAATGTTTTTATATTTTAGCGGTCACATTTACAATATTCACATCTTATTATTTGAAGGTAATGATGTACCTACAATACAATTTTAAGAATGTATATTTTTAGTTGGTAGGTATGTCTATTTATGGTAGTATATCTATTTATTGAATAAATGCTAGAAGATGCTATGACGCTTATTGGGAAGGCATTAGGTAGGTAGGTATGTTGTAAATACCATTATGCAATATGATAACTAAACATTGTTATTGGGAGAGGTCAGGGAACGGCAAACTTTATATGAAAGATAGATATATTTATTATTCTTTTTGTGTTTTATGATTAACTAATTCGTGTGTTCACCTGGCGCCACTCATGAGTTAAAAGTGGATTAAATGTGGCCTTCTTCTTGTCACATACTAAGTACAGTTAGCATCAGAAAAATCTTGACTGCGAAGTCTCAAAATTATCTCAAAACTAAGGTATTAAGAGCAAATCAAACTGTTTTATTGATTTGAACTAAAGCACATCTTTTACCAAACCAACAGGCAGGGGAGAACATCAAGGCATCGAGATCTTTTTGAGTAATTTGTACATCAAGATTGATTTGATGTTCACTGTACATTGTTGTTATTATAGGTTGCATTACAAATTGATACTTAGTTCATAGGGTTATTCGTGAAAGTTGAAAGGAGGTTTCAAGGTTACCGATTATTTTCTGGCGATGGTCATCCCCCATTAACAATTGTAGATGAGTAGGTAAGTGCAACAGTTTCATTAAAGCTTAAATCAAAATTATAACTCATTGGATTGTTTTTATTTCCATACTCTATCGTTATAATTACCAACTAGGACAATATTTTAAAAAGAAATGAATTTTCACCTAGATTCTTTTCAGTTTTTGAGATTTTTTAATAAATTATTTTAAGGAATTAGGATCTATTTTTTAAGGAATTGCCTATCGGAAAATGAGAAAAGCTTTAGCATATTTACCTACGAATCCGTAGGTTTAACTACTTATCAGAAACAAATGACAGATAGAACTTAGAATACCTACATTTTTTTTAATAATCACAGATTGTGTAACATTAAATATCTCTCTAATTTACATTTATAATTGTATCTATTAGAATACCAAATAATCAAGACGGGACTCGAACTCACTATGAGATTGAAAATGCTATACGTATCTACCTATGAAATTATTGAAAAATAAAATGATATTTCAATTGTCGACGAAGTGAAGTAGGTATAATAGGATTTTAATTGAAGAGCTTTTTATTTTTAACAGTTAAAATTATTAAAGAATTTACCAAAAAGGAGGAAGTATTCGGTTAGTCATATTTATTATTATTATAAGTCATTAACTGCTGTAAATACGTCTATAAAATAGAGTGTGCAAAAATGTTTACATTCAATTAATCCATTTAAAATGCTTAAGTAATGAGCATTATATTTGTAACAGCATGCTCAAAGCACAGCTCAAAGGCTGGTTTATAAAATAAAAAGGACACATAATAAATGAATAAATGCTTGTGCTTGCCAATGTACTTACATAAACTCTTTGAAACAACCTTGCAACAGTGATATGCAATTGAAACGTAATAAAATGTCTATTCATATTTGTTTAAGCTTCACTTCATCGGATACTTACTTGATTTTTTATTACTGTAGTTAAGTTAGCTAAGTATATTTCAACTTTTTTATTCATTGAGTCAAACGGAAACAATTTTTTAGGGTAGATTTGTTATTAGGTAAGTATTGGTCCAGTCATGTGCAGTAGAGGTATAAGTCTAATAGTCGACTGATCTAATATCAGTGAACTTTGATTGTATACCTTCCAATATCTAGTTGTCAAGATAAACCTACGGCACATGGTATTATCAAATGATCAATGTGGGCGAAAGTAGAGCAGTTTAGTAGCATTAGGTAGGTAGGTATGTTGTAAATACCATTAAGCAATATCATAACTAAACATTGTTATTGTTTCATAATTTCACATTATCAAAAATATTACAAACTCTGTGTTCTTGCCGACTAGAGAATCTAATCCAACACGAATTTTACGTCAGATTAGTTCTAGAAATGGTAATTATTACTGAATATTCTATTGTTAAGTTAATAACTGAAGTATACATTCATTATACATAGATGCAGTAGGTAGATATACCTGCTTACATTTTCTAAATACATACATACATACATATAATCACGCCTTTATCCCAGAAGGGTTAGGCAGAGGTGAATTAACACCCACATTTCACCAATCTGTATTAGGTCCCACGTAATAGGGGGTGAGCATAGGGGGCACTATTGTTGACTCGAGCCATGCATCTGAGGCTGAGTCTGGGCTGTACATATCTGTCTGATGTTAAAGTTAATCAGTACAAAATGTTAATGTAGCATTACGTTTCAATCAATCAATCAATTGGCCCACTGCAGTCCACTGCTGGACATAGGCCTCTCCCAATACGCGCATTACGTTTACCTTTCTATTTATTGATCATTATTTTATCTTTAACATAAGGCCTGCAAGGGTAAGTAGGTAGGTATATAAAACTGAAACTAATAAAGGTAAGGTAAATTTTAAACTATGCTTTAAATAGCATAGCTACCAATTATGTAGGTAAATGGTAAGTACTTAGTAGTAACTTAACTGTGTTATAGACTAGCATGAATGGTAATGAAAGAGTATTATAAACGGTTAAGATCAAAATATGATGAGAGGTAGGTACTCGTCATGTTGTAACTAGCGGTAATATCGATTACAATAAAGTTAACAACTAACAGTAAAAATATATCATACCACAAGAAAAATCCATATTGAATTGTAACTCATTTCGTAGCAGGAGAACGCCGCACCTAGTATAGCACTATTTAGTATTACTGTATCGATAATGACATGTCCACTTTGACAGGAATTAGTAACAAAAACATCTTATTGACGAAGTCGATTAAGAAATTATCTGGAACACATCGGGAGCTGGGGTAGAAGGGGGCGGCTCCGGACTCTATGTGAACTAAGCGAGTTCCTCAAATTCGGTATTTAGCACGAAAAAGCGATTCGCTTCTACTACACGAGTGCCCTGCGCGCGCGCCGCGATCAACTACTCCACTCGACAGTACTTGTGACCTTAACAATTAAGAATTTATTTTATTAATGCACTTTCTTATGACGTACTAGGTTATGCTGACCGCTACAGAGCAGTTACAGGCGTACTTCTACGATGAGACAAAGAGAACATAATATTCACATACTTATATTTTAATGCAACAATGAGCTAAATTTTTTTTTTGTCTTTTGTAAGGCTATGTTAAGTAGCGGATATGTTAGGTGTAATTATAGATATATTTTCAAATGCTACAACTTACTTAGTTGTAAATTTAGTACGGATAACAAGTTAAATAATTGCAGACTATTTATGTTGGTTATATAAGTAAGTGACATTTATATCAGGTGGTGATAAGGATAGTGACAACTGATTTCAGAGTGATCTTGACACATTACACCAACATCTAATTGCAAAAAGTAGTGGTAGCAAACAGTACCTACACTAAAGGAAGATTATAAGGTCGGTACTTAGCTCACGTGAACCTCGATAGGGTGGAGTTGAGTGGGATCAAATTGTAGTGATTCTGAGATACTCTACTACTCTTGCTAAAGTTGTGATGAGCCAGTCTATAAAAAAAAATCGTTCTTGTGTAATAAATAATAATATAATTTACTTGAAATATTATACAAAGGAAATCGCATCGACTCTTTTTCTTTAGCACAAAGAATGGAGAGAGATTTGAATTGAATAAATTGAATAAATAAATAATTTCGATAGGCGATACTAAAGTCCATAGTAGGGATCGTGGTGCTGTTGAGGGGGCGTGTATTGCGGCTCGGCGTACTCCGGACCGACCTGCGGTTGTGGGCTGTACTGCGGGTACGACGCCGCTTGCGGGCTGTGTACCGGGTATGATGGCGCTGGAGGACTGTACTGCGAGTACGATGGCGCCTGAAACATAATAATGATTATATATAATACAATATACCTCACTAAAATTGACTGCAAAGTTTTCGAATCTTTGAAATCTCACAGCAATTTGGACATCTGTGGAATCCAGTCTAACACGGATCTGATGGTGGAGCCAGGAGGTCGATAACGAAACATTGCAATGGCCTCATCTTATTTCATGATAAAACATAATTTTGTAATTTTAGAGCCGATAGATTTGTATTACAATTTTAGAACATGAATTAATCTTTTTAACTTAAGTAGGTATCACGAAATCATGTAGGTAGGCATCACATAAATAAGGGTTACATTAGGTACATTTGATAAGGAGGGTTTGATGGTGGTTTTCATTAGGTGAATAGGAGAACTCTTCAGTGGCTACAAGTAGGGAGAACGATTGTGTTTGAGGGCTAAATGATTTATAAGTGTCTATGAATGTGTGTATAAATGATTTATAATTAATTAACCTATAATAATTTATTTAACAAGCTTAGTAGCTGTCACGAATCTTAAGCACAAATCTTAATTTTTTTTCTATTGAATGTTGTTGTGCGAATAATTTCACGAATGGTAATAAAAAAAACACAACTATATTGTTATTCAAGATCAGGGACTTAAATTTTTTAAGAGATTTTAAATGTTCCTTTTTACTTGTGTTTATTTCTTTGTTTTACAAAACTAATTAACACGCTCTTTTTATTACGTTTTCTAATATATGTATTAAGGATACCGGAACTGTAAATGTGTTTATCATAATATAAAGTATAGATACTTATATTCATTAGCATATCAAAAGCGCGGAAGAGATCATTGTATTATAGGTAGGTATGTGTTCAGTCGGTAAGTATCTGAATATTCCACGATTTTGCAATATTTAATTGGTAACTTATTACTGATTTTATGGTTTACAGACAAATACTAATCATTTATACTTTAGTCTTGCCGAAAATGCAAAATGAACGCACGAAGTATGGTTCAATGCCGATGTTTAACAATGATGATTCATTCAAGCACCTAGTCTAAGTTATAGTTAGGTTATTAACTAAACTACTACTTTGCTCGTTGAGCTAGGGAGACATCATTTAAAAATGTGAAGTTTATCATAAGTGGACCACCGAGTCGTTTTGGAGGAGACATTGCTTCTTTTCACCCATGTCAACTAGGCCAGCGGAAGCGTTTTTCAATTGCCATACAGTGGCTTACTACTTGGATTACACTTTTAAGTAGGTTCATATAAATATTTAGCTGCTTCCCGCGGGTCCACAAGCGTGGTAATTCCGTTCATTTTTTTATTCATTCTATCCCTTTCCCGCTGCACCTCCTTCAATTATTATTGAGTTTTTCTTTTTTTGCAAACAACAAAAGAGTTACCCAATATATTTTGGAGATTCATTCTTTATAAGTAGGTCAGTAAAACAGAAGAGAACTAAGACAAGAAGACATTCCTTAACTACGTGAGAGTACAGAGTGTTCCTCCAGGTTAAAAAAAACACTAAGTACTTACCTACGTATCTACTATTTGAAGCTCAAAAGATACCTAAAAAGAACTTAGATAGATGTGGCGATCACCACTAATCATCACTGGTCAAGACAACCACAGATCACCACTCTAAGTACCAAGCTAGCTCGAAAAATGACGGTAGTAACATCATAGGCGTACAATTAGTCTTGCTTGGACTCGGCTTGAATTAATCGGACTTGCGAACTAATGAAATGCAATTAGGTACAATAGATACGCGGAGTATTTCACATCATGATTGGTTGTGATAATTATGTAGATACTCGCTAGGTACTCACAATGAAACATTACGAGCCCATACTTTTCGTCATACAGTTAAATAATAATATATCTGCACAACTTTACTTAGCCTAAATGCCACGGTGATAAGTGGTCGCGAGTGTGACTGTGCTGTTCACAAAAGTTCCTAACTGTTATGGCAATTTTCTACTGACAAATTTACAAAAGCAGTAAGCACTGAGTCTAGGTTTTTACCCGATTGCCAACAACAGAAAACAACAACACGACTGAAAACTTAGGTAATAGGTACCTACTGAATTATGGATGTTAATATAATTTGGCGATATCTACAGTCCTGAATAAATTAACCAAAAAAAAACTGTCCAATTGACTTCCAGTTGCCTGTTATTTAGATTTGTTGAGATCTAAATATGATGCAACAAGTACAAAAAGAAACGTCATCAAATAAATTGAGTAGGTATTACTCATTTCTATGGTAATTTTATTTTTATGTGGGCACAAACAATATTTTTTAGGTATATATTTTTTTTTACACCACTTATGTGGCAGACAAGCACACGGCCCACTGGCTCTGGCACTGGCCTATGGACGTTTGCAACACCAGGGGCGTCACACTCGTGCTGCCGACCCTATAAACACAAAGAGTTTCTGTGTGGTCAGCTTAGAAGACAAAGCAGGAATAGCCTTTGGTCTTCCTACCGACAGCACAGAAACTCTCCAGTGAGGTCTGGCTACCCTTGTCGCCGCTGGGAACACAACACGAGGTTATTATGACCGCGGTATTCTGTCCCCCAGTCTTTCCCCAGTCGGACTGTTCAATTGGACGGAAATACCGTCGTGTCGTATATATACTGCTCAAGCCGACCTTACCTGCATACCGCTACATCTACTGATTAGCGGACGAGGCTTTGGAGCAGGCTTTCCTCTTGGAGTTGGGAGGTCAAACCCAAACAAGCCGACCCAAAATGAGGAGTAAGTCTTGGATGCAACTGACAACTCTAAGATGATGATGATCACCATTTACTCACTTGATAGTTATAAACAGGCTTATTCTTCACCTTTTCAATATGTTGATGCTTCTTTAAAGCGATACTGTTCATTACGAGTTCCTTTACTTTTAGTTTTGTTGACAGCAAACTTGCACACAAGGCCTTGTTGAATGCTTTTAGTTCTTTCAGTGACGCTTTGACGGCCCAGAGCCCGTCCTTGAGCAAGTCCAGCTTGCCGGCGGGCAGGTCTACCTCATTCTGATACTCATCGCGGTCGTATGATGGAGTCTCGTACGCAGCACGAAATAGGTGCTGGTCTTCTTCATCCAGATCATCAAAGTGAGGCAGATGTCGGGATAGAACTATGAGAGATAAGTATATTTCTTTAACGAACACACAAAAATAAATATTTGAATGAAATTTTGAAGCATTTACTATGCTAACTTTTCAAATCGATTAAGATAGGCTAAGTGAATGCTCAGGTGGGACTCGAACCCACGATCTGTCCCGTACAGGGGGAATGCTCTGACCACTGAGCCACTAAATAAATATGTAATAATAAATAATAAATTACATCAGTGGCCCAAAGCACGGAAAATATTCGTATCTGTAACGTAAACGGATCGAGAGTACGAAGTATCCGATTGGCAGGCATCATATTTAACATACAAGTTTACAGTTAGCGTGAAGAAATCAGACCAAATAATTCGTGTAGTTTTGAAAGTTGGTACAGTTATTCCCTAAGGTGCCCAGATCAACATACTAAAAGTCCCCGAGGGTGACAAACGAGCTAGCGGTTGGGCGGAGGAAAGGTTTCTTTTTACAATCTTTTGCTTGTATATTGAAAACTGTTAATAAAATATCTTTAGTTACTTCTACATTATTTATCTATATTGAATGCACTACAAATTATGACAGACTTTATTACTGTAGGATCAATACTTTAATATATACGAGAGGTCAAATGTAAGACAGCTTATATTTCGTGTCAAAATCAACTCGGCTTAGCCACAGCGAGATCGACGCTTGTTCCATTATTTTTATTAGAAAAGATGATTCTTCAGGTATATCGTTCACTGGTATAGTAAGAGAACTAGTAGACATTTCAAGGTAGGTGTTTTAGGCCTATTCGTCGCCTTTCATTCGTTCGCCATTCATCGCCTATTTTACCCCCTTAGTAGTGAAATCTTAAAAAATGCTGATATAGGTGTTCATTTATTTCTAATCAGACGTAAGTATACGAAATTTCGTGCAGCTTACTTTTGAAATGGCGGACTGGAGCAACGCCTCAGGAGCAGGGGGATCTAAAGTCGTAATTAGCTCCAAGTTTCAATCGACTCCTCGCTTCCAACTCCATATTTAAGAGAGGCAGTTGATTCCTAAGCCCCTTTTGTATTTGAGGGATATTTCGCAGACCTTTTAATAAAAGGGGCAGAAGAAAGACCAAGTTTGGACTTGGTAAAAGTAAAGATAGTGAATCGATATTTTCTCAGACTGAGTACTGGGGGATATGAGTACTTGAAGAATCATCTTTTCAAAAAAAGACAATAAAACAAGCACTGAAGTCTATGTGGTCAAGCCAAGTTGATTTTATCGCAAATTAATAAGTTCTATAACATTTGACATCATTTATTTATTAAAGTATTGATCCTATAGTATTAATGTCTAGACATAATTTATAGGAAATTTAATGTAGATAAATAATGTAGAAATAACTAAAGAGCTATTATTCATAGTTTTCAATAAACAAGCGAAAAACTGAAAAAAGGGACCTTCCCCCTCTCCTCCACCTTCGGCTCAGGTTCCACCATCGGGGACTTTTAGTAAGTTTATGTGGGCACCTTAAAGACTAACTGTACCAACTTTCAAAACTACACGAATTATTTGGTCTGAGTGTCAATTTGCACGTTAATTTAAACGGGGTAAGCAGGCAGGCGGCTAAATGCAATTCTCCGTTCTCTCGCTATGGTTTACGAAAACCAATATTTTTCGTGATCGTAGCACAGTTCTGCCTTTTATATTGGGGCCCCATCTAGATCTTCGAGCAAATTGCAAGCTTACGCTAACTTCTCCTGTATGCCTATGAATCTGCTCAATGATGGACGAGGCTCTAATGCATGCTTTACTGTCAGAGTTGAGGGGTCAGACGGCAGTCACTTCTATAATAGCCAAATGAACCAAATCGTGGGAAGGATAATGAGAGCTGATTCAGAGATCTTCAAAAAGTAGAATTTATATGAAACCGAGATTGGCGCTCGGAGGATGACCAAAACGACCTACATATCTACAATATAAAAATAAGTCGGGTTTTCCTTCCTGACGCTATAACTCCAGAACGCACGAACCGATTTCCACGGTTTTGCATTCGTTGGAAAGGTTTCGGGCTCCGTGAGGTTTATAGCAAAGAAAATTCAGGAAAACCGACATCCACGCGGGCGGAGCCGCGGGCAACAGCTAGTAAGAATATATAAGAATGTTACCGATTTTTCAAATGACAACTAAGTAAATGAAGCTAGAAGGTACCTACAATTAACAAGAACAAATTGACTACATTTTAGTTCGGTACAACAGGTCTAAAAGTTCGGTACATAAAAGCTTTAGCGTCTTCTAACCACTCAATAGCTTTTAAATGTGTTATTAGTTTCTAGAACACAAGAATTCACTTCAGTCTAAAGGAAATACAATAATGACTCACCAGAAGTCGTAAACAGGAAGAAATAAATAATTTTTAACAGCATTTTGGAATGATTTTCTGTATAGATTGTAATTCTACCGTGACTTCATAGTACAGAATGGTTAAATACTTCGATTTTAATTAACTACCTACATGTTTGTCAATTTGACGGTACAAATATTTTATGGAAGGTTGGTAGATCACAAAGAGGATTAACCTAGAACAAATAGTGTGCAATGAACATGTATACATATGCGAGTATAAAAAAACTGATTGTTCAAGTTAAGCCCGGCCCGGCGCTCAGAGAAATTTACAAGAAAAGTACTGATTTGAAATTTTCATGTCAACTTATTATATATTTAATTATTTTATTTTTTCACTAGCTTTTGCCCACGGCTCCACCCGCGTGGATGTCGGTTATTGCTTTAATAACGGTTATCGTTATAAATTATAGCCTATGTGTTATTCTGATGTATAAATTCAAATTCAAATTCAAATTCAAATCATTTTATTGTGAAAATGGGTACATAGTGGTGTTGTGATAAAATGTGGTTTCTCCATTCTCCGCTTCAAGGCATACAATAAGAATTATTTATAAATGTGCAATTAAACAATTTATGTGGGCTTCTTAATTGCATACCAACAATTGATTGTGTTAAAAAATTATGTCAGTATGAGTAAATGTCAAAAAAATAAAATAAGTCATCTATACAATTAAAATCATAAGGAGTACATACATATTATTATCAATAGAATATTTCAAATTACACTAAAAAAATAACAATAGACCAAATCATAACAAAACAAATTACAACAATTCAAATCACATTAAATCTCGCCTACTGTTTATTTCCAATAAATTAAATCTCAATAAATTACTTTGTCTTGTCTTCTAGGAATTCGTTTACACTATAGTAAGTTTTTTCGAATAGAAATGATTTAATTTCATGTTTAAATTTGTCGATATCTCTTACACTTAAAATAACCTTAGGTAAGTTATTGTAGATCCTCGGCGCCATACAGAAAACGCTACTATCCATTAACGCGCTCTTATGCTGAGGGCAACATATTTTGTGTTTGTGGCGCTCACTTGTATAGTGTTCAAACAAACCTAAATTGGATCTAACAAATACCGCAGTTTCGTAAATGTATAAACACGGCATTGTCAATATTTTCAAACTCTTAAAGTAAGGCCTACAGCTGTCTATTTTTTGCACAGATTGCACATTGCCCTTACACATCTTTTCTGTGATTTAAACACTTGTTCTTTCTCAGTACAGTTACCCCAGAAAATTATACCATACCTCAGTATAGAACCTACGTAACCGTGATAAGCCGCCAGTACAGCCGGTTGGTTCAATTTTTTGGTTAGCATATAAAGCGCGTATGACTGCGAATTTAATTTTGAGCACAGATTCTCTACATGCACCTTCCAGTCTAAGTTTTTATCCCTTCATTTAACCTTCATTTAAATCCATTCATTAGTTTTTACGTGAAAGAGTAACAAACATCATACATATTAGGATTTAAATACCTAAACTATGTCTTAGCAGTGATGAACACAAAAATAAAAAGGATTCCAAATCGCTGAAATCATTATACTTACAACATACTAGCTGTGGCCAACGGCTCCATCCGCTGTTATGTCGGTAATCGCGACGAAAGCATTCTTTCCCAAACTCTAATATATCTAATCTACTTGTGTACCAAATTTCAAACGATAATTTTGAATAATGACGAACTTTCATAAATACCTATTTGAGGGTTCGAATAGGGGATGAAAATTAGGAGTCTTTAAACCAGCTCTTCAGTAAGTAAGGACATACTTAGGCCGATACTGTGCTCAGGCTATGTTTGGTCACGAAAACCGACAAACACTAGGGCCTTTTTTTTTAAAGAATATTAGCAACCGAAATCACTTATATTCCATCTAACTCCTCCCACTAAGCTAAATTGCTTGTGCTAGGAGTGGGTTCACGTCGGTAGTGTAATGGCCAGGATTCGAACCTGGGACCTCTCGATCGTAAGGCCGATTCCTTAACCACTGAGCTACCGACGCTACGTTATAAATTACATGAGAAACTAATAAGTATCTACTTAAGTCTGCCCCACATATCAATCAAATTTAGAATAGACTTTGACTTCGAGGCAACTGCTTATTGTATGTAGATAAAAACTTTCCAGTCAAATGAATAATACGGCTGACTTTATTTATCGTCAAAGAGATTTTTTATCTAAAGGCATCCTGATTAAGATGATCAATCACTCACCTGTCTTCGTGTGTTGTATCACAGCACGGTACTTTTTGTCAGAGACAGGCAGACTGTTGGTGGGTAGGTTTGAATTCTAATAAAAAGTATTAAACACAAAACTTACCATGACTTCTGTTTTTGAATAGTTCCTAATATCTTGTAGGCCAGGCTTATTGGGGATTTGGAGTACCTAGGATTGATAAGGTTCAATAAATGGGGTGGAGCGACCAACTTTTACCCCTGCTTTTGACAATTTCATTTCATCGTAATGTATTTTTGTAATATTATTTCTACACGGCAATAGGCAATAAGATCACCCCCTATTATGTGGAATCGAATATAGATTGTTGAAATGTAGGTATTAATTCACCTCTGCCTAACCCTCCGGGGATAAAGGCGTGATTATATGTATGTCGATCGAGAGGTCCCAGGTTTGAATCCTGGCCATTACACTACCGACGTGAACCCACTCCTAGCACAAGAAATTTAGCTTAGTGAGAGGGGTTAGAGGGAATATAAGTAATTTCGGCTGCTAATATAATGAAGTAATTAATATTAATATAAAATAAAGAAAGTATAGGATTTGACGTTTGTGACAGTCGTTAAGGCATGTCATAAACGTCAAATCCCATACATTCGTCATTCTATTCCATCAAACGCCGGCCAACAAATTGTCGCTTGTCTAGAGGGGCTGTAGTACTTAAGTACGTCGATTCTGCCATAGCAGCGCTTTGCTTTAGCAGATTCAAGGGTCTGTAGGTTTGCGTCGGTACGAAAGTGAACCTACGAGCGACCATAACTACTACGCCAAAGCGTAATTCAGCAATTATTTGTCTTAGCCGGAATGTTTAACATGAATTCTAGTATACAATAAGGATAACGGAAATTATCGCGATCATGCTATAGGTACTTACAAACCTTTGATTGCCTGACGTTCTGACCAGGTTACACCGGCCGTGGTCACAGGCTGACTGGCTCAGCTCAGTTATCCGTATTGTATTATAAATTAAGTATATTTAATTCTATATAATGTTATGTAAATGGTGTACAAATAAAGTTTTATTCTATTCTATTCCATTCTATTCTATTCTGTATATCATGGAACGCAAAGGTTAAAAAATGAATTCTTGTAATATTCGTTACCTGCTATATTAGCATACCTAATTAATTACTTCATTATAAAATAACATTATTATCGTAACAATTTAATTTTCAAAATTAATTTTACTAGATTCCATTGAGGTCGAAATATTGATTGATTATATTGTATGAAGCATTTTGCTTATTATTGCTTGAAGCATAATTATTGATATACATCTTAATATCTAACATTGAAAAAAATTAATCATAGACATTATGCAGATAAATCATACAAAAACCAACAAGTACCTATTGCTTGAGTACATTATAGCAGGTCGTTATGCTAATTAGATCATGCAAGGGGATCAGGTGTGTACTAAATAAAGCAATTATTTCAATTATGTACATATTTATTTATTTATTGCTTAATATTAAATGCCATCATTAAATTGGTACATAATATAATCTTAACACAAATGACAGTAGTGTATAATTATAAAGTTATGTATTAATTATTTCCTGTCAATTCGTTTGACAAAATAGTAACTTGTAATATCACTTAGGGAAAAAATGCAATTAACAGTGAGATCATAATATTATTAGTATGGTATCTATAATATAACATTAATACTAAATACTTATATGGACATCGACGGTTAACATGCAAAAAATTGTTAAACATATCGCATATTCAATTACCTACATCATAAAAGAGTAGACAGTTGTTACGGATAGTTGGAGCCCTCAAAACTCCAACAACTGGTCTAACTGCAATGCTTCGATATCGCCTTTGGGTTGAGGAGGTCAGACGGCAGTCGCTTCACGGAAAAGGTCGAAGTTCAGCCGAATCCGCAGTTAGACTGGTAAAAGGGGACCCCCGACTCCAAGTTGAAAGCTAAAGGTTGCGACTGGGATTAACGCTAGGATAAAGAAGATCGTAGAGAGTACCTATCTATAGTATTGGTTTTACTACCGTTTAACTTGAAATTGATAGGGTGTGAGTTCGAATCTCGTCTATGCATTACCGATGTGAAACATAACATTCAAGTTATATCGAGAATACTTATTATGGGTAATCTACGCACTACAAATAAATAAATAAAACTACCAATTAAAAATTATGTTTTAAATAATATCCCAAAATCTGTCTTCAGTTAGTTCGCACTTAGACGTATAATGCTAACTGCATTTAAATTTTGTAACGTAAGGAGCGTGTAAAGACTAGTTAAGTACTAAGAATTTTATTTCAATTTATAAATTGAGCTCTGAGGGATTATTGGGTTAACTAAGGTTTGTACCATTTTTTGAACTATGTACGATGCAGTTATATACTATTAAACTGATTATACTTAATAACATTACTTTAGAGGAAGCTTATAAATCACAGACAAAAACAATAAACTTAACATTTCGGAATGCTGACGCGGAGTGAAAGCGGACCTAGCTATACCTTCTAGAATTTCTAGATAGGGCCATTCCTCTTCCTTGAGAAGAGCATGAACGCTTTAACACGCAAGTTTACAAATGTAAAGTAATGGAAGACAACATAAACCAAATGACCGTGAAGTCAAAGTATTTGATTACTATGTTTTTTGAGTAATATTTGTGACGTTCAACATTACCCATTATCAACATTCTTATTTAATGAACAACTTCCTAGTACCTACAATTATATGGAAGCTACCTTAATGTATAACATTTATTTTCAAAAGTGTAATTATTAGTTGGTCGGCTCGCTCTAATATTGCGATATTTTGGTAATCAAGGCATGATTACCTGTTTACATACTAAGATAACTTTAATATTATGAACACTTTTATATAATACCTACTATTGGGTGTAATTCTATATAAAATACTTACCATGATAAATTTTACTGTGTCTACCGTAAATAATTCGGTTTAAAGTAGATTTCATGAGATATAGACTACAGACGCTGTGGTAGTGCCCTTTTTAACGAAATTGTAATTATAACTAAATACTAGGTTAGGTAGGTAGATAGCGTTGTGTAGAATGTTGTAGCATATTTATTTATTTATTATTACATACTCATAAAGAAATTAAAGTGTAGATATGCAGATCGACACACTAGGTTCATGTTAATTATAGTAAGAAGGTGAAGTACCTAAGCATATATATTACGGAATATATAAAAAATACAAGATGAAATGTCAGTGGCAAGTTTACAATCTTAAGCCCGCCATAGTTTGACTGCTTGAACCACCCTGTTTGATCAAATAGGATGGTGCAAACAGTTTAATCAAATTTATATTTCTTCAAACCATTTTATTCTCATTGAATTTGTTCATACTTTGCCACACATACTTACTCATGCCAATTTGATCAAACTGTTTGAAACTGCCAGTTGGATTAGATTACCTGAACATGTATGGCGGCCATAAAGCATAATTTTGATAAGAATAGGAGGGTAGATGTGTAAAACAATTACTCGGGCAATTAAACACAACACGCTAGACGCCTGCGCCGCTAGCTCGCAACACTGATTTATACTACTTTAATAGCTTGTGTAACACATACTCCGATATGTACCTAATTAAGATCACTTGGGTACTCTTGTGAAAATCTTGATATTTCGAAAAATAAATCATCTATTCCTCTTGTTAAGCGAAGTGGCAGAGTATAAGCCGTGGACTTCTAAGTGAGTACCTAACGCGAAGATTAAGACGATGATGATGAGATTCCTCGTTAGAGTTCGATTAAATTTCGTCTCGTATAGATTTGAAACGTTCATGAGATTATTTCCATTACAATTCACAAGAAAACATTTTGTGGCAAATTGAAGTATCAAGTCATAAGAATACAAGCTGCAGGCACATGCTGTAAGCACGTCTCGACAACTGAATCCGCGGTGAGATTTCAAACATACACATAAAATTAATCACTAATTAATAAGTGATAATCACTGTCGACTTGTGCTCGACAGCGAAATGTCATTAAACAGCATGCGTAATTGAATCTCACCGCATATTTAGCTGTCGAGTCCGTTCGATCGTTCTTAACGTTCTTACAGCACGTGCCTGCTGGTCATTACAAAAGATATGAGGTACAGTTTACAAAGGAGATACGGATCCACCATTATATACATCTTCTCATATATAAAATTCCCGTGTCACGATGTTCGTTCCCATACTCCTCCGAAACAACTCGACCGATTGTTATGAAATTTTTTATGCATATTCAGTAAGTCAGAGAATCGGCTACTAACTATTTTTCATACACCGATCCGCGATAACCGACATTCACGCTGGAGGAGCCGCGGGCAACAGCTAATATTCCTATAAAAAAGTGTGACCGTATCTTCCTTCATCGTCGACTGTATATATTTTTTAAATTACCAGGGTAGTGGTCAACAAGATCTTTGTAGTATTGAACTGCTTTTGTTTAGAAGCGAGCGCGGCGCCTGGACTGTCACAAGGCGGCGCGCGCTTTGTACAAGTCATCGTCGAGGTCGAACGCCGGGTCGGCATACCCCGAGTCATCGTAGCGCAGGGATCTGCCAACAAACATGCCAACTCATTCACTATATCGATCTTATACAAATATAATTAGGACTTATACATATTTACATGTTATTATCGAATAAAAAGTAAATAAGTATGTATAAGTATTTTTTTTTTTCAATTGATTAGGGATTTCATTTATATAGATAATTATAAGTATCTATAAGATACCTACAGTTTTATACTGTTTACAAATTCATGGTAAAAATATTACTTGCTTAAGGGTACACTGGCAGACTTCAAGAATGTCACGCTGCCATGGTCTCTGTAAAGTAACATGTTAGTCCGAGAGCGTTCACACAGATTCATACTGCTGTTTGCACTTTTTTATCTAAAAGGTCGCACCTTTTTTACCGTCGGGAAATCCCCACGGATACCTCCCCCGCCGGAGCCGGAGGGTGGAGGTTATGTGGGATTCGAACCAACTGAATGCGTCGCAGTGCAAGGCCGAAAGGTGAGGTAGCTATAGAGCATATCGCTCGCAATAAGGTCTCACCTTATACATAAAGAACTGCAAACCGCATTGTAGTTGGATATATTACAATATTGAATAATGATAGCACTTGTACTTTTCCACACTTTATTTTGATTTTAGTAGATTCCACCAAGTGCCATCAATCTCCAGTATAAACAGCATATTATACAATAGGTACATTATATAGGAAAGGATCAGCTGGCCAGTGCTACCTAGCCAGATTTAATATTTATTTGCTGGTTTGGTTTTATGGTTTTATACATTTTAGCACCGAGGTAAACATATGATAAACATAAAATATATAAATAAATACATCTTAGTTATTCGTTTGTAATACAGACTGAGTCAGCTGACTGAGTCTGTATTACAAACGACTGAGCAGCACCTAGAAAAGTGGTACAATCGTTAGTAGAATAGAATAGAAAAAGTAATCAATGTGTTGGAGCTTCACCTATTTTGATGTTTATGACAGTCGTAAACATATGTCAATCCCATACGTTGATTCTGAGTAGGTATCTAATACAGTTTTGCAAGCTATGATGTAATCATACCCATATGATCTAATACATTGGTAGTAAGTACCTATCTAATAAAAGAACGTTGCAGTAATTACGCTTAATTCAGTTAATTCATGTACTTAGTTTTAAGAACGGTAGATACAGCGCTAACATTATAGATGTACATTAAAATATGTAACGTCTCAATTGACTGTTTTCTCGAGTTGAAATTGCTCTCACTAACATTAGTACCAACAGCAGCTGTTCGATGAAATTTCTTAGTAGGCGCGTTTTATAACACCAAGGACAGTTCAACAAACTGATTTCATCATTCCTTTCATCATACATATACATATCATATTATACAAATATATTTTCCAAATTTTTTAAACGCACAATTCAATCACTTCCTGAAAAGCCGACAGACCAATGAAAAGCAACCACCAACCAAAGTGCAAGCTTTGGACTCAACTGGGAAATCACTATGAGGACAATGAATTTCATTTATAAAATACTAAACGATTCGATATCGTCTATTAATCTTCACAACGTTTCGTATAACCCGGGTTCATTAAAAGGAACATGGATAAGCATCTAATACCTACGTTTTTAAAACGTGTACAAGCATTGACTATTGTTTCTAACTATAATAATCAAATGGTGGTCTTCATTATAGAGACCTAACGTAGAGCTTCTTAAATTCTGGCTTGATGATTTTATCTTTAAAATTTATGAGAACTTTACCTATCAGGTGTCCGAGTCCTACATCTCGAAGGTGGAGGCGAGCGGGAGGCAGCTCGCAGGAGAGCGGGGTCATCGTATCGACGCGACACCACCGTGAAATCATGGTGCGCGTCTATGAGCTTCTGAAGTCGTGAAACCATTTCGAAGTCGGATACTGAAGTCGGAACCAGAATCCCAAGCAATTTCGCTATCGAGTTTCTGAAATTAATTAGAAATTGATTTGTAATTAAACACAATTAGCCGTATTGTTAAGTACGGAAGTACAGTCAACCAGAAAAATTGAGGTACACTTAATATTGAATATATGTAGAATAGAATACCTAAGGTAGAAATCAATTCATATTAATTGGATAAGTACGTAGGTGTAATTAATATTGTAATAGTAATATGGTTTATTAAATATTTTAAAGAACTGAGGTGTTCGAATAAGCGATGAATACAATGTAAAACCAGGCAGTATCTCCGGTATAGAACTAGGAATTGAAATTATTCGAAAAGTATCCTTATTTTTCGAATAATTTCAATTTCTAAATTTGTAAGTTTCAAGGAAGTTTCAGAAAAACCCGGATACAACCGAGTTGTATCCACTTATATTTCCAAACGAAGTATTTTACCTGAAGCTAGTAAGCTGTGCTTCTCTGCGTTGGCACTCGGCGAGAGCTTCCTTGGCCCGGGCCAGGTCTTCGCGAAGGATCGTAAGCTGATGGTCAGTCGCGGAGCGCTCGTGTTCGAAATTCTCACCCGTAGCGCGTACGGTCTCCTTCAGAACGTTCACCTTGCGGTTATACCGCGTCCGCAGCAGCTCCGCCTCTTCTAGCCTTTTCTGAAGTTCTTCTATCTTACGTGCACGTTCTAGCGATGTTATCTATGTAACATAGATATAAATGTAGACTCTAGCGTTTCTTAGAGCGGACCACAATACGTTCTATTCTACTCTAGCCCAGAGTACAGTAAAACGTATTGCTGTCCTGGAGACTTCCGTTGCATGGAGCCCCAACAAAACTTTTGGGGGCAAGAATAACCGGTGCATTTGCTGATTAACGGAGGAGGTTCTAGAGTAGGCAGGTTGGCGAATCATACATCGGATGCAACCAGGAATAACGACACTAAGATGATGATGATTCGGTGTATATGATCCCAATAGAGTTCTGATGAGGGGTTATCCTACGTATGGCTTTCGGTTAGGAAAATTTGTTATGGTACCCAGTAACATTTTTATACATCGCGCATAACATTTTTATACATTAAATAAATTAAATAATAAATAAATTCATAATTATAATATTATTATTGATATAATATTATACATATAAATTAATAATATTGACGTATTATTATTATTATTAAAATAAAAACACACAGGGCATAATTACGTTGCGTGTTGGTGTTAGCTCAAGCACACTAAATCAAACTAGCGCCCCAGTTTTCAAATGAGCCGCTATTCGCTCGGCCGTTTTTTTCGGCCCAGATGGGTCAAAAATCACCATGGGAGGCGCTGCGCTTCATGAAAAGTGCGCCGCCGCGCCGCCCCGCGCCGTTGCCATGGTGCGAGATGCGACGGTGTTGACTTTCAGTGCTTTTGACTTTTACTTGTGATTTATTTTCTATTAATATTTGTAAATATAGTTTAGTTTAAGTGTTGTTTGTGTGTTTATAGTTTAAGTTAATTTTTTTTATGCAAGACTGCAGTGGTACTCGTAGTGATACTGTAACTAATTCTATGTCATGACCATTGAATCTAGATGTATAAAGCTATCCCCGTACACCTCTCGTATTCAAACCTACAATTCCCAGCCGCGCTATCGTCTAATGACCTTCAGACCGCTTATCGTGATACGCAGTAATCCGTGATTCTATAGAAAAATTGGGTTGTGAAAGACCTATTCCTTATCGTACTTTATCTACAATAGAATTCATGTATATCCCAGTCCTAGTTTCCCAACCTAAAGTTCACATACTCTTATGATTGTAACTCGTATTTACTTTAACATACCTCTTAACAGATTTGTCGCTACTCCAACCTTACTTCGTAGTCAATCCACAGTTCGTCACCTTATTTATCATACTAAACTCACAATATAACATACAATTTCACTTATTTACTTAGTGGAATACGACCAGACAATCTTTTGACAACTACGTTCTTATGACGTTTGAAATTTGACAATTTTTACCGCCCTCATTCAACACTTAGTACAGAGACACCTACCACATTACGCTTGCACTACACGTAAAATTAGAATCTACAAAATTAACTGTCAATCATTCAATACTTCAAATTATAATTGTTTTCGAGGATACCAACAGAGGTCGTGTTATTCAAAAAAAATACACAAACAATTACTGTCAGTGATAATTTATAGTTAGATCAACTCATCGTTGAAACTTCTATAAATCTTTATTATTTCTGTAATATAGTGTATTTCCCCCCCCCCCCCCCCCGTGTATAAGAAATGTGGCCCCGTGCTCGCCACATTCAGTAGGACTCGCCACTAGTACCAACATAGTCCTTCCTATGCCTAAGTAGGTATTTAGAAGACAATTTTAAAGTCTCCTGCCTACTGTACCGAGGCATCCGGTATACAAATCCCCAATCCTGTATTCAGAATAACGTAACCTTGACTATTATCATTTTACTTTTGTGTTGTTTTTAGTATGAATGTACTGTAATAATAATACAGTATTACCGTTCAAAACGTCCCCTTAGAGACGAATAAATGCAAAGAATAATTGCAATAAAACATTTACTTTAGTTATTAGCGGTAAGGCTAGTTTGTACCGAATTATTTCTTTAACACAGTCTTTACATAATTTTAAGTAAATATTAGTAGCCAACTCACTTCAGAATAGCATTGCCTGTAAAGACACATCAAAGATTATACGATCTCACTGATCACATAGTCAAACTACAATAATTCAGCTCAGATTTAGCCTTTGCTTCACCCTAGCGGATGATAAGATTACTATAAAACAGCGATCGAGCGACCATGTGCAATCAGTACAGTACACATAACAACAATTTATACAGACAACGATTAAAATGTCCAAACATCATTATTTGTGTGTTTGTAGCCATGGTAATCTTATGTGTAAGATCTTGCTCGTACACAAAGAACAATGGTAAAATAACTACCTCTGTAGCTAGTCTGTTTGGATACTTCCGACCCTTCAGACTTCGGTGGTCTTGCACATAATTCTGTAGCCAGAAAGGTTTCACTAGTGTGAATGTACAATATACCGTTGTGTTATTGTTCAATAATGAACCAGCAAGGATCTATATGTAAATAGCAAATATTATATCAAAGATGTTTAGGACAGATCAATCACTGTGCATTTACCTTTAACAATATCTGTATTCTGTAATGAATACACCAGTTCACTGTCTCTGTTTCACACACGATCACTCACTTCACTATTAAATCACTCGTCGTGGTGTTGCAGCATTCGCTTGTAGTTTTATTTTCACCATAATCTTAGCGTAATTATTACACATTACTGTCACTATAATCCCAGTAAATTCCAACAACGTAAATCGACATGAAAATTGGCTTGCAAAAATTAGCGGGAAAACTTTCATTCTTCGGTCACAAGATGGCGGTCATTTACAAATCTGCTTTGTTGTAATTGAACCAATTGTCTATCTAATTTCCCAATCAGTTTATCATGATTTACAATAATAACAACTTAGATCACCCCTTTACAAACGCAATACTACCTACCTAATATATATATTCATATGTTTGCTATTAGTGTGTACCTACTCACCTACCTGACTAAACTAACCATGTATCAACAACCATTCAACTACGTTAAACGTGAAATGTGTAAAGCTAATCTATCTGACTAGGGCGCAGGTAGTAAGCCTGACTTTGAACTATCACTAGTACCCCCTACGAGCAAGAGACCACGGCCGAAGCCAAGGATGTGTTCTCTCACAGGACAAGGACATAAAAGTGTGTATATATACATATATAAAGATAGACAGGACTGATCCGCTCTGGAGAGCGACAACCGCCTCCTCTCCAGTCACAAACCATCCTGGAAGCTCACGGATCCCTTTCAGGCAAAATCCGTGTGCTGAGCGCTTCAGACTATCCTCAGCATGCCTAGCTGAACAGAGGTCAAGAGCTTCGTTATCACCGATAGGTATCAACTCAGGGCAATCACGTCGATTGACTTCCTAAGCGGGGGAACCTAGCTAATACCTAAGGCCTCAACCGTCCCTAGCCCTACCAAAGTCCCACAAAGAATCCCTATATAAACATTTTATCTCATGTATGGCCCTGTACCGCAGACTCACAGTACAGCTGATATTCCGAATTGAACACGAGATTCAATTCTTAATCCCAGAGATAAAGGTGTCTTGTCTGGCTCATACGATAAAATGTTCATTTCGCGAATTATAAACTTCAATAAAGGCGAGCTACCTAATTCCTCTTTTCACTAATTTAAACACTATATATTTACTAATTAAACTCAATTATTCACAATCAAGGTAAAAAAAAACTTCACGACTTTAAATGTAAAATTCTCAAAATTCCCGCCAAAGTACAATGTACAGAATACCTTTCGCGAATCAACCAACCCCGAAGCCAGCTCAAAGAAAAAGTGTCCTTGAATTCCCACTCAAAATCCTACTTTCGCCGAATTAGGGCTCCAATAGTGTCCTCCACCAATCAGAAGCTTTTATTTTCCCGCCAAAAGTCACAATTTCTGAATAATTGACAACAGCGCTAGGTTTTCTATGGCGCCTGCGTTATAATTATGAACTAACTTAAATCTTCCGTGAACCAGTGGCCCTTTTTTAAATATTTATAAACTATTAACATACTTACACTCATTGATTCTAACTGTCAATATTTTCATAATAATATAAGATTAATTTTATGTTTAATAAACATCCATATAATACTCAATAATAGATATAGAAAATTATTCAATAATCATTTGACCTTTAAACAATAATAACCAATCAGAGCCACTTCCTGCATTTACATAGTTCTGGAGCACACAGATAATAAATAGTATTTATGATCTCTTTTCAACAGTACTTTATTGCATTAAATATTATAATTATTGTTCCTTGTAAATAATTAATAAGTTTTAACTTTATCTGTTTATTCTTTTCTTTATTAATTTTATTATAAACAATACACAAAACTATTATAATATTATTCTTGTGTAAATATCCATAGACTATTTTTCTTAAATTCTTTCAATCATAGTCCCATCTATAGGTACTGTATATATTAAACTACATTTTAAATTTATTTGTTCATAAAACATATTTACTTGCCCTTTGCAATTTAACAGAATAATTTCTTTATGAATCAATTTTTTTCTTTGACCACATACCATAGTGTATATTTATTCATCATTTTATTTACGTATAAAAAATTCCTTACTTAATCAACTAGATGGCGTTTTACGACATTGAATTATTTTCGTTTTATAAAAAACCAAGTGATATTCAATTTACTTGTAGAAATTCTTACTTAATTACTAGATGGCGTTTTACAACATTGAATTATTTTATTTATTTATGTTTTCTTGTTTTATAAGAACCTCGAAACGGTGTTTCAGTCCGTTACATCCGACCCCCTGAATCATTTACGCAGGCACAACCATTCCCCCTTTGTGCCCGAAGTAAAGATTCACTAACCTAGCTATAACTCTAGTCTAAATGACCTGCATGAAATTAAAATTTATTTTGGTAGTATACATATTGTTAGATTGGTTAAATCCAATTTAGGTCCAATTTCTATATGTGTGTGTGTGTGTTTCAAAATTGGGACACGATATCGCTTGCTCCCACATTCGAGTTTTAAGGCGAAACCTACGGGACCACGTTATTTCCTGCCAGCCTGACCAATTCAGCGGGAAAAAATGGTTGTGAATCATCTCAGCGCTGTCGCATAGAGTAGAAGATCATAGGGGACTTTGTAGCATGATCCATCTACGTCGCCCATGATCCGCCTACCCCATTCCCCAAAATTAGCCAAACCTTGTGGACAAACAAAAATAAAGGGGCCAATAGCCTCCACTCCACCCGAAGGAGATCCAAGGATACACATCCCATTTCTCAAACAAGCATGTAGAGTGTGCTTTCTTAATTGTTCCTAACGTGTATAGTTGAGACCCTGTGAAGGCCCATTAACGGCATGCTTAGACTTCTAGTCCTTCCTTAACCTAACACCTTGCATAACCTTCACAAAATCTATTGTAGTGTACATAGATAATTGAACCAAACTGGTATAATAATTTTAACACTTTAATTATAGTATTAATCGGGATGGCCCTCCATTCTGATTTTAACAATCCCATTCCATCATCTCATGCAATTCGCTAACATATACATCTCATATAACGAAGAAATTCATCATACACACTTTCAGAACCAACTTCCGCGGTTGTGCTCACTACCAACCGACCAATACTAATAAAGTAAAAGAGTTCTCATTATTTGTCTTCCTTCCACCCCCCCCTTTTTTCGTCTCCTTTAATATTGACATTATACGTAAACATATTATTTATTTATTTTATTATTATATATGTTTCCTTCATTTCCTTTTTTTTTTATATTCAACTTTACTTAGTTATTATTATTTTATTTGGGTGGAGCCTCCTCTACGCCCCACCATCTGACGAAATGAACAAGATATATATAAACATATCTGACCCTTTTAATATTTGACTACATGTATACAGAACTTAAGAAATTCTTAAACTGCCACATTCTCCTTCATGTCCTCAGATGGGCTTCACCCCTTTCCTCCTTTTATTATCAATTATTAGTACAACAAAAATTACAATTCCAACAATTTTAACATTAATTCAAAATTTTACAATTCTTTGTTTAATTCATTTTTATTCATTTTATTTTGAATTTTTACTTTACAATATTAATTTTACTCTACTCAATAATTATCAATCATGTTTAACAATTGTTAAACATTTCCTCCCCTTTTTAAGTGTTAATTAAATCTTACAATTTTCAATTTATTACTTTCTTTAATTTTAAAGAAAATTTTCAACCTTTAATCAAAATAAATAATATAACTTTCTGTTAACAACACATTAGTTACTTACAAACGTAAAATTATCGTAACAAATTGCTCCCTTTCTGGAGAAGGAAAAGAGAAAGAAAAAAAAAACTTCCAATAACTTCATATAGTTAACCTTTCAACCAATCACCAATTTACTTTGGTGTGACTTTGAATCACCAATTCCTAACTCAGAAGTTATAACACAAATACGGTTCAATTTAATTTCGTCAGATACAGTTAGCCATTCCCATTGTTCCCCAATCCAGTCTTATCCTAGCCTTAATAACATCTCCCCCTATCATCCTTTATGACTCCTAGGAATCAACCCATTGTGTAGCAATTCCTATCATGGTTCTTTATAATACCTCGATAAATGTATAGTATTAAACTTTCCTTTCACTTCGTCTGTTAATGGATTTACCAAAATATAAACATTCTTACAGGGACTCCCCGCTATGACATAAGGCCCTTCATATAAATTTTCAAATTTCTTAGTAATTTTTAACTCAGCATTAGATTTATTTAATTTCCTTATTTTGACAAAATCTCCCACTTGATACTCTATCAATCTATTTCTTTTATTGAATCCCAGCTTCCTTTTTTCCGCAGCTGATTTCAGGTTCTCCCTCACTGAATTCCTAATTTCCACTATATCTAACCTATCACCATCCTTCCCTATAGCTTGGTCAAATGATAGTTCAGTGCTAATCCCATATAGAATTTCACAAGGAGTATAGCCAGTACTTTCATGGTATGTATTATTATACAAGTTTTCTAATTTTGGCAATGTATTAACCCATCCCCTGTGATTACTACTATTATAAGTCCTAAACAGTCTTCCCAATTCTCTATTTACTCTCTCTACAGTATTAGGCCTGGGATTTCTAACTGTGGTATAAATTACTTTAATACCTAACAATTCCATCCCTTCCTTCCAAACTCGACCAGTGAATTGCGTTCCATTATCTGACATAATTGCCTTAGGTTTTATTATTTCAAAATATTTTTTCACCTTGCTAATTACCGCTCTGGCTGTTGCCTTCCTCAGATCATAAAACTTCACAAATTTACTAAAGGAATCCTGTAAAACTAATATGTATCTCATTCCAAACTTCCCCACAGGTAAAGGTCCATATAGATCTACCATCACTAAATCTCCTATATCTTTAGACACAATGGGGCAACATGGACCCACTTTATTATTATTATTATGTTTAGTTAACTGACATACATTACACCCCCTTACTTTGCGCTTTACATCCTTAGTCAAACCTTTCCAATAAAACCTCTCCTTTATATATTTCAACATCTTATAACTACCTTGATGTCCCATCTCCAAATGTACCTGTTTAATTACCTCATCTCTAAGCTTATCTGGCAAGTATATCGAATTTCTCTTTCCACCATCCCTCTCTATAACCAAAACCCCATCTTTTAATCTACACTTATTAATCAGCCTAGACGATTGTCTACCTACCTCACTAGGATTTTGTAATATGTTAAGTAATTTGCTAATCTCTTCATCTTCCCTTTGATATAATTTTATTTGTTCAAGTCTTTTTAACAATTCTTTATTTTGTTTTGACTCCATGTAAAGAATACTAGGCATTTTAATCTTTTCCTCTTGTAAAATCTTCCCCTCTGGCGGATAACGTGATAATATATCGGCTACTATATTATCCCTACCTTTAATATGTTGTATTTCATATTGGAAATTTTCCAAATAATTTATCCAGCGAGTTATTTTTGCATTATATAATTTCCAAGTCTTCACGAATAATAAAGCCTTATGGTCAGTCTGAATAATTACCCTTGCACCCCGTAAATATGATTCAAATTTCTCTAAACAACAAATCACTGAATAAAACTCTTGTTCTGTTGTAGTCCAATTTAATTGTGCACCCCTCAAAGCTCTACTATAGAACCCCAATATCTTCTGCTCATCATTACTATCTATCTGGTATAGAACCCCGGCCAGCCCTATTTGTGAACAATCAGTTTGTAAGTAATATGGCCTAGTAAAGTCTGGATGATGCAACATTATAGTTCCTAAAAACAATGATTTAAGTTGTTGAAAAGCTATTTGTTCCAAATCTCCCCAATTCCAAACCTTACCCTTTTTTAATAAATTATATAATGGTTGAGCCTGTCTATGATAATTTGGAATAAATTTCCTATAAAAATTACATAATCCTAAAAATGCTCTTAATTGTTTAATTTTTCTAGGTGCTGGAAAGTCTTGAATAGCTTTAACTTTCTCTGGGTCAGTGCGTAATCCCTTTGTAGAAATAATATAACCTAACATCTTCACTTCCTCACAACAAAACTCACACTTCTTGAAATTACAAGTAAGGCCTGCCTTTTGTAATTTCCCAAGTACTATGTCCAAATGCTCTAAATGTTGATTAAATGATCCTGTAGTAATAATAGCTAGGTCATCTAGGTAATTTACACAATACTCCCTAACCTCATGTCCCAATATAGTGTCCATAGCCCTACTAAAACTCCCAACAGATGTCTTTAACCCCTGCGGTAATACGTTATAAACATAAGACTTCCCATTAAAGGTGAACCCCGTATATTTCTTACTATCCTGAGATATTGGTATTTGAAAGTACGCATTGTTTAAATCTATTATACTAATAAATTTAGCCCCATGGAATGAGTTCATAACATCTAATTGTAAAGGCGGCTTCTCAGTCTCAGCTACCATAAACTTGTTAATTTCTCTAGCGTCTAATAACACTCTGATGGAATCATCCTTTTTGATTGTAAAGGTTAAGGGACTACAATATGGAGTTGAAGCTCTACTAATAATACCTAAATTTTCCATTTCGTTTAACTTTAATTCCATTCGCTCTCTGTAAGCATAAGGTACTGGATAACTCCTCTTAACAATGGGGACGTTCGATACCATAACTATTTTATGTTGATAACAATTAGCTCTACCCAACCGTGATGTAAATAAATTCTCAAACTTTTGTAACAATTTTAACAGTTTATCCCTTTGATTACTCTCTAATACAACCCCCGTTTCTAACTCTGACCAATTAACTTCATCTAATCTAGTCTCTATTAATAAGGAATCTTGAACTTCTTTAAAGCTACACCCGTTGTTACGTTTAACGAACGGAATTACGGATAACTGATCCCCCTGTTTTATCACTAAACCTCTATTTTCCCCACTGGTATTAAGAGTTACTCCATGTCCTTTCAGCCAATCAAACCCCAATATTAAAGGATTTATCAACCCCGGAACTACTATGAACCCCGTCTCCGCAACAAACTCTCCTAACTGTAACGGTAACAAAACTACCTTCTTTATTTCCAAACTTTTATGCCCTACAGCTGTTCTTATTTGAAAGGGTTTAATTGGTAGCCAGGGTATCTCTACCTCCCGGCCTAACTTTAACTCGTTCAAAAACTCTTCTGACACACTAGTAATATCACAACCTGTGTCAATCAGTGCCATTACCTCACACCCGAAAACGTGTACATATACCTCCGAAGTAAAACTAATTTCTCCCTCTTTACCCTCTTGTTCTTCAAATACTACCCCTTCTACCCTTGGACTTATACATTCTACTTGTTTAAAGTCAGCCTTCCACTTAATTAAATCTACCATTTGCTCGTCAATATATAACTGTTTTGGTTCAAAATGTCTATAACCTAATCCTTCTTTTGCCTTCCTATCTAATAATACCGGTGCCAATGGTGTCCTAATTCCCCTTCCCCCTCTTCCTAACATTTCACCTGGTTTCCACCCCATTTTACGCATAATTTCTAATGCAGCGCCCCCTTTAATTGAGACTGGACCGGGAACCAAATTTCCAATCCCTCCTAGTTTAAACCTTCCCTCGCTGTATCTTCTACTACCACCGATGAACCCGAAGCTGCAACGGCTGCTACCTTTGACTGCTGACTAATTGCTGGTCTTGGCCATTTCTTATAATTTTGACGATGCTCCTTGAAATTACGGTCCAACTCCTTCTTCCTCTCCGCCTTTGCCTGTTGAACCCCACTGTCTACTCGTGCGATGTCGTCCATCTCCTTTAAATAATCCGCCGTCTCTATGATTGTGTTCAATTTAGAAGTATACCATCCTTGTTGTATGTACTTAGGATACTGTCTGACTATATCATTCACTAGTTGTCTCTCTGAGATCTTATAGGTAAGCATTTGCGCCTTCCCGGTTAAATTCAAAAAGTGCCCCAACGTAGTTGAAGATTTATCTTTATCCCAAACGCCATTTACGATCGACCTCCGCAGCTCATTCTGCTTGCTCTCACTCCAAAAGGTGGATAGAAAATCCATCTTGAAATCCTCAAAATTAGTCCAACGCAACTTATAAACCCTCGCCCAATCCCTGGCCTCTCCTGACAGACATTCTTGTATTAATTCTAGTTGATTACCCCCTTGTCCAATCTTCTTAAGGTAAGTTTCTAAATCTTCTAAAAAGGTCACTGGGTGCAAACCCATATCATCTCCATACTTAGGCTTATCTAATGTGATATTCCGTATATGATAATTAATATTTCCTGGTAAACCTTGATTATTAAATTCCTTACGTTCTCCATTATCCAAACACACTCTGGTTTGTTCGTGTGAAGAATTCGAAAGCTCTGGTTCCACTGCAGAAGGATTCCCTACCTCGGATGACATTTCCTCATTTTGATTGACAGACGCCGATTTAACCTCTTTCACCTCGGCCCTCAATGCCTCTATCTGTGAAGTCAATATTCCCAATGCCTGATTTATCTTCTCTATCACTGAACAATCCATTGGCTCCACTACTTTATTAGAGTTCAAACCCCCACTATTTCCTTTATTTACTTGCCTAGAAACTGGGTGAACGTTGAACGATTCCTCAGAACTCAGATCTCCCATGCTATTTGCACATGTAAACCCAGTATTTGACTCCCTATATCGAGCAGGTGTCTTACGCACTCTACCTTTTGGCTTAACCATCTTCTCTTGGACAATTATCAAGGTAATATTCTAAATGTATTTAGTTCACTAGAAACCACACACAATTCCCCCCTTGTGGCTTCCAATATCAAATAGTATCACAACACAATAAAGTCACACCGTATTTAGTTATACTTCATCAAATTACAGTTTATCAATTACACTTCATTACACTTTAATAAATTTACACATTTTCAAGGTACACTTATCAAATTACACCTTCTTTTCTCTTCTCTTCCCTTTTTATTTATTAATAAATGACGACTTTTAGTTCTAAAAATTAATTCACAATTGCATTAACTTTGTATATTGTATACACTTATTCACTATTATACTATACTCCTGTCTCCCCCAATTACTTCCCTATCTATCATAAATTCCAAGGACGACCCCCCAACTATTAATATTTTATTTCATTCATCATGTTTTTTTTTTTTTTAATTAAAACACTATCTCGACCCCCCATTTTCTAATATTTTTAATTTTAATTATTACTATTAAACCCCCTCTAATATATTAATACAACCCATTTCCCTCTTACCTATATATATTCACGGCAACAAATTGTACGGTATAGCATAACCATACCGTACCTTAAGGAACTTATTAACTTATATTAACCCCAAATAATTTCACTCAATACTTACTTACTTTCTTCTTACAAACCACCCCATAAGACCCTCTTTTTTTCCTAACCTTATACCAATATATTTTTGCTTTAATAGCAATATTTCTCCCTCTTATTTCCAACTCATAATAATTCTTTAAATCCATTTTGTTATATTTTTTTTTTTTATAAATACCTAAACTGTAAAGAAATCAATACATCAATCTAACTACTACTATATATAATTCTTGTTTTTATTTAATATAACCAATAATAATATTTTCTGGTCAATGATATTTTTTGTTTACATCTCAATTATATTATAATTCACAGAGTGATTGCACCGATACCTAATATATTCTAATTAATGATACTAAATTATTAATACCATCTTGTGACCATAATACTACCATTCTATTCCACTCCATATTCTCCGCTTAATATAAATGCATTTACTTATTTAATACCAGACCCTACTGGATCCTGGTTTCAAGATATTAGTATTATACCTACTTCCGTGCATCCCTAGCTAGTCTTGGTCGCACAGTACCAAGTAGCACCGTGATATTGACCTTCCCGGGACAAACAAACGTTAACATCCTGGTTAACGACACAAAATTGTAGTGTCATCCTGTTTACCAGGCACTAAATTGTGGTGTTATCCTGGTCACCGAGCCCCACATTGTAATGCTCAGTGCCATGGATCACGTCACCAAGTTGTAACGTCACTGCAATAACCATACTAATCCTGGTCAGAGGCACCAAATTGTAATAACCCCGGTCCTAGATCAAAGTAATCCTGGTTAACGGCACCAAGTTGTAACTAATTCTTGCCATGACCATTGAATCTAGATGTATAAAGCTATCCCCGTACACCTCTCGTATTCAAACCTACAATTCCCAGCCGCGCTATCGTCTAATGACCTTCAGACCGCTTATCGTGATACGCAGTAATCCGTGATTCTATAGAAAAATTGGGTTGTGAAAGACCTATTCCTTATCGTACTTTATCTACAATAGAATTCATGTATATCCCAGTCCTAGTTTCCCAACCTAAAGTTCACATACTCTTATGATTGTAACTCGTATTTACTTTAACATACCTCTTAACAGATTTGTCGCTACTCCAACCTTACTTCGTAGTCAATCCACAGTTCGTCACCTTATTTATCATACTAAACTCACAATATAACATACAATTTCACTTATTTACTTAGTGGAATACGACCAGACAATCTTTTGACAACTACGTTCTTATGACGTTTGAAATTTGACAATTTTTACCGCCCTCATTCAACACTTAGTACAGAGACACCTACCACATTACGCTTGCACTACACGTAAAATTAGAATCTACAAAATTAACTGTCAATCATTCAATACTTCAAATTATAATTGTTTTCGAGGATACCAACAGAGGTCGTGTTATTCAAAAAAAATACACAAACAATTACTGTCAGTGATAATTTATAGTTAGATCAACTCATCGTTGAAACTTCTATAAATCTTTATTATTTCTGTAATATAGTGTATTTCCCCCCCCCCCCCCCCGTGTATAAGAAATGTGGCCCCGTGCTCGCCACATTCAGTAGGACTCGCCACTAGTACCAACATAGTCCTTCCTATGCCTAAGTAGGTATTTAGAAGACAATTTTAAAGTCTCCTGCCTACTGTACCGAGGCATCCGGTATACAAATCCCCAATCCTGTATTCAGAATAACGTAACCTTGACTATTATCATTTTACTTTTGTGTTGTTTTTAGTATGAATGTACTGTAATAATAATACAGTATTACCGTTCAAAACGTCCCCTTAGAGACGAATAAATGCAAAGAATAATTGCAATAAAACATTTACTTTAGTTATTAGCGGTAAGGCTAGTTTGTACCGAATTATTTCTTTAACACAGTCTTTACATAATTTTAAGTAAATATTAGTAGCCAACTCACTTCAGAATAGCATTGCCTGTAAAGACACATCAAAGATTATACGATCTCACTGATCACATAGTCAAACTACAATAATTCAGCTCAGATTTAGCCTTTGCTTCACCCTAGCGGATGATAAGATTACTATAAAACAGCGATCGAGCGACCATGTGCAATCAGTACAGTACACATAACAACAATTTATACAGACAACGATTAAAATGTCCAAACATCATTATTTGTGTGTTTGTAGCCATGGTAATCTTATGTGTAAGATCTTGCTCGTACACAAAGAACAATGGTAAAATAACTACCTCTGTAGCTAGTCTGTTTGGATACTTCCGACCCTTCAGACTTCGGTGGTCTTGCACATAATTCTGTAGCCAGAAAGGTTTCACTAGTGTGAATGTACAATATACCGTTGTGTTATTGTTCAATAATGAACCAGCAAGGATCTATATGTAAATAGCAAATATTATATCAAAGATGTTTAGGACAGATCAATCACTGTGCATTTACCTTTAACAATATCTGTATTCTGTAATGAATACACCAGTTCACTGTCTCTGTTTCACACACGATCACTCACTTCACTATTAAATCACTCGTCGTGGTGTTGCAGCATTCGCTTGTAGTTTTATTTTCACCATAATCTTAGCGTAATTATTACACATTACTGTCACTATAATCCCAGTAAATTCCAACAACGTAAATCGACATGAAAATTGGCTTGCAAAAATTAGCGGGAAAACTTTCATTCTTCGGTCACAAGATGGCGGTCATTTACAAATCTGCTTTGTTGTAATTGAACCAATTGTCTATCTAATTTCCCAATCAGTTTATCATGATTTACAATAATAACAACTTAGATCACCCCTTTACAAACGCAATACTACCTACCTAATATATATATTCATATGTTTGCTATTAGTGTGTACCTACTCACCTACCTGACTAAACTAACCATGTATCAACAACCATTCAACTACGTTAAACGTGAAATGTGTAAAGCTAATCTATCTGACTAGGGCGCAGGTAGTAAGCCTGACTTTGAACTATCACTAGTACCCCCTACGAGCAAGAGACCACGGCCGAAGCCAAGGATGTGTTCTCTCACAGGACAAGGACATAAAAGTGTGTATATATACATATATAAAGATAGACAGGACTGATCCGCTCTGGAGAGCGACAACCGCCTCCTCTCCAGTCACAAACCATCCTGGAAGCTCACGGATCCCTTTCAGGCAAAATCCGTGTGCTGAGCGCTTCAGACTATCCTCAGCATGCCTAGCTGAACAGAGGTCAAGAGCTTCGTTATCACCGATAGGTATCAACTCAGGGCAATCACGTCGATTGACTTCCTAAGCGGGGGAACCTAGCTAATACCTAAGGCCTCAACCGTCCCTAGCCCTACCAAAGTCCCACAAAGAATCCCTATATAAACATTTTATCTCATGTATGGCCCTGTACCGCAGACTCACAGTACAGCTGATATTCCGAATTGAACACGAGATTCAATTCTTAATCCCAGAGATAAAGGTGTCTTGTCTGGCTCATACGATAAAATGTTCATTTCGCGAATTATAAACTTCAATAAAGGCGAGCTACCTAATTCCTCTTTTCACTAATTTAAACACTATATATTTACTAATTAAACTCAATTATTCACAATCAAGGTAAAAAAAAACTTCACGACTTTAAATGTAAAATTCTCAAAATTCCCGCCAAAGTACAATGTACAGAATACCTTTCGCGAATCAACCAACCCCGAAGCCAGCTCAAAGAAAAAGTGTCCTTGAATTCCCACTCAAAATCCTACTTTCGCCGAATTAGGGCTCCAATAGTGTCCTCCACCAATCAGAAGCTTTTATTTTCCCGCCAAAAGTCACAATTTCTGAATAATTGACAACAGCGCTAGGTTTTCTATGGCGCCTGCGTTATAATTATGAACTAACTTAAATCTTCCGTGAACCAGTGGCCCTTTTTTAAATATTTATAAACTATTAACATACTTACACTCATTGATTCTAACTGTCAATATTTTCATAATAATATAAGATTAATTTTATGTTTAATAAACATCCATATAATACTCAATAATAGATATAGAAAATTATTCAATAATCATTTGACCTTTAAACAATAATAACCAATCAGAGCCACTTCCTGCATTTACATAGTTCTGGAGCACACAGATAATAAATAGTATTTATGATCTCTTTTCAACAGTACTTTATTGCATTAAATATTATAATTATTGTTCCTTGTAAATAATTAATAAGTTTTAACTTTATCTGTTTATTCTTTTCTTTATTAATTTTATTATAAACAATACACAAAACTATTATAATATTATTCTTGTGTAAATATCCATAGACTATTTTTCTTAAATTCTTTCAATCATAGTCCCATCTATAGGTACTGTATATATTAAACTACATTTTAAATTTATTTGTTCATAAAACATATTTACTTGCCCTTTGCAATTTAACAGAATAATTTCTTTATGAATCAATTTTTTTCTTTGACCACATACCATAGTGTATATTTATTCATCATTTTATTTACGTATAAAAAATTCCTTACTTAATCAACTAGATGGCGTTTTACGACATTGAATTATTTTCGTTTTATAAAAAACCAAGTGATATTCAATTTACTTGTAGAAATTCTTACTTAATTACTAGATGGCGTTTTACAACATTGAATTATTTTATTTATTTATGTTTTCTTGTTTTATAAGAACCTCGAAACGGTGTTTCAGTCCGTTACAATACGGATTTGTCTTCAAATCAACCTACCACCCTCGTTCGGTGCCCCCACTGTACCCAAGTTCGCTTCTTTAAAGGTAAGCGGGGTTTGAATGTACATTTGGGAAAAGTACACAAATCCCAAAATGTACTTTCGAACCAATCCCACGCATCACAATCACACACCACCTCCCAAATTCCTTTTTGGCAAACTCTCAGTAAATTTAAAAATTCAGTTCCGATTTTAAAGAGAGTTCCCCGTGGTGCCAGACCATCCGTCGCACATAATCTAGCTTCATGCATTTCACAAGTAGTCCGGGAGAACTCTCCAAGAGCTTGGGAACAGCTTCTCACTTTCCCTTATAGGATTCTGCATATATCACACGTCTCGACTTCTAAGAAAACTCTGGCATTACAAATTAAAGAAAATTGCCTCTCAACCCATATTTTTGACCCTAAATTCGCGAACTTCCGGAAAAATTCAGTTTATCATTATGTAGAATCCAAATTAAGGGAAGGTGACATAAGGGGAGCATCAAGACTTTTGTTTAGTAGCGATGTGGTGGCTGCTTACTCTCCAGATACTCTTGCGGAACTGAAGAGCAAGCATCCAGCACCTTCAGCCGACCTTTCCTTCCCCGACCCTCCAAATAAAGATGATGATTTTCTCTCTGTTTCAGCCAAGGACGTTCTAGCTGCTGTTGGTTCCTTCAAGAGCGGATCTGCTGGCGGCCTAGATGGTTTAACCCCGCAACACCTCAAGGATTTACTATGTCCTGGGGAAGCTGGCGATGCACTTTTGAAGGAACTAACAGCCTTAATAAACCTTATGTTATCCGGCAATGTGTGCGATGCCATCGTTGACCTTCTTTATGGCGCGAACCTATGCGCATTGCGTAAGAAAGATGGTGGTATTCGCCCCATTGCTGTAGGGTGCACATACAGGCGTATGGCAGCCAAATTATGCTGTAAAGCTTACAATGAAATATCTACTAACCAACTGCAGCCCCTGCAACTTGGCTTTGGCTCCAAAGGGGGCTGCGAGGCTGCCGTACATGCCCTGTCAACGTACCTTGGCTGCAGTGGAGGGGAAGTCATTCTTAAGGTTGATTTGAAGAATGCCTTTAATTCAGTGAATAGGGACACATTGTTGACACAAGCGAAATTGGAAACCCCCAAAATTTATAAATTTCTCTGGCAATGCTATAGGTACCCCTCAAAATTACTATACAAGGACAGCGTTTTAGAATCATCGGTGGGATGTCAACAAGGTGACCCTCTTGGGCCACTCCTTTTCAGCCTCGCTATACACCCTATAATTCGGCAGCTAAATTCTAAATTTAACATATGGTATCTAGATGACGGGACCTTAGGAGGAGACGTTAATACAGTTATAAATGACTTGGCTTTTCTAAAAGATGAATTTAGATCCATTGGTTTACAATTGAATCCAACTAAATGTGAAATTTATCTTGATGATAATATTGACAGCATTTCGACACTATCAAAATTCAATGTTTTGGCCCCAAATTTAAAAATTGTTCAAAAAACTTCTCTCCGTCTTCTTGGGTCCCCAATCTTAGAGGAAGCATATGACTCTTTCGTAGAAGAAAAAATTCAAAATTTCTATGAAGTTTCGGACCGGTTGCAACAAATTAACATCCATTCTGCTTTCACAATAATTCGGTATTGTCTTTTTGTCCCTAAATTTACACATGTTCTCCGTTCAACTCAACTTTTTAAGTATTTGGCTCTTTTAGGTAAAATGGATAGTGTGATTCAAAACACACTTTGCAAAATTCTAAATGTGGATATGAACGACCGAGTCTGGCTTCAGGCATCCATGCCTGTTCGTCTAGGCGGGCTCGGCGTTCGCAAAATTACCGACGTAAGTCTACCAGCTTTTTTATCTTCGGTGCATGGCACGGATGATTTAGTTAGAAAAATCCTAACCCCTAGCCTAACTATTTCAGAAGTGCCAGGCAAGGCCGAAGCTTTAAGAGCTTGGAAAATGTTTTGCCCAAACGCTGATTCGCCAGCCAACCCATCTTCCCAGAGACAATGGGACGTGCCGCTCTGCAACATGGTAAGAAAACATCTCCTTTCTACGCCTTCCAATGTTGCGGAGCGTGCTCGCCTTTTGGCTGTGGGGGAATGGGAATCCGGTGTTTGGCTGCAGGCCCTACCATCGCCCAACATAGGTACCATGTTGGACGATAACACCTTCCGTATCGCTGCTTGCCTTCGTTTAGGTGCTCCTTGCGTTTCTCCGCATCGATGTCGCTGTGGAGAAGAAGTTGGTAGCCTTGGACACCATGGTCTCTCATGCAGTAGGAGCGCGGGACGGCTTTCACGGCACGCGTACATCAATGACATAATCCGTCGGGCTCTTGTCACCGCCGGGGTTCCAGCCGTTTTAGAACCTGCTGGTCTGGTGCGCGATGATGGCAAGAGGCCGGATGGAATGTCTTTGGTGCCTTGGAAGATGGGAAGGCATTTGGTGTGGGATGCAACATGTGCTGACACCCTTGCGCCTTCACATCTTCCAGGGACTGGGGACTGTGCCTGCGCTGCTGCTGCTTCGGCAGAGACCCTCAAACGGCGCAAATATCGTAGTTTAAGTGATAATTACATATTTGAGCCGTTTGGGGTCGAGACGCTGGGATCATGGGGTCCAAGTGCCAGTCTATTATTTAAAGATATTTCCAAACGGTTAATAGACGCTACCCGTGACCAGAGGGCTGGTTTATTCCTTGCGCAAAGGATCAGTATTGCCATTCAACGTGGCAATGCTGCCAGCCTTCTGGCCACCCTCCCAGTTGACATCGATGGTGAGGAATTCTTTGACGCCTGAACCTGCTGGTTTGTATATATTATGTACTTATTGTTTTTATATTTTTTATTTAAATAATTCTAATGTACATATTGTAAATAATTATTGTTAATAAAATTTCTTTATTAAATAAGTAAATATTGAAATCGAATAAATGTATAATATTTTATAAGTTCAATTACAGTAAATGAGATCATGGTTCTATTCAACAAATAACTTTAGCCTTGTGTATGCAAATGACATACTCCAGTTAATTTGCTATCATGAACTGTTTACTCTATATTATAGATGCACAAGTTTAAAAAATATTGAAAATACGAACTCGTATATTTCGTAGGATTAATCTGATAGGAGTCTATGAGACTAAGTACAATAAAGGTACCGTAGAAGATAGTTATTTAAAAGTTCCTAATTCCTGTGGTACTCGTTGTTCACAAAGAGTGTCATCATAATAATTTCTGTTCGGCTTGCCTCTTCCATCTAAAGCAAGGATTTTAAGATGATTTTACAAATCTTTTTAAAATCTTTACTTAGCTTTACTTTAATTAAATCTTTAGCGTTCGTTTGTGGTCGGACTGGTAGGCTTAACTTCTCATACATGACTCCACACCACAACGGTTAAGTGCAATGTGGCATTAACAGACCTAAACAGGGCATTCTCAGAGGAATTTCCATGTTAGCACTTGTTACCTACTCATTGATTAGGCATCTTGTCTTTGCTGGTTTATTGTTACCTATCTACATAATTATTGATAAGTATATCGAACCTGAATATTCAAAGTAGACAGATAAGCTTAAAATCACTGTAGAAGCTGTAGAGCTGTTATTATAGACCTTTTATACTGAGATGAGTTAACATTATAAGTTTTTATGAATGAATTTTCTCACTTGGGGTCAATCCCGACTGAAAGAGCAGAGGCCGGCAGCGGCTTTTTGAGGCAAAATATTATAAACCATTTTAAATCGTATTTACGGGAGTAAAGATCATAGTCATTTGATGGCGAAGGAGGGGCCGGCGGCGCCGCGAAACATCGCACGGCCTCGCGAGCCTTCTAGCAATCTTGTACAAAAGTCTGGCCGTGGCGGTGGCCGCTGCCGGCCGCTGCTCTTTGGGGATTGACCCTTATACCAATTCACTTCATAGTATTAGTTGATGGTGAACCTTGTACTCGGCGGCATCGGCTAACTGCGCGTTGAGGTCGCGCAGCTGGGCACGTGCGTCGCTGAGTTGCACTTGCAGCTTGTCGGACTGCCGCGTGAGCTTCTTGCTGCGTGCCACTGCCTCGTCACGTTCTGCCTGAAGCACTGCGCGGACGCGGCAACTCTCATCCTTGAACAAGTAGCATTTATAGTACCTAAAGGTTGGCGTTCAGCGTAGAATTCAGGCTAAAAGTGCAATTTCATAACTTATACCATAAGAGATATCATGAGACAAAGATAGATAGGTAACTATTTTCTTCTATTTTATTCATATTTTACCATACATATTATTTTTTAGCATTGCAGCTGGCTTCTTGCTAAGTGTCTCGTATTAGGTTGTCAAATTACTTATAATGTTTTTATAATGTAAGGTAACAACCACAACGAATGATATAAACTACCTGAGCAGGCATGCACAATTTGCAAGCATATTGCAAGAATATTCGGTGGCACTAGTCGACCATCGAACTCGCTTTGAATGTGTACAAGATTTTGAATATTTTTACAAGTAAAACATTTGGTGCCTGGCTGCTTAGTTAGGTACCTACTTAACTTACCTTTCTCGTTGCGTGTAGGTACATAATTAAATTTAACCTTGGGAGATTTATAAATTTGTTTATTCATTAATAGTCGACTAGGTTCCTAAAACTAACCTGTACGCTGAGCTTCCGCCGCAACAAATCAAGGTGTAGATCTTTTCTCTGTAACTGTTCTCTGAGGATTCTTATTCGCCGTTGTAACTGATAGACTACTGCAGTCTGTAAAATTGTTATTGAACTTAAGAATTTACTGAACATGCTAAATAGTTTTACGACTGATCTCAAATAAATAATGATCTGAAGGTACTTACAACCTATTTATTAAAAAGATCCAGGCATTTGATCATACAAATAAAACTTGAGTTTGAAAGAGGAAAACTTTTAAGAAAAGTCTTTAATACAATTTCTAAAACTATCATCATAGCACGATTTCCTAAACAGGCTTCTGTAAGGGCATTCTCATTCGTTTTTTTTGTATTACCAGTTGATCGATACTACGTCACCCATGTGCTTGTTGATTTTGGACGTCACGACCACGACTCACGAATCTGAGAGGGATGTTGATCAATATCGATGGGATAGTATCGTAAAACACAGATCGAGCTTGATGATTAGGAGTCGCAGCAACGCACGATCGCCCTTATCGTTTGGGAAATTTTTACTGATTGGACAAGACGATTGTGGGCGTCGATTAAATGGAGGAGTTCACCGGAAGTTCTTTAACATACTATGCGTAGATATTCAAACGTCTTGCATCAAGCGATTGCATTCAATCAGTAATGTATAGCTTATGCTACTTGGATTGTTCCGAAAATTGTTAGCTACTAAACTATAGCATAAATTTAATCCAACTAATTTTCATTTTACGAACAGTTTTCGAAGAAAGTTGGAACGGAACACCTAATAAGAGAAGTTACAGTTCAAACTGTGTACTTACTATAATTTCTATAAAAAAATATACTTCACAGTACACAGATTTCATTAATGAAATACAATATCTACTTTCTTAACAACTTTGATTCAGTCTTTACTAACACATGCATGAATTCTATTCTAAGATGAAGTTACCGTATCAATCTACAATGTTCCTTAGTAATGAAATGACAACGAAGTATGGTATCGCGTGTGCAGGCGTCTAAACATTTGATTAGGTACAAATAGGTAATAAGGCCTGCCCAAACTTAGTTAAATAATTCCGGTAATAAATCGTCAATTTTATAAGGTTACCATGCCAAACCATGTTAAACATCTATGAGCAACACTATTTAGTTACTTAGATGTGTTGATATGAGAGTGTGTTTTTTTTTGTCTATAGTAGGTACACCACACCTATTAGGTAGGATTAGGTACGTGGAACTTGTTTTGTTTTTTTCATTACAATTTTGTTGTAGGTAAGAGATCAATTCATAGGAATTTTTAAACGATTTGTGACATTTAAAGGTAAATGCAAGTAAATAGAAAAGCAAATTAAAATAATATGTTTATGAATATAGGTACTTAACAAAACTTACAAAAGGTATAAATAATCCTGGTTATACTTAATGTAAGTAAGAGACGACTATGCTAGCTTTAGTAACCTTCACAAAGTGTGAATCAGTCTTTATACCTACTACTGAATGAGTGATAATGATGATGAGACAAAGTTTAACTACGTGTGCTTTAGGGTATAGCGACATATAACGACCACTTTAATCCATTTAGCTCAAATGAGAGTTGGGATGTCAGGTGGGTATTGAGGCACAATGATGTTGATTGCAATATTATCGTAAGGAAAATATAAAAATACTTAAAATAAAAATCGGAATCGGCATCTTTTTAAACTCCGTTTACATTAGTAAACATTTGTTTCGAAATTAAAAATGCTGTTTGTTCTGGAATTACTAATACATACTTATAAAACTGAAACATTGGTTAACCAATGATTACGAGGTTTAAAAATGGTTTGTTCTAAAATATACTAGAACTGCTACATTTAGATTGCAGGTGCTATATGTACCTAAGTCTTTAGTAGTACCAGTAATTATTTGCGCTACCTACTTACGTTCAAAATCCTAATGTTACCTGGAATTATTACGAATCACAGATATTTTGTCATCAGTTATTTAGAATAAATAGCAAAAAATACTTAGATACCTACTCTATATCCACTGCAGGGTCTGCAGCACAATTAAATTCTTTTCATTTCACAATCAAAAATTCAAAATTATATTTAACGTAGTTGAACATAAAAGAGCTACGTTATAAATAGTGAAATCTAAATATTTGAAATCGAACCTAATTATTTTCTTTCGTGTAACTTCTAAATAAATTATTTACCGCCATATTGCATGGAAAGCTCCTGTAGACGTTCCCACAAATCATGGGAATAAAATATTCCCGGGTTAAAAGTAGCCTATATTATTTTATAGTAGGTATCTACTATAAAATAATATAGGTACTATGACCGATCTAAAGCAGCTCGCATCCAGCGCTTCCCGGCGACCTTGATGAGGTCGTCCTTCCACTTAGCCGTTGGGCGTCCTATTCTAGAAGTCTATGGGAGAGGCATATGTTCAGCAGACTGTGTGGCTGATATGATGATGATGATGATGATCTAACAAAATTTCAGCCAGATCCATTCAGCGGTTAGAGCGTGATTTCATTAATGAACTTCGAAATCCCTTCAGAAACTTTCATATTATTTTATACCTAGGTACATATAGTAGGTACCTGCCTAAGAATGGCTTTTGACTAAACGGGTGTCGTAAAAAGAGTGGCATCGTAGGCATTGTAGGCAACCACTATTTGTAAAAAAAAGAGCAAATCTAAATGTAACAATGGTGACGAACTTTGAGAAAATCGGAAAACGTTACATGGTTTCGCATCGTGTGGCCGAGCTAGCAGCGAAACACAAGCGGAGATGCTGGAGATGAATATGGTGATACAGCGGTATCATCATGTTTATCTCTGGTCAAGTGTGAAAGTCGCACGAGGAACTTCTAAATAATTAAAATAAGATATCCAAGATACTATCTGAGACCGTCATCAGCTGATGATATTTTATTTCAAAATGTCATCTAGTAAATATTCCAGAGCAATAATCCTGTCAACACCTTATTCGTACTTAACTGGTGTTATTGAATCTTTTTATCTTATTACTCGCATTACTATATCGCCAGAGGGTGAGACAGCATAATATTAACATTTTATTATAGACTTGCTTATTTACATCGACTTTATATTTTTTTCCAAACTTCACCTTACTATAGTGAATTTATTAACAGAAGAAACGACGGAATATAAAACAAGAGGAGTAGATGGCGACAAACATTGAAAAGGTCAAATTAAATTTTATAAAAAATAATATATAAATGTGTGTTAACGATACGCGGCTGCGAAGCGTGGAAAACAAATCGTATAAAATCTTTCTCCTTTCATCCTGCCACAGTTTCTCGGATCCGTGCTATTGTGTTAAATTAAATCAACAAATTATATAAATAAATATCAATAAATATCTCTGATTCGTAATTCCAGTATCAACATGCCAATTTGTAATAGTACATCTTACTTCCTTAAGGTAAGGCAAATCATGGAAAGATCTTTCTCTGCGCAGTCTCGGTAGAGTACCATAGTATCCGTAATATAGCAGCTATACAAAACACAGTACACATTAACACATACACAATAAGTACACATGAAACACCAAACGCTTTGTACATGTACAGCTTACCATAGATATTTTATATGTAAGATGCATTTGGAAAAAGGGTAGGTACCAGCAGGGCTAACATGCGCGCGTCGTCAAATATCTCGAATCGAGATGAGATATCATCTCGACTCTTCTCGAGCGAAGTAACGCCGACATATTTTGTCGCGTCAAACTTTTTCAATTGTTGTCTATGGCATACTCATTTTTTAAACATTTATCCGATAAAATCGGCCCGATACGGCCATTTGCTCGAAAGCACAGACTAGTTAGGGATGCTAGGTATGAAAAAAGAGAAAAAATAGTGCAGACAATTTTCGACCTTATTGACATGACATGCTATCGAATTTTTTTTCTTATATACGTGATCAGCGTCATCAATTAATGCGAAAAGACACGTAACAAAAATAAAATGTCATTAAGGTCGAAAATGGCTTGCAGTCGCTGTTTTAGTACAAAATGAACCGAGCACAAAAAATGTTTACACGAGATAACTTCTCGTCGACCAAATGAAAGACGGGAGACAAAACATTTTAATTTAAAAAAGAGAAAAAATAGTGCAAACAATTTTCGACCTTATTGACATGACATGCTATCAGCGTCATCAATTAACGCGAAAAGACACGTAACAAAGGAAATGTCATTAAGGTCGAAAATTCCTTGCAGTCGCACGAAGGTACTAAATTTTTATCCAATATGAACCGAGCACAAGAATAGTTTACACGAGATAACTTCTCGTCGACCAAATGAAAGACGAGAGACAAAACATTTTAAATGTCAAAATTCGAGTAAATAAGAGCACGTATGTTACAATTTGCAGACACTAAGTAGAGATGATTTCTCGAAGTCGAGTTATGGCGACATCTGACAGATCGCCATGAAATTTGCCATGTTACCAACAGTCGATATCGACATAAAACGGCAAAATGCCTCGAGATAGCTATCTCGTGGCGCGCATGTTAGCCCTTCATGCTACCAACAGTCGACATATCGACATAAAACGGCAAAATGCCTCGAGATAGCTATCTCGTGGCGCGCATGTTAGCCCTGCAGGTGCCAGGTATAATTATAATTGATGAATTATATAAAGGTTATTTTTCCTTGAGGGTCAGAAACGTTATTATGTGGTTTAAATTACAGTAAGAGTCTATGTAAGTTGTAGGTATAAAACATCTATGGAATATTAAAAAAAATATATCTAGGTACATAAAAGGCAACAACTCATTGAATCTATGCAATTTATTAGCCTCGCAATCCACTGATTACGTCATCGAATCTCGTGCCTAGATCTCACTATTGAAATTGACATCATTAATAAATAAATAAATAAATATTCCACAATACGAATTTTGAAGAAATTATTCCATATTGCGAATTACTCCATTGTAGGTAATCTTACCTATTTTGAAAGTACACAAAGGGATTTTTAATTGAAGCATCTTTCTTCCGTTTTATTTTAATCAATGCTTAACTATCTTCAATGAAAACACTTGTACTATTCCACATTATTTATTAAATTCCTGACCGGTTTCGCCTTACGGCATTATCAAAGGATGAAAAAAACATGTTTTTTGGGTATCAGATGTCAATTAGAGTAATTAAAAAATATTACTCTAATTGACATCTGATACCCAAAAAACATGTATAAAGTAATTAAACAACATTACTCTAATTGACATCTGATACTCAAAAAACATGTACCTATCAACCTTTGATAATGCCGTAAGGCGAAACCGGTCAGGAATTTAATAAATAATGTGGAATAGTACAAGTGTTTTTATTGAAGTTGTGTAGCAAGTTCCACCATGTGCCATCAATCAAAAGTATAAGCAATGCTTAACTATACCATTCGGATTGATTAAGTCGATTCATTTCAAAGCATAGCTAACATGTGCTGTGCAGTATTCATCAAGATCGCAAAAATGTTTTCTCATAAATCAAAAAATAAAGATAGGTAAGTATCGTTGGACTAAAAACACTTTTTAGCGAATTCTATTCGATGGAGCAGCGCGCAAGTTGCAATTATGTAGGATATTCAATTTTGATAAAGAGTTGTTGCCAATGACGTGAAGACTTAAACAATAAATGATAACTATTGGCTGTTTTATAGATTGATTATTATATGGTACGAGTATGTACATAGTGTTATGGTTATCAAATATTCTACCAACACCTGGATTAGACTCTTGGTGCAACTCATTCTGCGAATTTCTCATGATCCTACAGCCTGCTAGCATTAACATACTGACCTTGTCAACAATTTTATCGCTCTCGAGCCTGGCCAATTGCTCTGCACGATGTATAATAGAATCAGTGTGCAATTCTATTCCGATGTCTTGGGTCAACTCATCCATATTTAGTGTTCTGCTTAGGCGTTCAAGGAATGCGACAAACTGTAACATATTTTATGTATCATCATGACGTCATTGTTCATCTAAAACGTAGAGATTAGATATAGATCTTTATTCCTTTACTAGGTCTCTACCTAAGAAGGAAATGAATCATATTCTGTCCGCCATACCTATTTAATTACGTTTTTATATTTCGATAAGATTTTTTTTATATTAGTGTAGGAAAATTATATCTACCAATAATATGTACCCAGGTAGGTTCGTAGAAACAAACCTATTTGTATCAGACTGCAATAGTAACCAAAAAGCTCGAATAGATATGTAGTACCTAATGGTAATGTACTGTTAAGGTGTGGTTTGTTAGTGGCCTATGTGTGTATTCAAGTACGTTCCACTGTAGTTTCTAAGATACTTACTAGGTATAGGTACCAAGAATTCGGGATAATAAGTATAAAAATATAAATCATTTAATTTGTCACCACTCTTGCCACCTATTTTACCCTAACCTAAAATTAAAATTAAGTACCTATTTTGAATCCTATACGTCACAAACAAAGTGAAAAGTTTAACGAGATTTTGCTTCGTAACGAGCTACAAATTGTGAAATGAGATACGCACGTTTGCCTTGTCTTTGCGTAAATTTTCTCTGGATAGTTCTAGTACGCCAAATTCTGACTCCAGCTTGTGCACCTTAGCCTCGAGCATGTTCCTCTCATCCTCGAGTATTCGTACGCGGGTAGTGGCCTGGTCGTGAAGATGGGCAGTCCTGCTCAACTGCTGTGATTCCATGCCCAATTTATCACGTAGTGCATCTATTTGCTATAACATTATTTCGACAATAATTATTAATAACACAGATATTACAAGACCTATAAGGAAGAACAAAGGAAGATAAATAGGTATAGACCGCACTGGCTGCACTGGCCGTGATTTATAAGCTGCTTGTACGTTAGACTAAGCAAAAGGTAATTACAGTAATAACAATTTATTAGAATGTTTAAGAATCACATTAAAAATTGTATTAGGTGCCTAACTAGTTGTTAGATTAAAAGTACTTGCCACAGATTTATCCTTATTTTCACTTAATATTTCTCGAATTCTATCTTTGATAGTGCTTTCATGAGCCTCCACAAAACGGGTTGGCAAGCTAAGTAAAATAGCAATGGACTCCATTGTATTGCGAAACTCGGCGTGAATCCGTTGAAATTTCTCATCCCGGTGTCTCAGATCCTCTATAAAAAGAATGTTTACATAATATTATCTACCTAAATATCCGTTGACTTTTCTGACCTAAACCTATTATTGCTAAGAGCGTTTTCACATTATCTAATTCCGATATTGGTGTAGGACGCTGATAGCCGACCTCCGATAGCCGACACCATGTGCTGTTTTCACATATTTATATCCGATAAAATCGGCACGATACGGCCATTTGCTCGAAAGCACAGACTAGTTAGGGATGGAAAAATAGGAAAAGACTGCAAGCAATTCTCGACCTTATTGTCATTTTTCTGCGTATATTCGTGATCAGCGTCATCAATTAACGCGAAAAGATACTAAGAAAATGTCATTAAGGTCGAAAATTGCTTGCAGTCGCTGTTTTAGTCTCTTTGTGATCCGATGTCGGGCCAACACAGTGATGTTGGCTCCGATAACCGATGTCGGGCCGGACAGTGTGAAAGACAGATACATTTGACTTCCTCCGATATTGGATATCGGATATCGGATATCGGGCATAGGGCAATGTTTTTTATTTTTATTTTTAGCCTCTCTTCAACGCTCTTAATGTATAAAGCTCTTAATAAGCTGGTTTGGTGATGACGCAGCAATATAATACAATTGCTATGCATAAAGTTCCCGACCTAGAAGAAATAAAACCCAAAAGAATTAAATACTTTCGCGGACTGTGGCTGGCCCACTGGCCGTACTTTGCCCATCCCTGGTGTAGATCTAGATCTACAGACTTGAGTACCTTTTTATTTAAAAAATAATAATATTAGTATCTTACCTTTCATCTGTATTATTATTGATTCGTTCTGGTTTACATTTTCAGTAACAACATTCAAGTTCTTAGCACAATGTGACAACTTCTCTCTTGCCTCATGTAACTCTCGTTCGATCACCCTATTTTGAACAGTTAAAGATTCTTTTTCTTGCTTAAGTCTGTCAATATCTAAAAGTTGCTGTGTTAATTGCCTTTGAAGCATATCTTTGTCAGCATTGGACCTTTCTAGCGCATCTCTGCAGCTTCTAAGTTCTTGTTCCGTGGTTGATAAATTTTCAGTGGTATTCATGCATTTATTTTTTAACTTGTTTATATCCTGGACTAATTCAGCTGCCTTTATGATTAGACTTTCTGGGGAATGAGTATGTGCGGTATCACAAAAATCTGCTTCGAGAGCCGCAGACATTCGTCGTATTAGATCATGGAATTGACATCGGGCATTTTCTTTTTGCTGTTCTTCATTATGACATTCCACTTCAAGACATCGTAATTTCTTTTCCAAATCTTTTATTTTTTCTTCACAGTACCTATTATCTCTCTGTAAGGTCTGTACCGCAATTTCGCTTCTTCCATGTGCTGTCTGAATATTTCTCTGTATTTCTTCAAGATCTTGAATTTTCTTTTTGAGAGACGATATAACAGCATTTTGCCGAGCATTTTGTTCTCGAAGATGATCAATCTCCACTTGCTGCTCAAGTATTCTTTGGTCTCGAGATAGCATTAGGTTTTTCAAGTCACTATTCTGAAATAATTGTAATATTTATTTATAATTTGAAGGCACTTAGTGATCAATTCTGTCGTTAATAAGATAAAATTCCTTGCAGTCTACATAGTTAGTACCTACTTACTTCAGAAATCAATTTATCTCGTTTATACTGAAGAGCTGCCAAATCACTTCTTAGGCTCGTAATAACGTCATTACCAACATCTGCTTCCATCTGAAGAAACAATCAACAAATTATAATCTGAATGGTTACATCAATACAATCAGTACTGCTGATAAAAATACAAAAATTTCACTTTTACTGTCAAAAATCTTACAAAATTCTTGTCTTATTAAAAAATGTTGGTGCTTATTACGAAAATAGCAGACGAGCGAGTTTCCCGGGGCGAACAGAACACGACTAGTAGTGAAGTCAAAGTACTTCCTGTTTGAAATGTAGCGTGATACGGCTCATGATGCCAGGCTTACCGACCGAGAGTCACGATATCTTACTCACCGACCTATATACAAACGAAGCTTCGAAATTTACATACGACCGGGGACTGGTGCCTGCCTGCCAGCCCCAAATCACATTTTTATAGTCACGATAATTGGTTAGATGGTTATATTGTTGCGATGTCATTGCTGCAATCAATCTGTTTGGGGTAACGTTGAAGATAAAAGGAAATGTGTCTTATACAGGAAAGTTGTCAATGTCGCTGTCGTCATTAAATTTGTCTAAAGAAAGATTAAATTACTTACAAAGCTAAAAACGTAATCCAATTTAGATAATAATGTTTTGTAGCGACATACATAATCACCTTAAGTAATAATATGAATGCTTAAGTGTGTTTGAATGACAGCCTGTATGGCGTAACGGTAGGACGTTCGACTAGCAGATACGTCGAAGGTTTGATTGCCGCTGTGCTTTTATCTAAATCTATTCGCATTGACCTGAGAGTTTCTAAATATAATATGGGATGTATTTACAAGGGAAAGTATCTAAATGTGTTTGTCTGCATGTTTCGTTTGTAGCGATTTTGTGTGCATGACAAGTCCATAGTTACGTATCTGTGTAATGGTCACATCCCTAGCCCTGAGGGCACGTCCCTAGTGAGAGTGACAGATAGGTGGAAAAATAATCGATGTAAAAGGTTAAATATAAATTACTCTTATCGGCATTGTGATTAAGTAATAATGTAAACTGGAAGAATAATAAACAAGTACAGTATGTTCTTTATACCGAATGAGCATTTTCATTGTCAACGAGGGGGAGGCAAGAATCTCCCAAAAGTTAAGCTAAGCTTAGTTTGGGTATAGATAACCTAGGTTTGTCCCAGAATATTATCTACCTAATTATTAGAGAGTATATTTTTGAAGGTCATTGCCATGTGCTCTTACGCCGTAACTACTGAACAAAACCTCATGAAATTTTGAATAGATATAGGTTACCCTTCAAAATTTCATTTGCCGAATATCGAAAAGAAATATGAGTAGGGGAAGGCAGGGTAATTACGAACACCTAAGGGAGTTTTGAAATAAATCGAAAGATATTATATGTAAGTTAACTTTAATAGCTTCTACTGAAAGATAAACTATCATACTTTAGATTAATACAAACAACATTATAAATTTGTCTTTATATAATCAACTATTATATTCTTGAAAAAAAAAATTCAATATAAAAGGGAACAGACTTATAATATACCTATGTCGTCACCAACTAGCTTAATCAGCCGTTGTATCAACTGCCTAGACAGTTAACTAAACGGCGCCATTCAATTAACGGCCTGAATGTCTTTCAGCCATTTAATTAAACGGCTAGTTTGGATCGATGACGTTTAACTACTTGCCTAGCCATTTAATTAAACAGTTAGCTAAATGACTTATTTCTGTATGGTTAAAATAAACACGAAGGCGCTACGCTCCGCTCCCGCATTAGCCTTCTAACCTAAAACTATCACTAAATTTTTGGGATTTACAGGTTTAAGTATATGTATGTTGGGGACTCAGTCTTAGAAGCTGTTGACGAGTACGTCTACTTGGGTCAAATGATCCAGGTAGGCAATTCCAGCTTCGAAGACGAGGTAAATCGACGAATCCGACTCGGCTGGGCGGCGTTCGGGAAGCTACGAGATGTCTTCTCGTCCGACATACCTCAGTGCCTGAAGACGAAAGTCTTTAACCAATGTGTGTTACCAGTGATGACTTATGGATCGGAAACGTGGTCCCTCACTATGGGTCTCTTAAACAAGCTCAGAGTCGCTCAACGGGCTATGGAAAGAGCTATGCTCGGTATTTCCCTACGTGATCGCGTCAGAAATGATGATATCCGTAGGAGAACAAAAGTAACCGACATAGCCCAGCGGATTAGCTCGTTGAAGTGGCAGTGGGCGGGACACATAGCGCGCAGAACAGATGGCCGATGGAGCAAAAGAGTTCTGGAATGGCGACCGCGTACGGGCAAACGCAGTGTAGGACGCCCAACGGCTAGGTGGAAGGACGACCTCATCAAGGTCGCCGGGAAGCGCTGGATGCGGGCTGCTTTGGATCGGTCATTCTGGAAGTCTATGGGAGAGGCCTATGTTCAGCAGTGGACTGTGTATGGCTGATATGATGATGATGATGATTGCTAAGATGGTTTGACTACTTTGGATACTTACAACTATTTCAGCACTGTACCTAATAACTTATATAAAATTGGAATTTTGGTGTTCAGATTTTTTTGAGTACTTTGGTAATCAACATTTTTCTGATGCTGACTGTACTTACGAGATTTACAACATAGAATTTTGTATATGTAATAATGTAATTATGTAATAATTAGGTAGTCACGTAAAAATACTCAAGGCACACAAACACTATAAAGAACAAGGTTATCAAAACAAAACTCCTACTTTATATATTATTGGCTTTTGTCGTATTTGTTATTGGAGCAAGCGATATAGGCCCTTAGACAGGGCCACATTCCATCCCCGCAAGTGTATACAACAAAACATATCTATAGGCACTTTGCGGGAAATCCGTACGAGGTACGAGGCAATGCACGCTACCAAACCAACCCCACTAATGAATATTTTTTCCAATTTCCTGCATAGGTACGTAGATATTTATAGCATACCGTATTGACCTTTTCAATCTTTAAATTGTAGTACTTACTTTATGAAAAGGGTTCTTTCAGGACGTTTGAAGGTAGTATAATAGACAGTATTTAAGAAAGTAAAATGCGAGGGAGGTAACTGTAAGATTGATATACTAAAGGTATGATATTATCATGGACAACGGAGACTGCAACGCCTCAAACACTCAGTCTCTCTCTTTCCCAGTTATGTGTGAGTGTAACTAAGAAGAAATATGAAATTCGGTACCTAAATTAGCCTTCCATCATCGCCGTGTAAGCAATTAAACAATTATAGAAACGAAAAGCGTTATGTCAGGATCGTAGAATTCGTAGCAAGTGGAAAGAAGTTTTACCCCAATGAGAAAGAGCCGTGGCATTTTGTAAACTGTAATGTTCTTATTTATTTACCAGTGGCGAGGGGTCCCTATAACCTGATTCTTGCCGACTTGCAAGCGAAGCCGTGGTAGTAGTAAACATACTTTTTGTTATTTTTACGTGCGCAATAACCCCTCGTATTATACATACTACGTAGGTACCTACATAATGCATTATCTAAAATTGAATGTAAATGAAATTCCGTAGTAGAAATTCTGTATTTAAATATACCTACCTATCTGAATTCTGAACGCTATTCCATAAAATATTGTTTGGTCGTTCTATAAGAGGTAACAATTGTTCCACCAGCTTCCCTTTTAACAATTTTCACCCTTAGCCACTGTTGTGTATCAATCCTAACTACTCAATAACCTGCTAATTGATGGATCTGCATCTGATAGGCATAGAGCCAACGCCCAAGTGCCATCACTGCAACGCGAGCGTGGAATCGGGGCTGCATACGCTCACCGAGTATTCGGCGTTTGAGACGCCGAGGCGGGAGCTTGTGGCAGCTCTGGGAGTGAGAGTGCTCACGCTCTCCACCCTACTCGCGGCAATAATGCGCTGCGCGGATGCGTGGGCGGCCAGCGCCTCCTTCTGCGAGCAGGTCATGATCGTGAAGGAGACAGCAGAGCGGGCGCGGTGGGATCAGCGAGACGGATCGTAGTTCAGGTTCGTAGGCGGCTCGGGCGTCGGAGGGCGCAGACGGACCTCCACCCCCCATGAGCGCGGGCCTGAGAGTGACAGGTGGAGCCGCCGTGGGCGATACCGGGGGCGAGCCGAGGACCGCGTGGTCCCCCTCCCGAGGAGGGCCAGACTGAGAGGGGTGGCCCTGGGTCAGCCGGGGTGCAAGGGGTAAGTCGCCTGACTACCTCACCTTCGGCCTAGCACAACGACCCACAGACGGCGTGCGGTTTAGTCAGTTCGAGTCCGACAGTCCGAAAAGGGACGGGACGGGACTAACAGAAAAGACGTAGTTTTACGGAGAAGACAAAATGCCAGACCGTACTCAAGTAGGTATAGAAAATGACCCCTGTTTTTTCAAAATTATACCTACTGTCCAAAGTGAAGCCTTGTATAGAATTACTTTATAAACTGGAAAACATCTATGTTGTCCTGTTGTCCTGAAGAAAGGACATCTCTGTAACCACGCCGCGCACCCTTTTCTGCCGCTTCTCTTTCACCCCTCTTTTGGTTTTGAATAGAGCGTAAGTTATTAAGCGCGTCGTGTCCATGTTTCGTACGCGCCCTGTGGTTTGTTTTTTCGTCGCAACGCTTCTATATATTTTGTATGGAACTTCAATGAATTTCTTCTGCGATGCGTCCCCATCTTGCGTCATTTTATGTTTATGCGGCGCCAAATACAGGCTTTCCTTTTGGAATTGCGTGGTGAAACGGCAGTCACTCCCGTAAAAGCCAAAATAATAAGAATAATGATGATGAAAGAGTGACTACCTCCCTACTACCCACTAACCAACTACACGTTCTTAGTTCTGTGAAAAAAAAAATACACAACCTGTGAGGAATGATGTTTCCTTAATAGTGTGTCGTTGATGTTACACTCAAAAATCATTAAGATCCGTTTATAAGTAAACCGACAGAAAACTTCCTAGATCAAAAAAGCTCTCCATGTTTTTGAAGTGGAAACTTCTTTAGCGGCGTTGGATGGGTAAAAATTGTTAAACTCGCGCGTCAGGATCACTTGACCTTTAAACCGTAACCCACGACTGACGTCATACAACATTAGCTACATACAGACTGTTTATTTTGCAAGAAACGATAAGAAGCTTCTTAGCTTAGCGATGAGCGCTTCGACTGTACTTATGGTTTCAGATAGTACCGGGTTCGAACCTGGGCTTCTGGCACTTTTTGTGATTATTTTTCTTTTTGTAATTTATTACTTTTTGTGATTATTTTTTCTGTTTGTAATTTATTAATTTCTTATGACAGAAAATTAGCAGAAAATTAGTGATAGGTTCTATGATTGGTGCTTTATTATAGGTATGGTATGGTGTGTTCTTTTTATCTGTATATAACGAAGAAACAAAGAAAGAAAAAGTTTTCACTTCTGCCGGCACTCCCGGAGTGCAACCCGTCTTTTTTTTTAAATCACTCGTGTGCCAATTAGGGCTAAGTCGGCTAAGAACGCAACTAGAGGCAACTGACAAACACACAAAAATAAACGGAATTTTTCACGAAAGAATCTTGTTGAAACCAACTCTCGTTCGCTCGGTCAAATACAAAAAATAAACAACTATGATATTAGGTAGCTACTTATTTAGTAGCAAGACCAAAAGAGGAAATAGGTAGGCACCTGCTTGGCTGAGTTATAAACTTAGTAAAATGGGCTGAAAATGCTAAACATATGAGACAAGCGATTTCTTTTCAAGTTTAAGCAAGTCTCATCGTTCAGTCTGTCTACGTCTATAGATGCTAACAGGGTGTTTATACCTCGGTAGGACTCTTGCTGCACAATGCCTCGTAAATTTTCCAATTTTCTGCTTCCTCGTTACTTTTTTCTTCTTCCATTACTCTGTTTAAACTTAGGTGCCACCAACGTGCGAATATTTTAACATTACGTTTAACTCAGCTAACCGTGTCACAATACTTGCGTTGCTATGAACCTTGTTGATGTAAACACAAAAATCGATTTAGGTTTTGGTTAACAACTTGAAGCACCTTCCTTGTTTATAGCTTGAGATTTTTTATGCTCGAGCACAAGACTACTTTTGGTGGTGATGTACCTACTAAGTATTTTACTGATAAACCCTATTAATTTGGCACCAAATAAATCAAACTATTTTTCTTAGTGAAATTCTTCTTCTCTATAGTGGGCTCTATTAAATTATGTTTAATAGTCCTCATTCATTCGTCTACTTTGAATGCTGACGTGGGACAAAAATTCGACCGACCCGCTGAGAACATGGTAATCACAGGGAAACAGGGTTTAAGTCGCAAAAATATTAGATCTACCGCGAAAATGTAGTTACCTTAGCCTATGGACGTGTGCAGCATCATAGTAGTAATACTCGTTCTGCGAACCCCGCAGGAATCTTCTAATGCCCTTCTTGAAGCACCCCAAATTGTAGTCTTTCGAAAAACCACAGCAGGGAGTTCAATCAACTATTATATTACCATAAGCGTGCGCGGGATGAAATTCTTTTCGCAATGTGTGAGGATAACCTGCCTGCCTGTGGCGATCGGTGCGATGAAAAAAAGTAGCCGTGAGCATCTTGACATACTAGCCTGCATTTCAATCAGCATTATAAAACAAGTAAAGAATCTCCCCACAGAGAGCAGTGGTCGGCAGCGGCTTTTTGCGGCAAAATGTTACAAACTATTTTAAATCACGAGAATTGTTGTGAGCCTCATCGCAATAATTCTTAGTAACATACTCAGGCCGCCACTGGCCGCTGCATTTTCTGCAGACAATATTCAAAATAGCATATCTGCCGCCAAATATATAATTTGGCGGCAGATATGCTATTTTGAGTACCATCATTTGATGACACAATATTTTTCCCAAATAAATTACCATAGATCCGGTAATGGACCGTCCGGTAGTGGGTGGCCCCCGAGTGGGCGGACTGTTGTGTTATTTTCTCACATGTGAAGCATATAAGATGGTGGACTTTGTATCTTTCTTTTTGCAAATCTCATGCATCAAGATTCTAATTGAAATCTTGGTTGTTTGTCATGCCATTGTCAGTAATATTATATCTGACTGATGCCACATATTTAAATTCTAAGAAATGTGGAGGTTTCGAAGATGTCAATAAGAAAAAACCATTATGCGAAAAATAGACACTGTATTAAAGAAAAATACGTATCACAATAGAGACTTACATAAACTACAATGTAATAAATCAACGATATGCCCAGGTCGATATTTCGAGATTCAAAGTAATGCTGCCAAGGACACACACTAAATTTTTATAGAATTTAGATTAGGCCCAGTTTTTTCAAGAGAAATGCGCTGAAGGGTTTTACAAAGGTTATTCATCTTACATACATGGTCATTGGAATGAATCATTACTACATACAAGTATTTGGGCTTATAATAACACTTATATCGACTTATATCTAAGGAGTCATACATTTATCAATATACGCCTATGGCATCGTCTTTTCCATTCTCATAGGAAGATCTTACACTTTCAAACAAAATACGACTTTATCCTCGGTGGTTTGAGACTAGCTAACGCGGTTAAGCAAGTACAAAAAAGCAAAACAACGATTGAAATCTAAAAAAGGTGCGCATTCATCACCTTACAAACGTTGGTTTAATACAAAATTATAAAACAATGTAGGAATATTAATTGAGGTAATAAACAATGCAAGTCAATCAACACTTGCAAATAAGTACCCTAAAATACTACTTAAGCTGAAACACTCACAGTGAGCTATTTGACATTAGTGTTACTCCAACTATCCAAAAAGTATATCACGTAATTGTTTCAGCTATCGTATAGCTATATTATTGTCCTGAAATATTTATAATTACAGGAAATATAAAGTGTCCGACAGTGAATAATGTGGTGAATTATGGAGTGAATTCGCCGCAAGGAACGCAAGTTTATGTGCATACTGGCACACAGATGGCACGCGTACTTGAGCCGAGCAGTTGAAATATAAATGGGTCAATTTATATGTCAGCCATTGAATCTGTAACAAATTGCGTACTTTAGAAAAAACATGCGACTAAAAAGACCAAGCTTACTGTTAATCCATGAAATCGAGGGACCATCAATGAATCTTCATAGAAACTTGAAAATGTGTTTTAACAATGTATAAAGCAGCATACAGACATCACGAGGCATGCGTCGCTCATTTCGCATCTGAGACTTCGCACTTTTAAAAAGAAATAAGGTTCTCAATTCGCCGACGGAAATATTAATACTATTAAAATTTCCGTCGTTTACGAACCGATTTAAAACATGATTTTTACATTTAGTTCACTGCAACTTACAGCTGGTCCTATATTAATTTCATTGTATTTGGACCTTGGACTCCGGAAATACACAGTTAAATCAATTAAGCGAACCTAGACTCCAAGGTGTAGGACGGAAAATAAAACAAAGTGGTTTATTTACCCGATCTGGAGGAAGGCCCGTTGTGTCTTCTATGATATTGTAAGCAGTTGGTGAAATAGTGCCCTCACGTACATTTTGAGACACTAAGTAGAAGTCATATCTGTAAAACAAGAAATATTATTTAGATAGTATGTCTGGAATCATTTTAGCACTCAAACACTAAATCAATCAAGTCTGTAATGTCTAAGTTGTGGAAAAATCTAACTTCGAATGGAATGCAATTAAAATATATTTTTACACCCCTTAATCTGGGTTCATCTTACTTACAGTTTATGTGAAAAATGCAAAAACAGATTTAGGTTTGAGATGATTTTTTTTACGTACGAGCCGGAGGGGGAGGTTATGTCGGACTCGAACCGACTAAACCGCACGCCGTCTGTGGGTCGATGTGCTAGGGAGACATACGGTGTATGCAAAAATTCCATTGATCTGGTTGGGTTCTAAGGTTGACCCCATTCTTTGACTAAGCAACTTCTAAATTATAATTTTATAATATACTAGCTGTCGCCCGCGGCTCCGCTCGCGTGGATGTCGGTTATCGCGAATCGGGGTATGAAAAATAGATGTTGGCCGATTCTCAGACCTACCCGATATGCCCACAAAATTTCATGAGAATCGGTCGAGCCGTTTCGGAGGAGTATGGCAACGAAAACTGTGACACGAGAATTTTATATATTAGATGACGTGCGTCCGGTACTTACCGCTCTGGTAGTGTGACAACGTCGTCGATGATAGTACCGGGACGGGGGTTTTCGCCCGTGCGTCCGCGATCGAGGAATATGCGAGTGTTAATGCGTTTAGACACAATTATAAAGGCCAGCTTATATTCTGCGCCCGCATACACTTCAGCCAGTTTTTTCTTTATCTCACCCACCTAAAATAAAAGAAATCAAGCATTATGTGCTGCAATATGTCATGCTCTTTTTATAATTCTTACAATATATGAGGTCTGAGTGACGTTGTGTTACGTGTGATGCTTTTTAGATTCAAACCTTATATAATTCTCGTGTCAGGTGGTTGAACCCAATTACATTTTAATGTCTAAGTTACTTTTCTTACCTCATGGCTGTGCACGTATGGAATTTGCCCGTCACCAACACCGTCTCGGTAAATGAATATGCGTCCAGGAAGAGCACCTAATAACAATAAACCATCCAAATCTTAGAAAATAGAAACACATTTTATGTATTCTACAGTTTTATAAAAGAGAAATATAACTTTAGCTTAATGACATCGATACTAGCCGAGAAGAGAAATGAATTTGAGTACTTAGTGAGCTTACCATTTTTCTCTCTGTATTTTCGTAAAGCCGATGCAATATTGAAGCTCATATGTGCGCTTAGCTCTTCGCCGGAAGTGTGAGCATTGACTACAGAAAAGTACTCTGTCATATGGCGGTCAAGCGTGGCGACAAACGCTCCGAAGCTCTTCTCTTTAGAGCGCGTATCGTGACATACGTCATATCCGACCACCATCACGCTGGTCAAAGGAATTTCCACTCTCCAGGGACTGCCGCCGAGCTGTAGATATAGGTAAATATGTGTTAGTTATTTCAAATAAGGCTCAATGCAATGTAATGAGGATAAGTTAACAAAAGGTTTAATTATCATCATCTTTACAGTGATACCCTAGCTGCATCCAAAGTAGCATATTGTTTTTGAATGGCATGTAGGCTATTCCGGTAGGCGACTGTCGAATGTCTGATCTGGGATGGGGGTTCTCTCGCTCAGTGCATTGCTCACAGCGATGGTACGGAGTGCGAGCGCGTAGGTTACCACGGCCTTCTCCTGCGATCAAGTAATGCTTTACAAGAAGGCGGTGGAGCAAGAATTGACCCAAGGTGCGGTTCATACAGAAGAGACATGGCGGGGACGTATGACGTGGCGGACAATATAAGTAACACAATATAAACCTCATGAAGTGTGCAATAACGTCATTTGTCTTGAGGAGAATTGCGTCCGCGCCTCCAGGCGACGTCCCGCCCTAAAGTGACGCGCCATCGCATTGAGCGGCGCACGTCACGTCATTGACGTTATTGTGCACTACATAAGGTTTATGCGTTACATACTTACATACATATACCACCAAATGTCATCCGTCACGTCTCTACTGTATAAACCGCGCCCAAGACGACGTGCAGTTTCGGTCGATTCGAGTGCAATATAACCCACCCATTGGCTAGCGATGGGGAGAATACAGGGAGATTTAGTGATTCCGCTAAAAAAGAAAACAGGTCTCCCAACCCCGAGAGGAAAGTCTGCAACAGAGCCTAGTTCTTTGTTTAGCAGGTGTACCAACTTGTAGGTGGGGTTGGCTGGGGCTTTAATATGTTGATAGGGTCCTGTTTACCGCAACAGTCGTTAAATTAAACAAATCGCTGAAGTTTTCATCTGGTTCTTTTTTTTAAAGAATATTATTAGTAACAGAAATTACTAATATTCGCTTTAACCTTAACCAGCCAAACAACATTGGTAGTGTAAGAAGTGGGTTCTCGTCGTTATATGCAGAGTAAAAGTTACTTATGCAACTAGCTGTGACTGTTCTAGCTTACCTTACAATTAATTTGGATCGCAATTTTTGTAGCAATTGACATGGCCGATTTGCTGGTCATATTCCGAGCACACACCACCTGGGTCGGCACGGCACGATCGACGGTACACTTCTTCTTTATAGCCTCATAGCTAAAAGAAAAATAATGTTATCAATTGAGTTATAAATTAAAAAATAACTACAAAATGGCAGCAGTTTAATTCAAAATAAAAATTACAAACCGGTCAGGGAAATTCCTCGCCAGTACGCATAATATCATCGCCGGATTTTTCCTAGCTATAACCTGCTCACACATATTGGCATATTCCATTGGGCCATCATTACGGATAGTCACTGAAACAAAAGTAGAAAATTTTCTAGATGTTTATACAAAAATAATCTATTGGAATATACTACAATCATTGCAGTACTTCTGATGCAACCTTTGGGAAGTAAATAGATATAAAATACACTTCCATAAAGGTGGGAGGAGTTCGTAGCAGACTGCATACAGCACCTACAGATCACAGTAGCAGATACGGTGTGTGTAACTAACTGCTTGCGTTTTACCTTTCAAAGGCTTTTTTTTGTTAATAAAATGATAAAAATACAAACCTATATCTGGTTTAGGCATACGGAATCCTACACCGGAGCCCGTTTTCATAATTAAATCCATGAAACTTTCTGCGTCACGCCGCTGTCTTTCGGGTGTTATGACTACCCAAGATGGTAGGTTAGCCAGAGCCAGCAACTGCTTCGAACTAATAGAACAAAAAAAAATATATATTTATAAACGATTGTGATGTGATGTCGAATTTTTATCACATTATCCTTAATATTGTCTACCACAGACGTCGAATAACCAATAACTGTACAACAACTACAACGAAATCAGTGTTGTCCATTCCAGAACTGAAGTCACTCACCGCATTTCACGAGTCCATCCCTCAGTAGTGTCTCCTGCTGGGTACTTAGCGTTTTGACCTTGAACAATCGCCTCAGGAGGCAATTGACGACCCTTGAACCTAACTAAGTCCTTGGACAGCCTTAGTTGCCATGTTCCCATTTCCTGAAAAAAAAAAAAAAGATTTATTGTAAAAAGGGTTACCGCGATTAGTGATCCTGGAGTTAATAGCATAGTGATTGCTGAACATCTGGGGTCCATCACACAATTTATTATTTTATTTACCTTGACAACTTCCTCAGTTCTAGTAAATCTCTGGTTGAAGTTCATCAATTTCTGAATTCTCTTGTCTGGTCCTATCTTGGTGTGAGTATCAAGAGCACGCATTAGCTTGAAGTTAGCACGCATCTCATCTGACAGTCCAGTCTGGCGACACAGTTCTGGGATCAAATACACCAACTCAGGCATGCCAGCGCGGATATCACGCGGCTTGGATCGTGATATAAGTAGGGGTTGGCCTGCGTCTTGTATCCTTATGTTATACTTCTGCAATTGTGGAATATTTATTATGGTGTGTTACTTGATTGAAGTATGCAATTGCCAACAAGTCAAAGAATCGAATAATCAATTTCGTTTATTCAGTTTAGGCACATACAGAGCACATATATGAATGACTAAATTTTATAACTAAATCAATTACATAAATATTAAATAAGGTAAATAAATCTTTTGAAAATGATTCTTGCGCTGATTCGGCAAGTTGATTCTACTAAGATACCAGCAAGAAACTCAGTGAACAAGATTATCCTTTTTTCTAATATGGTTTTATTTAAAACAAGCCAGTAAAAGATTGAATGACCATGCATTTTTATTAAGATATTCTACTTTTTGATATTTAGTCATGTGTGACAAAATCCTCAGAAAAATAATGTATATAGTACCGTGTTGTAGTAATCCATATAGGATACAGTCCCATCCCTCATTTTGAAAGTAGATCGTGGTGATTCATTCCAAGATACATCATCAACACGGTAAGTTCTTTTGTTGTAGTCTGTCATAACAATTTTACCTGAGGAAAAATAATCAAACTTTGATTTGTTGTTTTGTCAATTAATTACCTCATTTAGTCCATTAACATTACCAAATAGTGAACTTACCAACTACATCTTCCAAAAATATTTTCTTGTAGTTAACACCTTTCGTGGCAGCATACTCATTCAACATTTGGAGTACTGTATCCATACGCAACACCTATAAGTTATTATTTTAATATATTATTATAATATTAACTCTTATTGTACTTAACTTAGGTTCAATTTGACATATTTGATTAATTGATTGAATAGTCACTACATAGTATAAAACAAAGTCGCTTTCTCTGTCCCTATATCCCTTTGTATGCTTACATCTATAAAACTACGTAACGGATTTTGATGCGGTTTTTTTTAATAAATAGAGTGATTCAAGAGGAAGGTTTATATCTATAATACATGTTTAACCTGTCAAGTGAGTAAATAATAGACACAATAGGTAAACAATAGACTCGCGGTGCGATCGCACCGCTTGGGATCTTAGACTTTAATATAGTAGAGGGTGCAGCGGGAACGGGATCTGACGCCATGCGGGCGGAAAAATATTGGCGGTACGAAGTTCGCCGGGTCAGCTAGTACAGAATAAAAAAGGCAAGCAATCACGCGAGACAATAATTAATAGTCAAGAGGCTATTCCAAGCTTGCAGTTTATTTACCTTGTGGGTGATTTCAGTAACCATCAAGAGACGATCTTCATACTGGTTTATTGTGGTTTTATACCCAGGCCAAATCTGTAGTTTATATTCTTGCACATCAATCTAAAAAAAAAAACTCTTGTAAGTGGAACCATAATTAGCCACTATTTTGCTATTGTTATACAGATTGAAAACTTACTTTAGCATCTGGATCGAAATAATCGCGTCCCATCAGTTGCAAACGTAGTAAATTGAAGCATTTCCTTATAATAATGTTAAATACTTGGATGTAATGATAGTCACCAGGACTAACATCACAGGTCAGCTGTAAAAAGAGAAAAAAAAATTTATGTATCCCTCTTTATTTTTGGTCAAATGCTAATAGTGAATTATTTGCCACTAGCATACCTTGATCAACAATCGCATGCGGGCTGAATCGGATTTCCTATCGGAATATAATTCCATTGGATCAGGATGCAACCTTTTAGTGGTGTATAACACCATTCCATCAAATAGATATCTGAAACAAAATAATTTACGAGGTCAGCAATATCAGCAATATGCATGATTTTTAAAAGAATTACGGGAAACTGTATCACGATTGTACATAAATCCGAAACTTCGTACCTGCGCGAGAGACGTATGATAGAACATTTAGTTAGCCTGAGTTCACTTCTAGGTCGAGCATGAATGTGAAATCTATATGTACTTACCCTCCAAGAGTGTTAGCATGTACTCGTAGCAGAGCCTTGCGCACGGAAGTGTTGTCTTCTTCTGGTGAGAAGTCTACATGGTATTGGAACAATCTCCATTGAGGAGTTGTTTCCACCGTGAAATAATTGGCACATAGATCAACTACTGTGCCAGAAGTACCTGTAATTTTTTTATAAATTAGGTATATTGCAATACAAGGTAAAGTCTATTTGAGTTTTACTATGGGTATTAAAAGTATGTAGTTTAAAAGCAAATTTGATTTTAGGTAGGTTTTGATTACACTTTAAACCCTTGTTCAAAGTAAAATTATTATATAATGCACCAATTACATTATACATACCCCTCTTAGACTGAACAGAAGTCGGACGAGTGCGCAATATGGTCAGTTGTTCAGGCAACACCCTTCCACCTCCACGACGGGAACCACGGCCACTTATACCCGGTTCACCAGCGGCAGTAGGTTGGGATGGTTGTCCTGTGATGAGAAAAATATTTTTTATACATATAAAAGCTGGAAGATTTTACCCTTACCTGGAGGGAAAGTACTCTAAACACTAGGGCATTCAAAATTTTCCGAAAATTCGCTTGCCACTCCCAGTAATCGAACCGACTAAAATCTGCAAAAATAACATCCTGTATTTTTATGTCATCCATCGATAGGGTAAATCATAAGGATCAAATCTCTCTAACAAACATGGTAAATTAAAGAAAGGAAATGCTTGAAATCTAAACTACGATAATAAAGTTGACAAAATAAAGCACTTTAAGGCTCATCTGATATCATACTAACAGTAAAATTCGATATTTGAATAAAATTACTTTTTTTTTCGTGCGGATACCGCTGCTGGTCAATAGGGGTAGTAACATTGGACTAAAACTGGCTAAAACCGCACGCAGTCACAGGGCTCAATTAACAGCTTCTGTGGTGTGGCATGCCGCGGCCGCAACCGAGGAGGCACGGGTTCCATCCCCTCTCAATGCAACTATTTGCATGCATGATCAATATGGGTATTTGCATTGGTCTGTCCTGGAGAGCACGTTAAACCGTCGGTCTCGATCGATCTATCTATCGAAAAAATATCTGTCGCAATCGTTACGGGTAGTTGGGGAGTCCTAAAAAGTCCAACAACTGGTCTAACTGCAAGGCTTCGATATCACCTTTGGGTTGTGGAGGTCAGATGGCAGTCGCTTCACGGAAAATATCGAAGCTAACCCAAACCCAAGTTACGACTAGTAAAGTGAACCCCAGTTTCCGAGAAAGCGTCGGATATGACTGGGATTAACGCTAAGAACTAGAAGAAGAAAATCACCACCAATACGGCAATTCTTTTGCCAACCTTGTTGCCCAGGGTGCACCGCGTGGAGGTTCCCAATTAGGCATCCTAAATTAAAAGCTACTTACATCCCTCGTGCAGTTACCCAATAAAGTTACATTCTAAACCGAAAACAAAGTTGTCATTTAGTATTACTCCTCTTAATAAATATTTGGCTTCAAAGATAAGTTTATTGTTAATGAGGTTTCTGATGACTCCTTGGGTATGGGGGTTTTATAAGGTAAGATTTAATAGACTTTCTTTCATTTATTTTACCATGTTTCTTAGACAGATTTGATCCTTATGATTGACACAGTATCGATTGATGCCATAAAAATACACTTGTTATTTTTTCGGATTTTAGTCGGTTCGATTACCGGGTGTGGCCAGCGAGTTTCCAAAAATCTTTGAATGCAATTTTGTTTATTTTTAAAAATAAAGGAATGTTTTCCTAATTTTTTTTTTATTATAATATATGCCACCATTTGTAAACAAGAACCAAAATTATTAATTTTTCTTGTTTGTAAAAATCACTTTTACGTTATGCACAAAACGACTCATAAGTGAGGGAGGGAGGGAGGGAGGGAGGGAGGGAGGGAGAGAGAGAGGGAGAGAGAGAGAGAGAGGGAGAGAGAGGGAGAGAGAGGGAGAGAGAGGGAGGGAGAGAGAGGGAGGGAGAGAGAGGGAGGGAGAGAGAGGGAGGGAGAGAGAGAGAGAGAGAGAGAGAGAGAAGAGTAGGTTAGAGAGGGATGGATAAAATTGAATGAAATTTTGAAGCATTTACTATGCTAACTTTTCAAATCGATTAAGACAGGAAAAAGTGAATCGCTCAGGTGGGACTCGAACCCCTGGACTTTTTTTATTGGGGTTGTATCAAAGACAGGATTTACGCAAAACAGATTACGACATTGGACGAGCTTCGGCAAAAAAAAACTCAGGCTGCAGCACATATCAACCCTAGAAGATATGCACGCAAAATAAAAAGATCCTTTTTAAAGCGATCTCGTGCATGTAATAATGCCGGTGGAAAACAATTTGACCATTTACTATAATGTTAATTATTTAATAAATTTATCACACAAATAGTTACCATTGTTTTATTTCTCATTCTTTAAATAACAAAACAATTTTTGGAACGTAGTAAAATTTATTACTAAAAACAAGAAAAATTAAAAATTTTGGTTCTTGTTTACAAATGGTGGGCATATTTTTTTTTGTGACTAGTTATCTTAGTTTTGTACCATTTGGAATCTTAATTATTTGCGTCAATTTTAAAAATAACTTGCCGTAATGGTGCCCATACTTTTTTTTACAAGACCATTAGTCAAAGTAGATTGAATCTAATTTTTTGTTTAAATTTAAGGGAAAAATATTACTTTGATAAATTTTTGTGTAAAAACTGCGGGCATTTTAGTATTTTTAAGGGTTGTTGTGAATAGTAGTACTACTTAGGTATCCGATACAAAAAAACCTTAAGCATATTTGAGAAATTGTGGTCGTGGTAACTCAAAATATCATAAAAGGTGTAAATTTTCAAAGAACTTCTAAATTAATGTTGTAACCAAAAAAAAAAAAAAAATTAGGTGTACTTTTTTATTATTTTTCCTCGAGTGCTCATGAGCAGGTCTACCTTTTGGGACCCACTTATCGTTGAATTTTGGGACACGTTGTATATACATACTAACGACTAACAGTTTGTTATCAAGAAACTTGAAATTTGCCAGAATGCCCAGTTCATATAATTCCAGTCCAGTAATCCAGTCTAGTGCTGTGGTATTCACATTATGCCAGTGTTTTGAAAGTGCTTGAACAATCCATTGGACTGGAATCTTCATTCGCATTTTTCCAGTAGCATTCCAGCAATGGATTTGCTTGCTGGAATGGAATGCTACTGGAATAATGTGAACCAGATAGAATGCTATGGATATGAGATAATGTGATTTAAACTGTAAGTAGGTATAAATAAACATAAAAATGTTAAAGTAACAGGGCAGAACATTCAATAGGGAAGAAAACATAGTCCAGGTTAATATTGCCCTAGTTCCCAAGAAAAAAATTGAAGTAGGTTGGTCAACCATAGCTGGACATCCAATGAAGAGACGTGGAAAGAACTGAGGGAGACCCTAGGTATGGTATAATCTGTTTGTAACAGGTTGTTATAATTTTACATACCTATATCAATTTGCTGCATTCGTTGTTGTATATCCACATCACCAGGGTGATGTGCAGATGTGGTCGAGCGGTGCGACGCTCGACCAACCTGGACAGTTGGAGCCGGAACTCCGGCTCTGACCGGTGGGGTTACAGTAGGAGGGCCCCATGCAGACGGAGGCTGTGGGCGAGGGCCCGAGGGCCCAGCTTGTTGTTGCGGAGGACCGGGCTGCTCGCCGGGACGTCTAGGAATTGGACCCGAGGGTTCATTTCCACGCCCTGCTCGCCCGCGAGCTCGACCTCTTCCACGTTCAGACATCTTTGTGTAATAAATAAGAAGTTCTTTAAATTAGACAGTGCAGTACAATAGTTGGAAAATAAATCTTACATTAACCCACTTGTTACTACCGTCCTCAGAGCAATAAACCAACCGGAGACGCCACTAACACGCATACCCCGCTGCCAAAGGTATAAGACAGCGGGTCATGCACGTTATATAAAACTAGTTGCCGCGCTTTCCGCGCCATTTCGACGCACGGCTCACTGAGTTAACTTCTCCTATTAAAATGCCGATTTGCTGTGTATTTTGGTGTAAAAAGCGATCAGCGACATCAAATAAACAAAAGGATAACATTACCTTTCACCTGTAAGTATAATTTCGTTCAAATATTATCAATTAATTCATTAAATTATCAAAAAACCAAAAAAAGTATACTAATTGACAGTGTTACCAATGTATGAACTAGACTGAAATCTGGGGTAATTTTTAAGCTAATGCTTCTTACAATTTAATCAATTTTTTATTAAGCTTAATAATATTTTACACGGTATATTTTTTATACCACTTAGATGGCAGACAAGCACACGGTCCAACTGATGGAAAGTGGATACCGAGGCCTATAGCATGTTTATAGTTACTGCGTAAAAACCGCGGTGAGCCGAGTTCATAAATAATAATATTGTTGACATTCTAAGTGGAACATGACGCTCAACTTTGCTTGAAGTTTAAATTATCGCTGTAGTTACGTGTTGAAAGCTATATTTACTATATCGAATAAGAACGAAGGGATCGTTGTTTAAAACAATACCTAAGTCATATCTTCAATTAATATAAAGAAATATTTATTTTTAACTAATTGCAACATAATCTAGTTTTTCAAAACCCTGTAAAGATTACTAACATTCAGTTTATTGGCTGCCCTGTTTGCTGGGATAATTATGTGCACATAAGACGTTAATAATAGGTATGTCAAAATTACATTTGCTGTCATAGCATCATAGCCTTTCAACCAATAGTACCAATGCACACAGATATAATTCAATATGAGAGTATTGTTATCTTACATTCGAAAATAAAATATTTCGAAAAAAAAAAGCGAAATATTTTGTAGGAAGTTGGCCACACTTTGCCAGAATTAGAGCTGGGACAGCATAATGACCAATATCGATATCAATATTCCAGTAACATATTATTATTAACAATTTTAACGTAAATTTTTAGATTCCCAAAAGAACTATTACTTTGTACCGCTTGGGTCCAATTTTGTGGGAACCATGTTTCGTGGATGCCGAGAAGTACAATTTGCTCACAGCATTTTAAAAGTTCCTGTTTTTTAATACAATCAAACAATAAGAGAAAATTGATTCAGGGCGCTGTACCAACGTTGATATTGCCCAAGGTACATTTTATTATTGTACTAGGTCCTGATTTTCAGCTTAGTAGTTAACCCTTCTAATATTAGGTATACATATGAAATTGGTGTTATAAAACGATATATAAGCTTATTTTTTAACAGCTTTTTTATTTAATCAATCAAAGTTTGTACCGTTGTTATCTATGTACTTTTGCCATTTTATAGGCAGTTCATTGATTCCTTTGCTGAAAAAGTCGCGGGAGCGAGAATCAACAATCTGATTAAAGTAGTTTTGTTTCGGACTGCCTAATCTGAATTGAACTTTTTTCAACTAAGAAATACTCCAAAAATACTCCAGATTTGTGGAGTGGAGTGGATCAAGGTCCGGGAAGTATGGTGAGTGATGGGGACATTCCAACATTCCTTCTCTACTTTAACGACCGTCTGTTGGTCTGGTGTGGTCTAACGTTGTCCTGAAGCAGCAGTGGGCTAGAACAGTTCACCAATCTCGGCCGATTAACGGCTAGCTGTGCTGGATGTTGCAGATTAAAATGGCCAGTTCTATACAACGCCAATTTCATATGTAAGGAGTATTAAAAGTGTAGAAAAAGTATTCAATAAAATAAAAAGCCTTTTATTAATCACTTATTTAAAATTAATATAAATAATTAACTTATTTATTGTTACTTTGGTACCTGTATTTCATACGAGAACCTCTTATTGGGGGACTTCATCGTCGGGTCCCACGACTGATTAAAATAACTCTAATGGAATTTATTTTGGACAATTTTTGGCCATTTCAAAGTGCTAAATCTACAAAGACTTACAAAATTATTAGCAAAACCCCTGTACACAGTACCTATTTCATTAAAGAATGCATATTCTATTTAATAAATATAATAAATATTATTTTAACGACGTTATAATACGTAAAAAAGTCATCACATATGATAATTGATAATTACCTTAACGCATTTGAAACACAAAATCCTCGATACATAATATCGACATGGTCAAGCTCTAGCTTGTTTACATTAATGAGATGTCACTGATAGAGGTCCCTGTGTGCGAATGTGAGTGTGTGCGTATAGTTTAAATTAGTGTTCAACATTTTTGTTGTGTGAGTGCATAGCGACGTGATTTAAAAATGCATTAGTAGTTGACAATTAAATTAGTGTGCGTCCCCCGTCCCCCGCTGAAAGTGGCAGACTTTTGTTCGTACAAAATAGCGCGCGAGTCCACTCCGTTTGGTTTATTGCTCTGAGCTACCGTCCTTTATAACGCCACTTATCAAGTGATAGATCTACCCGCCAAATTTATATGTTTATTTTTGTACTACCAAAGATCATCTTACATTACCGTAATCAGAAGTAGTCCTTCTATAGTGTAGTAGTACTATATGTTGCAGTGCGTGCATTATTTAGAAATTCTGACGTGTTTCAAAAGAACAGTGAATTTGCTTTGCGTCATGGCTTCAAATAACTAAGTTTTAAAGTACATGAATTATGTAATAAATACTATAACGTAGAATATCGTAAAGTGTTGTTGTTGTAGTATAAATTAGAGATGAAATAAGTTCAGATATCACAGGTTTTCATTAAAATTTTCGTTTGTAAAAACTGATGGCGTTAAAACACCCGGTAGTAAAATTTACGTCTATTTACTATTACTATAAAATTTTAGATCACTCATGAAAAAACCTTTGAATCTCATCGAAATAGTTGAAGAAGTTTTATTATACCACTTAGGTGGCAGACAAGCACACGACCCACCTGATGGAAAGTGTTTACCGTGGCCTATGGACGTATTTAACACCAGGGGAGTCACACTCATGCTGCCGACCCTGGTACACGTAGAGTTTTTTTGTGCTGTCAGTGTAGAAGACATAGCAGAACAAGCTTTTGGTCATCCCACTGACAGCACATAACCCTCCAGTGAGCTCTGGCTACCCTACTCACCGCCGGGAACACAATACGGAGCGGAGGCACTTCCTCAGTCATACTGCTCAAGTGGATGGAAATACCATCGTGTCCTACATCTATTACAAAATTTAGATTCTGATGACGACCTGCCCAGTGGGATTATCATTTTTCCACCGGAAAATCCAAATACGGAAATAACAGACCAGGATACCGGCGATGAAGAATTTGTTACATTACAAACGTAATCTTCCAGGTTTGATATTGCTTTTGAGCATATTACGTATTTCATTACAATCACTGTAATAACTACAATGTATTGCAATGACCTTAGGTACTTCAGGTTCCCAACTAAGAGCTCCAGCAGAGATTGTATTATGAAGGTACATTTTCAAAAAGTGAGGCGTCCGAAAATGATTTACCTTTGTCTGTGAACTACTTGTAAAAAAGGAACCAAATTCATGTATCGTAAATGTCAGTATATTTACTTTACACCCAAAAATATGTTTTGTTTCCTATCATATATGTAGAGTTTTTGGATAAATAAAATTGTAAGCGTTACATAATACATTCAACGAGCATTCGGTGTTTCGTTTCATTCCAAAAATGTCTGCGATTAAGACTTTGGTTTTGGTAGCCGATTTTACTACCGGGCGTTATAACGCCACCTGTTTTCCGGCTTTTCCAGACCAAAGATTTTTTTTCAAATATTTTTCCAATAATACTATATTAGTAAAGTAAAACATACTCAAAAATCATTGCAATCGCAAACAAAAAATAGTTTCAGTAATATCTGGGTTAAACAGATATATGTAGGTATAATATAGTTACATGTTTGTGTGATGGTAATCAGCTGTGCAGTTCTCTAAGCACACAGCGTCGAGCACAGCACTGCTACAGCCTTGATAGAGCCTGTTAATGGTAGGACTCGGTGACGTCACTGGAACTCGACAAATGACAATCGTTATCAAGGCTGTCGCTGCGCTGTGCAAGACGCTGTCTGCTTAAAGAATTGCACAGCAGTTCAGTAGAACCGGAAATGTGGACAAAAGTCGCGGTAACCGACATACAAGGCTAGTTCATTAAAAAGCTGTGATTTATAGTTACAGACATTCCAATTTTATTTATTCTATACAAGAAGATAGTGTAGCCAACGTTGGTACAAAGCATTTTAGCTCTTTATAAATTATCATAATTTGTTTGTACCTATAATTTGAAAGATGAACAACACTGTTCTAAAAAACCTGTACAGAAAATTAATAACCGACAGAAGTACTCTGTTAATCTGCAACAGCAATTTAAAAGAACACAACTCATACACAACTTAAGAAATACACTTATAATAAACACCTAAGAGTTAAAGCATTTCTCAGTAGTTATGAATAACATATTACCTATCAAGTTTCTTGTCACTTATAGTTAGATACCTACTTGTAACATGATAATTCAGGCTTGACTCAGCTGTCTGTAAAATTATGCGCACAATGGGTGAATAGCCATAAAGTATACCAATATGGGTCATAAAACCTTGTCACAAGCTAAAATCGCAATGCGTTTTTCAACTACAGATAAGAAACTAGAGTTGTGTATAAATTATGGTTCAAAGTTGATATACAGTATTGTATAGCTAACTATCAGATACAACAACAATCAAACCACTATCAGATACAATTTTATCAGCAGGGTAGGTAGGTAGGTAGCTTTAACACTATTTATAGGTAAAATGGTAGCTTACTCAACTGAGTATATAGACAGGACATAAGTACAAGTAAAGGCCGACTACTGGTGCCGGGCCAACTACCGGGTGTTTAACCCTACCAATTTATAAAGTAAAAAGTAGCATTTGTTAATATATTTTTATAACATCCTATCCGGCAAACACTGTTTTATCATAAATTACAAGAATTAAAATATGATTTGGGTTTACAATAGTTATAATATAACCAGAATGGTCACAATACATATACAATAGTATGGATAGTAAGATTTTAGTTTAAATACAGAATTGCAGAATTAAATTTCAAAAAGGTGAGACATTTATTTCCTTACTTTTTGGCATGAGTTTAAATACAGAATTGCAGGATGAAATTTCAAAAAGGTGAGACATCTAATTCATGATTTTTTGGCAATTTGCATTTTTTGTTTATCACTGCACTGTGGACTAAGTATTCAGGTCAAATTCTGAGTAGCTATGTAAAATGTTTAGGGGATATATAAACATCTTGTGCTTATAGACACCAGAAGTATGAATTAAGGTAAGGGACAAAATAAGATTTGTCTGGAGAGCCAAACAAACATTTTGTTCATAAATTCATTTGGAAATGATTTACATAATCTTACTGGTTTCAAAAATAGCATGTCCCTTACCTTAAATTGAAACCAAAAATTATCCATTACTGTACAGAATTAATACTTCAGTACTGGATTTTTCTAGTTGGTATTAAATTGCCAAAAGACTAGACTTATTTATTTAATAGTGTTCTATTGAGATATTTTTCTTTCGTTTATGATATCACAAATTAAATTAATAGGACACCTTTCATAGCTAGGGAGCACTTTATAGCGTCGATAGCTTAGTGGTTAAGAAGCCAGCCTTACAGTCCTGGGCACAAATCCTGGCATTACATTACTCAACCACCTCTAGCACAAGCAATTTCGTTTAGTTAGAGGGTTAGAGGGAATATTAGTAATTTCGGTTGCTAACCTACCTACTTAAAGATCTAGGTCTAGGTAGAATGTCTAAAGCGGCACTAGTAGGTTTGCATCAAATTTGGTTAGGCAGGGAGGGGAAGTTGGGTAGTGAAGGCTAGTGTTAATGTACATCTAAAAAATAGGGCCCTTTCTATACCTACACCTGGGTCGCTAGTCCCAAGCACTGTCCTGAGTTCCCAACTCAGCAACAGCCCCCACATGGAGAATCCATGGATTGCTAAGTATGTCGGTCTGTTTTTCAAACTTAATCAAATTTTATTAAAATAAGTTTCAAGTTAAAATTAGTTTCTGGTAATGATTATTTAAATAACCACATATATGAATGATATATATGTTTAGGAACTTTAATATTTGAGTAGGTACTGTACATACTATGACAACACATGAAAGCCTATTCGGCTGATTTATCATGATACAATTGGCTTCAAAATTAAATTCAATTTCAAAAACGAACATGATTTCAATTAAAATTCTTCAAATAATGACATTTAAAACACTTATGTTACAGTTGAGTGAAAGTTACACTAGGGTGGCACAATTCATGCAAAAGGGCCCAAAAGAGAGACTAAGTGATAAGCATAAGAGTCCCCATCCTATCTTAGGGTAGCACATAACAGATGTTCTATTTCTGATCTTACAAAGGTTGAGAAATAATTTTTACAGGGGTATGTAACAATCTTTTATTTTAATAGGCCACATCAATTTGATCTCGCCTGATGGTAAGCTGAAGACAAAGTCTCAGGAAAGAGGGTCACCATTACAAACACATACCATGTTAACAATGGTGGCACTCAGCTAGATAGCCTCAGATGCTTTTTCACACTCTGCTTAAAGTATCCGAGACTGCACGAAGAGGGGAAAACGTGGCCTGGCAAGGAGTTCCAGGTCTTAATGGCGCGACAAAAGTAAGACCTAAGTTATTATGTAATCTACAATCTTTTTAAGTGAATGGTTTCAAGGTATTAATGTAAGATAAATATTTAGTCCCTTAATTTATAACATTTCATCGCTTTCTAGTATTTGGTGAGCACTTATTACATGGTTTTGAAATGGGAGTCATATATTTTTCTCCCATTGAAAAGATGCTATATAGCTACACCATACATCATTTACAGGACAGCAAACAAGTTTAGTATACACTAAACTGGTGAAAGTTATGGTGATATAATGCATTCAAGGCCAGCCAAATACAATATAGGTACCTACCTAAAACGCCATAGATGAGATTGGTATTTATGTAAACTGATACCTACATATTTCTTACTAATAATTTTAATTTAACGATAAAATACCTACCTATTCAAATTTTAACTGCTTAGTGCAAACCATTTACCTACCAATTTGATTTATCCACTTGTGGTTGATGATGTTGATTAAAACTTTCTAGTGTTTACCTAAGTTTACTGTATAGTGTAGTAGCCTTTATAGAAACTATGTGGTTTCTTGACGAATACCTAACACATTAAGTAGATCTAGTCATGATAGTTCACGAGAAGCTTAGTTCTAGTCTAGATAGCTAATGTGGTAGATATCAGGCTGGTCCAAAATATTCGTATTATGAATGAATAATCATTCACATTAGGGATCTGTATACTCAGGTATTACTATAGTATTATTAGTTACATTTTATGAAGAAGCATGTTTCAACAAGTAGGTATTCAAAGTGAAAAAAAAAATGCATAATATGGCGGACAAGGTACCTACTGTAGTTTTAACGGAATGTTTTGTAAAGTAGTACCTATATCCTCATGACCGAATTTCTGTGTATTCTGCACCTTACTAGTCTTACTACTATAAACGATACGAACATATATAGGTTCTAAATCTTTAATCATTTTGATAATATGCTTTTAGTTAGGTATTTGGTAAAATATTTTTTAGAATTTATCTTAAGACCTACATACAATCTACAATTTGCCCTGCAGATCGATAAATATATGTAACTATCATTTTCTATTCTATTAAAACTAAAAGATAAATGGTACATAATCAAGCAATTCGCAAAAAACGTATTTGACACATGTAAATAAACGAATGAAAAATGGCGACAACAACACGATTCATAATTAATGTATATGAAATATTGAAAATAATTTGCATGTATGTACTGATAACACTAGAACCTTATGTAAATGAAATCATTATTTTAAAAATAACTTACCAATCAATCGCCACACGGCAGATAAAGAAATTACACGACACGTTCGGCGAGAGGCAGAATGGGAATAAAAAATGCCACGCTAACCATAGAGTGGAATAATAAATTTGGAAGAGGTCTATGTTGGCGCTGGTAAGGATTTATGGAAGGAGATCTATGAAATCGATTAAGTAGTACTCAATCAAAGAATTAAAATGCCAAAAAAGTAATACTCTATTTCAGAGGATAATTCATGATATGATACTCGTCTTAGACCGTGTGCATATCACAAACTATAAGTGCGTCAAGAAAGTCATGTCAATTGAGGGTGGCGCTGCTACGATTAATCTGGTATCCCTGTCATACTACGACTGAACAGTCTTGATCGTTTGATTTTTATTGTATAAATAAGTATAATTTCATTCTGATAATAGATAAAGGTGAAAAATTTATCTGGGCAGTATTTAAAAAAAAATATATTAGTAATATATGGAACTGACAATAATGTTATCGGAAATTAACACGTTCATGGTATAGGTATAAACATACTGTGGAATTCCCTGAAGTTTCGACCAGACTAACCAGCCGTAATCACTGACTGCACAGTAGTGCACACCCGCCGTCACGTCGTCGAATCCGTGCGGTAGAGGGTTCTTCGATTGAAGAAACCACACGTGCTCGATATTCTTGATACTCTCGATACTCTTGTTCTGTGACCGCGCCGCAAAGTGAGATTGCACGTTTCATATCACTGGACTCGTATGATGGACCTAAATCCCGAGACAAATGAGGCTCTGTTGCGCGCAGATTGTTTGTCCACCATCATAGGCCCTCGTGCTATGTACAAGACCTCAAAAAACGTATACTGTGCGTGTAGAGCACATTTTAGGTCCAAGATTCATGTCCCGAACAATACCTTACCCGAGGAACATCCAAAGAGTAAAAACGTTACCCTATTACTAAGGTCTGTATCATGAACCGTGATAGCTAGGCAGTCGATACTTTCACAGATGCTGTGTAGTAAAATAAAAACAAGAATTTCACGGTACGTATTAAATAATTTCTTTTTAATCTTATGTAACAACAATTTATCGGTGTGAGTATTGAACACACATAATGCTGCTTGAAACTTCCGTGTAATTTATCTTGTGCATACGAAAATGATATGTCTTGAAATGTGCTTTTGGGAATCTGAAACAAGTTCAAACGAACTGCAATAAATACAGCTGTATTATACCCTAAGAATTTTTTATTAGTAATGGATCGAGAATGTTCAAAAACGTTAAAGTGACTCGCTATAACTTGTTTATGATCGTAGGTTCATGTCATAGCCACAGCAAATTAAAACAATGCTTTGAAACATAAAATGTTCACTTAAAACACATAATTTTTAATAAATTAGACTTCCCATACCGTGTTTAACGTTAAAGTATATGTACGTACCGGCTTATTTAGCTGTTTGGCCATAAACATCGTCCAAATCGGAAAACAGATTGCCGGCTTGAAATTTTGTAGTATGTATATCACAATATTTTACTGAAATTGAATACGACATGCCTCGCACAATTATTATACACCTAGGTATCAATTATTTTTTAAACTCGAGACTGTTACTAGATGAGAATAAATTTAATGAACACAAATGTTTTAGCACAAACCACAATAAACAATGGATCTGACAAGTGAACACTCAGTTTGGCAGTTGGTGAGTGTTGCAAATACAAGGAAAATTAGTTCCTCCAACCGTAATTTCATGACTTTCTTGACACACCATCATCATCATCATCATTTTCAGCCATTTAGAATCCATTTCTGGACATAGGCCTCTTCCATTTCCATCCACTTTTGACGATCGTGTGCCCTCTGCATCCAGTCGTGACCTGCATGCCTTCGGATGTCATCCACCCATCTCATTGGTGGTCTTCCTCTCGGTCTGTTGTTTGCACGAGGTCTCCACTCCAGTAGTCTCTTTGTCCACCGACTAGGTTCCATTCTTGCAATGTGTCCCGCCCATCTCCACTTCTTTTTTGCAATGGCAGTCATCACGTCCGTCAATCTCGTTCTACTTCTGATCCACTCGTTTGTTTTATGGTCGCGCAAGGTGATTCCGAGCATGACCCTCTCCATTGCTCTTTGCGCGACTCTGAATTTTTCAGAAGACTTTTTTGTGAAAGTCATTGTTTCGACTCCATATGTGAAAACGGGCAGTATGCACTGCTCAAACACTTTAGCCTTAAGCGCGATTGACAGCTTTCCACGCATTATTTGGCTGCTTGCACCAAAAGCTGCCCAGGCTTGGGTTATGCGACGGTCTACTTCTGCAGTCTGATTTTGGAGACCCAACGTAATAAAATGCCCCAAATATATATACACCGGTCCACAACTTGGACTGGGAAATGGTAGTCTTCGGCATTTTGGATGTTTGTCATGATTTTCGTCTTTGAGATCTTCATCTTCAGTCCGACTTTTAGTGACTCTGCCTTTAGTTCGTCCAGTATGACTAGCATCTCATCGATATCGTCCGAGAACAACACCAGGTCATCCGCGAATCTTAGGTTCGTAAGGCGTTCTCCGTCGATGGTTATACCCTTGTTTTCCCAGTTCAGATTTTTGAATACGCCTTCCAGGGATGCGGTGAAAAGTTTTGGAGAGATGGTATCTCCTTGACGTACGCCTCTGGCCAGTTGAAAGTTTTTGGTCTTCTTATGGAGTTTCACGCAGGCAGTAGCATGAGATCTTAAGTGCCTAATTATGCTTATGTATCGCTCATCGACCCTACACTGAACCAAGGCATCCTCGACCGCCCATGCCTCAATCGAGTCGAAAGCCTTTTCATAATCAATGAAGCCCAATACTATGGTTTTATTGTATTCCTGGCATTTTTCTATTAATGTTTTAATAGCCTGTAGATGATCACAGGTGCTGTATCCTGACCGAAAACCAGCCTGTTCTCTTGGTTGATAGGCGTCTAGTTTCTTTTGGAGCCGATTTACGATTACTCTTGTGAAAAGTTTATAGACGTGAGATAGAAGACTAATAGGCCTATAGTTGTCCAACTTCCGGATATCACCCTTTTTAAACAGCAACGTGATGACGGCGTTGTTCCATTTTTCCGGGGTCTGGTTTTCCAGTAAGCATTTAGTGAATAAGGTGGCTAGCGCTTTCCTTTAGTTCTTATCTACGTACTTCAGCATTTCAGGTAGAACGTTATCCTCTCCCGGAGCTCCTCGGTTTTTTTTATTGCCGCAATGCAAGGTCAATTTCATCCAGGGTTACGTCAGGCATTTCTTCGGAGCCAACATTGGAAATCAGTGGGCGTTTATTGAAATCATTTCCACCTTGTTGTTGTTGTGGGCTACTGATACTACTTCCGTATAACCTCTCAAAGAACTCACGTGTCACAGTTAGAAGTTCCTCACGATTCGTTATTACCTTGCCTTCGTTGTTTATCAGTTTAAATATGTGCTTACGTCCTTTACATAGTTGTAGTTTTAGACTTTTTCGACTGCTGTTCCTCTCAATGGCCTGTGAGATAAGGTTTTCGTCGTGTTTTCGGAGGTCCTTGCGAATGCTAACTCTTAAGGTCCTCGTTAGAGTACGGAATTCGGCGGTATCAGTATTATGACATTCAATCATTGTTTGCTTTTGGGACAACAATTTTTTCGTCTCGGCCCCTAACTTTTCAGTTTTTGCCGTATTAAATGTGGTTGGTGTTATTGATTTCAAAGCAGCTTCTGTAATCTGCACAAGATGATTGTTTATGTAGTCGATGGGCATCTTCCTAAGTACTTCTTCACTATGGAGATTGTCTTTTATAAATTTCATATAAAGGTCCTGATTGGAGTTCAAAATATTGATCTTCATATCGTTTGAAATGATTGATTTTTTAACAACTAGTTCTCGTCTTTCTTTCTTGATGTTGAAGAAACATACTGCACGGACCAATCTATGGTCGCTACCGGTCTGAAATCTGTTTAGGGCAGACACATCCTGAACCGTAGCTTTTCTGTCAGTAATGATATAATCATACTCATTCTTGTTTATTCCGTTTGGGTGTTTCCATGTCCATTTTTGCTGTGGTTTCTTTTGAAAGAAAGTATTCATTGCATACAAGTTGCAATTGTTAAGGTAATTAAGAAGCTTATTCCCTCTAGCATTTCTATCTCCTAGCCCGTGTGGTCCTATTCCATGTTCCAGATCCGATTCCTTTCTTCCCAGTTTTGCGTTGAAATCGCCTATCAAAAATGTGTACTGAGTTTTGATCTTTAAAGCACTGGATATATCGTCATAAAATTCCTCAACTACAGCATCCGCGTGGTCCGTAGTCGGTGCATATGCTTGGATAATTTTTATTTTGTACATCTTTGTGATCTTTAGTACTATATATGCTACTCGATCCGACACACTATTAACTTCTAGGAGCCGATCTTCCAGTTTCCGGTTTATCATGAATCCGATACCTCCAATGCCCCACTGCGGTCCTTCTCGATAGTATAACAGATGTCCTGACTGGAGTTTTACTAACTCTTCGCCTGCTCTCCTGATCTCGCACAGACCAAGTACATCCCATTTAATCTTCTCTAGTTCAGTTTCCAACTCAAATAGCCTCTCATCTGACGACATCGACTGAATATTATATGTTGCTAAGTATAATTTGGTGCAGTTTGTCAACTCCCAGGGATTACTTGTCGCACCCCTGCCCCGTGTCTCCCGGCCACCGCTGGAACCAGGGAGTGACGAAGCGCTGGGAACTCGGGGTCGATGTTGGTTTCTGCTTATCATTTTTGAATTTGGAAGGGTTTGTAGCCATAATCACCGCGCCAGCAACGACGTGTTGGTGATCGCAGTATTATATCCGGTATTTACGGTTTCCGTAGCCGCATATAATTCTTCTTCTCTTAGCCGTACTCCTCGTACTCAAGGTCCGCCTACGAGAATACTGACAGGCTGCTGCCCACTACCAGGGCAGGGCGTTTATTTAATGGCGACGCCGACTCGCCATGTCATGGGGACTTCATCGGATCTTGCGATTTTTCTTGAGAGTGCCTGTGCCACTAAACACTCCACCGCATCCTCCGACCCCACCGCCTCGGTCCGGGACTGCTTATTCGGGTTTCCCCTTATTCGCAGCTATCCTACATACTATAGGAATTTCACTATCCGCCACCTGTGACCCGGTAGGTAGCTGAGACTCGCCCCTACACACCATACACATTGTCACACATTGACACACCATACACATCCTTATTATTTACGAACGAAAAAAGCTGACGTTCGTTTCGGAATTCATTAATAGAATGAAAAATTCCTAATGCACAAAAACTATGCGCAAAAAAAAAAAAGAAATTAAAAAGAAATTTAGTATTTGAATTCCTGATCAGGAAACTTAATCAGGAAACCGAGGGGTGCGCCCAGCCTTCACAAATTTCTCAATTTTTTGAATATGTTAAGTTAAAATTGCAATTTTATGCTTTGGTTCTTGTATGTTAACTCGTTGTTTTTGTTGTTGTAGTACTTCGAAATCAGAATTGATTGTTTCTGATTCATCAAAATTTTGTTGCCTACCTTTTATTGATATACCACTTTGTGTAGTCCGAGAATTGGTTTTAAAGGACTTTGCACCCCGATCGGTCCCATTTTTTGGTATTTTTTTTACTGTTTCGACGTTTGCGACTTTACAGTTGTCTGTCTTTCACCTGCGTAAATCCCATTAATGAGGTCTTGGGTGAGCTTGCCTGCATACTTCTGGTACGGCAACGTCGTTTTTGATATTGCGGCGAGTAGAATTTATTTGGCGTATTAGGTTGGTTTTATAATTTATCGTTATCCCTATTGATTTATATAGTTTTATTTTATTCTCACATATTTTTAAAGCATTTTTCAATCATTTCAATATTCAAGTTGTCTATCTCATCGTTTGCTACCTGCAATAAAATTCAATCTGTAGTTTTTGTAGTTCCTCTGTCATCATTGTTACATCCTCAGTGTGATTTGGTAATCTCACAGAACACGTGGGAAATCTGATCCATATCAAACTCTGTCATCATTGTTACATCCTCAGTGTGATTTGGTAATCTCACAGAACACGTGGGTAATCTGATCCATATCAAATCCAACATCACTTCCGTTCATGTAGCTTGGATTGCTTGGCCTTTTATGTGTATTATTGATGTTATCATCACTGATATCCTCCATTACTCAATTCTTTGTTACTTATAATTTTAATTATCTAAGAAACCGAAAACAACACAAAAAGTGATCAAAGAAGTCAGGTTCGATCTTGAGCCGCTTTGACACCAGTTGTGCGCCTACCGGTTAAGCCACGATGACGGTTGACAGTATAGTTCAATTTGCTGACCACAAGTCTCCCGCAGATATCTATCCGCGATTCTTCCCCACAAACTGTTTACTAATAAATATCATAGATGGTGTTACCATACAAAATTTAGACTACCAATGACTTGACACTTTTTCTTTGCGTTATTTTTTTATGCATTATTATTTCACCATACCAACGGGTGATCACTATTTCACTTCAATTGGAACGGTTATTATTTCGTTCAGTAAAATGTCTAGTCACACAGTTTGTTAATTTGTTTATTTTTATTTGACGTGGGTACTGTTATGTAGGTAATTATTTTTCGTATGGACTTTCGTACGATACTGTGATCGCTACCAGTTGGCACCCTATAAAGATCTTGAAGCTATAACTTTCAAATTAGAACAGAAAGCCAGTCACATCCGTCATACAGCAAGTGAACTGGCTCGGGTGCGAGAGATATGTTTCATACAATTAATTACCTACGACAACTACCCACAGATAGCGTGCGGTTCAGTTGGTTCGAGTCTGTCACGACGATGAGAAACTATGGGCCACTTCACCCATACCTTAAATATGCAGGTCACCTTTGATCGCATATTGTGAACTAAACACATAACGAACTTAGCTCATACTATACTTACTTCATGAAATGCATTATTAGTTTTTTAAATTTACATCTAATTTATCTTATGTATAATATATATATAATAATAATAAAAATAATATATATAATTAGTATCTAACATAGTAGGTGCTTTCGGCTTCTGAAATGTTCACCTAACACCCGGTATGATTTTTCCTACGTTAAATCGATTGTTATAAAACAAGACATCGCTATTGGAAGTTTAATTCAAATGGACTTACCTTTGCCTTCTCGTAAGATTATGAACTACGACGAGGTAACCTTACGTTCACAATGAGTAGGTACACACACCCACACACGCACACACACGCACTACTGTTCGTAGCCGACTGAAAGTTTAGTTTCCAACTACATATAAGGTAACTGTGGTCTAGGCGCCTAAAGGTTGGTACTTCGTTTTTTAGACAGTTTAAAATGATAGAGATTCAGTTCTAATGTATAATTTAGGTATTAATAAATTTAAGGATGTTATTAATAATTTAAGTACCTAAATATATTTTAATTAAAGTAAATGACATTTAAATTTCTAATTGTTTGCGTCAGAAACAAAGCCTAAAGAAATAAAGTGCCTACTAATTTACTATCACAAAAAAATATCATTTAGGTAGCCAGTTAACTAAGTAACAATTTCATTTGAGAACAAAAAGCACTTCAACAGATATTTAAATTATTTGACATTAGGGTAAAGTACCGATGACCAAGTTAAAGCAGTTAGTTGCTCACAATTAAATAATAATAGTATTATTATTCACCAATAGCAGGGAAATCGAGACACGAATAGGTCATGCGTGAAGATATATTGGGCACACAGGGAAGTAATGAAAGACAAATGAATAAGCACCTCGGTTAAAGGGACGCTGTTCAACATCTGTGTACTTCCCATCCTAACATATGGATGTCAAAGTTGGGCACTCTCAAAATCTCAGCAAACCAAACTCCGAACTTGTCAGCGAAGCATGGAACGAAGTATTTTGGCAAAGAGAAGAATAGACAAAATTAACCATATCAAAATTAGGAAAGCTATGAAGACGCAAGATGCGGTACTAAAAATAAGAACATTAAAGTGGAAATGGGCTGGCCATGTAATTAGACGAGATGAGGAATGGAACAAAAAAGTAACATTGTGGTACCCAAGAGAGGGAAAAAGTAAGTAAGAAAAACTATAAAGGCGATAGGTGGATGATTTGGTTGGGACAGCCGGAAAAACTTGGACCAGACTGGTACAGAACAGAGATGACTGGAGAGTGTTGGGGGAGGCCCTTACCAAAGGGCACACGGAATAGACTACACATAATTAAATTCAATGTTAAAAAAGTTATATATTCGTATAAAATGAATAAATAAATAGATGCCAGGAAGAGTCATTTTTTTGTTGCTAAAATGACATTTTCTAAAAATGAATCCTAGCTAGATCGATTTATCGCCCCCGAAACCTTCTGTGTACTAAATTTCATCAAAATCGTTGGAGCCGTTTCCGGGATTCTTTTTTTTTTTTTTTTTTTTTTTTTATATAGGACACGTCAATTTGACTTCACCTCGCCTGATGGTAAGCTGAAGGCAAAGTCTCAGAAAAGAGGGTCACCATTACAAACACGTACCATGTTAACAATGGTGGCACTCAGCTTGACGGCCTCATCAGATGCTTTTTCACGCCCCGCTTAAAGGACCCGGGACTGTTGGAAGAAGGAAACACGTGAGCTGGCAAGGAGTTCCAGGTCTTAATGGTGCGACAAAGAAAGGAGTCACCAAACCGCTTGGTTCTTGAGGGAATATTCTGCACCGTATACGGGTGACATCTAAGCCCTGCTCGTGTTGTCCTATGTAGGAAAGGAGAGGGCGGGACCAGTTGGAAGAGCTCATCAGAACATTCACCATGGTAGAGACGGTAAAATACTGCCAAGGATGCAACATCTCTACGCATCTGCAAAGGCTCAAGGGTGCTTGTGACCTCGGGATTCCCAATAATGCGGACCGCACGTCGCTGCAACCTGTCGAGAGCATCTAATAAGTACTTTGCGGAGCCATCCCAGAGATGCGAGCAGTATTCCACGCAGGACCGAATTTGGGTCTTGTATAGAAGACACCGCTGCTCCGGCGTGAAAAACCGTCTCACTCTGTTCAAGACTCCGAGTTTACGCGAGGCTGTTTTGATGATACTCTCGATGTAGTTTTTGTTATTAAGTTTGCAGCGAACATCCATACCGAGGATAGTCAGGTTGTCCTGCAGTGGCAGTGGAGTGCTCTGAAGAGTGGGAAGGGGAAGGAAAGAAGATACCTTTGCTGTGAACGCACATGCCTGTGTCTTCTTGGCATTGAACTCGACCAGGTTCTCAGAGCCCCATTGGGAAATGTTGTTCAGGATCCGGTCAAGCTCAGTGACAAGAAGCTGCCTTTTATCTGCGATATCCGACTGCTTATCCGCAGGACGTCCATGATAACTCCCGTGCAAAGTGCTATCATCTGCATAGCAATGAATGCTGCCGGTAGACAGCATGTCATTGATATGCAGAAGAAAGAGAGTAGGGGACAGGACGGACCCCTGCGGCACACCAGCATTTACCTGCAAGAACTCCGAGGCGCGTCCATCACAAAGGACGCGAATACGGCGATCCTGCAAGAAGCTAGCAACCCAGTTGCATAGTCTAGGGGGCAGACCGAAGGCTGGTAGCTTGGAAAGAAGCGATTTGTGCCAGACTCTATCGAAAGCTTTGGCGATGTCAAGACCAATTGCCAGTGACTCGCCGTGCTTGTCCATAGCCTCACCCCAAAGATGGGTAACATACGCCAGAAGATCACCCGTTGACCGTTTCGGCCTGAAGCCATATTGCCGGTCATTAATTAGGGAGTGATCTTCAAGGTGACGCATGAGCTGTTTGTTAATTATGTGCTCGAACACCTTGCACAGCACTGAGGTGATGGCTATGGGTCGATAGTTAGTCGGGTCTGAGCGATCCCCTTTCTTGGGGATCGGCTGTACATTCGCCTCCTTCCAAGCCGAAGGCACTGTACCCGAGCTGTAGGACAGCTGGTACAGCCGCGCAAGCATTGGAGACAACTCCGCTGCACATTTTTGTAGAACCACTGCCGGAATACCGTCCGGACCACTGGCTTTCCGTACATCGAGTGACTGCAGCACTGCACGGACATCGCGTTGCCTGATACGAATATCAGGCATTGCATGGTCACTGATCGGTAGTGTCGGTGGCTGCATGCCACAATCATCGATTCGGGAGTTGGCCGCAAAGAGATTAGCCAGCAAATTTGCTTTCTCTTGCGACTCATGGGCCAGGGATCCATCGGGGTTGCGCAGCGGCGGCAGCGAAGGCTGGCAGAAGTTGGCTTGCACGGCTTTGGCCAGTCGCCAGTAGCCACGGCTGCCCGTGGGATGCGCTACTAGTTCCTGACCAAGCCGCGCTATGCGCTGGGCATCCGCTCTGACATAAGCCCTCTTGCAGACCTTTGTGGCTCTATTGTACGCCGCCTTGAAATGGCCCACGTCAGGATCGCACGTAGCGCGCGCCCTCACCCAAGCGCGGTACGCGGACTGTTTATGATTAACAGCCTCCGCGCACTCGCGCCCGAACCAGGGGCGGGCTCTGCGGGCACCGGCGACATCAGTGTAGGGGATATAATATTCCATGCCCAGACTGATCTCACCGGCGACAGCAGTTGCGCCCTCAGATGGGTTCTTGCCTTCAAAGCAGCGTTCAACCCACGGGATGGATGCAAAATAGTCACGCAATCCATCCCAGTCTGCTGACGAGTAGTGCCAGAGACGCCGTTTCCCCTGTACGGGTCGTGGTGGCGCTTTAATGGGCACCTTGGAACGGACCAGACTATGGTCGGATCCGCCTAAAGCGGCACTCACCGAAACACTGTACTGGTCCGGGCGACTCGTCAGCAGAAGGTCCAGCAGAGAGGGCTCATGGTCCGACCTTTTTGGTATTCTAGTAAATTCGTGTACCAGTTGGGTCAGGCCATGCGCCAGAGCAAATGCATGGGCGGCTCTTCCCGCATGGGTTGTTTTAGAGGAACCCAACCAGATCTCATGGTGGGCGTTAAAATCCCCCAAAAACACCAGCTCAGCGTTCGGAAACCGCTCCTGCGCATCATCTGCCGCCTGACTCAGGTATTCGAAGAGTCGAGTTGTCTCGGCATCTCCTGTATGGGAGCGGTAGAGGCACACATAGATCTGACTCGTAGAACCATGGTCTATGTGTACCCAAAGGGTGGAGAAGGATGGGTCCTCTAGGCAGCGCAAACGGCGACAACAAACATCCGCCCTAACAAACACGCACACCCCGGCTTTTGCACGGCAATTCTCCTCGAGGACATAGCCGGGGTAGAGCAAGTAGGTCGTGTCGTCAGGGCAGCGTATTTGTGTCTCCGTAAGAAATAGCAGTGCTGGTTTTGCCGTCTCCAGGTGTTGGTGGACGGCGTTGAGGTTTGTATGGAGCCCACAGATGTTCGTGGACTCCACCTCAAATAGCGAGCCCGTGGGAGAATGTCTTGCCGCTGTGTAGCCCAGTATTCTATTTTGCGCTGCCATAAGGAGGAGGTAAGGGAAGGCGTGAAAAAAGGGGACTATCGTCGCAGCACCGCGTGACAAATCGCGGGTGATTGGTTTTGTCTATGAATGTGAGGAACGGCGAGAGCCGACACGCCGAACGGAAGGGCCCCCGTACCCCCCCGAGTATGGTCGCCGGGCTCCCTCCGGTCACCAACCGGCACGACGAGCCATATCGGGATTATGCGCGACCTGGTGGGGCAGCCTCCCAGGGTGGTTAGTCCCGGTTGGGCCCCTGTACTATGCCGCGGGCGGCCAGCGGCACCACCGTTTCTACAGGTCTCCCTGTTCGGCGCGTCGCCCCGCGCCACCCCCCACTAGACTACGCCAATACCCACCGGTCCCGCTAGTGCTGCGACCACAATCCCCCCTGCCCGGCTATGCACTTGCTGACCCCTGAACGCAATCCAACCGAGATTGGATTACTATGGAGGGTTTTTCGCATAGTGCACGGTGGTACCAACCCGGTCGAAATTTGTGACAGATTTGTGTCATCAAATTTCTACCACCCACAAAAATTCCAATTATATACAAGAATTTCTCAAGAATTTTCCATGGGTTGCAAACAGAAGTTATCAGATCTCGTATAAAGCCAGGCTCTAAAGACTGCACGCTCTAAACTAAGGTGTGGTAAGTGAAGAGCTTGTAGGTTGTGCAGGTGCAGTCTTTAGAGCTTGGCTTTATACGAGATCTGTTACCTTGTTCACAGGGTAGGTAAGCTACGTAAACTCGTGGCAACATTTTTACAAGAAAATGTTTTTGTTGGGATTTCATTCATTTTTGTAAGTTGGTTAGAAATTATGACGTAAATTTTTTTTTTTTTGTTAAAAGAAATCATTTAATTAATTTTGACTTATGTGTAAGTCTCATATACAAACTTCCACCGTAGTTGGTAATCTGTGCTTCCACCTCCTGTTCCCTGGGGATAGGTTAGGTTAGATCTTTTAATTTTTTGTCTTTGTAGTAATATTAGCTTACATACCAAATTTCAGCTTTCTGGGACTTCAGGAAGTACAATTTTGATAATCAGTGAGTGATGAGTCAGTGACGAAATTAAGGGTTTTGAGACATTGATAAAATCTAAAGTATAATAGCTACGATATTCAAACTTTGTATGTTTAATGATTGTACCGATGGCATTCTATCTTGAAAATGTGTACTATTTAGCATCATCTAAAGCAAAGTTATGAGAGTTCAAAAAAACGACGAAGCGTTTCGAGAAAAGGTAGGTAATGCCCTCGCGCTTCGCTTGGCTCGTCTTGGCGGGGACACTACCGTTTTGGTTAATAAAAATTTCAATATTGTCATGATGAAACAATCCCAGTCATTTCCTAATGATGGTTAGGTATACCGTTATTATCACGTATTAAGTTTGACCCTTATAATCATCAAAAATTTCTCAGACGGCCGGGAGGCATTGATGCCGAGGAAACCATTTTTACCTGCTGGCCGAATGCCTCATGTACTCGCTGAAAAGATGGGAAATCGACAATCTGAAGGTGGAATAGATCGTAAGTTTTTGCAAGGAAACAGGTAGGTTCGACGATTGCCGGACATCCCATATCCTCCACAGGAGAAAAATAAGGGAAATGTGGGAAAGGGCCCACACCGAAGGGCAGATCACCCGTCCGGCCGTGGCGTTCCTGGCTGGCAGTAGGTAAGCAACTATAGTTTCTTATCGTCATCACAGAAACAACCACTCCCACCGGTGGCAGCGGGACTGGTTATGTCAGACTCGAATCAACTAAAACGCACGCTATCTGTGGGTTGTATGTCGTCGCAGGTGAGATTGTCAATATCGTACCCCGGCCGACCCAGAGCCATTTCTTACGTTGGCCCTCCTCGGATGCGAGGAGTTCCCATCCAGGCCCCTTGTGAAGGGAGGCGCGCATCGTGCGCCGCCTGCTTCTGTTAGGGTGACAAGCGGCTCGCGAGCCAGTTCACTTGCTGACTGACGGATGTGACTGGCTTTTCTGTTCTAATTTGAAAGTTATAGCTTCAAGATCTTTATAGGGTGCCAAATACCCACTGAGTTTCATAAAACCGTGGGGCCCATATATTCACATACCCATGGATCCCACATACCCATGGATTCCCGCACACCCGTAGGTCACCTATGAGGCATTTTTCTTCTTTTTTAGGTGCGCAAAATCCCCACGGATCACCTATGGGGATTATACAAAAGAATATCAAATAATCTATATACTAATGGCGGTCATACTATCAGTGCAGTCAATTTGTCAACATAAATACTTATTATAGGTAAAACCTTGGTAGGGTAAAACTGAAAATTACAGTCGAGGTTACAGTAAGGTGAGGTTTTAGTCGTTCCGAGTCCAATTTATCCATCACTGATGGTCGACAGGGGTAATATCCGTGGAGATTTTCGCACGAAAAAAGACGTTTCCGAGGCTAGCATGAAAAATCATAGGAGCGTTTTTATGCCCGGCTTGAAAAGCATTATCTGGCGATTATACGTAAGGTGCGCGCCTGTAATGGTTGGGTCATGCTGGTTTTGATATACTTACTACTTCGACATACTCAGGGCGAATTTGATGCCGTCTTGTTTGTATGCTTGTCACTGCTTACCGAATGCATCATCCGCATTCATATGTGATTAGGTTGTTCATACCACGGAAATGCAAAATGGTACAACCCAACTTACTAGTCAACTCGCAACAACGGGTCGTAGGACTAGTAGGTCGTTGCTTTTCAAATGCCAAGATCTTTCATATCCGTGAGGTATGCAACATCTGTAATATTTTAATGACTTTTTGGAAAGTAAATATCCCAAGGTGGTCTCATGCTAAGAAAACTATGATCTGGCGATGATAACCCAGAAATATCGAGGGCAACATACAAAACTCATAACGGCACCGAATCTAACAGAAAAGTCTAATGCGAATTTTTGTATTAAACCAGATATTTTTAGTTTTTAATGCTTGTTTTTGAAGTCGATTTATATTATTTACTTAAAGTTTTATTTTTGACATATTACCGATTTTTTTAATTTTTCTACCTTGAATTTGAGCCTTATATCGTTATAAGCGCTTGAATTATTGGTAATTCAAATTGATGACCATGATCCGATCGACATAAATTCACAATGAACAGATTTTGGGTTTCGCTAAAAATCAAAGTGGTCTAAGATAAAATATATATTTATTCCATATTATTTCAACTTTTGCTGACGTAACGTTATACTGATGGCTAGATCTTGAAACAGAAACTAGGTACTTGGGACCTATTTGTACCAATTCCCTATTTGCCCCATTTCCTGCTAACCTTGTTTTCTGTGCCACAATCAATGTGATACAATCAATTAATTTAGTCTCGCTGGGCACCATATCTTATCAGATCTGTACCTAAATGAACTTAGGTTTCAATCTAAGTCAGAAAGACATTACAATCTATTACTATCTATTCACCATTAATTACCTTATCGCAGTCCGCACTGCTGGACTTAGGCCTCTCCCAGCTTTAGCCGACTGTTTGCACGCTGGCCGGACGGATTTCATTTCGAGTTTTCTCTCTCTCGCAGATATACCGTCTATATCATAATCATTTTCAACCGACGAAAAAACGGAGGAGGTTCTCAAGTCGACGCGTATATTTTTTTATGTATGACCACGCATAACTTTTTACAGAGTAGTCCGATTTTGATAAATTTTTTTATTGGTAAGAGTACACCCCGAAGTCGGTCCCATTTAAATTTGAAAATAAAAACCCAACCCTAAGGGTAGGAAAACAGGGGATGATTGTAAGGTGTGACCACGCATACCTATTTCTTTTTCTCGTTAATAGAATCTTCTAAATATCTTTTTCTCATTCGAGCAGAATTTTTTGTAGGCATACCCATGTTGGTATATAAAGCCTGTTTTTTAAGTATTCATATTATACGACAAATAATGGTTAAAGAATATTATTATATGAAAATTAATAGCTTAAGTAAGGTAGGTAAATATTTTAAAAGTTATCATAAATTAAGCATGTTGTAATTTATTTAAACTTAATTAGTAACTTCTTAAAGTAATGAAACTATATCCAAGTATATATTCTTGTAAATAGTTGAGTTTTTAATTAACCTTATTTACTAAGTTCTTAAACTAATGAGTAAGTATAGCTATGTAATTTTGAGTCGGCGGTTGTGGACAAACAATCAATGTACAAAGATCACAAAATTACCTTAACTTTAACGATAATATCAAATCTTATTAACAATGCAATATAAAATCTCCAGCGATAAACATTAAAATTCCAAAAAATACGCTCTCCGCACGACCACTCGCAACGACGTATGCCCTCACGTGTGTGCCCGTTCGGGTTGTTGTCTCGCCGCCACTCATTACATATCTTGTATGGCGCCTTCTCAAAATTACTGACCTATACCAACTAAAAAATTACTTAACAGGATTATCAAATATTCTGGAGAAACTTATTAATAGCAGATTAATAAACTATCTAGAGAAAAATAACCTACTATCGGACTGTCAGTATGGCTTAAGGCCAGCACGATCCACCACCCAGGCAGTAGGTACATAAATTCACAGAATATGTTACATAAGGCCGCTAAGGCCTTTGATAGTATTTCGTGCACTGTTCTTCCACGGAAGATTGAATTTCTTGGAAAAAGAGGAACTCAACTTCAATTATTCGGCGACTATCTTAGTTATCGCAAGCAATCGGTAAAAATTGGGGATCGCACAAGCAATGTGATGTCTAACAGTAACTTTGGCGTCCTACAGGGAAGTGTGTTAGGAAGTACCTTATTTTGAATTTATATTAATGACCTATGCGCCACCCCATTACATAACGGTATGCTAATATCATATGCTGATGACAAAGTTCTGTTATTCGCCGCAAAAACACGTTCAGACTTATATAGTCACGCCCAATGTGATTATAATTTTGTGACGAATTGGGTTAATGAAAACCTACTCACATTAAATGCAGATAAGACAAAATACGTATTATTCACAATGCGCAATAATTATAAAACACCACACAACCTATACATATTCGCGCATAGGTGTACAACTGCTGACGCACCATGTCTGTGTCCCACTATAGACAAAACCGATGACATAAAATATCTCGGCGTCACGATTGACAAAAACCTAAATTTTCGTAAGCAAACAAGTTTGATATGTACCAGAGTACGCAAACTAATATACATATTCAAGAACCTACGTGCAATAGCCAATTACAAGTTAATAAAACAGGTATATTTGGCTTTGTGTCAATCCATTATCACGTAATACATAACGTCCTGGGGTGGTGCCGCGGGTTCAATCCTACTCCCGCTGGAACGCTCCCAAAGAGCCCTTCTTAAGGTAGCCACTTATCGGCCGCGTAGATTTCCCACCCATCAACTGTATACGACATGCGATGTACTCTCAGTATGACAATTGTTTATATTAAGTATTATATTATACCAGCATACCAAACTCACGCCACCTGAACAAACCGGGGTAGGACGATGGAGAGACCGGGTTTGCACCATTCCACTTTTCAACATGCTTATGTAAATAAATTTCATATATTTTTAGGCCCTTATTTGTACAACGAGTTAAATAAGAAATTAACCATCAGTAACTTAAATTATCGAGAATGCAAGGCTTTGGTGACTGATTACCTAAAGAAACTAGATTACGAGAACACGGAAGAGTTGTTGGAGATTGTAACTAAAATTTTGACTGTAAGCTTATTGTATCAAGTCTAGACTAATTATATTAACATAAATTAGTAGATACTATGATATTTAAAATGAGAACTGAGAAGGTCTGAAACACAGGTTTGACATAAACCTAGATCAGGCTGGTCCCAGTTATATCAAATTGATCTATATCTAACCTCGTTGTATAATCTGATTAAAATATTATTATAGTAGTAAAATGAAAAATTGTTAAATAAACGTTAAGTTAGAATGTAAATTAACTTGTAATGATGTATATCAGGCAGCTAATAATTAGCTAATAATAGTACTTCACGTAATGTAACTGAACTGATTGAAAAATAAACATTTATTTATTTATTTATTTATTAACTTACATTCGTTTTAGAACTTAGTTAGGTTAATTAAAAACTCAACTATTTACAAATATATATACTTAGATATAGTTTCATTACTTTAAGAAGTTAGTTATTAAGGTTTTATTAAAAAAGGTTTATTATTGTTTGCTTTTCAGTTCTTTCGGCGGTTTAATTTTTTTGTAAAAAAAAATTTATTCCGTTAGTCTCCTCTTATGACACTCTTCAGATGAGATAGGGTGGTGGTACGTTTACCTGTTCTTTCTCCGTCACCACACATAAACACACATACACCATCTATTAACTGTTTAAAATCTAAATTTATAATTTCAGTTATTTTTCACATTTCAGTGTCTCTTTTTCGTTTCTTGAAGTCGGTTTGACTTTTTTATCCGACTGCCATGGAAGGGGTTTGTTTGAATTCTATTTAAGTACGCCTACATTTACTTAGGGGGATCCTAACAATGCTACAGGGTTGCTAACATCAGCGGCTGGGGCTGAGGCCGATGGGAGTCTCAGGAATTTATTTCTACACATGTACCTACACCTGATGATCTGTAGCTACACCACATAGATCGTGCAGTTTTACTCGGTTCGAAATGACATATGTACTTACCTTTAAGTCGCTAGTCTCTCTCCGGTGAAGTGAAGAATAAAGGGTATCCATAAGTAAAACATGCCTTTTTCACAATGGTTGTAATGAAAATTTTTACTCATTTATGAAAACTTACTGTCACGTTATTTTATTTAAAAAATTGCAGGATGGAACTATAATCACAGGATATACCTTACCACACATAGGCCAAGCCTATGTGTGGTAAGGCTAGGTTGCACCATATTACTGTAACAGTAACAGTGCAGTTAAAGTACAGGTCAGGTATAAAATAGGTTGTACCATTTGACAACAGTTAAAATGACGTCAAAACTTGACGCTAACTGTAACCGGCCACGTTTTGGCCGGATATTGTTAATTGTTAACGTTAAATTCTGTCAAACAATACACTTTCGTCATCGATTGTCATCCCAACAGACTGACAAAAGAACTGACAGCAGATGACAGCTATTACCCAATTAAAGAAAACCATAAGGATTTTTAAGTAAATAACGTCTCATTTGACTTGCAACTCTGATAACTTTGAACAGAGCTACTAATACACTGGTGCACGTGCAACACATTTAGCAGAAACCGTTAGAGTCAGTGTTACTATTAATGTTAAAAAAGGAAAGGTTTTTTAGTATAAGCTTTTATTTAACAAATAAAAGCTTATACTTAAAAAAAACCTGCGTAAACCTCTTACTTTAGCAGGTAGTATGGTGCAAGCAAATCTTAATACGTAAAAAATAGTCTTAATATATATGCCCGAAGACAGGCCACGTAATTGACAAAGAACGATGTGATATTGTATATTATTCCATGTAATTTACTCGGAATAATAAGCATTCGATATTTATATTTATTTAAAAGAAAAAAGAAAAAAGTTGGTCCTACCTATTAGCTGGCGAAGCCACCATCATCCGAATTTCATAGTCGTTCTACTTCACATTTTGCGGACATTATCTACAGTACCTGGATGAGCGTATTTTGTTTGTAACAAAGCCGTCTGCTGAAAGCTTTAGTGTTGTTGTGTTGTTAAAGCAGTTAGTTGCTCACATCGCCAATAGATGTCAGGAAGAGTCATATTTCTTTTTATTTGTTTTAAATAATATGACATTTTGTAAAAATGAATCCTAGCTAGATCGATCCCCCGAAACCCCCTGTATACTAAATTTCATGAAAATCGTTGGAGCCGATTCCGAGATGCCAATTATATATATTTACTAGCTGTCGCCTGCGGCTCCGCCCGCGTGGATGTCGGTTATCGCGAATCGGGGTATGAAAAATAGATGTTGGCCGATTCTCAGAGCTACCCGATATGCCCACAAAATTTCATGATAATCGGTCAAGCCGTTTCGGAGGAGTATGGCAACGAAAACTGTGACACGAGAATTTTATATATTAGATATTTTAAAGATATAATAAGATCAAGAGAAATTTTCAGCTTTTGTAAAATAACGAAGGTCTGTCGGCCTAGAAAGATGGATGGAGTAATTAAGTTTTCCCAAATATTAGGACTAATGACTTTGATCCTTATTTCCAATTATCAGCATTCAAATTGTTTTACACAAACAATTTGAATGCTGATAATCTGTAGATCATTTACATTTATTCTGCTTCTAATTTACGCATCAGGTATACTAAGGCTGATTTATGCACCTTCACTTTTTAACTAGCACATAATATGGGTATAAAAACTATATAGATACTTACCTACATAACGTACGCGTTCAGTGGACACATGAAAAAGTACTCTAATGTAGTTTTGATGTTATCGAACGGGCTGTAAAAGCTCCAATGTATTTTTCTATAGAAATTAATGGTGGTGTGGCCGCGTGACGAATGGACACGGTTTGTGACCTGGAGGGTGGTGCAAAGAATTATACATCTTTGGGAACCATGAAGAGTTTTGAAGTCTTATTTTAAATTTAAAATGTTTGTTATCTAGTGTTTTATTTATTGAATTTATAATGTTTGTTTGCAAATTGGAAATATGTAGTATTATTTTGAGATTGAATTTGGATTAAGCAGGAGAGATATGTGGTATAATATATTTTGTATTGTGCGATGTCTTATCGGCAACGTAATGAAAATTAGTCGGTTTGCCGTAAGAATCTTAATTGTGATTGTTTGGATTAGTGGTTATCCATTTATTTAGACATCGCATAATATATTTTCTAACTAAAAGTGGAAAATGTTTGATCTAATTAATAATAACATGAGGTATAACGGTAAGAGGATAGTTGTCAATCACATCAATTATAACATAAACCGACATCGTATTAAATGTTAAACTGTCCAATCTGTGCATCTACATAGATATGAAGATGAAAAAAATTAAAACCTCCAGACATCAGGATCTCCTGGAGGACCTATAAATGAACGAATATAATTTCTTTCAGACTTAGGTTTAAAAACCTACTAACGTTTAAAATCCCGTCAAATTGGCTTTTAGAGCTTTGTTACCATTTGATGAACATTACGTAAAATCGATATTAGTAAGATGAGTGCCGAACTGAAGAGAGCGTTTAAGTGTTGTTTGCTAACAGCTAATGGGTGGGGTGCCGATATTGCATCGCACGGACCGTTGTTCCAAAGCTCATTAAGTACTGTATAGATTCCTTATTCTTCTTTTCAAATAGGACAACTATAGCCAAGTTTTAACATGTTCCTTTTTTAAAAATATTAACCGTTACCCGTGACTCGTGCTGACCCCATGCTCCATGCTTGATTAAACATAAATCAAGAGTACCTACCTATACCAAACATAAGAAATAGCCTAAGTATTTGTTATCCCGTACCATTTTTTGTAGTTTTGTTTTAGTCCTAAGTTGTTATAAATACTAAGTTCTTTAACCATTATTACATTCATATCATAAAAATTAATTATTTGAATTTGGGCTAAGTACCTTTCATAACTGCTAATGTCTCGCATAATAAAAAAATTGAGTTCACTTTCAATTCAACAGATTTACACTTAATATTCATTTGATATTGCGTTGGTTTAAAATATCACGTTTTTTACTTTGGCATTTTATTAGCTCTCGTTTTCCTTTTTGTAACGAGAGCCGCGGCTCTCCCTCTTTAGTGGAAATTTATTTAAATTCTTGAAAGAATATTCCCTTCTCTTTGTATTGTAGCGCTCCTTGAGCTTCGGAAGCCTTAACTGAGTTGGTTAGTTTAGTTGTTGCTACATATTTAATGTATTTTTTGTCCCTAGATTTTTACGACTCATTATCGTTATGTTAAAGAATTTTCACTTAATCTCGACAGTAGATAAGAATCTTTTGTAATGGAACTAAACAATATGGGACGGGGCGAATCACAGCGTAATATTAATTAAAATCTATTCCCTTCGTTGCTTCCTCTTAATTAAGTGCTAGTAGAGTTTTGTTGGAACGTATCCCCCGGGAGGCGGGTGACACCGAGCCACATAAAACATTCATACCCTAAAACCGGTTAATAGCCGCAGTTTAGTAGACATGTACCCACCGCGCCACGCTTTTGCCTGTAACGTTTACGCAAGATATTTGATATGCTTAGTTTAAAATAAAGCTTCGGGTTATACTTATTTTTGAGTTTCAGAACGTAATTTGTTGAGTAGTTTTGTTAATTTTACTTATTTATTAATTTTATTCAAAATTTAAATTCTTTAATACAATTAACTTTTATATTTTATTAATATTTCTTAATATATTTGACATTGTATATTATTATTATGTTTATTCTAATTTTAATCATTTGACATTGATATATACCTAATTCTGATCTTGAATTTGATTTTGGCTTTCGATCATTCCTGTTTATTTTTTATTTGTTTTAAATTTGTCATTGTTTATTAATTAACTATTGTAACTAACATAGCCAAGTAAGAAATTGTTACTAACCCAATGAGCTAATATTGCTTTAATAAAGAAATGTTATTATCATTATTTAATAGGAACTAGTAAGCTAGATTTGTCGCGGGCTTTTCCTACTCAGTTTGCTAGGTCTAGGCCGCTCCCATTAAAACCGTATACGTGAAACCAAAAGAAGGAATAGAAGCAAGTGGACCCCGTGTTCTAAAGGCCTGGGGCGCTACTGGAAACAATGGCAATATGATGAGCGATTGCTTAGCAGTTCAGCATTTCTATGAATATTTTTGCTTGTAGTTGATGAACCTACATATTTTTACAACTTCTGCCTCAATGTTGCACAAAATATAAATCACATAAACCGATAACATTATGGACTGCTAATCCAAGTCTGACGACATCATTGTAAACAATATATCTCAATTAATCAAAGTTTGAAATTATTTAAATATTGGTTTAACTCCAGTAAGTAGCGGGGCGGGAGGTCGCTTGTCCAAATATTTGTCGGAGGCAAACAGCAATATCGTTGCGCCTCCCGGCTAGTCCGGATTCACCCGCTTTCACATTGCGAATGTTCCCTCAATATGATAATGATGGAAATGCGTTACGAATGCTGATGTGTGTGAACTTCGGCTTAGCGAGGGATTTTATTCAAATTGCCGATATAAACTCTTTTAATACTGATGTCTCGAATTGAATATCTTGTACCCACTTGTACCTATCATTTGAAAGAAGTTTTGTTGGGATGATAGTATGTATGGATTGATAATAAGCGCATGTGGGAGGTGGAGTGAGTGCTCACTGTTCAGTAATCGATCAGTGGGATCACACTACCTAGTTGCAATTTGGATGGGTGCACGGTGAGTGGTATTTCATCCAAGCGTTTCCGTGCTTCGTAGATCACGTTACAACTCAGTCCCAGCTGTTCTTAGTGTTTGGGGCAAGAAGAGGCCTATTATGGGCAAACCTGAACTACTCTGTCGGTGTTTGGCCACTAACCACTATTGGGCATTTGACTGACTAGTCAAATTAGTTACTTTTTACTGTCTAAACAGTAAGTTGTAAGGAAAATTGTACGAAAAATTTATTTGTGACGTCATAATATGTAATAGTCAAATCTTTTACTTATAGCTTGGGCGATTGCTCAAAAACTAATAAAAACGATATAATGAGAACTGACGCAACTGTTATAAATCTTTTACCATTTTTCTTCAGTTAAAGGAATATTTTTTGTAACAACATGAAAATACCTAATTCAGGCTAGGAGGTCAGATGAAATTCATTCTGAGTGTAGCCGAAAGAACTAAACCTCATGATATCTAAGGCAATTCCGGACTCCGAAGGGAAAGCGAGCACTCAATACAAGAGAAAAGTCTACATTTTGATTTTTCTCGTTCCTCAATCACAAGGTGTACCCCACAGAACTACCCGGCTTTTACGTTAGGTTGGCAGCCACGATAAACTAAGTATTACGTAACTATACATTGTAGTAGAATTGCATACGTCCATAGGCCAAAGTGACCACTTTCCATCAGATGTACCGTTTGCTTGTCTGCCACCTAAGTGGTACTTAAAAAACCGTTAAAAATGCATTTTCAGATATCAGTAGGCAGAGTTATATAGAAGCCAAATTTCCAAGTAATTCATAATAAATTTGTGTAAAGTAATTAATTTCCATAAAGGCCGTGATCATAATGGGTAACATTATCTCACTGTCGCGCGATCCCTAATGATTCGTCACTTTTAATGAGAGTTCTCAAATTTGTTGTGATGTCAGTATTGAATTATAACTTTGCTTTTAAAATGAATAACACTCAAAATTATTAGTTACTATGTTAATAATTCCAGGGCAATAATGTTCTTTGGAGGTATATACACTCTATAGCTATATCTTCGTCGTAAGTATAATCACCAAAAGGCCGTGTGTTTGTCTGCCACCTAAGTGGTATAGGAAAACTTATATACTGTTATGAAGACTAAGTCTTTATATCGTCTATATTACATCGAATGGATGAATATTCATTGGTTAGTAATTTATGCCAGAATGGATTCGAATAAAATGAAATTTGGCACATAATATGTCACCAAGATCCGTCCAATGCAAATATCTTAATATATATAAATCTCGTGTCACAATGTTTGTCCGCAATGGTTCGCACACCATGTGCAGTTCGATCCAACTTGAGAGATAGGATAGTTAAAATGTCAAATTATAGTCCGATTCGCGATAACGGACATCCACGCGGACGGAGCCGCGGGCGACAGCTAGTTTGTATATAATTATATGAATAATATCAAATCAAAAACAAATAACCATATTTGCATTGGTCTGGTCGTGACTCGAAGAGCACGTTAAGCCGTCGGTCTCGGTTGCCATTCGAACATCTATGGCAGTCCTTACGGGTAGTTGGAGCCCTCAAAACCCAACAACTGGTCTAACTGCGATGCTTCGGTATCGCCTTTGGGTTGTGGAGGTCAGATCGTAGCCGCTTTACGGAAAATATCGAAGTTTAGCCTAATCCGCAGTTGGACTGGTAAAGCGGATCCCAGACTCCAAGTTGAAAGCTTCGGATGCGACTGGGATTAACGCTAGGATGAAGATGATCCTCTACGCATAAAACTTCCAAGATAAGATGTGACAATTATTTATAGGAAAATAATTGTGTGAAAAAAATTTGTTAACCTCTTAAAAAACCCAATATGAAGTGCAGTTTTAAGTGAAGTCGCGGCATAAACCTTTGTCGGAGGGGTGGACATCGTTACTATAGCCGGGGATCATCTTAAGCTTGTTCAGTATCGACTCATCAAAGTTTTGCTGAGCCAGCAACTTGCCGGGGAGCGAGTAATGAAGACTTATGAGTCTGGTCGTCTCGTCTGCAACTCGATAATTGTCATCTCAGTTATTAGGACCGCGAAATGTAGCTCAATTTATCTTTTGCTGTGACGCTAATTGACATTAACAGGTTTGACTTACAACTAGAAAAGATAAAGGTAAAATCTATACGAATAAAAATGAATCACCGAACAACTGTTTAAATTTTCTTTTGTTCGTAATTTTTAGGACAATAAACCTTTATCTAAAGATTTTTTTTATTAAAAATCAGTTCTAAAGAAAACTCGTAACATGTTTAAGCCCCTTCTATAGTGGTTGGCGTATCGGGGTTTTAACGCGTGGTGTATCGTTCCACGTGAACGGGCATGATTCATCAGAGCCCATTCACAGCGATCTCTGGATTCAACGCGGTTTAACTAGAGATGAGGGAGAAGTTATATTTTAAACATCAACTATTTTAAATATAAGTTTTGAGGTTGGGTTAGTTTAAGGCTACAAACCGATTTCTTGTTAATAATATAGAATGGTGTAAATTATGAAGACTTCAAGTAACTCATATATTTTTTAATTAGTATTTCAAATTATACCTCCTATATCGCCCACGTAGATATCGGTCATCGCAAATAAACATAGCCTATGTTCTTTTTCGAGCTCCATTCTATATCTGTACCTTATTTCATAGAAATTGGGTCCGTAGTTTAGGAAAAATCGTCACAAACAGACAAACTTATTTTCGCATTTATTATAATAATTTGGGATTGGCGGATCAGAGAAATTTCATCTCATACAAGTGTGCAATTTTAAAAAATCCGGTAAATATGTATGGCGTAAATAATTTGTACTGGTAAATGAAGTGCAAGGTAACAACCCCTCCTAGATATTCCGTGGTTTAACATAACCAATTAACGAAAATATTTACCTAAATATCAATTATAACATTGAGTATGAAGTCCCATCACTACGTGTCGTTCGACAGAGATTTAGCTGACGCGCCGCGGATTACGGTGATTTCCCGAGGGGCTTGGACCGAAAAGACACCTCCGTTACATTCGCATTATTACTTTCCCATACCGTGGACAGCTGGTGACGCGTTGAGTACTTGTAATTATTTTCTGACGTCATAATTATTTCTACGCCGTGAACAGAGTGGGATTAATATTTTCGTATTATTATGCTGTTTAACTGATATCTTTCTGAAAACTGAACGTAATCTTGTAACCTGACTAACCCTGTAACGATTTACGAGTACCAAGTATAAATATTTGAAACATCAAGGACACGACTCCTCACAGGTTGTTATGAAAAAAAAACATGTCTCAAAGGATCGTCATTATTTTTTGGGATACATCCAGGGCTGTTAAGAAGATACGTATCTTTTTTTAGGATGCCACACTTTATTAATGGTACCAGAAATAATTGACAAAAGGTGTTCGCGATGCCCACTGTTCACAGAAGTAGGTACCAGTTAATATTCCGATTAACCCCTCCCGCTAAACTAAATTATTGTGTTTGTTATAGGAGTGGGTTCACGTTGATTAAGTAACGGCGAAAATTCAGACCTGAGACCACGCGATAACGGGCGGAATCCTTGGATCAAAATAATAAATGTGAAATACATAATTACAATATGCGGCCCAATCGTACGAAAATCTCTTACGCGTAACCTGTAATATGCAATAGCTTTTTATTGACGGAACTTTAAACGCTTTTTCATATTATTTCCTTATTTTGTTCCTTCTCATCACACCATTCATCAAACCGTTAGTGATTCAACATTTAGGTTTGTCAACGAGATTGGGCTGGCTCTACCGTGTTAACGTACCTATTATTCAATATCGATGTTAAGTAGCAGTATGCAACACTATATTTTACGGTTTACAGAAGTTCCGGCGGGCTTACCTCACCTATATTCTCAACTTTTCATTTTTATTCTTACAAAAAAAAAACACTAATTTGCAGTATAGCATCAGGTGGATAGTGTATTTGTTATCTTAGTAGTAAAAAACACTATGGCGCTACGATTCTACGACGTAGCGTACGACGACCGTGCTACGGTTTGGAAGTTGATACGCTAATTTCATTTCGGTAAAAGGTCTTTCTTGAAAAACGTGTAACTTAATATGAGTACATTCTATCGCCCTGTTTTTCTTAATAATACTTAAAAGTAAAGATTAACAGATTACTTCTTTAAATTAATTTTCAAGTACCCGTTGTTATGATTTTTTACGGATGATACAAAACTGCAGTTAACAGTATCATAATAAAAACTCACACCACCAGTACCAGGAAACAACTATATCAATATAAAATAGAAATAAGCAAAAGATAAATCTAATAATTCGATGGATAAGAGCAACATATCGTAATAAGTAAAATATGGCCGGATGAGCATATTAATGTTTGTGATGAAAATAAAAACATCGATGTCCACCCTCCGAAGGCGTCGACAATGCATCACGAGGCGACTTCCGGCGGAACTGACATAACGAGCCCGTTGTTCCGCAACCCGCGCCCCTCCAACCCCTCGGTATTTTTCTACAGAACCCCATGGAGATTATTTTCGGATAGCATTGAGTCGATCTCAATGCTTCCATGGCGATGAATACTGGTTCATATTAATGATTTGTCCGCAGGCTCTTTACGACGTTGAATAGGCATAAACCACTGGTTGTTAAAGTAATAACTCTTAATAAGCAGGGTTTCAAATATCACTGATTTATTATTGTCTATTCATATAACATCCTAACGAGGTGAAAACAGTACATTGAATATTGAAAGAAATTGTGATGTGTTCTGGGAGTGATACTGATGCCAATATGTAATTTCTAGTATTTTTGTTTGTTTGACTGCATCACTTTATTGATGAATATTACTTGAAAACCCCGAATGAATTCATCTGAATACAAAACTATCATTAAAAATAGTACAGTAAGTCTCCAATACATTTAAAAGAAGTAGCGTCCCAACGACGCAATTTGTATGTAGTGAAGTTATGATCTCTCAAAGAGTACCAATTAGAGCAGCTTAAGGTGTGTAAGAGGCTTAACTTCGATGGAAACTGTTGGAAAGCAGCCCAGGGTATTAGAGCCTCGTTATGTAGAGGTATATCTTATGAACTCGATGTTGGGGTAGAATTTTGTATAAACTGTCTGGGTAATTAGGCGGGTACGATATACTTTGAGTTGAGAATGATTTGTTACATTGTTATTAGAAGTATAAAGAGAATTAGGAAAATATTTGTATAGGCTATTTGATGATTATAGTAGTTGATTAGGGATTTACTTATAGATAGTAGTACTGTACATATTTTAAGCATATTATTCTTAATGTAACTTTCATTATAATCGTGAATGCATAGAAGAAAAATGGAAAGAAACTTTCAATGGTAATTGAAAATGACATTACTCTTAAAGGAAATTATTGTTTGTGAGCGCAACGTAACACAAAAAAGGGTTGTGATGTGATTTTGTTTTTAATCAGTTGCAAAACCAAAATTAATCAGCGAGGACCGATATAACGACTACTGTTTCGTAACTTAATTATCATTACAGAGGGATTAAAATATTTATTTTCAAGGGGTTCCCTAAATTTAAGTATCCATACTACGTATTATAAAATTGTAGAGTGCCCGTGTTTGAGAGCACTAAAAAAATACTTGGGTTATATTAATATACTGAACATAATTCTTTGAATTTCTTGTCTATTTGTTCGCGATGTACACAAAAACTACTCAACGATATTTTTGATACGACTTTTTTGTTGTCGTTGACGTCACTTAATTGCATTTAGTTGAGTAGAACCGGAGATATGACCAAAACTTGCGATAACCGACACCCACGCGGGCGGAGCCGCGGGAATCAGCTAGTGATCAATACCGATACTTTGGCGCTGACCTTTCTTCATCTTGACTTTTATAAGAGATGGGATATGCAGCCAGACAACGTCTTCTCTCAAGGTCGTCTGTGTATAGGGCACACAAACGCCATTAAAGACGAAGCCAGATGACCCGAGAGGAAAACCTCGTCTGGCTGCAGCTCCATAGAAGTCTAAATGAAGCAAATGGAGAAAAAGGGTAGGAAAGAGAAGCTGGTGCTCTAAATACAAGCTTCGAATGCACCCGGGACTAATACCGTAATGAAGAAGTAGTTTATGAATAAATAGTTAAAATGTCATGTAGCAAATTGTCCGCAATTAATGTTTTCTGCATTAAAAACATTCATTGCGTGTCAGGTATCACGGCCTCGATTTAACTAGCCGGTAATGGGGAAAAGTCATTAGTCACATAATTATGCTCCTATCAGAAACAGCTATCTTTGGCTTTTAACCATTTATTTATTATAGAATTATAGTTAGAAAGTAGTAGAAGCTTATTGATGTTAATAATGTACAAAGTGTAAAATAAAAAATAAGTAGAAAATATAAACAAATATAAACAACACAACAACATGTTATACAATGGCAAGTATTGTTTATCGTTATTATTTCAATATTTGATACAAACAAATTTAGGGACTTGGTTCTATATGGGGCCCTATATACCCAAGCATGCGTATAAGTATCGATACTAAGGTCTTCTGGGCACAGTTAACCTTACCTTTGAGTCTCCTCTAGCTCAAGTCAAGAAAAAAAAAGAAAAAAGAAAAAATGGCAGCTTCTTGTCACTGAGCTTGACCGGATCCCGAACCACATTTCCCAATGGGGCTCCGAGAACTTGGTCGAGTTCAATGCCAAGAAGACGCAGGAATGTGCGTTAACAGCAAAGGTATCTTCTTTCCTTCCTCTTCCCACTCTTCAGAGCACGCCACTGCCACTGCAGGACAACCTCAATATCCTCGGTATGGATGTTCATCGAGAGTATCATCAAAACAGCCTTGCGAAAGCTCGGAGTCCTGAACAGAGTGAGACGGTTTTTCACGCCGGAGCAACGGTGTCTTCTGTACAAGACACAAATTCGTTCCTGCGTGGAATACTGCTCGCATCTCTGGGGTGGATCCGCAAAGTACTTATTAGATGCTCTCGACAGGTTGCAGCAACGTGCAGTCCGCATTATCGGAAATCCTGAGGTCACGAGTACCCTCGAGCCTCTGCAGATGCTTCCTTGGCAGTATTTTACCGTCTCTACCATGGTGAATGTTCTGATGAGCTATTCCAATTAGTCCCACCCTCTCCTTTCCTATACAGGACGATACGTCCAGGACTTAGATGTCACCTGTATACGGTGCAGAACATTCCTTCAAGAACCAAGCGGTTCGGTAACTCTTTCCTTCGTCGCACCATTAAGACCTGGAATTCCTTGCCAGCTCACGTGTTTCCCTCTTCCTACAGTACCGGGTCCTTTAAGCGGGGCGTGACAAAGCATCTGATGAGGCCGTCAAGCTGAGTGTCACCATTGTTAACATGGCACGTGTATGTAATGGTGGCCCTCTTTCCTGAGACTTTGCCTTCAGCTAACCATCAGGCGAGGTACAGTCAAATTGACGTGTCCTATACTAAAAAAAGACGGCCAGATCACGAGGAAAAAGCGGAAAAGAGCGAACCCGGGGCTCCAAGTACCAGCTTCAGGCGCAATCGGATTTACATTATGATGAATATGGATGCTCCTCAAAGGAGTAGATTACACAGGACAACACGTGGGCACGCAGGGCTTAGATATCACCCGTATACAGTGCATAATATTCCTTCAAGAACTAAGCGGTTTGGTGTCTCCTTTCTTTGTCGCACCATTAAGACCTGGAACTCCTTGCCAGCTTACGTCCTTCTTCCTACAGTCCCGGGCCCTTTAAGCGGGGCGTGAAAAAGCATCTGATGAGGCCGTCAAGCTGAGTGCCATCATTGGTGAAGGTGGAGGTGGAGGTGAAGTCAAATAGACGTGTCCTACATTAAAAAAAAGATGGAATTTGCCAAAAGTCCTACGTCAAGCGAAAAGCTTATTGCCGTCTATTGGGGACTTTATTATAGGCTGTATGTGTACCATCAAATGACCTTAAGCAGTTCTTAAGCAGTTTTTTTCGGAACAATGCCTGGCCTATCCTTGTAGAATACTACTGCATTGAGAAACAAATACTAAAAAGTAATACTTCGTGACATCTTTGCCTCTTATTTTTCAGTAATTAAAAAAAAACAACGCAACTTTCTTTGACATTATTTACGAATATAACTAAGTAAAAAAAGGAAACGAATACTATTTTGTCATAATCGTTTTTCACTGCATTGTCATACTGTTTATGAATTTGAAGAAATGCCGAATACATGAATTTCATTTAACTTTTACCGACGGGTTTTTTTGAAAAACTAATCAAGTTTTGTCTTATTTTTTACACAATAAACAACTACACTCTGAAATGCCTGTACAAACTGATAGTCTTTGGTGAAATAAATTCAATAAACGAAACGTTTGCTCTAACTATGATAAATTATTTTCCTCTCTCAATTTGCGGGGCATGGAGGTAATTCTGTTTTTATGGCGTCAATCCCCTTATCTTAGTTTCCACTCGAGCAAAGGTCTCGCAAAATTATTTTCCGGATTTGAGTACGTAGCTTAGGTATAGTCAACGTCAAAAATAGATGATGAAAAAGTGCCCAATCGATAGTAATAGCGTTCATCCCAGTTACGAGGCTTTCACCTCGGAGTCCTTGGTTCGTTTTCGGCTTTCCTTTGGCAAAAATATAATTGAGATAAAAATATAGTTAGGTATATAATATAACTTCACTATTTACTTCCTACATGTGAGAGCATCCTTCTCCTCGGAACCGTTTCCCAATTCAGTTCAGGTTGGCTCTCAATCTAACTACGAAACGGCTGAAATTCAATATTTTCCGCTAAGTGACTGCCATCAGACCACCATCAGAATGATATCATATCTAATATCTATCTAGATATATCTACTGCCGATATCAGATTTCTGTACCTTAGTTAGGGATTTTCGGAGTTTTAGGGCTCGAACTATTCGTAACAAATGTCACAGATGTTCGTGTAGGGACCGCCGGATTAACGTGCTCTCTGAGGCACTTAGCCACGACCCCTCAATCAGGTGAGCGCATTATTTAAAAATATCTCGTATAGTAATTTACTCGATAAAGAAGTATGTGACTACTATTTTTATAAAACTGATTCCACGATTGTATGAATATTTTAGAATATTTTATAAGAGTCCGAATGATAGTTTTCCTCTATAAGGTAAAATATTGTGAACAATATGACGAGTAGGGACGGGGCGCGGGGTGGTGCGACGTGGGACGAGTGGGGGGATGGATGTAAACACAAAGCTGAACCAAGCCGGCAGTCACGTGGCGCGCCCGCCGGGGGCGCATCACTCTTAAGGGTGAATTCGCTGATAACAACACCGCAAGTACCACGATATTCCGATATTGTCCACACTGTACACCCGTAAAAATTACTTCTATAGTGTTTTTTTTTTCAAGTCCCCTGAAGAGTGATGTTCCCCCGGAAAATTATTTGTGACAGTTTTCTTCAGAGCTGTCTATAACTACATATCTTCGTAAAACATTTCAATGTTTATGTATTGAATTAGAGTAAATTGTATATAATACAACAACCACTCTTAAGAATATCAATACAAACACATATCAAATTTAATATTAATGACATATCTATAAATAAATATCTTAAATTAGTTTAAACTATAACTAGCACTTTATCGTAATTCGTACCTTTAAATGAATGTGTGTAGTCAAATATTATTATAGTAGAATAGATTAGGAAGAAGGGAGAAATAATTCTACTGGAAGAACAGTTTATACAGGTAAGCATTATTTTTTTAGTACCTTTATAAAAATGTATAAATATAAATTATTTATAAAAAAAAATATAATTGTCATTACTGTTTTAATAGTTATAAGTACATACATCACGTTAGATCCGACTGTCACTCGTCTGAAAATTGACTACATAATTAAATGAATTCAATACACAATTATTTAACATTCACACCCGGTGAGTGGAATACTAAACTAACATTTCATAAGTATTGGTTCATCATCATAAATAACATTATTCAAAATTACTATTAACTGGTTAATAATGAAGTTTATACAATATTTGTTTCGTGGGAGCTGATAGAAAACTAGCAAAAAGGTCAAGTTAATAATAAAATAAGTGTCAGATTCAACTAATTAATTTTCTCTAATAACTAACATTATCTCATATATAATATGCTAGAGAATTCTTTGTAATTTTTTATAATATTTCTTCCCATTTCATAGTTACGAACACTTTTTGATTATTCGGATTTTTTAAATATATGATTCTTTTATCTATAATATCTCTTGTCATATTGTATCACAGAAAACAAGTTTGATTTGGTCGAAACTATAATTATGGTACATTAAATGTTCACGTGTTTTATAAACTTATGTAGAATATAAGTATTTACCATTGCAAAAATAGAATTAGTACCAATAATTATAAGTAACGTCAGGATCTCGAACAAACTTTTTTTCTTGGATAACCAAGAAAATAAATTATACCTTGTAGATATTTTTTAATATTTCAAATTTTAATTATTTTAGCAGCTAATTAGCCACGGTGCCTTACAGCGCTTTTCTTAAAAACAGACATAGGTGACTAAATACTTTTCCTTCTATTTTAATTTCCACATTGCTTTAACTAATAACAGTAAAATTTGTCAAAAGGTGATTTCTGTAAAATTTAAAATTCAATTTAAGAGTGTGCTAGTTTGGTCTCACTGCAAATATGGTACTCATTTCTAAACTTAGCTAACATATATTAACTAATTTGACTAACCTCACGTATTGAAGCGAAGTTCAAAATATGTAAAGATGATATTGTAATAGTAATTGAAAATTTGACTTTTTAAGTAGTCACAGTTTGCGGCCAAACATGCAGTACCCACTTTGTGTTTATAATTATCCTATTTATATTTATTCGATTTAAATTTGAAAAAGTTGAATTGGTCTAGGCGGGGTTCGAACCCGCGATCTTTGCCTTACAGGGGTAATGCTTTGACATTTTCACAAATTTCTCGTATATCTATCTTTGAGGCGATAGTGGAGTGTGTCTTCCAATATTCTTACGAACTATCGGAACCAATGAATGATTTTTCAATCATTTTTAAACATTGATTTTTGACATCTATCTATCTTGTTGTTATCGGCTCTATAAAGTGCAAAATTCGCATTAGCGAATAATTTCAGGAAGGAGGTAAAATAAGATATGACCGGCTGATGATAACTGACATTTTCAAAGTACCTACGAAGCACGAAACTTCATATACATGTTTCTGGTTAGCATATAATATTATAAAACATTTTATTTTCACGCCTGTAAATCCCCGAAAGGGTTGATAGAGGTATATTAACATCCAAATTTCATCAACTATGTTTTTTCGATCCCACGTGATAGGAGGCGAGCCGCCGAACGGATGATCTGCCCAAAGTGGGCACTTCATTATGGACTGTATTTTCTGGTCAGCAGTATTAAAATATTACCAACCTATAGTTGAAAGTTCGTCACTTTAGCAGGGGAAAAATATGAAACTTAATATACATAATTATAAGTATATTATATATATAATTTCGTGTGTATGATATTCTTAACTATGTTTTATATATTCTAAGCTATGTAAGCATTGTTTAGAATATCGATTGGACTTGGTAGGCAGCGGCGGCGGCGCTGGGTATAGGATTTTTTCCATTTGAAGCTAGAACTGATCGCTGGTCAGGTATACACCTAAGGTAACATTAAAAGTAAAATCAAAATATAAGTAAATCGCCAGGTCAGTTATGCATGACCTCTCGGGCTTGAGTGAAAGGTTTCATTATAGCAGTAAGTTGTGTACTCTCTATTACTCACTGTACATTAATTAATGTAAATTATATTATCAATTAATTAAATAAAATTATAAGTTTGCATTTAAATTAAATTAGTTTTATCAAATTATATCGTGATTTCTTAGAATTGTTCATACCTCCTATACAATAAAATTTGCTTTAGTGGTCGCAGCCAATTAGTATTCGGCTTAAATAAAAAAACCGATGAATTATCTACGAAATAGCAACTACAACCCCACAGTAAAAACTCTTACATCACAACAAATAATTTTGCTTTGTGCTGCATTTTATTTGTATCATGATATTAATCAGTATGGAAAGCTTTTTCGTCCCCTCTAAGCGTTCAACGTATCTAATCTAATAACGAACCCGCCCCTGAAAATGTTTCAACTATTATACGTCAGGAGTTGTTTGCGTCGACAAAACGTTAATAGAGTTATTAAATTTAGCATTAATTTATTCAATTTCGCGTGGGATAGAGGAAGATAATGGGAGCTGAGGGCGGGGCTCCGGTAGGCACCGCCCGTTCAAAGCTCACCTGAAACCTCATTAACATACATAGCCATTTATTACACTGGTTGCTATGTATCATCAGTCAATACTATAGCGTATTGGAAAAGAGTGAATGAGATACAACACTCCTTGGTCCCTTTCATTTATGGTCTAGAACAATGGCCGTCGCGGCATATCGATTTTTACCAAAAATAGTATCTAACGTTTTGATGATTATTATTATTTGTTGTTGAAATGATACTTGCTGATTCTTTTATGAAGGCATATGAACTAGTTATCCTATCCTTCGATAAATGACAGATATGACCTGTAAATTGAATACAAAAAGAATTTCCAATATCGAATATTGAATGGTTCTCACTAGTTACAGTGTCAACTTATCCCATGGATCTAGTGAGAATATGTTACCATCTCACTAGTCTTTTGATTTTTAAATTGATACTTCATTCTAAATTTAAATGGACGTTACTCGTTCCATGGGAGCAATCGATCTTGACAAAAGAAAAAATCATTCGAATATATGATTTATCTTTAGGAAGATGTTCGATCGATTAGATTTACTACGTAATTACTACATTCGAACTTCTTCAGTTAACTCCTTTATTCTATCTTATATAAATAAAGCTTTTCTATTTGATTTAAACTATGTTATAATTCAAATAAATTATGAATACTTCTACGATATGACCGAGTTCCACAATATTTTGCACATTGGCGTTCATAAAATGTAAAAAGAAATAATTTTATGTTAGCAGATACAAGTTGTTAATTTTATAATTTCCTGGTCTAGAGTAATTAGAAAAATTCTGTCAATGAGTCACGTTATCTAGTCTTATTACAACTTATAACTAAAAGGTATACAATCCCATATCTAATAACTTGCGCAATCCTACGTATGAGAGCTCCCTTTTAGAGCTTTTGGGTCCAAGCTCAAGGCATGGTTAAAATGGAAATTTGTAATTGTTCAATTGTTGTTTTTCTAATTCTATTTATTGATTGTTATCCCAGTCTAGATAAAGATAAGAGGTTTCAATGATTCGCACCCGGCTGAAAGTTGGTAGGATTGTTCAAAACACCATTATGAAAGAACTCTAAAAAGTCCACATAAATGCGATGCCTGGATTATTTTAAATTCAAAGTCAAACGTCACTACAATGGATTTTTCGCGATTTTCAGCCAAACGGTACGTTTGACCAAAAAAAAATTCTGGTGAAAAATGATATAAGTCCTTTTTCTTCGGAATACGTGGAGTTATCAAGTTGAAATTCATACCAAATAGCTAGGGCAGGAACGCCTTGATGCTGTGAAAAAATCAACAACAGTTTGTTGCGCCGTTTCTTCTCCACTAGCCCCTTGGAAGCATTGGTAAACTTAGGTTAAGTAGAATTTATTATTGACGTCCATAAGAAACAACCATGTTCTAGATTAAATAAAAATCTTTAAATTTGAGTTGACTTTGAACCTTCTACGTCAATGCAATCCAAAGATGCAGATATCTGGAATATTTTTATTCAAGGTCATAATTGCCACCAGAACAGTAAGTTTTGTCATAAATATATTCTTTTTTATTCACTGTATAAAATGGAATGGCCGACGATGGAAGATGGAGTTGCGGTTATCGTGATGCATAAATTTGCTACATAAACGTCTATAATTTTTCATTGCATTGACGTAGAAGTTAGATTTTTCACAGCTTCAAAACGTTGCAGACTTCAGTATTTAGAATAAATTTCAATATGATACCTTTACGCATTCCGGAGAACAAGGTTTTTTATCATTTTCAACCTTTGCCAGTACAACTCTTTCAGCTTTTTCGAATTCGACAGTTCTTAGTAATTATCTGATCTTTATTTAGTCTACGATATTTTCATGATTAAACTTACCGTTTTGCTGTAAATCGTAAATATCCCGTTTTGACTTGAATAAAAACTGGAATAAAACAAAATCGAATCGAAATCGATAAGGAGTTTTTAGAGTTTGTTTGGAACAATCGTACCAATTTTCAGCCGGGTGCGAATTTTTGTAGCCTCACTCATCCATACTTATACTATAAATAGGAGAGTGTAAGTCTGTGTCTGTTTGTTCGTCCGTCTTTCACTGAACCGATTTTGATGAAATTTGGTGTAGGGGTAGATTAGACGTTGAGAAAGGACATAGGTTAATTTGGTCGCGATTACCGACATGCACGCGGGCGAAGTCGCGGGAAAAAGCTAGTATAATATTGTTCCTTACTATGTAACAATGAAATAATATTGTACCTACACTTGACATTCTTTCATGATTAGTAATTATTCCAATATTAATTTAAATGACATACTTTCATATTTAGATTCATTTGACGTTGTACGTATTTAATTTGTCTTAAAATTTTGTATGTCAATTTTGGTGAAATACACTAGCTACCTGTAATAACTTTAAGCCTACCACTGTAACTGTAATGTACTACGTGTATTCGTGCGAACCAATTTTCATTCATTCACGTTAAGCACGTTATTCACCAGTGAACTACACAATTTGAAAAAGATACGATTATATTATTGTTTAAAATACAACGAATATTTGAAACAGGGAACCTGTTTAAGTAAAATTTAAATAATTTAAACGTAGTGGCTAAAGTAGAATAAGTAGCTACTGAATCATTTTTTTGGAAATACCGGCAGAATTAGCGGAACAAAAAAAAATGAGAGTATAAAATAGTTAGCTTTATTTTTAAACAATTAATAATTAAATATGAAACAAAAGTTAAATTAACATGTTTTGACATTAATTTGCAACACCATACTTAAAGTTTAATAAAAAAAAGACGGGTTGCACTCCGGGAGTGCCGACAGAAGTGAAAACTTTTTCTTTCTTTCTTTCTTCGTTATATACAGAGAAAAAGATAAAAAGAACACATCATACCATACCATACCATACCTATAATATAGCGCCAATCATAGAACCTATCACTAACTTTCTGTCAGAAGAAATTAATGAATTACATAAAGAAAAAATAATCACAAAAAGTAATAAATTACAAAAAGTGTCAGGAGCCCAGGTTCGAACCCGGTACTATCTGAAACCATGTACGGACTTACAGTCGAAGAGCTTACGGCTAGGCTACGATGCTTCTTAACGCACCTAACAAAATTAACAATCTGTAGCTGTTGTAACGTTGTATGACGTCAGTTTTCGGTTACGGTTCAAAGGTCAAGTAATCCTGACGCGGGTTTAACACTTTTGACCCATCCAACGCCGCTAAAGAAGTTTTCACTTCAAAAAAATTTTACTAAACAATATGCAAGACTAATATGCATTTTTCTTAGATATCGTAGTGTAGTGACAGAGAAACAGTTGAAAGTTATATATTTTATGACTGTTTAAAATTAATTAAATGCATGTTGTGATTGTGATTCTTCCTCGTGCCCTGATTAAGGTTGCCATCCGTCTGGGCATGCTGCGAATGATGTTGTCAATGATTTCTTGGGGCAACCTCTGCCATTCTTCAACTAATGTGTTTCGCAGCTCGCCCAGATTGTTAGGAGGTGGCATTCTTGATTTGACACTCCTCTTTAGTAAGTCCCAAACATGTTCAATTGGATACATATCCGGGGACCTTGCTGACCACTCCGTCACCGTAACACTGGTTTAGGTATGCCTGTACTGAGGGAGTACAGTGAGCATGAGCATTATCCTGCATTAAAATAAAGTCGTTACTAATAAATGGGGCAAGTGGCACAACATGTTCTTCTAAAATCTCCCTGATATACCGATCAGCAGTTAGATTTCCGCCTTCGACTACCACTAAGTCCGTGCGAGATCCTAAACATATCCCTTCTCAGATCATAATTGAGCCGCCGCCATATGCCACTGTATTTTCAAAATTAGACTGTAAATAACGCTCTCCTTTGCGTCTTCATATTCGTTGCCTTTCATCAATCTGATTTAATAGAATTCTGCTTTCATCAGTAAAGAGAACCAGTCCCTACTCGTCAAAGTCCCAATGACGATGTTCACGAGCAAAGTTTAGTCAGTTTGTGCGGTTGTCCTTCTCAAGTTGTGGTGCTTCGAGAAAGCAAGATTCGAGAAAGTTGGTATAGGCTCATTTATACCCAAATGAGCCTATACCAACTTTCTCGAATCTTCTGCAAACTGTACGTTCACTCACTCTTACTCCTCAAACCACCTCCAATGCAATTCGGGCCTGCACATTACAGAATTCATCAATCTGTACAGTTTGATGCTACGATGCTTAGATGAATCGTAATAATAATATATATAAATATATAATAATTGACCATTTCTTCTCGTTTCATCTGCCCTGATGATTCCTGTTAGCGTTAAATTAGGCATACTTAGATGTTCGTTACTTATCAATAAGCGAGAAATCACAAAAGTCTCATAAAATTGCATTACAATGTTTTTCAAATGGAATTTACGAACTTTACGAAAATGGATAATCTTCTTCGAAGCAGTCGATAGAGATATATTGAATGAAAATTAAAACAAGCGTATGAACAAAATTACTGTTGACATATGTTCCATATTCAAATTATTCGTATTTAAAAAAAAAATGAATAAAAAGCAATGTAACCGGGGCCAGTGCCACGAAATAAATATATTCCTTCCTTTTTTTGTGTTCCGTTAATTCTGTCGGTAATTTTGCAGTAGGGCAAAATAATGCCAATTGCAAACAAATTTATAATTTTTATAGAATAAATGTATTTTTGAATTTGAATTTGAAAGAAGGAATAAAATAAAACTATAAAGTATGAACAGTATTTTAACACTTGTGCCGCTGGTACGGTCTCCACAGAACATTAAAACTTATTAACCAAAATGGTTATGATAGAATAGATCAAATATTATCTTTTGCATCACATATACTTATATAAATCACGATTCAAAAACTGAAAATCTAATAACTCAGTAGCTCGTATATTCTATCAGCGAGTTCTCAATAAATATTGGAGGGTTTAGGGGTATTTTATTGCTTTGTGAGCGAAAACTGGTTGAGTTGCGTCCCCAAGGAGCGATCGGTTGGCAAACATCGCAATCTGGCGCTAGAGAATACGGATTGTGGCTTCCATTGCGCTTCGCCGTCGCGTCTCTTGCTTCTATCTAAGGTAGAAATTTAATACCAAATAAAATTAGCATTACATTTTTTTTTCCGCTAGATATTACTCTGAACTCTGAACATTTCAAAGAAGCTTTACTGATTTTAAAATGAAAATTAGAAAACATAAATTTTATTACACAACATGCAATAAGTTCAATTGAGTATAATATTTTGAACTAAGTTTAATGGACTCAAATTGCCACGAGTCTGAAGAATTTAATAAACTGCCTCTAACTGTTATTTTCGGTTGAGTTCACAATTTTCTATATTAAATCGGCAAAGCGACGTGGGAGCGTTGCCATGATACCTTAGAGGAGTTAATAAGTCATAAATAGCGTGGAGAAGGGGGACAGAGCGATTGGGATCGCATAAGTGAGACAGGGTGGGAGGTCGCCCCAGGTAGTGGTGGTGATGGGCAATCGTCTGGAAAAAGGTACGTTAGACGAAGCTATGAGGTGTCACAAAATTGCGATTTTCGACAATATAGTTATCGAATACGAACTGTGTCTTACATGAACGATACATTGTGGATAACGTAGTGGAAGTAATTTAGTTTATACTTAAGTGTAGAGGGGGGTTCAGATTATTACTTATCTAAAATGAAGTATGACTTTATTTTGTCTTAGTCTTGTAGCAGTAATAAAGGTGCCTTGTTACCAACACATCTAATCAATGTGTGTATGGTATCTAACACCAAACTTATTCTAACTTAAAATAAAACCGTTTTAAGTTCGAATGAGTTAGTATATAGTTATTGAAGTTCGTTAAGAAGCACATAATTCCTGGTTAGAATAATGTCATCATTATCTACATTTAGACGTTATCTTGATTGCATCCGGGGCCGAGATACCCTCGGTGCTCAGAGTCCGCCTTCCGGGTCTTCTTCCTCCACTTAGCACGATCTTGGGCGTCCATGATAGTGATTACATTTGCACGCATGTTACCCTCCACAACGTCAAGCCAGGAGGTCTCGGGCTTACGTCTTATACCTAGATTCGGTGGGGGCGCCATTGTCAGGTATTTGTTACCCACGTAGCCTGGCTGTTGCCGCAAGACATGGCCACACCAGCTAAGGCGACTGTCTTGCATTTTAACTGCGATGTCACGGACATGAAGGCTGCTGCAGATGCGAGAGCTCCTCAGACGATCTTTACTCGTGAGTCCGCACATCCACCGCATCATTTTCATCTCGGTGACACGCAGCTCCTGCTTGTATCGGTCTAATTGCGGCCATGCCTCACAGTCGTGTAAAAGGTCACGCGTAATGATCATCTTATAGATCTGCCCCTTCAACCTGACTGGCTTTTTTTGGATTGCATGTGACGCCAGTCATTTCCCGCCACTTGGCCCACGCGGTGGCAATACATGCCTTGACGTCGTAGTCGATGTCACCAGTCACATGAAATGTAGATTCCAGGTACGTAACCTGGTTGAGTTCACCACATTTAGCTTCAGACCGCCGTTCTCAAGCGCCTCTTTCCACACTTTCACACGTTGCACCAATCTGCTCTTGTCCGCATCCATCAACGCAATGTCATCAGCACACATGAGCAACCATGGAGGCTGCTTATGTTACTTTCTGATGTTGTCCGACAAAATTTCCAATACCAAGCATAACAAGTAAGGACTAAATACAGTTCCTTGTTGTTCCCCGACGGTGATGGGGAAGGTTTTCATGTCGCCAACAGCGCACCGAACCACAGAACCAGAATCGTGGCACATGTCTCGGATGTGGCCCTTGGGATCCCCCTGGAAAGCAGTGCCTACCAGATCAACGCGCGAGGAACACAGTCGAAGACCTTCTGCATGTCTAGGAATAGGCAGTGCAGGGGCGTGTTCTCCACCCTATATTTCCCCGCGATAATCCTTAGGGTGAACACCGGGTCCATGGTCCCATGCTAATAACGAAACCCATACTAACATTCCGAGAGTGCACTCTTCTGTCGGATCCGGTTTTCTTATCCTCTTGTAGAGCCTCATGGTATGGGACATTATCTTGATACCACAATAACACTCTTGCACTGATCCCTTGCCTTTGAAAACTGGCGTAATAATAATCAGCTTCCACTGGTTTGGAATCATAACGGTGAGGACGTTGACAAAGATTTGTGAGGATGCTCACACCACGAGCCACCATTGCCTTCTAAGCCTCGATAGGGATATTGTCAGGTCCGACAGCTTTCCGGTTCTTCCGGTCCGAATGGCAGTCTGAACTTCTGCAGGCGTTATCTGTCCTAATCAGTCCTTGATTTGGAGGGAAGTCAGGAGGCTACACCTCTTTATGCTGCTTATTCAGCAGCTCGTGGAAGTATGAGCGCCATCTATCCTTCACCGCAACTTCCTCGTATAACGAATTGCCCCCAGGGTCCTGGTTAGAACAATGCATTAGCAAGATATTGTGTATTTTAAAATATGGGTCACATTTTAAAATGTACTAAGCGATCAATGGAGGATGACTGGTTGTTTTATAACATTTAGGTGGCAGTCAAACTCACGACCCACCTGATGGCAAGTGGTTACCGTGGCCTATGGGAGTCACACTCGTGCAGCCGCCCTGTAATAGGAGAAATTTTACAGAAGCCCTTTATGTGGGCAGTTAAAATTACAAATATTGGATCGATGGATAGGTCGCCGCCAATTAGCCTAATCAGCCATAAACGGCGCCATTCAATGAACGGCCTGAATGATATTCAGCCGTAACGTACATTTAATAACCTGGCAAGCTTATGCTTAGGCCATTTGTCAGATAGGGCACCACTCCGTAAAAAATAAATATTCCACAACATTTCACACAACGCTATCTAGACCCATGGTAAGCATAGCTTAACTAGCTTGTGTTATGGAATCTAGAATGCGGATAAACATACTTAGATACGTTTTTTTTGTAAATACATACATATTCATGCATACAAATATTTGCACTGAGCGGGGATCGAACCCGCGTCTCTTGCGTAGCGGCCGCGTTCACTACCGCCGCAGACAGAAAATTACATACAAATGTAGTATATACATATACTCACACTAGTAAATCCCCGAGGGGGTAGGCAGAGCTGTATTCACAGAAAATTAGTGATAGGTGCATTGAGAAAGTTACGCAATCCGACTTGGATAGGTTAGATTAGAAGGTCTAATGCGCGAGCGAAGTGAAGTGCAGCTTTTTTATATCCATGCAGAAAATAAGTCATTTTTATAGCTGTTTGATGGCGTTTAATTACTTGCCTAACCATCTATTAGGCAAGTAATTAAACGTCATCAACTCAAGCTATTTGCCTAGCCGTTTAATGGCTGAACACCATTCAGGCCGCTAATTGAACGGCGCCGTTCAGTAAAGAGCCTAGGCGGTTAATTGAACGGCTGATTAAGCTATTTGACTGCTACAGATATATGGACATCGAAGTGAAATTATAAGGTTTGCGTTTTTTCCTTTAAGGGCACGGAACTTTAAAAAGAGGATTAAATTGAGGTTTATACTCAATAAGGAAGAACTAATTAGAACTGTACAGCTAAGAGCAGTATGTAAATCAACTAACTAAATTTGTATCCCCACACGCTAGATAGGTTGAGAATCGCATTGTTTCTGTATGAAGGGTCATTCAAATGCAAGCGCACGGTAAAGTGGTAAGCGATGAAAGTCTATAAGAGCTGAGTGCGCTATATCGGCGAGTGGACGATCAACGCAAGTGGGCGACGGCTCTTAGCAACTCATAATACTCTCCGATAAAAATCACGTACAAGGCTTTTGAGTCAAAGTATCTCAACGATATATTCAAATAGGAATAGCGTATGTTCCGAAACAATGAATAATTAAAGATTATGGTGAAGTTTTAAAATACGTTTGCTGAATTTTAAAATGACAACGCGATATGTTTGTGTTTATTAAGTCTGGTGCTGACACAACAATTATCTTATCTGTGCTTACACTTTTAAAAGTTTATACAAATATCACCTCATTAAAATAAAACAATTTTTACGGGATTGCGACTTCATTACGCTCGGCGCAATCCGGCTTCCGACCACCACCACCGGTGGCCGGCGACAAGCAGTTTACACGAGTTTTCATACATTTTGTTATAACGCAGCGCACAAGTGTGGCCGATGGTCATCACGCGCTGCAGTAGCGTCTGCGACTCACTATTTGTGGTCACTACGGGCCACCCAGAAGCCGATACGCGCCACAATTGCGCTTTTCCAAAGAGAATGGTTTATAAAAAGTGGAGGCTTCTGAACACCGGTGGCTGTCGTTCGCTTCTGGCACTGTTAAAAAATCACAAAGATTGCCGCCATTGGTGGCTGTGGTTGGTGGCCCGTTTGCGCAAACCGAGCCTTCCTCGATAAACAAAGCTCCGTGAATATTGCAATTGAATTTATGCAAAATATAAGCTTTTTAGTTTAATTTTTTTCATAGTCTTAATACCATATTGGTGACGGATTTTTCATTTTTAACAACTAAAGACACATTTTATTTTCATTCAAGTGTGTATATTATGAAGCAAATTGAACCTTCCTTAAAGATAAAAGGGGACTGAAGATCTGATGGGTTAAGTGGTACATTAAATAGTAAAAAAGAAAAAGCTATTACTCGTATTTTAAATACGTATAAACATTAATTGTATATAGGCTATTTCATTAGGGTGGTCACTGACAACATCTTACTAATTAACAGAAAAATAATGGTAGTTCTTCGAGGTTGTCATGAAGAACCCTTTATAAAAATTATGTAAGCAAAGGGGACGGATTCCGGGTGATGCAGACCACGGCCCATACTGTATGAGGCCCTAACAACTTCATGAAGCTGCTTTTTTACGTCCCACTTAAAGCATCCGGGACTGTAGGATAACGGACACATGGCACATGTTGGTAAATAATTCAAATATTTTGTGGCACGGGAAAGAGAAATATACCTACTAAATATTATGCAATTTCGTAATCTATACATCTATAAATATAAATAAAATTAAAGTGTCTGTTTGTAATATTGAAATAACCCTTTTCTATTACATGCATATGAATATAGATATTATAATAAAAAAAATTACAATTTTAATCTGTCTGTCTGTTTGTTCCGGCTAATCTCTGAAATGGCTGGACCGATTTTGACGGGGCTTTTATTGGCAGGTAGCTGATGTAATAAGGAGTAATTTAGGCTACTTTTATTATAGAAAAATAGCGTTGAATCAACACTAAGCGATAACCGACATCCACGCGGGTGAAGCCGCGGGCAACAGCTAATCCTTAATATTTTTGTAAATATCAAAATATTAGGGCGATAATAACGCCACGGTGACGTGAATCATACATGTATTGCTGGTTCCTTTATCGAAATTTGTTCTCATTCTTTGCATTTATTGTGTCATTATTATTTATAAAAATCACAGAAGTTAAAGGTACGGTAGATTTAAAACGCTTTTCATCTCATCAGATTTAAAGCTCCAATAATAAAAGTTAAAACGCTCTGATGGGTAGATATGCTGATTCAAACACGTTCAGCGAGCGTAGCAATATGAATCATGGCTAAGAGCTACGAATGAGCTACGATTATTTTATTTCTGAGGATGTGTTATCTACAGTTTCATGGCAAAGGTATATCTGTCGCTGCCGTTAATCAGCCGTTCAATTAACTGCCTCAATGGTGTTCAGCCATTTAATTAAACGGCTAGGCAAATCGTTTGGGTCGATGACGTTTAACTACTTGCCTAGCCATTTAATGTTATAAAACAGTTATAAAAATTACTTTCTTTTTGCATGGTTATAAAGAAAATAACCACGATGGTTTATTATTATTATAGTGGACTATCGGTGGGAGGAAAGGGGATTTACTGTTTCTGCATTGTTTCGGAACATGAACGTTATACTCGTACACCATTTCCGGTAATACACCTTTCAATTACTTGAAAACTTGACATAGCCCAGAAAACCTTAATTTAATCTCCCTAACCTGATATTTTTCAACCTGTTATTGTTTAATACTTCCTTTGGCATAAAAAATAAATAAATGATTGACGAATCGACAAAAGTGAATGAATCACAGAAAAACGATCTGTTTCTTTCTTTATCTTTCATAAATGTATACTACAAAGCAATAAGAAATGCCGCATCCATATCGATGTAACTGACGCGGTAGCCGAAACCAATGGTTCGGGTTCGTTGGACCGCGGAAACTTCATTTGCGAGCTCCTCTGTCCGTGAAATGAAGTCGGCTCGATTTTGCGATATTATATCGATATCAACGAACTGTTGATGCAAGTAACTGAAGCGCTTACCCAGCTTTAAGACTCCGTATGATTGTGTTATATTTTGATATTCATATAGATAGAGTGAGATGTATAGCGTCAGTACTGAATATATCGATTAATAATAATAAGATTACAGATTTCTTTTCAGTCCAGAATTCGTAGTGTTATTGACTAAAGGTTCACCCCTTGTTAGTGAGGCCGAATACAGAGACTGGTGAACAGTGGGCATTTTAGGGATTAAAATGAATCTTTATAGGATCATTTTAATATCCGTTTGTCGGTTTGACTCCATGTCGAGATATTTTGCTCAGAAATGCGTGGGATAATCAAGTTGAGATCACTACAAATATTTTGATTAAAACTGTGCAAAATCAAACTCCTAAGTCAACGCAATTAAAAGATAGAACCCTCTTATGCCGAATATTTAAAGACAAGTAAGAGAATCGGAATTTATAGGATATTTCTCGTTGAGCTATAATCATAAAATTTAGCAAGGCCGGATCTTATAGCACAAGAAAACAAAGAATTTTGAGAATTGTGACTTTAAATTAGGTACCTTATTACAATCCTCAAACTCAAACTCTTAAACTCAAACGCAACCACATAAATTGACATTGTAAACTTATTTCAATACGTTTTTTCGCGGACGTATGAGCACCATTCTCTTTTCATCTGTTCTGTTATGACACATTCTCACAAAATAAGGCATAGAATTCCATATTAATGTGACCAAAACCGTGGTCTTTAACAGGTGAGAGATAATTTTGTACCCGAGTGATCACTGTGAGTTTCTGATACTGTTACATATTTCAATAAACGTATAGTATGATGTCCTGTTAACACAGTTTAACACACAGTTATGACTCGTTGACGTATAAGTAGCTATGTTGCATTGGTCGGTCTAATGCAATATAGGTACAATTACTCTTGAGTTGTCCAGCCACCACCACTTCCCAGCCGAGTCTTACTGATACAATACTCTCCAGTGAGTACCTGTATCTGTCTGCTGCTTTACCATCGGGAAAAAGTATTACAGATTGAACTCAGACACTAATGTGTAAAGTTTGGATGCAACCGGGAATTTCGCTGCGTTGGCTAGCAAGAAATTACAATCAGTATTTTCAGGATAGATATGTTTGCTGTTCCTTCAGGCAAATTTAAAAAGCTTGTAATGGAGAGGTTGAGTAATTTAGATTTATAAGTTCGTTATTTACTTTTTAATAAACTTCACACTAAGTAGGAACAATGCATGTTAGTTTTAAAATATTTAATGTTAAAATATGCTGTGGAAAATGTTGTTGGTCTCACAGAGATATTTTTTATCTTAAGTTTTGGTTTGTAATCAATTATGAGGCTGTTTATTTTCCCAAACAAATAAATAAATAAAGAAATGGTTATGACATACACATGACATAATAAGAATAATGAAATATGCACAACAGATATGTCACCCCCTACATACAAGTTTGTCGTATTTTGCTACAATGAATAGGATGCTTATAGAATGAGCACACGTTATATAACTGAAAAGTTCAAGGTATAGAGCGACTGCAGTATTACTTTTGGCATACTGAAAACATAAGCAAAATAAAAAATCATTTAAATATGAACAAGAACAAGTATGAAAATGCATACAGTAAGCAAGATTCGTACGAAAAACTCGATTACTATTGAACTATTGACTAAAAATGGATTAAATACAGGTGATATACGCATTCTCCTGCTTTTGCCGTGAGGCTCTAAATCGTCCGGTCAATTTAGACATTCGAAGTTACATCAATCCTCAATAAGCTGAAAATCGGTGAAATCGTTCAAAATATGATTATAAACAAAATCAGAAAGTTCCCCATTCCTCCCCTTTTTGCAAAAATTTTTATTCAAGGTCAAAGGTCGAAAAAATGAGTTTTTCGCGATTTTCAGCAAAACGGTAAGTTTTATCATAAAAATACCTCAAACAAAAATTGTAGATCATAAAATTATGTACAAAAAATGTTTAAATACTTTTTTTCCTACGAGCCACCGTTTCTGAGATATAACGATTCAAAAAGTTGTAAAAGTTGTAATCGTCATAATATGCACACGTTTCCACGCCACCTATGAGGTAGTGTACTTAGCGCGTTTTTTTTAACGTGGTTTCCCGAATAGGCCTATTCCACGGGTCAGTTATGATCCCGTTTAATTTGAAACTATTGCAAAATAATGAAAATCAGCAAAGACTGGCAAAGATAAAAGCGTTGTAAGTTAAAACAAAATAGTGGAGTTTAATCATCAGATTCGTAGCTTTCAAATTCTTCTTCTTGATCTTCTTCTTGTTCTTCTTCTTCTTGTTCTTGTTCTTCATCTTCATTCGAGTTGCATGTAAATTGCGTCAAAGGCGATGTATCGCATGTCACCTCGTCCGAATCAAATGAATCCTCCATTGTTGTTGATTCAACATTAGAGCACGACCGGCCTTGACAATATGTACATGCCAGAGAACAAAACAGTCCAACTTTTTTGCAACCACATTTTGCACTGCATCCCTTTTTGCAGTTGCAAAAAATTGTGTTCAGCAGTTTTTCCGGCGCAGGTGGAAGTAAAGATTGGACTGGTTCTAATGCATTGTTCACCAACTTCCAACCCCAGTCTGTAGGGTCTAGTTGATTACCAAGCCACACTTGAACTTGGTAATATACCCGAAAAAGATGTTGATGAGCAGCAACTGAGGTTGGAGGAAGACAAGCTAATTGAACTTGTTTTTTACTTTTGGTATTTTTAACAAAACATGCATATCTATACTTGTCTAAGCAGGTCGTTTTTTTAGGAGCTCCGTACATAGAAAGAAGAAAGCGAATGCCGTTAGTGATAATTTCTTGTCGAGTTGAATTACTGTTTTTAAAAACTTCAGCACATTGAACTAAATTTTGTTTTTCAAACATTTTGAAAACTGTTATTTTACCCCTCCTGTAAAATGCAGATGTCGTATCACAACCAGTTAATGCGTGTAAAAATAGTACATGATTTTGACACTTTGCAGAAGTAGATAAGCTTTGTGATATATTTTAAGTGTAAGTTATAATGATCGATAGAAAAATATTTAAACATATATTACAACTCGGGAGATGTATATACGTGGCGTACTCATGAATATTATGACGATTACAACTTTTACAACTTTTTGAATCGTTATATCTCAGAAACGGTGGCTCGTAGGAAAAAAGTATTTAAACATTTTTTGTACATAATTTTATGATCTACAATTTTTGTTTGAGGTATTTTTATGATAAAACTTACCGTTTTGCTGAAAATCGCGAAAAACTCATTTTTTCGACCTTTGACCTTGAATAAATTTTTTTGCAAAAAGGGGAGGAATGGGGAACTTTCTGATTTTGTTTATAATCATATTTTGAACGATTTCACCGATTTTCAGCTTATTGAGAATTGATGTAACTTCACTCTTATTTTTTTGTCTAAATTGACCGGACTTTACTGTTTTCGTAACTAGATGTTCCGAATGTGGTTATACTTAAATGTTAGAAAAAAGGTCATAGAAATTGCTGCCTTTATGCAATATTTTATGCACCAAATAGATAACCAACTGATATCTGTTAATTATGTATAAAATTTATAACCCTTAAGTGATGTAATGTTCAGTTGAAGTAGTGTAGGTGTGGGCATGATTGCAATTTAGCTACAGCTGCATACAATAGTACAGTATTGATAGGGTTGATATGTCACTGATATACATTTTGGGAAATCCTGAAAATTTTCTGAAAATTATCAATCCACGCCCACTTACAGGACTGGCTGCGATTGGTCGAAGCCCGTCTACGTCTGTAGGCGTAGCGACCAATGACGGTTGAGGCTACGCGCAGCCGTAGCGATCCAGCATAGAGGCGCGCGGGGAGCTATACGATCGACAGACGCTACGACGGAGCTGCTACGCCAGGGAACTGAAAAATGTAAGTACTTATTGTTTTATTTGTTACATATCATTCTCATTTTGTACGTTGTTAAATGTAGAACTTGCTGCTATCGTATCTGTATAAAAACCTATGTGTATATACATATGAAATACATATGTATTGCTGTACATAGTACTATGTATAGGTACTATAGTTATACATCAAGTGGTTATGTAACAGATAGGCGAGTATTAAAATCAAGTTAAATGATTACTACTAGTATTGTTTAACATTTTATAATGTTGGTTAAATAATAAGAGTTCTTTAGTATTCAAATTTTTAGCAATTTCAATCCTATTTTTAATTTATTTTTATAGCCGAGGACTAATTATATCTTCTTTTGACAGGTGTTAGTGAAGAGTGTCAATTGATGTGGGACATCGGACCGTCGCAATGCAGGCGCTCCAGGCCGCGAAGGAGAAGACCTCGGGTATCTTCGCCAGCAAGCCCATTCTGTTCAAGTAAGTGAAAAAAAATACATACACACCCTCACACACATACAAAATTGGAGAACTTCGTCACAAGGTCTTTACATCATTCGAATTAATTTTCTTATATGGGAAGTCAACCAGTATTAATGTAGCAGCATTAAATAAAACAGTATAACCTGTTTTAATAGGATAGTTTATTATGATTACAATAAATTTTAAGTAGAGGTTACATAAAGAATACTAATAGTAACGGTCGTTCTTACTGTATCGTTTTTATTAATAACTAGCGATCCACCCCGGCTTCGCACGGGTGGTAAAAACGTTCTCGTGGATACCCAATATAGCTTATGTTACTCAGGATGAATGTAGCTTTCCAATGATGAAAGAATTTTTGAAATCGGCGCAGTAGTTTTTGAGTTTATTCACTACATACATACAAATCTTTCCTCTTTACAATAGTAGTGTAGACGAATAATGACGTCATACCTCATTATATCAAATCATGCCAAAGGTGAACTCCCAGGAAAGAGGGTCAACATTACAGACAGTACAGACACCAACAACATTACAATGGTGGCCCTCAGCTTGACGGCTTCGTAAGATGCTATTTAAACGACCCGGAATTGTAAGAAGAACGAAAGAGTTCCAAGATTTTACCGATTTTACAATTTTGAAATTAAGAAGCTTCAACTAATTGATTACCTTACAATTTTACATAATTACAAGTTGTCATATCAACAACATATCAAAATGTCAAATCGTAATACAATTAGATTACATGTTTTGTTTGCTATCGGTAGGAAATTAGTGTTGCACGACACATACGGAAGGAACCGGCCTCTTATTGTTACAAATCTGATGTAAAATCCTAATCCAATACCATTGTAGGATAAGAAAAGTAAGATATACTGTTTGGGGCCCCTCTAAGACCTTCAAGGCTGGTAGACCTGCATGATTAACAACGGCATTCCTCTCGGGGTTAAGAGGTCAGAACGTCATATAAGTATTATGAGTTCAACCAAAAGCATGAGAACGAATAATGAGACCCCGGGGTTTGAGATGAAAGTCTCAGTTGCAATTGGGAAGACCACTCAATAATGACGATGTTAGCAAAACCATTCAGTAAAGTTACATATATACATACATATAATCACGCCTTTATCCCCGAAGGGTTAGGCAGAGTTGAATTAACTCACATACTTTCACTAATCTGTATTCGGTCCCACGTAATAGGGGTGAGCCTATTGCCGTATTCTGGGCACTATTGTTGACTAGAGCCATGCATCTGAGGCTGAGTCTGGGTTGTATATGACTGTCTTATGTTAAAGTTAATCAGCTTCGTCCCTTAGTCGCCTTGTACGACATCAGATGAGAAGAGAAGAGGTGGCCCAAATTCTACTGTAAAGTTATTAGGCTCATTTTGTACTTACTGTACAATTACTCTACAAAGATCCGCAAGGCCCAAACCAACCTTACCTGATCTGTACTCCCAGAAATTTTGATAGGCTCTGACATAAGCTCACCGCGTGGGGTTGGGGATCAGATGCTATTTGCTGCAGCAAAAACTAAATTAGGTCAACCAAGAGAAAGTATAGGATAGTGGATTATGGGTTCCAAAGTACAAATTTAGGATGCAACCGGGAGTAAAGTTTATGCTTAATGAATTCATGATGGGGTGATATGGAACATTACCCTACTAACACCTTTGAGGCCCAGAGCCACTTGATCTGCTGGTTGGTGCACGTCCTAAACTACAGAAGAAGCTCTATAATAGGAGGAGGTCAGAAGGCCGACGTTATCGGTAAAGTCGACGTTTTCACAATCAATAAGGTTTCCTCAGACTCCAAAATGCAATCTTGGACGTAACTGGAAAACCGCTGTAAGAATGATGACGATGGATTCTCAATCCCATATAATACTTAAAATTACTGTCCTCTTACAGGAATTAATAAAGTACGTTATTAATGCATGTAAGAGGATTCCTGTAGATTAAAATTCAAAGTAGCGTTTTATTGCGTAAACTTATAAACCCTTTATAGTAAGAACAATCTCAATTAAATCACTGAAAGTACAGTCAAGGTTGCAGAGTTTTATGCCTAGACCATATTAATAAATTAATCATTGATACGAATCAAACCGTTTTCAACGAAAGCGATACTAAATAATTTTAAAGAAGTCCGAAATTATCTTGTAAGTAAGTAGTAATCAATAAATCAACCTAATGAAGCACACAGTTGAATACAAGGCCCTTCGATTTATCGCCATAGTACCAGCTTCCCCATATTCTGCGCTCAGTTTATTATTTTCACGTTGTAAGATTTACTAGTTCCATAAAATAGGATTTATATTTATACATATACAATCACACAAGCTACTTCTGGTAACATCCTACTAATATTATGAACGGGAAAGTTTGTAAGTTTGGATGGATGAGTGTTTGTTACTCTTTCACGTAGAAACTACTGACTTTCTTTTGATGAAACTTTACAATAATACAGCTTATACATCAGAATAACACATAAGCTAGAATTTATAGCGATAACCGATATTATAGCGACAACCAACATCGAAAAGCTATTAATATTTACAAAACTAAGCTCACTATACTATAAATACAAAAATGATAAAAAGGGGGAGAGATTGCTACTTTGCACTGTCTGAAAAAGTAGGAAATATTGATTGGATCTGAGTCTTCGATTAGAATCCAACAGAAGCACTTGGTTTAAATTGTTAGGTTAGAGGCTTACTCACATACTTGCACTATACCAGCCAGGCCCACCGTGATTTTACATTATAAGAACGAAAGTAACCCTGTTTGTCACTCTGCTTATAGTCTCTTTACCCCTAAACCTTTGAACAATGTGGGAAATGGGTTGTATGGGACCTGTAGAAGGACAACACTTCAATCAAGTCTCTGGTAACAACCACACTGATAACTTCGTACCTCGTTCAAAGTTAAAAAAATAGTCAGTAATCACTACTCCCAATTTCTCGAAAATCCTGGCTCTTGATAAAGCAAACAGCGGGGCGTGAAAAAGCATTTGATCAGGGCGTTAAATTGAGGACTACCATAATATAGATATTTGCATACGTAATGGTAACATAATATTGTGTTAAAAATTGTTGTATTCATTTCAAATTATTGTAGTTTTCATTTTAAAATTTTGCAATGAAAAAATTTAAATTATGTAAAAAGAAATATCTCTCCCAAGTTCGAATTGAATCTAGATAAACAAGGAGAAACAGTTGATGGGTCGGTACGCGCGTGGAATCGAAGCAATTTAGCTGGAAGCCGCGAAACGACCGTCGATAATATTGACAGCGGATAATACTTGTTGCAATAGAAATAAAATATAAGGGCGGAGAAATCCCGGACTTGTTTCTAACGAGAACGCAGTAGCACAGGGTCGACAACTGTCACTTCAAACAACTATATTTATTTGTTCACTTCAGAAATATTACATGTGTTAGGTACCTATACTTTTATCTTTTATAACATTCGACATTACGAAGGAATAATTAATAATACCTATATATATATATATATATATATATATATATATATATATATATATATATATATATATATATATTTACTGATATCAGCAACATAAAGTTTTAGCGCAAGAAATAAAAAAACAGTATTATTTTTTGACAGACCATAATACTAAATCGTCCGAATTTAACAAATAATGGGATTACTGCGATGGCTGGTGGCAACCCTAAAGGTACAGTCGACTGCTCAACGCTGATAACAAACAGACATCATCCGGATTTGTGTCGTCATGCGAACGCTCCCACTTTCAATACAGAAGTATAGGGTACACACACAGACAGACATTACTTCTTACGGTGATTTACTGGCAAAGCCCCATGTTTCGTCTTATAAGTCATTTTTGTAAATCAGCAGATTTATAAGTAAATTAAATTAATTCGAATGCTTGTGGTACTCAATTGGTTGGTTTCTTTGGGTAACCATGATTTTATTTGCTTGTTTGTGGTGAATGTTTTACACATTCCTGGGAAAAGAGGTGAAAACAAATTTGAATCCGTGAACTGCCAAAAATATTGATAATTGTTTTTTATAGATTAGGCTAGGCGCCATTTGGAAGGGTGCACAAGTAGGCTAGGTGCCATTTGGAAGGGTGCATTAGATGGACTACTTCATACTCGTATTATTGGAACTTTCGACTAAGTTCAAATCTATTGTTCTACACATTTAGTTATTTAAAGTAGTTATTATTATTCCATAACCAAGGTTGTAATTTTTTGTTATACACTCTGGTGGCTCTATTCATTCCCAGGAAGAAAATTCTTAGCAAGAAGAGCTTTTAAGAGTGCCAAACTAATATATTAGGGGTTAAAGTATGAAATTGCCGATTTGTACTGACAAATTGAAATTTTTTAATTTAACGTATTTATTTAATCAAAATAATTACCATTATTATTTATACATTGCTGCCATCTAGTAGGAAGGTCATTTATGGCTTTGCGATAGAACTCTGGTGATCTAGATTCGACAAAATGTGTGAAAGCATTTTGTACTGCCTCCTGAGAAGAAAACTTTTTATCACATAGAAAATTGTCCAAATCACGAAAAAAATGGTAGTCTGTTGGAGCAAGGTCTGGCGAATACGGAGGGTGACGGATAGTTTCTAATTGCAGTTCCTGTAGAGTTAAAACGGTTTCTCGTGCTGTATGAGGTCTCGCGTTATCATGGAGCAATAATGGTGAAGATCGATTCATGAGTCGGGGCTGTTTCACTGCTAGTTTTGCTATCATTGTTTGGAGTTCGGCACAGTAGACATTTGCCGTTATTGCTTGACCAGATCGTAGAAAGCTATAGTGAATAACACCATGCTGAGACCACCAAACAGTTACCATTACCTTTTTATTGGTAAGCTTTGCTTTAGGACACTGTTGTGGCGTTTCACCTGGGGTCAGCCATTGCATTTTTCGCTTACGGTTATCGTAAAGAATCCACTTTTCATCACATGTCACAATTCGATCCAATATTCCTTCATTTCTGTATCGATTCAACAAGGCAACACAAGTTTCAACACGCATTTCTTTCTGCAGATCAGTCAAATCATGAGGTACCCATTTTTCAAATTGTTTTATTTTATTGATTTGACGCAAATGAGTCAATATTGTATGTAAGGTAACGTTAAACCATGCAGCTAATTCCTGGGTAGTTTGGCTCGGATCGGCTTCCACCATGTCTTTCAATTCATTGTTATTCACCTGTGTGGACGGCCTTCCTCGTGGTTCGTTCTTCAAATCAAAGTTTCCATCACGAAAGCGTTTAAACCAAAATCGCACGGTGCGTTCATTAGCAGTCCCCTCTCCAAACGCAACATTGATATTGCGAGCTGTTTCTGCCGCGTTAGTTCCGCGTCGGAACTCGTATTCAAAAATCACTCGAATTTTCGAAGTATCCATCTTTCTTGTCTAAGCTGAATAAAAAAAAACAACTGAAAGTCGATAATCGAATGTTGCACATTTTTAAATGAAGAACTACATAGGTACCATGTGGAAAAAGTTTCACTCAAAAATCTCAAACCATGAAGGTTCTATGTCAATTCGAAGTATCCAATTACAATTAAACGGCAATTCCATACTTTAACCCCTATAAGTTTCTCATGCAGGTGGCTTAGGATAATTGGTGTTTTGGAACATTTTAGGGCTATGAAATAATAAGACTACTACTACTGTTATCCCTTTATTTCACACTGTTACACTGGTGCAACATTCGAATCCAAAAAATATTACCACCAAACCGTTAATTGGAAACCTCTTAGACTCATCCAGATTCTTAGAGTTTTATTTTAGTATGCAGTATATTGCCACACAATGATAAAGTAGCATTTTGCTGCGCACAACATTATCATTTTAGAAAACAGTATTTAAATTGAATTTGACTTCACTCAAACTACTCATTTTTTAACGGCCGAGTGCATAATATTTTAAATCATCTTAAATTTGTGTGTAGCTATAACATGAAGCCCATAAATTTCATAGCAACCTCCCGAACCGACGGAAGGGTAGCCAGTTCATTATTTAGTCCGTTTAAATCACTAAGTCCTTAAAAGACATTAGCAGGCTTTGTAGCGTTATCGCAGTAACACAAAAGAGATTTAGAGTGATTCACAGGGGGAGCTACTCGTCATTTTTTATTCAATTATTATATAGGAGTATATTATCATTCGGTCTTAAGTTAAATCAAACACGATTAAGATAATGAAATGATATTCGGTAGTGGCACAAACATATTAAATGAAGATTTAATAATCCAATCAATCACTGTCATAAATCATAGCTACATATTTGCCAAATGAAGTGTGACGTCATTTTTCTTTGTTCCTAACAAGTTTTTATACTAAAGAAAAGTGTTATCCAGTACCCATTTCTATTCGGATAAATTTAAACATCAGCCTACAAGATTATCATTTGAAAATATTCAAGTTAGGACACGTCAAATTGACTTCACATCGCCTGATGGTAAGCTGAAGGCAAAGTCTCAGGAAAGAGGGTCACTATTACAAACACGTACCATGTTAACAATGGTGGCACTCAGCTTGATGGCCTCATCAGATCCCTTTTTACGTCCCGCTTAAAGGATCCGAGACTGTAGGAAGAAGGAAACACGTGAGCTGGCAAGGAGTTCCAGGTCTTAATGGTGCGATAAAGGAAAGAGTTGCCGAACCGCTTGGTTCTTGAAGGAATATTCTGCACCGTACGCGGGTGACATCTAAGCCCTGCACGTGTTGTCCTGTGTAAGAAAGGAGAGGGTGGGACTTACTGCAAAAGCTCATCAGAACATTCACCATGGTAGAGATGGTAAAATACTGCCAAGGACACAACATCACTACGCATCTGCAGAGACTCAAGGGTGCTCGTGACCTCAGGATTTCCAATAACGCGGACCGCACGTCGCTGCAACCTGTCGAGAGCATCTAATAAGTATTTTACGAAGCCGTCCCAGAGATGCGAGCAGAATTCCATGCAGGAACGAATTTGTGTATTGTACTTAATAACTTACATAACCTTACCTATATGCACAATTGCATACACACCCTGTCTTATATAGTTCAGGAAAAACATCCATTATTTTCTATTTTCTTATAGGGTTTCTATTAAAAAGTAGCATTATTTGAGCTTTTTTTGTTACCAGTAGTCGGTGTTAAAGGGTGTAGTGTAGACAACAAAATATGCATGCAGCACTCAAACTAATTGTTTCCGCCATTTGAATATTGCTTGCGACAATTTACTCGATTGGTCCGCCAGAGGCCGCTGCTGCATAATGGACCCCTAAATTAATTGCTCTTAGCTCACATTGTTTTATTTTGTAAAAGACAAAAATGGTATTAGGATATTTTGATTAGAATAAAATGTTTTTCAAATGAAAAGCATAATTAAGGGAAACATCACTTTCATGACAAGATTTTAGAGAACAAATTTTCATGTCCTTTTTGTGTGAATATAATAACGACTGGTGTATATTAATGATGGGTAGGTTGTAGTTGGTGGTATAATGATGATTTTAACCTTGGAAATATTTTTTTAATCGCGTTGGTAGGGGCCGTTTTCAGCGTAAGTGCAAGTGCAGTGTCACTGACGTCATCAATTTTAGAACTACGCGGATCATTGAGGGTATCAAAAGACGCGTCTTGGCGAGATCTACAAGATGATGTAAAAAAAAACGAAAGGCGGCAAATAAGCACGCGTGGTATTGAGTTGGGCTACTGTTTGCAAAAAACGGAACCAAACGAAAAAAACAATAAATGGTAAAATAAATATGAATTTCAAAATGTATTTTATTAATTTTTGTTTCTACAGACTATGTACTAGTCCATTTATAACAAATATCGGTGCTCGCCGGTACCTGCTACTAACCCTTGTGCATCTCTTGCGCAAAGTTGTTTTCATTATAGTTTGCCCTATCTAAGTACATTTAAAGAAGGTCGCGAAAGTCACGAAATCTATTAATTTTTGTTAAAAGTAGTAGAAACCGAAGTAACTAATAGATACCTATGCTCGTTAAACCCTCTAGCTAAGCCAAATTACTTGTGTTTAGGAATGGGTTAACACCGTTAGTGTTATGGTCAGTTATTGAACTCAGGACCTCTAGGTTGTAAGGCCAACTTATTAACTACTAAGCTACCGACTAAGCGATTTTGTTAGGGTTCACTGTCAAAATGCGGTAGATGATTTTTAATATACACCTGATTAGGTAGTTATCTAACTTTGTATTGTGTTAACCTACTTGGCAATCACATATTATATAAACAATTACTTAAAAACCACGAAAGTCCACTCGGGTGCTTTATTTTAAAAGCATCACTGCATGTCTTAGGATGTTGTTACGATATTAAGTAAAAGAATAAACTAATAAACATTAAGCAGTATTGGTAAGAATCCGATGATGGTGAAAACGTCTCTATTCTTGGTAACACTGGCTAGGAGTACCAATAACCTGATACCTACAGACTTTTTTTGCAAAAGAAAGCCGTAGAGATAATTTTAAAAAATTTGAAATGCAATGTTTGAAATCAAAACGCCCAAAACTCTATAAAAATGGCTATGGTCGTTTGATAAGAGGTAGGTCTATTACCAACGGCGCACCTTTTCAAAATTTTCACCCTTCGCCACTGATAGGTAACAATTTTAGTTTAGATGGTTTTTATTTTCTTAAACATTCTATTAAAGTCACTTGATTGTACATAAAACAATTTTCTATTATCATGCCAACAATGCTCTCTTGAACACGGATTTGTATTGTAGCAGTTGACGGCATAGTATTATATTACTTAACTAATTGGTTGACAGCACGTAAGGGTTTGGTTCAGTGAAATTTTAATGAGCTTTTATCTTTTGTGGTTCAATGTTAGGTGGACATGGCCAATTAGCAATGTGGTTAGACTGTTTGAAGCAACATACTGTATACAGAAGTAATTATTAAGCAAAGAGAGGATATAAGAAGATCTCTAAAGACCTGGATTAATCGTGCATCGTAAAAGTAGGTGCAGGTCTAGGTTCATTTTTGATAAAATGCATTTCTTGAAGGAATTTTCTATCACCTACAAGGCTGAGATTTTTATTGTTCAATACCCAATTCATGATATTAAAGCATTATTTTGATGTACTTATATGTAATTGTTGGATTAAGCCTGGATTGTTAGATTCAAAACTGCAGACTCAAAACTGGGTTAAAAGGTAACACAGTTTTGCAAGTAGTGTGTGTAGTAGTTTTTGGGTAACTTTTTCATATAAATTTGAATGGAAAGGTGTAACCGTATCTATTTTGTCGAATTAGTAAAATACCTATGTATACTAATAGTGCTAGGAGGAAGCAAACAGAAATCTAGCATTGCCAATAAGATATGCTGGCAAATGAATCATGTTTTCGTCTCGTGAGATCAATAGGTTTGGTGCCGTGATGTCTGTCCGTCGGGACCGCGCGGCGCCTGTACCGGCGGCGACGCGTCGCTATGGGGCAGGCGCCAGGGGGACGCGATCTCACCAAATAAATCTTATAAACCTCTACTGTCATAAATTATTTATTTTTCTTATGATTTCTATCTTGGGATATCGATTAGCCTTTTCTTTTGAGGGTGGTAAGACAGAAGATTCTCGTGTAGAGGTATTTAATGAGCACGCCAAAACGCCCACGAAAAGTATTAATAAGTTCGTAGATATATATTTCATTCGAGATTAGCTTAGATCAAAATATTGAAAAATTCAAAAACTACGATTCCCTCTTAATTTTAAATACTTAATTTCACATATTTATCCCCTTGGTTAGTATGGTAATTGGCTAAAATCACAGTATTTTACATTTAAATAACTCATTGCAAAAAAAAAAAAAATATTATATTAGGGGTTAAAGTATGAAATTGCCGATTTGTACTGACAAATTGAAATTCGTTTTTTTTTTAATTTAACGTATTTATTTAATCAAAATAATTACCATTATTATCTATACATTGCTGCCATCTAGTAGGAAGGTCATTTATGCCTTTGCGATAGAACTCTGGTGATCTAGATTCGACAAACTGTGTGAAAGCATTTTGTACTGCCTCCTGAGAAGAAAACTTTTTATCACATAGAAAATTGTCGAAATCATGAAAAAAATGGTAGTCTGTTGGAGCAAGGTCTGGCGAATACGGAGGGTGACGAATAGTTTCTAATTGCAGTTCCTGTAGAGTTAAAACGGTTTCTCGTGCTGTATGAGGTCTCGCGTTATCATGGAGCAATAATGGTGAAGATCGATTCATGAGTCGGGGCTGTTTCACTGCTAGTTTTGCTATCATTGTTCGGAGTTCGGCACAGTAGACATCTGCCGTTATTGCTTGACCAGATCGTAGAAAGCTATAGTGAATAACACCATGCTGAGACCACCAAACAGTTACCATTACCTTTTTATTGATAAGCTTTGCTTTAGGACACTGTTGTGGCGTTTCACCTGGGGTCAGCCATTGCATTTTTCGCTTACGGTTATCGTAAAGAATCCACTTTTCATCACATGTCACAATTCGATCCAATATTCCTTCATTTCTGTATCGATTCAACAAGGCAACACAAGTTTCAACACGCATTTCTTTCTGCAGATCAGTCAAATCATGAGGTACCCATTTTTCACATTTTTTTATTTTATTGATTTGACGCAAATGAGTCAATATTGTTGGTAAGGTAACGTTAAACCATGCAGCTAATTCCTGGGTAGTTTGGCTCGGATCGGCTTCCACCATGTCTTTCAATTCATTGTTATTCATCTGTGTGGACGGCGTCATCAGACCTACAGATGGCGCTAGCTAGCGAGGATGTGTTAAAAAGTGCTCTGTCTTATTTTGAATTTTAAAATAGTTTTAACTTTTTTGATAAAATTAAATGTGTGAAAAATCATTGTATATCACCTTGTATATTGTATATGATTAATATCAAGTCTATACAGTAAGCATATGAAGAGAATAATGAAATAATAGTGATGTACCTACCTAAATGACGGAGCCAATTTTCAAACAATAACGAATAAAATTTATTAGATAGTGATACTAAACTGTGACTAGTGTTAAACAAACCTATACAATACACTTTCAAGCAGTCGTTATGAGGAAAATATAAGAAGAAGCAAACGAGGAATCAGATGATATAGTTTCCGCACAGGTATCCGTTACTGGCTTCTTCTTTTTTCTTTCTTTTTTCTCAAGAAATAACTATAAGTACCTGATAAAGAACTAACACGATTATACACATATTGTTTGGTACAAAGGATGGATTTCTCTGAAAACATTACCTTGCGGAGACCTAGATCGCAATCATTAACGGATACTTTCGATGAATATAGTTCCGACAATCTAACAATAGATGGTGCCACTAATAGCTTTCCTAATATATTGGACTATGAAAATGATGAAATTTATGAACTAAAACGTCAAATTAGGCAATTAAATATACAATTAGAAACAGCACATGAGGAAATAAATCACTTATCTTTAGAAAACACTGACTTGAAGAAAACAATTGAGGAAATAAGTTGCAAACATAATTTGGTTAAAAAGGCTACGAAAATGCTAGTAAGTGATATAATGAAAACCCCACATAAAAAGTCATCAACTCCCCACAAAACTCCAAATGTACAAGTAAGCTCTAAGAATATTGTTGTGTCAAAACGTAAACTGAAATTAAATACCTCCACACAATCATATGTTCGGCAAAAAGTGAACATTGAAGTACCGTCACATCAAGGAAATAAGAATATTATTCGTCAAAACAACAAAATATGTATTATTAGTAGTAACAACAAGAACAAACTATTGTCCATGGCTATAGATACATTTCCAAATTACCAGATATGCCACTATTTAACTCCTAATTGTGGAATAAAAAAACTCCTATGTAATATAAATCGTAAGCTTGACAACTACACAAACAGTGACTATTGTTTAATATTTATTGGTGAAGATGATTTCCAACGAAGCTCTAACTACTTGGAACTATTACAAAATATTAGAGAAACATTGTTACCCATTAAACACACCAATATAATACTTTGTTTACCTACGTATAAATTTAGTAATTACGCCACAATGTATAATTGTAGGGTAGAAATTTTTAATAACCTAGTCTACTCTGATATACTCAACCACAGATATGCTACTGTATTTGACTCAAACTTAGATTTATCGTGTGATTACACAATGTTTTTAAAGCATAGTGGTCGAATTAATAATAATGGTATGGTGAATATGTTCACGAATTTAAGATTGATGGTATGTACTAGTTGTGATGTGAAATCTGACCTTCTAAACAAAGAGGACAATGTAAATATTTCAGCAAGTGACTTTCTGAGCTGTGACTCACCAAATATGTCCTATACCTCTAAAAATGAGCACCATAATTTTTTTCGTTTATAAAAAGCTGTCTATACTACACCAAAACGTCAATGGTTTGTTATCTAAAAGTGAAGTAATAACCGAACGTTTGGATGCCTTTGCAAGGAATGGGACATGTATACATGTTTTATGTTTTACTGAACAAAATATGCTGTTGAGTGACGTCGACTTATTAAATATTCCGAATTATAAATTAGGTACAGCTTGCACGAGAAATAGTAGGGATGGCGGGTCTTGTATACTACTACACGGGCAAATAGGCTTCACAGAGATTGAGTCAGTAAAATCCATAAACATTTACGGTGTTTTTGAATGTTGTGCGTTAGAACTATCCGAACAAAAAATCATTATAGTATGTGTTTATAAGGTTCCAGGCAAGTGCAAAACAGATATATTTTTTGACAAAATGACATATCTATTACGATTATTTAGCTTTATGAATGGACATAGATTGATAATTTGTGGTGATTTTAATATTGACATGTTACAAGTAACTAGGGATTCAACTGAATTTAAGCGTGTTTTGAGGGATCTTATGATGGAGATTAAGGAAATTACACGACCTAGCAGCGGGACTTGTCTAGATAATTTTTTTCACAACATACGTGGCTGTAAATCTGAGGTATTGGAATTAGGCGTTTCTGATCATAAAGCAGTCCTAATGAAATTCCCAGTTCAACAAACGTGTATTCTTAAGTACTATTATATAAAAAAACGTGATTATTGTAAAGAAAATATGAATATTTTTAAAAAGCATATTGAAAGTTTAAGTTTCTCATGTGTTTATGAGACTGATGACCCTAATGACAGCTTTGATTCTTTCTTTGATCTGTTCAAGTTGATTTACGATCTTTGCTTCCCGCTAGTCAGACAGAAAATATCTACGGTTTATACACCAAAGTGGATCACAAAGGGTATCAAAATATGCAGTAGAAAAAGACGAGCGTTACTCTGGAGGTACAGATTGAATAAAAATAAGGAATCAAAGATGGCTTTTAAATCTTTCTCAAAAAGGTACCAGCGGGTCATCAGGCTGACACAAAGAGCCCAAAATAGCTACTTCATTAATACAAGCATCAATAAATCTCAGGCAACTTGGAAAGTTATTAATTCTATGAAATCGGACATCCATGATAAGTTTCAGTCAATATGAATGACCGTTGCATAACAGACCCTAAAAGGATAGCGCAATACTTCAATGATCATTTTGTGGATGTGATTCAATCTAATAGTAAGATCTGTGACACATATACCAAGTACACTAGTAATTTACAACGCAATAAATCTTACAAATCCCTATTTATACCACCCATCATACCAAAAGACATTTTAATTGTTGTCAACAGCCTAAAAAATACAAACAGCACAGGTAGATGATATTCGCACCAGTGTAATAAAATTAGTTGGTCCCATAATAGCGCCTGTATTATGTCACATCTTTAATAACTGTATCGAACATGGTATCTTTCTGAGAGGTTTAAAAGTTTCCATCATTAAGCCGCTGCATAAAAAAGACGACAAAACCGATGTCAACAACTATCGGTCAGTTGCACTTATACCAGTGTTTTCTAAAATTATGGAAAAAATTATATATAACAGTGTTAATGACTTCTTTGAGAAACACAATCTTTTTTGCCACGAGCAAATGGGTTTTAGGAGACATAAAACGGTGAACATGGCCATATACAATTTCCTTGAAAAAATTCATCAATGTATGGATACTAGGAAGCCAGTTGTAGCAATGTATATGGATATGACGAGGGCATTTGATTATGTGGACCATGACGTACTTCTGCGTAAGCTTTATGACTACGGCATTAGAGGGAACGCTCATGACCTTATTAAATCTTACTTACAAGATAGAACTCAGGTCACTCAGATAAGTCAAATCAATATAAAAACTCAAAGCGAAGTAGTATGCTCCTCTAGCCCCAGATCGATATTATACGGTGTTCCTCAAGGATCAGTCCTGGGGCCACTGCTCTTTATATGCTACATTAACGATTTTCCTAATATAATACCCCAACAAATGTCATTATTTGCTGACGACAGCGCGGTCATATTTAACACTGGTGACCATAAAGAAATTGAACATGACATTAATACAAGCCTGGTTACAATTATTGACTGGTTAAATACTAACAATTTAAAAATTAATCTAAATAAAACTAAAACTATGACATTTAAATTAAAACAAACAAATCAATTACAGTTACAGATTAATTATAAAGACAATCAAATAATGGAAACAAATAAGACAAATTTTTTAGGTTTGAATATAGATAGTGATATGTCATGGAGAACTCAAATTGACAATGTCTGTTTGAAACTCAACAGATTCTCATATGCCCTGTATAAGTTAGGTAGAATTGCAAATGAAACTGCTGTCTTAACAGCCTACCATGGCTATGTTGCCTCCACATTGCGATATGGTGTACTCTTTTGGGGTAATGCCACAAATGTCAACGACGTATTCATAGCCCAAAAGAAATGTATACGAGCCATCTGTAAAATGCATCGAACAGATACCTGTAAACCACATTTCCAAAGCCTCAATATTTTGACCCTGCCATCTCTCTACATCTATGAAGTAAATATTTTTGTAAAGTCTAATATGCATTTATTCAAGCGCGTAGAAAGTCAACGTCGCTCAGAAAAATTGCATTTGGTGCCATCAAAAACGACTTTCTATTATAGAAGTGTATATGTGATGGCGCCTAAAATTTATAATAAATTACCAGATGACATTAAACATTGTAAGAATATTCTAGGATTTAAGTCAAAACTTTTTAAATTACTATGTACCAAAGCATATTATTCTGTGAATGAGTACCTAAACGATCAATTTTAATTTTAATTCTTTGGTGACTCAAATAATATTTAGGTATCTATTGACATGCTTAATATTTTGACATTTTCATTTTTTTACTTGACATCTGTATTCTGACATTATGTTTTTTTTTTGTTATTTTATGCGATTATGATCTGACCTAATTATCTTATTGGATTCTACACATGATTGTCTATTTTATGATTTTATTTAATATTTGATATGCCTTTGGCGGAACATAGCTGGGACTAATATTACTTATAACATCTACTCTGTAACCTATGCTACACAAAATAAATAAATTTGAAAATTTGAATTCCTCGTGGTTCGTTCTTCAAATCAAAGTTTCCATCACGAAAGCGTTTAAACCAAAATCACACGGTGCGTTCATTAGCAGTCCCCTCTCCAAACGCAATATTGATATTGCGAGCTGTTTCTGCCGCGTTAGTTCCGCGTCGGAACTCGTATTCAAAAATCACTCGAATTTTCGAAGTATCCATCTTTCTTGTCTAAGCTGAATAAAAAAAACAACTGAAAGTCGATAATCGAATGTTGCACATTTTTAAATGAAGAACTACATAGGTACCATGTGGAAAAAGTTTCACTCAAAAATCTCAAACCATGAAGGTTCTATGTCAATTCGAAGTACCTATTACAATGAAACGGCAATTTGATACTTTAACCCCTATTATTTGACATTACAATTAAATTTTTATTACCACAAAAAGACTGACTTTTTCTATCACATTTTTGTCAGGGATGTTGTACAGAAAATATTTTTGCAGTGACGGCTAATTAAAATCTTAATATATGTAGATAGATATTAATTAACCGTCATTGCAAAAATATTTTCTATCTAAAATGTAATACAAAAAGTCAGTCTTTTTTGTGGTATTGAAGACCCTCAGTCTGACTTGTGCTCATTAAACGACCTAAATTGTCATAATGAGAATCCTCTGTGAAAGGACACAGATTTAATTTGGTATGGACGTAGCGCGGTGCGGCGCGCACGGGGCGGGACGAGGTACCGCCGGTATTAATCCCACTTCAAAGGATACGCTGAAATTACAAACTGTTCTATACGTGTACCGGTATAATATTCAAATGAACGCAGTTTGACTGGTACACTGTTAATTATTTCTGCCTGTATGTGTGACTGGGACTTATTTTGCTAGTAAGCTTTGTAACTTTAAATTTTTTTATTTTTTAGTTAGGATTCCGTCAAAATGTGGTTTTATTTCAATATTAGTTAGAATATGGTCTTATACTGTGGATGTTTCACCAAAAAATAATAACTATCAAACCACAATAAACTTTCCCCCTTTTTTCTCATCTGTTTTTTAACTAAGTTCACTTTTTCGAGGCATTATTTTATTTACAAAAACCTGTGAGGAATCGTGTCCTTGATGTGCTAGCCAATAATTATCAAGATCCGTTGCCCCATTTTCCATCCTAGCAAAAATAATGTGTTTTATGTCAAAGAACATGTGCTAATTGAAAAAAAAAAACACTTTTTAACGGAATTTAGATACGGATAGAATCCGTTAAAATGTGGTTTATTTTAATAAGTGATATTCGCGTCTTTAGAAAATCCGATTTGTCGAAAAATCTTCGTTCGGTCAATTTATAACAAACAGAAATGTAAAAATACTGAATTTGTCCTCTAGAGTTTACAAATCAACTAGGTTCGATTATATTATCATTAAATATTTACTGATTTATTTAAATGTAAAGAATTGTAAATTTATTAGTGTTTAACAATGCCCGTCATCCTTTGTTCACTTTAGTACATTTTATCTTAATTGAATTAAATTTTTGATTGTCAAGGTTGGCCTTAAAAGCGGTGGTTGAAAGATAACTGCATGTAGCGAAGACGCAGATGCTAAGGTGAATGGGTGGTGCGACGAGAATGGACAGAATAAGAAATGAGTAAATTAGAGTACTACTAACTAGAGACTTACTATAAGGAGAGATGAAAGCAATCTTGTAAATAAGGTTCAAAGTATCAAAGTAGAGGGCTTTCGAAGCAGAGGTAGGTCCAAGAAAGGTTAGCTGGATATGGCGAAAAAGGACCTGACTGAAGTAAAGAAATCTGTAAAAAATGTATGGAGGAGAATCACACGAATCAGAAATATATTTAGTTCAGTAGATTTTACAATTTAACATCTGAAAAACTCTTATCTTTTTCCTACTATATGTGATTTACTTTACGAGTATTATAAGTTTCTCATGAACCCATTTTGTCGACTCGCAACACTAATAATTCATGGGTCCATTAAGTTATCTGTTGCGAAACAGTGACTAGACAACCAGACGACTCTACGCGCTTATTTTCCCTTTGCGACCCCATAAACAACAATGTTATAAAAACATACAGACTACTTCGTCACTTTGGTTACTTATATTTATTTTGTTGCTTGAATATTTGATATTTTCACATGTAGACATACCTATTCCCTCAAATCAAATAAAATTGTTCTTGTATTATTTTGTTTTAATGATAATAAATATAAAAACGTACCTGTGTGGACCTAAATTTCAAGGACCAATAACAATCTAGAAATTATTTAGAGATTACCTACGATTACAGTACTCATTATGACTTGAACGAAATCTTACAGGTCTACCTACATTTTATTTATGACAGTTATAGTTGCCGTGTATATATATAGTACACAGAAAAACAGAGTACAAAATAATACCTTAGTAAAATGGAGTAAAAAAGAAAATAAATATTTAGAGAATGTGTACCCAGAGGGAAGATACTCAGTATATTAAAATGAAGATTCATATTAAATGTATCAATATACATTTTCATAGTCATGCCTCTTGCCAATTCGGGTACACAGAAACCCCTTTCGCTTCTTCTACTTCCATAATGGTTTTCATATGCTCACCATTACTGCACTACAATCTTATTTATTTTATATTTTTGAAATTAATTTCACTAAAGTAAATGTAAATCACAAAAAATAGATCAAAAAATTAAACAACACATAATTATATTTTTTTGGTAATATAGAAAACGAATTCTCTCGATCACCTACTCTGTTTCAGAGAATGATCGACATCACTTGTTTTGTGCGAGTCGTTCAGTCTCCGCTAATGTGGGTGGTGTGTAAATATTTGAGTTCGCAAGACTTATTGATCAGAGAGCGATCATGATGGCTAGCACTCCACACTGCTTCCGTCACGTTTCAAGTGCTTGTAAGCGGCTCGTTGGTGTGCGTGCAATTTTGTACGTTCTCTCACACTTGGAAGAAGCAATGTTAGGAGAAACAATGTTGTTTGGATATAAAGAAACATTTATAGCACTGCTTGCTATCTTGCTAAAATTTAAAATAAATAAATATTCTAGGACATTCTATATACCGTTTTCTAGAGCGTATGAGTGTTAAGATGCAGACAAACATACTTAGATACAATATTTTTAAATACACTGTTATAAAGTATGTTTATCCGCATTCTAGGTTACAAACTGGTTAAGCTATACTAACCATGGGTCTATGTTGTGTAGAAAGTGGCTATGTGTATGTTAACATTCCTTGTGTAGTATAAAAAAGAAACACCCTGGCTAATGCAAATAATTATTCATGCTTATAAAATTTGCATACGGCGAGAATCGAAGCTGCGATTTTTGACTTAGCAGGCGAACGCTCTACAGTGTTCTCAACAGGTACATCCTACAGCAATAATTGTCTGAGTTACAAGTAATATTATCTATTAAATACTGACATACTGTACAAAAAAGAGAAAAAATAAAAGATGTTTGAATTATAAATAACAATATAAACGTAATATTTATTATGGGCACTCTAGAATGTTTTGTTCCATAGTCTCCAGTGAGACCTTTCAGCACTCGATTGAATTTCCGGTAGGTAACGAAGTTGCGGGCCAAACGCCATCGGAAATACCGCTAATGCATATAAATTGTTATGTCCCCAACTTTGTTGGCGAGCTCGAGCCTCGCTAGCAGACCACGCGTCACGACTGGTAAAAAACATTACATTCTATTAAAAGGTTTATAATTGTCTTCAATGAAAACACTTGCACTATTCCACATTATTTATTGTTGAATTCCTGACCCAAAAAACATGTATCAACCTTTGATAATGCCGTAAGGCGAAACCGGTCAGGAATTCAACAATAAATAATGTGGAATAGTACAAGTGTTTTCATTGAGGATATGTAGCAAGTTCCACCAAGTGCCATCAATCAACAGTATAAGCAGTTTATAATTGTGTCGGTAAAACCTTTAAAGCTAAAGTGCAGTACAGTACATGAGAGCTTTTGAATCTTAAATAGTTTCAATGTAGGTTTTTTTTTATACAATTTCGTAGGATATTATTAAATAAAATTTAATTTATAATTAATAATATAATTATACTCAGCGTACCAAATATTCTGTATAAATAATTAACTTTACTTTTTTTTGTAATTGTCACTAACTTTTAAAGAAAAACGTACATAAGTCGTATCGTATCGTGTCTATAGTGAGGACGTGCAGCCACGTCTCTCCCTGTAGGCCTTGTATGTTAGCGTTAGCACACAACAAAGGGTTGCACTGGCAGATTGCTTAATGGACAGTGAAGGAAGATAGCACTGTGATAAATCACCGTCGTGATTACCGAGCCATTATCTAAAATACAATCTCGGGGGCGACAACTTCCACTTGCTGAAAGTAAAGTTACTGATGTAATTGACGGTGACGCGAGAACCCGCCACAGGATCCCTAAAATTATTACAACTTTTTGTCATTTCGTTACAACTTTTTTAAATTAACTTTGTCCTGAGATTAAATTATTACGGTATAATAATACACGTGACCAAAGGAATAGCTGTGCAGATTTACATTTTTATTTGTACTCTCCTGTTCAGATAACTTTTTGGTCACCTATGCTTTAGGCTCATTGTCATTTTTAGCGTGGTTCCAAATTGAGTTTATGTAGCTCCTATACTATAAAGCTCGTTATCATCTTTAACGTGGTTCCGAATGAGGTTTATGTAGCTCTTAAGTAGGCCAATCGTTCAAAATCGACAGAAAAGCCTGCGCCAGGGCTTCGTTCGTCAATAATCAGTTGTACCAGCTAGGATGTTTGCGCCCCAAACATGATCTTGGTGGAGCCCTCCATATACCCTATATATTACGCGTTTATGATAAAATAATTAAAAAATCTCTATCATAGTAGCCACCGATTAATACTAGTTACTACACTCCTGAAACCACAAAAAATCATTTCGAAATAAATAGGTACACCCTCTGTTGCAGTCGATCAACAGCAAACAAATAGCGTATTGGTGCCACGCCACAATCGAGTCTATTCCACGAAAGCCCCTCAACTGACGCTCAAAGCGAAGCCTGAGCGATACAGCGACAGTCCTTTGTGAAACTTTCTCAAACGTTACAAAGACAGCGCTCAAAGTATAGGTGCGTACATGCCAGTATTACCAACTCAATTTAATGAACAAGAATAAAAGATTTCCTGCTATATTATTCGTTCACTTTGGTACATAAAAATCACAGTGTTGTCGAAAGTTTACACGAACATTAATCATTGAAATAAAACTTAAACTGTAATTGCTGAAGAGCAACCGAAACCTTGAGAATTTGTATGAATACAAAAAGAGGTTACAGTTCAAAATAGATCTATTAATTAATCTTATCATCAATACATCCATACATACATAAGGTCACGCCTTTTTCCCATCGAGGTAGGCAGAGACCACTTCTTTCCACTTGCTACGATCCTGACACACCTTTTTCGCTTCTCCTACTTTCATAAGCGTTTTCATACAAGCGCGTCGGTTCTGGGTACTTTTGACCTAGCCTTTACTCAAGACGTCTTCGATTTGATCGAAGAACGTTCGCCTAGGTCGCCCCCTACCGACTCGCCCATTCACTTTCGCCTCATAAATCTGTTTCGTCAATCTACTTTCATTCATCCTTTCTACGTGTCCGAACCATCTAAGCATCCCTTTCTCTATCTTTGTCACTACATCTTCTACCACACCTCAACGTTCCCTTATCACACTGTTCCTCACTTTATCTACTAAAGTCACTCCAGCAGGGCTAGCATGGCATGAAGACAAAAAGTCCTCGGGGACGGGAGAAAAATTTGTCTTTCCCTTCGTTTTTGTCCCTCTAGCCAGCACGGCGTCGAGGAAAGACTAGTTTCTCACCGGGGACAATGTTTCTCCACTCAATGCTACCAATATACGAAAAAATATTCGACTCGTAATATTCGACAAAATTAACAAAACCTAGCAACGTGAATATTTTATAAGAGTAATAGTGCCTTTTAAAATTATCAGTATTATGCTGCAGAATATTATTATTGATTAAAGAGTGCGCCATATTGAAGAAAAAGAAAGACAATTATTGTACTCGCTACATTTAAATAAAAGCGTATGGTATACTAAAGAAGAGGAAATGATATCAATTGTATGCCACAATGCTGTAAAGATATTCAGCACATAAATGTGTGAATACTGTGAATTCGCTCTAAACAATTTGTTACAAAGAATATGTTTTGTAGGATTAGGAGCACAGCAGCTCAAATAAGAGTTTTAGTCGATTATGAAATGCAACATTATTTACCTTATAATGTACTGGCAATCCATCTGATTCATTTAAGCGTCGCGTCGGTAGTTTAGTGGTTAAGGAGTCTGCCTTACGATCGAGAGGTCCCGGGTTCGAATCCCGGCCATTACACTACCGACGTGATCCCACTCCCAAGCACAAGCGATTTAGCTTAGTTGGATGGTTTAGAGGGAATATTAGTAATTTCGATAATTACGGTTGATAATATTAAAAAAAAATGCGTTGTTCAATGCATTGCATACATAATATAGAGCCATATCTTTAGAAATCCTATAAATTCATATGAATTCACTCTTTGGTAATTCGAATACGTTTATTTGATCCCGCAGCATACGCCGTTACATTTTTCGTTGTTGCGTTTGTTGTATTTGTAGTCATTTGGAACGAAAATGCCGCGAGACATTTTTAATTCTGTATTAAGCAATCTCGTCCCCACCTCAATAGTTCGGAGATTAATTTCTCTCTATCAAACAAATTATCTCCACTTTACGGCCACCGTGCAAAGCAAGTGGAGAAATAGTCTCTTGTTTACGTCACAGCGAGGGACATAAGCTATCTCCTTGACGCCATGCTAGCTACCGGGGAGAAACACCTTTGTCCCCTGTAGAGAGATATTTGTCCCGCGCCCATGCTAGGCCCGCAGCTATACTTCTTAGACTTCTCATTTCATATAATCAATTCGAGTTAAAAACATTAGATGATCTAATAGACACCACGGGTCCACTCTACTACTCTTTTTCGATATTATTTAGTTAATTTTGGCATTTACGGAAGCACCCGCTCTATGAACATCCAGTCCCAAGAGGACACCCACTACAACTAGTCATAATCCTATGGATTTTAGCAGCCAGTTAATTAAATTAAATTATTCAACCTAAATTGATGCCACCAGAAAGAGTAAATTGAACGACAAAGTACCAATTCAGTACACTACAAGCGTAATATTCATCAATCTTACAATAAACACTTACATCGCATCCTATTGAAATGTAGGCTTAGTATTTAAATGGATTCCCATTTGTTGTCCCGAAACATGAAAATAGCGTGGCTCTCGAGGAGAGAGGGGATCCGCATAGACTTAATAAAATGTTCAAAGCGTCTGCTGACGACAATGTATGCAAATCAGACAGAGCTGTGAGGATAAAAAGGGTGCGGGTAGTACTAGTTTATTGAATATAATAAATCTGTAATGCATTTTGTTTAGATAATAAGAGCTTTATTTTTATTATAGTATTTCAATGAAAGAGGTATTTTGTAATAATGTAAATATTTTTTTACTATTATTTAATTGTTTAAATACTTTTCTATACATTATTTTGGGCAATGACTCAAAAAGGCGCGCTTATGCCTTTACAGAAAATTAAAATTCATTAACTCATTTATCTAGTTTATGTATTCCGTTCCAAATTCGAAGTTCTTTCCCCCATTTAACACCAAACCGTGACACAATTTTCGTTCTTATCTAGCACATATAGAAGTAATTGGTTTTAGGTATAAAAAATAAATTGTCAGATGTAGTGAGAGCTAAAATTGTTGCCCAAACGTCAACTCTATACCTTCACCAGTCTACGGAGGGCGTACTTTTAAAGTATATTGCACATCCTCATACATACGTATGGCGAGGGTTATTGTTGTTTTTCAAAGCTGGTAACGTTTCACCCATCTGAAAGGGGTTTTACCGTGGTTTCACTCCGCTTCTAACAGATTTGTAGCTACGCATTGCACATTTAATACACGGTGGGTGCTTTTATAACCGCGGTCGGATTTATTGAGTGTTTAGGAATCATAAAAACGTAATGTGAATTCATTATTCTGTTTATTGGTGCTATATCAAATTACATTGTGAAATCGTATTTTTTTGAGTGGTGATAAAATGTTTGAATATTCCTATTAATTGCAGTTATTGTCCAGTGGCTAAGGTATTGGAATTGTGATCGGTCACGCGTTCGAGCCCCGGCAATCAATTAATACTAACAAGCAAGTTAGATTTATTTTTTGTAAGTTCGTTTACTAAATAATATAATAAAATAAAAGAAATATCTTTAACTTAGAGCGGATTGTAGTAATCTTATTGAACTAATATTAAGGTGAACTAATGTCAATCCACACCATACAACAATCAATTTAAAACTAAGTACTTAGAACAGATTTTCACTGGTGAAAATCAGCCGTATGGAGTCGTAAAAGCAGCTATTAATAGAAGTACTTCTGATACATTTACGAAGTATCGAACAAGTATAATTTATTACTTTATACGATAGAGTCTAGACAGAAGCTTTTGAGATTATATACATCTTGAATATAAATCAGAAGCTAGAGAGAATATTTATCTAGATACGAGCGCTTTTAATTCGACGAAGGAACTTGACTTCAGCGATACGATCAAATGGCTGCAACTTAAATAAGCATTAAGAAACATTTTTGCGACCTCTTCCAAGATAACTTTCTCTTGATCCCCGGCCATTGTGATAGTCATCTGTAGGAAAGTCCGTGAAAAGCCCCGGACTCATTCTCCATTCATGGGGCGATTTGATTTACTTAAGATCTTTGGTTGGATACTGTCTATTAAGTGAATGGTCCGCGATAGGATAGGACGGTCGTTTTATAAAGGTTTACCTTACGATTTTGTAATCAATATAGTAAAAATTGTTTCTTTGGGATCCATGGAATATCTATTAATAAGACAGTCATATTAGTTAATAACTGTATATTAGGATTTGTTTTTTAGTTCACACACACAAGTTTAGTTCATATAAGAACGTTATCTTTGTGAAAATAAGGGAAACAAAATACACTACTTCTGCTTAAAAGTAATGTAGTGACGATGTATCTTCAGTTAAGAAAGGTCACGGAGTACGGAAAGCAGGAAAAGGCAAACTTGGATGAATTGCACAGGAAATATTCCTAATAAGCGTCGGTAGCTTAGTGGTTAAGAAGTCAGCCTTACGATCGAGAGGTCCCGGGTTCGAATCCTGGCCATTACACTACCGACGTGAACTCACTCTTAGCACAAGCAATTTAGCTTAGTTGGAGGGGTTAGAGGGAATATTAGTAATTTCGATAATTTCAGTAATATTCTTTAAAAAATATAAACAAAAAAAAGTTTGGTTACCCTTTGTACATTAAACTGTTTATAAACATTCAATAAAAGAACATGACTTTGTATTGAACGTTTATAAGGGCTAAATTAATAGTACTAGTACTAGTAATATCTCTAAAAAAGCTAAATGTGTGCCCATTTTCAAGTGAAGAAAAAAAAATTAATATTTTGAATTAATTAAAACGTAAATAATTCTCGAATTTTTTTTCGAGTTAGTTTACAAAAGCGGTGCATTACTGAAGGGTGGGTTAACGCGTGGTTCCGGGCGAACGGACGGACGATTTACAAAATGAGTTTGCGGTGCAACCAAGCCGTGATACCCCATTGGTTACGTCTCACTTCTTTATTAGTGTTGTCCCAGCAACAACGGCGCGTGATATCGAAAAAAATGTGTCTTTATATTTGATTTAAAAATTAAATCAGTATAAACTTAATATGTTATTGTATAATTGAGTATGCATTTCTGTCTAGTTTATTTGAATGTCTTCTATTCTAACATAACAAAAAGGCGTAAACGTGCGTGAAATTTTTTTAAATTTGTATGCTAGTTATTTTAAAGTAAACCTGGTTAAGAATCGTTTGTTATTGTTATCGATTTGAGATCGATAAGCTCTTGCACTAGCTGATCTCCTAATTACATGGCACATGGCACAGTGTTTTTCAAAGAGTTGGTTATATGTTCTTTTTACTAAAAAATAAATTACAGGCAACTGTAAAGGATATTTATGAAGTTGAACCTGAAAATGGGTGTTTTGTGATTCTTTATACCAAAAATTACACCACGAACAAAACCGCGAGTTTACACACAACAAGGCAAGTTATGACTAATTTCAATTAAAATATACAACAATTATACAAAGTTAAATCAAACATGATAAATATTTTTTTGAAAGTATTACCATACCAATGCATTGACTAAAAACAGATAAAACAGGTAGATCTATAAGTAGTAAAATTACTTTGAGATTTACCACTACCAGCTTTCAAGTGAACAAATGTTAATACGAGCAATAGTTGCGAGACAGTTAACTCACTTACAAAGAAAAAATGGTCTCACTACCATGGACGCCCAAGATCGTGCGAAGTGAAGGAGGAAGAGTCGGAAGGCAGACCCCGAGCTCCGAGGGCATCTTGGCCTCGGATGCAATCGGGATAACGTCTAAATGTCGATGATGATGATGAAAGAAAGAAATATCCTTTATCGACTCCAAAATAACATTAAATTTCCTAACTCTGAATAATTACAATCAGGAAATAACATAAATTTGTTAGTATTGCCATTTATAAGTAAGACGCAAACAAAATAAAATCATAATAAAATATTTATAAAGTAAGCGGTACATCACTATTTCACGGGCATTTGTCGCGGGACGTCACCATTTTTCCCTCACTGCGCCGCCATCAGTGGAAAGTTAAAAGCATTGAAAGACATATCGCGGGTTCCTTCCAGGCTCCATTGTTCTCTCGCCCTTTGTCCCGCGCCGAATGTTTTAATGTAATTGGCTTTGTGAGAAGGTTTTTTTACCCCACTTTCCCCTTATGTGGAACACACGAAAAGTTTCGCCAATATTCACTCCACTGGACTTATTGTAACAAGTGTAATTATTAGTGCTATATTCCTTGTATGAGGATGTAGTAACAAGTATATGCAATAAATTCAGAACCGTCATTTTTTTACTTTGAAACTTTTAACTATTAGTTTCCTTAGCACATTATTATCAATATTATTAATACTTACTTCAAAAAATAATACTTATGGATAAAGATATGTGTGGCATAATATGCAAATCAAAGTAATTCAAGCTCATTTACAGAGCCACTTCTAGTTTTGTTAGAAAGTCATATAATATTCATATTACAACCATATCCTTCCTGTTTTAACCGACCCATCTTCTCTGACTTCAGTAAGTGAGTTGGATATAAATTGGGGCATTGTCTGTGAATCTGGAGCATTCGCGAGACTTTTAGGATCATTCTGCAATATAAAGAACAATTCTCAACTCCGATACTATACCTTTTCTCTGTCCCGGTTATAACCTTATCGAATGCTAGACAGAGAAAGAGATAAGGATTGATTATTATTTTCAGGATGAAATGTTTGCAGAATAAGATAGCTGATCTTGAATGAATTCCCTTTTGTTTTCTCGCTCTGATGCTATTCCGTTTCTCTCTAGCGCACAGGACTTAGCACTATATACACTCCTGTCACCAGAATACAGGATCAATCCGAAGCGTAATTCGGATATTTTTTTAAGAATTAAACTTCGAATATATTTTCAGATGTAGGTTTGTAAAACAGGATAAACGTGAATTGTTACTTTATTATTCCTATAATCCAATTATTTATACTGTCTTTATATAATTCTAGCTTTGTTTTGAAAAATGTAATATTGCAAGCATCTAGAATATTAATTTATGTTTGTTATTTTGTTCTTTATTCGAAATCCACTTGTCTGTTTTTGGATACAGTTTATCAGAGATTGGTGTTAATCTTGTAAATTTCGATTTGAAGCTTTTTACTTTTGAAAAATATTTTAATATTGAATGGTTTATATTTAAAACATTTGGCTGCAGGTGGTTAAAGTACGGATAGTTATTTCAATACCGTTAAGACAATGATTTGTTACTTTCCTGAAAGTAATGATAATTTTAAACTGGTTCTTGTAAATATTATGACTGCTTATATGTAATTGTTTTTCTAACTTGGCAACGAATAATGTACTGGATTATTCGATAAATAAAATGGATTAAAAAAATATATGATCAACAGGTCAAATATAATTGCAGAATAGGACTGTGAGTGAGGACCGAGGGAGCGTGGCACGCATTTCAGGCTAGTTTGATATCAGCGCCCGTCACATCGCTACCGTTTCTTCGTTGCCGGTCTAACGTACGATAAATTACACTCTAATCATACATTTTCTTTCTACCTAATTACATTGTCACAATGTACGAATCAGTGTCTAGATCACAGTGGTTTTGACTCATCAGAACATCACAAATTGTAACTACTAGCTACTAGTGTCTCTGAAACAGTGCATAGAAACAAATTTCTCATGAATCCATGTGTTTAAACAAATCCACAGGTTGTTTTACTGTATTTTATATTCTCTAAGTAATTGCGGTTGGAACCCGGACTCTATAACTTTACTGTAAGGTAGTAAGTTGTATGAGAGACCCAAAGTGTAATTTCTGGCATCACCTGTTGATTTCTAAGAGAAAATATGTTTTGGAGGTGGCTTTTGTAAGTATTATCATATAAATTAAAGTCATAGTGTCTGTGTGCTATTTTTTTTTTGTTTTTGTGTGCTAATAGTTTTGATTAACAAACGTGTGGATGGATTTTTTAGATATTTTCAAAAAATTTAAATGGCCTAAATTCTTCGTTTTTTCGATTTATAGAGTAAGTTTTCCGATATTGAGTTACCGTCAAATTTTTAATAGTCATCGGTAAATTATAATATTGTTGATTTTACTTCCTAGAATTGATTTCAATTGTAGACATGATAGGCACTAATAAAGTCAGCTGGGGTGTGAAAGCGTTTTCACATTCTCCGATATTCGATATCCGACACCCGATATCGGAGAAAGTCAAATGTATGACAAACGTATCTATTTTTCATATTGTGCGGCTTGATATCGGATCACAAAGATACTAAAACAGCGACTGCAAGCATTTTTCGACCTTAATGACATTTTCTTAATTATGTGTCTTTTCACGTTAAGTAATGACACTGATTACAAGATAAGAAAAAAAGAACTCGATACCATGTCATGTCAATAAGGTCTTAATTTACTTGCTCTTTTTTCATCTTTAGTATTCCTTACTAGTCTGCGCTTTCGAGTAAATGGCCGTATCGGGTCGATTTTATCGGATAAATGTGAAAACAGCACAAGGTGTCGGTTATGGGATGTCGGCTATCGGCGTCCGACACCGATATCGGATATCGGATGAATGTAAAAATGCTCTGAGGGCATCGCCTTATTGAACCCACCTTACATGTCAGTATGAGACCTGAGATTGCGTGTGATTTTTGTCGGTTTTTGTCCGATGTAAGCACCTATGTAGGCATGGAAATCTCGGCACGAAAAAATAGATACAAATAAATTGAAAATTCTTGTTACCCTTTTATAAATGCTATGCTATAGAAAATTGTACAAAAAGTGTTTGATAGAGTGAGAATGAAATGTCGGGTCCTCGGACCGTCGGACTCAGATTCGATTCTCAGGCTCTTTCGGTCCTGCAGTAGGTCTCGCATTCGATTCTCGGGACGAGTACAATATGTTAACGTGTACATAAGCACTTAGCAAAACACAACACATCAAATACTGACGGTAATAGTATGTAACGTCAAAATTATGGCAAATGAATTATCCGAAGTACACGACACACGACTACAGAATACCAAATAAGCAAATTTGTCTTGTACTTGAGGGAAATATTATGAATGTTAATAGCCAATACAATACAGTGTTCTTTATACTGCTTTTTTTCTGTAACAAGTCAATCCAGTGAACAATTTTTCTGTGATCGGTTGTCCCTCGTCACGGCACAATAAGCTACTGTTATATTTTATGTCTCCATATGTCAATGTGCCCCTCGGCAATGGTCTCAGGAGACAGAATTATGATGTCACAGGTAGAGCAATTTATTTTTATGATTTGGCTATACGAAATGATAGAAATATATTATATTGATTCCTACTAACAGAGTTTATCGTAAAAATTCGTGATTTATGGATGGATTAATTATTAAAAACAAAAATCCCGACTGATGCTGATGACAAGCGGTACCCATTAATTTTCAACGGGTTTGAGATTTGCAAATGAGTACCGCCTGTTATAAAGCTTGTTCCGATCTTTTCAGCATCAGTCGGATTTTATGTTTTTTTAAATTATTTTATTTTATACTATTTAGTAATGAAATATATATATATGTAATCGTCTTATAATTTCCTTCATTTTGATAACACACTCGAGAATTTTTTTTTCCACGTACATTTTGACGCCTATAAACCAATATATAGCTTTTGTTCATATTTTATGTACCCAAGAACACTTGGGCAATACATACCTTTCATTTGAGACATGAATTATTAGAATCCTTGAAGTGGTTCAGAAGATATGAGGTAATAAAGAATATACACAAAACATACATACATACAAGATACGCGCGAAAAACATAACCCTTCTTGGCAGTCGGGTAAAAATAAGTAGCAAACATACGAGTATGTGAGGTTTATTTAAGTTAATTTTGTGCTTCGGAGTATACAGAAATATCTATAAATTCATATTCACATTAAAATATTACTATTTAAATGGATTATATAATTTGCAAACACAAGCCTAGCGTATGTGCCCCATTAGAAGAGGTAATGTGACCTAATAACAGGCTCGTTAGATTGACGTAAGATCGATACAAGGCTCCTGGGGCTTGCGACATGAATATTAAAATTATCTACAAGTCTTCAATGACTGTCCCCGGCCCCAGCTCTATTAGATTTGAGGGAAAAAATCGCCCCAGGGACTTTTATTCAATTACCTCCTACTGTACAATTTTATTAGTTTGTTGAGTCTGTACATTATATCGTTTTCATGTTTGATACTTTATTATAATTTACAGCTATATAACGTGCCAGCACGTAAGATATAAAGAGTTGTAATACGTTTGCACAGCTGCTAGACATGGGTCTAGATAATAATTATATCTTGTAATATGGGTTCTAAAAAGCGAATAAACATACATATACTTTTTGTTACTAACAAAATAAACATATTCATGCTTACAAATATTAGGATTTGGGTGCGAACTCGCTTAAGAATATCTCTAAATTATTACCGAATATATCTGTAATAATTAATTTCCATAATGTACACAAAATAATCTTCAATCGAACAAATCTAGCTATAACTTGAAGATCGTGCTTACAACGTCGTACTCGTAAAAGCGTGTGATGTGCGAATTTACCCCTCGGGAGCGCGCACGATCGGGCGCGAAACGTTCTACTTCCTAATCCCAGGTATTTGCGTAATTGATATTTACAACTAACCTGGCTTTGGGAATGCTTTTCCCTGGATTAAACGGGGATTTGTTTGGATTTTCCTTCTTTGCGAATTCACTTCAATTTGTTTACAGCTCCGTAGATCTATGAGAGTTTGGATTACTTTTACTACCGCATAAACGTTAGTGAACATTATCGTTCTATCCTTTTTGTTTTGGTTTATTTTATTCGCATTTGAGTTCTTGAAGTTCTATTAAATAGTTGATATATTCTAAAGTTTACACGAATATCATTCATTGAAACAAAGTAATATTCGTAAGTTCAATATTAGGTTAAAGCAGACAATCTTGTCCTACATGCAGATTCCAGAAATCTGTAGGATCTTTCAGTTTATGATTGAAAAATGTTCAAGTTTTGTCCCAGAAGGCCACTCATTTTGTGCCGAGTATACGTGAATTTTGTAAATTTCTCTTAGCTACTTAGGTGTTTCCTCTTTGTTGATAATCATGTAGAAGAGAGATAGAGAGAGAGAGAGAGAGGGGGAGAGAGAGAGAGAGAGAGTTAGAGTTAGTCCATTACGTCCAAATTATTGCGGTGAGAAGCTCGTGAATTACAATGGTATCACAGATTTAGTCTGGCCCATCGTCGTATAATACACATACGTGACGTATGTAAGACATCTATATAGGTCAACACGGGGTGATCACAATGACAGGTCTATTCTTGTTAGCAAAGATATAATTAATACGAGAGAAACAATAAACAGTATTAAGTTTTACTTACTTTCTCGCCATGTAGCAGTACCATATGGTAGTCCACAGTTAATTGTGTATTTTACACACTTTATCCCTAGAGATATTTGGTGATAGGTTCCGTGAAGTATACTATCGATAGAGAGAAGAAAAAAGATGGCAGATATCAAGTCAGAGTATAACTCAAAAAATCATTTTAAAACGTTTTCAAAATCTCAGTCACGCTTTTTCAGCCCATTAACTAGTTGTTAAAAATATTATTTATTTCAGATATTACAGAATATCCAAGTATTATAGACTTTACACGATTACTTCACTATTATGTATTCGTTATCGACCATTTTCATTAACCGATCTCTGAAACCTCACGAAACTGGACAAAATATTTCAATAACCAATTTTTATATTTGAAAACAGAACATTAAAATCGTGAAATAAAAATCTGCAAATGGACGGTAAAACCAAGAAACAACAAAGGCGTCCCCGGACGTGAGGTACGCCTCGCCCGACAGATTAGGTTCCAGCAGAGAGTAAGAATCTACCACCAAATACGAATATCACAGCAAATACAACACGCTGTCGTGTTTGCATTCCATTTTTATTATATTTGTTGTACACGCTGCACGTTGCGACAAAATAAAATTAGAGTTTGAAATAAAAGTATCGAATGAAAGCACGTTCATCAGACTAGCTTGTATTTGTAGTGATTTCATTTGATATATATTTAGCGTGTGCAGCCCCGAGTCCACGCTCGCGTCGCAGTGATGGCACTCGGGCGTTGGCTCCATACCCATCAGATGCAGATACCGAATGGGAATCAGGACTGTAGGATGATAGAAATCTCACAAATCCTATTGGTTATGAGAACAAGATTAGTATTTATGCGAGCGGAGCTACTAATAATCGCTGGTTTGCTGCATTTAGATATATTACAGTATCAATTTGTTTCAACATTGATTAAAATACGTATATTCTCAAGAGCGAGAGTTCAATAGTATAATTACAATCAGATAACACATACGAAGTATGTATTGCACAAGTTAACATGATTATTATGATTCAATATGAGGTGTTTTTATAACTGGTGACCCATTTTTAAAGATCACGACGCTCACCCGAATTCGTAGCATATACGTAGCAGATCGTAGAGGCTGTAGCTTCCAAATGTGAGTTGTAATTTTTTTCATTTGTGTCTATTGTAATGTATTGTGTGTGTACTTATATGAAGTTTTATAATGTGAGTAATCATTTTAACTAGTCTTAGTGACTGATATATTATTATTTTATCAGTTCAATGAAATTAGTAATTTTTATTGTGTCGATGCATGGGCCTTCGTAGCCCAAGCCAATTTCACTTGCAACAATTTTCTGGCATCGGGAGCGGGGATTCGATCCCGAGCCCGAGGATATTCGGGCCGAGAAATCCCGGCTCCACCAGGTCATGGTGGCCGAGTGGGAGCGACGACTTGGGCAACCACGCGCAGGGCACGCCGTCATTGCGGCGGTAAGGCCCATCATGGGGGAGTGGCTAGAGAGGCCACACGGTAGCCTCTCGTACCGTCAGACGCAGATTATCACCGGGCACGGTAGCTTCGGGCGGTATCTGCATCTGATGGGTATGGAGCCAACGCCCGAGTGCCATCACTGCGACGCGAGCGTGGACTCGGGGCTGCACACGCTCACCGAGTGCCCGGCGTTTGAGACGCCGAGGCGGGAGCTTGTGGCGGCCCTGGGGGTGAGAGTGCTCACGCTCTCCACCCTGCTCGCGGCGATGGTCCGCTGCGCGGATGCGTGGGCGGCCAGCGCCTCCTTCTGCGAGCAGGTCATGCTCGCGAAGGAGACAGCAGAGCGGGCGCGGCGCGATGAGCGAGAAAGGCTCGCTGACATCGCTGCACGCGCCCGAAGGCGGCTCGGGCGTCGGAGGGCGCAAACTGACCTCCGCTCCCCATGAGCGCGGGCCTGAGGGTGACGGGTGGAGCCACCCGTCACCCTAGCAGAAGCAGGCCACGGCGGCGACGCGCATCGTAGGACGATGCGCGCCTCCCCACACCGGGGTTGAGTCGGGGACCGCGTGGTCCCCCCCTTCCCGAGGAGGGCCAGACCGAGAGGGATGGCCCTGGGTCAGCCGGGGTGCGAGGGATATGTCGCATGACAACCTCACCTTCGGCCTAACACTACGACCCAGAGACGGCGTGCGGTTTAGTCGGTTCGAGTCCGACATAACCTCCCCCTCCGGCTCCGGAGGGGTGGGTATCCGTGGGGATTTCCCGCACGTAAAAAAAAGGCATATTCTTTCTCCTCAGGGTAGGGCTAGTACGGCAGTAGCTCCTGAACAAGCTAAAATTAAAAATTGTAGGAAGGGGGAATAGAAGTGCAGACCGTGGGTAAACATTTAATACAATCGTAATTGGCACTTAGAGGAATTAATACTTTCCATTTTTAGTATTTCTATATTTCTTTTTTGTTTTAAAATATATTATCGAAAATGTAAGTAATATAGATATTAAATGAATTACTTATCATATAATTAGTGACTAGGATAATGTTGTGATGTAGGTCACAGTGTAATGGTGCCAATCGGGGTCTGTGAAGTATTACTACCCTAGTGGAGTGCGAAGCGGCACACTGGTGTACCGTACTCATTAGTTGGTGTGCCTCGGAAAAATAAGATTATCTCGGATATAGTTCAATAGATTAAAGCAAGATAAAATTGATGCTGTACGGTGTAAAGTTTAAGTTTGTTAAGTTTTAGTACATTTTAATTGATAGTACCTATTTAAAAATTGACTTTTCATATTTATCGTTTCTCTTTCAACTTTAAATTATATTTTTGTTATGGATAAGAGCTCCTAAGTCCATAAGAAAACATCTACTCCTATTATTTTTATTTGGCTATAACAATTTATAACATTTTTACCACTGCCCACTTCTCCACCCATGTAATATGCTAATTCTGTTGACACGAGAAACTATTCACGGGATGAAAAGTACTCCATTTTTATAAAAACAATCTTTACGACTCGTTTAGTTGATACTGTGTAAAGGTGTACGAGTAATAAACATCCACCCTCACGAACTTTCACATTTATAATATTTGTAGGACGGTATAACAAATCAGTTAACAAGTCAATGAAAATATTGTATTATTTGTAGCTATCTATTTTCATTTGATGTGACTGCCATCCATGAACTACCATAAAATAAATCTGGCCATAAATAAAAGTAAGGAGACGCTAACAAGCGTCTCGGGTTCACCAAGTGATATTTCTTAGCGCTCCACGCCATTTTTGTCATAACTCTATTATGTTCGCGAGTGTCGAAATGCGAGATCGTTCACTTGATTTATTTGTACAGCCTTGTCTAGGGAGTAGGTTTTGTAATTTCTGAAGAATGCATTAACTTTGATAGATTTGATGTCTTGTAAAATATCTTAATCACAGCAATGTTCAAAATGCTAGCTCCGCACTTAACTGGGAATAATCCCGGTTGAGGGAGTCCGTTCTTCTGAGTAATCGTAGCTAAAATTAGGAGAGCACACCTCCTAATTCTGAGAGGAAATGCTGAGCCTGGACAGATAATCGGCAGGTTTGTAGGGTCCTACCAAGGTCTTTAGTGTCAAAACGAATCTCAACTTATGCACACATTCTATTACGCATATCTATTAGTATGGTACGGGTGATGTAGGTAAATTTTGTAAATCGATCATAGAGGGTGTATCTTTGTTAAATGGCAAATTATTTATGATGAACTAAGTGACACTTTCTGTTATGGTCAAAAAAAAGTGCTTTGAAAGTGACAGTCAAAGGCATTGCTACACGGGTATTAGACTAAACGAATATAGTTAAAATTTTATAACATGCTACTTGAAAATTAGGTGCAAAAGCAAGCAATCAGTCGTTACGAAATTTACAAAAAAAAAAGACAAAATGTAATTTGAAAAAACAACCTACAAAATAAATAATAACGTAACATTTAATTAAAACAGGTTACGCAAAATAAAACTTTTTGTATGCTATGGATATGGTTATCTACATGTTATACACACATACATGTCAATGGTCTAAGTGTGCGTCGCTGTAATAGGTCGTTACGTTACGCTGCTTACATTTATTTATTACATGTTTTATTCACTATCTTCGTGCCGCTCGTGATAGTTGACAGACCAGCCTACCAACTACTTTCGCGGTTTACTCCAAATGGTTTTATATGTAGGACATTTTCACGCTATACAAGTGAACAGATGGTAGAATTTTAAAAATATTATAAATATGAAAGTACGTCAGTGCTATTATATGTTTCGAAAGTTAGGATATAATATGTAGATGTTTTTGTGAATGGCTGGATGGATTTGGATGAAGTATTGGCAACTGTCTCAACAGGTTATTTGCTGCTTCTTATCCCGAGAATGTGTGTAATGGCACATAGAAATACATAATGATCTGTGTTAAGCAACGGCGAAACAGCGGGTAACAGCTAGTACCTTTCATATAATTATGAATCAAAACAGTAGTTAAGACAAAACAGCTCCTATATGTTTTTTAACATTGGAAATGTTTTTTCGATCGCGTTGGTAGGGGGCCGTTTTCAGCGAAAGTGCGATATCGTTCTAGTGTCGTCAATTTTGGGGTTACGCGGGTCAATGGGGTATCAAAAGATGCGTCTTGACGAGATCTACAAGGTGGTGTAAAATTTGAAAAAGTAAAAAACATTTTCACCCGCGTGCAAAATGTCAAAAAATTACGTGATTTTTTCCGACTTCTCAACTTGAATCGACGATATCACGACAAGCGATATCGAAAAAATTAAAAAAGAACGGAATAGCGGGGTATTGAGTTGGGCTACAGTTTGCAAAAAACGGAACCTGGCTATCTGTAATGATTTTGGAAAAAGCTAGTGAGTTTCGTGTACTAGTAAGTTTAATATTTTTTTTATTTAAGTTGCAAACCTTGACGGTTTTAGATTACATTAAAAAATAAAAAAGGTTAACATAAACATGAATGATAAATGGATTTATATAGAAAAAATTAAATCGGTCTAGGCGGGGTTTGAACTCATGATCTTTGCCTCACAGGGGCAATGCTTTGACCACTAAGCTACCAGACCTCGTCCTTAGCATTAAAAATTTAGCATTAAATTTAATTCAAAACGAATGATAAAATTTTATTTAGTTAATTTGTGTTTCCACAGACTAGGTACGATCTGTTTATTAAAAATACCGGTACTCGCTGATACTTGTTACTAACCCTTGTGTATCTTTTGCGCAAAGACTTGTTTTCATTATAGTTTACCCTATCTAAGTGCATTTCCAATGTACCAGAAGGTCGTGAAAGGCACGAGATCTGATGAATTTCTCTGTCAATAGTCGAAACGTTTACAATTGTTTTCGGTATTTTTTACTGTTCATGGGTGGTATTCTAAATTTATGCATTTGCGATCGGTGATCGCTGGGGGAGGTCGGGAAACAAATTTAACCGACAATTGTAAATCAATTAGAGAGGGTGGCTTTACGGGGTGTAATAGCTACTCCCTCCCGCGCCTGCTGACAGGGCCGGACTCGAACACGATTTTATTTTCTATCTCGATATCTTTAATTGCCGAATAGTCCCCTCAAGTGAAATATTATTCATATTTATCTACATAGGTATATCGTTATTTTATTCTACATGTGTTAAAAAAGTATTAAAAAAAGAGATTTATCTACATTGTATGTAGTATTTACTTATTTAAAAAAAAATGTTTGTTCATTGAATATTTTTGAGTACTTATTAAAGTTTAATTTCAAAGATGTTGAAATCATGACCACTTTATCACATTCTGTGTTAATGAAACAGCCACTTATACTCCAATCTTCATTAATTAATTAAGAAGTCTGGCTTCCACCCTGACATCTGTAGGTATTCATAGTGGGGAATGTTGAAGTGCACATTGTGATCTACGCAATGGCCCCGCCACCACCCAACTTTGCTCGCACCCCTGCTCTTCACGTCTGATCCAGGAGTGTTGTCTTCGAGAAGCTGAGGAAACCTATATGTAATTTTTTTATTTTATTGTTTTGTGTTCATTAATTCTCACGAGTATGGAGCTCTTAAGTGTGTCACTGGTTACATTTAATTTGTTTAAATTGTGCATTCATTGTAAGTTTCACTTATCTCACAATATTTATTAATATTATAAATATACAAGTTTGTCTGGATGGATGTTCCTACATTTAAAATCTTAAGATTATAGTCTCAGTGTACAGGGCCCCATTAAGATCTTCTAGGTCAAACTCACTGCTAGCCGGTAAACCTACTTATTCAAGGACGAGGTTTAAATGCAGGTTTCCACTCAGAACTGGGGTCAGATATTGCCAGCTAAATCAACTTTGGGCTTCAAAGTACGAGCTTTGGAAGCCACCAAGACTAACGGTGATAACACAGGAATCCTTCAGAAAATCACATGAGAACGTCATTAATATTTGAGTGAATCTTGAAGTTCGGTTTATTCCCATGACAAATTTTATTTTCGATTTTTTTTTATACATAAACCCATTATGTGCTAAGCTTTACGAGTATTTAGAAGTTATATCAATTTAAATTTTTGTGGACCAATGTAATCAACTAAATACGCCGAATTTCAAGATTCACCTATTTACTGAATGTATAGAATTAATCTGCAAAATAGAAACGTTATATTTTCAGTCAATTAGTGTTGACTTCATTTCATGAGTAAAGGCAGGGTTTCGTGGAGCGAGAACACAGCAAAGTGCCTGTTCACAAAGTTGACTTCAAAGTTTAACCATGCAATGGAACTCGCTCGGTAACTCAATTTACACTTGGAAGTCATTGTAATAATAGGTACTCGTATGACAAGTTACAATATTCTATATGACCATCACAATAATCTTACAGCGCGGAATTTTTTGTTTTATTTTTTATTCATAATTTTATAGTGCAAACAGTTTTTACGAACACCTTGTGCAATGCAGGTTTAATTTTGAATTAAAGTGACTTGAGATGTTAATTTAGCTTTGAGCCATATTATTTAAAGGTCCTGATTTTATTATATGTATTTCTAGGTCAGCAGGAGTCATAAGAAAAATAATAATTTTTGATAAATGCTTTGTAAATTTATCAAAAATAAATAAAAAACCTTCAAACATTATTCATATATCTTGGAATTTATAAGTTTTGTTTTTTAGTATGAAGTTTTGAAACTAATGATTAAAGTTTTGATTTGAATCGTTTTTGCTTAAATGTTATGAACATTGAAATGACTAAATGACTGTATCCATTAACAGTGCGTAGGCAAACGGGGACAAAACAGTAATTACACCATTTAGAGTTACGTCACAAAATTATAGTCACGGTGTATGGGGTGCATTAGCGGGACAATGAAGCTCCGCCAACGCGCAACGCGAACAGGGGTGTCGCGAAGGGGACACCTTAACAAAACTGATAATCACATGTTTTTATAGCAATACACTTATATGTAGATCAGCGGGAAGATAGATCTTTTAAATTGGTCGGTAGGCACGCATGAATAGCCGTCTTTATGTCTGTAGAAATTGGATGGTCTTGGATACCCAAATTTACGAAATATCTAAGAGCTGAGGTATATACAATTGAAAAAATAGTTGGTTGACAGCGATTTTTAAGATTTGAAAAACAGTGGAAAATGGGAATGTATTTTTAGTGCATTGGAACTTCCTCATAGCGTTTGGCCAGTAATACTTTAGACAGTTAAAGTTCTATATGATGATCAGCTATTTCCATAATACCATAATCTTTATTTTAAAGCTATGCAAATGTAAACTCATCAATAGGCTTTATCCGTTCTGCATTGTTTAATCGCATAATCGAATAATTAACACATCATCCCTCTAGATGGATCCATCTGCGCAACTGTTGACGTCGGTATCTCGTCCAGTGATCCAGTCACAGCTAAACGCATTAGCGTGGGGAACACCGCGCGGCGGCACGATGGCAGGGTGTTCCGTCGCATCGCGCCTCGTTTCCACTTGGTTATGCCTTTTATGCGACGATTCATTACCAACAACGTTAAACGGGGGACAGGGACAGATAGTCACATTTATTACTTTTGTCAGCGGAAAAATGAATTTACACGCCGATGACTTACGCAGAAAACACCCAGAAGTCGTTACATTTATCACCAGTTTTAATAGCTTTAAAATATGGATTTTTTATTATGAGTATTTCTATGTGCAATGTCCGACCTTATAAAATAACTATCGAACGAAGCGAGACTAAGATTTAAATAGTTAAATATATAAATTAGGTGTATTGGGTTTTAATAACACCTTCGGAGCCCAAATCACACTCTGCTACTAATAGGTGTATTTACTAATCAACGGTTCAGACTCTGGCGCTAGTTTCATTCTTAAGGAATCTAGTATGTCTTCTTTCTTGAATCTTTCTAGTGAATGTTAAGAAACCAACCAAAAGCAATAAGTGGACCCTGAGATCTAAAGCGAACCAACCGGGAAATCGCCAGGAAGGTGATGAATAAAATTCATTAGTACGCACCGAGAATATCTTACATTAAATCAACTTGCTGAGTATCGAATACAGTACTGAACCCTTTTATCACGGTGAGCTACAAAAACTCAATTACATTTTAAACTTTAGCAGTTTATGCGGCTATAAACACGAGTTTAACGAAGTTACAGCTCTTTCCACGGAATCCCAGTAGGTGGGAGTTGCCCGCGCCGAAGCCTATCATTTCGCAAACAATGAAATGTGACGTGCGACGACAACGGCAACTAATTCAATTTTGCGTCTAATGGAGCTGCGTCAGGTCATAGTCTGATGCAGACAGACGAGATTATGTTTGTGATTGATTACAAATTGTATTTTATTATTTATTATTTCACAAACTATAGTTTATTTAGTATTACTAGGTAAATTTAGTAGATAATGTATCTTGACGGTACCGGAATTGTAACAATTTTAAAGAGGTTTTTATCAGAGCAATGGTTCATCTTAAATTTTATTTTGCTACATGTGATTAAGTTAAATGAAGTAAAATATTACTGTCTTATTTTATTACATTATAATTTTATAAAGGTATTATAAATATAATCTCACCATTATCTTACATCAACAATAAGCAAAATTGTATATTGTTAATATAATAAATCTTACGGAAACTGAAATAAAATTAATTAAATTGAAAAAAAAGCCGAAGTTCATTGATTTATAAGTTACTGCCAACAAAATGACTTGAATTCATTCTTTTCTTTCATGTCCTTAATGAATTCAAAAAGTTTCGAAACAATTTCAATAGAGGTGTAAAGTTAAGCGAGCATCCGCTTCTAGACGCTTTAAAATAGTTATTACACTGTACAATGGGTAACCTAGGAATCTTTAACAAGAACGGTTAAGTTTTGCAGCGGCAATAGAATTGAACTTTTCAATAAATATAAAGAAAGTAGCTGATACTCGCGTCTTTACCCGTCAGGTTTTTAATTTATTTATTTATTTATGTATCTCATCTACATCTTTTTTTACAGGTTAACCCAATACAATAGAGTAGGTAATTTCAATTACAATCTTAAACTTATTTGTGTTACAAATTGTTACAATTGTTACAAAAGTGTTACAGTAGAATATATAATAAATATAACATTTCAATCATACTCAATAAAAATTTCATGTCCCGTTAAAAGTTTACAATGAATACAAATAATATACATATTTAGTGTATTCTAATTAACATTATAATATATAATGTGGTGGTTTTATTACTGGTCACGCAATCCATGAAAACGCTAGGGACAAAAACTAGCCTATGTATTATTTTAGACTACAATCTATCCTTGTACAAACTTTCATTCAAATCAGTTCAGTCGGATGAACATGATTGAGAAACAAAATCCAACATCCAATTTTCACATTCATAATATTAGTAAGAACTCTAAATATGGAATTAACCTTACTACTTTTAATTACAGTCAGTATAGGTCGAGTATCGATGTGAAGCACAGGTGCGATTGTACATGTCAACCTTGTTTGCAGGCAGACGCATTTTAATTTCATTTCCTCTTGCGAAGCGAGGCGCTTCCTACCCGTTTCAATTACAGAGAAAATAGAGTAAAATATCACACGATGGAGTCTTTACTTGATTGTTGAGCACGTTTCATCCTGCTAATATTATAAATGCGAAAGTTTATGTGTGAGTTAGTGTGCATATTGGATTTTTAACTGCAATTGACAATTTTAATAGAATCTATAAACGATTTTATACAGAAAAACTCAAATTGTAGACTCATATGAAACATTACTTTTGATAGAATAGATTTATTTTTGAATTGTGTGATATATTTTTCTTCAAAATTTGTGATAGAGTAGTCACAAATCCACAAATTTTGATTGCAAAACTCGCTGTCCTTTAATTTCTTTCTATTTTTTATTCGTTTGACATCTTAACATTTGTTACAGAAATACTCAATATGAGAACTTCCACGTTGATCAGAAGGGCTATGACCAGATGTACGATGGCGAAGACCTGGAAACACCACCATCGCCTGATCGACCTCCACCACGAGCTATAGGTATGATATACATGACACACTTATGAAGTAAAAAATACCATCGTAGGACGCGGACCGCCTAAATATTACCAATATCTTGTTGAACGCTTCGAGAATTGTTATTCAGAACCTTCATACTTTTAACAGACAAGTACGTGCGTGCGGAATGTCCATGTTTGAGTGCGCGTTATACCGTGGCGCTGTTGGCATGCGTCGGCTTCAGCATCATGTTTGGTATGCGATGTAACATGAGCATGGCTAAGCTCAAGATGACAGAGAGTCCCGGGGTAAATATTCAAATATATAATGCTATAATTGACACTCTTACTATATTATCGCTTATATTTTGTTCTTGGTACAGAATTCTCCTGAAGAAACACCGTTCAATTGGACTTTGAGTGTAGAGTCATCTATAGACTCTTCTTACTTCGCTGGATATCTAATTACTCAAGTCCCAGGCGGGTATCTCGCGTCAATGTATCCGGCCAATAAGATTTTTGGTGTCGCTATTGTAACATCCGCTATATTTAACATGGCCATACCTGGAGCTATGACTGTTGGACCAGCTGCAGTAGTTATCTTAAAAATTGCACAGGGATTTGTTGAGGTATGTAATAAAACTTATGCTGAATCTGTTTATATACAATAAATAAAGACAACAAAGACATCCCTGTTTATGAAACTCAAATTGTAATGCAGAAGGGAAAAGCGTAATAAGTGAAATGTCACACGTTTAAAATTTAGGACATTTGACATTCAGTACGTGAGCTTGCATGATCAAGCTTATTACCAATACTTCAAATTTTGAAGCGGAGGTTTTGCCGAATGTACGACTCGTCACGTTTGGATTAAACTCCCCTATTTGATACTCTTGTGAAACTAAATGCATGTTAGTACGATATTACCCTTTTCGTTGATGTTGGTGTATCACATTTTCTTATTTATGTTCGTCTAAATCGCATTTTCAAAAAAGTATTTAGACGTTTAGCTTGAAATTTATTTTAAAATACTTTTATTCAACGGACTGATCTTCAATGATTACGAGGAGAACGATCAGTATCTATTGCGAATCGCACTTGAGTGTAGTCGACAACGCTTCCCAAAGTACAAAGCCTCTTTAGGATTACGGAGCCCTTCGTCGCCATGGCGACGTATTTGCTCGTCTCCGCATATCCCGGCTTAGTTGATTCTTCAATGCCTCTGCTATCCTATTAAATCTTTAAGATTGAGTCCATTCATAGAAATTATTTTTATGTAACATTTTTGCTATTTTATTTTATTCAATTATATTTCTTATAAGAGAATTTATTTGTAGCTTATCATTATATTGATGTAATATTTTTTTATCCTTCTAATATGATTACTATTTCATTAGGGTGTAACGTACCCATCGTGCCACGGTATCTGGCGAATGTGGGCCCCACCATTGGAACGTTCTCGCTTAGCAACTCTGGCATTCTGTGGTACATACGCTGGTATCGTAATTGGTATGCCACTGTCCGGATTACTAACAGATTACATTAGCTGGCAGGCACCATTTTACTTCTACGGCATATTCGGCATAATTTGGTAAATATTCAATAACGTTGTTTAAAAAATTCCAGCATGCAGTAGAATATTATGTTTATTGTTTATTTTTGCAATACAGGTATATGGCATGGTTATGGTTGGTATTTGAGAGGCCCAGTAAGCACCCTACTATTGCGGCCAAAGAATTGACCTACATCGAACAATCACTTGGCACTGCATCACAAGCCGCCATGCCTGGTTTCTGGGCAACGCCCTGGAAAGCTTTTGCCACCTCACCACCTGTAAGTGAGATTTGAATATTTTCACAACTTTAAATTCTTTTTGAACTAATAGAGACATAGGGAGATATAATTATGTGTCAACAATTTCAATATACAAAATGCTTATAAATGATTTTAGAACTTGTATTTTATTGTTATACCTATGGTTCTTTTTGTATTAAAAATAAAAAATGTTTCCTTTTAGGTGTACGCTATTATTGTAGCTAATTTCTGCAGAACATGGAACTTTTGCCTCTTAGTAATATTTCAGTCAGCCTACTTTAAGACAAGATTCAACATGCAAATCACAGAGGTATCTGTCATTAAATAATAATTCGATCCCAAAGTTGCCACACTTAGTGCCTTCCTTTATCGTCATTCGTCTTTTCAGTCTGGGTTTGTTGGCGCCATTCCACATTTAATAATGACGTCACTGGTGCCTATTGGTGGCATGATGGCAGACTACTTACGTAAAAATAATATCATGACCACCACCACTGTGAGGAAACTCTTCAATTGTGGCGGATTCGGTTTAGAAGCGTTCTTTTTCGTACTAGTTGCTTACGCTAACAACAAGGTAATTTTGATTGTTATTTATCTTATATTTAGTATTTTGAACTTTTTATTTATCTACATATCTGTATTTATCTACATATCTGTATTTATCTACATATCTGTATTTATCTACATATCTGTATTTATCTACATATCTGTATTTATCTACATATTTTTATATATCTGTTCCTTCAAACCTAATTGTGTATATGGTTGTGATTCTTTTGATCCTCGATGTAAATATAATGTCAACCCCATCGTACGATTCATACTGGACACCATGAACTACAATTTTAACAATCATGCTGAATTATTGTAGGAAATCATCCGAGCATTAATCCTGGTTACAACCAAAACTTTTCAATCCGAATTATAGATTCGACTATTTTTATCAATGGAAACTGATCTCTCAAGAAGGGCGTCTACCTCAGGATATATAGTAGTTGAAATTGATTTGCGCCCCAAGATTTTACATTGTAATCAAATGATATACTTTTTTGGCTGCTTCTGACTTGGAGAAACTGATATTTCTAGTTTGATATCTTTGTATAATAAGCTGTTATTTCTCAGTACGTGGCAACAATAGAACTGACGCTCGGAGTGGCGTGTAGTGGCTTCGCTATATCAGGCTACAATGTAAACCATCTGGACATCGCTCCTCGCTACGCTTCCATCCTAATGGGCTTGTCAAACGGCATTGGTACTATCGCTGGTTTCGTCGTTCCCATCGTGATCGACAATATGACTGAAGGAAAGGTAATATACATAGATATCTTTAATAATTTATCTTATTGATACTGATAGTAATCTCTGTACTGATCAGCGATAATGATGGACTATTTTTTATATGTGTTCGAACACTTTTTGTGTTAAATGCATTAGAAAGTAAACATTTGAATATTCAATTCAATAATAACATTGACTCCGTTAATCGTTATAATATCACATGTGATATTGCACACTTATCTATCTCTATTCCAAAGTTTGTCCAGATTCGTTCAGCCGTTCTTGTGATTGAGTAACATACATCCATCAATCGAAACCTTCATATTTATGATGGAATTGTATTGTGAGATAATTTTCTCACTTTAATCCAACTTTGAAGTGACACTCCCTCGCTGCTATGGTACTGTAGATATCGCTTTCTAGACGGCGAGAACTACCGAAACAAAAAGGACATTCGTCCGTAGCTAATTTAAAAAAGGAAATCGAGCTCGACGCAAGTCGCACGCGGAATATAGAATGAGCATCATTGTGGGTGCGCGACGATGCGTTACACGCGCCGTACTTCGACTGAGCACTTTATTATCGCCCGCCACCGCTCAACATCTCGCACGAATGACTCTTCCATTGTGCTGGGCCTAAATATTCAAATGCTACGTACTGATATTATTATATAAAAGTTTTGAATATCGAACTCCAGTTTCCAGACTTTATCATAGAACGGTTGTTATTTTTCAGTGATTTATTTGATGAGTCTAGTCTGAAGAGATTGCCATCTTTATATAATGTATAAACCTTCTGTAGGTAGATGTGCAGTTATGAACTCTTCTCATATGGTTGAACTGATCTTGAACGAATTGGAAAGGTTAGATTCACAAATCGACCCGGTACATAATACTGTAATTGGGTTCTAAGAAATATTTTTTAATTCTTCAGGAGATTCTTTCAGGCCTAAATACAATCAAATAATCCGATTTATGATTTTTAAAACAGAACGAGATGCAGAAGGCAATAACCGAGTGGCGTGCCGTATTTTTGATGGGTGCTACGGTGCATTTTATCGGCATCACCATATACGCAATCTTTGCGTCGGGCGAGCTACAACCGTGGGCCGACCCACCCGTGGAAGATGAACCTCCTATGAAGTCCTTAGATCACGAGACTACTTTTGTAAGTATATTTACGTCTGCTATTTGATTTAGCACGTGGGAAAGAAGAGTGAGCGGCCGGCTAAAATCGGCTTGCTACGGTCTTGTAAAGTGTTTCCTACATCCTAATGTATTGATAAAAATCAAAGCTCTGTGAAACCGAAGCAATCCGATTTTTGCCAATCTCATCTTCTTGATGTTAGCTACTATACCGTATATATTTGTAACTGTGTAATGTCTGCTACGCAAGACGGAGGCCCCATCCGCGCCACTGCGAGGTTCAGAGCAGACAGGCTACGGTGCCATCGCCCCGCCTCGACCTGGTGCACCGCCTGCAATGAGCCAGGCGCATGTGCCCAACAACCCCTTCGTGTCAGGCGCGCTGTATCAGGCTGAGCCAGTGCAGCCACCCGCGCATCAGTACAACGACGTATCTGATGACTACCCGCCAAATGACTACTACCAACAGCACTAAACGAATGGCGCTTTACACACACTCCTTCAAATCTAAGATTACAGATGTGTTGATCTGTCGACTCTTTATAGGGAAATGTACTTAAATAAAATCAGTTTCAGGTGGTACATCGTAATGCTCATGTTGTTATAGGCAATATTAATATTATAGTACAATACCAATGTTCTCATTATCGTTAGCTTGTATGTAAAATTGTTTAGCGTTTAGGCGAAACCTTTGTTCTAAAAATGAAACTTTGATGCTTCCTTTTGTTACGTTTAAATAAGAAATTGTTATGTTGATGTTAGCTTTTACAAGCCTTCTTCTTTTATCTGTTATATTGAATTGTTCCTTTAAAATACGAAGTATTCTATTATGTACCTGTTTATTTACTATTGTACCTGTACAGGTGTATATAAAGTAAATTATATTGGCATATCAGAATAGAAATACTTGGTTTCGTCTTTGGATGAGTATAGCTTTCTTATTATACTTATTATCACTAAATTAATGGATACTGTAAACTTCTCATCCTTGTTACTAAGTTTCATGAAATTGTTGTAAAATGTTTATAAATATTTACGAAATACTTGAATTGTTCAGATTTAGAAGTGTATTTAATTGGACGCGTAAATGTATAATGTATCATAGGAGTAGACACTTAAATAAAATGTTAATATTTAAAGGGGAGTATCATGTTATCATTCTAGTCAAAGTTGAGTTTTTATTAGTTTTTTTTTTCTATCTAATAGTAATAAATGGTGACAGTTCAGTTATAAATTACGTTTACAAACAGTGTTAGGTACCAAAGTAATTATGCTATTGTTAATTACAAGAGGTCGTTTATAGGAAATTAAGGTCTGCTTTTGGTGACAGGATTATAATGGAGTAGACAATCTTTGTGTGTCTATTATATATATTTATTTTATAGTTTAGCTATATGTCGTAACTCGGCATGTGGGCGCAACAAATTAAACACGAAACTCTTAAACATATGATTATATCTTCATATAATTATGCAAATATACTTAACCTTGTAATCAAATTGTACCAACACGCATTTCCCTTCTATTACTATAACAGAAACGCTTAAAAACGTTGTAATATTATATATACATATATATGCTCATGAAAGTATTTATAAATGTAAATAATAGATAATATGTAGCTTAATTCCATAAAATACTAATTATCAAAGCACATATAGAACTAATTATAATTCAATTTACTTAAGTATATATTCGCTTTTCTAACTTTGACCTAACATCGGGAAAAACTCTTTAGTGTATGAACTTGTATGATTGTTCTATCCACATAATTGTATGTGATACTATATCTAGATACTTTTGTCTGAGACAATCTTGTTGATAACTTCGTTAACCGTATAATATTACCTTGTAGGTGCACCGCAGTAAAGAATACTTAATCACTTGCACTGTTTATAGATAATGTAGTTATATTAGTGTTAAATCTTAATAATTTTGTAAATTATTCTTCAGACAAGCTGTTTCAATAGATTTTCTAGGCTGTCTTATGAGAAAAGTTACCTAATCATTGCGTGACGAACAACGAACTTTTATCAATTGTTTTTCTCACAATTTTTGATTAAGATGCAAAAAATGTGATTTATATCTACATAATAATGTTAATAAGTGGTGATAATTTCAAAATATAAAAGACAAAATAAAGTATAGAACCTTAAGTTTACAAAAGTTGACTTGATTTATTATCATTATGTATTTTTTCAACACACTTGCTCAAAAAGCGGCGCTGATTTCATCGCAATAAGCCACATAATGACACCTGTAATCAGACTGACTTTTTTATTGTGAATTATTCACAAGTGAGTTGTAAATTATTTTTTAATTTTATTGGTTGAGTTGAGAGAAAAAAGTTTTGATACAAAAAAGATTAAAAAAATGAATCAACTTGTACAAGTTTAATATCCAAAACTGCGCCATCAAAACAGTTAATAATAATTTGGTAACTGTCGAGTTACTAATTGTTTCTCTAAATAGTTTAGAAACGGGTTATTTAAATACGAGTGTGACTTAAAAAAACGAGCCGTAGGCCATTTTTTTGTAGTATCACACGAGTATTTTAAGACCAAATTATGTGCAGTTTCATACATTAATTTATATAATCTCATGAAATAATGATTATAATATGCGTAATGATGATCGCGGATGCATGAAGCGCCGCATACACAGACTGTGTAAAAAAATCAGGTGAAGGTTTGAAATTTATTTAGATATTCTGTGCGCAAATCCACTGATGACAAGGCAGCAAAGTTATAGCACCTTAGCCCTTTCCAAAAGAAACAAAAAGTAAAGACCGCCATGAAAGTTTTGTTTTAATTTTTTTAATGTTTATATTTCAGTATGAGAGTACATAAAATTATATTTTATATTATTTTACACACAAAGTGTGTTGAAAAACTTCGTATGATACACGTGTGTATAGTTGATTACCGTCCTCGGCTCTCTTAAAACCCTCACCTACCGGCTTGGGTGTCAATGGCGCCTCAGCGGTAATCACCAACCTTACACACTTGTACAATTATCACTATTATTTGTTACTTTCATCGATAGTTCCAGATATAAATAACATAACACACGAGACAGCCCGATGAATCTATATCTTCGTAATAGTAAAGTTCAAACAGCTCGAGTTTTAGGGATGGGTGATAATAAATAGTATTAAAAGCAAGCAGTATTATTTGTACAGCCATAATACTTTTTAAAGTTAAGATTGTAAATAACAATTACTATAAGTATTTCTTCATTATATCGTCTTTCACACACCCTGCGCATTAATTCTCCACTCAATTTAACTTCATTAGTTCGTTACTATTTAGCTCAATATGTTTGTGGGCGACAATAATTTTATTAAAAAGAAGATAAGATGTATTTATAGATTTATATGCATGTGTTTGTGATTGACAATAAAATCTAACAGGGAGGTGATTGAGACCAACACTCACTCGTTAAATCATGCACTAATTGGATAAGATGGGCGAGTTATTGACATTCAAGGCATTTCAAAACGGTAGTTTTCTATTTTCAACTCTATTGCTTTGGGTTTAAATACCTTTTTCAAAGACTTAGTATGATGCAGTCAATAAGTATTTAGGATGAGGAAAGATTCCAGTAATAATTTTTATTACTAAGGATGATGCATGCAAGACAAAGTTATTTATTTCTTTTTGAAAAACTGCTCAGCTATGTTTATGGTATACAGTAAAATTGCAGTTATTAACTTACTAAAATTACATCATCATTAACATTTTAATCACGTCTGTATCACAGAATATTTCATCGTACATAGTTTCATATTGAAAAATGATATCACTTGTACTTTTTCACACTTCTATAGTGTTCCACCAAGTGCCATCAATATCAAGTATAAATAGTACATAGTTTCCTTTTCTTCAATATTGTAATTTACAATTTGTTTTCAATATTGTACATATAATGATCGAGACGTTTCTGGGACTATAATTTAAAATATGAAATGAACTTCAACAAATTACATATACAGTTGACAACGAATATACCCTTAATTAAACAACGTTTGCCCTTACTATTAGTGATTATAAAGTAAATACAGTAATCGAATAACTTAACTTTCGTGCAAACACAAATACGGAGTGGATATTCTTTTTCAAATTGAGCTCGATACAATATTGTATACTTCCAGAATTATATTAAACTTATTTAATATTTCCTCAAATTTATTGCAAGTTAATATTCATAATCATAAAAATACTTAAAATTAAGCTATAAACTAAAACTTGGTGTAAGCGTAGGTGTTAGTTTGTTGGACATGGGTGAGAATTATCATCTCAATTGCAATTTAATTGCTTATACTAAATTTTATGGATGCTTAGCATACAATGCTTACTTCTTATTTTATACTACACACACCGGCAGAATTAGCGGAACACAAAAAAGGAGAGTATAAAATAGTTAGCTTTATTTTTAAACAAATAACAACATGTTTAATAACGAGTGTTTCCCCCTCGTGTCCTGATTAAGGTTTCCATCCATGCTGCGAATGATGTTGTCAATGATTTCTTGGGGCAACCTCTGCCATTCTTCAACTAATGTGTTTCGCAGCTCGCCCAGATTGTTAGGAAGTGGCATTCTTGATTTGACACTCCTCTTTAGCAAGTCCCAAACGTGTTCAATCGGATTCATATCCGGAGACCGTGCTGGCCACTCCATCACCGTAACACCAACATGGTTCATGGTATGCCTATACTTACTGAGCTAAACTGTGAGCCCGTGCATTATTCTGCATTAAAATAAGGTCGTTACCAATAAATGGGGCAAATGGCACAACACGGTCCTCTAAAATCGCCCTGATATACCGGTCAACAGTTAAATTTCCGCCGTCGAGTACCACTAACTCCGTGCGAGCTCCTAAACATATCCCTCCCCAGACCATAATTTTGTGTTCCGCTAATTCTGCCGGTGTGTGTATAAACAAAAGTTAAGTACTGTTTCTAGAGTCTCATTATATATTTTCTAAAACAGAAATGCAATGTAAACTCAGTTCTTCGCTAAATGCAATTGCAGATAACAAACCTTTAGCATTATAGTGTATAAACTCAGTTATAAAATAAAATCATACACATACGTACATCATAACAAGCTGTGTTTCTGTTTTATGTAGGAAATCAATTAGGTCACGGTAAATTTTAAAACTTAGATTTATAACAATAAATTCATCACAGTCGTTTTTTTTTATATTAATAAATTTAAAAAATATCACTAAGTTTAATACTCCTTAAAAGCACTAACATTTATAGTCTTAATTATATAGTATAAAAGTTGTTGTTTTAAAAGGACCTCTACGCCGTCAATTTTGCGATGTAAAAATACTTTGACTAACTTTGAAAAGATATTAATTGAGTGTGTAGTGATTTATATGTATTTATAAATAATCCTTTAATGTTATTTAAGTGATAAATATCAGTTGATGAACCTAATTTATTAAATTATATATTGTAATATTGAGAGGCTAGATTTTAAACAAAAGAGTTAGACATTGCTGTATGTAGTGTACCTACTATTTTTTGTGTGCATATTTTAAAATTTGAAGGAAATATATTATATTACCAGCCTATATTAACTCAACTCTATTCTACTATAATTAAGAATTTTAAGCTTCTAATGTTTTGGCCGGGGAAAGTGTAATTTAGATGGATTTTTATATGTCCGATTGAATTGTAACAATTACGTATAATATGTAATTCATACTTTAGCTGTAATGATAATTTTCACAATGTCCAAGGCTATGGCGGTAAGGGTACAGATCCCCCACGCACTTGTTGCTGCGCACCTTTGAGGTTATGAATGAATTAATGATAAAATATAGTATTGGGTACGTTCGGAAACAGGTTAAAATAAAAAAAAACTTAACTTTTGAGTTACCCGTAAAACCTTGATAAATTTTAATGAATAAAACATTAAATGAATTCTTTTGAATATAATTGGCACATAGGCTCGCCAATAGCCTAATATAAAAAGTAAAGAATGAAGTTAAAATAATGCTCAGATCTGGATTTTGCTTATTTTTTTTAAATATTGCTTTTTTCTTAAGTTATCTTCTTATTCTTCATATAAACCTACGTCGTCCGACAGGACATCATACCGTAAAATATGAACTAATTTAAACATGTACATATTAAGTAGAAAAACATATTATAAAGTACACTCATACTTAGGTGATAAGACAATAAAACGGGGTGATCTCACTCTATAAGGCTGTGGTGACAATAAAGCTTGAAAAAGCGACCGCTAGCTGTAAATAAATAAGACAATACGGTAGAATAAGTACTTGGATATTATTAGGATATAGGTAGCGTTTAACGGTATGGCAGCAGAAGCAGTGACTGAGATAGTAAAAGGGATGCTTAGATGGTACAGACACGTAGAGAGGATGGATAGAAGAAGATGGATGAAATATATTATATGAGGCGAGTGTGAACAATCAAGCTGGTAAAGATTGACCCCACCAGGGCCCTGATTCTGCTATTATTTTTTTCACCACCACAGATACTGTTACAAATGCCATTTAACTTTAGACTTTACTGTTATACTGTTAAAGTCTAAAATTAAATGACAATCTCGTAAAGAATGAAAAATGTTATTAAGTCTTTCTCTTTTCTCTTGTATGATAGTGGTGTTGTAATGTCATAAAATTAGGAGAATCGGAGGCCAGATCGAAAACGATTCATTGTACGACAGAGTCAAGAGTCCTTAAACTGGCGAACGTGTGAGAACATTTATGAAAGAAGAAGAAGCGAAAGAGGTATGCTAGAGATGCGAATGATGTGGTCTCTGCCTATCACAATAGGCAAGATTAGTATATATACTCGTATATAAATAGACATAGACATCTTTTTGTCCTTTTTCTGAAACGACAAGGATTGGGCGAATTATATTCTCATCATATTCCGGTTTTCTTTTTTTTTCTCTATCGCGAAATAGTTATTCTGATTTTTATGAACGTCATATTGTAATTTACACGACTAAAATATTTCATTACGGTTCAATAAAATGCTGAAAAATATAATTAGGGATTATATGTGTCTTCAACACGGTGGATTATTTTGAAAATGTCACAAGGGACTATTTTGTGTCATCGCACAACGCCAGTCACTAATGTTGACCTACTCTGTATTCACTAAGGATGGATTCCACAAATAGTTAAATAGTGTCTATCGATTGAACTCTTCGTAGTTACTTTATTTAAAATTATTCATTCATTTGATGAAGAAAATTTGTATTACTTGAAGCCAAACGATGTGTTTACTTAAGTTCATAAGGTTAGATACGATAAATTAGTGTTAGTTAGATAAGGTATTACTTGCACGGATGCACTGATTTGTCAATTACTGATTAGACTCATGTTTAAGGATTTGCTTTCAAAGTCCTTATATTATCGACGCTGTAAATAATTTGTGTAGCTTTTTCTCATTTTGCTCAGCACTGTATATTTTATATCATATTATTATCATTCTTTTAACGGACACCTCAATTAAAACTGAACTAATTTGTATATTCTGAATGAACATTAAAAACCATCTACAACTTTTGTTTTCTCAAATTAAAACAGTTTCTGTTCCATATCTTCTCATAAATATACCTAATAGCTAATAAATAACATCTAAAATATCCAATAATTTTTATAATGTCTTCTTACTTCATACTTGCAAATAGAATCTAATTATTTTGCAAAACCATTATTTTATAATTGTACAAATGTAAATATTATAATAAAAAACTATAATGCTATTCACTTAATCCTAACATATATTATGTAAGTATCCCTTTACTGATATATCTAATGTTGTATAATAAGAATAATAATAATATTAAAAAGTTTAAATACGCATTACACCAGCAATTCAGTTTCAAACTGGCCTACGATTTATTTAGTATGTAAATAATAATTTAATAATGTAATAAATTCTAATTCTTTATAATATATTTGCTTAAACTAAATTAATATCAAATACGTTTGAATAAGTTTCTTTGGTGGCAAATAGTAGTCAGTGACTTGTCATCGCAACATATTTAAATTACACAATCAAATTAATATTACGTACACGTCTCCATAGATAAAAAACGATAAAGATGTACATATTGGCTTCATGTGTTAGTTCTCAGTAAGTACAAAATTCATAGCCCGCACTTAGGCCTTAGTCAGCTTTGCGAGCCAAACGTTTCATATGAATGGCAAGCTTAGGTTTAGTAATGTGTAATGTGGTCTATGAATCTCCTGGACTATATGAACACACTTAAATTTCACTTTCATCTTCGCATTCGAATAAAATGGTACCTTGGTTTATTAAAACCTTAGTGCCACCTATGAAACTCAATATAAGTTAACTTATTAAAGTACAATACCTTTGACAACGTACCTAAATAATTATATCAATAATATATTTATCTTATATTACACTTATATCAAAATAATAAATAGTATCATTGATCTAACAGAAATCATAAGAACCATTTTTAAGTGCCAAGGGCAAAATTACAGTAGATTTATTGTTAGGTTGCACATAAAAATTAAGGCTTAACTTAGACGAAATAGCTAACTATTACATTATTTTAAGAAATCAGAAGGGAAATGCGTTTTCATTAACGATCACACATTTGTGAATGGTATATAATAAAAATAAGGTAAACTGCATAAAATCATAAATTATTCTGTTGTAATATTACTTGGTGTTGAAACTATTTGTTACGATAACTGTTTATTGATACTTAACTTTAATTTATATTCGATCGTATGGTATACTATACTAGAATATATCTTAGTTTTAATCTCTAAAAAGTCAGAAATTATACAGCGTCATTGTAATTGTTATAAAGCTAAAAGCAACTTAGACTACAAATGCGTGCTCCATATAATTATGCGCTCACATGAGATCTTGATTTTTTTTATAATCATTTACAAAAATACAATTTAAATACATAGAAAGCAAACCATAAGCCACTTGAGCTTGTCTGGACTTTATAATCGAACTTTAATATCGGTTATCTCATTTAGCACTCACTAGTGTTTACAAATGTAATCAATGATCTCATTATTTGATCTCTTATTTGTATTTATACTGGATTAATTATGTAACTTGTTGTTGAATTTGTACTGTCGTTTGTAAGTGGTAACATTATCTTCCCTAATGTATGTTTTAAATTTACTTGTGTTTGATTGACCATTCCCCAACCTATATGTTAATATTGAAATAAAATCATTGAACGACCACTGAACCAAAAATATAAGAAACCAACTAATATCTAGTCTCCTAACACTCTATCCGATCCAGAATCTAAACACAAGTTATTTTTAATTTTATTATTTACTTAGCATCACATTACAGATTGAAATAAAATCATAGGTTACTAAGGAATAGTGAGTATTTTTATAAAAATTCAAGAGCAGCACTTCTTAAACTGGGGGTGCCACGGGTCCGGAAGAATTCTCACAACCACATATACAATATAATTGCAAATAATGATATGTCACCCACTATGAACTTCTTGAAATACAAAAGTCTTAGTACAATTTGATATGACTACTTTTGATAGCTAGTTAATTTTTAACCGACTTCAAAAAACAAGGAGGTTCTCAATTTACCTGCTATGATTTTTATGTATGTTTGATACGCTATATTAATCTCAGTTTTGAACGAAAATTTCTTATTCTTGCGGCGTTGGATAGGTTATACTGTCAGAGTGGTTCCATATCCCAGGATGATGAATGAATGATGCTGAGATCCTGGAGAAATTGTGGGGAAAACCTCAAAATTACAGCAAAACGCACCTACTTATTTTGCTGTATTATAACGTCGTCGTTTCGTTTTTTTTTGCTTCCTATTAAAATTTTAGTATAGTGAATCCAAACTCATCCTTTCGCAAGTGACACTCACGAGGCCTGAACCACCGCGGCCACCTCAGTTGCGGCATGTTTGGCTCTACAAGTCGGCAGACTGGGACGGACTGCGAGAATTCTTCGCGTTGTAACTTTGGAGGTGGCTTTGCTTCACTTCAGATGATCCAAGCTCCTGTGCAACAGCAGTCACAGTACATCGTGAGTATCATCAAAACAGCCTCGCGTAAACTCGGACTCCTGAACAGAGTGAGACGGTTTTTCACGCCGGAGCAACGGTGTCTTCTATACAAGACACAAATTCGTTTCTGCGTGGAATACTGCTCGCATCTCTGGGATGGATCCGCAAAGTACTTATTAGATGCTCCGCATTATCGGAAATCCTGAGGTCACGAGTACCCTCGAGTCTCTGCAGATACGTAGAGATGTTGCTACCTTGGCAGTATTTTACCGTCTTTACCATGGTGAATGTTCTGAGGAGCTATTCCAATTAGTCCCACCCTCTCCTTTCCTATACAGGACGACGCGTGCAGGACTTAGATGTCATCCGCATACGGTGCAGAATATTCCGTTAAGAACCAAGCGGTTCGGTGACTCTTTCTTTTGTCGCACCATTAAGACCTGGAATTCCTTGCCAGCTCACGTGTTTCCCTCTTAGTCCCTGGTCCTTTAAGCGGGTGAAAAAGCATCTGATGAGGCCGTCAAGCTGATTAACATGGCACTTGTATATAGCTTACGAGGTAAGTTAAATAGACGTATCCTATATAAAAAAAGACGGGTTGCACTCTGGGAGTGCCGGCAGAAGTGAAAACTTTTTCTTTCTTTCATTCTTCGTTATATACATAGAAAAAGATAAAAAAACATACCATACCATACCATACCTATAATACAGCGCCAATCATAGAACCTATCACTAATTTTAATAGTTTTTTAATAAATTACAAAAAGATAAAATAATCACAAAAAGTAATAAATTACAAAAAGAAAAAATAATCACAAAAAGTGTCAGAAGGCCAGGTTTGAACCCGGTACTATCTGAAACCATAAGGACTTCCAGTCGAAGCGTTTACCGCTATGCTGCGAAGCTATTTATCGCATATTGCAAAATAGACAGTCTATAGCTAATATTGTATGACGTTAGTCGTCGGTTACGGTCCAAAGGTCAAGCGATCCTGACGCGAGTTTAACACTTTTTACCCATCCAACGCCGCTAAAGAAGTTTTCACTTCAAAAAGTCACAGAATAAATATTACTAACGCATTTCATCCATTCATTGCGTTATGACATATAAAACCTTTTTTTAAATTATTTATTGATTTATGAATGAGTAATTTGAATCAGATAAATAAAAATCCCTAAGCTACGAAATAAAAAGTATCATGAGAATGCTGTTTATTACAGGGTGCTATGCTTTTAGTTCACTTTTTTAGTGTTTGAGTTTTTGGGTTCACTCATATATATGTCACAGCCAACCAGCTGAATCAGCCGTTTAATTAACAGTCTGGGCTGTTAACTAAAGGGCGCCATTCAATTACCCGCCTGAATGATATTTAGCCGTAATGTTTATTACAACATTTAATAAACCGGCTGGCTAGCGCTTAGGTCATTCGTAAAATGGGGCACATCCACGAAATTAGACAGAAAATTACATACATACATATACTCACGCCTGTTAACCCCAAAGGGGATAGTTAGAGGTGAATTACCAGAAAATTAGTGTTGGTTTATTGAGAAAACTGCACAAGCCGAATTGAATAGGTCAGGTTAGAAGGCTATTGCGGGAGTGGTTATTTTCTTATAACCATGCAAAAATAATACATTTTTCTGATAGTTTGATTAAATGAATAGGCAATTAGTTAAACGTCATCGATCCAAATGAATGGTGCCGTTTACTTAACAGTTAATTGCATGGTTGATTAAGCTAGTTGGCTGCGAAATATAGATATACTCACGCCTGTAAATTTACGAAGGGGTGTAATTATTGCGGGTTCCACGTAATAGAGAGCGAGCCTATTGTCGTCAAGCGGGCACTTAGGCATCATCATCATCAGGCTATATTAGTCCACTGCTGGACATAGCCCTCCCCCAATGAGCGCCAAAGCGCCCTGTCTTCAGCTTGCCGCATCCAGCATCTGCCTGCAGTCTTTCTTAGATCGTCATCCCACCTGGTCGGAGGGCGTCCTACACTACGCTTGCCGAGTCGCGGTCTCCACTCAAGAATAGAATCCGCAACTTAGGCATGCTTTACTTTAAATATCTAATATTTAGATTTGGATGGTTTTGGATAGGATTTGGAGATGATGAATCAATTAAGAACAAATTCCCTTGTTGTAGTTTTTATTATTTCAATTCTTAAAAGATAGTTGTATCACAATGCTTAAATTACACAATAAATTAAAACTCACTTTGACTAACTATATAAATATATCATAAAAGACATGGATGTATAAAAAAGGCAAACGGAATCTCACTAAACAATTAACTGAAGCACTACAAGAACTGGCTAAATTATTAATTTACCTATAAAAAGGCAGTACGCCGTGACATTTATGATTCTAACAGAAAATTATATTACTACAAAATACATTTTTGAATTTATCACGACGCTAACAGCTATAGTACAATGAAATACTTGGACAAACTGTTATGTGCATGTCTGTAGCATGTACGAGCAAATGCAGAAACTATGTTAATTCCCTTATCTACCGACGAAAAAACAAAACACGGAGGAGTTTCTCAAGTCGACGCGTATATTTTTTTTTGTATGACCACGCATAACTTTTTACAGAGTAGTCCGATTTTGATAATTCTTCTTTTATTGGAAAGAGTATATACCTTGAAGTTGATCCCATATACATTTGAAAATAAAAATCCAGCCCTAAGGGTAGAAAACAGGGGATGATTGATTTTTCACTCAGATTGCAAGGTTTTTAAGGTTTTTTTAAGCACATTTTTTTACAGAGTAGTCTGATTTTCATAATTCTTTTTTTATTGGAAATAGTATACCCCAAAGTTGGTCCCATATTTCGGCGGCTTAATTTTTTGTTAAAAAGTTTTATTGCAGGGTAAGATTCCGTCTGCTTTTTTATACACCCAGGGTCAAAGATATAATAATGGCGGCGGCGCTGACTTCGACCTCGACAATTCCTTATTTTTTAATAATCATTTTATAGTTATCTTTCTTTCAACCACACAAACTTAACTAGAAATTTTATTATTGAACAAAGTTGATGACCGCTCTGAACACTCAGAACACACAGTTCGAAACTTGCGTATGATATATAGGAGAACTATAGATATTATTACAAAATTTCGTTTATTATTTTTGTAACTTTTCTTCTTTCTTTACTAACTTTCAATTTTCAAACATTTTTATGAGAAAGTGGAATTATTATATTTTAAACCGCAAATTTTAGAGTAGTAACCGAAGCACAGAGTGGTGATCAAGTTTGACACAACCTCTACGAAAGATGACCTGCATCTACGCCTGCGGAATATGCCTACTAAGTCCTCTATGGTCAACTAAAAAACAGAGAGAAAAGAAAGAAATATTGCTTCATTTACTAATTTCTCAAAAAACTCATTCATCATGCATCATAACGCACTAGTAATTGCTATATATACTTATAATATTTGTGTGCTTTAAAAATAGTTAACCCAAGAGTTGATCAAAACAGCGTTGAATATTTAGAATAATAAAGATTGCTTAACAAACAAAAATATGCTTTTAATTAAAGCATGCTTTTGTTTTGGAAGACAAAATAAAAAAGTTAAAATAATTTGTTAATGAGTTTGAAATAAGAACATTTATTTTTGGTTTTACTGTATTTTTGTTATGTCTCTGATAAGTGTTCAAAATTATTAATGATTCCAGCGTTTCTCAGATATTCTATTACAAACAAATCAAGTTATTTTTTAAATGGACTGTAGCGAGCTTACTACTATTTTTACTTTAGATTTATTTTCACTAAGCCGAGTTTACTATAAAAAGCGCGGTGAAAGATCTAGATTTACAAAATGTCATTGCTCTAGTGCGATTTTGACAATTGAAGTAAGACTGAAGCGATTGAGTTTAAGTAACGAAAGTGGCTCAGAGGAAAACAATGTCACTCCAAGTTTCTCTTATCACAAATTATGTATTATTATTTCTTGGTATAAATTCGCTTCAAGCGAGTATTTTATTCGTTAATATATACATATAACATTTAAAACCCATAAAATGCCATCTAAACTTAATTATTCCTATTAAAAAATTTGGTAAAATTTCTTGAAACGTAAAGTATCAGCTGTAGGGCGAAATAGATCTGAGACGTCTTGATTTTCCGGGGAAACCTCTTGCATATGGCGGTTTTGCATTTGTGGTGACGTAATACACTCCTCTAGCACTAAAAAACAAATAAAGGAATATTGTTTTATTCGTACTAATAATTGAAGCGAACTGTGTAATCCATCACAATGTGGTAAGATTAGATAATAAGAGGGCATTAGATTGTTATTCTAAGAAACCATAAAAAACATAATAACTAGTACCTGATGATGATTTTAACTTAATAAGTATTATTTTTACTAGTCTTTGCAATATTTTGTGAATTAAATGTTTCAGTTTTTGAAAAATATTAGAATTAGACAATATGACACGGGTCGCAAGCTGGAGATCACTTCTGCTTTTCCCTTCAGAGATTTACAGGCGTAGGTATATGTATAGGATTCCTTTTCAACAGGTTCTAGATATCATTTCTTTGAAGTGTAAAAGCAAATTGTTGATAAATGCTAGAATATACTTACTTGTGTGTCACATGCTCTCCCATTTGCACATATTCCGTGTCTTTCGGTTCGCACCATCCTATGAGATAAGATAGTAAACTTGAGCAGGGTCCCGCCCAAAAGCCAGCGCGACTGTTAATAGACTCGATGAAATATGGTGTCACCTTTGTATGGTCACAGGATAAAGTTTCTATAAAAAAATATTTATTTTATAAAAATTCGAAAAACAATTGAATGACAACAATGACACCTTGAGATAAAATGAATATTTATAATGTCGACTTGCGCAGCGCCATCTCTAAAATAAGTTATAAACTATTACAATTTTTTTTATCCGTAGGTACTTGAGTTAGCAATTGGCACCCTACATCACGTAGTGGTATGCGGGAGTATGCGGTCTTAGGCAATTCTCATACTGCTCTGCGACACGCGGCGGTGCGCGGGAAAGAGTGTCGCTTCGTCCCTACGGAGCTCTTTTTGTATAGAAACCACGCGAGGTCCAACACACTGAAAACGCGATCAGGCGCGTACTAGTAGAAAACACGCTTCCCTGTGATGGCAGGGAAAACGCATGGAATGGCACATTGGCGGGATTTTTAGTCCGAGAGCTGTTACAAATTTTTGTGTAGGTGTTTGAGGTAAACTGAAAATCAATAATAATACAATGCAACGGCAAATTTATTTGTATGGAAATCTGGTGTGTCATTCTAGAATGCTGATGATACTAATAGCCTAAGAAAGGTATTGGAACAACCTTACCCATCTGTTTACTGGATGAAAAGCTTTTTATCAAATTTAATATATTAAATAAGATATTGCGGGTGGATGGCTAAAAACTTCCTTGCCAAAATATTATTAACTATTATTAAAACTGTTATTCAAACTATATTTTATGCAAACAACCCATGATATAGGGATATTTGCATAAAAATTTGTTTGTTTTTGCAATGAAACAGATTTTACAAATATTTTTTTTATAAATAAATAAATAAAAAGTTATTTTATTTATTAAGAAAAATGGATGAAAATAACTAATATCGATATACTTGTTTATGCTATGCCAGAAAACAAATAGACAACCCAAGGTTTCTATATTCTAAAGCCTTTTTATTTTCGGGCTGGTATTAAATTTATTTGTTTAACTCATGACATGACACTGTTTAACAAAAAGTATTTTGTATATAATAGGTTTGATTTTGTAAACATAGAAATAATTTCTTTTCTTAAATTGGAAATAAAATTTATTGAATTTCTAAATAAAAAAAATAAAAAAATAGTTTGGCCAGTATTTTTTAGCCAATAATATGTTATTTGGTATTATAAATTTAATATCTAAACATTTCATCCATTAAACAGATGGATGAAGGTTCTGTTACGTATCCTCTACTAAAAGCACTATCCGTAAAAGTGATATAGATATAGTTTAGCAAGCCATGTGTAACATTTAAAGATCCATTGCAAATAGTACAGTATTTTATTTTCTTTATTATTCAATATTAAATATTTCCTTTAATATAATTTCAGATTACCTCAACCACCTACCTAAAATGTCTAACAGCTGTCGAACTATATTCAAACCACCGCCCCGCACGTGACAACAGACAAATCTACGCGCTGTGATAGATTTGCTACCCCACGCTCGTGGCTGCGTTTTTCTGCTTCCCGGCGCGGGGCGTGGGGTAGTGTGCCAATCGCCTGACGAAGCTTTTAAGTAGCTCTTCTCGTAAAGAAAACACGCATATTCACGTGCGGTATTACAGATCACGAGTACATGCAGAAAACACGCGATCCGCGCTTGTGAGCAGGGCAAGACGCAAGGTAATGGCACACTGAAATCTGCAGTATGGTGCGTGATTTTGGCTTTGTGTCAATACATCAATAGTCTGAGACCCGTTACTCATTTCATTGTAGGCGCTGGAGGCAAATCTTTAAAAATTCTCAGATGCCTCTCCCATAAACTCTTAATACAAAAATGCAGATCTGGTTCGCTATAATTTTTGCAAGAAAGGTCTTTGGGGAAACTTATAACTCTTTTTAAGGAAAAAAGTAAACAAATAAGCCAATAACATTTGTGAGGGATTTAAAAACCTTGCCAGAAATATTTTATTCAGCCTCTAATCTATAGGTACCTGCATATAAAATTACTTTCAGATTACCTCAAACACCTACCCAGAAATTTCTAGCAGCTCCTTGACTAATACTAAAGTGCGGCACCGCGCGTAATGCGGACAAATCTGCACGTGGCTGCAGATCTGCACTCGCGCAACTACGCGCGTGACTTCATCGCCGCACATTCTGCTGCATGATGAGAGGCAGTGTGTCGATTGCCTTTTCTTGTACAGAGCCATCTATATGTTTGGTGAGTATTACAGTAGAAAGTAGGTACCTTATTTACCGACTTTGTAGTTTAGGTTTTTGGAATAGAGGGCGGTATCGATAGTGGAATGGAATATTCTGACCGTCGAGAGTAGGATAGCGGAACTGCGTTCGACTGCTATGTAAATGGTTGCGGGTTCGATTCCCGTTCAGTGCAGTTATTGGTCAGGGTGCTTCCTGTCTGTATCCAGTACAGTGCATATCCGGTTTCGGTCTGAGTGTTTCCATGTATAATACAATATGTACAGTACATATTTATGTGCACAAAAAGTATCTAAGTATGTATATCCGCATGATATAACCCATATGGCAAGCTCTGCCTATTTTGGACCTTGATGGCGCTGTGTAATATGTACTAGAATATTTATTAATTTAAAAGCATCTTACGAAAAATAGTATCGTGAGCACATCCCGGTTGACTTGAGCCCCCGTTGACATAAAAGTCGGCGTGACCGTTTGGCCCCCATTGACCCAGGATTCCGGCGCCCGTGTGCAAGATATCAACAAAATGGGCGTCTGTGTAGTCCAGATCACGGGATCGATTATTACCCATGTAGAAGAAAATTGTTGGATCCAGACCTGAGGACATAATCATGTAAAATTAAATGTTAGTTTCAAAATAGAAATGGCCTATTTTTATATAGGATACGTCAATTTGACTTCACCTCGCCTAATGGTGAGCTGAAGGCAATGTCTCAGGCAAGAGACACGTAACATGTTACAATTTTGACACTCATGCAGCTTGACGGTCTCATCAGATGCTTTTTCACGCTCCGTTTAAAGGTCCCGGGACTGTAGCCCTTTGGCCCTTGTTATTAATTATTTGGTTTTGTTTTATTTCAAATCACTTTATTTTAATTTTATTTATTGATGTAATTGACATTTTTGGGTCGACCACGAACTTTGAGGTACAATTTAATCTTAGGTACAAGTCGATTTAATGATATAAATGGATAACTTTTCACTTTGTTACACCAAAACTTGACAACGACTTTACTGATTATATTTATCTTTTTTCATAACAAATCCATCAGATATTTATACAGAAAATTATATGTTCTTTTGGATACTACAATCAAACATTACGTTGCAAAAGAATTAAGAGTGAATGATATAATCTATTCAAATTTACCTTTTTTTTATAACGTAATGATAATATTATTGCTAAATTTAACATGTTAACTACTTCACACGAAAAAGTATAATCTAGTCTATCCGCAGCACTTTAATCAAATTAGTTACCTAGTGCTTTGTTTCGATTAGACTGTGAACTAGGTATCTACCCATAATCACATCCAACAGACTACAATAAACAATAGCTGAAACACTAATAGTTCATTGTAATGTGATTTTTTAGACTGAAGGTGCAAAAGTCAGAATTTACAATTTTATTTTTTGATATCAAAAGGGGGGTTAGTGTTTAACTTAAATCCGAGGACGCAATACTGATCACGCTGCTGCTGCAGCTTAATCTACAAAGTTTGAACGAAATCTGGCCGTTCAAAGTGGGTCAAAATCGCGCCCAAAGGAGTCGGTCACAAACAAACATACAAACATAAAGGTGAAGCTAATAAAAAGTATGTAAATAGAGGAGATTTTAACCGCATATCGGGCAAATTATTCAGCGCACAGAACATTTATAATAACCCTCCTTGGCATTCGGGTAAAGACAGGAGCTAAGGCTTTGTAATGATCAATCGACAATATGTATGATGTTGATTTAGATAATATGAGTGGTCGACGAGATAAGTTCAATATATTATACAACTGTCATTCAATCGTTTTGATTATGCATAAAGGAAGGCAACATGTATTTGAGTTGTAGGAAGTGTTGGAAACCAGTTATGTATATTACAGGGTTTTTAATTTTCTAGACACTCTCTTAAAATATCAAGGATAATATTATAAATACAGAAAACGTCATGTTGTGTATGTTTATTGAATCACACATATGAACCTACGTATGAGGATTTTTAAATTTATAATGTAGAAGGCTTCAAAGTATTTTTTGACCTTTTTCCTTACTTTATGACGGACAACCTTTATAAAGCTGTCATATGCGAGATGACAATTATCTTTTTGATACTGTCTGCTGAAGTTAACGTGAATATTTCGCTTTCATTCAAATAAAACCATATTTTTCATTCGCGATTTACTTTTTTAATCGACTTCCAAAAAGGAGGAGGTTCTCAGTTCGATCTGTATAAAAATCTACTTTTAAAAAGTTTTAATAGATCAGTTAATCTGTAAATTCAGGTACTTTTCTCTAAGTTATTTTATACGTTTTAGTTTTTGAAGTTGATTTTCTTTAAACGTAGTTTATTTTTATATTATATTTCTATTTTTTTAAATTAAGCAGATATGTTTTTCCATATCCACTATTGCAGTAGTCTGCATAATAAAACTTTAAACTCTATCGCAATTTTGCTTGCTTGCCGTTATAGAAAAAAAGACTTGAATTGAGATGTCATTGATAACCCTGTTTTGAATGATTGTTTCTATGCGCCGCATCTCATCATCATCACATAGGATTGTTCTCTATTGTGTTCGAGGCTTTGTCGCAGCATTAAGACCTGAAACTCCTTACCAGCTCTCGTATTTCCTTCTCCCTACAGTCCCGGTTCCTTTAATCGGGTCGTGAAAAAGCATCTGATGAGGCCATGAAGCTGAGTGCCACCATTGTTAACATGGTATATACGTGTAGTAATGGTGACCTTTTTTCCTGAGACTTTGCCTTCAGCTAACCATCAGGCGAGGTGAAGACAAATTGACGTGTCATTTATTAAAAAAAAACTGTGTCCGAGGTACGCTTACTACTTCTCTTTGTCTTTTGTTTGGTTTGACGTATGCAGCCTTTATATGGTGACTACAGTCAAACCTGCCAACCTCGAGAGAAAATCTCAAATATTAGGTATACCATTCGTTCGAACATGAGACTACAGTAGGTATATTACCAGTGATCCTGCCAAGTTTGCCATTAGCAATATAATTGGCAGCGAGTCCAAGGATGTGGGCGCCGACACTATAACCGATAGTGTGCATCTTTTCAGGAGGAACTGATTTCACAGGGTGGTACTGAATGTATTCAATCAGCTGGGCCATACATAGCCCTCCGAACCGAGGCGCCCAGTCTATCTGAAAAGATGTATATACAAGTTGTTAGTTTTCTTGTTATAATACACCGGGTGCCGCCGGGCATTGGGTTAAACGCGATAATGTTTTAGGTTTGCTATAAATCAAGAAAAAGTTTTAAGAAACAATTATTTTTGGCAAGAATGGAGAACGCAAAAAATCTTCATTAACCCAGGGATTAACTGAGCAAACAGAGATAACAGAGCAAGACTTACTACTACCTACTGAAGCTTTTGTCAGTCTGTCCGTCTTTCTGTTTGTTTCGGGAAATCTTCAAATTTAATAAAAATGACTTTGACGAAATGTTTTTTTTGTTATGAATTATAGGGTGTAACTTAGACTACTTCAAGTTTAGGAAAACGTATAAGAGTTCTGCGTAAAGTTTTAAAGAATAAGAAGAAAGATCTAAGTTTACGCAGACGAATCGGTGGGCCGTGTGTTAGTCTGACAGCCAAGTGATATAAAACAGTGGCGGGTAATAACTAACTAAACATATAAGACTAGCTTATGCCCGCGGCTTCGCCCGCGTGAATGTCCTTTTCAAGGTCTAATCTACCCATATACCAAATTTCATTGAAAGTTCAGTGGTTTCGGCGTGAAAGACAGACAAACAGACACACACATACACTTTAACATTTATAATATTAGTACGGATCTACTTTGCAATAGACTTGTCGCAATTATTCTATTAATATTTAAATAACGACCAGTTCAGAATGATTAGTATTAAACAAATGGTATTTTAATAGCCTATTAATAGTGATCTAATAATATTCTTTTTACAATCTGACCCATATCGTGTCTCCGTTACTTATATCTCTTAAGAGTTGAAAGGTGTCGAATTCTGACGTATTCTCACAATGTTTACTTAAACCATTGAAGTACTTAGAATACGCATTTAATCATCAACCATACACCCTTTGTAATTATATAATATTATACAGAAGCCTACTCAAAGTTTCAAATGATGTAATTTAACTATGACTGTGCAGATAATCTGACTATAATAATAATATATCGACTACGTATTTAAGTTATGCAACACAACGATAATAATGACGTTAAGGTAGGTCGGGGCAGATGACACTACCTATTTATAATACAAATGGAGTTCATCTTAATAACATTTTGTTACGCAAGTGTATGAAAGTCGCTACGACGACGCGATGTTACGATATGTTGCAAGTATGTACACAGAACACTATGTACAGTCAGCATCATATCGATCTTGATGAAAAAAGTGCTCAAAATAGTCTTAATACCTTGGTTTCCCCCCTTCTATTTAAATGATTGTTCTGAAATTTGGTAAACACCTTTAGAGCGTTTTCACATTGTCCGACATCCGATATCCGACATCCGATATCCGACATCCGATGTCGGAGGAAGTCAAATGTATGAAATATGTATCTCTCTTTCACATTGTCCGGCCCGATATCGGTTTTCTGAACCAACACTACTGTTTTGGCCCGATGTCGAATCACAAATAGACTAAAATAACGACTGCAAGCAATTTTCGACCTTAAGGACATTTTCTGTGTCACGTGTCTTTTCGCGTTTATTGATGACGCTGATCACGAACATAAGAAAAGCAACTCAATACCATATCATGTCAGTTTTTTTCATGCCTAGTATCCTTAACTAGTATGTGCTTTCGAAAACAGCACAAGGTTTCGGCTATCGGATGTCGGCTATCGGTGTCCGACATCGATAACGGATGAATGTGAGAACGCTCTTAGTTCGGACAATAATACAATTTAAATCCATAAAACGGTTTGATTTGCTTTTAATACGACAGTTTTAATATCATTTCGAGACATTGTAGTCAAGTTCGTTCCGACACTGACTGTACATTGAGCAGTTCCTACTCTAACTTGTTCTTACACATAATGCCGTGTATTTTTTTTATAAATTGGTTCTAGTACGAGGACTGCAACTGTACAACGTTATTAATTAAACTTAAGATTTGGAGATATACCTGACTGTATTTTTATCTTAGGTTTTTAATCATATGTAATACATAATCTTGAGAGAAGTAGGTCATAAAGCAATACCATTTTTAATTTTTTGACTAGGAAACCATACGTTCGAAGTGGAAATAATTTTGTATTTATTATCTTTACACCCGCAATTTCTCGTGGCTCACTAAATCCGATCCCGTGACCCGCGTGGTTTACTGAAATCCTGGGATAAAGTTGCCTATGTGCTATTATACTAGACTATAATGTTTGTGTCCAATTTCAAAATTTGTGTTAAATTTTGTTCTTTAATTTCGACTGAATCCGTTTAGCTGCTCCATCATTATTGACTAACTAATACCCATCTATCCATGCATCCAAAAGTTTCACATTTATAAACAGTGTGTCGCACGATATACCAATAGTGTTGATTCTTGCAATCATTGTGTATGTGTACGTAAGTATCGACACATCTTGTACGAATATTGATTGGCCACCACTTCAAAATAATCCAAATACGGTGAAGGCCATTGTGCCTTCTGCTAATCAAAAGTACATACAGAGAAATTGTGTATCTTAGACCATGGGTCTCGCCCCGCCTCAGTCATAAAGATTAAAGACGTTCAACTTTTTTTTCGTCAGCAATCCTAAGTGTAAACAAAATCTTATTTAATTAATCAGAGACTTGACATGCTTCGATCCTTATATACTTAAGTTTCGGTAGCTTAGTGGTTAGGGGTCAGAAGTCCCGTGTTCGAATGCAGTACCCCTGGCACGAAAAACTATCGTAGTAGCATCTTAAGCGCGTTGAGAGAAAGGAGTGTTGTGATTGGCCGGCTTCACACATACACAGGTTAAGACGGCCAATCACAATGCTCCGTTTTTCTCGATACGTTTACGATACGATAACGATAGGTTTTCGTGCTAGGGGCACTGGTCATAACACTGCTACTACTCTTAACACAAGCAATTTAGCTTAGTTACAAATAATTGGAGGTAATACTAATAATTTCGGTTACTAATTTAAAAAAAACCCACGGATATTTGTACTTCTTATATACTACACTATTCTGTTTAAATTTTAGCACGAATAAATAAAAGGACATTATTGTGCTCAAGTAAAATAAACGATACACTTGAAGATCCAGATGTCATATAAGATGTTAGATGTGATCACACAATCTTGATATTCAAAAACACTTACCTGACTAAGACAAGGTTCTTTAGCGATGGTCGCATAGTCCACAATAACAATATTATAATTTCCTCTCGTGAAGTAGGCTTTCCTCAGGTCGGTGCTCGGCGACTGGTTCCTACCACCAGCGAACCCATGCACGACGATCTTTGTTGGATGTTTAGGGTTAAACCTTGAGTAAGTAAGTGAGTCATCGTCGACAGTGTTCAATAGTTCACCTTCTTCTTGTGTTGACCTATAAAAAGTAGGTTCTAATTACTGAGGTTTATCGCAACAAGATTATATTATAACGTAAAACCCAATTTATAAGAAACCTAACCCTAGACTCAATTACCAAAGAACAGCAGTAGGACAAAAAATAAATTGATAAATCCAAAAAGCCCGACTGATGCTAAAAAGATCGAAACAAGCTTTATAGCAGGCGGTACCCATTAATTTTCATCTGGTTTGAGATTTGCAAATGGGTACCGCCTGCTACAAAGTTTGTTTCGATCTTTTTAGCATCAGTCGGGTTTTTTGTTTTTAATAATTTATTTTATTTTATACTTTTTAGTCATGACATATATATTTTTTCACTCCTCATGCTCTTAAAATGTTACTTTACTCCCTGCATATCGGGACTAAAGTTCCTTTTTAATCTCTAGGGACTAAAGTAATTTTTTTTTAATTTACTTTGATAACTCCTAAACAGCCAATCACGGTGTTTGTGAATGGGAGGATTATCACCTTTTTAGTGATTGTGTAGGTATAGAAATAACCTCAAAATGACATTTGAAAAAATCAAATATCCCATTTAATTTCATGTACCACGAATAATGATATTAATTTAATTAATTATTATGTAAGTATTAAGGATAAGTCCATTTTATTATCCATTTCCAATTAGTTTTAAATTATTTTTCAAGTTTAAATCTGTTGGCTAAATATTATATATGCAAGCATATAAACCGTACGTCACTTAACAACAAAAAAAAACCGCGGGACAAATTTCTTTGCAATTTGAATTTTGAATAGATTATTTGATGATTATTATGCGTTGTAATCACCAATTACTTACACCAATTAATTGTGCAACTTAGAAACTTTGTTATAAATAAATAAAAATAAATAAATATTCCACAACATTTCACACAACGCTATCTAGATCCATGGTAAGCATAGCTTTACTACCTTGTATTATGGAATCTAGAATACGGATAAACATACTTAGATATTTTTTTTTGTAAATGCATACATATTATACATAGAAACATCCAGACCAAGGCAAATACCCATATCCATGCATACAAATATTTGCACTGAGCGGGGATCGAACCCGCGCCTCCTGCGTAGCGACCGCGTTCACTACCGCCGCGCCACGGAGGCTTTACCCCGTTATCGATATGATGAAATTAATATATTCAGGTTGAAAAAGATATTTGCATATTTCTTTTTTTTTTTAATATTATAATTTTGTATAAAAAGTCGCTTTTTTTTCCTCGCATTCAAAGTGAAAAGTAGAGTGTTTAACGTGGGACTAAACAACCATAATGACACTCGAACTATTAGCCACCCTCGCTTCGCTCGGGTGGCTAAAACATCTCGTGTCATTATGGCTTGTTTTAGTCCCTTGTTGAACAATCTACTATTGTAATCGTCTTCTAATTGCCTTCATTTTGATACCGCACTTGATAAATTTTAGTGTTTTTTTATACCAAATACATTTTGGCGTCAAAAACCCAACTTTTAGCTTTTGTTCATATTTTATGTACCCAAGACTGTTGGGCAATAAATACCTTTCATTTGAGACATGAATCATTGAAATGCGTGCTGTGGATCAGAAGATATGAGGTAATAAAGAATATTACAAACATACATACAAACATACAAGATACGTGCGTAAAACATAACCCTTCTTGGCAGTCGGGTAAAAACAGGATAGCAAAAAGTAAAATAAGGTAAGGCTCAAGCACTTTACGCACTGTACGACATAACACATCTAAAGGCTAGTTTGATAATGTAATGGACTACAAATAATCGGTGTTGTTATACCTAGTTATATCCGATACATACCTAGTGTAAAGGTAGAAAAGTATTTTAGGATGTGGGCATCTGTATGGTGGTGGTATGCATGATGTTGTATTGAGTATATTATTTTTCCCAGGCTGCGATTTCTTCTCTTTCGTTGGAACGTCTTGACTTCTGCACACTGGAACAAAAGTAAGTAAGAAAAGCTCATTATTCTTGTTCTTACTATGATACACACAATAATATAATAATAATAATATATTTATTCATATAAAGATTGTAGTACATAGAAAACTTAACATATAAGTACAGAGATTAGTACAATAGTTCTACAATTTGTGGGTACAGTTCTGTTTTCCTAACTAAGCTATAAAGTAGCGTGTATGAAGGAGTTACAATTCCCTATTCTCAATGGATTTAAAGTTGTAATAGGTGTTAATTTTTGTAAAAAAATTGCAAGAGAATTTCTGAAAAAAAAAATTAATGCCGTTTTAATTATTTTTTTAAAATAAATAAATGTTTCCTTTGAGTGAAATTGGCTATCTCCAGTATTTAGAATACTTCCCCTCCAGATAAGGTTTAAATCTTCCATCCACCCTGTATAGCAATACATTTACATAGGTTCAACAAAATTCTATCTTAATCGATTTGAAGAGTTAGCATACTAAATGCTTCAAAATTTCATTCAATTATTTGGGCGGAGTCATCGAAAAACAATGTTTAAAAATGATTGCAACTTCATTGCTTTCGATAATTCGTACGAGTGTCGGTAGATGTCACCGTTTCCCACCGTCACCGTAAGACGGTTGTATAAGAGAATTTGGATGGCTTCAGGCGCACCTCGGTGGCTCAGTGGTCAAAGCATTCCCCCCGTAGCCTGAGCGATTCACTTTTTCCTGTCTTAATCGATTTGAAAAGTTTTATTGCAAATGTATGTATTTCGTCTTACACGATGATAACCTGAGGCAGAGATATCTAAGTAAAACTGAGAAATATTTAAATGTTAGGAAACGGCGTTTTATGACTAGTGTGATGTTCGTCTTACACAATGACGACTAGGAACATGCCGAGAATATACACCACGTATTACAAGTTTATGTTAAGCCAAAGAGGAAAACTTAATACAAACAACCATTATATTTAGTGCCTAATATCCGTTTAAATGATGAAACATACATATAGACTAAGAAACATGAAGTGCATATTAAATACTCGTATCTCGAAAATAAAGTGTAGATATCTGTGCGCATTGTTTTTGTATGTGACATTATTAACTAGCTGACCCGGCGAATTTCGTACCGCCAATATTATTCCGCCCGCGTGGCGTCAGATCCCGTTCCCGATGCACCCTCTACTATATTAAACATGTATTATACGTATAAACCTTCCTTTTGAATCACTCTATCTATTAAGAAACCGCATCAAAATCCGTTGCATAGTTTTAAAGATTTAAGCATACAAAGGAATATAGGGACAGAGAAAGTTTTATACTATGTAGTGATAGTGAAGTAATAAACAAGCAGATGACCCTTTGATAGTAAGGAATTAAGTACCGTAAATTAAAAAGAAACATTTATATTATAATAGTTACGAAATAATACCTATATATTATTGACATCAATTTAATTTTCTTTATTCCAATTCAAAAATACAATCTCTATTTTAATTTTTATTGAAATAATTTAAGACTTATTAATGATGATATTGTTCGTCAGTAATTATTAATAAATGTACACAGATTATAACATAAAAAGATTTAATAAAAATAAATTATTTGGTGGGTTGGGTCCGTGTGTATCTAATCTAGCATTGCAAGTGCCCACAGAATATATCGAAAGTGTTACATTAAACCATCCATATGATTATTTACCTTACTTAACTATAATTTTATAATATAATGGGAAAAAAGAAAAGTAACTATGAAGGTAATTATTTCTCACTTTAATCGCTACTGTAACGGACTGAAACACCGTTTCGAGGTTCTTATAAAACAAGAAAACATAAATAAATAAAATAATTCAATGTCGTAAAACGCCATCTAGTAATTAAGTAAGAATTTCTACAAGTAAATTGAATATCACTTGGTTTTTTATAAAACGAAAATAATTCAATGTCGTAAAACGTCATCTAGTTGATTAAGTAAGGAATTTTTATACGTAAATAAAATGATGAATAAATATACACTATGGTATGTGGTCAAAGAAAAAAATTGATTCATAAAGAAATTATTCTGTTAAATTGCAAAGGGCAAGTAAATTTGTTTTGTGAACAAATAAATTTAAAATGTAGTTTAATATATACAGTACCTATAGATGGGACTATGATTGAAAGAATTTAAGAAAAATAGTCTATGGATATTTACACAAGAATAATATTATAATAGTTTTGTGTATTGTTTATAATAAAATTAATAAGGAAAAGAATAAACAGATAAAGTTAAAACTTATTAATTATTTACAAGGAACAATAATTATAATATTTAATGCAATAAAGTACTGTTGAAAAGAGATTATAAATACTATTTATTATCTGTGTGCCTCAGAGCTATGGAAAATGCAGGAAGTGGCTCTGATTGGTTATTATTGTTTAAAGGTCAAATGATTATTGAATAATTTTCTATATCTATTATTGAGTATTATATGGATGTTTATTAAACATAAAATTAATCTTATATTATTATGAAAATATTGACAGTTAGAATCAATGAGTGTAAGTATGTAAATAGTTTATAAATATTTAAAAAGGGGCCACTGGTTCACGGAAGATTTAAGTTAGTTCATAATTATAACGCAGGCGCCATAGAAAACCTAGCGCTGTTGTCAATTATTCAGAAATTGTGACTTTTGGCGGGAAAATAAAAGCTTCTGATTGGTGGAGGACACTATTGGAGCCCTAATTCGGCGAAAGTAGGATTTTGAGTGGGAATTCAAGGACACTTTTTCTTTGAGCTGGCTTCGGGGTTGGTCGATTCGCGAAAGGTATTCTGTACATTGTACTTTGGCGGGAATTTTGAGAATTTTACATTTAAAGTCGTGAAGATTTTTTTTACCTTGATTGTGAATAATTGAGTTTAATTAGTAAATATATAGTGTTTAAATTAGTGAAAAGAGGAATTAGGTAGCTCGCCTTTATTGAAGTTTATAATTCGCGAAATGAACATTTTATCGTATGAGCCAGACAAGACACCTTTATCTCTGGGATTAAGAATTGAATCTCGTGTTCAATTCGGAATATCAGCTGTACTGTGAGTCTGCGGTACAGGGCCATACATGAGATAAAATGTTTATATAGGGATTCTTTGTGGGACTTTGGTAGGGCTAGGGACGGTTGAGGCCTTAGGTATTAGCTAGGTTCCCCCGCTTAGGAAGTCAATCGACGTGATTGCCCTGAGTTGATACCTATCGGTGATAACGAAGCTCTTGACCTCTGTTCAGCTAGGCATGCTGAGGATAGTCTGAAGCGCTCAGCACACGGATTTTGCCTGAAAGGGATCCGTGAGCTTCCAGGATGGTTTGTGACTGGAGAGGAGGCGGTTGTCGCTCTCCAGAGCGGATCAGTCCTGTCTATCTTTATATATGTATATATACACACTTTTATGTCCTTGTCCTGTGAGAGAACACATCCTTGGCTTCGGCCGTGGTCTCTTGCTCGTAGGGGGTACTAGTGATAGTTCAAAGTCAGGCTTACTACCTGCGCCCTAGTCAGATAGATTAGCTTTACACATTTCACGTTTAACGTAGTTGAATGTTTGTTGATACATGGTTAGTTTAGTCAGGTAGGTGAGTAGGTACACACTAATAGCAAACATATGAATATATATATTAGGTAGGTAGTATTGCATTTGTAAAGGGGTGATCTAAGTTGTTATTATTGTAAATCATGATAAACTGATTGGGAAATTAGATAGACAATTGGTTCAATTACAACAAAGCAGATTTGTAAATGACCGCCATCTTGTGACCGAAGAATGAAAGTTTTCCCGCTAATTTTTGCAAGCCAATTTTCATGTCGATTTACGTTGTTGGAATTTACTGGGATTATAGTGACAGTAATGTGTAATAATTACGCTAAGATTATGGTGAAAATAAAACTACAAGCGAATGCTGCAACACCACGACGAGTGATTTAATAGTGAAGTGAGTGATTGTGAGTGAAATGGAGACAGTGAACTGGTGTATTCATTACAGAATTCAGGTATTGTTAAAGGTAAATACACAGTGATTGATCTGTCCTAACCATCTTTGATATAATATTTATTATTTACATATAAATCCTTGCTGGTTCATTATTGAACGACAACACAACGGTATATTGTACATTCACGCTAGTGAAACCTTTCTGACTACAGAATTATGTGCAAGACCACCGAAGTCTGAAGGGTCGGAAGTATCCAAACAGACTAGCTACAGAGGTAGTTATTTTACTATTGTTCTTTGTGTACGAGCAAGATCTTACACATGAGATTACCATGGCTACAAACACACAAATAATGTTGTTTGGACATTTTAATCACTGTTGCATAATCAGCTATTATATGTACTGTATCGAATGCACATGGTCGCTCGATCGCTATCTTATAGTAACTTTGTCATCCGCTAGGGTGAAGCAAAAGCTATATCTGAGCTGAATTATTGTAGTTTGATCAAGTGTTCGGTGAGAATGTATTCTCTCTGAAGTGTCTATATAGACATTATTATTCAGAAGTGAATTGGTTCTAGTATTAACTATAATTATTTAGGTCTGTGCTAATAAATGAGCTTTTCCTAACTAAACTTATCGTTAACAATCAGCGCAGAAGTTACTGCGATAGATACTAATGTAATTGTCCTAAAATGACGCTTAGAACGATGATTCTGTGTTATCATCTTAATACCTTATATTAAAGGAATTACGGCAATAGGACTGAAGTCCTGCGTTAGAGTTACGCTATTCTGAAAATAGAATTGGGGATTTGTGTATCGGATGCTTCGATACAGTGGGCAGGGGACTTTAAAATTGTCTCCTGAATACCTACTTAAGCATAGGAAGGACTATGTTGGTACTAGTGGCGAGTCCTACTGAATGTGGCGAGCACGGGGCCACATTTCCTATACACGGGGGGGGGGGGGGGGGGAAATACACTATATTACAGAAATAATAAAGATTTATAGAAGTTTCAACGATGAGTTGAACTTAACTATAAATTGTTTGTGTATTTTTTTTTGAATAACACGACCTCTGTTGGTATCCTCGAAAACAATTATAATTTGAAGTATTAAATGATTGACAATTAATTTTGTAGATTCTAATTTTACGTGTAGTGCAAACGTATGTGGTAGGTGTCTCTGTGCTAAGTGTTGAATGAGGGCGGTGAAAATTGTCAAATTCCAAACGTCATTAAGAATGTAGTTGTCAAAAGATTGTCTGGTCGTATTCCACTAAGTAAATAAGTGAAATTGTATGTTATATTGTGAGTTTAGTATGATAAATAAGGTGACGAACTGTGGATTGACTACGAAGTAAGGTTGGAGTAGCGACAAATCTGTTAAGAGGTATGTTAAAGTAAATACGAGTTACAATCATAAGAGTATGTGAACTTTGGTTGGGGAACTAGGACTGGGATATACATGAATTCTATTGTAGATAAAGTACGATAAGGAATAGGTCTTTCACAACCCATTTTTCTATAGAATCACGGATTACTGCGTATCACGATAAGCGGTCTGAAGGTCATTAGACGATAGCGCGGCTGGGAATTGTAGGTTTGAATACGAGAGGCGTACGGGGATAGCTTTATACATCTAGATTCAATGGTCATGGCAAGAATTAGTTACAACTTGGTCCCGCGTGACCAGGATAATACAATTTGGTGCCTCTGACCAGGATTAGTATGGTTATTGCAGTGACGTTACAACTTGGTGACGTGATCCATGGCACTGAGCATTACAATGTGGGGCTCGGTGACCAGGATAACACCACAATTTAGTGCCTGGTAAACAGGATGACACTACAATTTTGTGTCGTTAACCAGGATGTTAACGTTTGTTTGTCCCGGGAAGGTCAATATCACGGTGCTACTTGGTACTGTGCGACCAAGACTAGCTAGGGATGCACGGAAGTAGGTATAATACTAATATCTTGAAACCAGGATCCAGTAGGGTCTGGTATTAAATAAGTAAATGCATTTATATTAAGCGGAGAATATGGAGTGGAATAGAATGGTAGTATTATGGTCACAAGATGGTATTAATAATTTAGTATCATTAATTAGAATATATTAGGTATCGGTGCAATCACTCTGTGAATTATAATATAATTGAGATGTAAACAAAAAATATCATTGACCAGAAAATATTATTATTGGTTATATTAAATAAAAACAAGAATTATATATAGTAGTAGTTAGATTGATGTATTGATTTCTTTACAGTTTAGGTATTTATAAAAAAAAATATATAACAAAATGGATTTAAAGAATTATTATGAGTTGGAAATAAGAGGGAGAAATATTGCTATTAAAGCAAAAATATATTGGTATAAGGTTAGGAAAAAAAGAGGGTCTTATGGGGTGGTTTGTAAGAAGAAAGTAAGTAAGTATTGAGTGAAATTATTTGGGGTTAATATAAGTTAATAAGTTCCTTAAGGTACGGTATGGTTATGCTATACCGTACAATTTGTTGCCGTGAATATATATAGGTAAGAGGGAAATGGGTTGTATTAATATATTAGAGGGGGTTTAATAGTAATAATTAAAATTAAAAATATTAGAAAATGGGGGGTCGAGATAGTGTTTTAATTAAAAAAAAAAAAAAAACATGATGAATGAAATAAAATATTAATAGTTGGGGGGTCGTCCTTGGAATTTATGATAGATAGGGAAGTAAATGGGGGAGACAGGAGTATAGTATAATAGTGAATAAGTGTATACAATATACAAAGTTAATGCAATTGTGAATTAATTTTTAGAACTAAAAGTCGTCATCTATTAATAAATAAAAAGGGAAGAGAAGAGAAAAGAAGGTGTAATTTGATAAGTGTACCTTGAAAATGTGTAAATTTATTAAAGTGTAATGAAGTGTAATTGATAAACTGTAATTTGATGAAGTATAACTAAATACGGTGTGACTTTATTGTGTTGTGATACTATTTGATATTGGAAGCCACAAGGGGGGAATTGTGTGTGGTTTCTAGTGAACTAAATACATTTAGAATATTACCTTGATAATTGTCCAAGAGAAGATGGTTAAGCCAAAAGGTAGAGTGCGTAAGACACCTGCTCGATATAGGGAGTCGAATACTGGGTTTACATGTGCAAATAGCATGGGAGATCTGAGTTCTGAGGAATCGTTCAACGTTCACCCAGTTTCTAGGCGAGTAAATAAAGGAAATAGTGGGGGTTTGAACTCTAATAAAGTAGTGGAGCCAATGGATTGTTCAGTGATAGAGAAGATAAATCAGGCATTGGGAATATTGACTTCACAGATAGAGGCATTGAGGGCCGAGGTGAAAGAGGTTAAATCGGCGTCTGTCAATCAAAATGAGGAAATGTCATCCGAGGTAGGGAATCCTTCTGCAGTGGAACCAGAGCTTTCGAATTCTTCACACGAACAAACCAGAGTGTGTTTGGATAATGGAGAACGTAAGGAGTTTAATAATCAAGGTTTACCAGGAAATATTAATTATCATATACGGAATATCACATTAGATAAGCCTAAGTATGGAGATGATATGGGTTTGCACCCAGTGACCTTTTTAGAAGATTTAGAAACTTACCTTAAGAAGATTGGACAAGGGGGTAATCAACTAGAATTAATACAAGAATGTCTGTCAGGAGAGGCCAGGGATTGGGCGAGGGTTTATAAGTTGCGTTGGACTAATTTTGAGGATTTCAAGATGGATTTTCTATCCACCTTTTGGAGTGAGAGCAAGCAGAATGAGCTGCGGAGGTCGATCGTAAATGGCGTTTGGGATAAAGATAAATCTTCAACTATGTTGGGGCACTTTTTGAATTTAACCGGGAAGGCGCAAATGCTTACCTATAAGATCTCAGAGAGACAACTAGTGAATGATATAGTCAGACAGTATCCTAAGTACATACAACAAGGATGGTATACTTCTAAATTGAACACAATCATAGAGACGGCGGATTATTTAAGGGAGATGGACGACATCGCACGAGTAGACAGTGGGGTTCAACAGGCAAAGGCGGAGAGGAAGAAGGAGTTGGACCGTAATTTCAAGGAGCATCGTCAAAATTATAAGAAATGGCCAAGACCAGCAATTAGTCAGCAGTCAAAGGTAGCAGCCGTTGCAGCTTCGGGTTCATCGGTGGTAGTAGAAGATACAGCGAGGGAAGGTTTAAACTAGGAGGGATTGGAAATTTGGTTCCCGGTCCAGTCTCAATTAAAGGGGGCGCTGCATTAGAAATTATGCGTAAAATGGGGTGGAAACCAGGTGAAATGCTAGGAAAAGGGGGAAGGGGAATTAGGACACCATTGGCACCGGTGTTATTAGATAGGAAGGCAAAAGAAGGATTAGGTTATAGACATTTTGAACCAAAACAGTTATATATTGACGAGCAAATAGTAGATTTAATTAAGTGGAAGGCTGACTTTAAACAAGTAGGATGTATAAGTCCAAGGGTAGAAGGGGTAGTATTTGAAGAACAAGAAGGTAAAGAGGGAGAAATTAGTTTTACTTCGGAGGTATATGTACACGTTTTCGGGTGTGAGGTAATGGCACTGATTGACACAGGTTGTGATATTACTAGTGTGTCAGAAGAGTTTTTGAACGAGTTAAAGTTAGGCCGGGAGGTAGAGATACCCTGGCTACCAATTAAACCCTTTCAAATAAGAACAGCTGTAGGGCATAAAAGTTTGGAAATAAAGAAGGTAGTTTTGTTACCGTTACAGTTAGGAGAGTTTGTTGCGGAGACGGGGTTCATAGTAGTTCCGGGGTTGATAAATCCTTTAATATTGGGGTTTGATTGGCTGAAAGGACATGGAGTAACTCTTAATACCAGTGGGGAAAATAGAGGTTTAGTGATAAAACAGGGGGATCAGTTATCCGTAATTCCGTTCGTTAAACGTAACAACGGGTGTAGCTTTAAAGAAGTTCAAGATTCCTTATTAATAGAGACTAGATTAGATGAAGTTAATTGGTCAGAGTTAGAAACGGGGGTTGTATTAGAGAGTAATCAAAGGGATAAACTGTTAAAATTGTTACAAAAGTTTGAGAATTTATTTACATCACGGTTGGGTAGAGCTAATTGTTATCAACATAAAATAGTTATGGTATCGAACGTCCCCATTGTTAAGAGGAGTTATCCAGTACCTTATGCTTACAGAGAGCGAATGGAATTAAAGTTAAACGAAATGGAAAATTTAGGTATTATTAGTAGAGCTTCAACTCCATATTGTAGTCCCTTAACCTTTACAATCAAAAAGGATGATTCCATCAGAGTGTTATTAGACGCTAGAGAAATTAACAAGTTTATGGTAGCTGAGACTGAGAAGCCGCCTTTACAATTAGATGTTATGAACTCATTCCATGGGGCTAAATTTATTAGTATAATAGATTTAAACAATGCGTACTTTCAAATACCAATATCTCAGGATAGTAAGAAATATACGGGGTTCACCTTTAATGGGAAGTCTTATGTTTATAACGTATTACCGCAGGGGTTAAAGACATCTGTTGGGAGTTTTAGTAGGGCTATGGACACTATATTGGGACATGAGGTTAGGGAGTATTGTGTAAATTACCTAGATGACCTAGCTATTATTACTACAGGATCATTTAATCAACATTTAGAGCATTTGGACATAGTACTTGGGAAATTACAAAAGGCAGGCCTTACTTGTAATTTCAAGAAGTGTGAGTTTTGTTGTGAGGAAGTGAAGATGTTAGGTTATATTATTTCTACAAAGGGATTACGCACTGACCCAGAGAAAGTTAAAGCTATTCAAGACTTTCCAGCACCTAGAAAAATTAAACAATTAAGAGCATTTTTAGGATTATGTAATTTTTATAGGAAATTTATTCCAAATTATCATAGACAGGCTCAACCATTATATAATTTATTAAAAAAGGGTAAGGTTTGGAATTGGGGAGATTTGGAACAGATAGCTTTTCAACAACTTAAATCATTGTTTTTAGGAACTATAATGTTGCATCATCCAGACTTTACTAGGCCATATTACTTACAAACTGATTGTTCACAAATAGGGCTGGCCGGGGTTCTATACCAGATAGATAGTAATGATGAGCAGAAGATATTGGGGTTCTATAGTAGAGCTTTGAGGGGTGCACAATTAAATTGGACTACAACAGAACAAGAGTTTTATTCAGTGATTTGTTGTTTAGAGAAATTTGAATCATATTTACGGGGTGCAAGGGTAATTATTCAGACTGACCATAAGGCTTTATTATTCGTGAAGACTTGGAAATTATATAATGCAAAAATAACTCGCTGGATAAATTATTTGGAAAATTTCCAATATGAAATACAACATATTAAAGGTAGGGATAATATAGTAGCCGATATATTATCACGTTATCCGCCAGAGGGGAAGATTTTACAAGAGGAAAAGATTAAAATGCCTAGTATTCTTTACATGGAGTCAAAACAAAATAAAGAATTGTTAAAAAGACTTGAACAAATAAAATTATATCAAAGGGAAGATGAAGAGATTAGCAAATTACTTAACATATTACAAAATCCTAGTGAGGTAGGTAGACAATCGTCCAGGCTGATTAATAAGTGTAGATTAAAAGATGGGGTTTTGGTTATAGAGAGGGATGGTGGAAAGAGAAATTCGATATACTTGCCAGATAAGCTTAGAGATGAGGTAATTAAACAGGTACATTTGGAGATGGGACATCAAGGTAGTTATAAGATGTTAAAATATATAAAGGAGAGGTTTTATTGGAAAGGTTTGACTAAGGATGTAAAGCGCAAAGTAAGGGGGTGTAATGTATGTCAGTTAACTAAACATAATAATAATAATAAAGTGGGTCCATGTTGCCCCATTGTGTCTAAAGATATAGGAGATTTAGTGATGGTAGATCTATATGGACCTTTACCTGTGGGGAAGTTTGGAATGAGATACATATTAGTTTTACAGGATTCCTTTAGTAAATTTGTGAAGTTTTATGATTTGAGGAAGGCAACAGCCAGAGCGGTAATTAGCAAGGTGAAAAAATATTTTGAAATAATAAAACCTAAGGCAATTATGTCAGATAATGGAACGCAATTCACTGGTCGAGTTTGGAAGGAAGGGATGGAATTGTTAGGTATTAAAGTAATTTATACCACAGTTAGAAATCCCAGGCCTAATACTGTAGAGAGAGTAAATAGAGAATTGGGAAGACTGTTTAGGACTTATAATAGTAGTAATCACAGGGGATGGGTTCATACATTGCCAAAATTAGAAAACTTGTATAATAATACATACCATGAAAGTACTGGCTATACTCCTTGTGAAATTCTATATGGGATTAGCACTGAACTATCATTTGACCAAGCTATAGGGAAGGATAGTGATAGGTTAGATATAGTGGAAATTAGGAATTCAGTGAGGGAGAACCTGAAATCAGCTGCAGAAAAAAGGAAGCTGGGATTCAATAAAAGAAATAGATTGATAGAGTATCAAGTGGGAGATTTTGTCAAAATAAAGAAATTAAATAAATCTAATGCTGAGTTAAAAATTACTAAGAAATTTGAAAATTTATATGAAGGGCCTTATGTCATAGCGGGGAGTCCCTGTAAGAATGTTTATATTTTGGTAAATCCATTAACAGACGAAGTGAAAGGAAAGTTTAATACTATACATTTATCGAGGTATTATAAAGAACCATGATAGGAATTGCTACACAATGGGTTGATTCTTAGGAGTCATAAAGGATGATAGTGGGAGATGTTATTAAGGTTAGGTTAAGACTGGATTGGGGAACAATGGGAATGGCTAACTGTATCTGACGAAATTAAATTGAACCGTATTTGTGTTATAACTTCTGAGTTAGGAATTGGTGATTCAAAGTCACACCAAAGTAAATTGGTGATTGGTTGAAAGGTTAACTATATGTATTTAGTGAAGTTATTGGAAGTTTTTTTTTTTCTTTCTCTTTTCCTTCTCCAGAAAGGGAGCAATTTGTTACGATAATTTTACGTTTGTAAGTAACTAATGTGTTGTTAACAGAAAGTTATATTATTTATTTTGATTAAAGGTTGAAAATTTTCTTTAAAATTAAAGAAAGTAATAAATTGAAAATTGTAAGATTTAATTAACACTTAAAAAGGGGAGGAAATGTTTAACAATTGTTAAACATGATTGATAATTATTGAGTAGAGTAAAATTAATATTGTAAAGTAAAAATTCAAAATAAAATGAATAAAAATGAATTAAACAAAGAATTGTAAAATTTTGAATTAATGTTAAAATTGTTGGAATTGTAATTTTTGTTGTACTAATAATTGATAATAAAAGGAGGAAAGGGGTGAAGCCCATCTGAGGACATGAAGGAGAATGTGGCAGTTTAAGAATTTCTTAAGTTCTGTATACATGTAGTCAAATATTAAAAGGGTCAGATATGTTTATATATATCTTGTTCATTTCGTCAGATGGTGGGGCGTAGAGGTGGCTCCACCCAAATAAAATAATAATAACTAAGTAAAGTTGAATATAAAAAAAAAAGGAAATGAAGGAAACATATATAATAATAAAATAAATAAATAATATGTTTACGTATAATGTCAATATTAAAGGAGACGAAAAAAGGGGGGGGTGGAAGGAAGACAAATAATGAGAACTCTTTTACTTTATTAGTATTGGTCGGTTGGTAGTGAGCACAACCGCGGAAGTTGGTTCTGAAAGTGTGTATGATGAATTTCTTCGTTATATGAGATGTATATGTTAGCGAATTGCATGAGATGATGGAATGGGATTGTTAAAATCAGAATGGAGGGCCATCCCGATTAATACTATAATTAAAGTGTTAAAATTATTATACCAGTTTGGTTCAATTATCTATGTACACTACAATAGATTTTGTGAAGGTTATGCAAGGTGTTAGGTTAAGGAAGGACTAGAAGTCTAAGCATGCCGTTAATGGGCCTTCACAGGGTCTCAACTATACACGTTAGGAACAATTAAGAAAGCACACTCTACATGCTTGTTTGAGAAATGGGATGTGTGTCCTTGGATCTCCTTCAGGTGGAGTGGAGGCTATTGGCCCCTTTATTTTTGTTTGTCCACAAGGTTTGGCTAATTTTGGGGAATGGGGTAGGCGGATCATGGGCGACGTAGATGGATCATGCTACAAAGTCCCCTATGATCTTCTACTCTATGCGACAGCGCTGAGATGATTCACAACCATTTTTTCCCGCTGAATTGGTCAGGCTGGCAGGAAATAACGTGGTCCCGTAGTTTTCGCCTTAAAACTTGAATATGGGAGCAAGCGATATCGTGTCCCAATTTTGAAACACACACACACACATATAGAAATTGGACCTAAATTGGATTTAACCAATCTAACAATATGTATACTACCAAAATAAATTTTAATTTCATGCAGGTCATTTAGACTAGAGTTATAGCTAGGTTAGTGAATCTTTACTTCGGGCACAAAGGGGGAATGGTTGTGCCTGCGTAAATGATTCAGGGGGTCGGATGTAACGGACTGAAACACCGTTTCGAGGTTCTTATAAAACAAGAAAACATAAATAAATAAAATAATTCAATGTCGTAAAACGCCATCTAGTAATTAAGTAAGAATTTCTACAAGTAAATTGAATATCACTTGGTTTTTTATAAAACGAAAATAATTCAATGTCGTAAAACGTCATCTAGTTGATTAAGTAAGGAATTTTTATACGTAAATAAAATGATGAATAAATATACACTATGGTATGTGGTCAAAGAAAAAAATTGATTCATAAAGAAATTATTCTGTTAAATTGCAAAGGGCAAGTAAATTTGTTTTGTGAACAAATAAATTTAAAATGTAGTTTAATATATACAGTACCTATAGATGGGACTATGATTGAAAGAATTTAAGAAAAATAGTCTATGGATATTTACACAAGAATAATATTATAATAGTTTTGTGTATTGTTTATAATAAAATTAATAAGGAAAAGAATAAACAGATAAAGTTAAAACTTATTAATTATTTACAAGGAACAATAATTATAATATTTAATGCAATAAAGTACTGTTGAAAAGAGATTATAAATACTATTTATTATCTGTGTGCCTCAGAGCTATGGAAAATGCAGGAAGTGGCTCTGATTGGTTATTATTGTTTAAAGGTCAAATGATTATTGAATAATTTTCTATATCTATTATTGAGTATTATATGGATGTTTATTAAACATAAAATTAATCTTATATTATTATGAAAATATTGACAGTTAGAATCAATGAGTGTAAGTATGTAAATAGTTTATAAATATTTAAAAAGGGGCCACTGGTTCACGGAAGATTTAAGTTAGTTCATAATTATAACGCAGGCGCCATAGAAAACCTAGCGCTGTTGTCAATTATTCAGAAATTGTGACTTTTGGCGGGAAAATAAAAGCTTCTGATTGGTGGAGGACACTATTGGAGCCCTAATTCGGCGAAAGTAGGATTTTGAGTGGGAATTCAAGGACACTTTTTCTTTGAGCTGGCTTCGGGGTTGGTCGATTCGCGAAAGGTATTCTGTACATTGTACTTTGGCGGGAATTTTGAGAATTTTACATTTAAAGTCGTGAAGATTTTTTTTACCTTGATTGTGAATAATTGAGTTTAATTAGTAAATATATAGTGTTTAAATTAGTGAAAAGAGGAATTAGGTAGCTCGCCTTTATTGAAGTTTATAATTCGCGAAATGAACATTTTATCGTATGAGCCAGACAAGACACCTTTATCTCTGGGATTAAGAATTGAATCTCGTGTTCAATTCGGAATATCAGCTGTACTGTGAGTCTGCGGTACAGGGCCATACATGAGATAAAATGTTTATATAGGGATTCTTTGTGGGACTTTGGTAGGGCTAGGGACGGTTGAGGCCTTAGGTATTAGCTAGGTTCCCCCGCTTAGGAAGTCAATCGACGTGATTGCCCTGAGTTGATACCTATCGGTGATAACGAAGCTCTTGACCTCTGTTCAGCTAGGCATGCTGAGGATAGTCTGAAGCGCTCAGCACACGGATTTTGCCTGAAAGGGATCCGTGAGCTTCCAGGATGGTTTGTGACTGGAGAGGAGGCGGTTGTCGCTCTCCAGAGCGGATCAGTCCTGTCTATCTTTATATATGTATATATACACACTTTTATGTCCTTGTCCTGTGAGAGAACACATCCTTGGCTTCGGCCGTGGTCTCTTGCTCGTAGGGGGTACTAGTGATAGTTCAAAGTCAGGCTTACTACCTGCGCCCTAGTCAGATAGATTAGCTTTACACATTTCACGTTTAACGTAGTTGAATGTTTGTTGATACATGGTTAGTTTAGTCAGGTAGGTGAGTAGGTACACACTAATAGCAAACATATGAATATATATATTAGGTAGGTAGTATTGCATTTGTAAAGGGGTGATCTAAGTTGTTATTATTGTAAATCATGATAAACTGATTGGGAAATTAGATAGACAATTGGTTCAATTACAACAAAGCAGATTTGTAAATGACCGCCATCTTGTGACCGAAGAATGAAAGTTTTCCCGCTAATTTTTGCAAGCCAATTTTCATGTCGATTTACGTTGTTGGAATTTACTGGGATTATAGTGACAGTAATGTGTAATAATTACGCTAAGATTATGGTGAAAATAAAACTACAAGCGAATGCTGCAACACCACGACGAGTGATTTAATAGTGAAGTGAGTGATTGTGAGTGAAATGGAGACAGTGAACTGGTGTATTCATTACAGAATTCAGGTATTGTTAAAGGTAAATACACAGTGATTGATCTGTCCTAACCATCTTTGATATAATATTTATTATTTACATATAAATCCTTGCTGGTTCATTATTGAACGACAACACAACGGTATATTGTACATTCACGCTAGTGAAACCTTTCTGACTACAGAATTATGTGCAAGACCACCGAAGTCTGAAGGGTCGGAAGTATCCAAACAGACTAGCTACAGAGGTAGTTATTTTACTATTGTTCTTTGTGTACGAGCAAGATCTTACACATGAGATTACCATGGCTACAAACACACAAATAATGTTGTTTGGACATTTTAATCACTGTTGCATAATCAGCTATTATATGTACTGTATCGAATGCACATGGTCGCTCGATCGCTATCTTATAGTAACTTTGTCATCCGCTAGGGTGAAGCAAAAGCTATATCTGAGCTGAATTATTGTAGTTTGATCAAGTGTTCGGTGAGAATGTATTCTCTCTGAAGTGTCTATATAGACATTATTATTCAGAAGTGAATTGGTTCTAGTATTAACTATAATTATTTAGGTCTGTGCTAATAAATGAGCTTTTCCTAACTAAACTTATCGTTAACAATCAGCGCAGAAGTTACTGCGATAGATACTAATGTAATTGTCCTAAAATGACGCTTAGAACGATGATTCTGTGTTATCATCTTAATACCTTATATTAAAGGAATTACGGCAATAGGACTGAAGTCCTGCGTTAGAGTTACGCTATTCTGAAAATAGAATTGGGGATTTGTGTATCGGATGCTTCGATACAGTGGGCAGGGGACTTTAAAATTGTCTCCTGAATACCTACTTAAGCATAGGAAGGACTATGTTGGTACTAGTGGCGAGCACGGGGCCACATTTCCTATACACGGGGGGGGGGGGGGGGGGGAAATACACTATATTACAGAAATAATAAAGATTTATAGAAGTTTCAACGATGAGTTGAACTTAACTATAAATTGTTTGTGTATTTTTTTTTGAATAACACGACCTCTGTTGGTATCCTCGAAAACAATTATAATTTGAAGTATTGAATGATTGACAATTAATTTTGTAGATTCTAATTTTACGTGTAGTGCAAACGTATGTGGTAGGTGTCTCTGTGCTAAGTGTTGAATGAGGGCGGTGAAAATTGTCGTATTCCACTAAGTAAATAAGTGAAATTGTATGTTATATTGTGAGTTTAGTATGATAAATAAGGTGACGAACTGTGGATTGACTACGAAGTAAGGTTGGAGTAGCGACAAATCTGTTAAGAGGTATGTTAAAGTAAATACGAGTTACAATCATAAGAGTATGTGAACTTTGGTTGGGGAACTAGGACTGGGATATACATGAATTCTATTGTAGATAAAGTACGATAAGGAATAGGTCTTTCACAACCCATTTTTCTATAGAATCACGGATTACTGCGTATCACGATAAGCGGTCTGAAGGTCATTAGACGATAGCGCGGCTGGGAATTGTAGGTTTGAATACGAGAGGCGTACGGGGATAGCTTTATACATCTAGATTCAATGGTCATGGCAAGAATTAGTTACAACTTGGTCCCGCGTGACCAGGATATTACACTACTGGGTATTTAAGAGCCATTTTTATTGTTGAAGATAAATATTATTGCGAACTACAATTGCAATAAAACTCTTTCTTAATGACAAAAGATATGTACAGTTAATGACTAAAGTTATTAACTATAAATTTTACAAACGTTGGTGACATTAAAATACAATGAATGTAATAATAATGAATTGGATGCTCTATATTACCCGTGGTCAAAGTTAATAAATTTCATGTTTTATTTAATACGAGACTAGACAATGGCCGTAGCTCCGCTCGTATTGTTAAGTTAGGCTAATAAATAGTCTGTCTATTTGCTAATTTCATATAATTTGTTCTACGGTTTATGCATGATTGAATAACATACATTTAAATATCCAAACATTTTCGCAGACTTTCAAATTAGGTAATAGTTACAGTTATGAAAGGTTTAATAGTTAAAGTGATTAATGAGTAAGAATTTGTCAAGCTACTTTTGTTTATGTCTGTACATCAACGCACGACTGTGAAGGTCGGTACAGTGTACATGTATGTAAGTAAAGACAGCAAATTTCACGCTCTCATTGTTTCAAACAACTGTAATCACTAAACTATGCTTAGTAATGTTGCAAATTTTGTCATAGTCACAATAATTTGAACATTTTTCGCTTTTCATTGATATATTACGCGTTTGGGAACAAAAGGATCACGTAATAAGTGAATGCTATGCAGAGAACAAAGGTAGCTAAATGTTGTCAACGATGTCTCACTTATTATGAAACTTGACGGGAAAAATATTTTGGTGATATAATAAGTACCTATAAGCGGATCTACGGAAATGAGGAACATTTACTTATGGAAATATTATAACACTTCCGAGAAGATTATAAAAGTATACAACAAGTGTTCTTGAAAATGATAGGTGTCATAGAGATTTTACTGTTGACATCTAACGTCCACATAATCAATACTAGGTAGGTATTTAACCTAAGAATTAATACATTGAAAATATGAGATACTAACTTTTCCCACGCAGCTTCGCCCGCATGGAAGTCGGTTATCGCCACCAAAACTCTTGTTTAGATAACGTATTGTGACGGGACCCTCAACCTGGGAACGGGACCCTATTGCTAAGGCTTCACTGTTCGTCTGTCCGTCTGTCACCAGGCTGTATATTATGAACCGTGAAAGTTAGACAGTAGACATTTTACAGATGATGTATTTTTGTTGCCGTTATAACAACAAATACTAAAATCAGAATAAAATAATTATTTAAGGTGGACTCCCATATGATGATGTTTTTGCCATTTATTGCTCGAAATAAATGATGGTAACCGCTATATACTTATACAGTGCCTCGGAGAGCACGTTAAACCGTCGATCTCGGTTGACATACGAACATCTATCTCCTATGTTTCTCCGATTTAACCCTACCAAGACACAAAAAGCTAGAATTTGTCGTCTCACCACGTTTTGAGAGCACTCCCCTGACTGCCACAGCTTGTCTAGGAATACTTGGCGAAGTCCAGTTTCGCGGCCATTTAGAGGGTAAGGCCAAATTAGCCTCAAAGAAGCTCGGTGTGCTCAACAGATCGAGATAGTATTTCACACCGGCCCACCGCCTTCAGTTCTATAAGGCACAGGTTCGCCCTCACATGGAATACTGTTCTCATCTATGGGCAGGGGCACCTCAGTACCAGCTTGCCCCTCTGGACCGTATCCAACGACGAGCGACTCGAATTGTCGACTGCCGTATTTCGGATCGGCTTGACCCCTTGGCGCTGCGTAGAGATGTAGCTTCGCTCTGCATTTTCTATCGCATTCGGATTAATCCTTGCCGTATCTTTTCGCCATCGCCCTACGCGATAACATTTTCATCCTCAGCACTTGGATGGTTGGCAGTCCTCAACTGTGCGTTTCTCCAGAAACTTCCTGCCTCGCACAGCTAAACTGTGGAATGAACTATCGCCTGCGGTATTTCCGGACCGATACGACCTTCAAATCTTCAAGAAAAGGGCGTACTCCCACCTTAAAGGCCGGCAATGCACCTAGAACCCTTCTGATGTTTCAGGTGTCCATGGGCGGCGGTGATCGCTTACCATCAGGCGATCCGTCTGCTCGTTTGCCTCCTATGTCATAAAAAAAGTGTCAAGAGTGATTCACTGGATTCGTTTACTAGATAATCCTGAAATATTCCCATTTTGTGGGATTTCATTTTCAACTTAAACTTCAACTTCTTCAAAATGGCCTCTGCAGCAAATCGCCACAACTCGCCCATGCCAAGTAAAATGTAATATAAAATTATTAATGGCGACACTCCACTCACCAAAACAAACATGCCATAGTTTGGTATTTACTTTGTTTTTAAGTCAATCAGTTAGAACCTAAAGTTTTGCAAATGAGTTATTAACGAAAAGTTACTAAAACGATTTGGTTTGCCCTTTCACAACCACGCAGGGAAACTTAGTCTGCCATTTGCCTATTGCCTAGTTATGCCCATAAAAGTCATATAAGCCGCTAAGACGATCACCTCTTTCTCTCTTTCCTGAGACTTCGCGTTCGACTTACCATCAAGGGAAGTAAAGTCAAATTGACGTGTCCTGTATAAAAAAAAAATGGGTGCGTGTACTTATGTACGCGCGTGAGAAGTTATACTTCTTTGACTTAATGAGCGGTTAAGCAGACGGCTTCATACTGTTAATTTTGTGTCACAGGTGCGCGCGCATCTTAAAATTTCACTCTCATCATTTTTTCATAACGCGCCTAACTTCATACTGTTAATTTTGTGTCACAGGTGCGCGCGCATCTTAAAATTTCACTCTCATCATTTTTTCATAACGCGCCTAAAGAAGTATAACTTCAAAAAAAAGATTGAAATTCTAATACAAATAGGTGGGTGTGGAATGTACAAAATATGATTTAGTGTAGAGATTGAAGTATACGAGATGCGCGAAGATACGCGATAAGCAGCTATCATAACCACTTTCATGTAGTCGTAAAAGTTTCTTCAGAAGGCTCCAAGGCGTGAATTATACAAGCAAGAGGCAAAAGGTGTAAGAGGCACAACGCTCTTGCTGGCAGCTGCATGCGGCTACCAAATGAATGGAGACCTACGCGACCCTGCATGCGATTCGTTTTTATGTAATGGCATGTGGCCAGTCTTCTGAAATGTGAATAATAAACATATTTGATACCTACAAGCGGTTGCCACTAATAAGGTGGCCACAATTACAATCGCATCCTGCTGCTAGCCGGAAGGGCGGCAGCAGTGCGGCTAACCGGACAGTGCGGAGGCATAATTAAAGCAAATTTCATTCGCTTTGCATTCGCTGCGGTCGTCAATATGTACGATTTCCTTTTGATTTAATACTTACGCCTTTTGTCTTTTCTGTGTAGGTACTTAATTGGCGCCTAACACACGCCCGCTCGGAATGCGACGCAATCGTACGGTGCGTAGTCCGATTACAAAATTACCTACCCCATCGTGTCTGATGCTATTGTAATATTATTATATTCTACCGTAACTACAAACAAAGAATGATATGCTACTAAATAGCACCGTAGGAGATTGCGAAAAACAATATTTCGTAGTCAAATATAATTATGATGTTGTCACATCGTATAATTATTATAAAATGAAAGTTATAATGGCAACCTTGTATATACACACAACGCAAACTTTATATACTCATCTGTATTCTTTGAAAGGCTGGCACCCAACTGTCCACTTGTCCGTGCTGACTGCTGATATTATATTGCTGATACAATCAATTTACGAAATTCTCAAAAAAATTCAAAAACTCTCACTTTTATTTCTTCAGTCATTGTCATCATAACACTTTTCCTCGTGAGTGTATTCATACGATATTCCAAATGTATCGTCAATCCATTTAAACTTCATTTATAATTTGAATCTCGGTTATAATTTCGCGTAATAGTAGGTTCAAAGTTTATATTGCCTCATTTCACAGTGTTGCAATAATATCGTGCTGTTCACCTCGAAGATCATATAGCATATTTCAAATTCTTATCGAAAACACGAGTGTTGTAACTTGCAATACTAATTAATTTTGAAATATCTTGTTTTATTAACGGTTTCAATATTCCTATCGAAATTTACAAAAGGCATAAAGGCGAAATGGAAGTGACAGAAGGAGAATACAGATGTAGGTCATCCAGTGCCATCCTATTCTTTCAAATCATGCTAAATGCAGTATACTGATTATTAACGTGGGACTATTAAAGACAAGATGTTTTATCGATGATTACACTTTCGTTTGTGAGTGTACTCAAACGTTGCTTCATTCAAACCGAATTACCTTTATTTATAGGGATTTGGATTTTAGGATTTGTAGAGTATGGGATCTGGCTTTCTTAGAGATCTCAAAACTTATTAAGAGTGAAGCATTATCAACTCTCGAAACAACTGGATATATTTTGGTATACAACACCCAGTTATGCAGCGACCTTGACCGACAACCGTTCAACTATAAAATCGCTTTCACATTATCCGATCCGATATCTATCGGAGGAAGTAAGATGTATGAAATATAAAAAATTAAAAAATTTAATGCATATTTCTTTCAGATTGTTTGGCCCGACACCACTGTGTTGTCAGCTATCGGCTGTCGGCTATCGTCGTCAGACACCAATATCGGATTGATTGATTGATTTATTTATTTTCATAAACAATTTACATTGTGTTTGAAATATTTAAACATACATATTTATCCAATACAAATAACAAGCTTTAAAACACTCATACATGCAATAATATAATGGTCAAAATTGTTACATTGCAATAAAAATAAAATAAGAATAATATTAAAAATGTCATGCAAATAGTATTGGATAATGTAAAAATGTAAAAACGCTCTAACTTTGTATCCAAAATTTTCCATAAGTTAAATGATACAATATTAATTCTCATGGAAAACAAGAGTGTTGTAAGTTTTGTTAGCGAGCATGATCAGTATTGATTAAGTATAATGTATTATTTTTTATTAATCATTTAAACCTTGATATTCGACTTCTGAGACGTAGATAGATAGATAATACTTTATTGTACACCATAACATTTACAGTAGAGACAAGTAGGTAGGATGTATACATTGAATGTACAATGGGCGGCCTTATCGCTTGAAGCGATTTCTTCCAGGCAACTCTGAAAGGAATAGATACTTATGAATGAAATAATTTCTGATGCACAAGGACATATTATAAAAATAATTGCATATTATAGGTATAATTATGTGGAAATATAATACAAAATATTCAAATTACTCACTTAACTTTCTTAATAGTAGGTAAACAATGGATAACAAGGTTATTTTATTATAAAAACAAAAAATATTTTTTATAGTTTCCGACGCCACAAAAATATGTTGGCCAGAATTGCACCTTCGGTCGGACACTAGTGATTGCTTTGTCTTACGCGATACCATGTTTTTTTGTTCCGTACAGTCAATCTAATAGTAGCTATGTTCCATAACAGTCATTATTGTATGCTCGCGTATATTTTCGGCCCGTCCAACTTTGCAAGATAAAGTGTTGTATTTTATTACCTCAAGGTAAAATTACCAAAAAGCCTAGCTAAAAAGCGTCAACCGTCAACATTTCATCTTCATAGAAGCTATTCATATTCGCTAGTGAATCATTTAGGACAAATTATTATATAATAGGTAAGTACTGCATAATAAAAACATCTCAACAACAAAATGTTCCAAATAAACATATCGTTAAAAATAAAATTAACTGTAAATAAATTCATCATACGTCAAATGATAAGAAATTACATAATCATGATGAACCAGATTATGAGTTCACATCAATGGAAAGTACAAGTGAATCGATTGTCAGTGAAAGCGTCGTAACATTGTAACCTATCGCACTGTGACTCATGCATATTTAACACCTGTTGTGGCCGCAATTACTTCATTATTACGAATTATATTAAGTCAGTTACTTAGAGTCTAAAAAACTATGCAAGTAATCCATACACTGAATACACTACTAATTAAACAAAATAAAACAAAAATTGTGATGTGATTTTTGGATGAAGTAAAAATGGGTTTTGAATTTAGAATTTAGAACGGGCCGCGGTAACTTGATAAATGATTTTTTAATGAATTTTATCACCTACGAGTGCAGCCAAAGCGCCCTTTTTTGAAATGTTATCATTGTGACAGTTACAAAAAGTTAGTGGAAATAACTACGGATAAATTGGAATACGGGACTGAGAATCGTTAGTCACGATTGAGGTTTATCACCTCAATCATGATCTTTCAGCGTCATGTACAATAGAATTTTTCAGGTTGAGCCATCATCATCTACACATATAGACGTGTCTTCATGATTGCATAGAAGGCCAAGATGGACTCGGAACTCAGGTTCCGCCTTCCGGCTCTTCTTCCTCAACATGTCACGATCCTGGGCGTCCATGATAGTGAGGTCATTGAGGTTAAGTCAATCAATCAATTAGCCCACCGCAGTCCACTGCTGGACCGAGGCCTCTCCTAATGTACGCCATTTCATCCGATCCTCCGATTTCCACATCCAGTTCGTCCCAGCCACCTTTTAAGTATTCAATGCAAAGAGCTATGGCACATCTTAAGAGATATCCAGCAGTATTAGCATTAGAATTTAAGTAAGTTGAGTAATTGATTGATTGTGAATCTCCAGCAAGATTCATGGTCACCGTCTACGCAATAAGCATATAAAAATTCTTAATAGGCCTCTGTTTTGCATAAATAATAGTGTTAGGGGTTCGTCGAGAAGAGATATAAAAAAAAGTAGGTAGGCACACAAACGTGCCTTCACCTTTATTTATTTCAATTATACGCAATGAACACAATCAACACAATTAACACTTCAATTACAATAATAAGTGATAAATTAATAAAGTCTCACGACATGGATTGCAACGACACCACAGGAGATCCGTACGGCAGGACGACTGGCAGGCAAATGGACGAGTGGGTAGTTCGCGCTCGTTTATATACCCTTCTGAAGGCTTAGGAGCCTACACGGCCTCTCCTGACCCTGCGTCGTCCGCGACGGCATTTGATATGTCCGGTAGAGCTTGAAGGCCTGTTATGACCTGGGGGTCAAGGTCGTTCTGGTCTGAATGCAGGTGCTGCTGGACGGATTCCGAATTTGCATCTGCTGGTCCCGGTACCAGTTCGCTGGTAGGGGCCACGGAGTCGTCCATCAGATCAGCTTCTAAAATTTTGAGAAAGGGCACAATATTAAGTGACGACGTATACTATGGTGTGCCTATTTCTTGCATTCATCGACATTTTACTGCCCACAAGCATACGGTCTAACATACATTAGCTAGAGTTCACAAGTTCAGTTTATCTTGCATCATCACATTCGTCACCACGAGTAGTACTTACAAGTACTCATTCTACGTCTAATAACTGTGTAGGGCAAGCATCCCGCAGTCTGTTTGCCAATAGGAACGTCCCGCAGTCCGTCCTCTACACACATAGCACCCCGCAGTTTGCTATCAAGGAACGTCCCGCAGTCCGTCCTTACAAACATAGCACCCCGCAGTTTGCTATCAAGGAACGTCCCGCAGTCCGTCCTTACAAACATAGCACCCCGCAGTTTGCTATCAAGGAACGTCCCGCAGTCCGTCCTTACAAACATAGCACCCCGCAGTTTGCTATCAAGGAACGTCCCGCAGTCCGTCCTTATATCACTCTGGCATCCCGCAGTCTGCCATACATACTTAGGATGCCTTTAAGCATTCCTAGGTACACTCAGACATCCCGCAGTCTGTCTGACATAGAACACACGCAGTTTGTTTCACCGTTCAAATTAGTTGTGAAATTGGACTGGTGTTAAAAACTATACTCACGCTCAAAGAATGCAGCGCAGGTATCGGGACACCATTCCCCTTTCCATGGCACCATATACTGGGCCGCAGCCTGCGTGATTTTCCCGTAGGAGCCGCTCAGCAACTTGAGCTCGTAGCGGCCGTTCGGCAGCACACGTACTACTTTGTATGGGCCTCGCATGCCGGGGTCCAGCTTACCCGTGGCCTGCGAAAACTTAATGACGAACGCCAGATCGTTAACAGCAAACGTTCTAGGTGGTTGCCTGTTTCTGTTTACATATGCATCCTGCTGACCCTGGTTCTTTCTTAATAATTCAGTGGCACGACTCCTTCGCAACTCCCTCTGTGCCTCACGGTTTGGTTGCGACCCTTGTAGCGCCACGTCTCGGACGAGCGACCGAATCACTGGGGTTGTGGCATCGTTCCCGATCATGAGATTCAAAGGGGAGGCTTGAGTCGTCTTCTGCTTCGTGACGTTGAGGGTCAGCTGTAACCTCCACAGTGTCTCCGACCAGGTGGCTTCTTTGTGGTTGGCGACGATGCGGATCATGTTGAGTACAGTTCGTGCGTACCGCTCGACCTGTCCGTTCGCATGATGCATTTCCGGCGTAATGTAGTGAATGTCCGAGCCACTCTCTTTAACAAATTCTACAAATCTAGTCGACTCAAACATACGACCCTTATCAGTGACAATCAAATTTGGAGCGCCGAAGAGGGACACTGCGTTTTTCACAGCTCCAACTAGTTCGTTTACATCCTGTCTATAAATAGCATAGAGCAATGTATATTTTGTGAAGGCATCTACCATTATAAGAACAAACTTATAGCCATTCGACTCAGGCAGGGGACCAAGCGCGTCTAAATGTATTACGTGGAATGGGACTTCAGGTTTTTGCCATGAAGTTATGTTTTGCAAGGGAGCTCTAGGAACTCGTTTCTTGGAAATACATATCAAACAGTGGTCAATATATTTCTTAACGAACTGTCTGAGTCCTGGAAACCAAAAATGTTTCAGGATGAGGTCTAGGGTCTTATCATATCCGATATGATCGTGTTCGTCATGAAAAACGCGAAGTAGACTGAGCCTATGACCTCTAGGAATGTAGCATAAAAACTTGGGATCTTCGCCTATTGTCGTGTATTTATAATAGAGAAGGTCGTTTCTTTGGATATAGCGGTTAGAGTCCAGGTTACCTTCCTGAAGTTGTTGGAGGAGATTCTGGGTCTCTGTATCCGCCGCCTGTGCTATTTGAGCCCAGTTACGTGGTCTTATGACGTTTAGGACGTTCAAGGGTGGATTTCTACTTAGGTAGTCAGCGTGTGACATCATACTTCCTTTGCGATACTCGATATCGAAAGTAAAGTCTTGAAGGTAGACCCACCAACGCGCCACCCTCGGGAGTAGGTCCTTCTTGCGCTCGGTGGACTTTAACGCGTTACAGTCTGTCACGACCTTGAAGTGAACACCTATTAAATAGTGCCTAAAATTTTGTAAGGCTTTTACCACGGCTAAGGTCTCTAGTTCATAGGAGTGGTACCTACTTTCTGCACCTTGAGTGACTTTACTAAAATAAGCCACGACCTTCTTGTTGTTGTCTTTATGAGTTTGCAACAGCACAGCACCGTAGCCTACGCTGCTCGCATCGGTATGTACCTCGGTTGGCAATTCTGGGTCGAAGATGGTTAGGATGGGGTCACTGGTTAGTAACGAGATAATTTCCTGACGGACCTTTTCTTGTTCGGGGCCCCATTTGAAGGCGACACCTTTCTTTGTGAGTAAGGAGATACGAGACGTTTTTGTAGCATACCCCTTGATGTACTTTCTAAAGTACCCGGCTAGGCCTAAAAATTGTCGTACCTGTTTGACATTTTGAGGAGGGGGAGCGTTCACTAATGCATTTATTTTATGAGGGCTCGGCTTTACCTGACCCTGCTTCACTATTCTACCCAGATACTCGACCTCAGTGGTGAGAAAAACACATTTACGTAAATTGATCGAGAAGCCCGCCTCGGTAAGTGTGATGAGCACTTCGCGCAACAAAGATAAACCCTCCTCTATAGTCGTAGACATTAGGAGCACGTCATCTATATAGACTAGCACCTTGCCTGCATCAATGAATCGACGCAATGTTTTGTTTATAATTCTCTGGTAAACAATAGGTGAGTTGGTGAGCCCATACGGCATTTTTAAATACTCGTAATGGTTTTCAGGCGTAACGAAAGCCGTCCTGTGTATTGAAGATGGACTTATCCTAATCTGGTGAAAGCCTGTGGCCATATCAAGAGACGAGTAGCGCGTAATGCTCTTGTCACCTAACCTGTCTATGTGATCATCGATTAGTGGAAGTGGGTACCGGTCCTTCACTGTTATTCTATTGAGGGCACGGTAGTCCACGCACATACGGTCGGAGCCATCTTTCTTTTTAACGAGTATGATCGGACTTGAATATTCGGATTGTGACTCCCGGATAATGCCTTTACTTAGGAGGTCGTTTATTATGTCACGGACTTTAAGTTTTTCAACCTGTGATAGTTTGTACGGCCTGTAGGTAACCGGTACATCGCTGGTGAGATTTATGTGCATCTCCCCTGTCGTTACGGTTGTGGTAGCTGTTCCAGTTATAAAAAAGTCTGAGAAGACTTCAATCAATTTTAATAAAGAAGCTCTGTCTGCACCCTGAAGGGGTGTTGTAATGTCGGCTACGTTCATTTTTCGAGTCAGGCCGATTTTAGACGGTTTCGTATCCGTACGCGTGAGGTACTGCCTGTCCTTAGTACGGATGTAAGTTATTCCGTCACGGTTTAGGATATCGGTACCGATAATTATAGACGTGAACATGCATTCAGCGGGAACTACAACGAAGTCGGCCTCAAGGGTAATTTCACTGAACTCTATAGTTAGGGTAACACATGATTTCGCTGTTATCTCGTGGCTGCTAAGGCCTTTAAGAGTACAAATCGTTGGTCTTATTGCACATGAAAAATATTTCAAAGCTTCTGACGATACTAGTGAGTCATTGAGGGCACCACTATCTATAAGTACGTCTATAGGGACACCCTGTACAACGGCAGTAACTATGTCTTTACTGTGCTCACTTGCTGAGTGATCACGGCAAAGATTTATATTGCGTTTATTTCGTGACGTAGATCGGTCTTTAGCAAAACATTTATCTTCCGAATGACCGGTCTTTTTACAGAATGTGCAAGTAATTGTACTAGGCGGGGTCTCCGTTGGCTTAGACTTCTTCGGGCAATTATAGCCTTTGTGCCCGATTTGTTTGCATTTAAAGCACTTAAGCGTTGATGAGCCTCCTTGTTCGGTAGGTCTTTTCGCGTGTTGTGTCTTTTGATGCCCCTTCGTCTGGGCCGGTTTGACATAGATGGATAGAAATGAGACTAAACTCTCAGGGGTAAGGTCAGCATTCGCAGCTGCTGCCCTAACTTGTGGGTCGTCTATCCCTCGAATAACTATTTGGGTCATCAATTCCTCGCCAAGTCCTTTGATTATGCGTAAGCGTAACAAAGTATGTCGTGCATATTTAGAGTACGAACTATACTTATCTGACGTTTTGTTCATGGAATCGAATAGGATGTTCGCGTAATCTAACTTTTTGGGGCAAAGGGGCTTAAATTCGCGTTTGAAGCTAGACCACGACCTGTCACTAGTTACCCACTCGGTAAGCCAGGTTTTAGCATCACCTTTGAGGCATCCTGCCACGCGGGATAGACATTCCTGATCGTTCCAACGATTAGTGAGCTGTGCGCGTTCCACCTCAGTACACCACGCGTCAATGTCATGTATAGACGGGTCAAAATTTGAAACGTAGTAGTTATGTGTTCTCACCGGGTTTATGGCCTGGATCGCGTCTACGATCGTCTGGGCGGCAGACGGTGTCGACAGATCGGAAGTACTGGGTGTAAAGTTATTTTCGATAGCATCTGTGTAAGAATTGTGTCTAACGCCTGTTTTATCATTGGAGTTCTAAACATTTGTTCGGGGCTCGAGTGTCTATGGCGCGTGCCACGTGTGCTGAACGTGGCACGATCACATGCCCGCGACGCGGATCGAGATCGTGTTTGAGATCGCGAAGATAGGGAGGGTACTCTGGTACGTGATCGCGATCTACGGTATTCACGATGTCGCGATCGGTTTCGCGACCCGTGACGCTCGCGGTGACGTCGGTGCGATCCACTGCGCGATTTGCTTCGCGAGTGATGCGGTTTAGGCATATTTACACAAGATGCAAAACACAATAAAAGAAAACAAAGTCAACTCACTGACAAGTAGGGTAGTTTTGATTGTGTTCCTTGCGTCTTTTGGCCCGATAAAATGGCGACCTGGGCTTGAATCCCACTTCTGATGTTAGGGGTTCGTCGAGAAGAGATATAAAAAAAAGTAGGTAGGCACACAAACGTGCCTTCACCTTTATTTATTTCAATTATACGCAATGAACACAATCAACACAATTAACACTTCAATTACAATAATAAGTGATAAATTAATAAAGTCTCACGACATGGATTGCAACGACACCACAGGAGATCCGTACGGCAGGACGACTGGCAGGCAAATGGACGAGTGGGTAGTTCGCGCTCGTTTATATACCCTTCTGAAGGCTTAGGAGCCTACAATAGATTATATTTTCTACCTTTTTAATACCACAAGTATGCAAAAATATCTCGTAGATCAATGTCAGAAAAAATACTTTGACCTATTTTAATCAAGGTTAATTACCTATCTAAGTAAAATATACGGGGATATAAATATCATTAATTATTAGATTTTTATACTCACAAGAAATATGAAACCAATGAAAAATACTTTTTCAGATTTAAGTATAGCACAATTAAATAAATAAATCTATATTCTAGGTTTCTTGTGTTGTGGCATTAATGTAATTTGAGTGTAAGTGTACGTATCGTCGTTTATTAAATTTCACCCTGAAGTAAGTAAAACAAGGAATGAACATGAAAAGTTCGTCATTTACCTGCTTTGCACATGCTTCTGATAACAATAAATATTTATTTTTTATTTATTGCTTTGAATTAGAATAGTTAAAATTTTGTTAGATTTTAAAATAAAAGTTAGAAATATACACGTTACGCAATAAAATATATTGATATATAGGTATGCAATGCAAGGCTTACTCTTCAGTCTGCGTCTTGATGTGTAGAACATGAAAGTAAGCACGGACTAACAAACACCACAATAAGTTACAATGTTACTAAGGATGTTCAAAATAAAGGGGCATGACAAAACCAGCCGCAGTAGTGTCGGATTCCAAGACTGTACTCACCTTACTAGTATTGATGAATATGTTGCGAAAATAGAGTGCACGCGTGGATGAGTTTAGGTATGTAATGCAAGTTAATGTTATAATTGTAAACTTAGTAACATGTAAACAACGCGTATCAAGATTTCAGAAACTGTGAAATAAATCCTTTTTACTAGCCGAAGGCCGTCAGCTGTTGATTATTGCCTCATTGTTTGATCTCTATATTTTTAATTTTACAAAATTTGACATTTCTCTTTATGAATAATTTAAAAAGGAGGTTTAGAAGGTCGCCGACATAAATCAACAGAGGTTTTGACTATAGTTTATATTCTGGATTCCGATGTAATCAACGTCTTGACAGACAGATGCATGCATACAAATATTTGTGTGTATGAATGAATATGACTACTTGTATTGATGTTTCTATATATAATATGTTAGCTTGTATCGAGTAAGCCTCAACATATCTATATTGTGTAATATCTACTCTAGGTAGATGTTCCGCATAAATACATTTTACCTTTTGCATCTGTGGTCATTATCTATGGTTGATTTTTACCGCCAGAAAGAGAATACACTACATTTCAATAATCTGTGGATAACAAATATGTATGCATTTACAAAAAAAAAACGTATCTAAGTATGTTTAAAAGCAATCTAGATTCCATAACACAAGCAAGTTAAGCTCAGCTTACCATGATTCTAGATAGCGTTGTGTAGAACGTTGTAGAATATTAATTTACTTATATTAGTTTTGAATATTATGGGAGCAGCGAAAACTGGTCTCCCAAACTCGGAAAAAAGCCTGTATCAGGCCGTCATCCGTTAATTAGCAGGTAAGCAGCTAACAGACTTGGGTCCCGAAATGTTAGTAGGACTACATAACTTAACTTTTGACACCATTACAAGTTTTTAAAAAAAGAATATTAGTAACCAAAAATATTAGTTATGCTAGTAGTATTCCTCCTACCTCTACCAATATAGTTAAATTGCTTATGTTAGGAGGTATACATACGTTGTTGTGAAAATTGATACTTGTTACTTAATTCTTACACCTTAATGGTGGCAGCACAATAGGTACTAAAAGTCTCGACATAGCATAACATATAGCCCGTTTTATTCATATAGCATTGAACAAAGATGTGTCTTAAATATGATTAAAAATAGGTTACATGTATTTCCAGTTTGTTTTATAAAATTTTGGTCATGTCGGTATTACGAAAGGTTACTCACGGTTAACCTGACAGTCAATCCATGAGCCCCTCTTTGTGTTTGTTCATTTCTAGTTACAGTACCTAATGGGTTAACTTGAAGGTGAGTTATGTCTTGTCCATATCCCATTCTGGGATAACATACAACAATATAATGTAGCAGGCTACCGCTAACGTTAAACAGTTCGAAGATCGTGGAGCAAACCACGATCTTCGAACTTTCTAAATTGATTTCAAAAATGAATAAACATAGTATACATGTGTGTCTTCTTGTAACAATAATTATAATCATAAACATGCTTAAACTTGTCCCTATTAAACCTGGTTATAGAATTAAGCCTCGTTATGTATAATTTCCATCATCATACTTTAACATGATGTAAGAGGCCATAATCTTGACCTAATGACCACCTCTGACCCGAAACCAAAAGGAATGACGATGTACTTGTAATCAAAATGTACAATGAACGTCATTGATTCTAAATGTCAGTATTACCGGAGACTATAGCTAGAGATCTAACTGATACTAACATAGCAAAAGATCATTCTTTTCTCTATCTTGGTCACTACCTGGGTTATAAATAAATAAAAAATATTGCAAGTATTGCAATGAACGGACCCCGAACTTTGAGGTGAAAGCTTTGGACGCGACCGGGATTATGATGATGATACAACAAACAGATATTACAAAGAGTAATATGAGTGCTTTTGTGATCTAAGTTCGTGATTTACATTTATGGTTGTTCAAGGTCAAGGTGCAGAAACGTGTAGTTCATAACTTAGTTCTTGTATTTATTTCGTTATACAATAGATACCGAAACCAGTTTAAGAATAGAATGCAAAAATATATTACATAAAAAATAAACAAAATTAATAACAAAGCAAACTTGAGACCGAATGCGACCAGGACCCATTTGCAAAAATCATAAACTGACAAAAATTTCAAATTTTTCTAGGACAATCGTTTCCCAGGGACGAAATGTTTGAACAAACGCTCAAGATAACTTTTCGGGTATGAGAAATAACATAAATATTTTCACATTTCACATTTTAATGGCGATGTAACCTCGTGCATCCGTGTGATCTATTATGTAACTCTATTATTTGTTAAAGTCTCCACCATGGATACTTGTTAAATAAAATCAACTTGAATCGCAATAATGCATATGCTCTTAGATGTAAATCTGGTTCTAGTTTCACTGGCAATTTTGTAGTAGCTCATTTTTATTGCCTGCACATGGTTTTTGCTGGCGGCTCGCTTGCGTGATAAGTCATATCATTCATAATAAAACATCCATTGTTCGTGGTATATACCTGCTGATTTGCCATTTTGATGAAGCACTTGTACTTTTCCATGATATTTAAATAGAACCTGACTGGTTTCGCCTAAACATTTCAGAATGCCTTAAGGCGAAACCGATCAAGTTCTAATTACATATCGTGGTAAATAATAAGTGCATTTATCAATATGTGTAATAACAAGTTCCACTAAGTGCCGTCAATTATCAGTATAAATAGTCTACTGATTTCGTTCCTGCAACCAACAGGTAACCCAAAGGCAGTTTTAGCATTGCATTGGGTTGTAGGAACGAGATAAAAAGTATATGCTATTTTAGACGATCATCTTAAATCCGTCCACCCAAACTTTCACATCTGGTGCAGGCTTTCTTTAGGAATTGGGGACGTCAGGAGTCAGCCGACTTAGCCGCTCCCAAAAGAGCCGTTTAAGCCAAAATTAAAGGAATAGAAAGATTAAGTAAGAACTCGAGCTTCGAAGAAAGACTTTAATTCTACTGGGAATAACGCTTAGAAGATGGATGATGCTGTTTAATATTATTTGGCATATTTTTTTACTATGGACTGTTAGAAACAATAGGTTCACCTTGTATAATTGTAAATTAGATGGTTGGAAGTTAAAATTACATCAGCCAAGTAAAAAAATGCATTATAGACTATAATAATATAATCTAATCAATTTATTTAATATATCCACTTGCAAGTATACATTTCACAAGTCCGAGGCCATGTTCTTTCATGGCCCTCGGCGCAGGCCAGACCCGGGAGCCAGCCTAATAGTGGGAGGCACTCCCATCGACATCAAGCCCCGGTCGAAATACCTGGCGCTCGTGCTTGATGGTCGATGGGACTTCGGAGAACATCTCCGAAGTCTGCGCCCCAAGTTGGTGACAACGGCGAATGCTTTGGGCAGGCTGTTGCCCAACTTGAGGGGCCCAGAGGACTTCTGCACTAGACTCTACGCGGGTGTCGTGCGGTCCATGGCCCTATACGGGTCCCCCGTATGGTCGGACACCCTGGGGGCCAGATTCCTGCCTTTGCTCCACGCGGCGCAGAGGACGGTTGTCTCTAGGACCATCAGGGTTACCGCAGGGTCACCGCCAGCAAGGACCCTTTCGGAACTGTATCGGTTCCGAAGGGAGGCGCGGGGGTGAATAGCAGTCTCTCCCCCTCTGGAATGCGGCCATAGCACGACGTGGTTGGCATTCTAATTTCATAACTAGGAAATCCTCTCAAACTATTATAACGTAATTAACCAGTTACTACCATTGGTTACTACATAAATATTCCATTGGACAAGGACAGCAACCTTTCCATTCGTGTTGGAATGTTTTGCAAAAAATATAATCATACAAAATACTTGTAAAACAGTTAAAGTCAAAAGTCATCTCAAAGGAGTTGTCTCCTGGCACAAGAACCAGATAATCAACACAAAATAAATGATTATTACAATTTCATAGTTATTTATTAATTATTCACAAGTATCGTATCGGTTATATCATTATAAACATATTTAAACACTGTAAAAACCCGCTACCTTTATTGATTTCAGCAATCTAAAATTAAATACTTCATTAGATGACACAGAAACCGCATAAAATCACGTCATATCGGTATCATTATCAGCCCTTCTAGAAAAGTGGCACATTTGTTAGTAGAATAGAATTATCAATGTATGGGATTGACACATATTTTGATACTTCTGACAGTCGTAGACATATGTCAATTCCATGTATTGCTACTAGTCTGCGCTGTTCTGAGCGATATTTGTAACTATGTACTAACGATCATCATGATCTTCACACCGATTGCTCAGTTGCATCAAAGGTTGCACTTCGGTTGTTTTTGATGGTACCTATGTCGAATTTCCCGGGAGCTACTGCCGTTTGACTCCCTAACCCTGAGTGAAAAAGCCTAATTATTCCGTTGGTTAAGAGGTGCACCGAATTGCAGGTAAGGTTTGTTTGGTTTTCAAGGATATTTGTAGGACCCTATAGCTAACGATCACTTTATAAAACATTAAAAAATATGTTTTTTACGCGTGGTATTGGAATTTCATAAATCATTTAACATTAATTAGAATATTCCATGTTAGTTGCCAATAAAGTCGCAGTTGCAAGTCCTAATTGGTAGTCAGTGTGAATATTTATGACGTTTATACTCGTATATATGATAAACAAAACCGGATGGTGTAAGCATAAGAGTGGGCAGATATTATGCAATGCGAATGTCGGCCAAGTAACATTTCGGAAGTGGCCAGTATGCTCACGTGCACCCGATTCGATCACGCATACATATTTGGTGCGCATATACGTTTAAGAGTCAGGGTTAAATAACTGTAAAATAGAAGAGACACGAAATGTCACACTGACTAACATGTTTATCAACAAACATTGACTTTGAAGCAATTGGTAACAATATACATCAATGCTTTGAAGGATACCAGTAGGTACGATATATGTAAATATGATACGAGTATTTGGACGTAATGACATTATGAAAGTTTTTCAGGATCTAGCGGACCAATGAAGCTCTATAGAAATGATATCTAATGTATATATTAATATTTACTATATTTTAAGAATTTAGTTGTTTATGTCTGGTTAATACCCACCAAAGCGTAAATAGTTGATACGTCACGCGTCCTTTATTATTTATCCTGAATGTTAAATTTAGCTTAAAAGTTAAATTACGTACATATTACAACTTTAATACGAATGTAGTAATTGAAATATGATTCAAAAAGTATAACGAGAAATACTACTACAATAAAAATGACTACTCGAAACTATGTATTTAATCACAGTAGTGGTAAGTAAATAAGTAAAAAGTTACTACCGTGTTACGTCAACCGTAACAAGACACAGAGCGGTGTGGAAGTAACAAGTTAATGTGCCACAGCATCTGAACATGGACGAAGGAAATGCATTCTCAGTTGGTTACACCAAAACAAACTTACTCGACTTACGTAAGAGACAGCACGCTGTGGGTTACGTCGCGTCGGTGCATTGCCACTGCGCGCTCTTATGTACTACGTCAATGAAGTTTTATCACTTTGCCAGTCTGCAAACTATTGCAGACTGGCGGATATTAACATTGGGTAACTCTCTGGGTTGAAACAAATAAGGGACACATACTGGCATGCACTGGATACGACAAGTGACAGTATACGAGAAGTAAACCAAATTATAAATAGAACGACCCTTGCGGATGAAAAAAGAACGAACAAATAATAGTAGAAGGGATGGAAAGTACCTGGCAAGACAGCGAAAATAATGAAGGAGAATAATTGTGAAAGAAGCTGGAGCAGTGCTACATATACTCCCCAAAATAATATTATTCGGTTGAAATTTGAAAACCATTATCTAAATTGAAAATACAAGATACCCACATGCGCCTCTAATTACTATTTAATAACCTATGTTAATAGCGATGTTAATATTAATGTACAATAGTAACAATAAGTACTAAAATAATTTTACTATTATTATTATAACAACACAAATTAATAGACGTTTGAAGACAAAATATGAAATACTACTTCGCCAGTAATGTTTCAGAATATAATAATTACATTAACCTTTCCGTGACAAAACATAAACAACGTGATGATTCATAAAGATGTACAAGATGCTTTTAAATTACGAGCCCAGGTTACAGAATGGAGGAAATTGAACAATGAAAGTTGTTCTTTTAATAGGTACATTCTTATTTTAGCTACCTTCTTTTGTTCTTAAGTTCACTGTATAATAAAATTTGTGTACATACCCTAGGTATTTTGCTAATTTGTTACTATTTTTAACTCTATGTAATTTGTTTGATCTAGACTTATTAAATAGCTAATGTAATTATTATTTTTTTTAGTTCCAATAACTTATTTCTATTACCATAATCTCAATATACTCAAACACAATACATAGAGAATGTAGAATAATCTTTGAAAATAAGTGCATTTACACACAAAACAAAATTAAAAGTGTCTCAAAAGAAGAAAATGAATTTACCAACAATAGTCCAAGCAAATATGATAATTTGACTCGTTGCACAATAATAGACAAACAATATTAAATAAAACAAAACAAATATCTGTGAACGACAATAAAATTGTACATTCACACACATTAAACAAAAACTATTATAATTATATGAACGAGCGTAATCATAATGTAAGATCATCTTATTATAGAGTTATATCAAATGATATCATATCTTTATGAGATAATTAAGTATAACTTCTATTAATTACCATACAAATGTAAAATGTTCATCAATCGTTATCATACTCAAAACAATTTCATATTCAAGAAGAAAAAAATTTAGAAAGAAATATTGAAGAGATAATAATTATAGGGCCTGATGCAGAAGACGCCGCTCCTCAACACGGTACGCATTGTGATTTCCTCTCCCTGGAGCCCTAACCACCGGTAGTTTGATCCCTGTACTCGATGCGTGTGGGACACTACCTATTATTCATTATTTTTATATATACGTTTTATAGATGTATTTAAAAATATGAATAGCAAGAATTTGACATTAATAAAGGGCCATATTGAGATAATTTAATTTTGACAGGGAAATGCAAAAACACATAATCCCTTCTTGAGGGTTTTGTATGTATATTTGTGATAATATAATTTTTGTATTTAAAATTTAGAATAGTGTTTATAAGTATACACAGGAACAACTATGTATTACAACATAGTGTACAAATATGTATTCACAAGACACAAACAACAATCAAGGTTTTTGATAAATCCAAAACTGCAGCCATTTTTTGGCATTGAAATATTGGTTTAAAAATAAATTGCAGCTTACCAGATATTTGTAACACTGTTAATCCAGCTAATATTAACCACTTTGCACCTGTTATCATCTTGTCATGAAAACTAAAAGGGTCTATTCTCGTAAATAAACAAATAATAGTAGACACACACAAAAACAAAATAATTGCCTCAGATCAAGATCACATAATTTTATCACTATCAATTTGAATTATTACTTTCGAACGCGCGGTTTGAATGTTTACTTTTTTTATTTTAAGGCCCTAAATGCGTGTGCCACGTGCGTAATTCGTACGGGTACTGAATCGCTAGCGAAAGTGAGTGTATGATGTTGACCCTCGCCTCGTGCCTGACTTCCCCCCTTTTGTTTAAGAAGACTGCAAATTCGGTCACTCCTTGCATAATTCCTGCACATTGAGAATGTATATATGAATTTAACTTTTTTAAAAATATTGTGTCAAAAAAATGGTGGTGTAAGCTATTTATCTAGGCCATTTTTATTGATAGACGTAAAACAAACAAAAACATGATGTGATATGATTTCGACTGATAAAAAATAACATAGATGTTAAATAATCTAATTTCGCAAGTAATATAAATCTCTTCATGTGGGTCATTTTTGTAATCATTTAGAGTTTGACCCAGGACAAATAAAAAAAAACATACTTAAGCAATAACTTTCTTACTCAACGATTTTAATCGACGCATGATGTACAGTTAGCGACAAAAGTCAATGTAGCAATGTACGTAAATTAGCAAACAGTTGTCGAATGCAACGAATTAGTTAAAAAATCCGATGGTTTTAATTGCTTTTATACATTTGCAAATCTTTATAATCGTGACTCAATTTATAATAGTACTTCAATAATTTGCATAATATTACGCTTTTTACTGAATTCCAATTTTTTAAAGATATTTAATTCGGTATCTTGTGTATGTTTTGCATTTTTTGCGGCCGTTTTTGTCTAAGTTAGGAGCTTAAGGTATAAATAATACTACACAATGACACATTTCTGAAACAAAACTAGGTACTAGGTAACTCGTCTTTCATTTTTGATATTCAAGTTAACCCGCATTTGGTCCAATCTTTTGATCAGTGAGTTTATTTCAGTCACTAGGGTAGTAGGATATCGATGAGGATATTATTATGAATATGAAATTACATAAATTGGTTCTATACATAAAAATAGCATCGGTTACATAAATCGGAATGTTTTGGAGAATTCTGAGAAAAATGTAAGTTTTCTTAGATACAGACGTAGGTTCAAAAATATTTATTTTTAGTACTTACAGAAATAGTAGTATATTTTTCCTCATTCATTAGCATGTTACAATTATTTAACAAGACATCCCGTCTGTTGTGAGGCAGCTGTCTCCTGAGTCAGACATTTTACTGAAAGAGGTGATATAATATATCTCAGTCGATAGAGATATCAAGTATTGTCAAACTTATTAGCTCCATTTTCGAATAGATGTTTAGTATTTATTATTTTCTTAAATACTTCTTTATTTCTAAAAAGACAGATTCGATACAATACTGCTTACTTCACAGTATAAAAAATGTAAGTTTCTGGGCTAATATATTGGTTTAGCAGCGTATCAGGACTGTAATACGCATATCAGAACAATCTAATCCATTTTTTTATCATTAAAATATAAAACGAAGGACTCTATAATTCAATATTTAGTGTTTATTCTCGGCATGTAATATAATACTGAAAATGAATATACTATTTTATAAGAATAAGGATAAGTTAGCCGCGTTTTAGATTAGTCCCGATTGCCCCTTTTACTGATTCCCCCGAAAATGATTTGATCTCGATTTCCTTCGAAATTTAAAAACTTGTACAGTCAAGCACAAGCTACTTAATTTGGGTAAGCAAAAATGGCTGGGTCTGGTTTAGGATAAGTGACCGTTGTTAACATTGCGATAATAAGCAATAATGGCTGGGTCTGGTTTAGGATGGGTGACCGTTGTTAACATTGTGATGTTAAGCAATAATGACTGGATCTGGTTCAAGATGAGTGACCGTTGTTAACATTGCGAGGCTAAGCAATAATGGCCGGCTCAGGTTTAGGATGGGTGACCGTTGTTGATATTGCGAGGTACACAATACAATCTCAATACAAATTTATCTAATTAGGGCTCATTTAAATCGTCTTGACAAGTAGTTTCTCTTTCAATGGTAACCAGGTTCTGAAGATGGTCAACGGAAATTTGTAGGTAATGAAAAAACGCAAGCCCCTCATGTTTCGGCTCGTTAGATTCATCCTGGCGAGTATTTTATTTCTAGTAGCTTACGAGTACCAGGATCTGAGCTGAAGATGAAGCTGGAAGGTGGTCACAGGAACTCAAAAAGAAATGGCCAAACTCCATATCTATTTATACTACATACATATATATGGGTAAAATAAATACCTATACATATATGTATGAGATCGCTAAAATATTTTTTTAATTTGGTAAACAGATTTGCAGGTCGTTATTAGGGGGGATCTTAGACCATGACAGGAATGTATGGAGGAGAATGACATGTTGCGCCACAAGGGCATTATGAAGGGATGATGAAAATGCTGGCTTAGTCCATATTCCCCCCGAAAAATTTTAAGAATCAAAATGGTTTTATCGAGGTAGTAAAGTCAATGAGATATGTGTTACTAAGCAATAATGGCTGAGTTTGGGTTACGTTGATGAACGCTGTTAACATTACGAGGTTAAGCAACTATAATTTCATCTCTTCTAATTCTGAAATGTTAACTTATTCGATAACCACCTGGCCACGAGCCTCTTATTTCATTGTAAGTGTATATTTATATAAGTTAATTTTAATATAACAATTCCCAAAAGATACAATCCAATGGAAATAATTCACTCGAAACCATCTGACACCCATTGTTATTCTAGTACTATTAAAATTTCTAATGAACTGTTGTTATTGCTCTTATGTAATTGTTTGAAGGTGTTATAGACGGCGTTACGGTGTTTAAATACGCTTGCTTACAACTCGTAGTAATTTTAATCATCATTATTTAAGCGGTAATCCAGGGCCCTGATTCTGCTATTATCTTTTTCATAACAAATCCTCTGCGGTACCACAGACACTGTAACCGCTGCCATTTAACTTTAGACTTTACTGTTATACTGTTAAAGCCTAAAATTAAATGATAATCTTGTAGAGTGAATGAAAAATGTTATAAACTCTTTCTCTTTTCATTTTGAACTTTAAACCTGAGCCATAAAATCTTAAATTTAATGATATTTTATGTAATGTCAGCGGTATGACAGTGGTTTTGTTGTGACATAAAATTAGCAGAATCGGGGGCCAGGTTACCTCCAAAACTTTCTTCTTGGAGTCTGGGTACCGTTTTTATCCTACTTCTACTAAGGAGGAGGTTCTACATTCGGATGTTTTCTCATTAGAAATCGTAATTCAATGTTATCTATCGATAAAACCGTAAATACTCTGTAATGTGTATAGTCCGATATTTGAGGTTCTTATGTATAGTAAAAGGAAATATGTTAATAAATATTAATATTTTACTTTATAATTGAACATGAAGTTTATATCGTAATAAAAATTTATATATTCCTATATTAATAAAGACAAAGCCTATGAATATGAAGTTTTACATTACTGGTTATAAACTCGATGCTAAATAACTTAACCTGCGTAGGTAGATATTACTTAATTCGCGGACGTTCAGCAAATAAGGCCACAGATGCAACATTAACGTTGTCCACTTGCTGGGCAGCACAGTTTTGCAACCGTATATTGAGTATACAGGACAAGGATGTGGGGAAAGCCCCCGCTAGTGTCCGGTTGTTTTGTACAGTTACCGACGAAATTCTTTCAATGCAATCAACCATTATAAGACTTCAATGCAAAAAAGATTTCACAATAATAAAAAAATACTGTTTTAAATACCGTCTATTTTTTAAATACTTATATATTTCCTCAGAATCGGTGAATTCAATAATTGATTTATTCATCTAAGATTGCGTAGTAATGCAATTATGCGCTAATAACTACCATACATTACCTAATCTAACACGCTTTCACTATCAAAGTTTTTTCTGTGCTATATGGTAAATATGATTTAGTTTATTATTTCCATTCCATAGTATGCGGAAGGTTAGGACCTTAATAGCCATAGTATTGCTACCAAGAGGTATCAGATGCGGAGAATTGTGATAAAAATTTTACTATTAGGATGTTTTCGACATATATTTTGTATGTTCTCTACTACTTGGTGCATAAAACTTCGTTCGTTTTTATATCATTCACACCTTTTGCCGTATGCTGTAGTTTTAGACGCACTGCACGTACTGGAATTTTCTATGTATATAAAACTAAAACTATCCTACATAACAAACAGATTGACGGACTCACAACCGAACCGAGCACATAGGTTAATCATTTATTAGATAATCATTATTATAATTTTTATTCACTTCTCTATCTTTTACATTATATTGCATTTATATTACGTTAAATTACATACAAACTGGTCTGGTGAACATTACTTCATATTTTTATTAGTTATTAACATAGTGAATAATTATTTACCTATTAAGCAGTTTCTTAAAATCTTTAACGATTCTGTTGCCGACTGTATCTGATTATAAGTTTCATGTCCGCTACCTCGATTTGGAAATATTTAAATATATAGTCAACTCAAAAATAAACGCAAGCAGCCTTGCTTAGCATGGCCATTGCGATGGATGCATTTAATGGTAATCCGTTACAACATAATATTATATTAAGATTGGTTGACACCGCCAGCTTCGCGGTTGGGTGATCACACTGATTCATAGCTGCATCAATTTTAATAGACTGGTTAGTCACATATAAACATATATTACTTTTCAATTTATATATAGGTTATGACGTCGGTAGATTAGTCTTGGGTCCGAATCCTGGTTATTGCAACTACCGACGTGAGACCACTCTTAACACAAGCGAGAACCTGTAAGGTCTATTACTAATACTCGTAAAAAAAAGACGGGTTGCACTCCGGGAGTGCCGGCAGAAGTGAAAACTTTTTGAAGTGAAAACTTCTTTAGCGGCGTTGGATGGGTGTAAAATGTTAAGGAAGCGTCAGGATTAGTTGACCTTTGAACCGTAACCGACGACTGACGTCATACAAGATTAGGTACAGACTATGTATTTTGCAATTTACAGTAGATATCGTCGTAGCTTAAACGGTAAGCACGTCGACTGTAAGTCCTTATAGTTTCAGATAGTATCGGGTTCAAACCACCTGGCCTTCAGGGATTCTTTGTGATTGTTTTTTCTTATTAATTTATTACTTTTGGTGATTATTTTTTCTTTTTGTAATTTATTACTTTTTATGATATTTTTTTCTTTATGTAATTTATTATTTATTGTGATTATTTTTTCTTTTTATAATTTATTAATTTCTTCTGACAGAAAATTAGCAGAAAATAAGTGATAGGTTCTATGATTAGCGCTTTATTATAGGTATGGTATGGTATGTTCTTTTTTATCTTTTTCTATGTATATAACGAAGAAAGAAAAAAGAAACTGTTTTCACTTCTGCCGGCACTCCCAGAGTGCAACCCGTCTTTTTCTTTCTTTCTTTCTTTGTTTTATACTGAGAAAAAGATAAAAAGAGCATACCATACCATACCTATAACATAGCGCCAATCATAGAACCTATAACTCATTTTCTGTCAGAAGAAATTAATGAATTACAAAAAGAAAAAATAATCACAATAAGTAATAAATTACAAAAAGAAAAAATAATCACTAAAAGTGTCAAAAGCCCAGGTTCGAACCCGGTACTATCTGAAACCATAAGAACTTACAGTCGAAGCGCTCACCGCAAAGCTACGAAGCTTCTTAGCGTAACTAACAAAATAAACAATCTCTAGCTAATGTTGTATGACGTCAGTCGTCGGTTACGGTTCAAAGGTCAAGTGATCCTGATACGAGTTTAACACTTTTCACCAAGTTTTGAACTTCAATAATAGTCACGCCTGTTATCCTACAAGGGTTAGGCAGAGGTGAATAAATATCCACAGTTCACCAGCTCCGCGGTGAATAATTTTTGAACCGAATTCAAAAAACGATGAGGTTTTTAATGTTTTCTTTATCATTTTAATTTTAATGAGTATGTTAATTGTGATCTTTTATCTTAAGTTTATTATATTATAAAAGTGTGCAACATTAAGTCACTATACATTTACAATTTAGATAATAAATTGATCTAATAGCCCGCCCCTGATCGTTCATGGCGGAAAAGTGCCCATTACACTCACCGCGTGTCCACGGGGATTGCGATGGCCAGCTTTTGCACTAGGAGCACTCCGAAACGAGAGTCACCAGTTGTCTCTGTGAGCCTGTTTCCGATTTCTTTTACAAGGTTTTTGGCATCCTTGTTCTTGCACCACAAGGTCTCCACCGCTATCGGCACACTGATTATGATATTAACATTATTATTTATTTGAGAAAAACATAAATAGCATGGTTGATGTTGCATCTGCGGCTTTCGTCCCATAGGCCGTGGTCCGCCTTGCTACTCTATCCATTTTTATTTGGCACTGAGTCATCACACTAATCTAACTATAAAACCTATCGCTTAACTTTACAACTTAGTCGATTAAGATAAATGTATCTACATTAATATCAATGTATCTGCTTCAGTGACGTTTATATGATGCATTCCGTGTTCTTGTTTTGATGTTCAGTTTTAAGAACGAAATATTTTTACTAAAATTTTAACCCCGTTAAGTGCGTTGTTTTGAAATGATTTAGCACTATGAATTAATGTATTATTTATTGTTTCATGAAAGTAAAATGACGGTAGATATCGCGTCTTGTAACAGCAAATATATATTCTAGGACATATTACTCAGCGCTTCGGTAGGTAAGTGGTTCGTAAGTCCTGTCGCCATTATGTTCGACAGGAATTGGGTTTGAATTCTGGTTATAATCTACATCTGTGTCTCACTTGTGTTAGTAGTACTGTAACTATACATTATCGATATGGAACAACTCTTTTCTGTAGTATAACTCATAGACACAAACTATGCGCTTGTAGTCACCGTGTATGAAGACAAGACAGGGGGTGATCCTTGTATTACATTTTGTTGGGAACGATGCAGACGTAAATTTATACTTTTAAGACAATACCTACTGTCTATCGTAAAATCATACATTATACAGATTTTATTACACGAGGCTAAATGCCATTGTAAAGCGATTCTGAAATGTTGCGGTTAACCTACAGTTTTACTATATTAAGTTTCATTATGACACCTTGTCGTTGTTACAACTAATATTACAAGACCTAAGTGTTACGTTAATATTGCATATAATCACTAGGTTTAGTACTTTTTTTTTTTTTTTACGTGCGGGAAATCCCCACGGATACCCACCCCTCCGGAGCCGGAGAGGTAGGTTATGTCGGACTCGAACCGACTAAACCGCATGCCGTCTGTGGGTCGATGTGCTAGGCCGGAGGTGAGGTTGTCTTTTGACATATCCCTCGCACCCCGGCTGACCCAGGGCCATTCCTCTCGGTCTGGCCCTCCTCGGGAGGGGGGACCACGCGGTCCCCGACTCGCCCCCGGTATGGGGACTAGGTTTAGTACTGTATATTCGCTGAGGGCCTGAAGTGTATTCGTAACAGACTAATAAAAGGACAAGTTTCTCAATTTTATTGTGTTTTGATAATGCATCTGTAAAAAACTTCAAAAATCATAAGTACTCAAATTGGGTAGACGAGTATGTTTTTGAGCCGTTTGGGGTTGGAAAATGCGGTCATAGTCTTGTATGCAAATACTTGGGCAAAGCGACTAATCGACACTACACGTAACCAAAGGCGGGATATTATCTTATATTGGCATAGCATTGACATAAAACATACCAATACCGCCAGGCTTTTGGGAACCTTACCAGTCATTGATGATGCAGAGTAATTTTCTCACATATGTGAGTAAAAATTATTTATCTTTTATTTAATTAGATTATTTTAGTTTAAAAATTATTTGTTATTTTATATTACAGTCAGCTGTTTAATTCATCAAATCAAATAAATTGAGATGGCAAAATTAAATCAACCGGAGAGTTTTTGTGCTGTATGTGGAAAGACCAAAGGCTTTGTTTTTTTTTATACAACTGAGGTGGCAGACAAGCACACGGCCAACCTGATGGAAAGTGATTGCCGTGGCCTATGGACGTCTGTAGCACTCCCCCCCTGGTGCTACACTTGTGCTGCCGACTCTGGAAACTCAGAGAGTTTCTATGCCGTCAGTGTGGAAGACAAAGCAGGAATAGCCTTTCGTCTTTCCACTGACAGCATAAAAACTCTTCACGTCTACACTGATGACACAGAAACTCTCTGTGTTTACAGGGTCGGCAGCACGAGTGTGACTCCTCTGCACACGTCCATAGGCCATGGTAACCACTTTCCATTAGGTGGACCGTGTGCTTATCTACCACCTCAGTGGTATAAAAAAATACTGGATTTAGTTTGGCCGCCGAATTTATTAGATGGTCTAGAGAAATTGAGGAAAATCCTCAAGTATTAGATAATATTAGGTATTTGTAGTTAAAACAAAAGGATATTTTTTGTTATAAGTTAAACGTTTCCTTTCAGAAAGTGTAATATAGAGTAGTGGAACTCACGAAAAGATCACACATGGTAACCGATACTTTTTTACTATCTATGTATCGAAACCAGTATGTGGGATTTATGAGGACTCTTTTATTTTTGTACATAGCTATGCATATGTACAAAAATAAAAGAGTCCTCAAAAATATACATTACATACATACATACAATATACATTAATTTTCATTGGGTTTGAGATTTGCAAATGGGTATCGCCTGCTATATAGCTTGTTTCGATCTTTTCAGCATAAGTTGGGTTTTTATTTTTAATAATTTATTTTATTTTACATTTTTTAGTTATGACATATATATTTTTGTAATCATCTTCTAGTTTTCTTCATTTTGATATGCCACTCGATAAATTTAATGATTTTTTTTAACACATACATCTTGGTGACAATGAACCAACATATAGCTTTTGTTCATATTTTATGTACCCAAGAACACTTGGGCAATAAATACCTTTCATTTAAGACATGAATCATTAAAATCCGTACAGTGGTTCAGAAGATATGAGGTAATAATAGTAGATTATGGTACAAGTGTGTAAAGTTGGTGATTACCGCTGAGGCGATATTGAGACCCGAGCCGATAGGCGAGGGTCTAAAGAGAGCCGAAGACGGTAATTAACAATACACAGGTGTATCATATGACGTTTTTCATTTCACTTCTGAATAATATAATACTAAAATAGATATTTACCCTTGCAGGTAGTAAACATTCCATAACGTTGAGGACTTCACATTAATCACATCATATATCGGATGTTGTACAGTATATGTGTATATATATATCGGGCGTTGTACTATAATTTCACCGGTAAAAATGAATTGTGAAACTTTTTAGTACTAGCGGACTGGGGGGAATAATAAAAACACTGGCCACAGCCTAAATGAAAGAGGTTTTCTTTTTTTCTATGTGTAAAAATTATGAATTTACTTAAAGTTTTAAACAGAGAGAAAACAAAAGTTATATTTGTGTAAAAGTTTTGTTTATTATACACGTAAGTACAAGATAAAATGTTCTATTTAAATACGAAGTTGCATGAAATGAACAAGCAATAGGTAGGATATTAATTTATTTGTTCTATTGAATATATCTTTTTGTATCTATTTTTTTAAGAATAATGCAACTCAACCAATAAAATTACAAAAAAGTAGTAGTAGTTAGTATCCCACTCGTGATTTAATAACAATCAAAAAACCACATTTTGATAATAATAATAATAATAATAATAATAACTCATTTATTTCAGACTTTAAAATCCATATGTGTTACTATACAATATTCTTAATAACTATGTTAGTATTGAAAGGGAACAGAGTTTAGGTTAATTCATATACCCGTGTCTCCTCTCCGGCGCATCGGACCCGTACATATGCATACGTATCCAGTGCCCCGAGAAGGGACAGTCAGGTCTATCAACAATTGTTCTCACGATGGCGTTGGTGCTTCCCTTTAACCGAACCATCAAGGACGCTGTTCTTTTTCGTAAGATAGCTGAGAAGCTATCTATTCTGGCTTCCGCGAACATGCCCGATGCACTACAAAACCGAGGAAGCCCCAACAACATCCTGAGAGCATTGTTATAATGTACGCGAAGAGCGTTGAAGGCCTTCTGCGTATACCTAACCCACAACGTACCCGTGTACATAGACTGACAGAACGCCTTAAAAAGCGTTCTTTTAACATCTTGTGAGCAACGGGCAAACCGGCGGGCCAGCATATTGCTTCGGACCGACAACGCCCTTCGCTCCCTCTCCATATCCATGTCATCCTTTAGGTCCTCTGTAACTATATGCCCAAGATACCTAAAGTGCGACACCCTTTTTAACGCCACCCCATTCAGACGCACCGGCGGAACAGTCTCTGGTTTCCCAGCACCTACCCTAAATATCAAGAGCTCACTTTTTTTCTCATTATACGAAAGACCATGAGCCCCTGCATATTTTTCACAAATCGCGAGAAGCCGCCGGAGTGTCATGATGTGCCTAATTTTGGTGAGATTAGAGCCACATTATGAGGGAATGAAATGAAAAGAATATTACGAACATGTATACCTACATACATACAAGATACGCGTGAAATAACACTTCATGGCAGTCGGGTAAAAAAAATAGCTCTTCTTGGCAGTCGGCTAAAAATGTTGTAGAATCGTAAAATTTTTCGTATTATACACTATGAAACTTTTATAAAACGTAGGAAATATTTTTTCATTTCACTTTCTTATAATGTGGCTCTAATCTCACCGAAATAACGCACACAATGATACCTATTATCAAACTATTGGTATTTTGGTTGTTATTAAATCACGAGTGGAGTAATATCTTTTTTTTAATTTTATTGGTTGAGTTTTATTATTCTTAAAAAAAATTAGATACCAGAAGATCGAAGAAATAAATAAACCTATTGTTTGTTCATTTCATGCAACTTTTTAATCAAATATTTAAAATATTTAATCTTGTACGTGTATTTTATTATTGGCCAGCCTTTATTTAAAAGAATGACTCGTATTACGATGCGGAATTTGAATTTCAAGTAAGTTTGTTTAAATAACTGCCGATTTGATTTGAACCCGGTATTCCTTTTTACCTAATTAACATTTAGTTACCTATCTAAAACGGAACGTAGATAATTATATTTTGTACAATTTATACTTTAATTTTTTACATTTTAATGATTTATTTCCTATTCTTTTAAACCAAATAAACAGTAGAAATTTAAATACCTAGTAGCGATTCGATACTTTTTTGTAACTGTTTTTGTTCATTCCTTAAAAACACAATGAAATATTTTTAGGATATATGGTTATATTCCTTTATTAAACTGGGAATATTAATTATTATAGTACAAGATTGTATTTTTGAAATATCTATAAGGTGACAGAGAGTTTCTGTGCTGTCAGTGTAGAAAACGAAGCAGGACAAGCTCAGGTCTTCCCACTAACAAAAACTCTCCAGTGCCCTCTGGCTGCCTTACTCACCGCCATTCGAACAGCTCAATTGTCAATCAATATTAATGAAGTGTAATTAAATTAACTAATTTATCGACTTTGACACAATCCCAATAACTCGATTCAACGGAATTTGCGTCAATTAGCGCAGATAATCCTTACTTATAGATACGTTTCTATCCTACAAAGTATTGCAACGTATGTACTTTATTGTACAGGGTCCATTTTCCTATTACTTAATTTTGTGTATGTTGACTTTTAAGGGAGAAACTGCCATTTTAACCCCCAAACCCGAGAGTTGTACTTTTACCAGAGCATCGTCCACTAGCGCGTCTAAAGGTGAGGTGATGTCCAGGAGGGAAGGAGCGCAATCAGCTTCAAAATAACTGCTTAATAAATGCTAACTTATCTTGTGGAAATTTTGTTAATTTTGTCTTTAATTATATTTATTATACCATTTTTATTTTAGACAGTAACTTAATCCACCTAACAAATCTGAGTACCAGTGTACTTAATATAAGAGAATGGGTTCGATTTTAATCTTATAAATGATATTGAATGTTATGTAAGAATTGAATCTTAACCTCATTTTGAATGGACAAATGGGCGTACAAATAATTATAATTAAGTAACAATAACATTATTAGGATTCACGAAACGCGGAAGACGGAACCGCTCACACGTTACCTCGCTACTTAAAATCACAGAGAGCGAACTAGCAAGTGCCCGTACTTGAAAATTCAAGTTCGAAAGTATATCTGCAGTAATAAATGTTGTTACGTGAGTGCGACAAACCAGTGTGACTACAGGTTTGTCACTTTTAAACATTTACAAGTAATTTTATCATAAAAAGTTGACTTTGAGTCTCGATTGCTATCACCACTTACTGTCTACATTATACTGTACATGTACTGCGGTTGACTATATTGCAGGTAACCGTGCAAAGAAACATACTTATTGAGAGGGTCGAAACTTGGATGTCGTATTAGAAACGTAGCTCCCAAATCAAATAGTAAGAAAAAGGTATTAGGTACGTTAAAAAAATACAGAGAAACAATAAATTTAATTGTATATCATGTAATTCGAGGATAGGAGACGCTTCTTTTAGATTTGTGTTTTCTATTGGGCCCACGAGCATAATTTGGAGCAGCATTAGTACTGAAGAAGTATAAACCACGGTCTCTGAAAAAGAAGATGGAGATTAGAAACAGGAGCTTAAGGAGGTAGGACACGATGGTATTCCCGTCCTAATTGAGCAGTCCAACTGGGGAGATACTTCCACTCTACAGAATACCGCAACCATAATAACCTTGCGTTGTTTTCCGGCGGTGAGTAGGGTAGCTAGAGCTTACTGGAAAGTTTTTGTGCTGTCAGTGGGAAGACCAAATGTTGTACTGCTTTATCTTCTGAACTGCCGGTACAGAAACTTTCTGTTCTTACGGGGTCTACAGCACGAGTGTGGCTCTCCTGGTGTTGCACACGTCCATAGGTCACTTAACAGCGTAAATTACGTAGCTGGGTTCCGCTTACTCCTCCTTACACTTTAGTTTATAAATTTCTTAGAGGAGAGACAGACGTTCCCTTATTATATTACCGAGAGGAAAACCACCTCCAGAACCTAATCCATGAATCAGTAGGCTGTTTTTCATAAAATAAAACAGTAATGAAAAACCACGGTCTCCGATTTGAATTTTGAAAAACCCTACAAGGCAGGACCTTGTAGGGTTTTTCATTACACATTATAACGTATTTTACAATTAGTTCAGCAATAGGTACCTATATGGTTTTATTTATAATCGTAAATAAATTTTATTCAATTATATTATATTCTGTATAGTATGTTTTTGCCTTGAAGTGAGCCTGCATACATTACAAAAAGCAAGGGCCTACAGAAACATTAAAACAAATATTTTGATTTTATCTTGGGATCATTATCTCACTTCATTGTTTTAATCTTATAATATGAGTATGTATATTGCTATTAGCCCAAAACGATTACTTATCATGTAAACTATTGTTTTCTCGATGACCTATTTCATTTAGCGGCCAAGCGTAGGTACATGTGAGGTCACTGATTTGACTGCAATTTGGATAAATGTTTATAATTTGAAATCGTATTTATTTTAAAATTATCTTAGTAAAGTATATCTATATTCCAATACACTTAATACAATATATGCTTTGGATTTAATAGCATTAACTATTGAACGTTTAGTAGTTTTAACATGATAAAGTGTTACATAAAATCGTCTTTTCACTTTCCTAAGCAATACAGTATAGGGAGGTCTTACTGTATTAGTTTATATTCTTCACAATTATATTGTATCCTTAAATATGATAAACGATGATCTATAGATATATAGAAGGAAGTAAGTCTGAATAAAAGGGAAACTGTCTCTTAGTGAAAGTATGGAAGTGTTTCGGTGCCTGCACTTGATCACAGAACACGTAAATGGTTTAGAAGTGCTGGCTATCAGCACATCAATAATAAGGTTTTATTTTCTTAGAATATTGAAACGTCTGAATAGATTCTCGCTTAGTTTATAGTAGGTCGTTTATTCAGATTCATGAGTTCGTTATTCCTGTAATTTAATAGCTATTTCCATTATTTACACTTTGTTTGAAAGTTGATTTCAAGATTTTACAAGTCTGTATTAAATTTTGTTTTATTGGCCGCTTGATAAATTAAATTCGATCTTCAAAAACAGTGCTTCCTAAATGCTATCCATTTTGATGATAAATTTCGTATACTTTTTTACAGCTGTCACTTTTTAAAAATGTAATAAAAGTTGCTGTTAGCTTAATGTTGTGTCACTCATACACAAAAAAAATTGTGGGGACATTCCTAAAAAAAAAAAACGCAAAAATGTTAGTACTGCAAAGTGGGTTTCCTCCAATTTCTTCAATAAAACGGTAATTTCATATGTAACGACCTATTATTTTGTTATGTAAGTGGGATTACCTAGGTGAAGATTTTAAATCGGATGTTTTTCAGTAAGTTATTATTAAGAGTCTAAAATAAAATCAATATTTTCAGACTAGTGGTTCAAGAATAGACACATAAACCCACGATACACTTAACGTATTAATACTTTTTGTATTTAATATAATTCAAATTGGTGTACAAATTCTTACCAATGACTCTATTATATCGTATACCTATGATATAAAAAATATACCTGCAGAATAAAAACAAAATATAAAGAAAAATGGACAAATGGAAGATTTCAATTGAAAATTATACATTATAAAAGCTCCTAACAATGTCACATGGTCAATTGTTACCTAACAGCTTCAGTCTTGTAACCACTGTTATACGGGTTTTTATTCTTTATTTAAATTAAAAGTTAAAATAATAACTCACTTAATTTCTTAAATAGTAGGGCTGTTTTACATAAAATAAAACAGTTATTATGTACCGAAAGAAAGACAGTATTTTATTGAAGAAGCTGTCTGTGTTTTTGTCTTTATTTTAGTGTGAATATCGTTAAAAGCTTACTTTTTTTAATCTATCTTGCGATTTAAGTTACCTTCCATCTCCGCAGGGGGCGCTGTAGCTTCTTACCAAAGACTCATGCCCCCCTCTCTATTCATAGTGTCTTCACGTCAGCAAGGACCTTGCTCTAACACTGTCTTTCTTTCGGTACATAATAACTGTTTTATTTTATGAAAAACAGCTATGTTCCTTCCAGAATGACAGTGTTTTATTGAAGACCTGTTTGGCTTCTGCTGGTTATGGTTACTAGAAATCAACGCTATGTGAAAATCATTAAAGTTTTATAAATGAAACAGGATGCCTAATTATCATATTTACTAGTCATGGTAGAATATTTAAGCTAAACAACAAGATAATCTGTTATTATAGTTGAACATAAAAGCAACCTTTTTCTTAATTAAAACACACCTGTTTTATAAAATCAATAAAACTTATTAGCATGTTTACATAAAGTAATAATTAAAAGATAATCTGTCTTGAATGATCATAAGGCAACTTTTGCTTAATTAAAATACACATGCTTAACAACAATTATTGCAAGTAAATCTTAATCAATGAGATCAAAGAGGAAACACAAAACACATTAGTAGCTAATAGCTAAACACTAGAAAAATTGGTTCGTAGTAGGTCTTTATTTTCATTTCTTTCCTGTCTGGAAATTTTCTTGCAGTAGAATTTAAAAGTTTTGTCACTCTTCCAGTTTCCTCTACTTAAGATGTCCTCAATAGGTACATTTGCAAGCCAACTTTTGGAAGCTATTGCAGATCTCACATTACCTGGAGCTGCATTAATATGCACTTCTTTAAATATGAATCTAATCCACCCAAGAGTGTCCTGGTAGATGATCTTATAGCACCCTTAACAGAAATAAATATATCTTCTTCTTGTATGAAGTTTCTTGGAGATAAATCTAATAAGGTAAGGTCATGTACTCGCCTGCCTGAAGCTAGAAGTAGAATAATTGCTGTTCTTCTAGAAATGTCAAAAAGAGTATTGTTACACGGCACTGAATTTAACCAGTCAAATATTATTTGGGTATCCCATATAGGAGATTTAATAGATTGTGGTTTGGCTAAAGCAATGGCTTTTAAGATTTGTTGGAAAAAAAAGTATTTAGAAAAATTGTCTATATTTGTTGCACAATATGTAGAGACTGCAGATTTACAATAGAATTGTATTATAAGCAAATGTATGTTTAAAATGGAGATGTGCAAGAAACCTAGCAACATCTTTGCCGTCTGGGATTTTATCATTTATGTTATTGGAGTGGTCGTCCGCCAACCACTACTCAATAACTGTATCTCCTCTCGACTCCAGTTTTTTATTTGTTCTGCCCACCCCCAATTTTCCAAGCTTGAAGTGGAGGTCCACCTGTGGAGGACACTTCTCTGTTGAGAGGTCGACTAAGGTCTTCCGCAGATCTTTTATTGGCAGTGACAGTGGCAAGGGGTCCAATAGGGCTCTCGATTTGAGATCGACCAGCTAAAAACAATGACTAACTTTTAAACTCTCGCGTTCCATGATATATAATTTAGAAAACGGGAATTAATGCGATCATGGTATAGGTACTTACATACCTTTGATTGCCTGACGTTTCGACCAGGTTACACCGGCCGTGACTACGGCCGGTGGCCGGTTTTTCTAAATTAAAAACAATGATCCCACAGCGGGGCTATTGTATTTATTGTATGTATGTTCCCTTGGCATTGTTCAAATGGGCTAGCACCTGAGGTATTAAATTGGATGGGGGAAATGATGAACTGCTCGGTTAATTGAAAGAGTTTGCTGGTCAGCCCTAGAAGGGCTAAGGAGTGAGTGCCCCTTCGTTCCTTATGTATGCAATTAGCGTTTGGTTGTCTGACTGAACCAGAATGTGTGCGTTTTGAACATAAGCAATTTTCTGGGATAACGCTGCATACACTGCAAACAGTTCCTTTACATTGGAGTGCCATTTTTGTTGGGTCAGACTCCACTTGCCTGACAACATGAAGTTGTTCAGCTGTGCTCCCCAGCCCGTGTCCGCCGCGTCTGTGGTGAGAAAATGAGTCACTTTTTGCTTGTGTATTACTTGAGCACTGTGGTGCACATTCCTGAGTCACTACTGTAACTCGCGCTTCACTAGAGGTTGCAGAACGTTCTTTTGTCTCGCTCTGCCTTGTTTGAAACCTTTGAGAAAGATTTGCGTCCTGCGACAAAGGAGTCGACCGTATGGAGTTGTCAGATTTGCAAAAATTATTTAATGTGCCTAGCAACTGTTGTGCTTCTCGGAGACAAGTCATATTTTTCTGTAATACGTTGGTAATTATTTGTTTAATTTTGATTACTTTTTTTAAGGGTAAGGAATTTGTGTTCCAAGCGATTCCCAGATAATCTATCATTTGAGTTAGGAGGTAAATTGACTTTTGAAAATTCACCTGCCAACCCAACTTTAGTAAAATGTCTATAGTCTGATTGGTTTGAGTTAAAAGATTTGATTTGTTTTGATTTGCAAGTGAGAAATCGTCTAAATATAGCAAAACTCTTATGCCTTGCCTCCGAAGGACCTCTGTGATCCAGTTGGTTACTGTTGCAAAGGAATGTGGGGCCGATGACAGACTAAAAGGCAGGGCTGTTAATTGGAAAATGTCTTTCCCGTATATCACTCGCAAGAACCTCCTGTAAGATTCCTTTATGGATAGATGAAAGTATGCCTGGTGTATGTCTATTTTTGTCATCCAGTCCCCTCGTTGTAAGAATTGAATCACATCTGTTCGGGTAATCAACTGAAAATATCGAGTTGAAATATGAAAATTTAGGCTTTTCAGGTTGAAAATGGGACGAATATCCCTATCTGATTTTTTCACTAAAAACATTTTTGAATAAAACCTGGAGTAATATTCGTCGGTTTTTCCAAAATTCCTGTCTCTAATTGAACTTTTACTGTGTGGGTAATTTTTGGGGACGTTTTGTTGCAAATTTCTGTCGTATGTTTTGATAGGGGTACTGAAGTGGTGGCTTGGTTTTGAAAGGTATGTAACCATTGGCTATCAGGTTCAAAAAGTGTGGATTGGCCCTCAAGTTTATCCAAGCTTGTATGTGATTCTTTATACAGCCCCTCCGGAAACTGTAACTGTGGTTGTCACTGTTCTCTAGTATTTTAGGAGCCATTGCAGCGAAAGTGGTGTTTTTTAGGATTAATTTTATTTTTATTTGCTTACGCTCTGTCTTCCTATTTGATTTAAAACTGTATCTACTATTGTCTTTTTTAGTTCTAAAATTTCTTTGATTGTTTGAAAGCCTGGGCGTATTAAGTCTGTAACCCGCCTAAGGAATCTACTAATGGTATGAGACCGTCTCGGTCAAATAGGTACTCTGCACTTGGAGGAATATTATGAAGTGCTGTTTTAATGTTTACATTATTTACTTCTTTAAGAATGCGGTCACGTCTAACTTTAATACATTCTGCTCTTTTACCGCATAAGATTTGCATGGAGTCTCTGTATTTTTAAAAGACGGAGAAGATGGTCCAAATGTAGCTAAGAGTTTATCATAAAGAGTGCTCGGGTTAAGATCTGATTTATTGTTGTAAGCCCAATCTACAATATCTTGTAAACCCATTTTTAGAAGTTCCCGACCTTCTAAAACGATGTTGGACAAGCCTGCCATTAACTGCTCGGTACCGGCCATGTAGTCTGTCCCTTTATTAAGATGGCATAACTCTTCGTTCAATTTAACCCTGGTGAAGCTAGTGACGACTGTAAATCTTTTTCATATGGAATGCCCTTCCAGGCTGATGTATTAAATTGTTGGAGAGCTATGATCTCCTTTAGCCTTGAGGGGTTTGCACTAGGAACGATATTATTCTCGTTAACGTTAGTTTTGATACTACCCAATATTAAGTTTGAACTCGATGGGTAACTAATGAATGAATAGGAGAGTGGGACTGCTGTATTATTATCCGTCTTTTCGTTTTGATTGTTAGTGCACTCTGCACTAATATACTACGGAATTTGAGACATACAATCGGTAAGATAGCTGACATGATTAAAAAGAGATTCCATTCGCGGGTCCGAACACGTTCGACGTTTATTTGGCGGTGGCGAGGCAAAGCCTTCTTCATCTTCCGAAGATGAAGAACTGCTTTGTGAAACACTAGTGCTTCGCTCTCCATCCGGAGCAGTGACCTGAGCACCCTCGCTCGCTTCAGCCGTATTCATTGGTAGGTATGGTAATAAACCTAAGTACTTACCGCAGTTCTTGAATAGCAAAGCTACGAAGATTACACTTTCGGCACGTAACTATCATTGCACTGTACACATAAAGACGGTATAAACGTTATTATAATATATGTAATAACTATGTTCTTCGTTTTTAAACTTATTGTCTGACTCAAAAATTTTTTTTAACGGCTTCGCGGTAAAAATCACAAAACGCTATGAATAGAGAGGGGCACATGAGTCTTTGGTAAGAACCAACAGCGCCCCCTGCTTCGATGGAAGGTAACTAAAAAAAGTAAGCTTTTAACGATTTTCATACTAAAATAAGGAAAAAATCATAGACAGATTCTTCAATAAAACACTGTCCTTCTGGAAGCAACATAATGATGAAATACTTACTTTCTTGAAACATATTCTCCAAAAATTACTTCGTCATCAGACTGATACAACTCACACCATCCAATCGTGTATGCAAACCATGAATAACATTTGTTCGCATAGAATCCCGTCTGAGTATTTATGGACTCGGCGTAGTACATAGGAGCACGAGCGTGGCTGCAACTGGACGCGCCTATAAGGAAGTCAACAATCGCCATTAATAAGAAAATACACGAGCACTATACTGGCGTGTAGGCTTTATTTTACACATATTACATTTACACAAAATAGTGAGATGTTATGTACAAAGGCGAGCTTAACTCAAAGTAGAGTTCTCTTCCAGCAAACCCGGGAGTGCGCAGAGGAATTGCAATACGAGAGGCAAAGTCTAGTGTACATCAAAGTGGAGATTTTTATGTAAGAGGTATACGACATGTATACCTCAGGTAACAGGCATGCAAACATAAATACACACATACATACATACTGTTACAAGCGTGGGGGTCGGTTTAAATAGAAAATGCGAAAACAACCGTTGACGACAGATTTTATTCAGCTGCACTTAAATTACAGCAAAGCGCGTAGAAATTCGAAAACTCTTCCTTTCACAATACACAATCACTTGTATAATCGCACTGTATCGCTTCGCATACTTTATCGCTGTGATCGCATCGAATACTAGTCGTAGACTGACTGAGCGGAGGCCGAGTAGCGAATATTCTCGAAAAGACAGCAACAATCTAGAATATTCGATGGGGTCTTGTGTCCCTTTCTAGCTTGACGTATCGTTCTATTCATTCGATTCCCTCTAGAACAGTGACGTCAAGGCATGCTGTCTCTTTCTATAGTGCCGTCTCGCTCATGGGAGTTTGGGAATTTGGAAAATAGGATTCCCAGGGTTATGCCGCGGATCGACGGGGAGTGGTCTGAAACGGGCCGAAACTGTTTTCAGGTGCCTGAAAATAACGGCAACTTGATCAAAATTTTGATTCTTCGGGAGGTGAAAGAGCACCTTCTGAAACGTGCTAAAATGTGTGTGTTTCAGCCCCCTGAAAACGTCTCTAACAAAGAGAAAATGACGATTGAAGTTAGTATAGTAGTACCTAATATAGTACACGTAAATACATACACACATACATACATACACACATATGCTATTGTTGAGAGAAAAAGTAGTATTCTATAAGTCTTCAGGCTTTCACGGCCGGCGTTGCATGTAAAATATACTGCTTCCGGGCTGTTTGGCCGTGGTTTATGTGAAACTTGCGTTCCAGACGTTTCGTCGATCACTGCGTGCGTGCGTGTACACAAAAAAGTAGTATTCTATTCGTTTTTCAAAAATTATTAAAGAAGGACCATCGCAAATGAAGTGAGGAAGAGAATTCCACAGCCGTACTGCAGAAACTGTGAACGAATTGTCGTAGTAAGTAGAACTATGAGAAGGAGATCGAAGTAAAAGAGAGGACGAAGTGCATCAGGGTTTACCCCTGGGGACAAGGAACTCAAAGCGCTCACGAAGATATGAAGGAGAATGAAGCTTATGAAGAACAGAAAAGAGAAAGCACAAAATGTGAACATCTCGATTGCTTCCGGAACTCCGAAACGTGATCGAACTTGTGTAGACCGAACATAAAACGAATACATAAATTTTCCTGTCGCTCCATCTTGTTCCAGAGTTCTTCAGTTGCATCCAGAAAGGTGACATCAGCATAGTCTAGAAGAGGAAGGAGAAGAGCAAGACAAACTCTGGTCTTAAAAGGAAGGAAATACTGAAGACGCTTAAAAGAGGGAAAAGTACCAAAAACTCTTCTGCTCACCTCGTTGACATGAGTAGTCCATGACAAGTTGCAATCGATGATAATCCCTAGGCTTTTGGCAACCGTGGTAAACGGTATCAAGGAGTTGTTTTAAAAACAGGAGGCAGAAAAGCATGGTCGAGATTATTGTAAAAGTATCTGCCACCTATAACAACTGCCTGAAATTTAGCAGGATTGACAAGTAATCCGAAAGATTTTGCCCAAGCACTAATACTTTGAATGTCATTATTGATGGCAGTAATAGCCCCACCTACCTCATCAGCCCTAAAATGACAGTACAACTGCAAATCGTCAGCATAGAGATGATAATTGGAAGATATAGCTTTGCTGATAGCATTTATGAAAATTGAGAAAAGAAGAGGAGATAAGACGGCACCTTGCGGTGTGCCCGTAACAAGGTCACACCAGTCAGAAGATGCCTCGTCAGAGCGAACCCGCTGCGAGCGACCCCGAAGATAGGAGTTAAACCACGCGATTACGGCTTGTATTGACGCCTCATAAAGATCTTTCAATTCCAAGCCAGCTTTTGCTGCTAGCTGGGTTGCAGATATACAGACAACGGCTTGACTTTCGACTGCCGTCTGACCTTTCAACCTCAAAATTGGGTTAGGTTGCCTAACGGCCGACCGAAGGCTGACGGTAATCACTTATGTAAAAGTCGAGATAAGCCACAACAAGAATAGCAGAGCGACTCGCGAGCTCCAAATTACAAGCTTCGGATATAACCGGAATGAAGTAATTTGAGATAGAGAGAACCATCCAAAGATTGCTAACCAATTTTCAAATAATCTCTAGAGTTTTATCGTTTTTTTAATCATAATGTGTTAGTACGGGAAGATCATTATTCGGCTAGTCGAGGTAATCACACTGGAACCAGGTTGCATGCTGGTAGAGTAACGTGGGTGGTGATGGAAAAGAATGCAAGTTTCACCACTCTATTTCATGGGAAGGGTGGACTCGTAGAGGCGACTATCAGAAGGACACGCAGACGATATCACTGTGAGAGAAGGAAAGCTCGAAATAAAACCCTTTGCCAACCCATCTGGCCAGCGTGGCAACAGTAGGCTTGAAAACCCTACCTTAAAACTCCTAAAAAAATGGAAACACAACAAAAGGCCTCCAGTTCCCGGTGGTCCCAATATTCCCAGCCATGTTAGCGGTTCGGGTAACGGCGACTACTACTGGCGGTGTATAACTGCAACGTAATCTTTGGCTGTATTATCACCTCACAGAATTCGAGGTGGAACTAGGTCGCATAAACTGGCACATATTGGAGTTGTCCGAGATCCGAAGGTAGGGGGAGGACTTGACAACTCTTAAGTCAGGCGACCTGTTCTACTTTAGGGAAGGTGGTCTACTCTTCCAAGCAGTTATCGGTTTTCTTGTAAAAAAGAACATCAACGAACAGCGTTGTTGAAATTGACAGTGTGTTGAACCAAGTAGCGTACCTGTAGCGAGTAGCTATCCTGAAAATCACGTTATATGCGCCCACCTCGCGTTACCTCGACGAAACTGCCGAGGACGTTTACGAACATAATTACACAAGGTAATAAATCACCCACTAACAACGTTGCAATGGGGGGTAATGAGGGACAATGTCAATGTGGGAGTACAAGAACCTTATAGAGAATCGGACCTTATGGAGTGGGGCGCAGAAATCACAGGGGGCAAATGCTAGTCAACTTCCTCGAGTCACGGGGGCTCTTCTTAATGAATAGTTTGTTTAAGAAAGAACCCACCAGTAAGTGGACTTGGTTACACCGGGACTCTGTGATAAGGAACGACATTGATTTTTTCACCAGGGACATAACATAGCATAAACTCACGCCTATATTCCCGAAGGGGTAGGCGGAGGTGCTAGCACCCACATTATAAGGGACAGTAAGCACATATTTTGAGACGTCTCTGTGATAAGCAAGTTTAATATCGCAAGCGATCACAGACTTATCCGAGGCTCTCTAAATATCAACATTAAGGCTGAAAGACTCCGAATGTTACGGTCTACTCTGCGACCTATGCCGCTCCAAGTAGATCCAGGGGCCTTATTTTAAAAATCTTAAAAATCGTTTCGCACTACTGCAAATCACTAGCGGCATTGTCGAGAAAACCGGCACAGTGGGGAAACATTACAGGAAGTGGCTCAAAAGTTGTTTCCCTTAAAACGTAAACAGCAAGAGTCCAAGCTCTCTCCTGAGACTCTCGAACTTATGAGAAAGAGGCGTGAACCACCATCAACATAGTCGTCTTCGTCAGATGAGAGAGCCTTAAACAAATAAATTAAAAAGCCGTCCAAGAGGCGATTGAGCAAAATAAGGGGACGAACTTCTCAGCAGTAGGGGAGGCCCCATCTATATAGGGCCCCTAGGCCCCATAGGGGAAGCTTAAAACTACGGATGGCAGAATGATTGTCTTTAAGTTCGAGATTTTTGTAGAGATCGAGATATTCTACGGACAGCTATATGCATGACGGATGAGTTAGCCGACGGGACATAGTGATGAAGACCACAGAGCCCTGCTCACGCACCATTACACCGAGGAGATACCCGATGTCGAATAGTGCGAGATAGAGGCGGCTCTCTGGCAACTGAAGAGCAACAAGTGCCCTGGTGAAGACGGAATTACTACTGAGCTCCTGAAAGCAGGTGGAGTTTCAATCCTGAAAGAGTTAGCAAATCTTTTTAATTTCGTCATCCAACAGGGTCTTACACCTAGGCACAGAATAGATACCAAGGGCATGCAGCGGGAGTGCGGTGATACTGTTCGTCATAAAAAGCGGCGAGAAGAACTATCCATCTCATCTCATTCCTTAGCCATGTCTACAAGTTGTTCTCGAGAGTCGTCACAAATCGCCTCGCGGGTAAGCTCGACGAGTTCCAGTGTCCGGAGCAAGCCGGGTTTCGAAATGCGATTGACCACATCCATACAGTTCGGCAGATTGTAGGAAAGACTCAAGAAGGCAATCAGCCGCTGTGTATGGTACTAAATACTAAAAAAATATAGTATACCAAAAAGCCTTTTGACATCATCAAAACCTGGGCAGTTCTGGATGCCCAGCAGCTGTGACGTGTCGATTGGCGATACATCGAGGTGCTAAGATGCTTATATGATACTACCACAATGTCCGTCCAGGTCTTGGACTAGAAGACGAAACCCATTAGCCTCCAAATTGGAGTGAGGCAGGGGGTTGTTTTATCCCCCAACCCAAACTATTCACCAACACATTGGAGGACATCTTCAAGACTCGGTATCAACATAAACGGTAAATACATCTCACATCTTCTGTTCGCGGATGACATCGTCCTGGTTGCAGAGTCGCTGGAACAACTGGGCGAAATGCTGCACAGCTTTAATGGAGCTTCTCGCCGCGTTGGCCTCAGTATAAACTTGGATAAACCCAAGATCATGTTCAACAAACATGTTGCACCCCGAGACCGATTGCCTTTAAAGGGGTGACGTTCGAAGTTGTGGATTATCTAGCGCCCTAAAAACATTCGAGAATGAACTAGTCAGAAGGATCCAATTTGGTTAGGCAGCATTTCGCAAAATACGTTGAGTCTTCTCTTCTTCCCTACCGCAATGCCTGAAAACAAAGGTCTTTGATCAGTGCTTCCTACCTGTTATGACTTACAGTGCTGAAACGTGGACAGTGACGGTAGGGCTAGTCCATAAACTAAAAGTCGCGCAGCCTGCTATGGAGCAAGCCATGCTTGTAGTTTCTCTGAAGGATAAAATTCCAAACAACGTCGTCCGAAAAAAAATCAAAGTTAGCGATATAGCTCCTAGAGTAAGCAAGCTGAAGTGACAATGGGCTGGACACGTCTGTTGAAGGAACGATGCCCGTTGGAGCAGACGTGTCCTAAAGTGGAGATCGCGAGAAGACAAACAGAAGGTAGGACGCCCCCTAGCCAGATGGACTGATGACCTGAAACCCACCAGACAGTGTATTAAGTCTACTCTCACCAGACAGTGCATTGTTCGCCGCCGCCCGATGCAGACACTGTGTCGCTTTGCTTAACGCTTTTATGTAAATGCACCGCGCGTAAATATTAATTCAAATATTAACAATCAATTTCAAGCATTTCTTTTCTTTCTTCGTATCTATCTATTCTGCTTACAACTGTAACTATAAACTATAACTATTCCTTCGCGTATCTATCTGTGCTTTCTACTCTTCTGTGCTTATTGTAACTGTGTACCTACTTCAGACATTATAATAATTGTTTAAAGTTCGCGATCATTTTATTCTTCTCGCCCATACATCGAACACTATTTTTAGTTGTATATCTACAAGAGTTACCTGAAATTTGGTGAGGACTGGAGGAGGTAAACAAGGTTTCTTTAGTGCTATGTCTAATGCAACGATGGCTAGTGAACTCATCATAGATTGTGATTATATTTTATTATACATACTAAACGGGCTCAAAGCTTTAGCGTTATTCAGTTCATCGGTTCTTTTATTTATTGTTTGGTTGATACTTATGGTGCCATACGCTCTTTCCCCCCACTGCGCCCACTTTTGTGAAAGATGATAACGGTATCTACATTCTACTAATGCGAGTGTTCATAATCTATGTGGACCATGGGCGTAAATACTATTAAGACCTGGAGCTCCTTGCCAGCTCACGTGTTTCCTTTAGTCCAGTCCTGGGCCTTTAGGCGGGGCGTGAAAAAGAATATGATGAGGCCTTCAAGCTGAGTGCCACCATTGTTAACATGGTACGTGTTTGTAATGGTGACCCGCTTTCCTAAGAATTTGCCTTCGGCTTACCATCAGGCAAGGTGAAGTCAAATTGACGTGTCCTATATAAAGAATATAATAAACTGATATTGGTCGGAAGAATACTTGCTTTGCTTAAATGTAGTGTAAGACTACATAATACGAGCATTAAATTTAGTTCACTTAAAGCGACTTACTTTGTGATTTTGAATTATTACAACCAGGTTGTTTCAGGCAACCATTAGCAAAGAAGTCAACATGACCACTGGCTTCCAATTTTCCTCGCTCTAGACAGTTTGTATGAAGCACATCGACAAAAAGTGCATCGCTCTTGTCCAACTTCCTACTTACGTTAGTCGTCACAAATAGAGGCAACGCTGGATCTAACCCTGTAATAAACAATCTTAATTGACCGAAATCATATTATAGGGAAGTACCTCCCTACAGCATACCGCGGCTATAATAATCTAGTGTTGTGTTCTCGGCGATGAGTAGGGTAGCCAGGTAGGGAGTTCACTGAAGAGTTTTTGTGCTGTCAGTGGGAAAACTAAAGGCATGTCTTTTGCACTGACGGCACAGAATCTCTTTGTTCTTACATGGTCGGCAGCACGAGTGTGGTGCAGACACGGTAATCACTTTCCATCAGGTGAACCGTAAGCACATCTGCCACCATAGTGGTATAAAAAAAATAAAGTTGTGTTTCAAATATCACATAATAGCTTCTCAACAGGCAGGTGGTAATAATCCAATTATTAAAGAACAAGGGCCAATCTCCCTATATAAAAGCTAAAGGTAAACATCAATAAAACCGTTTATATAGAGATTATTACTAATAAACTGTTAAGGTGCCTTCAATAATAAGTTAACGATATCGAGAATTTATAACAATACTCTAATAATTTTGCTAGGCGCCAACAATAATATCGTAGTAATAGCGCAATAGGTATTACTACTATGTAGTAGTAACACTGTGGTAATAGTATGCACCCACACTGGTTGAAACGTCCATAATAAATCAACGTGGACAAAAATAAATCTCTAGAGAGACAGAGTTATTATCATCTAGACTCTTTAACATAGATATTAAAATATCTAGATATCCGGGTTCAATAGGAATTAATTCGGATGTTAGATTGACAACTTTGCCGTCAGATTTAAAATGGTAAATGACACACGTGAAATCTTAATAAAAATCGTTAACTTATTAAACATAATACATGGATTTTTGTTTCATCAAATTCATTTTCTCGTTACTGTTGGAACTTTCATAGTTTGAGAGGTTTATATGCCTATTAAATCTTCCTCTACTGTCATTAAACTTTTAAAGCAGTAGAGAAGTTCGTGAAATATGTAAGAGCGTTTTCACATTCATCCGATATCCGATATCGGTGCTGGATGTCGATAGTCGACATCCGATAGCCAAAATGGTGGTGTTGGCTCCGATAACCGATATCGGGCCGGACAATGTGAAAGAGAGATACATATGTCATACATTTGATTTCCTGCGATATCGGATGTCGGATATCGCATATCGGACAATATGAAAACGCTCTAACGACAGAAGAAAATAGCCGGCTGTTGTCTCTGCCTACGTCACATGAAAAATAGGTGAATATTATGTAATTGTAATGTTTTATTCTAACTATTTATTAATTATCGGATGACATCGATTCACTAATCGATCGAACGTTGAAGATTTGACTATCGATATCTAGAGGTTATTTACTTTTCTAGTTTATCTGGGTTCTATTTATTTTGTTTTTAAAGATAGTAGAAGTACTTATGTAAACTGCATATATAACAGATTCATAGTCAGTGCATTTAGAAAAAGTGACATTCTATAAACGTTAACTCCAGTGGAAACGTTTCGAAATGTACCACAGACTATAAGAAATTCACGATATTCAAGTGAGTCTTTGTAACTTAAAATAAATGAGGTGAACTTTATAATAAATAATATTGACATGCTAATACTTTTCACAAATGCTTATTAATGACTTGTCATTATGCATTTTATAAGCTGACATTTAATTTGTTGTATTCTTTGTGACTATAGAATTTCTAGCATGTGCTGAATTAATATAATTATTGTAGTGTTTGTATACCATAAAAATTGTTAATATGCTACCAAACGATAATAATAGCACCTGCATAACCATATTTAAGCAACTAAAATGAATTTGAATTTGAATTATGATTTTTGATTATAGTATAAAATGAGTCATTTATAAAAAAGAAATAGATTCGTTCGTAAGCGATTTCCCTAATGTAATGTCACTTTGTCTACATACCTATTTAGTTTTATTCTTACCCGTGATCCTACTTATCTTTCCACTTGTAATGTAGTCACCGATGAACCCTGCTGTCTGCGCACCGAGACTAAAGCCAATGATATGGAACTGTTCAAGTGAGAACCCATATTTTTGGACGAGCACATCAATCAACTGGGCGGTGCATTTGCCCGCCAACTCGGTGTTGCGAGCAGCCTGTATATAACAAGGCTCCTGGACTAACGGATTGTAGTCGATTGATATGATGTTGTAGTTGCAGCACTTCATGTACGCTGCAAATTTAGATGAATGTGTTAAATAAATTCTTGAATAGAGTTCTAAAGGGCAATTTTCTGAATTTATAAATGTTCACATTTGATTCACTATCAAAACTGATATTCTACTGCTAAAACCCATTAATTGGAAATGAATTTAATCGCTTACGCGTGTTATGGTAGATTCAGATCCCAAATAACTCCAACATCAGTGACTGAAGCTGGTTGGGGTTCCTGGTTTTTTTTTCTAAGGTACACCGGTTTCTCCATACCATGCGGTTAACGCGAGAGACACGATGTGGTTTATGTGGGTTCGGGTCTAACATTCCCACCTCACCGTTAACTCCGGTGAGCTGAAGCCCAAGGGAGCTTCGGCACGTTAAAAAACAAGGGCCCTGGGACTATGTAAAAAACTCATTGCTCCTACTACGGACTGGTGTTTTTTTTACAAGAGAAGTGTTTTTCTGGGTTCCTTGGTTTCCCGCGTGTCCCTTAAGGGTACAGTGGAGAAATATGACCATGGTTTGTAGGTAAGTTCCTGTTTCGAGGCATTTTAGCTCTTCTTTTAAAGGATAGGATCGTTAACCTACTAATGTTAGTGATCTTATAGATTGTCCAGTAGGTGGGCATTTTGCTTTGTGGGTGAACAGTCTCTATCTGCTATCAGTGTGGTGTCGGTGATATGGTGTGTTTAGTCGAATCTGTGTCGATATAACCGCTCTTTTGTGATTTTTACAATCATACCTAATATAAATAACAAATATAAAAGTAGATATATATTATAATGGATTTTTAATTCTGATTAACAGTGTCATTATTTCGATCTACTTCACTTCCATACTTAACTTTATATTACGATGTTAGTAATGTATGTATTTACAACAAAAAAAGTTAGTTATAAAGTTGTGTATTATGTCCCAGAATGTTTATTTATTTATGTATGTTGGTCACCTGGTCTGATTTCCGTATTTGGTGCGAAGTCTCTGTAGCCTGTATATCCATGTATGATAATCTTGATCTGTGCATTGTCAACCCATGGGGCATGTTTAATGGAATTTGGATCATTGACTGAAATTTGGTATGGCTTGTTTTCATTGGCTCTAAAAATCATTCGAGATTGATTATAACATGATTATAACATAAGCATACGGTGTACCGCAGTTGGGTTACAAACGGCAGCAGTTCAATTGAACTTCATTAATTATTATTTTTTATTTTTTTTAATTCGTACGTTCGTACGAACGTAATTATGTACCTAATTAATGAATTAAACTTTATTTGCACTGCACTTTAACTGGTAGCGCTTGAATTATTCATCTTATTAATAGAACTTATCCATCATTATTGTAATTAACTATAAATGTACATATCGGGCCTTGGGCATTTCCGAAAGATGTTCACAAAGAAACGCCTGCTAAGAGGTATTACTACTTGGCATTGATATTAATCAGGCATTTTAATAGCGCTTTGCTTGTTCAACTGTAAATACTTCTAATATATTATAGTCCAATGATTTAATTTTTATTTTGTGTAGTCGTAGTCACGATCATTCAAATTTAGACAAAAAAAAAACGTTAATTGCAAAATTTTGGATTCTGAGTGTAAATCATGTGAATTGTTTAGGTAACTTACTTAGTATATAGCCAAAATGTCACATTTATGTTGGGACATTCCAATGGTGGTTCCACACATGCTTCAGTTAATATAGGTTCTCCAACAGAAACTGAAAAGAATTACATTTCGATTGGTTTATGTTGTATGTGCAAATGTGCACCATGGGCAACGGAGACGGCGCGCGGCGGCGCCTCTCACCCCATGGGGAGACACTGTCAACTCCGACCAAGTCAGGGGTGGCCCTTTGGAGGGCACTTGTCCCTCTGACAAGCAGACGGCCCAGTGGGGAACGAGACAATCACCAGTTTAGTTTTCTCGTGAGATTGTAAGTAGAGAATACTTCAAAAATAGTTTTGTTTAATACTGTTATAATTTGAGCTGTATGTATTTATCATTCTAACGGAATGTTTCAACGGCATTTACCGATAATTACAAGATGTCTAATGAATTTAAATTTTTAATAAAAATTTCCATACATTAGTAAGTTTTTGAGTAGGTATAGAGTTGTATTTTATTGAATTCATTAACCAGTTGAGGTTTCTTCAATATTAACTTGTACTCGTTGTTAAATTCAAAGTAATTGAAAAATAGTCAAATAAAATAATTTTGGAATTAGGAATCGTTAGTTTATTGTAAGTAATTCAATTGTATGTTTAAATATCTCCAATGTACTGACACAACTAATTTACAACTTTATAATAGTGTGGTCATGTTGCCAGCCAGTGCGTTTGAAGTTTAAGTCTGTTGCTTCCAGTTTGAGCGGACAGTAGTCTAGTAGACGAGGCGTCATAGTACTTCAATCTTAACATCGCGGGTTTAGACCCTTGTCATTACACTATTGTGGTACCTAAACTACCTACTCACATACGATGCTTTTCATTCTGATGAAAATGTATTTCTTTCACTTATGGCTTCTTTTTTTTTGTTCACTGAATTGGACGTTACGCATTCATCATTACATAAACAATCTGCTAAAAAGTGATGTGAAGTCCTTCTTGATTTGAATACTACATACTTATTATGAGTACTTCTAACTTTTTATGTTATGCAGGGTTCAACAAATAGGTAAATAAAATTAACATAAAATTAAACGGTAGACAAATTAAATGAAACGTGAACCGGTGAACTATCTAACTAATTAATAAAGTTATCACTCAAAATACCTAGATAGAGTTGGTCATGAAGTCATTGCGCCACAAAACTATCAAAGGAGTGTTTAAAAAAGTATTAATGACTTTATTAAATTATTTTACCTCTATTCATCACCATCATAAAAACGCAATTTTATGATTGCATCTGAGGCCTTCATTTCAGAGCCCAGAGTCCGTTTTCATGACTTTTTTCCTCCATTTCGTACGGTCTTGGGTATCTATGGCGGTGAGAGCATTATTTTCTCCTATTGTCTGAGGCCGAAATACTGTTGGTAAAGTCTGAATGTTTGTACCTACACCACACTGCGGATCTTCCCCGAATATCATAACTGGGTATTTTATTTACTCTTAAAGTAGAGTAATATTTATTATGATTTAAAAATTGATTCTGGTTTACTAATGAAGTCATATATTACATTTTAGATTATTTTATTTCTTTACATTTTTTTTATATTTTAATATGGAGAAAGGTAAACTATTTTTTTACAGTTTTTTTTATTTAAATAATCAAAGTATGTACCGTTGTTATCTATCACTTTTGTCATTTTATAGGCAGTTCATTGAATTCTTTGCTGAAAAAATTGCGGGAGCGAGAATCGACAATATCTTTGAATGCGTTTCTGACTACCTCATCTGAATTGATTTTTTTTCTATTTAAGAAATTATCCAAATTCCGAATAAAGTGGTAACCGGTTGGGGCAAGGTTAGGGAAGTACGGTGGGTAACGGAGACATTCGAATCCTAGCTCCACTAGTTTCGCCACTGTTTGTTGTGCAGTGTGTGGCCCGGCGTTGTCCTGAAGCAGCAGTGGGCTAGAGCAGTTGACCAATCTCAACTGTTCACTCGTGGTTCATGGTTTCTAATCGTTTGCAATACAGATCTGCCGTAATCGTCTGACCAGTTCTTAGGAAGGTGTAGTGTCTTCAACGCTGGTCCACCAGACACCAGTACCTACCTTTTTTTGAGCAATTTCCGCTTGGGGCAGGGTTTGGTCGGTTCTTCAGGGTTTAACCACTGTGATTTGTGATTCCAATTATCATATAGGATTCATTATTTATCATAAGTAATGTACGATTAAAAATCCCCTCGTTTTTGTGACAGTTGAGTAACGTGACGCATCAGTCGACACGTGTTTGTTGGTTTGCTTGACTTAGTACATGCGGTACTCATTTTTCAAGCTTTTTCACTTTCCCAATTTTTTTCTAATGATTCCAAATGTTTTTATTATAACTCTCTCTGACTCTCATCAAACTGACGTAATTTGAGATGGATCAGCTTCCACGATCACTTTCAAATCCTCATTGACAACTAGGGTCTCTGGCCGTCCACGAGGTTTATTTATTCTTGAGGTTAAAATTTCCAGAACGAAATCGTTGGATCCAAAGCGTACTGTGACATCTTTAACAGTGGCTTCTCCGTACACATCATTAATCCTTCTAGGTGTTTCTGCAGCGCTGGTGCCGCGATGAAACTCGTATTCGAAAATAATGCGATATTTTAAGCTTTCCATATTGCGCACAGAACGATGTCAAAGCAAAATTAAATAGCGCGAAAACAAATGAATTCTCACATTCGAAACACAAATAGACAAACTTAAAATTAAAAAGAATTTGAATTTGGTATTCCTAACCAAACGCTGGATTTTATAGATCAAAATGGCCAGTTCGAAAAAACGCCAATTTCATACGTAAAGACCTACAGTCTTATTCATAAAAAATGCTTATCGAAGGTTTATAGCGTACATTAGTTAAAACGTCTCATAACGCTATCATACGTATTTTAAAATATTGTATTCATAACTGCTCTATAAACCTTCGATAACTATAGTGTCGCTATAAGAGATTAATAAATGAAAATGTTGCACTTGGTCAGAAAATTCAGATATCATTGAAATTCATAAGTCCTTTCTGCCTTGTTATTTGATGAGTCTGTTTATTATGCATTACTAACGCTTATATTATAAAAATATTTGCTTCATAAGATCATATTACAAGAACTGGTGAAAGAGCGGTTCGGTGTGCTGGAAAATAAAAACACCGACACGAACACTAACGCGAAGAAGGTGGCGGCGTGGGCTAGTTTACACAATATTATTGTATTAAAACTTCCCAATATCGCAAACTCCCAATATTTTCAATAGCTTCAAGTACATCTAGGCTTTGTAAAGATTGCATTGTGGAAGACACTGAGAAACACTCTGCCGCAATAAATTTACCACAAACTCCAAAAAATAACTGACCTAGATTAGTAATAATAATAATAAAGGCTTGTTTGGAAATAAATCAGAGATCTTCGAGTTATATTCAATAATTCACCAAACCAATGCGAACAAAACAACGATGCTAGTCATGCTATATAGTATTAAACATCAAAGCTTTCATCGATATTTTGAGAACAGCTGTCAAAGTAACATCAGCTGTTGCGCAGGTCGGCCATCTTTTCTCCTAATATTGCTTTATAGCACGGCTATAGTGGGTTCCTGCCTTCCATAACTTATATGAAGTTTATCGAGGGTTTATAGAGCGTATTAGTGCTAAAATGCTGTTATGAATACAAATTTTCGACGATCACCTTATAGCAGTCTTATAAACCTCCCATAACTTTTTATGAATAAGACTGCTAATGTTTAATGAACACATTACAAATAATACACAAATTTTAAAATTCACAATACGTAAATTTGCAAATAAAATTGTATGAACTTTTTTAACTCAGAAATCATGTACTTTTGTATTTCGTACGAATTTATCACTATATACTCACATAAATAGCAGAAAATAAATAAAATTATGAGAAACATGGTCACGAAAAAATTGACGCTTCAAAACTTCCCTGAAGGGCTACGTAACTCATTTATATAAACCTAGTAGTGCAGTGCCTTAATAAGCCAATAAACTTCATCCTTCACAGAACGAACAGCTGGTTAAGACAAAGAAAACCATTTGGTCTCCTTGTGCATTTTTTTTTATTTTTAAATATTCGAACATAGATTCTTGACATGACTGATACATACTAGTTTTTATTGCGTTTACAGAAATATTTTTATACGTATACGTTTAGTGATAGTAAATTATATGGTGGTTTTTTATTGCATTATAACTATAACTACAAGTAAGTACCTACACCTGTGTATAATATTTTTCTTCAATTACACGTTGAAATTTTGTTGAGAATTTTAATGATTATAAAATGAAAATTATAACGATGGAGACATATTTGTAACGACTTTTGTTTGTTCAATTGACTAACAATATAGCCTGTATTGCTATGAAAATAAATCCGAATGATCAGTTCAAATAGAGGGTTTCAAAGTAACGTGACATTTAATAAAATTGATTCAAAATATTTCTAAACAAGTCCATCGTAAAATGTATAAACATATTAGCAGCGCGCCGCAGCTCCACTTGCTTCACTTGATCCACACGCTTACATAAATGCAGATGACTTTTTCCCCACTGGTGTAGGCGGATATAAGGACCCGACAACTGCTTTTGTCGTTACATACTTGAGATATTTATTTCGGGCATTTTCAAATAATTATCTAAGTCCTTAGGGCAAAAACATAAGAAGCATTATTCCTTCGGCAGCACAAGAGAAGATTTTGAGGTCTAGTACTTTTGTCAAGTAGGTTTATCGTAGGTTTATATAGTGCGGGAAATCCCCACGGATAATGCGTAGCCGGAGGGGGAGGTTATGTCGGACTTGAACCGACTTAACCGCACGCCGTTGGGGGTCGTTGTGCTAGGCCGAAGGTGAGGTTGTCTCGCGACATATCCCTCGCACCCTCCACGGGACTTTTTTTTTGGTTTTTGGATTGGATAAGTGGCAATAAATACCATATATATATGTTGTAGAAAAACGTCAGAAGGAAGTACTGACAAGATTGGTAAATGTTTAATAAAATTAAATGAAGAACCATATTCGTTACAACGTTTTGAGTATCAATACCAACTCTTACGTAGTGTTGTTCCAAATTATTATGGAAATGAATTTGTCGTAAGGAAACAAGCTTGTATTATCTTATCGTTGTTTCGTGTATAGCATTGCCTACTTTGTATAATGTAATTAGCGTTCAGTACTGCGTTGATAATAATTAAGGACACTGTTTCTGGTTTTAGAATTATTGACAATCTCACTCGGAACCACAAACATGTTGTTATAAGTAAATCTTATAAGAGTTTTGTCTTTTAATTTTACGATGTAAGCAACTTCAATCAAATTTGTACCTACCTACTTCCGGACGGAAAACAATACTATAAAGATTTTTTTTTCAATAATTATTTTATTTTGTTGTAAAATAAAAGTATGATGTAGCTAGTTATTGTATTTCTATGTTATTAGTTTATAGTGCTAGTGTCAAGTCGTTAAAATACTAGTGAGGAATAGCTCTAACGGAATATCGTATTTTTTCCTTTGGCCAACACTTTCAATTTTGGACCAAAAATGTATGAAGCGTGAATGATGTCCTTTCTTTTTTCTCGAGTAACCATGAGCCGGTTCTCCCTCTGGTCTCAAGATATTCCGATGAAATTTGGTTGACCTTAGGAACGGACATTTTTTATATAGGAAAATTCAAAATCTAGGAAACAGGGTGTCAACAATGGTGGCACTTAGCTTGACAGCCTCATCAGATGCTTTTTGATGCCCCGCTTGAAGGAACCGGGACTGTAGGGCGAAGGAAACACGTGAGCTGGCAGGAAATTCCAGGACTTGGTATGGTATGGTATAGGAGTCACCGAACCGCTTGGTTCTTGATGAAATATTCTACACCTGAATGCGGGTGACATCCAAGCCCTGCACGTGTTGTCCTGTATATACATAGGCTCCCGTGTAGCTATTTATTTACGTTCTCATATTCCCTAAACCGTTATCAGTTTATCACCACAGCAACCTTCATCGCATGCCGGTGAACATCTCTTTTTGGAAGTGGAAGTTTTCCATACCAAAATTCTACTAGGTGTCTATTACTGTCCTTCTTCTTGCATAAATTATTTCTCTTCCTTCGAACTTCTGTTAGATAATTTCGTATCTACTTACAGTCACACAATAATCATGGGTGACTTCAACACTTATCTCCTTAAGAACGACTCTCGTTCCTCAATCTTCCAGTCTATTATCCAATCTAACAATTTGGCCATTCTCTCAACCACAGCAACTCAACACAAACCAGCCTGTACCCCTACTCTGCTTGACCTTACAATTGTTTCATCTCTGGATTGTGTAGCGAAGCACGGGTATGAGAGAGGGACAGAAGAAAGGGTGAAGGCATAAGTGAGAAAAGGGTTAAAGGTCGGTGCACGAGTGAGGTAAAGAAGAAAGGGTGATTGGGGGAAGGGGAAAGGGGGCGGTGAGGGAGGAAAGGGAGAAGAGCAAGGAGAAATGTGGCGAAGAACATCGCAGATAAAATGCAAAAGAGTGGCCTTCGCTGGTGTGGCTACGTCCTGCGGTAACAGCCAGGCTACGTGGGTAACAAATACCTAGCATGGCGCCTCCGCCGGGTCCCGGCAGAAGGGTAGCCCCAAGAAGTCTTGGCTTGACATCGTGGAATCTACTACCGTGGATGCCCAAGTGGAGGAGGAAGAGCCGGTAGGCGGACCCTGAGCTCCGAGGGCATCTTGGCCTCGAATGTAATTAGGATAACGTCTAAATGTAGATGGTGAAGCGCTTTGTGCAGCCTGAGTACATTTTACCTATTGGTCACTATTTGTAGTCAGCAGTCTCATCCATTAGTAACTGCAATGGTTTATTTGCTACTTGGGTAGGAACTGTTTAAAAAGAAACGAAGTAATCAGTTTAAATTATATTTTATTCATGAAATCAGTCAGTTATTTAAAATTATTTAAAGTCATTTGGCACTTCACTAAATAATATGGCGATACAATCAATAACAGGTATGCTCTGAATGCTACTATTTACCATTTTACTATGACTGAAAACGTCTCTTTATATATCATAGAACTGTATGTTATGAAAATTATTTATTATCACTTGGATGTATTTTATATAAAATAAGCGCATTTATAGGTTATTTACAGGAGACGACAACAAATCTAGTCGAACAATCAGAGCCCTTCAATATCTGACTTACAATTTGAAGTAACAAAATAAATCCCTTTTCATATATATTTACACAAAACATACCTATTCATAACATATTTACAAACTTATATACAAGAGTTCCATTGTACCATTTTTATCGCAGCTGCAATATCGAATTGAAAGTACCTACCAATTTAAATTAATGACAGATTGGCAGTGCCCTCTGTCGCAGAAGTAGTTAATTATAGTCATAATTATGTCGAACTCCAGGCATTTCCCACAATATTTGCACGAAATTGACTTGAAATTATTTTGTTCAAAAATTACAAACATATTTTTTTACAAATCTTAAAAATAATGAAAATTTATATAAACAATATATGGCAAGAAATATAGAGACCTTGATACAAGATCGCAACATTTTATACATATTCTTAACCGAATGTATACTAAATATATATTTACAATCTAATTTTAATCCATTACACTAAACATACTCTTCAGATGGCTTGGGTGTGCCATTCTGCAGCCTAAGTGATGAAGATATTCTACCGTTCACAGAATCAGGTAATTCGGCTATATCTTTGAAGACATCTATCATACTTTCAAAATTTGGGCCCCAATTAAAGAGATCGAGAGGAGCTGGTCCCCATCCGAGTGCTGCTGAAGCCGGCGAACCATTTGCTTGTCTGTACAGAGCTGAACTTACGTGAGGTGCTAAATCGTCATCAGATGCGACTAGAGTACTCAAAGAACCACGAAAAGAAGAGTCAAAACTTTCATATGGGGGTGGCAATATAGGTTTCTTAGGATTACTACTACTGCTAACATTTTGCCGTCTAACGTCTTCTAATTTATCTGCGTTTATACTATTATTATCATATTCAATTTCTGAACAAGTAAAGCTGTCGTTCCCACTTTCATCATCAGACCCGGTTGAACTCCTGTTATCATCTGGCGGTGAGTGATGTCTGTGTGACATGTGGTGACCAACTCCCCCTCCTCTTGGTGCTTCACTTGAACTTGACACCGCATCCAATGTAGAAACCAAACTAGAAGTCCGTTGTCTGGCATTCATTCTTTCTATTTCTTCTGCAGTCAACCCCACTGCACCTGAGCCAACTGAAACGACTTGTGGAACTTGTGGTGGGGCACTAGGTGTTTTTCTTCCCGCAGAAGAACTTTGTCCACTGAGTTGAGACATAACAGGACTATTCAAACTCCTTTCACTATTACTATGCAACGCATCTTTACCAACTCCACCAGAACTAGATGTTGTGGCTAATAAAGCGCTTTGTAGTGGTTTGCCAGAAATATCGTGAAGGGTTAATATTCGAGGTTGTTGACTAAGCTCACTACTTGGTGAGAGTCGCGCCAGTGGTGTAGTTTGATGTTGTCTAGGCTGAGGAGGAGGTTGTGCAGCTTGTGGAACTCTGGACGGATACCCACTTGGATGATGAGGAGAGTGCCGATGCTGAGGAGTTTGGTGTTTATGATGGTACCCTGCAATGGGTGGTGGTGTAGCTTTATATTTTCGAACACCTGCTGCTTCTCTAAATCCTTTATAATGATAAACGATATCTATATCTGAGGGAGCGATAGAACTAGCGTTTTCAAGATCGTAATGTTCGGGTACTTCAGAGTTTAAATCCATTCCACTTGGGTGATCATGCGTGTGGTGTGAATTATTAGTAGATGGAGGTGGTGGTGGATGATGGTCGTCTCTGAGTGCTGGACTTTTTCCTACTACTTCACGTTCGATGATATCAGGACGTTGCGGTCGTGGTGGATCTATGTTCATAATTTCTCTATCTTTATACTTCTTCGATAATAATTCGGGACCAACTATGTGACCAACATTGCGCGTAATATCTACGTTCTCTGACATGTAACTATTCAGACTAGTATCATTGTTGTGAAGATTCCGGTTCATAAGACTATCATTCGTGCCCGCGATGAGGTTTGGTGCGTTTAACATCGCTGGACCACCGTTTTGCTTAGAATGTACCATACCACTTTTATTGACTGCACCATTACTTTTTTCTTTCTTTTGTTTCCGAAGTCGATAAAAAATAATAGATACTGAAATTGCAACCAATAAGATGACAAAAAATACTATCACAAGTGTAATTCCAATGCGTAATGGATGATTTTGAGCAGCTCCAGTACCAAAAGCACTATGACAGCCATTAAGTATCTTCCCTCTATAAGTCGTTTCTTGAAATATACTTCCATTGCCACTAAATGGCTGGATTTCATAATTAACAGAAAAATTTGCCAAGCAACCTTCAAATTTATTTTGGCTCGATGTAGTTACCCATTCGGGTTTAATGCCGCCTAGTGATATTACAGTTAGATAAGGATCCAAAAAGTCATGAACACCTGCTGCATCAAGTTCTTCTCCTACATTCTTAGCATCGACGAGTAAACGTATACTTCTGCCAATGGACACTAAAGTGATGTTATGCCAAGTCCCATCGGATACATCATTTTGTTCTGCTTGACTCATGTTAACCACAGTATTTTGTTTTGACGTATAAATGACCTTTCCTTCTAGCAGTTCTATCAATGTGAAGTATTTATCAGTAGCAGAATAAAATAGGACGCCATCTTTTCTGTGTGTTTTAAAAAGGAAAGATAGAGATTTTGCTGGGCTATTTACTTTAGGAATAACTTTACCGAAAGATTTTGTATTTTTCTTTGACCATCCAGTATTTCCTCCATAAAAGGTTTCAAGCAGTTGCATTCTTCTATGTTTTTCAGATATTGTGTATGAAACAAATCCATTTTCAGCAACTGAAATAGACTGAAGAGAACGAGAGCAATCTGGTGAAACGAAATAAGCATCACATTTACAGAGATTAGCTTTCCATCTGTCCAAACATTGACCAAGACCACATACGTCTTTTTTGAAACAGGCTCCTTTTTCTGAACGGTCACATTTTGGTTCCACACTTCGTGATCTTAAAGGATTTGTTAGATTGAGCATTCGTCCGTTAACAGTAATGCTATGCATACAGCCAACAAAATCATCAGAATGGATTTGTCCCGGACGTTCAAGCACTGGGTCAGCTTTGTGAAGACCACCGATCAGCAAAGGTTCATTGTTGAAATTTAATGTTCTGAAAACAGAAATAAGATCCAATTAGTGCAAAATACTTATTTTTAAACTATTGCGGTATAATCTCATAGTTTTTTGTTAGCTCTAAACTTATTGCGATCAAAATTTGTAAAACTTTGTAAAAACTATGACAAAATACTTGGTTATTATTTGACTCAGTGATTCTGATATCATTGTTCCATTTATATCATCCTTTTAGATGACATAAATAGACTTTAAGAAAAAAAATAACAGGCGTTATGACATAATTCTTTCCACTTTTAATTTTATATACAATGCAATAGTACCTACCCTGCTTGTCCAATATCATCATCGTAACATGAATCATCGCCAGGTTCACATTCAGTGCAGACATCTCCATGATCAGTACATGATGCAATGCTTAGTGAAATCACCCGCCCATTTCTAGTAGCTGTAAGTTTGTACCAACTACCATCAGCCAGATTTTTATTAGAGTGCATTATCGCTACTGAAGTTATTGATGTTCTTGCGCCTCCAAAAGAGAAAGATGGCTTACCACCGAGTAATTCTATTGCTATAAAATCTGATCTTCCACCCGTCTGTGCTCCATAATTGTATAACAGTAAGGCTTCAGGTTTAGTAGTGGCAAATATTATAGTTATATCATTAGTTGATGCATCTAGAGATGGAAATTGCATGTAAGAAAGTTCACCAAATCCGAATGTAGTACTCTCGCAATGTGTTCCATATCGACCATCAGTGCAACTACATTTATATCCAGGTTTCAAACTAATGCATATTCCTCCGTGCATACATGGATTAGGTCTGCAGGAATCTACTAAAGCTTCACAATGATTACCACGATAACCAGGGCGACATAAACAGAAGAATGAATTTTTGTCTGCACTCTCTTTGCAGGAGCCTCCATTCTTGCAAGGATTGTTACTGCATACATCGTCTCTTTCCAGTTCACAAGTTTTACCATCACGGCGAGCTGGGCAAGTACATGTGAATTCATGACCTTGTTTGCGACATTGTCCTCCGTAACGACATGGATTGGGTGAACAAGGATCCTGCCGATTTTCACAGTTGGTACCTATAAATCCATCCGAACAATGACAAATATACTCGTGTTTTACTAAGGGTGAAGATAAAATGAGTGTAGAACTTTCAATGATTTTTGTATTATCTAGCACCCTGATTGAATCTGTACATAGGCCATCATTTTGGCATTTCTGAGACGCACATGGAAAGTAAGAAACTATAATTTCAGTCTTCAGCAACTTGGTTATCTGCATTTCTTTAGTTTTTAGAAGTTTTTCTGTATTTTCTTTTTTCCAAATAGTGTTATTACCTCTTGCGGCTATTGTAATGTCTAAATGGTTTTCTACTTCATTAATACTGTACAAGTAAACAATCTCCTTATTTCGAAGATCTTCTCTTAAAATTTCAAGTAAGCTTCGATAATAATAGGTAAGAAAATTTGAAGCGGTCATGTTTAAAATTCTCATGGTTACAGACTGCTCTACAGTACTGTTATCAAAAGAAAAGAATTCAACACTTATGGATGATACAACGTCTCTGTGAACTCCATCATTTCCAGAAACAGAAAAAGAATAACCTTGCCCTGGTTTGACTGCGTTGGTATAAAGGTTGCATCCTGTTCTGATATTGAGTAGTGACAGTGTATTTTCAGATGTAGAATCTTTAATAATTTTACACTTGTAATCGCCAATAAAATCAGGATCATTCGGTTTCACGTCAGCAATTTTTCCGCGTGGGACCTTATTGTTAAAAGCATATACAATAATGTGTGCTGATCTCGGTGTCGGAGGATTGTCATTTCTGTCCAATACTTTTATTGATAACGTGTAATTTGATTTCATTACCGGGCTACCACTATCTTCAATTTGTATTACCACTTCTAAATTAGGTGTAGCTTCTCTGTCTACTTTCTTTGTGGTCACAAGGATACCAGTATGTCTGTGAACCTTAATGTAGCCCTGATGTTTACCTCCTACTATCGTATAGGAAAATGGAGCCCCATTTGGTGGCAAATCAGGATCTGTAGCGGAAATAGTAGCAATACTTGTGTTAGGAGGTTCATTTTCATAAACAGAACCTTCGAAATCAGATATATCAAATATAGGACCGTTATCGTTAATATCTGTCAAAGAAATTTTCACTGTAGCTGTGCCAGTTTGCGGTGGGACTCCTGTGTCAATCGCACCAACAATCAATGAATAAGTTGGTAAAGTTTCTCTATCTAGTTGTCGAGCTACTTCTATTTCACCGGTCTGTGGATCTATTTTAAAGTCTTGATTAGCATTTCCTCCAATTATAGAAAAGCTAAACTGATTATTTTGTGGTCGCACGTCTTTATCTACTGCTTGTACTTGAATTACTTCTTGACCTATAACAGCACCTTCAGAAATAGTAGCTTCGTAATAATGATGCAAGAATTCTGGTGGATCATTGCCATCTTGAATAGATATTATAACTTGAGCTTCGTCAGTATCATTCCCATGAATACCACCTGAGTTTTTCGCTAAAACTGTTAGTACAAACCTGTTTTGCGTCTCTCTATCTAAGTAACGAGCCACACGAATAACGCCAGTTTGTGAATTTATACTGAAACCTTTGTCGTTACTTGATCCTACAAATAAGTAATAAATAATTCCATCATCTCCATTATCTTGATCTGTAGCTTGAATAATACCCACATTCGTGCCAACTTCCGCAGATTCCGATACATCAAAATGGAATACTGGTTGTTTAAATTTAGGAAAGTATTCATTGACACCTGTTATGTGAATTATTACCAAGGTCGTATTTCGCATTACCGAATCTGGGTTTTCAGCCCTTATTTCTAGAGAATAAACCGTCTTTTCTTCATAGTCGAATACTTTTTTTGAAAATATTTCACCAGTATTAACGTCGATGTGGAACAATGACGCCATTTCATTATTTATATAATATTTTATGATGGCATTTTTTGGAGAATCTATATCAATAGCAGTTACTTTGTATATAAAACTGTTAACAGGAGAATTTTCAGGCAAATAAGCAACATACTGCGACTGATTAAATTGTGGAGCATTGTCATTGATATCAGTTAAAATAATTGTAAGCGTTGCTATGGTTTCTTTAGGCTTGAAACCAAGATCCTTAGCAGTGATATTGAGTCGATATTCTTGTATACTATCAAAGTCTACCGGTCGTAAAATACTGATGGCACCAGATATTGGATCAATTTGAAATTCTTCCCCAGTATTTCCAGATGAAATAGAATAACGCACAATGCCATTTGGTCCATGATCCTCATCACTAGCTTTAACAGTCAAGATTGATGACCCTACAGGCTCATTTTCAGGTACGATTACTTGATAGCTTAGAGCTGTGAATTTCGGGCTGTACAAGTTTTCACCGGTTACAACAAATATGACTGCTGTTTCGTCAGATTGTGGAGGAACTCCTCGGTCAATTGCTTTTATTTTTAACTCATAATATTGACCCATGTTATAAAACTGCTTATTAACAACTATCCAACCACCTTTTTTGTCTATTCCAAGATATGCTGACCCATTCCCACCTCGTATATAATATTCTACTTCAGCATTTATACCAAAATCCATGTCATCTTCTGCAGTTAATTTTATAATTTTTTCTCCCGGCGTCGCATCTTTTGGTACAGGTACAAGTTTTTCATGTTCTTTAAATTTCGGTGCATTATTATTTGCATCCACGACATTGATGGTCACCAAACATTCAGAAGACATAGGCGGCTTTCCGTTGTCAGTGGCCACAACGACCACGGAATAGGTATTTTCGGGTGATGAATTGATGGATGTTCTCTTGTAATTCATCATGAATTTACTTAATATTTCACCTGTTGCTGGATCAATAGAAAACAAATCAGAGGGTTGTTGCAAGGAATATGAAATTATTGAATTGGGACCTTGCTTATCTCTATCTGTAGCAATAACTTGCCCGACGAAACTATTTTTCTTTTGTAACTCTGGGAAATTGAAACTATAGAAAGAATATTCAAATTCTGGTGCATTATCGTTTTGATCTTGTATGGTAATAGTTAAGGGTGTTTCAGATCGCCATGCTCCGTCTGTTGCTGCAACTTTCAGAATATATTCATCTTGTAGTTCTCTGTCCAAAGGTCGTGCTACTGTAACATTTCCACTTATTGGATCTATTATAAATTTGTTGCCGGGATTTTCAACAAAACTGAATGTAGCATTAGCATTTGGCCCCGAATCTAAATCTGAACTAGTAACTCTGATTACAAACGAACCAATTTCTGCATTTTCCGTGACATTCACGCTAAACAGGCGCGTAAACCTTGGTGGATTATCGTTTTTATCTAACACGGTGACAATTACTGTAGAACTTCCTACAAGCTGTGGCACCCCATGATCTACAGCTTCCACAACTAATTCATAAAATGGAATTGTTTCTCGATCTAAAGCAATGTTTGTAGAAATTTCTCCATTCTCTGTATCGATTCTAAAAGTTTCATCGTAGTCATCAACTAACTTGAAGGATATGCGACCATTTTCATTAGAATCCTCATCATGAGCATCGATTTTGATAACTAATTGAGGCGGAGATTCTTCTTCCAATACAGTTGCATTGTACAAAGGGTTATCAATTATGGGAGCATTATCGTTTGCATCAGTTACTTTAATTTCTATTTCAATAAAAGACTTTAAGGGAGGGTTGTCGGAATCTCTTACTTCAAACCATACTTCATAAAGAGGCATCGTTTCGTAGTCAAGCCCTTTTCCAGTGATAAAAACTTCTCCACTCATTGGTTCTACTCTTAAAGCGTCACCAACGTTACCACCGGCAATACCATATTGCAGCAATCCAGTCGGCCCCTTTTTAGGAGATGTAGCAGATAATCTCGTTACCAAAACTCCTTCTGATGTATCTTCAGAAAAAGTGAAAGTTAATTTATTTGTAACCGTGAATTTAGGAAAGTTTTTAACGGATTTTGGTATCAATATCAATTCTGCAGTGCTTTGCCTTGGGTCTTCTCCACTATCTGTTGCTAGTATTAATAAGTTAAAAGTGGGTCCGATTTTATCTTTATATTTCATCAAACTTTCACTAGCTTTTATAACACCAGTTTCTCTGTTTATTGAAAATAAATTATGATGTTCGCCTTTCAAATCATACACAATCTTTTTATTCAAACCTATGTCATTGTCACTCGCTTTAACGCCAAATACGAAGTCTCCCTTGACAGTTCGATCAGAAATATGTGCTTCATAAACTGGATGGGCGAATATTGGAGTGTTATCATTTTCATCTTCTATTATTATCGTAAGGTTCGCAGTGGCTGTCCGAGGGTCAGTAGTAGATGAATCTTGTGCCATTATTATGAGATAGTAAACTTCCCAGTCTTCTCTATCTAAAGTAGCGTTTGTGGTGATAATCCCAGTTGAAGAGTTTATCTGAAATCTTTCTGATTTGTCACCTAAAAGGCTATATCGAATTTTGGCATTATTTCCAACATCTTTATCTGTTGCTTTAGGAGTAAGTATCACAGTACCCGGAGGTAAATTTTCTTTAACGTAGGTTTTATAACTTTGTCTTTCGAAGTCAGGGCTGTTATCGTTTACATCCTGTACTACAATTTTAACTGTTCCTGATCCTGTTAGTGGTGGTGATCCTAAAATAAGATTATTCAAATTAATAATTATGATAATAGTATAATAATTGTAATAAAATGTTTTAGATGACAAGAAGATTCTAAAATCAATTCCCTAGTTACGAATGGATTTTAGTCTATTTCAAAATATACAGGTAATAATAAATTATTACAAACAAAATTCGTTATTAATTTGGTATTTGGCTTTAACCTATTTTTGCATATATTTAGATATAAGTTTGTGAGTAACTACTAATTCATATTCAAATATAGGCAAAAATAGTTCTAAAACGAAACCATTTATCCATAACTACGGCCATTACAATGCAATCAATCCGCTGTGGTAACAAAGGGTGCAGCTGCAATACACCCTTTGTTACCACGGCGGTTAAAGATATATTGCTATTAAGTTTCACTTTATGCTAGTGCAATTAATGGTAATTTACATAAAGCTGTATACCGTGTTAACATTATTATTAAATAATATACCTGTATCCATTGCAACAAGTGCTAATGTGAATTCATCCTGAGCTTCGCGATCTAATGTTCTCAACAAGGAAATTTGCCCTGATGAGGCATTTATTTTAAACAGATCTGCATCTCCTTCCTTTATGAAATAGCGCACTTGATTATTAAATGGTGGTGAATCAGCATCATAAGCATGAATTGTTATTATGTACCCGCCATTAGGAGGAATAACATTTTCCATTACGTACGCTAAGTACGGAGAATCTAGGAACGTGGGTGGGTTATCGTTTATATCTTGAATTGAAATAGATAATTCAGCCGTATCAAATCTTACATCATCTTTAGCGCAATCTTCGGCTCTAATCGTGAGCAAGTAACGAGACTTTCTTTCAAAGTTTAAATTTTTGGCAACTCTTACAATGCCGGTATCTTCGCTAATGCTAAAATCACGATTTTCATCACCTGAAGCGATTGAATACCGAACCCTACCATTTGCTCCTTCGTCTATGTCTGTTGCGGAAACCTGAAAAGATAATTATATTATTTATTTAATAACTGACTAAAGAAAAACTAATAATAATTCAAAATCTGATCAATTAACATAACTTGTAACTGAGTAAACAAATACTGTCATATTCCGTAAATTCCACCACAATAGAAAAGTTTGAGCTGGAATTTAAATGTTTTATTACTTTAATCACTTAGTGCATTTACCTGAAGTACACTAGCACCAATACTGGCATTTTCTGGAACGGAGGCGCTGTATTGCTTGGGATCGAATACAGGGCTGTTATCGTTTTCATCTAAAATATTTATTTTGATTTTAGATTTAGTCACATTAGGTGGATCTCCTCTGTCCTTAGCTGTGACAGTTATAGTATAACTTGCTTTCAGTTCTCTGTCCAATTTACCTGTTGCTCTCAAAATACCATCAACATTACCCAAAGAAAAATATCCGTTAATTTCCGGATCTGGTGTCATAAAATATTCTACATATCCATTTCTGCCTTCATCTTTGTCCACAGCTTTTATGGTCATAACGACCGTATTCAATGGAATATTTTCGGAAATTGTAGTTATATTAGGTGTAACAAACTCAGGTGCCATGTCATTAACATCCTTTAGTTGTATCGTAACCTGTAAAAATAAAACCCACACCATTAAAGTGTGTGAAAACGAAACCATAAACATAATAAAATTGTACTTATTTAAACGTAGCATATTTTTGAACAATCCTGGTGATATAGAGATTCAATTCAGATTGAGTATGGGTAGTTTTATTTTTAAAGCCACGTTTTATTTTGAAGTAAATACAACTACAAAGCCAAGAGCACCCTACGCTTCTGTTGGCTTCGTCAAAAGTACATTGTGAAATGCAACAATAGGCAAAGTCAACAATAGTCCGTAATGAGCGTGAATATTTTCTTTACAATTTATATAATTTTCATAAATGTCGCCGCTAAGATATAATGTGTGTATGAAGATAAAAACTTTAACATAAAGCTATAAATATCGCGACTATACTTTAATGTTGAGTCAGAGCTACAAGTACATTATCTTAACTTTTTAGGGGCGTTTGGTATGCACGCGTTAAAATTGACACAGGCTTGTTATAAAGAAACGAAATTATATTACTTGTGAATTTCTAATACAAACATCAAAGAACTGAAACAAAAATGATGCCAAGCAATAATGTAAAATATATATGTTTAAGATATCAGATTATGTGTAAGTTAGTATAAATAAGCATTAATTTTAAAATGAAGTGTTTACTTGTCTTACTTATTTTGTATACAATATGTATACAAATATTTACTGGCCCTGTCTTCTTAGGTACTATGTAATTTTTATTCGGTAATAGTCAATTAGAAATATTATTATATTTTACCTGAACTGTTGAAGAAAGTTGGGGCTCTGGTAGCTTCGCCATATCCCTGGCAGTTACAACAATATTGTATACTGGGAGCGTCTCTCTATCTAATAACTTTGCGGTGAATATGGTTCCGTTTTCTGCTATCGTGAAGTCCTGGCTATCATCCCCTGAAGATATAGTGTAAGCCACTTTGCCATTTAAACCTGTAAATTTAAATTTCACATAAATGGTATGAGTGTTACTGTTGATTTTCAGTAAAATCATCATTCTCTGAGAATTTTCCATTGAAAAGGCTCACCAATGTTAAGAGACGAATTCAGTTCTGTTGTGGCGGGGAAAAACAAAATATCAAATAATTGGTCTCAAATTTTTACCTGATTTTTGTAGTTCCTTTGAAAGCATGTAAAATGTTCAAAAATGTAAATCCAGGTATACAGTTACCATATAATACCTAATATTACCTTGAAACATGACTAAATGTTTACGACTCATAGTGGTGAAGAAGACATGGTGCTACCAGATACAGTGACCGTTACTGAAGTAATTGTGTAGTATAATTAATGTTTCTTTTAACTCAAAATTTGAAAGAAATATTTACCTGAGTCTGAATCTGTAGCGCTTATCGTAACTACAGAAGATCCGACTGGAACATCTTCCAGAATTTCATTTGAAAAACTCATTGGGTCGAATACCGGTGCATTATCATTAAGGTCAATGACATTTACGTAGACGGTGACGGTACCAGAAAGGGATGGATGGCCGTTGTCTTGAGCTTGTGCTACTAGTATATAGTGCTGCGTCTGAAACAATATTGATAATTCAGTTAATTTCAGTTTATTACTTGAATGAATCATTATATTCACATTGTTCCTAAAATCACTTCGTAAATAGCGAACAACAAATACTGGACTTTAAAACAACATGTTCAACAAAAATACGGCATTCAAATTTTCCATATAATAGGACACCAAAGCTTTCAAGCTATGACAAACTCCTTCATTCGCTGATCGTGGAGCGAGATGACAATTTAAAAAACAAGTAGTGGTCGAGGAATCCGGCTCGGGGATGTTTTGCAGACGGCCGCTTTGTCTGACATTGTTCAAGCCTTAATTTCAATGGCAGATCGAGCGGACAAATGCCGAATATGATGCGCGACGCGAAAAAACTCTACCGGAATGAAATTAGCAGCTCTCTAGCGGGGTACGCGGAATTGGCGGGCGGTCGAGGAACGAATGTACCCAGCGAATTGTTTTTACTAATTAACGGGCCTGGACGACTTGATGAGTCTGGTGCAAAGTTTGAATCGCGAATCAGGCCCTTATGCGTTGTATCGAAGACACACATCCGGACTATTTAAAGAAACTTCTTAATAAGGACATGATTATCAAAAATATTAATAATACAACAAGTTTGATGCCACTACGATACCACAATACCGCAGTGTCTCAAGACTAAAGTCTACGATCAGTGTGTGTTGCCAGCGATGACCTACGGAACTGAGACTTGGTCCCTTACTATGGGCCTCATAAGAAGGCTCAAGGTCACCCAAAGGGCGATGGAGCGTGCTATGCTCGGAGTTTCCCTGCGTGATCGAATCAGAAATGAGGAGATCCGCAGGAGAACTAAAGTAACCGATATAGCACACAGAATCGCCAAACTTAAGTGGCAGTGGGCGGGGCACATAGCTCGTAGAACAGATGGCCGTTGGGGCAAGAGAGTTCTCGAGTGGCAACCACGCGCCGGAAGACGCAGTGTAGGCAGGCCTCCCACACGGTGGACCGACGACCTGGTGAAGGTCGCGGGAAGGGCATGGATGCGGAAGGCGCAGGACCGGTCACTGTGGAAATCCTTGGGGGAGGCCTTTGTCCAGCAGTGGACGTCTTTCGGCTGAAATGATGATGAATGATGAATGATGATGCCACTCAAGCTTATTATTACTGTGGTTCCAAGTACTTAGTTCAACTTAGTAGCAACAAGAATAACATAAAACTATGCTGAAATGTAATCGAAATAATACATAAATTGTCTTGCATAGGTACAGTCAGCATCAGAATGATATAGACCAGAAAAGTACTCCAAATGATCTGAATACCAAAATTCCAAACAGTGTTGTAAGTATTCAGAGAGGTCAAACCATCTTAGCCATCAGTTTTCTGTTGTTATGTCAGTTAGTAGAGTAGTAGAGTATATACAGTATATGCAAACACGCTGGTCGATGGTATCTAATGAAGTATAAGATCAAGAAGTGTTAAGATTGTCATTTCAACACATTTTGTATCCTTTTCTTCCATAAAAAGCAATCCCTTTTATTTCTGGTGTGACTACCCAAACATAATATCGAAAAAACGGATTGCTAAAAGATGGTTTGACTACGCTGGATATTTCCAGCTATTTGGGAACTGTAGTAACTAATATGAAATTGGAATTTTGTTATTCAGATCATTTTGAGCACTTCTATTGTCAATATCATTCTGATGCTGCCTGTACTTTGCAAATGATGTATAAAGAATTACCCGCATAAGCATTTGACTTAGAAAGGCTGTTCTGTTTTTATATGATCTCTGTCACGAGTAACATCTTATTAGGGTTGAATATGAAGTGACTATGTCGAAATAGAAACGCAGTACCTGTTTTTAAAAGTATGTAAAAGATTCAATCTCGTAATCTCTTACTTGAGAGACAATATCTACCACTTTCTAGTAATTATAATTTATTAAGATTTGTCATTTGTGTGTACAAGTTGTTTGCATGTACCTATCTAATCCTGTTGCTAGTCATCTAGTCCCGAGCTGGCAGCTAGTCTTCAGAAACTACTTAATAACTTTCCTAAGTACAATAAACAAGTTTTTAAATTACACTTGCGCCCACAGCCACGTATTCATGTATCTGAGAGTAGTAAATATTTATTTAGAATTCTTTAGAAATATTGCACATAAATATAAATTCACCTCCTGCCTAAAACCTAAAAATTATAAAACGGCCTTTGATTTATGTCCATAGAAAATTTAACGACTTGTTTGTCATTTTACTGCGGCATTGATGAGCACAATAAGGTTGTTGCGACGAGAGCCGCAAAAACAGGCTAAATAGGCTTTATGCTGGGATACGTTTTGTGAAAATAGAAAAAGTTTGTGACTCCAACAATCTGTACGTGATATTTAAGCGAAGCTTGCACTGCACAATCGCCCGTTTTTTTTTTGCAGATCTTCAGAAATTGACATGTAAATGTTAAAAGGCTTAGAAATTTACTTAACCTTAAGAGCTAGGTATTTTATTTTGTTCGTGTAAGTCGTGAGTAATTTTGGTATTGAAATTCTTTACATGAAGTGATTGCAAAGTGCAACCAGGTCTAAATATAGGACTTCGATGTCAGGTCAGAAGTTGGAATCAACTTTTCAGCGAAAATAGGGAAAAGGCTCAGAAGATGATGCTATTGAAAAGAAAATTATGAAACCTCCTTTATTTCACATATATACATCAAAGAATCAAAGAATCAAGAATCAAAGAATCAATTTCGTTTATTCAGTTTAGGCACATAAAGAGCACATATGAACGTCAAAATTTTACAATAATGTCAGGAAATTACTAATATAATATTAAATTAAGTAAATAAATCATTTGAAAATGATTCTTTCGCTGGTTCGGTAAGTTGGTTCTACTGAGAAGAGACCAGCAAGAAACTCAGTGAACAATATTATAGTTTCTTTTTTTTAAACAATTTGTTTTTATTTTATTTTTCATAGGTTTATATTGTGCGAGCAAGCAAAGAGATTAGGATGACCATGCATTTTTATCATTAAGGTATTCGTTTACTTTGTAATATCCTTTTTTCATTAAAGTCTTTTTTACTTCGATTTTAAACTTATTTAGAGGCATGTCAACCAACTCTTGAGGAATTTTATTAAACATTTTAATATTGTTACCTACAAAAGAATTACCAACCTTTTGAAGTCTGAGTTTTGGCACTACAAGTTTATTTTTATTCCTCGTATTATAATTGTGTACGTCAGAGTTTTTTTTGAAAAGATCTAGGTTCTTGCGTACATATAAAACATTATCGTAAATGTATTGGCTAGCAACTGTTCAAACATACAACTTAATGTATTTTATTACAGTACACCTAATCTGTCATATTGTGGACAAATTATAACAAATAATTAAAGAGAGAAAATGTTAACTATTAAAAATTAATAAGTTATTTCCAGTTGCTATCAAATAATATTTTTTACGACTTCGTTTCGGTAATGGACTGCGAACGGAGAAAAATACAATGAAGTGAAAATATTTTTGGTCAATATTTTTACGTGAATACTGCAATTATATCGAAGATTCTGTGTTTAATAAACTTGATAAAATAGACCCACTATTGGTGGTTGTTCTAATTTAAAATTCCACAATAACGATCTACCAAGTCAAGCTTCATACGACATTATTTCAAAATAAAACTCCTTTCGTAAGACACTAAATTAAGTACAGTATCGTAATTGAATAGTGAAATAGTGTAAATGGCTAACACATTATTTCATTTAAACCAAGGAGTCTGTAGGCTTTGGCCATCATTGGCTTAAAGCATTCTAAGTTATCTTAAACTGGCATAGCCCTAAAACTATACATAAAATAATAAGCAATACTAAAAATTGATACTATGAAACCCTTTCATCTCGAAATCGGTCCCGGAGATGGTAGATACGTGACACTTCGGTCTAAGCCCTACCGAAAGATAGATCCCACCAAAAACATTTTCATGTCAAAATGTTGCCAAGACGAGTTTACGTAGGTTACTCCGTGAAAAGTTATCAGATCTCGTATAAAGCCAAGCCTAAGGAGTAGCGTATAGCTTGTAGGTATTATATTTGTGTTGGTGTTATTTGTAAGTTAGTTAAAAATTATGAAGTACGTATTTTTTATTTGTTATAAGCAACATTTTAATTAATTTTGACTCATGTAGCACAAACTGTAGTGCATTTTTTTATTAGGTTAGGTTTTTTAATTTATTGTTGTCGGTGTAGTAATATTAGCTTACATACCAAATTTCAGCTTTCTAGGACTTCAGGAAGTACCCTATCGTGAGTGATGAGGCAGTGACGAAATTATAAGTTTTGAGACATTAATAAAATCTTAAGTATAATAGCTATGACATTCAAACTTTGTATGTTTAATGATTGTACCGATGGCATGCTATCTTGATAATTTTAACGATTTAGCATCATCCAAAGCAAAGTTATGAGAGTTCAAAATAACGATGAAGCGTTTAGACAAAAGGTAGGTAGTGCCCTTGCTCTTCGCTTGGCTCGTCTTGGCGGGGGCACTCCCGTGCCTCCAGATTATATCCAAAGAATTTCATTGTACCTAAAACACCTAATTTAACTGTCATTCGTATGGGCCCGAACTTTCAGATTTATATTTCACCGTAGCCCCTCTGGTTTCAATAGGGCACGTTAAAGAGTCAAGTACCTTTTCGTTGGATCCATTGTTGGATTTTCTAATTTCAATTTTTTTAATGGAACAGTCCACCTGATACTACAAGTAAAACTCTTCGTCCAACATTAATTCACAATGAAACTCCTTACGAAGCCCAATAATTTAGTATAAGCTACCTACTTATATTAAACATTAATATTGAGCCAGTCGTGCCCGACTCGTTTTACATTAAATACTTACTAGCCTAAAGGCAATTGTGTCCTTAGTTCTTAAATTGCATATATTGCCTACAAGGGGCAATATGTTTCATGGCCATGGACCATCATGAATATAATTACATTTTTTTATAACAAAAACCTGACTAAAATACTTCTGAAACATATACTACTAAAAACCGCATTTTTTACAATTTTCATACACCGTTAGTGATATTGTGGCTCTGTAAAGACGTCTCGAATGACACATGCATGGGGCTCCACAAAGGCCCACGAGGTCCTTGGCCTACCTAACCTGCAAGCAAGCGGTACACCTGCTGACTGATAGATGGTGGACTTGCGCAAACTGCTGTCGCACCCATAAAAAACAAAATAAATACTGGAGTGCAGGCCTAGTGTTTCAATGTGGGAGCTTTGAACGTAACCGGGATTGGCGCTCAGATGATAAAATGAGTGATTAAGAAGTAACATGACATTCAATGTACATTCATCTCTTACATACAGGTTAAATACATTTTACTTTTTTTGGTTTTGCAATCAGGCAAATAAGGGATTCTTTCGCGGTATGATTTCAATGTGTATCATTAAAAGATTAAACTGTTTTACCTAAGGGCTGCGGCGGTCTTTATCAGCAATCGATAAACTGATAATCACGAGGTCACATGCAATAACAAAACACACACATTCTTTTGTATTTTACGAATATACATACATAAGTTTTATACTTCATAAGTTATGTATACAACACACTTGCTCATAAAGGGACTCTTACTTGACAGCATTTAGGTACATAATGACACCAGTTATCAAACTAGGACTTTTTCAAGGCTATAAAATACAAGTGAGTTATGGATGTTTTTATACATTTTATTTGTTGAGTTGCTTTGTTTTTAAAAATGTTTCTTGTTCAAAAGTACAAACAAATTAATATACCTAACTATTACTTGCTCATTTCATGCACGTTCGTATTTAAATAAAATTTCATTTTGTACGTTTTTTTAATAAACAAAATTTTCACTCAGTTGCTTAAGTAAAAACTTTTGTTTATTAAACACGTACAAATTGAAATTTTATTTAAATACGAACTTGCATGAAATAAACTTGCAAGTACTTGCAAAAATCCATTTAATCCGCGACAAATAAATAAGTAACCTCTTTTAGTCTATGGCCGATCGAGATGTGCGCATATTGGTAAATAAATTACTTTTGCCTGCTATTGCGAACAAAAATTCACAACACGTATTCACTTTTAAAATTATAGTTATTTATTTATTAAATGTCTACAAGTACTAGTTATGAACAAGTTGATTTATGTTGTAGAACGTCCGATATACGATGTGATGCCATGCCCTTAACGTTTTGAAAAAATTATTACCTGAAAACTGCAAGGGTAAATATCTATTTTAGTATTATTTTATTCACAAGACTGTTGAAAAACAACGTATTATACACGTGTTTATTTATGATTACCGTGCTCGGCTCTCCTAAGACCCTCATCTGACGACTTGGGCCACCAACTTTACACACCTGTACCATAATGTACATTTTCAACACCTTTGCTTTTTATCACATGGCGTTTACACTCATAAACCATGGTATTAAACACCTGTGCTTTTTTTTCTTGATCGCACTAGTGTTTTATTTTATATTTCATCAAATTAAGTTTGTACTTCGCTGAAAGATATTATTTATGCATTCTATTTGCTCTTAAGCAAATATTCTTATTTATGCATTCTATTTGCTCTAAAGCAGATATATGTTATAATTCTATTTTTAAATCTCGGAGAGAACTTTTGACTTAGTTACGTTTCGTTTCAACATAAGACTAAAAATAACACTATTTTTGTAAAAAAAATAAATCATCATTCTCAAAGTGAATGATGATTTAATTTTTTGCGAGGAACAAAAACGACGTTCTATTCAAAATTATAATATTTATAATAACAAAGTTTCTTAAAATTACGTATTAATCGTTAATCTAACCTAAGAAAATTTCTATTCGAAATTCAAATTGCAAAGAAATTTGTCCCGAGGTTTTTTTTTTAAGTGACGTACGCTTTAACTGCTTGCATAATTAGCCAACAGATTCAAACTTGAAAAATAATTTAAATCTAATTGGAAATGTATAATAAAATAAATTAATCCTTAATACTTTAATAATAATTAATTTAAATTTATATCATTAATCGTGTTTCACGAAATTAAATGGGTTTTTTAGATTTTTTCACATGTCATTTTGAGGTTATTTCTGTACACAATCACTAAAAAGGTGATAATCCTCCCATTCTCAAACACCGTGATTGGCTGTTTAGGAGTTTTCAAAGTAAATTTAAAAAACATACTTTCGTACCGGGAGATTATAAGGAACTTTAGTCCCGATATGCAGAGACTAAAGTAACATTTTAAGAGCATGAGAAGTGAAAAAAGTAAGATATCAGCGCGGAGCGCGCCATTTTTAACAAACTTTCCGTCTTTGAGTACGAATAATTGATCAACAACCTTAGAATATCAATCTCTAGTATAGAAGAAGACCGATACGTTGATTTGACGCCGCCGGAAATATTAAGTGAGGGACGAAATGCTATTGATAGCCTTTTGCCTCCAAAATCCAGGGATAAGTACATGGCAGTTTATGAGACCTTCATTCAATGGAAAATAGGCAAAAATGCGCAGTCATTTTCCGAGAATGTATTTTTGACTTACTTCAATGAACTATCAAATAAATTTAGCTCTCTGTGGAGTAAATACTCCATGTTAATAAGCACCGTCATAACAAAAAGATGGTATAGACAATACATCAAAAAGTATTCCAACCTGACGGCATTTTTAAAGAGGAAGTCAGACGGATATATTGAAAAAAAAGACGGGTTGCACATTTGCACTCCGGGAGTGCCAGCAGAAGTGAAAACTTTTTCTTTCTTTCTTTCTTCGTTATATACAGAGACAAAGATAAAAAGAACATACCATACCATACCATACCTATAATATAGCGCCAATCATAGAACCTATCACTAATTTTCTGTCAGAAGAAATTAATGAATTACAAAAAGAAAAAATAATCACAAAAAGAAGCCCGGGTTCGAACCCGGTACTATCTGAAACCATAAGGACTTACAGTCGAAGCGCTTCCCGCTAGGCTACTAAGCTTCTTAACGCACCTAACAAAATAAACAATCTGTAGCTGTTGTAATGTTGTATGACGTCAGTCGTCGGTAACGCTTCAAAGGTCAAGTAATCCTGACGCGAGTTTAACACTTTTTACCCATCCAACCCCGCTAAAGAAGTTTTCACTTCAAAAATCCAAAATATTGTCTACAAATGATGTGGAAAACTTATTAAAAGAAGTTCCGGATAGTCAGTACCTGGCAACGAAGGTAAGTTCCTTAACTAGTGTTTAAAAAGCTACGTAGTCAGTTATGTAAAATGTAGTGATTGCGAAACAAACATTTCTTACTTTCATAAAGGTAAAATGGAATCAAATATTTTAATATGAAAAATAGTGCAGTGAGACCTAGCTCGATCGATTTCTCGCCCTGAAAACCCCCTACATACTAGACTAAATTTAAATTAGGTATTGTTAGTTAAGTAAAGCGTTATTTATTGTTATTCTAATTATGGCCTGTTATGCACAATAACCTGTTTTGTATTTTACAGGTCGCATTATTATTAGGCGTGACTGGTGCGTGTAGATGCCAAGAACTACACGACATCACCACGGAAGACATAGAGCAACATGGTTAGATGATGTTGGTCAAAATCACTCGAACTAAGAACAAGATTTGCTATTCAGGGCCCCTTTTACGAGATGGTTAAAAAATACCAAGCCCTTCGTTCAACAAAGGCTCAAAATGATTTTTTTTTTCTGAACTATCAAAAAGGCAAATGCACAGCACAACCTATCGGCATTAACAAATTTGGAGTCATGCCAAGAGAAATAGCAAGATTTCTAGATTTGCCTGATGCTGACTGTTATACAGCCTACAGGTCACAGTTTTAGATGCACTTCTGCAACATTGTTGGTAGATTCGGGCGCTGACATTTGAACCCTAAAACGACATGGCAGGTGGCGATCCAATGCTGTTGCAGAATCTTACGTCGAAGACTCAATTCAAAACAAAATAAATATAGCCAATAAAATAACACAGGGCTTCAATTTAGAGCCGCCGTCGAAGCAGTTTTGACTTGAACCTCAGCCATTTACTTCCAATGACCCAATGCTTTTTCCCCCTCCTTCCGTACGCTCTTCCAGCTCCTACGACAATATTGCAATATCGTCGTACCAACATATACCGATGCTGACAATAATGAAGCGATTAACAATAAAATAACATACACTGTAAAATGCCTACAAAAACTGTCAACTACTAGTAATAAATATTTTGGTAGACAACATTTCCACACACGACAAGAAGTGGGGCTATCGGTTTAAGCTAAACGATAAATATACGGAGTCTATCCTCGCATTCGCGGACGATTTGGCTGATACTGACTCGTAACCCAAAGCAGTGCCAGGACCTACTGCGTAGAGTAGACGATTTCTGTACATGGACAGATGGAATGATAACAAAACCTAGCAAATGCTACTGTCTATGTCTGGGTAGGCGGGGTACCAGGTATAATTCATATGACCCAGGGCTTAGTATAGGCGGGGAAAACGTTTCAACTATATCTGAAACCGTGCCTTTTAAATTCCTCGGAAGAAAGATTGATAACAGAGGTTGCACTCCAGCTTTACGACGAATTTATTGATAGTTTCATTATCGATTTAAAAAAGGTAGACCAACAACTAATAAGTAATGTTACAAAAGCTTGGATCTATGATAATTTTTTAACCTCGCGTCTTAACTGGCCGTTTCTTATATATGATATAAGCCAGAGCCTCCTCAAAAAACTAGATGCGAGTGTCACGAAGACACTGGTCGTGGCTAGGGCTAGCTCAGTCGGCCGACCCGTCGGCACTATATAGATCCGCGAATAATTTTGAAATGACGCTTAAGAAGCCATCAGAACTTTATAAACACCTAAGAGTAACTAAAATGCACGTCTTATCGAAATCTACAGACGAAATAGTAAAAGTCCTTCCAAAAGATAAAAGTGCATCGGAGCTCGAATCACGCCTCCAGTTCCATAAAAAAATCATGATAGGCTCGTAGACTGGTAAAGTAGGTCTAGGTAATATTCGGACGTACCATAATATACGACTGGTCACCGGCCTTACTTAAATTTTATCTAAATGCATTCCAGTTGATCCTCCCCGACCAAAGCAATCTAGTCAGATGGGGAAAAGCCACAGATAAAACATGTAACTCATGTGGTGAAGCAACTAGCACGGCTAGGCACCTACTAGTGGGTTGTATGACGCTATTAAACCGGGGTCATTAGTCGCGCCGACATGATAAGGTTTAGAAATCATACGCGTGGCTGTAGGTTTGGCGGTAGCTAGAGCGAAAAAAGGATTAACCACAAACCGAAGAAATGACATTGTATTTGTAAAGGAAGTCTGCTCAAAGAAATCACCTCAAAAGCCATATTTAATTTAATGGCTGCCGTTGACTGGACAATACTCGTAGACACGTATGAGAAGCACTACAAAATACCGGAGAATATCTGTGCCCCATCATCCAGACCCGACATATTCCTTTTTTCACGATCGCATAGGCGTGCAGTGCTTGTAGAACTCACAGTACCGTGGGAAACTAATATACCTAAAGACCACGCTATAAAGACAAACAAATACTTTGACTTGACTAACGAGTTAACCAAAAACGGCTACGTGGTTAAACTCTACGCCGTAGAAGTAGGAGCAAGGGGAATTCCAGCTAAATCCCTGTATAACCTACTTAAAGACCTCGGATTGCCAAGAGCTTCAGTAAGCTATTTACTAAATCGAATATCATGAGCGGCATTGATAGGATCTTACTAAATATGGATAGGTAGGGGGGGAGGGGGACACTGCTACTGACGGTGGAGGTGAGCGCTGATGCATCAAAAGGTGGCCACCCTAAACCTACAGCTGGGTCGCTAGTCCCAGTCGCCGTCATGGTATTCCTCTCTGTACCACGCTATGGACCCGGCGACCGCACGGTGAATCCATGGAGTGCTGAGAATTGGATCTCTCTCTCTCCTAATAACCGTTCATTTAGTAATTGTTCTAATAATTAAACATTAATAACTATAAAATTTGTTTTTTCACTGGTAAGTGTGTTGAAAAACGTCATAAATGACACACGTGAGGTTTGGTCATTACACTCTCGGTTTCCTTGCAGCCCTCGCCTGACTCGGGCTGTGCAATGTCACCTCGAGTGTAATGACCAACATACCACACTTGTATCATAAATAACTATTTCCGGCTTAGCTAACTTTGAATAGTTAAATAGTAAAGTTTATTGACTACCCATAACTTGAAGCAAGTTTTTATGTTAGATTTAAACTTCGGATTAACGTATCTATATTAGTTTAAGTATTAACAATAACTAAACTAATAATCTTATTTAGAACTACTTAAAAAAGTAACGTGGCTTCTGAGGCTGAGCGGTCAGTGGCCTCTTCAAGATCTATGTTAAGATAATTCTTTCAACTGCAATGTATGGCCGCAAGCACTGAGGGGCGGCGCGGCGATGCGACAGCCACATGTGAATTAGTACGAAATACCATAAATACTAACCTATTTCAAAAATTTCAACGCACTTAGCACATATTCTATCAAACTTACTCTTGATAGTGTAATGGTTTGTAATTTTATAACACGACAATTTATGTCAAAAAATGCCTACGAACATGTTATTTCGAATTGAATGACGCCTCTATCATAATTTTCGAAGACTGTGAAATTTTACCTAAAACGTACCTACTGTTGATTAGTCTCCTAAGGAGGATCATGTTATGTCCACACAAAGAAACTGATAGTTTGTTTCAGAACATCTTTAATAATTTTTTATTCTATGTAACATAGCTTACATTATTATTGCATCCCTGAGTGACTAAAACATCAGACTTGCGATTTAAAGATCACGAATTAGATACCCGGCCAACCCTCCAACTAAGCTTAATTTCAAATGTATGATTTATGAGGAGTTCTAAGTACTAATATAACATTTACACAAAGAAAAAAATGAAATCCAATGCTGTTGATTTATATGTAATTTCAGAACATTACTCTTCCTCCGAGATTTTGGTTTGATTGACAATTTCGTTTCTATTCAAAATTGAACATTTCATAATAAATCTTTTAGTGTTTCTATTACATTGAAACCAAATCACAACATCTATGTTACATGTAGGGGATTATAATAGACTGAACAGAATTTACTTAAGTATATATTAATAAAGAAGGTGCATCATTCCACAATGTACAGTCAGTATTTATAGCAGTATAAAAGTATATTTACCTATATACAGCTTTACACAAAAACGATTACCGTATTTCAGAAGATACTTATCAAATCACTCATCTCGGTACACATGAGTCATTAAGATATTTCATATAAGGGACTCCATTTACTCCATTTAAATTTCGCTGAACGATTTTAGGCACATTTATATTTGTTTCTGCTAATATCAGCCGCAGAATTGTAAGATTGTAAAGAGATTGATAAAATTCAGCATAAGTAGGTTTATGCATATTGCATGGGTGTTAATGCTTATTACATTATTTTACATTCATTAAAGAATCAATTCCCATTTTTTCCACAAGTTCGACACTAATGATAATTGACAGTTGAAGCTCTATTATACTCGCTAAATTATTTTCAGGGTTGGGGGGTTAAATAATCCAATCCAAATCAAATCCAATTCCTTTAATTTGTTTTAGAGGAGTGGAGATTGAACTCACAAACAAAGGGCATCACCCTTTAGAATTTCTAGTTTCTCACTACTTAAAAGTACCTATTCAGATTTCAGTAGGTGCCGTTTCAGTGAAAACCATTTAACAAAACTGTTTTCAAGCCATCAATGATATTCGTAAATGATTATATTTCAAGCTGTACAATTAAAGACTCATAAACAAGGAACCAATTTGCAATATTGTTCGTATGTAATATGCAACTGAAAATATTAATATTTTATTATACAAAGGTACGTTAAAACTAATTTGCACCCATACAAAAGACTTCAACATTGTTAAGCGTAGACAACGGTCTTGAATTTAAATAACCCTAGCACTAGCGGTGCTACACTCGTAAATTATTGTAAAGTCGACGAAAAAAGATATTATCTTTATTATTCACAGAATTAGATAAAAAAAAACAACTTGTCATGTAATGCGAACATAGTACTTGATACGCATCTAAGTTATCATGTGAAACTACTGAGAGATTGCGTAAAACAATAAAAATATTTACCTAACACGATTTTTCATCATTATCAGAATACAATGACTTCATTGTAATTATTTTTTGTTTAATTAGTGCTTACTCTGTTCTTTTTGATTGTTGCAGGAAAGGATATCATCGTCTACTGTTAAAAATCGGTTTTATCCATTTATCCAAAACCGTCTCAAAGTCCTTTTGTCTTCGTTAACGTGCCTGCAACTGTGTACCGTGCTCGATACCGTCCGGATATAATAAGAAACAGCGAAATGACAATACTTTCAAAAGAAAGTCTAAAAAATATATATTTGCCGTGTAGGTCCTGGCCCTTTAACTTTCTGTTAACCTAATAATTATGATTTTGAGAAAACGCAGTACTTGGTCGGTCACTCATTTAGTTGGGAGATAAATAAACTAAAGTTATAACATAATTAATAAACCTTGTTTTATGTAAGTGGATCTAAGTATTGTCCATTACACCTAAGACTTACTAGTATCTTCATCAATACTTGTATTAATAAAGATGGTTGGTTATGTAATAATTTCTTAGCAATTGCCAATTTTACTGCATTTGATTATATTAATAGGGGTTAAAGTATGAAATTGCCGTTTCAATGTAATAGGTACTTCGAATTGACATAGAACCTTCATGGTTTGAGATTTTTGAGTGAAACTTTTTCCACATGGTACCTATGTAGTTCTTCATTTAAAAATGTGCAACATTCGATTATCGACTTTCAGTTGTTTTTTTTATTCAGCTTAGACAAGAAAGATGGATACTTCGAAAATTCGAGTGATTTTTGAATACGAGTTCCGACGCGGAACTAACGCGGCAGAAACAGCTCGCAATATCAATGTTGCGTTTGGAGAGGGGACTGCTAATGAACGCACCGTGCGATTTTGGTTTAAACGCTTTCGTGATGGAAACTGATTTGAAGAACGAACCACGAGGAAGGCCGTCCACACAGGTGAATAACAATGAATTGAAAGACATGGTGGAAGCCGATCCGAGCCAAACTACCCAGGAATTAGCTGCATGGTTTAACGTTACCTTACCAACAATATTGACTCATTTGCGTCAAATCAATAAAATAAAAAAATGTGAAAAATGGGTACCTCATGATTTGACTGATCTGCAGAAAGAAATGCGTGTTGAAACTTGTGTTGCCTTGTTGAATCGATACAGAAATGAAGGAATATTGGATCGAATTGTGACATGTGATGAAAAGTGGATTCTTTACGATAACCGTAAGCGAAAAATGCAATGGCCGACCCCAGGTGAAACGCCACAACAGTGTCCTAAAGCAAAGCTTACCAATAAAAAGGTAATGGTAACTGTTTGGTGGTCTCAGCATGGTGTTATTCACAATAGCTTTCTACGATCTGGTCAAGCAATAACGGCAGATGTCTACTGTGCCGAACTCCGAACAATAATAGCAAAACTAGCAGTGAAACAGCCCCGACTCATGAATCGATCTTCACCATTATTGCTCCATGATAACGCGAGACCTCATACAGCACGAGAAACCGTTTTAACTCTACAGGAACTGCAATTAGAAACTATCCGTCACCCTCCGTATTCGCCAGACCTTGCTCCAACAGACTACCATTTTTTTCGTGATTTGGACAATTTTCTATGTGATAAAAAGTTTTCTTCTCAGGAGGCAGTACAAAATGCTTTCACACAGTTTGTCGAATCTAGATCACCAGAGTTCTATCGCAAAGGCATAAATGACCTTCCTACTAGATGGCAGCAATGTATAGATAATAATGGTAATTATTTTGATTAAATAAATACGTTAAATTAAATAAAAACGAATTTCAATTTGTCAGTACAAATCGGCAATTTCATACTTTAACCCCTAATATTATCATTCATAACTCTTTGTAACTATTTTGGGAAATTCAAGTTAAAATCTTTATAATTGACTTTTGCATTGCATTGACTCTAAGTTAAAATAACTGTAATAAATTTCAAGTCTATTTGCATCTGTAGAGCTATGCTAAAATAACTAAACCTATCAAATGTACAGACAGCCTCCGTGGCGTAGCGGTAGTGAACGCGGCTGCTGCGCAGAAGGCGCGGGTTCGATCCCCACTCAGTTCAAATATTTGTATGCATGAATATGGGTATTTGCATTAGTCTGGTCGTGCGGTCGTGCCTCGGAGAGCACGTTAAGCCGTCGGTCCCGGTTGCCATACAAACATCTATGCCAGCCGTTACGGGTAGTTTGGAGCCGTCAAAAGACCATATCCTAGTCTAACTACAATGCTTCGATATCGTCTTTGGGTTGTGGAGGTCAGATAGCAGTCCCTTCACGGAAAATGTCGAATTTTAGCCAAATCCGCAGTTGGACTGGTAAAAAGCGAACCCCAGACTCCAAGTTGATAGCTTCGGATGCGACTGGGTTTAACGCTAGGATGAAGAAGAACTAAACCTATCAAATGTATGTCAGTCAACTAACCCACTGCGCCATTTCACCCGATCCTCCGCCTTGCGCATCCAGTCTGTAGTAAATATATGTATAAAATTTAAATGACAACTGTTTTATAGCAATTCATTAACAGGCGGCTCTAAGAAAATCAGACCATCTTAAACATTTAACTTATTAAACAATTAATTGAAACGTTCAATCCGTAATTATTAAACACGCAAGTCTATAAAAACCAGATTCTTAAAAAGCAAAAGCACATACAGTAAGTCAACTGACCAGTAATCAAAGGTTGGATGGAATCAATCAGACTATTTTAGTACTTACATGAAAGAACGGTAACATGCATGTAACCTGAGGAGCAATTAAGCAAATTAAAGCTTTAATATTTAGCTCTTAAGATCCAAGATACGTTTTGATCCTAGAAATATTATTCATCAGATTCCATATGAATATACACGTTTGTAGTCGAAACGTCTCAAAGAAAAAGTGACAATACCAAGGAGTAGTGCAATATCACATCATCTTTTTATTAATTGACTAGTGTTAATCACTTTAAAGTGTTTAAACTACACATTTGGTATAATTTTATGACATCGTTGAGCTACTTTATTAACGCTTTTGAAGTCTTATTTTTGAGCCCGGCTTGGAGACTGTGGATTGTTGTCAAAATCCATACATGAACTACTCAATCGTTTTTAAAACCCAATTAACATTTTCTGTCATTTTATTTTCCATTTTGATTCGTTAAGGCTTGAGCAATAAGCATGCCTTTACGTGACCTTAATCTCTTCCTTATCTTGGAGTCGGTTTACTTTTTGTATTATAGATTGTAAAAGGGTTTTTCCAAAAAAATAACTGTTATTCTGCTAATGAATGCTGCGGAGTATGTATGAAAAAAATGGATCACCAGCAAATAAACAAATAGTAAGATAATTTGGCACATATTCCGGTAAAAAGTAAAAAAAAGAGCTTACCTCCTCGTAGTCCAATCTAGCTGTTAGAGAGAAGACTCCTGTCTGTGGATTGAGAGAGAAGACGTCGTTGGCCCAGTCGGAGATGACCGTGTAGGTGAGCTGGGCGTTAGGTCCAGAGTCGAGATCAATAGCCATGACTGTACCAACTACCGAACCTCGTGCAGCATTTTCGGGTATGTCGAAAGAGTACGCGCTTTCTTTGAAGACCGGTGGATTATCGTTTGTGTCCGTTACCTGGAAATTTGAAAATATATTTTTTACAGACACTACATACTTTTTAACACAAAAACTAACAACAGTTTGTGTTGTGTCCAACATTAAACAAACCGTTTTTTTTCTTTTTACTTTTTCTTTCGAGTGCTAATGCCGGTTGCATCCAAGACTTGCACTTTGGAGCCCGTGTTTTGCTTTGGAGTTGTAGAAGCTACTCCAGTTTTTAGGGTATTTTGGCTTTGGAGTAATTGCCGTCTGATCTCCTAAACCCGAGAGGAAGCCTGCACCAGTGCACTAGAGGCTGATCTATCTGTCACCAGGTGCATTGACTTGCAGATAAGTTTAGTTCCTTGGACAATAAATGGTCTTCCCAACTCATAGTTAAACCAATACAAGTGTATTTAGTTATGATTCTCTCTCTCTCTCTCTCTCTCTCTCTCTCTCTCTCTCTCTCTCTGTGTCTTTGTGTTTACAGGGTCGGCAGCACGAATGTGACTCCCCTGGTGTTGCATACGTCCATAGGCCACGGCAACCACTTTCCATCAGGTGGACCGTGTAATTGTTTGCCACCTAAGTGTTATAAAAAAAATTGCTATTTACCTAGTTGGGGATTAGAAATTAATAAGACAGATCTAAATAATATTGTCAGTTAGGCAATAGCACAGAGCAGATAATGGCAATAGGCATTTGCTTTGAGTATCGGCGGGTGGACGACACTAGCAACCTTTAGAACACTCGCTTGAAATGCTAGGCATCTGTTTGAAGTGCTCTCAAAGTTAAAGAATGAAATAATTTATTTGTATGACACTTACAAATGTAAAAATTATTTACATTACGTACCTACGACGTACCTAGTATACATAATAATAGATTGTGTCAGTGAAAAAGAAAATTGCCCTATCCTGTAATAAAACTTCACGGAATGACACTTTTTTCTGGTTACCAATTGCCATAATTAATACATATATTCTTAGAGGAAGAAACCTGCAAATCTGTCAGTAGGTAATAGATTTAGTGTATACCAATATTTTTAAGAGATTCTCACAAGCTATATAGTTCTTATGCATGAAAACCAGAAGAGATTTCACGATATGATCAATAAATTATGTACAATACTTTTAACATGCACAAGTATAATAGATAGGTACCCTAAACAGAAACGTAAAAGCCTCGGTGATTAGTTAATCGGGCGGTCATCCGTCGAGCAGACAAGTGGATGGAGGCACTATGATAAGAATCCTACTGATTTGAGCCGACGCGGCAATGGACCGAGATGCAGATGTTTGTATCCATGTACACTCACGGACAACGGTCCTATGAATATATTTGTGGAACGCGTTTTGAATTTATATCATTAATCTTCTATGTTAAAACAAATGATGTTTGGTTTGTATAAGCTTTCATTTGTTGTGAGGAATAAGAATTTGTCGGGTCTAAAAAACGGTGCCATAATTTTTTTTAAATAATAATAGCTTAGACTGTATTCTATTGTTTGCATTCTCACTTTTCTATTGATATATTTGTGGACCATACATACATACATCACACACTCACATCTATTTCCCTCCGGGGTAGGCAGAAGCAAGAGCTCGCCATTTGAGTCTATCCTTATATGCGTCACGAGCTTTCTCTATTTGGAGAGTCTTGCATTTGATACCAGGAATAAGCAGTCTCGACCAGGGAGAAGTCATATATTATATTAGAACATGAGAAGTCTTTATTTTTCTTTACCCATTTCTCTCTATTAGCATCCCCTCTGAAGATCTCTCAATAATAGCTAAATTGTTAATTTGAATGTTATAACAACAAAACTGAACACCTAGGTCTATTTAGGTAAACATATTATGATAATTATAGTCCCGATATATATTTTCCATGTTTGTAAATAAATAATGTTTTCTTAAAATGCTTTTGTTACCGAATGTGCATCTTGTATAACAAGATCTAAATATCTTTATTACGAATGCATGTAACTTGAGTCACATAGTAAAAAGAAAATAAATTAAATACCAAACCTGAACAACGACTGTTACATCCGTGTATTGAATACCATCGTCAGCTCTCACGATCACTTGATACTCCGAAATTGTTTCTCTATCCAGAGGATCTTTAAGAGTTAAAAGTCCAGTTTGTGGGTCTAGAGAAAATGGGGTTATTTCATCATTCTGTATGCTGTAGGTGATGGTTCCAATTGTGTCAGGGTCCTCAGCCACGATGTTGGCGATACGCTGCCCAGGTGCCAGATCTTCTGATACCGGGTACGCTGGTGGTATGTTTTTGAACTCCGGGGGGCTGTCGTTTTTATCCAGTATTACGATTTCAACCTGTAAAAGATAAAGTTCTGTTAGAATATATTTAGAATATATTTAGAATATATTTAGAATATACTTTATCTGGATAATTTTATACCAGACAAAATAAAAACAAGCAGTCTTATTTTATGGTGTCTATCTAGTTGTCATTTTTGTCAGCATTGTAATTCAATTAAATTTAATTACAAATTATATAATATAATGTATCTGATTAACTAAGAATTTACATACACTTATAATTGATTAAGATTAATCTTAATCGTTGTTGTAACTGATTATGTAAAAACGAAATCTTCGAGGTAAAACAATGTATCCAAATAATAAAGTATTTAAGCAACAGACGTCGGGTGCAAAACCGACGCAGAAGTCTGGTGATCTTTTATTTATAAGGTTGGCAGAAAATCGGCCACTTTAACACACTATAAGAACACGAACCAAATTAATAATTCTAAAAATGCAGCCAGCGAGCGGTTGACTCGACAAATGTGCGACTCCAACCGCCGCTCGTTCTCCGACAGACGGGATGACAAAATACGCCTGTGGCCTTTTATTTCATATGTTTCACCTTCAATACCCGATTGTTTTATTTTCTTCAAACTAATACAGTTCTGGATTAAACACCAATCAGGTAATTCGAACTTACATATCAGCAAATTTTAATCACAAAGTAATTAATAATAATAGTAATAATAATTATACCTAAGGTATATACAATGGATTTTTTCATTTTGGTCCAAGTGTTGAATACTAATGTTTGATTTATTTGTCTTCTTTTACCACGAGCAAACAGATCTTCGAATTTAGTACCTACATTGATTACCTATATTAATAATAACATCCAATTACATGAAATAAATAATAATATATATTGGTAAACATATTATAGGGATTGAATTGCATGAAGATCAAAAATAATTTGTGAGTAGGATGCATCGTATTCGACGTTAGTATATGTGATACTAAGTGCATTCATCAATATGATTAATGGATCAGTTTTTTCCTTTTTTGTAATTTGAACTTTTTCTACTTTTTGGTGGGTCCTGCTTTTTCTTCTTTTATATTTAAGGAGACTTTTTGATGAGTTTTTGTTCGAATATTTTGCAAAGATTAATTACGTCGGAATAATTACGTATTGATCGTGTTTAATAAATGAATTGATAGAAAATAATGTCTTTTTCAGTGGCTTTTGAGAATTATTGGTCGATCGATTATGATATAAATTATAAGCGAAGACACTGTATTTAATCCTCGTTTGATGAGATGAATTAGATAAGATTTATTAAGTCGGAGGCAAGCTTTACAAGTATAGCGGGTGGACGTTTACAAAAAACTATTCGGAAAGAACTCGACAAGTCAACAAAGGCAGAGAGAAGTAAAAGACTAAAACGTACCAGTATTTCGTCATTGGTACTGTGAAGCACGAAGTATTCGGGACACAATGATCGGAGCCGTCACAGATAAGAACAGACCGATTGTAGAGAGTTCCCTGCCCCCGGCCCGGCGAGGACAGGCTGCGCATTTGTTATGATGACTCAATCTTTTCTTTGTATCTGGTTGAGGGTGCCGTCTAAAGAAACCTCCATAGAAAACTTATTCTGACGCCTACGATATTTTACGTAAGAGTAGCAGCAATTAACGTTGATTGTGTGATCTTGCCTCTCGAGGAAATAAATTGAGACGTGTTAATAAAATTTATTGTTCAAAGCTTAAGAATGCATGAGAAAAGTTAGGGTTTGATTGTAAACATTTACTTTACAGCCAAACGAATTCCCAGTGGGTTTATTAATTTTTGAATAAAGATTATATAACTCGGAAATGACAAGGTTTGTGCAATTGATTGTCTTATTCGTAGTCAACAGATGACGCATCGATAGCTGGGGAGTCTCGAGAGAGGTGTGTTTAAGTGTTATAAAGTCAAACAGTATATTAAATTGTATGAGATGGCAAAATGTCTGCCGTCGGTAGTGGTGAAGCAGCAAAGATAAACAAGGTATGGACGAGTGGCAAGCACAACCTACTTCATAACAAAAAGAGTAAAAAGATTTATTATGGACAAAAACATTAGGTACGCGTAGCTCGTCTGACCGAGAGCGCTAGTGGACCCCCTAGAGTTCATGTTTGAAGTAATCGATTAAGGGAAGAGAAATGACAGTACGTCGGTTTATTGGGTTCGTCGATTACTCAAGTTTCGATAATTGATTGCGCTCCGCTACTAGATTAATAAGAAATATTGAATATTTCCTTGTAACATGTGTCTTGAATAATGACCCGTACTTAATAGCCGAAAAAAAAATGACAATATCAAGACTTGAACATCTTATCGGTTAAATATATCAAGAGTATAATTTACATAACGCTGAGTTGGAAAGCGATTAAGTTTCTTATGTACCAACACCTACGTGTTCTGTAATCACCGGATTCAACTAGCAGTAGTGCAATTATCGCAGTTTACAAACACGTATGTCGTTGTTCTGTGTAACTACTAGTACCTATTCGAGTTTCCGTCGCTGAAAATATTACCATACATTTTTGTTGTCTCCGCAGTGTTTGCATTTCTATGTAACCTGTAAAAAGTTGTACAGTAAACCACACGGATGTACACACAAATGCTTATGGAGCATCATAATATCAATAATTCAGCATTAATTCTTATATCAGTTGTAACTAGTTTCAATGATTTAGCACATAACTCCAAGCCTTTATGTGTATACCATCGGTAATTTTACTACATGTTCACAAATTATGCAAATGGCTAAAGCTTTCAATCGCTTATTGAGACCAAATACGACTTTAGCACAAGTAGCCGAAGGACATTTTTCACGTGGGATGAACTCTTGTTGATTTCATTCCTCGTATAAGTAATAAGGAAGTTATACAGGTAAGTTTTATCGTTTAATTTATAATTCGGTTCTTCGAAAGCAAAGTCAAACTAGAGGTACTGATTAGTTAGACGACAATGTATTTTAATTGTTTTAAACTCTGGCTCTATGAATCGTATGTAAATTGGACGTTTTTATTTAGCCTGTAAACTTCATCAGTAAACTCGCTATCTAATGCAGAAATTGTTTCTCAAAACGGTACTGTATTTCTTGACATTACTGCATTCTAACCAATTCTAACATACAAGTAAAATCCAAGAAAGATTTCTTCATTTTAAAAGGAAAAGCGATACTAATGAAGGTTATTTTTGCACTTCAGAATGCTTTAAATACAAAATTAACGGATACAATATACCTATTTCATCTCTTAAACACATTCTATTCCGTCCATATAATTTAACATGTTATGTATATATAATGGTTTATCTGTTCTGTTCGATTCATTTAATTGAAACCTTCCAAGATTACTCATTGGATCAAGCTTCGGTAAGTATGTATAAAATAAACGAAATTGTTATTCATATATGAACACTAATTACCTACGAAATTAATTTTAATCAAACACGAACAAAATTTACGTGTCAAAATTCGCGTAGCACATGGTATATTACTATAAGATTAACATTTTTCATGCAATTATGGCATCGGTTCAGTGGAACCTGAACCTTAAGCTCTGAAAGATGGCCACACAGCTCTGTCGTTTTTAAAACAGTGTAATTTTAGGAACATCAATCATTTGAGTCGTTTACTTCCAAAATTTTACGTCACTCCCTTTATTACCTCATTCCATTTTTTAATGTAATTTTGTCTTGCTGTAAAATAAAACTTTGTGCAACAATAGCTACCCATCTTTCAGAAAATGTGTCAGTCGGTACGAAAATCTCCATCAGACCATTCTTCATCCGAGGGCTGATTCTGGTTGCAAATAAAGCTCGTACTTCGGAGCTTGGTTTTTTTTTTAATATAGGACACGTCAACTTGACTTTACCTTGCCTGATGGTGAGCTGAAGGCAAAGTCTCAGGAAAGAGGGCCACCATTATAAACACGTGCAATGGTGGCACTCAGCTTGACGGCCTCATCAGATGCTTTTTCAAGCCCCGCTTAAAGGACCCGGGACTGTAGGAAGAGGGAAACACGTGAGCTGGCAACCTATGTTGGTACCTGCTCTCCTACGTCTCTTTTCCATAATTTGGTTTGGTTAACTTCATGAAAGCGACTACCGTCTGTACAAACTCAAGAGCTAACTATGGTAGGCAGGTAATTTAAAAATTTGATTACTCACAAAAGTAACTTTCTTTCAAACCGCAAGAGTATATTGAGAGAATCTGTATTATGTTTTCCATACAGTCGCAGAAAGACGCGTTGACCTAAACATTAAAGAAACTGTTTCAATTAAAGGTACCAAGACCAAATAATTGGGAAAGCAAGGAAATAGGATGTGGCAATAAAAACCTTTGGAATACGGGAAAGCATTATAAATAGAGATCTGTACTTCAAAAAACTGTGTATTGTTTTTAAATGGATCAATACTTTTTTTAAACAATAGTTTTAACAACAAATACCTAAATGAAGTTTAATATGATGATATTACCTATTTTCTGTTGAATGAACTGAGGGTTGAAGGTCCCCGAGGAGGGCCAGGCCCCTCGAGGAGGGCCATCCCTTTCGGTTTGGCACAGGGTCAGCCAAGGTGCGAGGGATATGTATCATGACAACCTCACCTTCGGCCTAGCACTACGACCCACAGAAGGCGTGCGGTTTAGTCGGTTCGAGTCCAACATAACCTCCCTCTCCTCTTCAGGAGGGGTGGAGGTGGTATCGGTGGGGGTTTTACACGTAGAAAAAAAGGGTTGAAGGTTTCTAAGATTGATATGTCTCGTGATCAAGACTAAATATTCAAATTGAAATTGAAAATTTATTTATTTGCAAGAATATGGTAAGTAGAAAGGTGTTACAATATAATAAAGTTCATACATATTCTGCCACATGATGGCATGCAAAATACATATTTTGTCAATTTTAATTTACATTTATAATCATTAACATTATTAACAACTTTATTGATTTAATTACATATATTTAATTGTCATTCTATAGATTTGTCATTTAGATTATAATTTATATATTCATGTGTGTACATTCTTGAAAATTTCTACTACGAGACTAATCTCACCGCAATTGCCATTATTGTAGGTCACCAGTATAATCCAATCCAAAAAACACCGATCAATGTCCATCCAAGTCCCAGATATAATTGAACGGTTTTGAAAGTAATTGAAATCAATTTGAATGAAATTAAATTGATGTGGCCTGTGACGGACAGACGGACAGGGTAAGTTTAGTTTAGTGCTCTTTGGTTACGGAACCCTTCAAACAAAGTAAGCTCTTTGTCCAATACCGTGATGCGTGCGCATAAATTCCCGATTGATGACTGTTTCCATCTCTGTCTTTCAGCGGTAGAATAAGTATCTACTCATTCTTGAGTTATGCAAATGAGCAATTTTTTTGGATGATTTTTTGGAATTTTTATAGTTTAGTTTTAGTAGCACAGTGGCATAGTCGGATCAGGCAGGCTGCTGTGGTTTCTAAAAGGAAGAAAGGCATGCAAAATTGCATCCTGAATATAATTAGATACTTATTAATATAATCTTGCCAGGAAAACCATTGCTGTACTCTAACACTTTTAACTAAGTAGATAATTTTCATATTATATTATTGTATAGGAATTACTTAAATAATTTCATGGAATTTGACTTGCCTTTTTATTAAAAACGAAAGGTATAATTAGTATAGCTATGTTTAACGGTCTGATCGTACACAACTACTGAAGAATTTCACCAATATCATAATAAATTTGCGTCATCTTTTGATGTACCGTTTTCCCTTTCGGCAATGGTGGAACAAATTTTTAAGGGTTCGTGGAGGCTCAATTAAGCTCGCGACCATAAAGGACTGGCTTGATTGCTTGGTTCTAAAATGGCGAAAGAATTTTAGAATTAATTTATTATGGCATTTGTAATAATAGATACAAAATTGCAAGGAAGTAATAAACGATTAATTTTATGTTGCAAAATTGTTAATAGCCCTTTTTTTATAAGGAGTTTCCCAGTTAAAACTTTTAGTAAGACACACGCAATCATGTAGAAGTAATTACGATAGCAAAATGCACAGGGAATTAAGGTTTTTCCTTAAATGGGCTCAAATAAACTTCTATTGGGCATTATACTAGAATCTAAACAATTTAAGAGGCTGTTATATGACCATAATGTTGTAAAACATTGGATAAATCCTCAATACTGTTCCAACGCTAGCGGAGATGAATATACGCCGTAGCCGTGAGGTTGGTAACACGAACTTATGAGTGGATGTTGTCGGCCGACGGATATGGTGGCATCGTTTAGGGCTAGACTCTATGTTTAGAGAGCGCTTCGTGACCGCAGCGCTGCCGCTATCCCCCCGGGACTCTGCACAATTATGTTATGGTGTCAGAGATTAGTAGCCAAGAGACGCGATTGTGATCTTTATTACTTTTATTTATTTTGTACCTATCACTTGTTTCATTAAAGTCTTCACAAAACATACTATACAGATAGCTGCAAACCTTTGTAAATTCCTTTTGTTTGTATATATTTAATAAATATTATTTTCCAAATAGTCTATCCTTACGAAGGAATTAATTATAATTGGACGAAACTTTGACTAGTCTATGGCGAATTTGTTAGTGTTTAATTTACCTAAGTCCGTGTCTGCGTGTTCGCCGCCGTTTACCGCATGCATTAACATGCGGGCACTGCGTCCGCCCACACCGGCTATCGGCCGCATCCCCACAAATATATGTAAAATATGCACAAAAGTACCCCGGATAAAGTGCAGCGATAACAGGCGACGCAATTTGCATCGCCCTGAGCACATCGATCGAAACCGATTTGGACCTATATTTACCAAAAATAATAATGTCCATATAACAATTTAAAGATGTGCCCAATGCGTCTAAAAATGTTTCAACTTAAAATGCTTAATGCACGTAATAAAACTGTATTAGAATCAGTTAACAATGTAGGTACCTGTACGTTAAACAACCGTTAGGTATTGATGGGTAAATATAAAACGCTAAAGACCTATCATGAGTTCTCGATCTGTTTGAGGTATACCGTTAAATGTACTTTGCAACTAAGATATAATATTTTGAGGCGAGTAATCATGACGAATCAACTGCCGTGTCTATATTGTGTGAGTATTTAGATTGTGTTAAAATTGTTTCCCTCGTGCTATATGATCTTGCTGAATAACATTTATTATTATGCATGCAAGGATTATACTGCTCGCGGGAAGGCACGCAAGCACCCTCAATTTCTCCTAAATTTGCTACCCGAGGGCACTATCCTCATATTATTGCCTGATCGATAGTATAATTTAGTAATAACTACACGCGTCTCAAATATTTCGGAAAAAGATAATAAAAGCTCACATACTTAAGTTTACAGTTCGACTCTTATTATGGACCTACGTCGTCATATGGCACGATAGGAACGTATTTTGAAAGAGCTTTGCTTTTGTAACCTCGTGTTCGTTTTTAATTCAATTCCACTATTTAGATTGATCTAGATAACTTGGTTTGTAGTAAGTATATAACAGTTAAAATGTATACAGTTAGAATGAAAGTTGAAAGATTAAGTGCAGTGTAGTAAAAAATATGCATTCTCCTTGTTCATAAAACCCTTGCACAAACACGAATTAAAATCTCGAGGACTGAATTTTTTAACTTCATTTGCTCATCGAGATCGGTGCTTGCGCTGCGGCGAACACAAAGCTCTTAACGCTTAACGAACTAAAACTAAACAAGAGCCTATTAATTTTATTTTGGTAGATGTGCCATTTTTATTTGCATTCGGTTGACACCAATTAGTTTTAAATTCAAAAAGAAAGGTTCATATCTACACTTTCGTGTTAGTGGCCTGCAAAACTAACCTACATATTTCCAAACTCAAATGTTGACTCGTGGCGGTCGTTTGTTACAAAACATTCTTTTGTTTCAAATGAAATCCTTTTCGAATCATGCGATATTATCTCTCATCTTCAAATGTATCAAAAACAACAAGTCATCGCGATGAAAATAATAGCAATAGCAACAAAAGAATTATAATGTCTACTGCCAAAACCGTACAATAACACCGGTCGTCGTCTTGCAGGTGGTTCTAGCGATTTATCGGTGGGCGATACAACCGTTCGATAATGACGGGGCACTACGACCGACAGAAGAGCGATGTCGCAACCAGCTCGCCGATTTCGGTCTGCCCGTCGGTCATCTCTAACGATGGAGCGATAATTAAGATCGGACGTCGGCATTATTTACGCCCGCAGCATCCTGCCTGACCTGAGCTCGAGTCGGTCACGACTTTTTCCATGCCGGGCAAGACTATTGTTACGTTTACTTGTATTTAGTTTAGTTAGATCTGTTCATAGCACGGACGATTTGCTAGTTACGATTGTAACTGTCGACTGGTGAGTTACTTGTATACTTATGAAGTTTATGGCTATGCAGTCGCGATAAAGTCTTCCCAAGCATACATCATAGATAACAGAAGTAATCCCACGCGTACTGAACAACCGTCAATCACACGAACACACTTGGATTATATAGCGACGAAATCAAACCCACTGAGTAAGTAAAAGCGTTTAAATGTACCGAAACTTAATGATCCTAGAGTTAACCCGGTTTCATTCCCTTTAGAACCCAAGATCGGCTCTTCTAAGTTAATGATCGGTTGACCTTAGCTTTTACTGGAGCAACTGTCATTTTACCCTAACCCCAAGAGAAAAGTCTGTATTAGAGCTCCTCTCGTTAATCAACGGGTGGACGGACTTACAGATGAGTGGTTGACTTAGTCACCAAACTTTTTATGAGATCTCACAAACACTGTGATTAGTTCAATAAGTACTATTAAAATAATACGATTCCTTGAAAGGTAGTATTAGTATAACATATTATATATATATATATATATATATATATATATATATATATATATATATATATATATATATACGCTAGTATTATAAAAAATAGTATCGGTTGAACTAATAAATATAACGTAGATAAGTAATTTCAGGTTGGAATTACCAGTTTCGTATCTTCATAATTTACATTGTTTCTAACCTCATAGGTAAATACTGTAGCATTGTTAGTGCATTTATCAGACATCTGCGGCGACACTGCTCGCTGCTTTATGATAATCTTCGTTTCAAGAAAGCACCATGATCTGAGTGCAGATCTTTAAGCTATTAACTATATTTTTGCTCACACTTATATGTAGATATTAATCTCTGGTAGTTAATCATAATAATGTATTTCAAATTCAACTTTAAACGTAAACACATCGAGTTTTGTTGTACATTTCCTTATAAATATTAATCACTATTAATCACTATTATATTTTCCTTTAAATATTTGTGTTCACTTCTACTTCGTCCAATTGGACGAAGTAGAAGTGAACACAAACTCAGTACAATTGTACTTAGCAGGTTTTTTTTATTGGGATTTTTCAATTTTTATTAAATTTGATAGCCGAAGTTACGCCAAAATATACACTGGCATCCAGTGAAAATTCCTGTGACCCCGTAAGCCTGCGCCGGAACCTTTACCGATGAAGTTGGCATGGCCTTCGAAAATCTTGGTACTCCAAACACTCCAAAATAATAAACGATTTTATATGGGTGCGTTTTTTTTAATAGATTCTTTGTATAGCTATCTATAGCATAATAAGATAAAACATCTGTTTAGTGGATGAAGAATTTTTTATATCAAATTTAATATATTAAACAATATATTGCGGGTGGGGTGACTAAGAAAGTCCTGGCCAAGCTATTATTAATAATGTGCACACCTTTAATGAGAAGTAATTTAGTATAAATAAAAAATAAAAAGTAGTTTAACAAATTAATTTAATATCAACAGAAGTTAATGTTTTAGCTACTTTATTTCTGAGTATGAGTGCTGTATATGGGGTTTCGAATTTGATGATTAGTTCGGGCAAACCGTTATTTTGTTTTTGTAGAAGATTTTTGCTATTTTAAGAACCATTTTGCTTGTAGAATAATCGCTAAGCGATTCTCACTTGAAGATCAGCGGGAAGGTAAACTCGTCAAGCATACGGATTGCATTCAAAATTTATTAGACTTTGGAGCCGGGCTCTACCCTTTAGAAATAGATACCAATAATAAGCCCAAGTTTTTAATTTAACCGAAACTTTCTTTTGAAACTGAAATATTAAATAACAGTTTACATAAAGAACTCGTATTGAAATATTCTTTACACAATGCAATTGACCAATTTCTTTAATTTACATTTCCTATTATTAACTACTACTCAGTTAGATTGTTAGAAAAGTCGTATGCCTTCGTCTAATCCGCGACAAAAAAACATACCGGTTACAAACTAAAACCTGTTGCGTGGTTGTAAAACAACGATCACATATACAGTGACAATTTTATCACACACGTTAAAAGCCTGCCACTTTTTTATTGCACTCAAAACGTCCCTTAACCGCAAGGCTTTAATAGCCAAGCGATATTATAGCATTCACATAGCCTTAGTAATACTCATAGTTTTTACTCTCCACGATTCATTACATGCAGAACTAGTTAGGGTTCATTATGATAACTTCACTTGCGAAAAATAATTGGTAATAAATTTTTCAACTTTTATTATAGCTATATATTAATGGTAATGTTTATTTCAAAAATCGTGCCATCTAGTCATTACTTGTTAGCGAATCTAGAATGATTGTCTTGTAGGGTTGTCGTATATTATAGATTTATTTCAGTGTTACGACTAGACTTGGTATAAATTTTCTGGAATTAATAAGTTAAGTCACTCAAACAATTATTTTTTCTTGTTAACATTTCATTTATAAAACAATGGCAAATTGTTAGTTCAATGATCGAGCGCGATATTTTGCTGCTGAAAAATCCATACTAATATTATAAATGCGAAAGTAACTCTGTCTGTCTGTCTGTCTGTCTGTCTGTCTGTCTGTCTGTATGTTACGCTTTCACGCCTAAACCACTGAACCGATCTTGATGAAATTTGGTACAAAGGTATATTAGAGCTTGAGAACGGACATAGGGTACCTTTTATCACGAGAAAGGGGGTTTAAGGGGGGAAATATGAGGTTTTTATGAAAGTTTGTCATTTCTGAAGATATTTTAATGAAATTTGGTACAGAGGTAGATAAGTGCTTGGGAACGGATATAGGCTACCTTTTATTGCGAAAAGGGGGGTAGAAGGGGGGGGGGACTAGGGCCTTGGGATGAAAGTTTGTCATTTTTGAAGATTTCTTGATGAAATTTGGTACAGAAATAGTTTAGAGCTTGGAAACGGATAAAGGCTACCTTTCATCGCGAAAAGAGGGGTAGAAGGGGGGCGGACTAGGGTCTTGGTATGAAAGTTTGTCATTTTTGAAGATTTCTTGATGAAATTTGGTACAGAGATAGCTTAGAGCTTGGGAACGGTCATAAGCTACCTTTTATCGTGAAAAGGGGGGAAAAAGGGGAGGGGGACCAGGGCCTTGGGATAAAATTTTATCGTTTTAGACCTTACCCTACCTTTCATCGCGAAAAGGGGGTAGAAGGGGGGGACTGGGGCCTTGGGATGAAAGTTTATCATTTTTTTAAATTTCCTGATGAAATTTGGTACAGAGATAGTTAAGAGCTTGGAAACGGACATAGGCTACCTTTTATCGCGAAAGACGAGGATAAAATGGGGGGTGGGGGGGGTTTATAGGGGATGAATATTTGCCAGTTTTGAAGACATCCTGATGATATATTTGGTACAGAGATGGATTGAAGCTTGGGAACGAACATAGGCTATCTATTGACGCAAAAATGGAGGCATAGGGGGGGGAGGGGTAATAAGGTTTGAAAGTTTAACAGTTTTGAAGATATCCTGATGAAATTTGATACAGATATAGATTAAAGCTTTGGAACGAACATAGGCTACCTTTTGTCGCGAAAGACGAGGATAAAATGGGGGGTGAGGGGGGGAGGTTTATAGGGGATGAAAGTTGCCAGTTTTGAAGACATCCTGATGATATATTTGGTACAGAGATGGATTGAAGCTTGGGAACGAACATAGGCTATCTATTGACGCGAAATTGGAGGCATAGGGGGGGGGGGGGTAATAAGGTTTGAAAGTTTAACAGTTTTGAAGATATCCTGATGAAATTTGGTACAGGGATTAATTAGAGCTTGATAACAGACATATGCTACCTTTTATCGCGAATAATGTTGTAAAAGGTTGGGGGAGGGATAAGGACTGGATAGTTAGTATGAAAGTTTGTCATTTTTGATCCTGGTGAAATTTGGTACAGACATGGATCAAAGCTTGAAAATGGACATAGACTACGTTTTATTGAGAAAAAGGGAGTTGCAGGGGTGGAATAGGGTAAGGGTGTGTAAGTTTGACAATTTTGAAGATATCTTGATGAAATTGGTATAGAGATGGATTAGAGGTTTGAAATGGACATATAGGCTACCCCTTATTGCGAAAAAAGGGACAGAAGGGGGAGGGGGGAAGGGGAATACGTCTATGGGATTAAAGTTTCTAATTTTTCATTGGCACAAAAAAGGGGGTGAATATGGCATAAATAGTAAAAGTTTCTTTTAAGATGTCCTCATGAAATTTGGTACAAAGGTGAATTAGAGCTTCGGAACGAACATAGTCAAGTAGCGAACCAAATATAGAAGCGAGTGGAGAGGCGAGTAGAGATTGTTATAGGGACGAGTGGATAGGCGTGTAAAGACCGAAAGTCGAGTAGAGTCGACTACAAGGGCGAGTAAATATGCGATTAGAGAGCCAAATAGAATGCAGTAAAGACTTTAGTAGAGAGGCGAATAGGGAGACGAGTGGAAAGATGAATGTAGTGGCGAGTAGAGATCCAATAGAAAGTTGAGTAGAGGTGCGAGTAGATAGGCGAGTGGGGAGAGTCAAGTAGAGAGGCGAAAAGACAATCAAATGGATGGGCAAGTAGAGAGGCGAGAGGTCGAATATAGAAGCGAGTAGAAAGTCGAGAACAGAGGTGAGTACATAGTCGAGGACAAAGTTGAGTAGAGAGGCGAATTTAATGCTCAATAGCGTCGGATCGACATCAAGCGATAACCGACATCCACGCGGGCGGAGCCGCGGGCAACAGCTAGTATCATTATAAAAAAGGAATAAATAACATCCAACAACGCTGTCAAAACTACTTAGGTACTGGCAGATAAATGAGTCTGTTGTCTGTTCAAAATGATAAAATGATATAGAATGGCTGTACCCGGGACCTCGTCCCAGCGGTCCTTAATCTGGTTGTGGTACACCTTAATACAATCTCTAAACCTAAGCACATTAGAATCTAGAATCTAAAACTCAGGTTATTAAAAAATGAGTATTAACACATTAAAAATAGTGATTAAGTACAAACTTGTTGGATAATAAAGAAGGCTAGTTATATTTTTGTAATTGTATAAATCATTAGCCAACATCCTGGTTAGCAAAATGTTTGCCCACATTAAAAATCAATCAGTAGGTACCTATGGTTAACAAAAAGGCTACAATTATTAATAATGAGTGAGAGGCTTTACTCTGTTGACTACGACTTTCTAACGTGCGCCACCTAAATAATGTACTAGCTGTTACCCACGACTTCGTCTGCGCATTATTTTCACAAATTTCTTGGGTTTTATTTTTAGGTTGAGGTTGTGTGTGTGTGTGTGTGTTGGTGCGCCACTCCATCTCTTCCTGGAAAGCGACTAAGGGATAGGGCTATTCTGAAATTGTGATTGTCAAAGTGATCGTTCGTCGATTTATAAACGGCACAGCAATTTCGGAGATTAGCGAAAATAAATAGAGCCCAATTTTTAATTAGGTTAATGAAAGTGTCTCTTTTTTGTTGTAGGTAAATATTTGAACCAATTATATGCATTAATACCAAAAAATATATCCAAGTATATTCAGACTCTAGAATTCATGAGTTAGTATAGTTATGTTTACGCAGTGTAGAATTTACTAGAATATTTATTTACTAAAAAACTGTAACTCATTTTAATATTACAAACTAACACTTTAATTTTATATAATTGTTTAGATAAGAGAAATATTTATACAGTTTGTAGTGAATAAGTGCTTGTTCTCATTATCATGTTTTTGCCAAGTGTACAGATCGTATTATCATCGCAATTAATATGAACATCGTTTGAACTAGCAAGTCATGAATCTCTTTAAAGAGCATTTCTTGCTTTTATTATTCTTTGGTCATAAAATCTTTCAATGTCATTGGTTGCCAATCTCAGATATTGCGTTTGCTATTCTAGTAACAGGATCTGTTGTTACGTTATCTAATTAACTATTATTTATGTCTTTACACTTCTATAGTATAAATCAATACTACGATATATTTAGGAATGTTCATTAAGTTCTGCCCTTCTGAAGTACGTTTTACTCTCCTATTTACATATTAATATTTATTTTGAATCACATGTCTTCTTCATCCTAGCGTTAACCCAGTCGCATCCGAAGCTTTTAACTTGGAGTCTGGGGTCCGCTTTGACTAGTCTAACTGCGAATTTGGCTATACTTCGATATTTTCCGTGAAGCGACTGCCACCTGACCTCCCAACCCAAAGGCGATATCGAAACATTGCAGCTAGATCAGTTGTTAGATTTTTGAGGGCTCCAACTACCCGTAACGACTGCCATAGATGTTTGTATGCCAACCGGGACCGACGACGGCTTAACGTGCTCTCCGAGGCACGACCAGACCACCTGTTTTGGATTAAAAATGCGTTTTGTACGAAATATGTTACTAATACTGATTACTATCTATTTCTATGTAATTATATCTAGATCCGTAAACCGTTTTCACGTGAAAGAGAAACAAATATTCATTTATCTATCATGATGAAAATCAAACTTTCACATTTGTAATATTAGCAGGAAGTCGGATAGGATTATCATTTAAAAAAAAAAAAGTATCTGTATACTTATTATATCATTATGAATAGAACTGTAAATATGAGATACACGATACTAAGTTCATTCGAGTATGTTTCGCATGAGGACACGTGTTACCCCAAGGCTGTATACAACTTTTGCACCCAGCGCCAACTATAAGTTCTTCCACCCCATACTAAAAAAAACTACACTAGATGTTAAACCAAATCAGTCATATATTTTTACAAGTCCAAATAGGTGTCAAAATAAATTAGAATTTTTAACACATTTTATTTGTAATTTTTATAGCAGGGCCGTGTGATATTTCATTAGTGGACACGTCTAAGGTCATTGACTTTTGTTTGGACAGTTGCTAATGGATCAGCGTAGCATTATCGCGAAGAGAAAAAAATGTATTTCGACAATAGACCGCCATTAGTGTAATGAATAGGTACTTATCCATTCTGTCTGTGTATGATTTCAATTGGGTATCAGTATGTGTCATTATTTGACGAATTATTACTTAGTCAAACATTAGTCTGTACACAATAATATAATATTTTTATGTATTAAAGACTAAAGTTATAGTGTTACCTCCTACTAGCCCTGTGTGGTGTTGTGCAACTAGAAAAACGCTTTGAGGATTATGTCTTGTGCCTATGCTTGTGTCGCTATATTTCTAAGATTTTATTATCATTCATAAATATTACCTACTCATTTCCTTTTAAACTATAATTAAAGGAATTTAATTATAATTGGAATTATTCACATTAAATGATTTGATTCATACTGTAACAGGTAAGTTGAAAGGTATTGACTAATCACTAAAGTTATTGTATAATAGTGTCGATTCTTTTCGCTTAATTATACTCATTTTATAAAATTGAAATGTTCCTTCTCTTTTTATACTGAAAGCTAAAAAGAATAGTAGATATACGAGAAATTTGGCACCATTGACAGAAGTATTGTAGACATATCAAATAATTAGAAAATAATACAACACTGCGCGCATCCAAACTAGCAGTTAGTAAAATTATTGACAGTTGTTGTCATATTTTGACGTTTGACGCTTGGATATAATGATGTGAATGGACGTTTTCATAGAATCTTAAAGTTGAGATTGATTGACGATAATGAATACGTACTCAATTAACTTCAAGTAGAACAAACAACATCGTTAACGCAAACGTTAGCACTTTACTTGAGTTTACTAATTTTGCCGAAAAAAAGAACACGAATCTTCATGACAAGGTAATCTAAATGTTCATCTTAAATTTTACAAGGCAAACTTACCATCGATATTTTGGTTGTTTTGCCTACAGTTTCATCAAGTTTCTCCAGTAATGTTAGCACGTTAACGTACAGTAAACTAGAACGTTATCATGTACCTACCAAACCAAACAATGGGAGCAAGATCCTTGTCTGTTGCTCGCCACGACGACGGCCGCTGCCTGGGGTTCGATTCCCGTTCGACAAAATTCAGGCTAACGAACGGCCCTCGGATAGCGTTGTTACCTAAATACCGTTTTTTTTCACTATACCTTTTTATGTGCGCGACCACGGTAAAGAAAACCGTTATGACGCGATACTTAGGCTTATACAAAGGCTGTATTTAGTTGTGGTTTGAGGTCTTTTATGTAAAATTAACGGTCTTGGAGTTATATGTGAGACTGAAAAGCAGTGTTAGTACCCGGAACATTCCTTTTTTTTAATTAATGTCTCACGACCACAATGTTGCCTATATACCTGCAGATCGCGGTTTAAAGGAATAATTCAATGATACTACAAATAGGAGCAGAAGGCCAGTTGAATTGTATGATGCTAAGATCATCGGGCCTCTGCACCTGCTGCCGGTTCACCTACTGACTGACGGACGAAGGTCTGATATGGGTTTTACTCTCGGCATTAGTCAAACAGCATTCTATCCCGTAAAAGGGGAAAAAAAATAACGCGAAATGTGAATTGCTAAGAGTCTGTAGTGGTTCATATGTCATGTCAGAATTTGAATCGATCCAAAACTTTTTGAATGTTGGAAGTATATACAAGTCAACTTAATATTTATATGTATAAGACAATATGTTAAATACGTATGTGCAGATGTGAATCCATAAAATACAATACTAGTTCTAAAAGTAATAAATAAATCTCGAAAGAGTGAAACCGTGTTAAATATGTGGACGCTTCGCCATACCACTTCGGTCTATACCAATGTTAATGTTGCTCTACAAACCAAGGTCCTGATAGAAAAAGTCATCATTCCGAATATTATAAACGTTTATACCATTTAGCTCACAAAGAATAAATCAGTCAGGTGGTAATAGGCAATGATCTGTGTGTAATAAATATGCTAGGATATACCACAGAGTTATTTAGACTCAAATAACCGCACTTGGAGAACCAACTCACTTTGCCTACACCCCCTTTCCTACTTTCCACTAGGCCATCTGTTGTCAGAGAGACCAGAGAGACATGTGGCCAGATTTCAAGCAACCTCAACGGAGCCAGTCCCACCTTAGTCGTAGGCGACGGCGGCGTCTCTTCCACATTGGGAGAGAGGCGCAACCGTCTTCATTGCGGCACTGTGTGAAGGCTCCTGATCAAACACTCCGGTAGATACGTAGCACCTACTGAAACTTAATACATAAAAGAGCAAAATTCTGATATTATGTCGAATATTTTACAAAAGCAATAAACTCATGTGATAATAACTAAAGTAACTTCACATCCAACAAGCTTATTAGTTACTATACAGCTTTCGTACGGCCCTGAAGTTACGTACTCTCTAATATTATTACTTATAGTAAAAAAGGGTATAAAGTAGACTGTAAAAACAAGAATTCTATATTAATTTAGCATGGTTATTAAAAGTTTGATGTTTCTCACGCTCGTCACGTAACTAGTGATGTGGAGCAACATCTCAGGCGCATTTATAACGAACTGTGACGCGTGCCCGTGCGCCCCGCTTGTTCAGATACCATCGGCTAATCACTGCGAATTAATGTGATAACCATCGACTGATTAAAAGCTGTATGCTCTTGTTGTAGGTCAATGAGGGTTATTCGTGTAAGGAAATTTATATAGGGTATCGGTATAGAAGCTTATTTATTTGTTCATTGCGCTGGTTTGATCAAGATCTGACCGGTATAAATGCTCAAGTATGCGTTACCTCACCGTGCCATATATTCCAAAAACATAGTTATGTACATATTTATAGTGTGTAAAAGTCCTTTTGATAAAAGTAACATACGTAATACTGATTATCATTACAGCATTAGTCCCGGTTGCATCCAACTTTTTCTCTTTGGAGCTAAAAGTTTACTTTCCTTTCCTATACATTCTCTAGATTTCGACTTCCGTTTGCCAAAAAGATATCAGACGGTGGCGGCCGAGTCCAGATGGATAGAAGAGAGACAAGCGAATAGATAAATATACAGATAAACGGAAACGAGAAACAGCTAGACGGACAGAAAATGACTTTAGTATTTATCATATTAGTTTAGATTTGGAGCTAAGATAAGTGACATTTTGGATTTTATTGATATACGTTATAGTATAAAGACTGCCAACGATATACTCCCGGCGACGACTCAGCCACCTACTAAGCGCCAGTGCTCCCACGAAACAACTGTTTTACCAGCCTCGATCGGTGTTGCACACCCTTTTACTGAGCAAACCTTAATTAACCCACTGCTCAATGCACTGAGTAATTACTTAGACAGCCCTTTCTATAAAATCAATCAATCTCGCGGTTTCCTCAACGAGTTATGAAATCACCAAGGTGCATTGCGATTTATCGTCATGCATCATGATCGTCGTAAACGTGTTACGACCATTTATATCGATGTGCTTATACAGCATCACATAAAATATTTACATTGTAGGTCTGAGTGCACTCAACAAAGTACTGAAGAGACTCGAGAACTAAATTACAACAAAACAAAAAATGCGTTATCGGACTTGGTTTTATACCACCTAGGTAACAAGAGTTTCAAAGAACTAAATCCGCAATTAGTCAGATTTAATAACGAATTTCACCAATGATAGGATTATCACGTTGGAGGAGATGAGTTAAATAGTTAAAGTATATGGTGAGATTAAAGGAAAGTTAGGTTACATGTTACACTGTCACTATTTTTCCATACACACGGAATTCTTTGTGTGCAATTCAGATTTACACTTCTTGGATTTATTTTGTTATTTTTTTTTTTTTTTGATTTGATAGTTAATTATGTGCCATCTGTTTGGTGTTAAAAATTATGAGCTTTTCCAAATTAGCATGAGAAAAATATTTATATGCATATTATAATATCTATTTGCATTAGTTTGAGTATATCTGTGTTTAAAAAAACTCGAAGCAGGTATATTTCGTAGGTATATGCTAACTAACGAGTAACGAACAACCTTCATTCTATCGCGAAGCTGCATATGCATTTGAACGTAATTAAGTTATACTTTCGTCTTGTTCTTTCGAGTTCCCTGAGCGTTAAATAAAAAATAGTTTCTCTGTACCTACTATAGAAGTACCTTCGCCTGGAATGAGTGTTGCAACCGGCAATATATCCGCCTTTCGGTTAAGTTTGTTTTAGATAATTACAGCTAGCTGTCCGCCCTCACCCGGCCTTGAGTTTCTCACTAATGGTCGTGGCATCGTTCAAACCGTGCCACTTCTGTGACGCTAACATGGGTTCATTAGCGCTATCACCTCAGCGCGTACCCGAGATTGTGAGGATGTGAGCGTTAGTTATCTTGAGATGCTTTTAACGTACGGATTACTGTTTGATATCCTTGAAACTTGATTCGCAACTACAGAATTCGAGTGGCTAGATTTCCTAGTCCTTCTCCTGCCAATGATTAAATCACTTGAAGCCGTTCTTGGAGTTGGACCCTGGAAACATCCGATAAACTGTTATATGCTCGCTCAGGTTCTCCTGATTACAGGAAGCATTGCCAGTTATATATGTACATACAGCCACGCTTTAGGGATATCCTACTAATATTATAAATGCGAAAGTTTGTGAGTATATGGATGGATGTATGTATGGACGTTTGTTACTCTTTCACGTAAAAACTACTGAATGGATTTTAATGAAATTTTACACTAATATAGCTTATATATCTGAATAACACATAGGTTTATATATCATCACGCTACTACTCAAGGGAGCGGAGCAGTGATCATTAATGTCAACAAATCCGATATCCACACGGACGTAGCCGCGGGCAACAGCTAGTCCTTTATAAAAATCATATTACTTATTGAATTCATGTGTTAAAAAGACAAAACTGGAGATATATACATTTTATACATTATTGGTATTGTTTTCTTACTACCAATATAACAAAATCAACATAATCGTGAATACATAACGAATAATAGTTTGTCAATAAAATAACGTTTTCAGTTAAATCAATTGCTACTCAGTATTGTCATTTAAACAGCACGATATCGCAATGCGATAGTGGATATCACCAGGTGACTTCTGACTAACAATTTGTTATTCTAATGTTTAGTTCCAACCGGCCAAACATGAGCTGCTTTGACAAGTTGTTGACAAGTTACTGGCTCTCATAAATGATGTAACTTCGTAATATACCTACTTATCAGCTGCCTGACTACCTGGGCGACGCATTGGTAGCTGATCTGGTTCAATACCCAGATCGGGAAATCTGTTATTAGATTTTTCTGCGAAACCATTCTGAGTTGCAGCACAGAGCTAAGAAAAAGTTCCCGGTTGACATCGTTAGGCCCACTCTCTATTACATAGGATGAAAAATATAGAGTTGGCATAATGACGGAGTGCAAGTATTACACAAACTCTCACAAAGCCTGTGTTACCTTACACAGAGGTTGTGTTTTTTGTATAAAATCGAATACCGGTATGTTTTTCAAGCTCATTCTACTACGTTTACATTGTAGAGGTCATAAATAGAGACGTAAAATCGAGACGATGGCGTGGTAAATATTATTTTATAATATATTAATATTATTTAGTAAAGAAATTTTGAAAAATGCTTCTTAGTGAATTCTTAGGCCTTCAACTGCCATAATATCATCATGCTTGTAGCTCGAGCGTTTAGGGCTATGAGATGATGAATTGGTCAGTTAGAACAAGTAAATATTTAAATATAGATCAGCAGGTTAAACCGTTACTAAGTTAAGATGACGAGATCTGAGTGTGATGTTTGCATTGTCTGTATTGGTAGTGAGATCGCAACACGACGCGTAAAACTGTCGCGATAAGAATCGATTGCAAAGATAATCATCGGCTCTCTCGAGAGGTAATCTACTCCATTCGTACGACAGTTGCCCGACATTCCAGAGAAAGCACCCCATTTAGTCCCAAATCGAAACTTCAACCTTAATACAGGTGACATAGAGTGGATATTTATTGGACCCGACCTCGATACACTTCATTTGGTACAGAATAATTAAAGTGATGTTCGTCTCGTACTAACATAATCGGAAACTCATTAATAGACGTAATTAGAGCTAGTATATTGATTAAGTTAATTGCTTATTGGTTAAGCTAGATGCAATTTAATTTACTGTCAAACTCGGAATCCATAAACAGCATACTGATAAATAGATATAAAGTGTATAAATTTAAAACGGGAAAATTGAAATGGATTTATTGAAGCTATTTTTGAGCTTATAATGTAGTTTAAACTCCGTCTAAAACGCAGATTTCGTGATCTGTACATAGACAAGTGCAACACCATCAGATAGGTATATGAGAGTTAGGTTAGGTATGTCTTTTCATTTTCCCCATCTCTTTTCAGCTCTGTAGGTGAAAATGTGTGAATGACACCTCTGGTGCTGTAAGTTATCATAAATCAGGATAAATACTTGCCCTTGGGTAGAACTAATTAAATACTACTAAAGTAATATTTATAAACAATCTTTAGACATTCTTAACTGATTATAAAAGTAATTACCGATGCTCGTGCTTCTTTATGATGATGACGGTTGTGGTTCAATGACAATAACAGTGGAAGGTCGTGAAGTATGTAAGGATAGACGTAGATGGCGGATTGATGTTACTACTTACGCCTGAGGGAAATAGGCGTGAGAATATACTATACTAAGATATATATAGCAAAAGCTACCCGCGAACCTCAAATACCTATTTCCAAGATACAAAAATACCTTAGGTATGTATCAACTATTCCATATTAAATAATCTATCTTGCCAGATTTATTTCATAACCATTTAGCCGTATTTTGAGTTAAAGAGTACAAATTGCCGATCCCTATATCAATCCCCAAAAACGTTTACATATATACTTAACAAATATAGCTCGTTTAGTATGTACAGTCAGCCTCGTAAGTTGATTAAAACTAACATATACAAATATTTTATAAAGTTGTAAAATATGTATTAATTTTTCATGTTTTATGTAGTTTTGTAGTCCCCATTGCACTAAGTAAATATTTTTAATGCTTAATTTCATTAAATTAGCAGCCGCAGTGATCAATTTTTGGAGTTGACTGTACCTCGTCTAAAACGTAAGTAAGTACATGATTGTACGGTTCGTTGGTTGTAACAGTCTATCATAGTCGGCACTCTTGGCAGCCCGATTGGTGTTACACAGGTTACGAAGATGCTGCTGCATTCCCGACATGAAATTATTTCGATGCATGATCAAAGGTATGTAGATAGTAAATTCAGTCCGATTTTCATTATAATTGTAAAATAAATTTAGGAATCGCTCTATTATTTTGTTGTGAGCCTGTGACCAGAGGTCAAATTATTGAGTTATTAACCTACATGATATTTTTTTAACACACTTGCTCGAAAACCTGATGACACCTTTAGTCAACATGTGGTTTTTTCATTGTTATAATTGGCAAGTGAGGTATAAATTATTTTTTGAAATTTTATTGGTTCATTTTCTTTAAAAATTCGATACAAAAAAGGTCTTGTTCAATATTCGTGTGTATAAATAAATTAATATACTTATTACTTTATCATTTTTTGCAACTTCTTGTTTAAATAGATAATTTTAACTATTTAATAAACAAATACATACATATAATCACACCTTTATCCCCACAGGGTTAGGCAGAGGTGAATTAACACCCACAATTCACCAATCTGTATTCGGTCCCACGTAACAGGCGGTGAGCCTATTGCCCTATTCCGGGCACTATTGTTGACTCGAGCCATGCATCTGAGGTTGAGTCTGGGCTGTACATATCTGTCTGATGTTAAAGTTAATCAGCCCTATCCCTTAGTCGCCTTGTACAACACCACATGGGAAGAGAAGGGTTGGCCCAAATTCTACTCTACTGGGAACCACGTGGTGGAACAAAAGTTTATGTATATAAGTTTAACTGTATATGTTATATGTTTAACTTTCGGCTCGGTTCTCAATGGTGCCTCAGCGGTAATCACTAAAGTTTATGTAGGTATATAAGTTTAACTGTATATGTTATATGTTTAACTTGTGCTTCCTCTGTAAAAACTTTAATTTTCCCTTTTAGTCCGCGAATAATTAAAAAAAGAAACCTCTTTTAGTCTATGGTCAATCGAGATGCGCGCGCATGGGAAAACAAATTAATCTTTCCCGCTATTGAAATTATAGTTATTTATTAATTAAAAATTCAAAATTTGTAACGAAAACGTAAATTGATTTATGTTTCTATTATAGTTTGATTGATTGAAGCCCTTAACGTTATGAATAGTTTACTATCTGAAAACTGCAAGGGTAAACATCTATTTTAGTAGTATTTTATTCACATGAATGTTGAAAGATATAGTATGATACACGTGTGTATTGATGATAACCGTCCTCAGCTCTCTTAAGACCCTCATCTAACAGCTCAGGTCTCAATGGTGCCTCAGCTGTAATCACTAACTTTTCACACTTATAATGAACTATTATGCTATGATGATAGTCATGTAAGAAGATTTTTGGGTGTAGTTTATACTCGTAATACTTAATAGTTACGGTTTAAAACAGCAGTTGCTATTTCTTCGTGCGGTATCTAAGACGATGGATCACCACTCCACTACGTCTGCATGCTTATTTGAACCTAGAACATCGTTATCAAAACTACTTAATGGATTTCCATGAAATTATGTGACAATGAAACGGTGTCCAGAATCATCACTGTTTTTTATCCTTACCAATCCTTTGAATATATGTATTACAAAAATTAGTAGCTTTGTACTTATTTAACTTACATCGTAGTTAGTAGAATTATTATTATTCGGATGGTATTTTATTTATAAATAAAATTCCTACAAAACCTTGAGATAAAACCCGAACGTCACAGGCGAAACGGTTTATGATATTATCAATCTCACAAACACCACATCCATTTTTGTACATATTAGATATGTAACGTTGATATTGCATTAGATATTATACAATATGTATTCAATTAATTTTGATAAACGAGCAATTAATTACATTGCCACATGTTTAAAGGTTAAAGGCGCATTCCTTTAGGCACTGCAAGAAGCTTGCGTACTGTAATGAGTTAAATGATTCGTGATTAATGTATTTTTAAAAAAGGAACGTACCTACGGAAGATCTTTTCATATTTTTAAGCAACTTGTTCTAGCGTTTGGTTTCACTTGCAGAAAATTTAGTTCTTGCTTCCAACATGAACCTGCCTTTTGTTGATCTATAAACTACGTGTAATTATTTTATCCAACCATAGGTATCTTGCCGTGTAAAAGAAATACAAACCAACAAAAACTCTTTCATGATTATGATATAGGTGGTAAGAATTTTCTATTGGTACTTTTAGCATTGAAAATCGAATTGATTAATTCTTTTCTAAGCTTTAATAGAAAATGTAGAATTTTGGTTGAATAAATAAATACAAGTTTCATGCAAGAGTCTACGTAAATAAATATACATAATAAAATTGTGGAATGCTTGTCTTTTAGTATATTTATCAATGCTTGTCTTTCGGTATTTTTATTATGTATTTAACATCGCTTCTTCACAACATGCCGTTGGCAATCGTTTATGGTTGAATTTATGATTAAAAGTAACTGTTGTTAAATTATGAGAATCAGCTTTTATGCATTACCCTCAATTTATACTCATATAAGTAAATTCGTATGCGCTATTGTAAAAATGTTTGTGCTACTTTAGATGTTAAAATTATTAAAAAGTTCTTCATGAAAATTTATGTTACAATACGTCAGTGAAACTAATTCAAACTATAAAAGAAGTAAAATACTCTGTATGTAAATAAATGTATGTACCCTTGACAGCCAGTTTCAGGGTGTTAGGTGGGTCGGTCGCGAACGCGGGTCGTTCACTCGATCTCATCCAATTTATTTACTTTTTTCCCAGGTGTAGTGTTACGGCTATAAAATTCAGTTTTTGTTGGCCGGGCGCATGCTTGGCTAGATCTCCCGTCGCGAGATATGTTGATTTACGTTTAACGCGCGTGACCCCTCGACGGAGCCGATCATAGAGTCGATAGACGATTCGAACTGGCGCGCACCTAAGATATCGGCACATCGCACTCGAGCCGATGCATCTTGGGAAATATTTCGCGGTGTATAGCCTCCCCGCCGGTGCGCTTACTGGCCACTCGGACAAACATTAGTACATTTCTTTGTGTTTCACACGATTCATTCCTATTTCATATATCTGTACATGTTATCAAATAATATTACCCCTTTCTAATAGGTTGGGTGAGATTTATATCCAACTGCAACAGATTTAATAAAGTTTATTTGAGTTAGCTAAACAAAAAGGATAGGGCGCAGCGGGGTCTCCGCTCACATTGGAGACTGGGGAACAGTGGAACGTGAACGGTCTAAAAAGGGAAATCGAACAGAATTAGGTACAAATTATAGATCTGTAATCTCGAGTCCACTACTTTGCTTAAGAATTTTAATAATTAACATAATTTGTTCATGGTTATAGTCTATAGTTATGTAATATCTATTCTAATAGCAAGTGACATAATTGAATTTATTTCCTACACTTTTGTATACAAATTCTTTAAATAAATTACTCTTTCATGTTTAATTCAGTACCATCCGAGCCCTAATTTCGGCTACATCCAGAACTTGCACTTTTACAAACCTTTGTGGTTTATGGAATGCTGACATAATTTTTATTCTATGTATGATATGATAACTTAACAGTAATAAAAAAAATAAAAAACTTAGGGCATCTTCATCTTGACTTTTATAAGGGCGACTGTCGCTGACCACCTAAACCCGAGAGGAAAACCTGTACCAGAACAGGTTTAGACAGGATTACAGACTTACAAGTAAGGTGGGCTCGCTCGATAAACCAATACAATTCCACTTAATTAATGTATCTATATCGTGTGACAATATCGTTAAATTGCATATTATTTCAATTAGCAATAGACGTAACAATGTATTATTGTATGGAAATATTGGACTCATTACATTAAAAGTTGTAGTTGCGTTCTGTTTGAAAGCAGCGACAATGTTTGACCTTTTCCCTTCATGAAACAACAATAGTATCTATTACTGAATATTAAGGTACAATTGAATAGCCAACTCCTGTAACTGTAATATGTATCGATACTTCTTCCGACCCTGTGATTGCTCATACAAATTATGTACAATTTCTAAGCGAATAAGTTAGAGGACTCAGTACGCTATTACCTTTCTGGGAACCGCCCGGACGAGTTATACTAACGTGACCCTTACTTCACGTATTGCTTTTACAAGCAAGCCAAATACAACGAACGTTAGGACTCGGGCACGTTGTAGACGTGTCATACTTTTAATGATCTTTCATAGAAAATTTATGAAAAAGACAGGACGCAAAACATACAAATCTTACGCAAACACGTCCAACCCATCTGTTCCTTGTCTTCGCAATTCCAAATACTAATCGAGTCATCATAATCATCTTAGCGTTGTATTCAAGTTACATCTGAAGCTTTCAAGTTATACCCGAAGTCTGCTTTCCAAATTTTCCTCCTCCAATTCAACCGATCATCGGCATTCTTAGCGCGAGCACGGCGTGAACACCTGGCATTATCAGAGGAACCTCATTCTTTGTTGAATAAACATCACACCCTGTTCTTACATACTAGTATTCTCGATTATCAAAATTATCGTCACAAATTATCACCACTCGACAAGTTCCTACTTCTGAGTGAGGTCCCCTTCATTTTGACCTGACTGCTTTCAGTGGATATATTAAAATAAGATTTGGCATGTCTAGATTTCATCATAACACAGTTGAGGTTTGTCGGAGTGCATTTTTTAGATTAATTATCTTTAGCGTGCACTTTACAATGAAATATTGGAGTTTGACATAAGTTTAGCAGTATTTTATTCACAAGAGTGGCTGGACAGATTTTAAATATTCTTTGCATAAATTCTGTTTACTTTTCTAACAAAAGGTTTGAGGTTTGTCGGAGTGCATTTTTTGATTAATTATCTTTAGCGTGCACTTTACAATGAAATATTGGAGTTTGCAATAAGTTTACGCTGATATTGTTCCGTACTTCCCTATTAAAAGTCTGATAACTACCAGTTACACGTATAATGATAGTGATAATTTTAGTGTAATTACTCTGAGGTAATTCTGACACACTCGTAGTGGAATCTGAACTAAAACTACAAACTTTATAACCACGTATATATTTTGATAGTTTAATGTAACAATGAAGAAATTTTTCTCACGAATAATCGTGATGAATCTAAGGTAATTGTTCTTGCTTAAAACATCTTGATATTTTTTTTAATGTTATAAGAGCAAATAGTAAAACCTTTCTTCAAATATGTTATAACAGGTATTTTACATTTCTTGCAATAACATATAGTTATTGGTTAAGTATTAAGCAACTATTGGTTAAAACGGTAAACATCTTGATACTTTAGTATAATGTCATTATTTTCGAACATTTCAATATGAGATGAAGAGGAAAAGTTGATGCTGTTATAAGGTAAAATAAGTAGAATTAAGGTGAAGAGGGAAGATCAGACCTTAGATTTCAAAGTGCAATCGGAACATAACTCTGCGACATCATCATGAGACATCATGTTGATGATAGAGAAATATCCTATATTTCCACCTCGTAACAATTTTCATGTCGCGCGACCGTAAAATTCTTTACTGAATTTCTTATATGCGCCATCAAAATTATACGACAACATAGGTATGTTAATATTACAATATTCATGCTAACTCGAAACTTCATCAAACATACGAGTAGCATGTAAGAGTTGCTATGCAGAAACATTACGCATGTGCGAGACTTAAAGAACGGGAGGCGAAAAAAAAATAAGGCAACATCAAAACTTGAAGGTGAACATATCTTTAAAACACATTACGGGTTATCCGACAAATAAAAAGCCTCGTCTCCGATAACCACACTTCATTAGCATTTCGCATTTTGCTTAGTTAGCGTCTTGGACGATGTGACATCAACAAGAAATATTTAATAGTACCTTGTAAGTGCGTATTTTAACAGTCGTCTATCATTATAATTATTCAGTAGGTTTGATTTTATGACATTAGGTTCTTCATATTTAATATCTAATTAAATATGAAGTTTTGGATACTTTATTAATTCTTCAAATGCGACGGAAATTTTGATTAGCTTTTGTGCTGCTGCCTTTATTGCGTTCTCAGAGGCGCTTGCGTTCCTCCGGTGTATTGTGTAGGTGGGCCATTGAGACGGACTATCACAGTGGCAGAATTGATTTAGAATTGTCATCGTGGTGTGGTAATTGATTACACAGCATTGACGCTACTTAAGGAGAAGGCACGAGTATAGGGTAGCGCTTTGTACTACGTCTACGTGGGAAAATAATTATAAAACCTTATTGCAGCGTGAATTTATCTTATTAAGCTATCAAGAATTTTTTTATGCCAACTAATTAATGGACCAAAAAAGGATTTTAGGTTATATGTAAATGTGTGTGAAGGCAGTAAAAATGTGCATGTAACCCGCTGTGATTATACGAGACATATTTATGACACTGTCAATATTTTTGTTGTTCTTGCTGCACTTAATGCACTTAAAAATAAAAATAAACTTAAGAACAATTTTTTATATATATTAAAACACACTACCAGTTCCACACAATTATATTTAATTTTGTCACTGTATAATGCTAATATTTGATTTATACTAATACGACATGTTTCGATTAACTCATCTTCAGGTAAACATATTTATTTTGAATGAGGGTACTTATTAAAACTTCATGCTCTTGTTCAATTGAAGTGACCAAAGATATAAAGAAAATGGCGCTGGGTGTGCCTTAGTGACTACTTGAAATTATATGCTTACGTTTTAATAAATTTGAATGATTTGAATAACACAATTTTTAAATATGAGATTAGATGTCAAAATATTAAATTAAATGTCGAAACTTAGTTAAATATGTCAAAATTAAGGTGAATTGGTCAAATTGTACAAAATAATTCAATAATGGTGAGGGAGGTAAATCTTTTTGTTCATTCAATATACCATTTAAATATGAGATTAGATGTCAAAATATTAAATTAAATGTCGAAAATTAGTTAAATATGTCAAAATTAAGGTGAATTGGTTAAAATTGTACAAAATAATTCAATAATTCAAGAAGTTTCAACAAATTCAATCAACTACTTAAGAACAAATTTCACATTTAGATACTTTTTAATAAAAATATTAATACGTATCTTAATTAAGAGATTGCGATCGCAAATCCCGTGTACACAAGTAAGTTTACGTCCAGTATAATGTGCATTCACCTGTTGGATTATGATTGGTTTAAAATAATAGTTTATATTTAAGTAGGGTACCTATTCGATATTTTATCATTAACCCTAATGCAAATGTCAAAAATAAATAACAGTATCGACTCAATTATTGTACTATCGAAGTAGGGATTACGCATAAAGCTTAAACAAACAAGAACTTAACATTAATCGGTTCCTAAGGTTCAACACAGACCAAGCGGCAAAATGCTTTACTTTAATGTTGAGCTTATCAGTGTGCCTATACGCCGCTTAATAATATCTATATTATAAAAGATGCCTAAGGAATGAAGTCCACCATAATTAAAATCTACAATACCACAATGTTAGTAGTCAGTTTAAAAAAATCAAATTCAGTGACTAATAAAAAGTTTACTAATAGTACTAATAGTAGTAGTTTAGTAATACTTTTTTTATTCATACATTTTTATTACTATTATCGGCACTCATCTCATAACAGTTAGTGATTGTAATTTTTTTATTAATACTGTTACTACCAAGAACCAGTTTGAAATCATTTTTTTTTTCAGATCTTTTTTCTGCCTAACATTCTATTATCATATTGCTTTAATTAATAATGTTGTTCCTTCGAACATACTTCAACGTATAACGTCGTTTTTCAGAATAGCCTTATTTTATAACAGATAATTATCATATTGCGTTCTATCAATTTCTTGTGTCCGTCTGTCCGTCTGTTACACGTGTTTCTCAATAACGGCTGGACCGATTTTAAATATTCTTTGCATAAATTCTGTTTACTTTTCTAACAAAAATTAGTTTCTGGCGCTTCGCCGACCGCTATCGCGGCACGCTCGCGCGTTGTTGTGGTCACCGTTCTAATCTAACCTAACCTACTTGTCTGGTAGCATCTCGTTGCTGATAGTAGTAGTAAGAAATTTATAAAAACAAATAATAGAATAAAACACATTTATGAATATCAAAGTTATTTATTCGAATGATTATGAGTTTCGATCATTAGTATAAACAAATATATTAAAACAAATATTAGTAAAAACTAAGTGTAAAATTTGTGATATTATGAATTTAAATGATTATGTTTTTTTTTAATATTTAGTTTTTTTAATGAATAACGATCATTATAATTTTAAATTTTATGAGAAACATTTTCGGACCTCCGATGATAGGAGTTGAAAAGTTATATAAGACAATGCGCACCCATAATATTCACATTCATATACCTATTTCGTAAAAATATATGAAAGCACACTATCAATTGAGGTGCAGTCAAGTTGATGGTTCAAATATAAAAAAATAACTGTAAATACATATATACTTCAATAAATTTCAATAGAATCATTTCGTATAAACAAATTTTCTCACAAAACTGTTCGCAACTGTTCACCACCATAGCAATAGCAATAAAGCACAATAAAGTTGGACGTCTTCCGGCATTCGTCAAACAGACTGACGTGGCCACTAGTTGTGCAACTCGCCACCCAACTAGTTGGTCGGTAACAAACCACCAAGTTAGGACAATTGAGCGATTTGTCAACTATTGCATTAGGTAATCGGTCACCAGAGGCGACTCGAAATTCCCCGCGCGTCGCTTGCGTATCCCGTCTATCAGTTTCTTCTTACATTACATCGATTCGAATAAAAGTTGGTTCCGATGCGGTAATGGATACTTTGTCAATCAAAAGTGACGAGGATCGTTGAGCGTGGGCCGCGGAGAAAGCAAAGCTCGCAAGAATCGCATGCTCCTTACGCAAGATATATCTGCAGGGAACACAATGGACGCGGAATGCTTGCAGAACAAGCTTTTTGGATATTTATTGGATAGATATTGTGTGGGATGGATTTACTTCAGTGAGTTACACGCAAACTCTAGCACGTTAGCAATAATAGTTTGGTTGATATTTTGTTGAATAAAGTGTCCAGTAACAATAACACCGTTAATCGAATATACTGCCTTGAATTGAACACTCCACCGAATAAAGTATGCATATTTACATAAATATACTAACGTCTTTCTTCCACCAGGGCAGGCAATTTTATAAGTGCGTCAAATCATAGACATACATATACTCACGCTTTTTTCGCTACGGGCTAGGCAGAAAAATCAGCCCGCTATCTGTTCCTATCCTTAAACAAGATTTTCCTCCACTGTCATTAAAAAAATCATGCAAATCCATCGGTTTTAGGTACTTGATACGGATATCCCAATATGATATATTTTTCAAAGTTATGCGGTATATTCAGATTATTAATATTTTCTTCAGGGACTCGAAGGTCCCTAATCCTGCTGACAGCCATCGAGTCCGCAAAAGTGTAGATAAACCATATAAATATAAAGAGTCAGCCGTCTCCTCTTTTTATGAAACAAAAAAATAATTAGAATTAATGACATCTGCAGCCACATTACAAGCATCGGCGAACACGAGCCTAGTTTTGATGGTGACGGCTAATTGAACATACAATCGATAGATAGGTAATTACATATATAAATAGATTTTGAAATCGAACTAATAGAACAAAATACATAATACATTACTAGATGGTGGTATCAAAGCGGTACAATGTTACAACATTATCAGGTCATGACGATCGGAGCGGGTGTCACTATCGGTACAGTCTTTGCAGTAAACGTGCAAACGTCGAACTGGTTTCTGGTATTGGAGGGGAATGCCTCATGGTTGTATGAAATATGTTGCACAGTTATCAGCTTATTTATTTTCATGACTATTTTGTATTATTTACGACACTATGATAGATTTATGAGAATATCATCCATCAATCTCACACTATTCATTACGCTTGCAATTAAAATGCAAAATTTGAGACGGTTTCATTTCAAGACAACTAACAAACGAGTGTCTATTAATCCTGTATCAGGAAGACATAATATATTCAACGACCACTATGCATAATGCTTCAACTACCTACTAAGTCAGCGGTCGCGGATTCGATTCCTGCTCAGTGCAGTGTGTGTATAAATGTATCTAAGAGAGTTTATCCGTATTCTAGAACCCATTAATACTAGAAAAAGAAGAAAAGTAGTGAACTTATTAAATTTTTAAAGTAAAAAGTAACTGCGAATGCGCTAAAATGTCCCTATCCTGTACCTTGTTCCAATATTTTACCGTAATACCGTAACACAACTTTCAAAAATCATAATCATTACGCAGACGATTGGGCTCTTCACACTCAAAACAGGATTCTCGAGAACCTCTTATTTAATAACCACTATATAGCTTGACGTCACATTATTTCTATACAAAATATTTTAACAAAGCTCTATTTCTAGATTATCACCGTTATAATAATTATAACGAAGAAAACATTGACGCAAAAAACTTTCACGATACTTATCTAACCCCATTTCACAACATTTCATTTTAACAGCTACATCGAACGTAATTTTCCATGGCTAAAACTTGATAAATCATTGCAATAAGTATAAATATTTTAATAACATATTTCGTTGTTCTTTTTTCATGTTCGAAACATAAATTGGGGAGAAGAGGAAACTGTTGGTTGGCGGGCAATTTAAACAAATTATATTATTTACATATATTATGAAAGAACGTTTACTTGAGCCTGTTTGCATAATTAAAGTTAAGTTATTAATCCCTATGCTATAACGGGCATATTTTATAACAAGCTGACACTTGGTTTCACCCGCGTGGAGTCGATCATCATTTTATTCATCTCTCCGGTTCTACTCAACCGATTGTACTCAATCATACGGCAAATGTTAAGTTTGCTCCATACCTTTGCTATGGCAATATTGACAGCAAATATTGCATGTACTAAGAAAACGAGGTGAAAAGTGCCCCATGATACATTTCTATCAAGAACTATAACATAACTAAAAAAAGAATTTATCAAAAGAGTTTTCATGAAAAAATAAATCTAATGATACCTAAGATTCCTTGTATTGCTCTATTCATATATCTTGGACCTAAATCGCGATATTTAAAAGGTCCTGGCGCGCGCATTGTTTTGTAATAATCTATGATTAGTGAATTTGAGCTCATCCCCGGCGGCCGTAGCACCTCGTGCTATCCTCACAATACATCCAAGAAACGTTTAATGCGCGTAATAGAGTACATTTTAGTTCCAGCAATATCTACCATAATTTTAGATTTCCTCATATTGTCCAAATAACAAAAAAAACACACTATGTTATATATTACAGTGTTTTACACTTGAATCGGCTTTTTACACTAAACTTTTTTGATTGATTTGCACGACTTTTCTATATTCTATGTGAATATAGAAAAGTCGTGCAAATATATCAGCTTTATTTGACTACATGCGGATACAACCATTAAATCATAGCGTTGCGAGCAAATATCTCGCTGTGTGTAAGAAATTTATTTCTTTGCTCAGAGAATCTAATTCATAGAGATTATTAATTTGCCATGTGTCAACTCGGGACAGAGACAATAAAATCTAAGGTTTAATGGTATACCAATGGCTTTGAGTGAATCATTGTAATTAGGTTCCTCCTTATATTAAAACCAAAGTACTTTTGAGGCTAGATTGTCTACCTTTGTGATGGTTCCAAACTATGAGGAAATATAAATGTAATATAAATATAAACTCGTTGTAACAGGCTGTATCTCCGGTAGCTACCGAAGATACAGCCTGTTACAGCCTATTAACCTTAGTGTGTGAGTCTTGATCGCAGTTTGAATGTGTTTAGAACAGAAAGACTGATCGACGGTTTAATCGTAGACATAGCACAAGTAACTGAAATGCAACTTGACTATGGCATGAATATATTAATGTTGTAGTTTTCTTTATTAGTCAGTTGTTAACCCCATACATGCCTAGCCAATATCGAGGCTTTCAGACTTTCAATATTTAGGAAAAGACTTAAAATACTACCTCTACCATGTCTATATACCTAAAAGTCTATTTTTTCAATTTCAGATAGAAGAATGACATTATCTGTGTTGCCGGTTTATTGCAAATAAAACATGTACTACCAGTACCGAAAGTTGTCGATAAATTAAATTTAGTACAGATTTTTGTAAGTTATTTTATAGGTAGCTTATATGGATAGTGTACGAAACTAAAAAACTTTTTGAATTTAACTTTTGAAGTGAAAACTTCTTTAGCGGCGTTGGATGGGTAAAAAGTGTTAAACTCGCGTCAGGATCGCTTGACCTTTGAACCGTAACCGACGACTGACGTCATACAACATTAGGTACATTTATTACGATAAATAGTGTAGTAGCTTAACGGTTAGCGCTTCGACTGTAAGTCCTTATGGTTTCAGATAGTACCGGGTTCAAACCTGGCCTTCTGAAACTTTTTGTGATTTTCTTTTTGTAATTTATTACTTTTTGTATTTATTTTTTCTTTTTGTAATTTATTAATTTCTTCTGACAAAAAATTAGCAGAAAATTAGTGATAGGTTCCTATGATTGGCGCTATATTATAGGTATGGTATGGTATGGTATGTTTTTTTTATCTTTTTCTATGTATATAACGAAGAAAGAAAGAAAGAAAAAGTTTTCACTTCTGCCTGCACTCCCAGAGTGCAACCCGTCTTTTTTTTTTCTTAAAATATACTAAAGCCAACCGTCAACTTGTATCTAGGCTACAAACATTGTCGATAGTTTCGAACACGTCACTAAGCACTAGAAGCTGCATTATTTCACAGTTTGACATTTACGGTTGTCAATTTACTATCTGAATAAAAAAAATGGACTATAGATATTTTGTGTCTTTGTAAAAAAAAATATAAAGAACTATTTGAGATTTCAGTGATAGAGAAAACAGTCGCACTCGGCATAAGAATAAGCTGTGTCTGCCTATGGTAATGCTAGAATTGTTTCAAATAAGCGTGTATTGCATGTTTGTAAAAATATATAATTATTTACCGAATGACATCGCTGAACTAATTATCCGATTATTTAAAAGGACATTAACTAGAATATTATTAAATAAAAATAGTATGACATACATATGTAAATGACAAATCTATAGAATGACAATGAATTAAAGTTGTTAATAATATTATATATTATAAATGTGAATTGAACTGAAAAGAATCGTGTTTTGCATGCCATCATGTGACAGAATGAATGAACCTTATTATATATTAACACCTTTGTACCTACCATATTCTTGCAAATAAATTAAATTTGATTTCGGGGCAAAGGCTTTCGGACGGCTTCCAAGATTATGGAAAGGCACTGCAGGAAAACGGAACCCAGTCTCTTAAAGTTTTTAGGATGCAGCAGGGATAGCGGTTGGACGAAGAGGAGATAAATATTTTAATATGTATTTGTGAATATTTTCATTACTATCCCTGGTATCTTACTGCTAGTTAGAACTTCGAGGGTCGTAACTATAGATATTTAATCCTATTACCCTGTGGTCGTAACGATATATTTGAACATTCCTTAACGAGTAGACAAACACACGGCTCACCTGATTGTATCAAAACGATAAACGGTATCTAGGGTTACTTGTAGGAAGTACAGCACCTAGCTTTCCATTTCGCTATTCAGGAAGAAGAGTAAGTATCTATAACTAGAGATCGTCTTCACACGTCTATTGAAATATAAAAAAAAATAGAAAATCGGTTTAACCCTTAACAGTTTCACGTGTATGTGACTCTACCATAATCTTCGGGGCCTACGATAACCTCAGGACGTACAAAACCTTAGTACAACAATCCCGTTTATACCGTTATAATCAAAATTAGCAGCAAAAAACATAAAAGTTGAGTCCGGGCTCATCGTTGAAAGCCACAGTCACAACCAGGATGACTAACTAATTCTATTGTACGGAAAAGATTTAAGTGCGTATACAAGTTGCTTTAAGGAATATGTTCAAGTGCTTTTCTGGTGACCGTGCGTTAATAGTTGTACTTTATCTACAGCTATTAAGTGAACAATAAACGCTCAGCATGTACGTACACAGCCTTAAAACACTGTAAACTAAGCCGCAGGCATTAGTTTACGTATTTAAAATAATAATGCTTCTTTGTTTGTGACGTATGCATTCCTGAAAACTCATCGATTGTAATACACGTAACTTTTTACAGTTTGCCATATGCGTAAAATTGCTACCTAAAAATGTATGTCGAACATTCACACAGTCACGCTTGGCTTTATTGTAAGTAGAGATAAATATCGAATTTATATTATTTGATCATGAAATAATGATTGAACGGATCTGGTTGAAATTTAACACAGGTGTAGATTTAAACACATAGGCTTCTTTTTATCCCGGGAGCACACCTTCACGGAAGCGAACTGAACTAGTCAGTACACCACACGTACTTATGTTGCTTTTGCGAGTAAAGAACCTGTATTTTTTATATAGAGATGATTTAAGATTTAAATGCTTGAATTTAATAATAGCATGTGCCTGTCCCGATCTAATATATAAAACAAGTAATTTACTATGTGCGAGTTTCGCCTAAACCAAAAAAGTAATATAATTAGACTATAATATCCTATAGAGGCGCACGTAACGTATCCACTTAGCAGTTTATTGACCCTAGTCCACTACTTTTACGCATTGCTCAAGTGAGGTACAAGGTCAACTAACGAGTAAATGTAGGTTAAAAAACCCTCAACCGATGCGTCGATAGGAGTTCTGGTTCTGTCCAAAGTCTATTTATTGTTATGTTGTCTAAACACGAGCAATTCGCTAACACGGTCATTGTATGTCCATCATCCATCATCAGGCTATATTAGTCCACTGCTGGACATAGCCCTCCACTCATTAGGAGAGGGCTATGTCATTGTATGTATTTGTAAGAAATACGAAAAACAAACCAACAAAAACTACTTTTTTTCGTTAATCCATAAGTAGCCTCAATTTTTGTCAATGTTTCGTCATTGGTGGTGTTAAATGCATTTTCTTTTTCATATTTTTACGTAATCGCAGATACATCCATTTTTATATTCACGTAAATGATCCTAATGTCACGGTATACTATGTAACTGCAAAGTAATATAATGCATCTAGTGTCTAACCAACTATACGTACACAATATCAATTTGTTCATTAGTTATTTGATCGACCTCAGTGAACCACGCTACCCGACACCCGCTGTTACTAGGTCGACATAGATGCCTACCTTGCGGATCGAACTATTTGTACCGTTCAAGCCCACAGTTAGGGTTACGCGTGCTAATCCAATACTAGATAAATTATACGATGCTATATAGGCCGACGACATTTTGCCTCTAGGATAAACAAATGATGCAGTACTCCTAACGCTTTACGCATAGATTTGCTTGATGTAACATTTCGTTTCGCACCGTTACTCGTGGTATGTGATTTAAATACATTGACATTTCATAGCGAGAATTAGTAGATTGATAAAGTTAGTAAAGGTTGTGTTGTGAGGTGTGATGGTGTGAGCTTGAGCTCATTTGTGAAACAAATGCCAAAGCTTTTTGATTATATTTCGAAATTCGTATAACTAAACCGTGAACATGGCTGCTGAAAAGAAGCTGAATCGTCGGTCTAAAAGTAAATAATAACAAATAAATCACGATAGAATCCGTTAAAAAGTGGTTTTATTTAAATTTTTCGAAATTATTGCGTTGGTTGTATACTTTACGCTGTCTTCCTCCGGGATTTTGCAGGCATTTTGGAGGATTTCTGCCGGCTATTGCCAAGATGGCCAGATGGGTTAGCAAAGGGTTTTATTTCGAGTTTTCCTTCTCTCACAGTGATATCGTCTGCGTATTTTTCCGTTTAGTCGCCTCTTACCACACCCTTCGTATGAGATGGGTGGTTATACTTGTATTCTTTCTCCGTCACGACACGGATCCTCAAACTAAGAGCTATGGAGTCAGCTATGCTTGGAGTTTCTCTTAAGTATAGAATTCGAAACGAGGTCATCCGACAAAGAATCAAAGTTACCGACTTAGCTCGCAGAATAAGTAAGCTGAATTGGCAATGGGCTGGCCACGTCTGTCGAAGGACCGATGGCCGTTGGAGCAGACGAGTCGTAAAGTGGAGACCGCAAGAAGGCAAACGGAAGGTAGCACACCCACTAGCCAGATGGACTGATGACTTGAAAAAGGTGGCTGGGACAGACTGGATGCGGAAGGCGGAGGATCGGACGAAATAGCGCACATTGGGAGTGGCCTATGTCCAGCAGTGGACTGTGGTGGGTTAATTTATTGATTGCTGTCTTCCTTAATGACACCTATAATAAAGACCACCCTACTGAAAAGGTTACTATACTCTGCAGATCTAAATTCATAAAAATATATTACTTTAGAACACCAGCAGTTCATCATCAAGATGTCATGTCTGTCTATCATTATTTCTTGCATTTTTTTTATATACAAACCAAACCAGATGTAAACACGACCATGAAAATAAGTATACACCTTTACACATATTTATTTATAAGTGTATATTTATTTTTTTGGCAATGTTTATGCGTTTAGGTTTCAGTATGTAACAACCATAGTTAATTTTCCCTTTTTCTGAATTTTGTTAATTGACGTACTTTCTTTTTATACTATTGAGGTGGCAGACAAGCACACGGCCCACCTGACGGAAAGTGGTTACCGTGGCCTATGGACGTGTACAACTCCAGGGGAGTCACACTCGTGCTGCCGGCCCTGCAAACACAGAGAGTTATTGACCCATTGTATTAACTGTTTGCGAGTTAAGTAGTTAACAGAAATGTTAACTTCATTTATATGCGCATGCCTCCTTTTGGCTCTGCATCACTGGACTGGTAGAGAATGCCAAAGCACTCATTTGTGCTTGAAGCTTAAATAAATAAACGAAGCTAGCATTAAGATTGAAGCTAGTTAATGTATAGTTTGACTAGGCACCAGGAAATCGCCTAGACTGCCACTTTTATATCCATCAGCAATGCCATATGATTGATTGCGAATAACCAATCGCCTCAGACACTTTACACAAAAGCTTATAAAACATTTTAGTTAAGAAAAGCTTTGTCTTCAACTCGAGACTGGTTTGCAATAACACCACTGATTTACTAAGTCTATACCGTGTTGTAAAACAAAAATAGTGACGGATGACGTTGTAATTCTTTTTACTTTAACGAAAAAGTAATATAAAGGATGCCACATTCAACTCACGTTTTAAATTAAGACCTAGTATATGGGAAATTCCTTATTTGACATCTCCGCCTTGTTTAATGCATTAGATATACGCAAAGGTACTGGTGAAAGCTAAAGACTGTATCTAATAATATCAATTTATTCATAGTTAAAACCTGTACTTCGTCATAGCGTAGTATGAAATATCAGTAAGAGCAGTATTCACCGGGAAACAAAGGCATTCTAAGAACCGGGAATAAATAAGAGGGTGTAGGTAGGTAAATGCAGGCTTATAGGTGTACCCTAAAGTATGTATGCCCCAGGCCTAACGTCTAACGGTGGATGCGCCCACTCTGAGGTGTCGCCTGAGTGCGCCCGCGCCGGTCATCCGTCCCGATGCGATGTACCGACGATTTACGAGGCATCGCCTACTTTATTGGCTGAAGCGATTCACATAAATCCACTAAGTACATCTTAAGGTATAATTTTTAATGCCAGGGTAATTTATATTCCATCCTTCAGCCATTTAATATGCCAGCTATATCACTATTTCACTGTGACATTATTTTTTGACATGTTCAAGATGTCGGATATGTAGCAATATTAGTAGTTAATACGCTGTATAAAATAGGTATCACTTCTTGTTTTCTTTATAACCGCATTCCTAAATGTCAAGTCAGAAAATTGAGACATTAAAGTTCTTTATCATTAATTTAAATGAGAGCTCAAATTAATATAGTATCAACAACTTTTTTATAGTCTGTGTATAAAATAATAACATGTATTTTAAAATCAATGTGACTAGGTACCATGTTTGGAAATTAAGCCGAAAGGATGGACAAAACAATCACATTATACATTCTTGCATAAATATCAGGTGACACTTTTTTATATAATGAATACACATGTGTACGTAATACCTATATAAAAATGTTGAAAATAGATGGTGAGATGCCGTGAGATCCTTGGGAGGATCTCACGGCATCTCACCATCAGGATCCATGAGGATTGGTACTTTTTATTATTTATGCCATAATTACATATTATATTTTATTAAAGAAGAGGTGTTAACTATAAAAAAAATGTAATAAATGTAGATAGACGGTTATCTACCGGGTACATACACTCATGGAACACAATTATAAAAATTATTTATTTATTATTATTATTTATTAGGGCTTATTACCATAAATAGATACATATAATCATGCCTTAATCCCCGGAGGGTTAGGCAGAGGAGAATTAACACCCACATTTTATCAATTTGTATGCGGTCCCACGTTATAGGGGGTGAGCCTATCGCTGTATTCTTGGCACTATTGTTGACTCGAGCCATGCATCTAAGTCTGAGTCTGGGCTGTAGCTGGGCTGTCTGATGTTAAAGTAAAACAGCCCTATCCCTTAGTCGCCTTGTACGACACCACATGGGAAGAGTTGGGGTGGCCCAAATTATACTCTGCCGAGAACCACCAAAAAGGTATATCTTTCATTCAGTACATATTTATATACCTAAAAAAATATCTGTTACTGCAGATGCTAGATACGGTATAACATTATCACTGAAGTTGAAGAAGATTGAAGAGATAAACACTGATCCTAGGAGCACATTTGTTAAATGTCGTTTTAACAGTACAGTTATTTGTTAACGTAGCTTTTAATCTGTTGAAGGGTTGAGTGACAGGACAGTCTCAGGGTTCGGCCGTCACACAGTACTACCAAGTCTAGTGAGACGCGTCCGTTAGGCATTCAACCTCACACAACTTACCGGGAATCTGACTAGATATCATCGGTTTAACGGCCGGTATTTGTTGACTTAAGAGTGGGACAACATTTTTGAACAATGAACCTGGTTAGATAAGTGTGACTCCTTTTTGCTGACTAACGTACGTACGTATGTTACGTATAATTGCAATACTAAAGTGCCTCAGTGTTGTAATTAAGTATTTTCTTTAAATAAATAATGTAGGTACCAGAATAATAAAATGAAAAAAATAAAATTTTCAAATTTAGGTTTCATCTCACAATTCCGTGAGACACTTGCAGTGCTTGTAAAAAAATGGTGACAACCATTTTATCAGAAAATGTATTATGAATTCGTAAATTGACATTCACTGTCAACTGCGCTAATAAATAAAGTGTAGCCAAGGCTTTGTTTCAAAACGAGCACTTAGAAGTAAGTGCCTACAAAGCCTTGCTTTTTCCGTTTTGTCATGTACCTAAACTTCACGTTGAAAAGCTTTATCAAGAACTATTAATTACCAATAGGTATCGCTTCGTGAAGACTGGGTAATAAGGAAGCTTATTGTGTTTGTCAACTATTTGGTTTTAAAATGAACGCTGACATACCTATATACATACAGTATAGTTCCCGGTGTATAACTTAACCCCAGTGACGCCACTAAGCATGTAGATAATCTATATACACAGTACATGTATACGCATTTTTAGGTGTCTGTTCGGGATAGCAGGAGGTGCTACGGCGCGGCGGCTGAAGAGCTCAAATCCATCAATCATAGATTATATTAAACAAATCTGCGCGCACCAGAGCCTCGTTTCTCTCGCGATTTAGGGTCAAAATATGTGCATGGAACTATACTCGGTTTCTTATATAGCTCATTTGAAATAAGAGTATGAAACTAGCTAAGATTGTAGAGCGTTCACTCTCTCTCACACACAATAAAAGTTATACTCCATAAAGATACCAAACTGTCAAGTTTGGTACATTTATGGAGTAATTAAAACTGTTTTTATTAATAAAAAAATGTGATAATTATAACTACTGTTTTAAGCACTCCAAAATATATTATATATATATATATATATATATGTTTGAATGATTGTTACTTAATCACACTCAAACAGCGGAACGTATCTGGTTAAAAATGGTTCAAGCATAGATTATTTATAGTCTGGCATAACACATGGGCCATCCAAAATTATTGTGTTATATAATGTATTGGTATATCTAATAAAAATATTATGTATTCATTGCAAAACTGTTGACTTCCTTTTTTTACTTTTATGTTTTTTAACTGGTGCCTAAAAATCACACCGAAGCGTCAAAAATGAGGGTACAAAACTTACGTCGGCTCGCAAAGCCAATATTTTTTGTTAACGTTTCTTGATAAAAACCTGTTGCCAACCAAAAAATGTGATAAATTAAAGTGTACATTAGAAGATATCCTATTTTAGAATGTCGTGTCTATAATTGGGTCTCCTCACTTGTTTATTGCTTGTCAATTACCTGCCTGACGTGATGTCATCGTATTTATTAACATTGTTTAATATATTATACATTTGCCTAACATCATTTCGAATATCCAAAAAGCATTGTTTTGATCGCCACACCTGCTGGTTGAAAGCCAAGGCTCTGGTGCAGGCTTCCCTTTTAGCAATTGGGCAATCAGACGGCTGTCACTTCTGTAAAATTCAAAATATATATAAAAAAGGAGAAATATAAAATCAGGCCCCAAGTTCTAATGTACAAAATGTAACCGGTTGCTAGGATGAAGAAAACGAGAGTCCGAATGCAGAATTGTTTTTTTTTTTCTGTTGAGAACTTAGACAAGAACTAAGCGAAAAATTTAATATTGTATACTATTTCAACGAAGCAATAATGAAGTGAATAATGGAAAGTATGTTAGTTCCCGCCTGTTACGGAAGTTTTAGTCATAAACACGTTATTATGTCATAGTCTACATTATTGAGCTGTTGCGATAGCATTTTATTAGCCTTTAACGTATTTATGTGTAGGAAATAAGTCGTCAAATGTTAATAAGACTGCAAACGGCCCTAGTAGTATTGCGTTTTTCCTGCGATGGAACGCATAGCAGAAGATTACAGCGGAAAGTGAGAAGAGGATGTAGGGAATTAAACATTCGAAATTGGTTAGTAGACAAAGCGCTCCTCCATTCAGCAGAAAATTAGAGTCTTATTGAACTATTTATTGGTATTTCACTCCTGCTATCAGCCTCAGTGGCGTGACGGTAGTAAACGTTACTGCTACGCAGGAGGCGTGGGTACGATATCCACTAGGTGAAAATATGTGTACCTATGCATGAATGTATATTTGCATTGATCTGACTGGAAAATACGAACACCGGGTGATAGCTTCGGATGCCACTGGGATTAACAATAGGATGAACAAAAAGTGGGTGGATGGGGTACATCAAGTTCTTCCAAGCATAATAAGACAATTTCATCTGCGAGCGGCTTCCGAGGAAGAGAAGCATAAACCATAAAAGATGGAAAAGCGATTGCATACTTTGCACTACACAAAGTACATCCATCCTCCATCCATCCATCCATAGTATGCATCACTACGTCGATGATGATGATGAGTACTGTACACGAGCTAGTAAGAAGAATGGCTAGAGCTCTTTGAAGCTACGAGGTAGAATAGGTTAAATTCTTATAATAGCTTGGCTTTATTTCAAAATAAGTTTGGGTCATGGACAAATACTTATTTTCGGTAGACATCGATAAGAAAGAATTCTACCATATCAAAACTTACAGTGCCTTTTTTATTTTAACTAGGTACTCATATTCATTTGTATATACATATATTAAATTGTTTTCATTTTATCTTTAAGCTATTCTTGTATAGTACAGTCAGCATCATTAAAATGTCACTAACAAAAGTACTCAAAATAATCCAATTACCAAAATTCCAATTTTATATTGGTTATTAGAGTACTCAAATAGTTGTAAGTATCCAGAGTGGTCTAACTATCTTAACAATCGGTCTTCCAGTATTATGTCAGTTAGTAGTGTGTTAATATTCATGTACACAATCACGCCGGTCGATGGTATCCAGTCAAGCATAATTTCAAAAAATCTATCCGGCGTGATTGTGTATATGATATGAGTACTCTACTAACTTAGATAATACTGGAAGACCGATTGTTAAGGTAGTTTGACCACTCTGGATACTTACAACTATTTGCGTACCCTTATAACCAATATACAATTGGGATTTTGGTATTTGGATTATTTTGAGTACTTTTGTTAGCGACATTTTAATGATGCTGACTGTACCTATTATAATTTATCAACAGTTGATAAACCTAATAATAATAAAAACGAACGGGCATTCGGAATTCATGTTCGGAAACAAGGTGTTGCATAAACAGATTGAAAAGAAAATTCCAGCCATTGGTCAGATAATAATTATATTTTTTAAAGCAATAAAACCTTATACAACTGGTTCCACAATTCCTAAACTGATTTGTCACATTAAAATATCTTTAATTACTTAAGATATATATAGAAGAAGATAAATGGTGTACCTTTACTTTTTTCAACTATGGTTATAATATTCCACAACAGTACTATCCACTATAACGGGTGTTTTTATCCGACTGCCAAGAAGGGTTATATTTTTCGCGCCTATCTTGTATGTTTGTATGTATGTTTGTAAAATGCTTTATTATCTCATATCTTCTGAACCACGGTACGGATTTCAATGATTGATGTCTCAAATGAAAGGTATTTATTGCCCAAATGTTCTTGGGTACATAAAATATGAACAAAAGCTATATGTTCGGTTTTTGACGGCAAAATGTATGCGTTAAAAAAAAATCATTGAAATTTATCGAGTGGCGTATCAAAATGAAGGCAATTAAAAGACGATTACAAAAATATATATGCCATAACTAAAATGTATAAAATAAAATAAATTATTAAAAACAAAAAACTAGCTTGTTTCGATCTTTTTAGCATCAGGCGGGTTTTTTAAATCAACTCATTAACTACAAGTTAACTAATATTAAGTTAAACTAATACGTAAAACCAAATCAAATGCCGTCTCATCCACACACTAGCTTTAATCTATAAGATCGGTTTATAGTGCCTGTAATAAGCCTAACAATGACTATAACCCAGGTACGTTTTAAATGCGCCTATAAATTGGTACCGAGACATCATGATAACGCCACAAATCAAGACAGAGCGTTAATTACTGGCCCAGGCACTCACATCTAGGTGTTAGGGCTGCGACACGTCCGCACACTCGAGTATATTCCTTACCTGTTTCAGTGAGCGAGTGACATGAATGATCGGCATGATGCGGATTCTAAATAGAGGTTACTTCGAATTTACGTATCTTAACGAACATAGTTTAATTACACTACTGTTTTCTATTATGTACCTTTTCGGAATCCTAAATATCTTCAGAGATAGCTTTGGTTTAAATAAGATTTTATAACTTTAGTTTTTAAGGCTCACAAAAAATAATTAAAATTTACGTGGTGTTTATTGCATTCTTTTTATGCCTATAACATAAGAATAGATTTCAAATCACTAAAACGAACGATATAAATAAAAAGCCTCGAATTCAACATAGACTAGTTCGATTATATACGCAAGAAAAACTAGAGCTAAAATTGGCAAAGTGTGAAATGTGAAATCATATTCGTTGCAGTTCCATCACTACTTTAACTGTGAAATGAAGTTATGAAGCTATGTAGGTCTAGAGGACTGAGGAATAGACTAATAATTAAACTTGTTCGTACCAAAACTAGTTACAAATTGAGGGTCCTGAGACAACGTGACTCATGTTGTGTTGCATTTTTATATCAGATTAAGATTTTATTACTTTTATTATAGCTGTACGTGTTGAAAGAAGTTGTTCGGTCAAATGCGTGTGAAAAATTTTGCTAACTACCGCACATGGAACAGTTACAGTGACTAAGTTTTGGAAATACTCCGAAAATGACGGCAGTTTTGTTAGTCAAGTGTAGCAGAAAATCGAGATTAATAGGGTATACGCTTGTACAAACTAAATTATCATGTTTATTTCAAAGCGGCTGAAGAACATTTTCTTGAAATTTAGGTGCATTAATATTGTTTTCTTGCGCAGCGCACTCTCATGGCATTACAGCATTGGTACTGTCCTTATTTACTTGTACCTAATTGAGTTGAGTGCTTTTACCGTGTTGTGGACTGTCCTTTTATATGATTTATTACAGTTATTTTAAAATATGCATTAACATCGTGGTTATTGCAAGAACAAGAACTAGGGGAAGAGCCGCCGAGAGGGATGGCCCTGGGTCAGCCGGGGTGCGAGGGATATGTCGCATGACAACCTCACCTTCGGCCTAGCACTACGACCCAGAGACGGCGTGCGGTTTAGTCGGTTCGAGTCTGACATAACCTCCCCCTCCGGCTCCGGAGGGGTGGGTATCCATGGGGATTTCCCGCATGTAAAAAAAAGGGGGGAAGAGCCGAACTATGCTCCGATATACAAAATAAAGAAAATTCTCCATCTCTCTGACTAAATGAATTGCATCTCACTTTAGATCATTCCTAAGCACTATAGTAACAACTAAGAATGTCTACGTACTAATAGCCTTTAATAAGCTAATAACTAGAGATCGGCATCAACTCAGTTGTTTAACTGCATTACATGTGTCATAATGTCGTACACCAACAGTCAAATTATCGGTTTTTATATATTATTAAAGCAACATAGTAATATAGTATATTTATAATAATAGTATATTTTTTGTTTTGTTAAAAAGATTAATATAAAATGGGAAGTAAATAAAATTTAAAAATTATTGATAATGCCGTAAGGCGAAACCGGTCAGGAATTCAATAAATAATGTGGAATAGTACAAGTGTTTTCATTGAAGATATCCTATATGTTAATGAAATTTAAAAGCAAGACTATGTACAACTGATATGTATATCTGCATGAATGATATGAATGGACATAGAACATATTAATTTGTTATTAATATTGCCTTTATTCGAATACTACTATTGTTAAATAATATTGTATAAAATACTTTCAAACAGTTAATAAATCATCTACTCACATCATCATTCATCAAACAAAATTAAATAAAATTGAGACTATTACAATAAATGAATGGAAACAAATAGATAAATAATAATAATATCCAAAATTAAATTATAGAATCAAACTGTGTACAACAGAAAATTCTCCCTCTCTCCAAACATTGTGCTGTGCCCGCCAGGGTCCATAATTGTAACTTAATAATATTAACATGACATCTTTATGTATCACATTATGGAACGCAATAAATGTATTGAGTATATTTTTAGGAGTGGATATAAAGGCTTTTCCTGCTTTGTCGTCAACACTGACGACACAGTAACTCTCTGCGTTTACAGGGTCGGCAGCACGAGTGTGTGTCCCCTGGTGTTGCACACGTCCATAGGCCACGGTAACCACTTACCATCAGGTGGACCGTGTGATTATCCGCCACCTCAGTTGTATAAAAAAATCTACTCACTGAGGGCGTTATGCGAATGCGAGGTACCATTTAGTCTTCGAGAGAACTTATGTTCACAGAGCCAGATCTTGCCACCTCCATCTTCATGCCATCATCTGTTCCTCACGCTGATTATTAATAATAGTTTTTATCCATGTAATGCTAGCCGGGCCTATGGCAGACCATCTTCATAACTCATTTACAACTAAGTAAAATCCACACCGCATAGTTGTCTCTCCTTTGTGTCTTCTTCTAAACAGAGAGACATTTGGAGAGACTAAATAACTCAAATATGAGAGCTCCCATGTCAGTAATGCCTCGCCTAAAAAAGTGAAGAATTGTTATTTACAATGCCCGAGACACACTAGAAACTTATATAGCCCAACATCTCAATGATAGTAAGGCTGGTATAAACAGACAGGAGGCTGGTAAATAAACGTTCTTTTCTCTACACTTTCTGTCTGAACTTAAAATATGTAATTACTCCCGAGTAAGGTGCTGCTTAAAACCACTAAGGATTTATCAACCTCAACTCATCTTGTCCTTAATTTATTTCCTTTAACCATTAGCATAAATATCTATAATTAATAATAACTGCCTATTTTCATACAAAACTAATGCTATTACAGAGAATATTATTCAATATTAGATATCTGATAGATAGACATTTACATCCAAATGTATTGGTTGAGATCATTTTCCACGCCTTACAGAATAATTTATTAGAATACATTTACTCAGAGTTCAGCATAACTTTTTAAGGTTCTTTTAATGAGATCTCTTCTGTTCTCATGACGTTTATAATTGAGTATATAAGAAGTTAAAAGTCGCACGGTATCTTCATCTCAATCGCAGATAAGCAGCTTTCTAATCGGGTCAAATAACGTTTATGTTTACATACAAGTTAAGCAACGGATGTGCCTTGTTAACCATAGTGACAAATGTTGTCCAATTGTTAAAATGAAAATCTTTATATCGTCCATATTGGATTGCATAACGGAATTTCCTTTTATCGGGCTAATAAACTGGTCAGCTGGCGTATTTATTCTAACCATTACATCAATTAGAACATACTTAATACTTAAACTGAAAATGGGTTTTCGAGAAAGGGAAATAAATTTATGTGTGTAGATATGAATAAAAAGTCTTCTCTCTTTTTAACTGACTTCAACCGAAATGTCTTACGCGTATTTTTGTCTTTTAAATTTAATCTGTAATGTAGATTTTTCTCATTTATTGGTTTGTATGTTTTAAGATAATAGTTTTAAATTCATAATAAAAAATCCAGTAAATCGAAACTATACCAATTTGCTCTGGTTTTGATACGTATAACGTTCAGCAATTGCACTTTTAATCAATTACTTTTACCAAAATTTCGTATATATCAATTACAAGCACGATTTCTTATATGATATTAAATGATATTTTAACACGACTCGGACTCAGTGAAATTTATGGCGTCTTTCAATGTTCCCAATAAATGCGCACACGCAACAGTCACGCCGCAAAAAGAATCAAAAGCTGCCACGTACAAGGCCTGCGGTTAGCGATTTTATATTTATAATCATCGTAGGCCGTAAAATAATAAAAACTAAACATGCAGATATCGCTTATTTCCATGCCTTGAATAAATTGTTGAGGTATATAAATAGGGGAAGTACTATTGACTATTTTTTGCCAAGTTTAGTTGTAAGATATATGGGCGTGAATTAGACAGTTATACTTGATAGAACAATCGGCATTTTTTGCTTGATCAAGCGATTGGATCATGCCGATTGAACAATATAGAGCATGGTATACGGTGTAAACTGCTACCAAGCACAATTACCTCTGCCTTATAGTTGTCTCATTAAAATACAAGTCTAAAGACATTAAAATCAATATTTTTATGGATCGCATTATTCATAAATGAGGTAGGAAGTATCTTAATGTGATTCACATATAAGGAAGTTATTCTAATAAAGCGTGATTAATTCCCATGTTTCAGCCACAGGCCAGGTGGTGCGGACGGCGAGCGGTAAGAAAGAGCCTCAGGCGCAGAGTAAGCATAGGCACCCATTTCATAAATGAAATAGTTTTTTTGAATTTAGTCGCACGAATATTCCAACCATGCACGATTTTGCTAGTATTTTATTGGATAGTAATATTATCGACTTAAGCGTGCTAATATAGAACTTGTAAATGAAGTCACTTAAGCGGATACTGATGGTAAGTGGTTGTACTAGTCGATCGAATTTCGCAGGGTTATCTCAACAGTTTAGAAAAAATAAGAATAAAAGTATGAAAAGAGTTGGATTAGTAGCACTGGAACTAGATGCGTGCATAATGGGACGAACTTAAAGACTTGTTGAAGGCTCAACTTACACACCTAGATCGCTACTCTATCATATACTTAATTGTGAAAGTTCTAAGAGCAATAACCTAATACTTAAGAGTTCTATATACCCAAATATCAAACGGGAGACACTCGACGATTTAACGGATCTAGCTAAAACTTAGTAATGGAACAGATTATAATCTGAATAAGTCATAGGCTACTTTTTTCCTCTGAAATAGGTTTCCCTTGAGTTTCATTTAGATAAAATTTTGAAACGAGCAGAGCCACGGGCATCAGCTGGTATCTAACATACTAGTATCAAGATAATTAAATTAATTTAAGTGAAACTATTATTCTTAGTGTCATTATCAGAAACGAGATGGCTTAAAAGTAAATACACTTGAACTTGTATTCCCTATTATATAATCAGACCACAACAAAAGCTGTTATGCCTCTGAAATAGGTTTCCCTTGAGTTTCATTTAGATCAAATTTTGAAACGAGCAGAGCCACGGGCATCAGCTGGTATCTAACACACTAGTATCAAGATAATTAAATTAATCTAAGTAAAACTATTATTCATAGCGTCATTATCAGAAACGAGATGGCTTAAAAGTAAATACACTTGAACTTATATTCCCCATTGTATAATCAGACCACAACAAAAGCTGTTTGAAACCGTGATTTTCCACGTAAAGATAGCATAATCATTGTAACAGCTCACTAACATAACATCACATTATCTCTACAGATGGACAGAAGTGTGTCGGTAGGAAATAGCTTTTCGTGATAGCAGAGCGGGACGCGTGTGAACTCCGCCACGACTGGTCTAAAGCTTTGTTTACAACGTTTTATCATTCCACAATAATGTAAATATATTTAATACGATGTAAGCTCGGAAGTAGTTACAAAATAATTTAAGCTTTTGAAGCATATACAAACCAAGTTATTTCTGGGAAAATATAAAAAAATATTAATTTATTCTAGCTTTGCTCACTGCACAGATGTTATATGAACTTATTCTCAAAACTGAATAACTCCTTAGTTCTTAATTTACTCCTTGACCTCTGATTCACTATCAATATTCATTATTCATAAACATTGCATAATATGTCTGTTTCAGACTGTAATAAAAAAATCGAAAATATAAAATAACTGAGAGAAATAACTGAATTTACAGATTTACTGTTCTGTTAGAAATCGGTGCCTAGCCCTTGAGTTTTGAGTTTTTGAAGTCGGTTTTTTAAACGTAGTTTTTTTTATTTTTTACTTTTCAGTGTTTCCCCCAATTAGTAATTTGGTCTAGTCCATAGCAAATAGTCCAAACCATAGTTTTTGCTGTTAAGATGTCTATTGAGAGCTTATTTTATTGAAAGCATTAGCTCTCAATAACATAAACAAGACATTCATGCTGTGAGTGCGAGTTCTGTTGTCCACCTCAATAGTTCAAGACTTGATAATTCCAGCACGTCCTTGACAATCATAATTTAGCTTACCTTGTCACAGGATCACTCTAAAATAAAACGCAAAAAATTGCCTATAAAATTTTAGGAATTCCACCAATTTTTCAAGAATTCCATCATCAGATCCTTTCCTGATAACCACCTGGGAAGTATAACCTATCAAAGAAAAAAATAATTTTGCAAATCAGTCCAGGCGTCTTTAAGTAATCAGTAAACATACATAAAATAAAAATATTCCGACGAATTGAGAACCTTTTTTGAAGTCGGCTAAAAATAGATATCACATAGATAACAAATGCCTCTAGCGGTATTTAAAAAAAAAATTGACTAAAAATAAGTGGACTGAAAGAAAATGGGCTGGAAGAAAATGTCTGCTGTGAATTTCAGGGCAATAGATGAAAAACTAAACATGTTAATAATATACTTTTATTATTTTTAAAATAGTAACAATATTATATTTATTAATAGTGCAACCTTTTAAATAGTAAAATTATTAAAATAATATATACAAGTAGATGTGCTGTCGTATCATGTTTCCATTTTTACTGTTGCGCTAATCTTAATATCATTCTATTTCATAGACACTTTGAAATACCGAGTCTATCCTTCTCAGCCACTACCTGCCATACTGACTGACTGCATATAAATTTCGTTTGAAGTGTTAAGAAATACGCAACAAAATAAAAATCGAGAAAACAAACAGGTTTCCTTCCCATATTTATATGAACTGGGCAGACAGTACTGAACAAACAAGTGCAGTATGTTGTACAAATATATTAATCTCGTATTCAGATCTCACTTCGGACGTTCAATGACTCCATTCCGAAAAAAGTTCATCGTATTCAAACGTTTCTGTCGTTAGTGTCAAACTTTTAATCTTGGAATCTACACGCGACTTTACAAAGTCATCTAACACCGTACATTCTTGTGAGGAATAAAGATAATTTGATTGTGGTAACACCCTATCTGATGAATTTATAGTTAGAAATAATCGATGGAATTTTAGCAAGCTGTCCTTAGTTTCACTAAAACTTGTATTATTATTTCTGTCAGAGCTTGAGTATGGCCATTACCGTTATTTATATCAATGTCACTAACCATATTTCCTGGACTATCGACGATAAGTCTAACCCTCAATGGAATTACTCACATTATAGCATTATATTTTAAAGAGGAAGGTTGCCTGCCCTAAGTGAAAAGTATGCATTAGAACCTCGTCTGGCAATCTGCAGATGAACAGGCTTGCAGGAGAGGTTGGCTTGGGCTCCGAAGATTTCGGTGGCCCATACATTACACTAGTTATTCAAGATATAACATCAGTCGAAGAGAAGTCACCAACGAGGAGAGGTCTACGCACTCGTCGACACCCGGACCTGCACCAATGAAGATGTCGACCGCAGTGATCAACGAAACGTCTAGAACGTAAGTTTCATATGGACCACGGCCGAACAGCTCGAAAGCAGTATATTCTACATGCCACGCCGGCCGTGAAAACCTGAAGACTTATAATATAATAACTTCTTCGTCTTAAATATAAGTCCCTATATCGTAGAACATTTAAAATTTGGCGAATGGCGAAACCACTCCAAATTCATTCATCTAAATCCTCTAGTCTTCGCGTATATTCGTTATGTGCACGAATAAAACAAATATAGCCTTCCACCATTGAGCCTTCCACCATTCGTCGTATGCCGCCGAACAAGACGAATAACACATTACGAAGTATGGTTTCATCTTAAGGGTAATAAATTATATAATATTAGGTCTTTGCATATGAAATTGGCGTTTTATCAAACTGGCCATTTTGATCTCTAAAAGCCAGCGTTTGGTTAGGAATTCCAAATTCAAATTCATTTAAATTTTAAGCTTGTCTATTTATGTCTTGAATGTGATAATTCATCTGTTTCGCGCTATTTAATTTTGCTTTGACATCTTTCTGTGCACAATATCAAGTATCGCATTATTTTCGAATACGAGTTTCATCGAGGCACCAGCTCTGTAGAATTAACTCGAAGGATTTATGATGTGTACGGAGAAGCCACTGTTAAAGAAAACACAGCACTGTCCGTTTTTTGTTCCAACGTTTTCGTTCTGGAAATTTTGACCTCCAGAATAAACCTCGTGAAAGGCTAGAGACCCTGGCTGTGAATGAGAATTTGAAAGTGATCGTGGAAGCAGGCTTCAGTGTGAGTGATAAAACCATTTTGAATCATTTGGAACAAATTGGAAAAGTAGAAAAGCTTGAAAAATGGGAACCGCGTGAACTAATTCAAGAAAACCAACAAACAAGCGTCGACTGCTGCGTCACGTTACTAGACCGTCACAATAACGAGGGGATTTTGAATCGTATCATTACTTGTGACGAACAATAGTTCCTATACGATAATCGGAAATGCAAATCACAATAAATAAATAAATAAAATAGTTAAACCCTCTAGAACCGGCAAAATTATGCCCAAAGCGAAAGTTGACTCAAAAAAGGTCCTAGTTAGTGTCTGGTGGATCAGCGTTGGAGTCATTCACTGCATTTTCCTAAGATCTGGTCAGGCGATTACGACAGATCTAAATTGCCAACAAATGGAAACCATGATGGAAAAGCTATCCATTAAACAGCCGAGATTGGTCAACTGCTCTAGCCCACTGCTGCTTCAGGACAACTCTAGACCACACACTGTATAACAGACGGTGGTGAAACTAGAGGAGCTAGGATTGGAATACCTCCGTCACCCATCATACTCCCCGGGCCTTGCTCCAACCGATTACCACTTTTTTCGGAATTTTGATAGAATTGGAAAAAAAATCAATTCAGATAAGGCACTCCAAAACGTCTTCAAAGATTTTGTTCATTCTCGCTCCCACAATTTTTTCAGCAAAGGAATCAATGACCTACCTATAAAATAGTAAAAGTGCATAGATAACAATGGTACATACTTTGATTGATTAAATAAAAAAAACTGTAAAAAGTAGTTTTTCTTAAGGTTAGGTTTTTTAAAATTATATTATTATTATAATAGAACTTTGGCAGATACTTCAACTGAAACCGTGCGTCAAGTGAATTTGGAATAAAGCGCATAAAAGATTAATATCTACACACAAGATTTGGAATGTAATTTGTATGATTGACATGCAAATAGACGAAGAAAACATGAGTTACGGGTGTAGCAAGTCACAAGAACACTATCTTGAGGAAAAATCTTAAAATGGCGGCGGACCAACAAAAATTGATGAATCACATTTAAGCCGAGACGCGACGGCGCGCGGCCGTCTTCTCAACCATTACCAATAACAATTTCCCGGACGCCGTCTTTGTTCACGATTCAGTACACCTTTTAAGATAAAGCTACACCCAATCTGAGAACCTGTAGCACATAATCTTAAAGCCTAATAAACTTCAGTAGCCGTTATATGGCTTTAGTATATCATAAAACTTATAATAAAATAATTAATTGACAAGTTAAAGTCAATTAATTGGCAAATTATAATTAAAAAATTATTTGACCATCAAATTAATGTTGAAAATTTATTATAAATGTAGATTTATTATTATTGTCTATAATTATGTCATTACCTAATTAATTTTACATAAAAAAGGGTTTGGACATAATATAAATATGTACCTATAAAACATTGCGCTCACTTTCTTATCCTTATAAGGGACGAAAGTCACTCATGTTTGGCTAAGGCTTTCCATTTAGGTAAAGTTTATTGAAGTACATATTTAAAATTATACAATAAAACTTTTCTCACAAAAAAAGAGCAACTAATAACATTTTGTAGCCCATTTGATGTCTCAAAGTCTGAGTAAACAAAAAACAAACGGAGAAATCAAAACGATTTCATCATAAAATAAAACTATAGCCATGTACGATGCTTGGGTAATAATATAACTGATAGACATTAACATAATATGTATGAATGGATAATATAATATTTTTCCAGTCACGATTTCGAAATAAGGTAATGTGCGAGCATATTCGTTGGTCTCTGTATAGATTTCCTGTGCTCACCGGGCGATATGATCGGACTCCCCGTCGCCTTATTGATAAGGTTTCCATACTTCCCGTGTATCGGAATGCTTCTGAGTTTATTTAATGTAATCCCTATCTCTCTGTGGCATTCATACACCGTAAGTGTTCGTTTAAGATGTATGAAGAGACTTTATTGTTAGTTGATGGTTGGTATTGTGACACAAGAGACGGATCTATTGTAGCTCGCGCCTAATCTTTCGAATTTCCCCAAATTTCATGAAAATAGTGTAGGTGAGTGGAGCTTTATGAAGCGATTACTAGTAGTAATTTTAAGTCTAAAGATAATACTTATGATGATTTGAAATGATGGCAAAATATAATTTCTCAGTGAAGTGCTGTGGATAAACCTATAAAATAAAATAAAAATAAAATAAAAGTATACAATTATTTCATTATATTTAAATTTCAATTTATTTCATGGGTTCTAAATATGGTTGAACTCAGTTAGATACATTTATTTTGTAAATACATACATATTATATATAGAAACATCGACAGATGCAAACATTTGCGCTCAGTGGAATCGAATGCGCAATCTCTTACTGAAGTGCCATATAGATCGTCGCACTCACTCGTTACCTTCTCTATGTTGATAGGGACATACAGTTGAACACTGAGAACAAGAGCTACTAAGAATTGGTAAGCCAAATTTACCGTAAACAGCGACAGTAGGTATATTAATTAGAGCTTCTTTCCCAGTTGAATAGTAACGAATTTATGTAGATCCCAAAGTACCGATAACATCTCTCTATACGTGAGAAGAAAAATATTATCAGTGTATAAATTGTTTCTGCTTATCCCTTCGAGAATATATAGGCATGAGTATAAAAGCGTTATAAGATTTTCAAACAATAATCGATATTGCAAATCGAACGATGCTATACATCAACTGATAGGATAGCCACCGTAAATTGAAAGCAGCGATTATGATGGGCAAAATAGATTCGCCTGAGGTCGAGGCGACATCACGAAGCGAGCGAAGGGTTAAAGAGCGATCCTTCTAAGCAAGCTCGAGTTATGGTCTCAACCGACACAATAGCCAATTTCATAGAATTTCCTTTGATGGATACCAGTTAACTCGAAGCAGTTAACGGTGTATTGCAATTGTTTTGAATTAAAATTACATTTAAAATAGTATTCGAAGCGAGTACTGAGTGTGATTAAAATAACGAAAGATGACTTTTACTACTGTTGATTATTAGGGTATATGTTGTGAGGCGCTTATACATAATCGGTGCGCGCGAACGTAACAATCCAATAATTTTACTACAATAATTTTGTAACGGACTGAAACACCGTTTCGAGGTTCTTATAAAACAAGAAAACATAAATAAATAAAATAATTCAATGTCGTAAAACGCCATCTAGTAATTAAGTAAGAATTTCTACAAGTAAATTGAATATCACTTGGTTTTTTATAAAACGAAAATAATTCAATGTCGTAAAACGCCATCTAGTTGATTAAGTAAGGAATTTTTATACGTAAATAAAATGATGAATAAATATACACTATGGTATGTGGTCAAAGAAAAAAATTGATTCATAAGAAATTATTCTGTTAAATTGCAAAGGGCAAGTAAATTTGTTTTGTGAACAAATAAATTTAAAATGTAGTTTAATATATACAGTACCTATAGATGGGACTATGATTGAAAGAATTTAAGAAAAATAGTCTATGGATATTTACACAAGAATAATATTATAATAGTTTTGTGTATTGTTTATAATAAAATTAATAAGGAAAAGAATAAACAGATAAAGTTAAAACTTATTAATTATTTACAAGGAACAATAATTATAATATTTAATGCAATAAAGTACTGTTGAAAAGAGATTATAAATACTATTTATTATCTGTGTGCCTCAGAGCTAGGGAAAATGCAGGAAATGGCTCCGATTGGTTATTATTGTTTAAAGGTCAAATGATTATTGAATAATTTTCTATATCTATTATTGAGTATTATATGGATGTTTATTAAACATAAAATTAATCTTATATTATTATGAAAATATTGACAGTTAGAATCAATGAGTGTAAGTATGTAAATAGTTTATAAATATTTAAAAAAGGGCCACTGGTTCACGGAAGATTTAAGTTAGTTCATAATTATAACGCAGGCGCCATAGAAAACCTAGCGCTGTTGTCAATTATTCAGAAATTGTGACTTTTGGCGGGAAAATAAAAGCTTCTGATTGGTGGAGGACACTATTGGAGCCCTAATTCGAGGAAAGTAGGATTTTGAGTGGGAATTCAAGGACACTTTTTCTTTGAGCTGGCTTCGGGGTTGGTCGATTCGCGAAAGGTATTCTGTACATTGTACTTTGGCGGGAATTTTGAGAATTTTACATTTAAAGTCGTGAAGATTTTTTTACCTTGATTGTGAATGATTGAGTTTAATTAGTAAATATATAGTGTTTAAATTAGTGAAAAGAGGAATTAGGTAGCTCGCCTTTATTGAAGTTTATAATTCGCGAAATGAACATTTTATCGTATGAGCCAGACAAGACACCTTTATCTCTGGGATTAAGAATTGAATCTCGTGTTCAATTCGGAATATCAGCTGTACTGTGAGTCTGCGGTACAGGGCCATACATGAGATAAAATGTTTATATAGGGATTCTTTGTGGGACTTTGGTAGGGCTAGGGATGGTTGAGGCCTTAGGTATTAGCTAGGTTCCCCCGCTTAGGAAGTCAATCGACGTGATTGCCCTGAGTTGATACCTATCGGTGATAACGAAGCTCTTGACCTCTGTTCAGCTAGGCATGCTGAGGATAGTCTGAAGCGCTCAGCACACGGATTTTGCCTGAAAGGGATCCGTGAGCTTCCAGGATGGTTTGTGACTGGAGAGGAGGCGGTTGTCGCTCTCCAGAGCGGATCAGTCCTGTCTATCTTTATATATGTATATATACACACTTTTATGTCCTTGTCCTGTGAGAGAACACATCCTTGGCTTCGGCCGTGGTCTCTTGCTCGTAGGGTGTACTAGTGATAGTTCAAAGTCAGGCTTACTACCTGCGCCCTAGTTAGTTAGATTAGCTTTACACATTTCACGTTTAACGTAGTTGAGTGTTTGTTGATACATGGTTAGGTTAGTCAGGTAGGTGAGTAGGTACACACTAATAGCAAACATATGAATATATATATTAGGTAGGTAGTATTGCGTTTGTAAAGGGGTGATCTAAGTTGTTATTATTGTAAATCATGATATTCTGATTGGGAAATTAGATAGACAATTGGTTCAATTACAACAAAGCAGATTTGTAAATGACCGCCATCTTGTGACCGAAGAATGAAAGTTTTCCCGCTAATTTTTGCAAGCCAATTTTCATGTCGATTTACGTTGTTGGAATTTACTGGGATTATAGTGACAGTAATGTGTAATAATTACGCTAAGATTATGGTGAAAATAAAACTACAAGCGAATGCTGCAACACCACGACGAGTGATTTAATAGTGAAGTGAGTGATTGTGAGTGAAATGGAGACAGTGAACTGGTGTATTCATTACAGAATTCAGATATTGTTAAAGGTAAATACACAGTGATTGATCTGTCCTAACCATCTTTGATATAATATTTATTATTTACATATAAATCCTTGCTGGTTCATTATTGAACGACAACACAACGGTATATTGTACATTCACGCTAGTGAAACCTTTCTGACTACAGAATTATGTGCAAGACCACCGAAGTCTGAAGGGTCGGAAGTATCCAAACAGACTAGCTACAGAGGTAGTTATTTTACTATTGTTCTTTGTGTACGAGCAAGATCTTACACATGAGATTACCATGGCTACAAACACACAAATAATGATGTTTGGACATTTTAATCACTGTTGCATAATCAGCTATTATATGTACTGTATCGAATGCACATGGTCGCTCGATCGCTATCTTATAGTAACCTTGTCATCCGCTAGGGTGAAGCAAAAGCTATATCTGAGCTGAATTATTGTAGTTTGATCAAGTGTTCGGTGAGAATATATTCTCTCTGAAGTGTCTATATAGACATTATTATTCAGAAGTGAATTGGTTCTAGTATTAACTATAATTATTTAGGTTTGTGCTAATAAATGAGCTTTTCCTAACTAAACTTATCGTTAACAATCAGCGCAGAAGTTACTGCGATAGATACTAATGTAATTGTCCTAAAATGACGCTTAGAACGATGATTCTGTGTTATCATCTTAATACCTTATATTAAAGGAATTACGGCAATGGGACTGAAGTCCTGCGTTAGAGTTACGCTATTCTGAAAATAGAATTGGGGATTTGTGTATCGGATGCCACGATACAGTAGGCAGGGGACTTTAAAATTGTCTCCTAAATACCTACTTAGGCATAGGAAGGACTATGTTGGTACTAGTGGCGAGTCCTACTGAATGTGGCGAGCACGGGGCCACATTTCTTATACACGGGGGGGGGGAAAATACACTATATTACAGAAATAATAAAGATTTATAGAAGTTTCAACGATGAGTTGATCTAACTATAAATTATCACTGACAGTAATTGTTTGTGTATTTTTTTTGAATAACACGACCTCTGTTGGTATCCTCGAAAACAATTATAATTTGAAGTATTGAATGATTGACAGTTAATTTTGTAGATTCTAATTTTACGTGTAGTGCAAGCGTAATGTGGTAGGTGTCTCTGTACTAAGTGTTGAATGAGGGCAGTAAAAATTGTCAAATTTCAAACGTCATAAGAACGTAGTTGTCAAAAGATTGTCTGGTCGTATTCCACTAAGTAAATAAGTGAAATTGTATGTTATATTGTGAGTTTAGTATGATAAATAAGGTGACGAACTGTGGATTGACTACGAAGTAAGGTTGGAGTAGCGACAAATCTGTTAAGAGGTATGTTAAAGTAAATACGAGTTACAATCATAAGAGTATGTGAACTTTAGGTTGGGAAACTAGGACTGGGATATACATGAATTCTATTGTAGATAAAGTACGATAAGGAATAGGTCTTTCACAACCCATTTTTTCTATAGAATCACGGATTACTGCGCATCACGATAAGCGGTCTGAAGGTCATTAGACGATAGCGCGGCTGGGAATTGTAGGTTTGAATACGAGAGGTGTACGGGGATAGCTTTATACATCTAGATTCAATGGTCATGACATAGAATTAGTTACAACTTGGTCCCGCGTGACCAGGATATTACAATTTGGTGCCTCTGACCAGGATTAGTATGGTTATTGCAGTGACGTTACAACTTGGTGACGTGATCCATGGCACTGAGCATTACAATTTGGGGCTCGGTGACCAGGATAACACCACAATTTAGTGCCTGGTAAACAGGATGACACTACAATTTTGTGTCGTTAACCAGGATGTTAACGTTTGTTTGTCCCGGGAAGGTCAATATCACGGTGCTACTTGGTACTGTGCGACCAAGACTAGCTAGGGATGCACGGGAGTAGGTATAATACTAATATCTTGAAACCAGGATCCAGTAGGGTCTGGTATTAAATAAGTAAATGCATTTATATTAAGCGGAGAATATGGAGTGGAATAGAATGGTAGTATTATGGTCACAAGATGGTATTAATAATTTAGTATCATTAATTAGAATATATTAGGTATCGGTGCAATCACTCTGTGAATTATAATATAATTGAGATGTAAACAAAAAATATCATTGACCAGAAAATATTATTATTGGTTATATTAAATAAAAACAAGAATTATATATAGTAGTAGTTAGATTGATGTATTGATTTCTTTACAGTTTAGGTATTTATAAAAAAAAAAAAAATATAACAAAATGGATTTAAAGAATTATTATGAGTTGGAAATAAGAGGGAGAAATATTGCCATTAAAGCAAAAATATATTGGTATAAGGTTAGGAAAAAAAAGAGGGTCTTATGGGGTGGTTTGTAAGAAGAAAGTAAGTAAGTATTGAGTGAAATTATTTGGGGTTAATATAAGTTAATAAGTTCCTTAAGGTACGGTATGGTTATGCTATACCGTACAATTTGTTGCCGTGAATATATATAGGTAAGAGGGAAATGGGTTGTATTAATATATTAGAGGGGGTTACATAGTAATAATTAAAATTAAAAATATTAGGAAATGGGGGGTCGAGATAGTAATTAAACTAAGATGAAGTATAACATTAATAATTGGGGGGTCGTCCTTGGAATTTATGATAGATAGGGAAGTAAATGGGGGAGACAGGAGTATAGTATAATAGTGAATAAGTGTATACAATATACAAAGTTAATGCAATTGTGAATTAATTTTTAGAACTAAAAGTCGTCATTTATTAATAAATAAAAAGGGAAGAGAAGAGAAAAGAAGGTGTAATTTGATAAGTGTACTTTGAATTTGTGTAATTTGAAAATGTGTAAATTTATTAAAGTGTAATGAAGTGTAATTGATAAACTGTAATTTGATGAAGTATAATTAAATACGGTGTGACTTTATTGTGTTGTGATACTATTTGATATTGGAAACCACAAGGGGGGAATTGTGTGTGGTTTCTAGTGAACTAAATATATTTAGAATTTTACCTTGATAATTGTCCAAGAGAAGATGGTTAAGCCAAAAGGTAGAGTGCGTAAGACACCTGCTCGATATAGGGAGTCAAATACTGGGTTTACATGTGCAAATAGCATGGGAGATCTGAGTTCTGAGGAATCGTTCAACGTTCACCCAGTTTCTAGGCAAGTAAATAAAGGGAATAGTGGGGGTTTGAACTCTAATAAAGTAGTGGAGCCAATGGATTGTTCAGTGATAGAGAAGATAAACCAGGCATTGGGAATATTGACTTCACAGATAGAGGCATTGAGGGCCGAGGTGAAAGAGGTTAAATCGGCATCTGTCAATCAAAATGAGGAAATGTCATCCGAGGTAGGGAATCCTTCTGCAGTGGAACCAGAGCTTTCGAATTCTTCACACGAACAAACCAGAGTGTGTTTGGATAATGGAGAACGTAAGGAGTTTAATAATCAAGGTTTACCAGGAAATATTAATTATCATATACGGAATATCACATTAGATAAGCCTAAGTATGGAGATGATATGGGTTTGCACCCAGTGACCTTTTTAGAAGATTTAGAAACTTATCTTAAGAAGATTGGACAAGGGGGTAATCAACTAGAATTAATACAAGAATGTCTGTCAGGAGAGGCCAGGGATTGGGCGAGGGTTTATAAGTTGCGTTGGACTAATTTTGAGGATTTCAAGATGGATTTTCTATCCACCTTTTGGAGTGAGAGCAAGCAGAATGAGCTGCGGAGGTCGATCGTAAATGGCGTTTGGGATAAAGATAAATCTTCAACTATGTTGGGGCACTTTTTGAATTTAACCGGGAAGGCGCAAATGCTTACCTATAAGATCTCAGAGAGACAACTAGTGAATGATATAGTCAGACAGTATCCTAAGTACATACAACAAGGATGGTATACTTCTAAATTGAACACAATCATAGAGACGGCGGATTATTTAAGGGAGATGGACGACATCGCACGAGTAGACAGTGGGGTTCAACAGGCAAAGGCGGAGAGGAAGAAGGAGTTGGACCGTAATTTCAAGGAGCATCGTCAAAATTATAAGAAATGGCCAAGACCAGCAATTAGTCAGCAGTCAAAGGTAGCAGCCGTTGCAGCTTCGGGTTCATCGGTGGTAGTAGAAGATACAGCGAGGGAAGGTTTAAACTAGGAGGGATTGGAAATTTGGTTCCCGGTCCAGTCTCAATTAAAGGGGGCGCTGCATTAGAAATTATGCGTAAAATGGGGTGGAAACCAGGTGAAATGCTAGGAAAAGGGGGAAGGGGAATTAGGACACCATTGGCACCGGTATTATTAGATAGGAAGGCAAAAGAAGGATTAGGTTATAGACATTTTGAACCAAAACAGTTATATATTGACGAGCAAATAGTAGATTTAATTAAGTGGAAGGCTGACTTTAAACAAGTAGGATGTATAAGTCCAAGGGTAGAAGGGGTAGTATTTGAAGAACAAGAAGGTAAAGAGGGAGAAATTAGTTTTACTTCGGAGGTATATGTACACGTTTTCGGGTGTGAGGTAAGGGCATTGATTGACACAGGTTGTGATATTACTAGTGTGTCAGAAGAGTTTTTAAACGAGTTAAAGTTAGGCCGGGAGGTAGAGATACCCTGGTTACCAATTAAACCCTTTCAAATAAGAACAGCTGTAGGGCATAAAAGTTTGGAAATAAAGAAAGTAGTTTTGTTACCGTTACAGTTAGGAGAGTTTGTTGCGGAGACGGGGTTCATAGTAGTTCCGGGGTTGATAAATCCTTTAATATTGGGGTTTGATTGGCTGAAAGGACATGGAGTAACTCTTAATACCAGTGGGGAAAATAGAGGTTTAGTGATAAAACAGGGGGATCAGTTATCCGTAATTCCGTTCGTTAAACGTAACAACGGGTGTAGCTTTAAAGAAGTTCAAGAGTCCTTATTAATAGAGGCTAGATTAGATGAAGTTAATTGGTCAGAGTTAGAAACGGGGGTTGTATTAGAGAGTAATCAAAGGGATAAACTGTTAAAATTGTTACAAAAGTTTGAGAATTTATTTACATCACGGTTGGGTAGAGCTAATTGTTATCAACATAAAATAGTTATGGTATCGAACGTCCCCATTGTTAAGAGGAGTTATCCAGTACCTTATGCTTACAGAGAGCGAATGGAATTAAAGTTAAACGAAATGGAAAATTTAGGTATTATTAGTAGAGCTTCAACTCCATATTGTAGTCCCTTAACCTTTACAATCAAAAAGGATGATTCCATCAGAGTGTTATTAGACGCTAGAGAAATTAACAAGTTTATGGTAGCTGAGACTGAGAAGCCGCCTTTACAATTAGATGTTATGAACTCATTCCATGGGGCTAAATTTATTAGTTTAATAGATTTAAACAATGCGTACTTTCAAATACCAATATCTCAGGATAGTAAGAAATATACGGGGTTCACCTTTAATGGGAAGTCTTATGTTTATAACGTATTACCGCAGGGGTTAAAGACATCTGTTGGGAGTTTTAGTAGGGCTATGGACACTATATTGGGACATGAGGTTAGGGAGTATTGTGTAAATTACCTAGATGACCTAGCTATTATTACTACAGGATCATTTAATCAACATTTAGAGCATTTGGACATAGTACTTGGGAAATTACAAAAGGCAGGCCTTACTTGTAATTTCAAGAAGTGTGAGTTTTGTTGTGAGGAAGTGAAGATGTTAGGTTATATTATTTCTACAAAGGGATTACGCACTGACCCAGAGAAAGTTAAAGCTATTCAAGACTTTCCAGCACCTAGAAAAATTAAACAATTAAGAGCATTTTTAGGATTATGTAATTTTTATAGGAAATTTATTCCAAATTATCATAGACAGGCTCAACCATTATATAATTTATTAAAAAAGGGTAAGGTTTGGAATTGGGGAGATTTGGAACAAATAGCTTTTCAACAACTTAAATCATTGTTTTTAGGAACTATAATGTTGCATCATCCAGACTTTACTAGGCCATATTACTTACAAACTGATTGTTCACAAATAGGGCTGGCCGGGGTTCTATACCAGATAGATAGTAATGATGAGCAGAAGATATTGGGGTTCTATAGTAGAGCTTTGAGGGGTGCACAATTAAATTGGACTACAACAGAACAAGAGTTTTATTCGGTGATTTGTTGTTTAGAGAAATTTGAATCATATTTACGGGGTGCAAGGGTAGTTATTCAGACTGACCATAAGGCTTTATTATTCGTGAAGACTTGGAAATTATATAATGCAAAAATAACTCGCTGGATAAACTATTTGGAAAATTTCCAATATGAAATACAACATATTAAAGGTAGGGATAATATAGTAGCCGATATATTATCACGTTATCCGCCAGAGGGGAAGGTTTTACAAGAGGAAAAGATTAAAATGCCTAGTATTCTTTATATGGAGTCAAAACAAAATAAAGAATTGTTAAAAAGACTTGAACAATTAAAATTATATCAAAGGGAAGATGAAGAGATTAGCAAATTACTTAACATATTACAAAATCCTAGTGAGGTAGGTAGACAATCGTCTAGGCTGATTAATAAGTGTAGATTAAAAGATGGGGTTTTGGTTATAGAGAGGGATGGTGGAAAGAGAAATTCGATATACTTGCCAGATAAGCTTAGAGATGAGGTAATTAAACAGGTACATTTGGAGATGGGACATCAAGGTAGTTATAAGATGTTAAAATATATAAAGGAGAGGTTTTATTGGAAAGGTTTGACTAAGGATGTAAAGCGCAAAGTAAGGGGGTGTAATGTATGTCAGTTAACTAAACATAATAATAATAATAAAGTGGGTCCATGTTGCCCCATTGTGTCTAAAGATATAGGAGGTTTAGTGATGGTAGATCTATATGGACCTTTACCTGTGGGGAAGTTTGGAATGAGATACATATTAGTTTTACAGGATTCCTTTAGTAAATTTGTGAAGTTTTATGATTTGAGGAAGGCAACAGCCAGAGCGGTAATTAGCAAGGTGAAAAAATATTTTGAAATAATAAAACCTAAGGCAATTATGTCAGATAATGGAACGCAATTCACTGGTCGAGTTTGGAAGGAAGGGATGGAATTGTTAGGTATTAAAGTAATTTATACCACAGTTAGAAATCCCAGGCCTAATACTGTAGAGAGAGTAAATAGAGAATTGGGAAGACTGTTTAGGACTTATAATAGTAGTAATCACAGGGGATGGGTTAATACATTGCCAAAATTAGAAAACTTGTATAATAATACATACCATGAAAGTACTGGCTATACTCCATGTGAAATTCTATATGGGATTAGCACTGAACTATCATTTGACCAAGCTATAGGGAAGGATAGTGATAGGTTAGATATAGTGGAAATTAGGAATTCAGTGAGGGAGAACCTGAAATCAGCTGCAGAAAAAAGGAAGCTGGGATTCAATAAAAGAAATAGATTGATAGAGTATCAAGTGGGAGATTTTGTCAAAATAAAGAAATTAAATAAATCTAATGCTGAGTTAAAAATTACTAAGAAATTTGAAAATTTATATGAAGGGCCTTATGTCATAGCGGGGAGTCCCTGTAAGAATGTTTATATTTTGGTAAATCCATTAACAGACGAAGTGAAAGGAAAGTTTAATACTATACATTTATCGAGGTATTATAAAGAACCATGATAGGAATTGCTACACAATGGGTTGACTCCTAGGAGTCATAAAGGATGATAGGGGGAGTTGTTATTAAGGCTAGGATAAGACTGGATTGGGGAACAATGGGAATGGCTAACTGTATCTGACGAAATTAAATTGAACCGTATTTGTGTTATAACTCCTGAGTTAGGAATTGGTGATTCAAAGTCACACCAAAGTAAATTGGTGATTGGTTGAAAGGTTAACTATATGTATTTAGTGAAGTTATTGGAAGTTTTTTTTTCTTTCTCTTTCCTTTCTCCAGAAAGGGAGCAATTTGTTATGATGATTTTACGTTTGTAAGTAACTAATGTGTTGTTAACAGGAAGTTATATTATTTATTTTGATTAAAGGTTGAAAATTTTCTTTAAAATTAAAGAAGGTAATAAAATTGAAAATTGTAAAATTTAATTAACACTTTAAAAGGGGAGGAAATGTTTGACAATTGTTAAACTTGATTGATAATTATTGAGGTAGAGTAAAATTAATATTGTAAAGTAAAAATTCAAAATAGAATGAATAAAAATGAATTAAACAAAGAATTGTAAAATTTTGAATTAATGTTAAAATTGTTGGAATTGTAATTTTTGTTGTACTAATAAATGATAATAAAAGGAGGAAAGGGGTGAAGCCCATCTGAGGACATGAAGGAGAATGTGGCAGTTTAAGAATTTCTTAAGTTCTGTATACATGTAGTCAAATATTAAAAGGGTCAGATATGTTTATATATATCTTGTTCATTTCGTCAGATGGTGGGGCGTAGAGGTGGCTCCACCCAAATAAAATAATAATAACTAAGTAAAGTTGAATATAAAAAAAAAAGGGAAATGAAGGAAACATATATTATAATAAAATAAATAAATAATATGTTTACGTATAATGTCAATATTAAAGGAGACGAAAAAAGGGGGGGGTGGAAGGAAGACAAATAATGAGAACTCTTTTACTTTATTAGTATTGGTCGGTTGGTAGTGAGCACAACCGCGGAAGTTGGTTTTGAAAGTGTGTATGATGAATTTCTTCGTTATATGAGATGTATATGTTAGCGAATTGCATGAGATGATGGAATGGGATTGTTAAAATCAGAATGGAGGGCCATCCCGATTAATACTATAATTAAAGTGTTAAAATTATTATACCAGTTTGGTTCAATTATCTATGTACACTACAATAGATTTTGTGAAGGTTATGCAAGGTGTTAGGTTAAGGAAGGACTAGAAGTCTAAGCATGCCGTTAATGGGCCTTCACAGGGTCTCAACTATACACGTTAGGAACAATTAAGAAAGCACACTCTACATGCTTGTTTGAGAAATGGGATGTGTGTCCTTGGATCTCCTTCGGGTGGAGTGGAGGCTATTGGCCCCTTTATTTTTGTTTGTCCACAAGGTTTGGCTAATTTTGGGGAATGGGGTAGGCGGATCATGGGCGACGTAGATGGATCATGCTACAAAGTCCCCTATGATCTTCTACTCTATGCGACAGCGCTGAGATGATTCACAACCATTTTTTCCCGCTGAATTGGTCAGGCTGGCAGGAAATAACGTGGTCCCGTAGTTTTCGCCTTAAAACTTGAATGTGGGAGCAAGCGATATCGTGTCCCAATTTTGAAACACACACACACACATATAGAGATTGGACCTAAATTGGATTTAACCAATCTAACAATATGTATACTACCAAAATAAATTTTAATTTCATGCAGATCTTTTAGACTAGAGTTATAGCTAGGTTAGTGAATCTTTACTTCGGACACAAAGGGGGAATGGTTGTGCCTGCGTAAATGATTCAGGGGGTCGGATGTAACGGACTGAAACACCGTTTCGAGGTTCTTATAAAACAAGAAAACATAAATAAATAAAATAATTCAATGTCGTAAAACGCCATCTAGTAATTAAGTAAGAATTTCTACAAGTAAATTGAATATCACTTGGTTTTTTATAAAACGAAAATAATTCAATGTCGTAAAACGCCATCTAGTTGATTAAGTAAGGAATTTTTATACGTAAATAAAATGATGAATAAATATACACTATGGTATGTGGTCAAAGAAAAAAATTGATTCATAAGAAATTATTCTGTTAAATTGCAAAGGGCAAGTAAATTTGTTTTGTGAACAAATAAATTTAAAATGTAGTTTAATATATACAGTACCTATAGATGGGACTATGATTGAAAGAATTTAAGAAAAATAGTCTATGGATATTTACACAAGAATAATATTATAATAGTTTTGTGTATTGTTTATAATAAAATTAATAAGGAAAAGAATAAACAGATAAAGTTAAAACTTATTAATTATTTACAAGGAACAATAATTATAATATTTAATGCAATAAAGTACTGTTGAAAAGAGATTATAAATACTATTTATTATCTGTGTGCCTCAGAGCTAGGGAAAATGCAGGAAATGGCTCCGATTGGTTATTATTGTTTAAAGGTCAAATGATTATTGAATAATTTTCTATATCTATTATTGAGTATTATATGGATGTTTATTAAACATAAAATTAATCTTATATTATTATGAAAATATTGACAGTTAGAATCAATGAGTGTAAGTATGTAAATAGTTTATAAATATTTAAAAAAGGGCCACTGGTTCACGGAAGATTTAAGTTAGTTCATAATTATAACGCAGGCGCCATAGAAAACCTAGCGCTGTTGTCAATTATTCAGAAATTGTGACTTTTGGCGGGAAAATAAAAGCTTCTGATTGGTGGAGGACACTATTGGAGCCCTAATTCGACGAAAGTAGGATTTTGAGTGGGAATTCAAGGACACTTTTTCTTTGAGCTGGCTTCGGGGTTGGTCGATTCGCGAAAGGTATTCTGTACATTGTACTTTGGCGGGAATTTTGAGAATTTTACATTTAAAGTCGTGAAGATTTTTTTACCTTGATTGTGAATGATTGAGTTTAATTAGTAAATATATAGTGTTTAAATTAGTGAAAAGAGGAATTAGGTAGCTCGCCTTTATTGAAGTTTATAATTCGCGAAATGAACATTTTATCGTATGAGCCAGACAAGACACCTTTATCTCTGGGATTAAGAATTGAATCTCGTGTTCAATTCGGAATATCAGCTGTACTGTGAGTCTGCGGTACAGGGCCATACATGAGATAAAATGTTTATATAGGGATTCTTTGTGGGACTTTGGTAGGGCTAGGGATGGTTGAGGCCTTAGGTATTAGCTAGGTTCCCCCGCTTAGGAAGTCAATCGACGTGATTGCCCTGAGTTGATACCTATCGGTGATAACGAAGCTCTTGACCTCTGTTCAGCTAGGCATGCTGAGGATAGTCTGAAGCGCTCAGCACACGGATTTTGCCTGAAAGGGATCCGTGAGCTTCCAGGATGGTTTGTGACTGGAGAGGAGGCGGTTGTCGCTCTCCAGAGCGGATCAGTCCTGTCTATCTTTATATATGTATATATACACACTTTTATGTCCTTGTCCTGTGAGAGAACACATCCTTGGCTTCGGCCGTGGTCTCTTGCTCGTAGGGTGTACTAGTGATAGTTCAAAGTCAGGCTTACTACCTGCGCCCTAGTTAGTTAGATTAGCTTTACACATTTCACGTTTAACGTAGTTGAGTGTTTGTTGATACATGGTTAGGTTAGTCAGGTAGGTGAGTAGGTACACACTAATAGCAAACATATGAATATATATATTAGGTAGGTAGTATTGCGTTTGTAAAGGGGTGATCTAAGTTGTTATTATTGTAAATCATGATATTCTGATTGGGAAATTAGATAGACAATTGGTTCAATTACAACAAAGCAGATTTGTAAATGACCGCCATCTTGTGACCGAAGAATGAAAGTTTTCCCGCTAATTTTTGCAAGCCAATTTTCATGTCGATTTACGTTGTTGGAATTTACTGGGATTATAGTGACAGTAATGTGTAATAATTACGCTAAGATTATGGTGAAAATAAAACTACAAGCGAATGCTGCAACACCACGACGAGTGATTTAATAGTGAAGTGAGTGATTGTGAGTGAAATGGAGACAGTGAACTGGTGTATTCATTACAGAATTCAGATATTGTTAAAGGTAAATACACAGTGATTGATCTGTCCTAACCATCTTTGATATAATATTTATTATTTACATATAAATCCTTGCTGGTTCATTATTGAACGACAACACAACGGTATATTGTACATTCACGCTAGTGAAACCTTTCTGACTACAGAATTATGTGCAAGACCACCGAAGTCTGAAGGGTCGGAAGTATCCAAACAGACTAGCTACAGAGGTAGTTATTTTACTATTGTTCTTTGTGTACGAGCAAGATCTTACACATGAGATTACCATGGCTACAAACACACAAATAATGATGTTTGGACATTTTAATCACTGTTGCATAATCAGCTATTATATGTACTGTATCGAATGCACATGGTCGCTCGATCGCTATCTTATAGTAACCTTGTCATCCGCTAGGGTGAAGCAAAAGCTATATCTGAGCTGAATTATTGTAGTTTGATCAAGTGTTCGGTGAGAATATATTCTCTCTGAAGTGTCTATATAGACATTATTATTCAGAAGTGAATTGGTTCTAGTATTAACTATAATTATTTAGGTTTGTGCTAATAAATGAGCTTTTCCTAACTAAACTTATCGTTAACAATCAGCGCAGAAGTTACTGCGATAGATACTAATGTAATTGTCCTAAAATGACGCTTAGAACGATGATTCTGTGTTATCATCTTAATACCTTATATTAAAGGAATTACGGCAATGGGACTGAAGTCCTGCGTTAGAGTTACGCTATTCTGAAAATAGAATTGGGGATTTGTGTATCGGATGCCACGATACAGTAGGCAGGGGACTTTAAAATTGTCTCCTAAATACCTACTTAGGCATAGGAAGGACTATGTTGGTACTAGTGGCGAGTCCTACTGAATGTGGCGAGCACGGGGCCACATTTCTTATACACGGGGGGGGGAAAATACACTATATTACAGAAATAATAAAGATTTATAGAAGTTTCAACGATGAGTTGATCTAACTATAAATTATCACTGACAGTAATTGTTTGTGTATTTTTTTTGAATAACACGACCTCTGTTGGTATCCTCGAAAACAATTATAATTTGAAGTATTGAATGATTGACAGTTAATTTTGTAGATTCTAATTTTACGTGTAGTGCAAGCGTAATGTGGTAGGTGTCTCTGTACTAAGTGTTGAATGAGGGCAGTAAAAATTGTCAAATTTCAAACGTCATAAGAACGTAGTTGTCAAAAGATTGTCTGGTCGTATTCCACTAAGTAAATAAGTGAAATTGTATGTTATATTGTGAGTTTAGTATGATAAATAAGGTGACGAACTGTGGATTGACTACGAAGTAAGGTTGGAGTAGCGACAAATCTGTTAAGAGGTATGTTAAAGTAAATACGAGTTACAATCATAAGAGTATGTGAACTTTAGGTTGGGAAACTAGGACTGGGATATACATGAATTCTATTGTAGATAAAGTACGATAAGGAATAGGTCTTTCACAACCCATTTTTTCTATAGAATCACGGATTACTGCGCATCACGATAAGCGGTCTGAAGGTCATTAGACGATAGCGCGGCTGGGAATTGTAGGTTTGAATACGAGAGGTGTACGGGGATAGCTTTATACATCTAGATTCAATGGTCATGACATAGAATTAGTTACAACTTGGTCCCGCGTGACCGGGGTTATTACAATTTCAAGCACATTCTCTCGGCGAACCAAGTCTTTAAGATTGGGAGGATGTAGTAAAGGAGAGAGATCATTGGGGGATAATTGAGGTGGGAGGCCTTTGTCCAGCGATGGGAGGAAATGGGCAAAACATTTGGAATCTTTACAAGTGTTTTCTTTGTCCTGCAAACCCAAAAAAGCTTCTAGTGAAGTCGTTGAGCCGAAGGCCGTCATTGTTGCATGATCAGTGCTGAGATTCATTAGGTGAAGCCATATTGACCTTACTGCTATATAAAAAGACCTTTCACGATAATTTATGAAGTTATTCGATAATTTTAGGCTATAGTTTATTAAAAGTCGATGGTAAGTAAGTAAAAGACAGCTAAATTCATATTTAACCGACTTCAAAAGGAAGATCATTTTGAGTAGGTATACATTATTTACTTATCCAATTATATCTTTCATGGAATCTCGTAAACCATTGTCCGAATACAAAATTTAATTGAAGTTAGCCATTTCCAAATAAATTTTGTGTGATTTTGGTTGAGTTAAGAATATGCTAGAAGAGGTCTATATCCAGCCGTGGAGTACGATAGGAATTGATTGATTGAAGAATGGACTGAGGAAACAATGTGCATTTGGTATGATTTAAGAATGGAACCCTATTATGAAAGATTGAAAATATGCTTTGATTGTAACTCAATTACTCGTAAACGACTGAATGAGCTGAAATTTAGTGCCAGGATTGATTATGGTTTGGAATAACAACACAGGCAATTTTTTAACCTTGGAATTGGTTTCCATGGGTTGCGGTAACTGTATACCACGCGGGCGTAACCGCGGACAACAGCTAGTTGAGTCATAAAACAAACAAGATGTTTAAATAATGCATGTAGCTGTCATATGCATGACATAAGCAAGCTTATGTAGTTGCTCAGTAGTGCATCTTTGTAGAGACTTGTTCTAAAGCGTCTTTGTTACGGACTCGTGATTGTGATGTATTGTCTAGTTCCGTCTGCGTCCCCGCAACGTGACAACCATTCGTTGACTATTCAAAACTATTCGTCGAAATAAATGCTCGGAAATTATTCTATATTATTAGTAACGAAAATTCAATGATTTGAAGTGAGATTCTAAGTTATAATAACTTTAACTGAATTTAATCGATGAGTAAATGTGTTTAGTACAGTTCAAACTGCGTTAGCACTTTTTATTTAGTAAATTTTACTGACTGTAACGTGAAAACTTGGTTTTTACGGCGAAATTTCGGCCTACCTAACATGTAAACCGGAATGTTTTGTATGTTTTTAAGAAAAATCTATTTGCTTCTTTTCACTATCCTAAAATAAATCTCTCCCTTTACTCATGAAATTTATTGTATCAAACTTACGAAAATGTATTTAATGAACTTCAAAAAGGTAAGAAATGTGATGCAAAACGTTCGCCCAAGCCCTAATCCGTACGAGCAATAACTTATTGAATTTACATTAACACAACCACTTTTTTCGGAGCAGAATATTTTAGTAAATTATTGACTGCAAAGAATATTTTACATCAATCATGATACCGTTATAAAAACGATTTAGGTTGTTTACATAATTATATCTAAATATATCCCAAATCTGCACGATATTTCGTTTCGGATAAGTTTAATAAATAGCGTAGTATTCACGGTGAATACTAACCATGGGGATTACGTGTGTATCCGTCGCGATCCTCGTAAAATAAAACTTTAAAGAACATCACAACGACAATTCGACACAGAGTCGACTGCCTCAGCGATCACAAAGCTTTCTCATTAAACCGTCACCGGTCAAAGCCGTGACACTAAAAGTCATTCCAACTAAAAAAATTCTTCAACCCGTTTTGTTAGATTTCTCAACGCTCGGAAAAAGAGCACAAAAGATTTTCTTAGTTGAAGCGTGACTGTCGTAATTAGGTGGCGAGAGCACTCAGGTCGTGTTAAACGTTCGTTCTGATACATAATACAGAAATCATCAGTACTTTGTCATTGAGAGTGTAGCGTGCGCATGCCCAAGCGACGCGATGCACGGTCACTCGCAAGCGCGGATCACGCGAGATAATCTCCGTTGGTAAACAGCTGCTCGCACTATGCGTAATTAACTAACATGTTTTATGACTCCTTGGAAGCCCATGTCCCGGCGTGACATGTTTCATATCAACTGTAATGTAAATATATGTATGAATTGATTGTTTCTCGTAAGAAAGTGAGGCTTATATTATCAATATATTTTATATGTGTATTTTTTGTATTATTTTATTGCACCCTTGTCGAGGTATTTAAAAATGCATATAGGTACAAATTGATTTTCTGTAATATGTAGGTACGTTATTTATGTTTTCACTCATATCCATAAATAGAATGTGAATAGTAAAAACGTTTGCCTTGATCACTGACATCTTAAAATAGAATGTAATGCACTTTTGATTATAGTAGACACTTCGTCTGCCTCTAGGTTCCGTACTAATCTAAATTACACTTGAATGATAAGAATATCCGTAGAATATCACACATGTAAAGCGAATTCCGATGCATTTGCACCGCCAATCATTTACGATGCCCATCACATAAAACCCAACTTTAATAAGTTGCTTCCAATTTAAAATCAAAATTATTTTTAAGTCTGCTGTCTCTCCGAAGTGGGGACCCGACGGGGGCCGGATTATAAATCATAAATGCCACGTTAGGCCTGCCAGACGGCCGGGTTCGTATCGAAATTATCGCCCGTGAGCCTCGCGAAAAATATCCAAAACAGTTTCAAGTTACAGACTAAAATATTTCTTGCCGATAATCAAACAAAAGGCGGTGATGCATCAGCTGCACTCCTATCAGTCTTATTAAACCACGTACGTATTCTATAATGATGAAACTGAATCTTAAAAACCAGTTATTCTAGGTTTTGTTATACATATATATAAACACAGCAAGGCGAAAACAAGAATGTCTATTAACAATCCGCAAATTATTGTATAAATTAATTGCGTTAAACGAATGTTTCGCTATTATAAAATCATTAATTGATTCATTACGCCGCAGATAAAGATGATTAAATTTAACAGTGTCATTAATCTAATATTCGACCTCCCATTGGAAAGTGTAATGAATGCACATTCAGAGAGTACATTACACATGCTTCATGATTGAAACTGGATCGGTACTTCCGCACACGCGGATGGAGTTCGCTAAACATTGAGACACTTGTTTCACCGCCAATAAATCTACATGAATTCTAGTTTCACTGTACGTAAAATCACAACAACCTTTCTTCAACATTAGTCAAAGTCTCACGAAGTAGTTCAGTAATTTAACTTTATTATAAGACCGGGTAAATTGTTTACTGAAATATGGTTTTGGTTCATTTTTGTGTGATTCCGATTACATACCATAAAATTCACAAAAGTATGAACGTTTTAAGCCCAGTAAGAAGCCATTGCATTTTATTACTTACTTAGGTATTTAAGTTTCTCATAAAATAAGTGACAATTACATTGATCGCATTGGAAAGAAATTGTCACATACCTCTTGATCCACAACTCTTTAGTTCTCGTGTTTCTATTAGGAATTATCATATTTACGTGGAAATTTATGAATGTGATAGACACGAGATAAAAAAAGAACATAATATCACAATGACAATGATTAAATATCAGTGCACAAAATAAGATGTAGCGAGCCGACGTACGAGTATGTAAGGACAATCTACAAATGTCAAAGATTCAAAATCTATGTTGCACACAATGACATAAGAACACGAGTCTCGTGTGGGCTAGAAAAGCACAACATAAATTATTCTCATTGTTTCGAAAGACCAATGATAAATGTATTTGTGTTCTTAATTGAAGTTATAAGTTATGCTATTGGTAACTGTACCGGTTTATTCAGAAAATCAAATGCGTTGAGTTACACCGCCAACTTCGGTACATCTCAAGATAGAAATTAGGCATTTTAATTAATTAATCTTCAACATTTATCTGTGTGAACTATGGTTTATTAACAAGAATTTGTAGAAATCATTGAATTCAGTTGGGAAATGTAATAGATACTCCTCCAGTTACACGTGTTGTAAAATTTTTCTTCATGTCAGTATAGAAATCGTTTGAAAAGGCGTGTTTTATTTTCCTTGTAGCTTGGCATCCAACACACCATTCACATCTAACACTTACAATATATCATTCGGAAGTAGCAAAAACTTGGTGTCGGATCGTTGCGACAGTAATCACAAGTGCAAAAACTTCCCCACAAGCACCTACAATTACAAACCATTTAAGGCCAGCTACGTGCCTTACATAATAGTAATAATCTTAGTGCTTTCTATAAAGAAGTCGTATCTAGAGTTTCTATCGGTAGTAAGTGAACAAACTGGGACATAAATAAATACATTTACACCCTTTTCTACATCTGTCTTGAGATAACTTCTAGCTAGAACAAGTTGTTAATGTTAATATCACCAAGTATCTACTAGTGATAATATAGCATACTAAAAGGTATCTATATTTAGTAACATAATTATGTGTCTGGTAATTACGTAAAGCTCTTTGAAAATATACATTCAGTATTTTTTTAAAGTAATGCAGATTATTTTAAAAAAAGTAGACATGCAGCAACTATCTAAAGAACATGTTAAAAAGTTCTTATGCTGTAAGTTGAAAAATTAGTGTAGTGACTAATACTTGAACGTATCAAAAGCAGTTTTACAGTATTACTATTCTAGAAAAATGCCTGGAGGCGAATAGCGTTGCAATTACAGTCGGAGCGTCTTCTCGTCCGTCCGTCTGTCCGCGGATCCAATATGGCCGCCGCATGCCTGCCCAAGATTGACTAGTAGCTGAATGCTTCTTTGCCAACGGCGATCTAGGTTGAGCCGATCTATCTGAGAGCATGGTGGCATGCAGGAATGAAGCTCTAGCCTCTTGGTAAATTATTAAAATACTTTTTGTTTGATAAATGATCTGTGATTATCTCGTATGTCGGATGTAATGGAATCAGCGATACATCGAATTATTAGTTAAACTTACCGCTCAAAAGCCCTTATATTTAGAGTAGTTGCTTTAACGTAGTTCATACCTGAAACATAAAAGTTGCGTATTAGCCTTGTGTGCATATACAAAAGCAATAAAACGCTCTTGTAGCAGAAATAAAATCTAATATAAATTGTGTAATTCTTGCAAAATGCATACCGTATATTTAATTCACAGTAAAATGCTATTGAGGTAAATTAATAGGCTATTCGAAAGTTCATTGCGCCATACAAAAGCAATACAAGTGTAAACATGTTCATTTATGTAATTAAAATAAACATATTAATTATTCAATACCTAGGCCAATAATGTTTAGTAAACATTATACGTTAATTCACTTCTGATTAAATTCGTCGAAGGTTCTTGGACAGTTTACTATATAGGGTATTTACTTACTCAGTGCTTTCCCAAGTCCCTACTATTGATCTTGTCTTCCTGAATTAATATCAATCTCCGATATGTGCGATTCGCGCGATTGTGCGAACAAAAAATATATTAGTAGGAACTTTAACAAAAATATTAACACATTAAACGATCCCCGCCTATGCACAAAACCCATCATTACACAAATGTATTCGCCGTTAACCAAAAACCACATAAGTCACATTTATCGCCACATCAAAAAGCAATCAAGCGACAAAAGTCCGGACGCGTCACCGAATGGAACTCCGACTAAAATAAGGTTGAAACGTACCTAATCGATTCTACAGAGTCACAGGTAAGGTCTGCCCTAATATAGTTTACAGAGGTACCCATAAAAAGATAGAGCGTCGGAAGTCGGTATTGAATTTTATGAACATCTATAAACCGCATTTATTTATGTGACAATCAAAGCAATTGTATATCCTGGATGGAGTGTAAATAAAATACCTAATGTAGAGATTGCTATAAGTAAAATCTCGAATGATTTGACTGTGAATTTAGTATACAAGAAGAAACATGCATTCAAAGGTATAACAGGCTGGGCAGGTTGCTCGGTTTGATTTATAATGGGAGGAACGTCCCTTTTTGTTTTTTGCCAAGCATAAATCCATAATCTGTGTCAATTAAATAATCAAACGGACAACTGCTACTTTGTAACAAGTCACTTACTGAGTCGAATGTTCAAAATTAAATGGTAGACACGTAATGGCTAAGTTATCAGGAAACCTTTTGATCATAACCCACCTATTAAGCTCTTGCCTTGACCGCACTCAAAATACAGTCAGCAACTTGAGCGATTAAGGAAAATATTAGTCAAATTAAAATTAAAAATAACAATGTTAGATAAGACATTTGTGAAAGAAGTAACGAAATCGTACAAAAATAAAATAAAAAGGGAATTATAATACGACAGGGAAGTGCTCCTAACACACACAAGATCACCAGCAACAAACCTTGCCAATTTGCTCAATAAAACTAACGGGAATGTAGATAATACAAGATTGATATTCCTAGTGTTATAAGCTGTCCTAGACTACACAATGCTAATCGTTTGAGCAGCTTTGCTAGCTCAGCGGTATACAAAAACTAATATGTACTAAAATGTCTCAAGCTTTTATTCACTAACAGAGCTACCAAAATATATACTAGCTTGCTTGTAAGTACAAAATAATAACTAATGATAAATAATGGGATAATGAATAAAGGGTAATCAATAACTTGGACATTAAGAAAATTTAAAATTTTTATATTGTAGATCGTAGATTTATTTCTAATAGACAAAACCCACATTACTATCTATTTTCTTTATTTGTATTTAACGTTTGCAATAGAACTAATCAATTTAGAAAATAAATAATCAAGCAACAAGCTATATCTAAAGCAAGCAAGCAATTATTCCCTTAATAGAATCCAATATATAGTAAAATTCCAAAATTTTATCTCTTATATAAAACTCTTTGTCCTGACTGACTGATCGTCTCGCCCCTCTGGTGGAAAATCACCTTAAAAAGGTGATTTTCCACCAGAGGGGCGAGACGAGACGAGGCGAGGAGAGAATTGAAATTTGTATGGCAAATTTTCAATCCTCTCCCAGCGTATCTTTGGTGGAAACAGTGTGGATTGACGAGAATATGCGAGGCGTGAATTGAAATATTTGTTTGTGCAAAAATGAACCGTATTGTTTGCGAAATAGAGTATAAATCACCTTCAAGGTGATTTTCCACCAGAGTGGTTAGGCGGGGCGAGGCGAGGAGAGAATTGAAATTTGTATAACAAATTTTCAATCCTCTCCCAGTGCATCTTTGGTGGAAACTGTGGATTGACGAGAATATTGACGCCTAATTTTTGTTCGGAGTTTTCGGCATTGACGCTAGAATAAAGTTATATCAAGCATTGTGTGTGAGCTGTCTAAAATACATTTATATATGAAGCATACGGGCGGCGGGGCGCGGCGGTCACGCGCGAGCTCGCGATGGCAATTTTTAGTGGAAAAGGGTCAGTGCGATTTCAATTCTCTTCTCGCCTCGTCTCGTCTCGCCCCTCTGGTGGAAAAGCACCTTCAGAGACAACGCGCCGCCTAAGCCGCTGGTCTTAGAGATGTGCAAGTTGTAGAAAATGTTTGTTTTGGTGCGTGGAGGTGTGAAACGTACTTTCTTATAACTCAAGAACGGCTGAACAGATTATCATGATCTATGGTTTTTTGCATTTGTCTTTGTTGCCGAAAAGCAATTATCACAATTATAATGTGAAAAATTCACGAAATAATGTAATATTATGAAAATATGTTGTATTAATATCATTAATAAATTGTTGTCATGACAATGGGCTATAAAAAAAGAACGGTCACTTTTAATGTGTCAAATGATAACCATATGTCATTCTCTGTCAGGTATAATTTTATATAATTTGTAATGAATTAGGAGTAATGTGGTTTTAATTATGATATTAATTCATTTACAATAAAAATTAAAAGTCTTTGAGACGGAATCGCTTCGATGAAATCTCCGGTCCTCAATAAGTTCCACGGACTGCGAGTGGTAGTATTGGATACGTAGGTACATACAATAATTTCCTGGAGCATTTACTGCTTTAGCTACCCTTAATATGCCGGCACCCTTAGACGACACCAACCTGCAGTTCCTGACATATCACCAGCCGATCATTGATACACGATACGACAAACAATGCCACAGCACTTTTCATCCAGAAGAAATCTAACTTAAAAGCTCTCAAACAGTAAGGAAACTAGAAACTACTACGTACTAGAAAACTTCATCCTTTTCCCGACGAGGATACAATGAGATATTATCAATGTGGATGAAATTATTCAAGCACCGTGCACTTCTGATTAAGATGACAAATCACAAGAAACCTACCTTTTTTGAAACGACTGCGGCCCGCAATTAAATAAATAAATAAAATAAAAAAGCCTTATATTTCTTGCAACAAGATACAATAAGTAAATCAGTACTAATCCTGTTCCTAACCTAGTTTGTATAAATATAGATGTAAGTTTAGTTTAGGCCCGCAATTATTATTATTAAAACATTTATTTCGGATAATTATCCATAGTGTTAGTAACAATATTACTTATGAAATAGGGTTAGTAGTTACATTTCTCTTATTTTGTTTTGTTTTTTACTAGTATACAACGGAGATGGGACAGACTCGTCCAGCTCCAATATCAGAAGACAAAGCCCAAAAGCCTACAGGGTGGAATGACATAAGGGAAATAGCCATCGAAATGTCGACATCCGAAGTTTTTCATGAATAATAGACCTTGGGTCACCAAAAGGATCTAATTGGGTTGGGCAACATTGAACACAATTTGCTTCGTCAAGTTTTCTCCTTCCCTATTGCAAACAAAGGTATTCGACCAGTATATCCTTCCTGTTATGGCTCACATGGCCGAAACGTGGCAACTGACAGTGGGGACAGTGGATCAGAAAAAGGTAGCTAGGATATTGACTGCGCAAGGCGTTGAATCCAGTGCTATGGCACACATTGGGTGAGACCTAAATTCAACAGTGGACTACAATAGAATGAATGAGAAATGGAGTGCTTTGTTTTTTTTTTCCATGCCAAGCCATTTACTTATAAAGATACTAACAATATTGTTATTTTGAAATAATGTTCTCAAAACCAACCACAGCTATAAAACAGTTATAAAACAGTGCCGATGTATTGCACAGTTTACATATTCTGATGTTTTGAAAAACTCGCTACTGATAGGGTGAAATAGGTGTTAGAAGTCTATACACCAAGTCCGTCAGTTTAGAGAAAATACTTTTGGAAGCGCTAGCCGATATCCAGCCAGGCGGTGCTGTAGGGGAAAAGCTAGTTTCCTATAATACGCAATAGTAATGAAGGCATATGGTGTTATTTGTAGCTTAGTTTTATTCAGAATCTAGCATAGAATCTACTTCAATAACTTTTAACCCGTAATGTTTCTAATTTCATTTACTTTCCAATGTATATCAAATTCGATACAAAAAGCTATCTAACATTTTTACCAACGCTTCGTAAATGAATTATCGTCAATGAATGTTGACATATCATGTAAACTTGTTTGTTGACCGTATTTTTTAGTTTTAGGGGGCCAAAACCTGTGTGTTTTCACATGTCGTGTACTACGATGCCAATTAAATAAACGAACTGCTAGTTGGATCGGTCACTTAATATCCGTAAATCCTCACAACACCTGTTGTCTTATTATGACGTGCTATAAGCATTCATTATTTGAGCGAAGCAGAGAGATATATATATCACCTAAAAAATATACACTTTATCAAGTTCAGATAACGAACTATACAATTATTTTTTGAAAAATCTGAAAAATTAATTGGCTTTGTCATTTCGAAGAGTTTTACCAAAAGAAGTAATCTTCCTTAGTAGACTAAGTTTACTTGTGTAAGTGAAACTAAAAATTAAAAGTAAATGGAAAGAAAGGTACATGCATGTTATTTACTTGATATTGACTGAAAAGCTACCGTAATAGATGATAAAGACGGGATCTATGTCATTAACAAAAGAACTTCAAATAAATCGCGTCAGGATGCGGTATTATTTATTTTATAATAACATTTTCTGAGTGTTTCTCAATAATGTTATTCAAAAAATAAAATTTGAAAAACAACTTCGGCAACTTGAATTTCGAATTGTTTATATCACGTGGAGTCATGGCCCAATAAATTCGACGTATAACTAACGTAGGTTGGTGCATTCGGGTGCATCGTTTGAGGTTAGAGCAGACACCCCCCGCTGTCTAAGAGATATGTTACCTGCTCACGGTGGAGAACCAACACTAACGTATAGACGATGCTATAAATTTCTGAAATGGCCGTGGCATTCTGATTAAGAAACTAATTTCGGTGAGAGCGTCAGAGCTTGTTTGTAATTTTACGTTTTTTAATAATATGTTATGCCGTGTTTATTTAATTTAACTAATTTTCCTTTTGATTCGTTTCAATGAACCAAAAAATTAGAATATGCCTCTGTTGTACTTACCGCCGGAATTGACTATCAATCTAATCGGAAATTGGTCGTTGCAGATGTGGTATTTTTTTAAGTAGTTATAATCGAAAGTCCGCTGCACGAATTTGCATGAGTGTTCGAGATCGATCCCCAAAATTGGGCAAAATTTATCAGCTTTTTACTTTAATTTCTCAATTGAAGAATAAAGTCCAGGAATAAGTCTGCACCTGGAATAAGTCTTATTAAATAACTCTGTGAGATTGGAATATGTGTTTGTATAATCCTACTAATATCAATTTAAGTAGTTAACATTGGTAATACATAATGACATGCTAATCAAGAATAAAAATCAGGCTTAAAATCTGCCGTCGCTTTAGTAAAACCAGAGAAATGACCAAACATAGCAAAAACGACAGCAACGCGAGTGGAGCCGCGGGTAACAATTAGTATATAAATAAAAAACGAGGCATCGAACTTGTACAATTTTAACGCGTCTTTTACATCGAATCGAAACGACTACGACAAAACAGTCAAGGTTATTAGAGTCAAGGCCTACAACCTTACTTTGTCTACACCCATCGCAAAAAAAATAACGTACGTATCCTATCTTGTTAACAACACTAGTAACATATTTTGATCTTGGACTGTATTCATTAAAATTACTTTTCCAAAATGTTTAACTTCAAGACTTATGAAAACTGATATAGAAGTACAATTTCAAAATCCAATTGACAACGCAACCAATCAATAAGTGTGTTTAATAATCTCAGGAAAACGAAGTTAGGTTTTTACAGTTTTTTATGTTTTTCTTGCGTGGGTATCGATTGGAAATCTTCTTGTGTTCTTATACCTTAGACCCCAGGCCAGCTTTTCTACTTCTTATATTTTAACTTTAAAGGGCACAACTGCCGTTTGACCTACCAACACCATTTGAACTTGTAAAAGTATTAAAATAATATAAAACAAAACATATTCGACCAATATTTCTATTGTTATACTTTAATACAGCTCATAATATTTCATATTGAATAATTTAATAATAAAATGACGTGTCGTGAGATTTACGATTACACATAAATAAAAGGCGATTGGCTGGTTTCGTTCGTCTCGAGAAAGCGCGCGCGCACGCCGGAAGCCACTCTCCAACATACCCGCTGAGAATCTGCAACTTACTGCGCTAAACCGACTTAACTACTACTACGGCTAAATAAATTAATACCTTACTTTTGATTAGACGGTGATTATCTTGTTGATTGGTAGGTACAGGCGTCGGTTACCGTATTGAGGGTAAACGTCATGCTTGTGAACGTAGATTTCTACTAATGTGCGTGGACAGATAGTTATGTACGAATATTAATTACAACACTTTATTTAGAATAATCAGCGTTCAATTTTGTAACTATATGGTTTGGTAAAGATAAATTGACTTAACATTTTCGTAATTTGTGTAAAGGTACATCACAAATTAACAAAGGTTTTACGTAGGCATTAAGCTTGCGGGTTGAAAAATTGTAAATTAATGTTAACAATGAATTAAAATACATAAATATCTAAAATATTATATTAAAATACATAAATAAATATAATTCAGCTTGAGTGAAGCCCGTTTTTTGCTAATATATTAATATATACATAAAGAACTTTAAACTTGTAGGAAGAAGGAAAATGTTGTAGTGAAAAGAGTTCCAAATCATTATAGTGCGGCTTAGTAATTTAAGGGCCTTAGCCATTTAGTTCTTTTAAGAATTGTTGTCACACCGTTTACTAAGTTTTCAGGAACGGTTTGAACCCTGAAAACTTCAGACCAAATTAAATAATCCGTATTAAAGTCCTCTGTATACCAGATAGCCTATTTGGAGACGCGTTGGACATTTTAAAATTGACATAACATTTTTATCTATAATGGGAAAAAACATTGAACCAGCGTCAAGGATACTTTTGCCGTTACCTCTTCATAAGTATAAAAGTATATTGACCCCATTAAGTTGAGTTTCACACTTCTGTTGGCGGTTCCGTGTTGCCTCTGTTTTTTTTCTTCTACGAGGGGCTACTGTAGGACCTACCAGTACGTACCATTACATTACGCAGCGTAACGCTGGCTAGTCACTACGCGCCATTATAACACGGCCGGTGTAAGTCAATTAAAGTGTTACGAAATCAAATTTAATTATACCTTCAATAGTATATTCGATTAATCTCGTCGTTATTTTGTATGATTACCTGAGATAGGCGTTTTTGACTGATAAATCACTATATTATAGCATATCTAGGTCATGATACCAGAACTCATTTTCGTCTCATGATACTATGTTGTTCCTACATTGCATCCCGGGTTTCCATGTCTGCATGTCCATCATTGCATTCTAGATTTCAATAACCCTATTATTTATAATAAGGGAGAACGGGAATTAACGCGATCATGGTATAGGCACTTACATATCTTTGACCACGGCCGATGTAACCTGGTCGTCAGGCAATCAAAAATATATAAGTACCTATACCAAGATCGCGTTAATTCCCGTTCTCCCTTATATATAATGGAAAGAAAGAGTTTGAAAGTTAACCATATTATGGTCTAAGATCCAGTATAAGAATTAATTAGATTATATCTATTATGTTAGATCATACCATACATCAGCGTTTCCCAGTGTGTACTGAAAAACGCTTTTACTGAGGCTTATCGAACAGAATTCTAATATTCGACACAGGAATCGAATCCAGAACCTGCTAACATAATTTTTAGCTTATTTACTCATAACTCATAATCGTAATAAATATAATAACTCTTCCAAATCACCATTTAAAGTGCCTTAATTAAGTTCTGAGTTTCAGTGATAAATAAATTAGTATTTAGATAAAAAAATATGTTAAAAAATTATGTATGTTAATGTTTATGGTGTGCAATATTCTTTACGATGCACCATAACATTAACATACAAACTTTAAAATTATAAAATGTTTAGAATGTTTTATCGTTGGCCACGACTTGATATAGTCAATATTTAGATGGACAAAGCATGCAATGGTTTTCAGTAAATAATAAGCTGGGTTAACTGTCCCGTAAGCAGATTTATCATATAAAACATTCTACAAGTAGACTGCCGTCACTATATATGATTAATCAAGAAAACCTGTGGAATGTAATAGTATTTTTAGACATTCGTAACAGCATTTTTTCAAACAGGTAACAGGAACAGGTAACGAATTACAGGCCTATTTCCTTACTCCCTGAAATATCAAAAATATTGGAGAAAATTATAAATAGCAGGTTAATGAAATATTTAGAGGATAACTCGCTTTTAGCAAACACACAGTTTGGATTTCGAGCTAATAGGTCCACGGCCGATGCTGTGCATCATCTGACGGATTACATAGCACAAGAGCTTGATAAGGGTAACCGTACAGTGGGAATATTTCTGGACCTTGCAAAAGCGTATGATACAGTCTCTATTCCTAAATTGTTGAGCAAGCTTGACAATATTGGAGTAAGGGGCGTACAGCTAGAATTCCTCAAGAGCTACTTAAATGAACGCACCCAATGTGTAAAGATCGGGAGTGTTCTCAGTGAAGACCTGGAGAACACCTCATTTGGCATTCCGCAAGGAAGCGTATTAGGTAGCACATTGTTCTTAATTTACATAAATGAACTATGTAATATAAATCTGGAACACGGCACGATCATATCCTACGCGGACGACACTGCGCTCCTTTTTTCTGCTCACTCAGAAAGAGAAGTGCACACGCGAGCACAACAAGGTTTTAACATTGTAAATAAATGGCTTCAACATAACTTACTAACCCTAAATGCAGACAAATCAAAGTACGTTACATTCTCGATGCGCAAGAGCCCATCTACAACCCAACCTGACCCATCACTGTACGCACATTATTGTAAAGATCCTAACTCTAAGGATAGCACGTGCACTTGCCCGGTTATAACTAAAACAGACAACATAAAGTACCTGGGTATTATAATAGACGAAACTCTTTCGTTTAAAGCGCATAGTGAAGCACTAATTAAGCGGCTACGCAAGTTGATATTTATTTCAGAAAAATAAAATATATCGGAGATCCAATGTTGATTAAACAAGTTTACTATGCACTTTGTCAGTCAATAGTGACGTACTGTATAACATCATGGGGAGGAGTGGGTAAGACGTTGCTGTTGCCCGTCGAGCGAGCTCAGAGAGCGATCCTCAAAGTAGCCACATTCCGCTCTTTCCTGTTTCCCACTGAACTCTTATACAAATCCTGTGAAGTACTAACAGTCCGCCAGTTATTTATATTGAGCACAGTACTAAAACAGCATGCTGCGCTTCCCTATAGCACTGAAGTTACTAACAAAAGACGGAAAGATATTGTATGCACTGAAAGAATTGCAATAAAACATGAGTACACAGGTAAATTTTATTTGTTTTTGGGACCTCTACTATACAATAGGATAAACGCTATAACAAGCATTTATCCTCTGAGTAGGGCTCGTTGTAAGCGAGTCGTAAAGAATACCCTTCAAAGCATGTCCTACGATGATACAGAGGAGTTAATGTCTGTTCTAAAGTGAATAGTGCTAGATATAAGATAATATATATTATTATTATAGTAGTTATTTTAGTTAGCAGTAGTGACCCAATTTGGCATAGTATTGTTTGTTGTATTTAACAGTAATATCATGTTGAGCATTTTAGAATTATTAATAAATTGCCTTGGACGCCTGAAACACAGGATTACCTAGTTCAGGCGCACACTATGTAATATACTTAAATACTTATTTATAAGACCTAGAGACACATAATAATGTAAATAAGTGTATAACCAGTATACATACCTAAGATTCTTATGCACTTACTACATATTATTACGCACCATAGACTAAGAAACTGTGTAGATATTATTATTGTACAATGAATACTGAAATAAATAAATTCAAATTCAAATTCAAACGCTTTTATTTGTAAGAATATTAGTAACCGAAATTATCGAAATTACTAATATTCCCTCTCACCTTCCAACTAAGCTAAATTGCTTGTGCTAGGAGTGGGTTCACGTCGGTAGGATTCGAACCCAGGACCTCTCGATCGTAAGGCCGATTCCTTAACCACTAAGTTACCGACGCTTTATTTTAAGTATTAATGAACTGACAATATACAAATAAATAGTGAAACTTCCTGCCTAAGTCTATTATTCCGACAACGCTAGAAATCTTCCAGTAATTTCAATTACTTCACGGAAAGCTTGTTTTATCGTAGGCCTCAACATTATATATTAGCAGGTGAGATAGTGGTCAAATGTGAGCATATCAATAATAAAAGAGTAGACTACTATTTGTATCCTTAACAGTCTCAAGGCAAACAATAAGACTTTTTAAATTATCACCCATTTAAATTTAACCATGGCATTGTTTCTAAGCTTTTTAATCGCACGCTTCTTCGTCACGGACCGCTACGTAGAGGGCTTGCCCCCTACTATACACTCCGTGAAACTAAACACAAAACATGATTTTTACATACATATTTTTTGTTTGCTTTTACCATTTGGGTAATACATCCATGCTTTTACCCTTAAGAATAGCCCATGTTGACCAAAGAAGTACCATCTAGTATTGACTTAAAATCGCTATCTGAGCCCCTAACCCTAAAGGAAAGCCTACGTCAGAGCCAGATCTGACAATCAGTTGGTGTAACGGCTCGCAAGTGAGGATGGCTTGGGCCCCGTATCCGTAACCCATGGGCACTTATATCAGGGAAAGAAAGCCTATGTGTTATATCATAATACAATCTATCCCTGTACCAAATTAAAGTTCAGCTATTTGACCGTGATTAAATAACACACTTTCACTTCTATAACAATATTTAAGTAGAATAAGTAATATTTCAACGCAAAGACAGATGCTCTTTACATTAAAATTTGTTAGGATTCAGCAACTTTCATCACTGTTTATATACACAAAAAAAATTATAAATGCCATAATCAACAGTCAAATGCTTGACATTAGTTACGCAATAGTAGAAAGAAAATCGTAAACTAAATCCGAAGGAATCGTTTCGTTGGACCATAAAAATGTTTATTGCTTCTCTTCCCACTTGTCCACAAGTTCATTGACATCATATATTTTAGATTGAATATACAATACAACGAAATATTTACATATCATTATCGTCAATTAATCAATACATGGTTTGAAAAGATCGGTATAATTGTGACTGTTTACCGTACATATCTCAATTAGCTTTCACAGTTTTTGTTAGTAATTATCATATTCTATGCTTGTAATACGGATTATGACACTAATGTGTTCTTGGTTATGCTAGAATTGTTCATGTTAGTAAGATCATGTCTGTACTTATGATCATCAGATTGTATTTTAGTGTTTATTTAGTGTGTTTAAGTTAGCTACCGACATTTGTATATTAAGTTAATGCTGTCTTTGTGTAATGTCATTGATTGCTTGTGCTGGCGTTGTGGAAAAGTTGACTGCTGCTCCATGTGTCATGTCCGTGAACGGTGCGTGTGCTACTTATGGTGACTGAAATGACATATATATATATACAATTTTGTTAGTAACTGATAAAATTCATAAACACACTTAATCTAATAGAGTACTGGCGCTTCAAAAAGTGCATAATGAGTTTAACGTTTAAAATAAGTTTTTAAATCTCAATCTCAAATTTGCATTCTCAAGTGAAACAGTCAATATTAACATAGGCTAATTCTAATCAAGGAAAATATGTTCAACTAGAATCAATTAAAGACGTTTATATTCTTTGGAAAGATCTGCTATAAGCGATTTAAATTAAGGTAAATAATAAAATTCGAATTTATTTTAAACACATTTTGCAATCCTATAAAAATACTTGATTTTTAGTCTTGAAACTAGATCAAAGGCGAAGTTCAAATTCCACTATAAATAATTTTAATATCCTTGCGAAAGTTGACTCACTAAATCATCATTAGGCAAGTATCACATTTTTACAACCAAGTTATCTACTCCTAGATAAAATAATACCAGTACAGGTGTACATTATATTGCTACAAGATCCGCAATTGGCCCAGTATTAATTGAATACTATGTGACAATACAAGTAACCACTATTGAGCTTTCGTTTCTCACAGAATCCACTTTCTTTTTTTTTTTATAAATGTGATATCGGATGTGTATACGTTCGCGACAATGTTGAGGAAATCAGATCAGCGATTCCGGACTCTACTAATTACTTTTAATTTCCATTTGGTAAGTTTGATTTTTTCAAGGTCCAAGTGGGAGATGGATGGATTATGTGAAATGGCAAGAAACGAGGAGAATTTATTTTGAGTTCTTCCAAAGACATTTAAACTTTGTTATATAAAAGACTATGTTATAGTACTTCCACTGCAAGAAAAATTGTAACAATAATCCTGGCAGGTATGTATTTTAAGTGAGAATTTAGAGTAACTCTTCTACAGAAGTACTAACATACTACGATAACACTAGCTAATAATTACATTACTTATTTTTTTTTATGTTTTTGTTATTGAATATTAGAGAAATACGTGGATGACCACTCTGGCAGGCCTTTAAATATACCGCTATCAGTTGGATCATTATACTTATTAGACTCCTTTGTAGTATAAAAAGAGCTTAATTTAGTTATTTAAGAGCTATGGTCTTGTAACCGTATAAAATATAGCCTGTCAAAAAATTACTCAATTCTAAATACAAGCATTATTATAGCGAAAGTTTGTAAATAAGTGAAGGTGCATGTATGCCCAAAAAATTGTAGCAAAATATATTATGACAATTGGTTACATCCTGGATGGAGACATTATATAATAGCTACTTTATCTAGAGAAAATAAATATTGCTGGCAACTAACAACTTCACATGTGCACGAAAACTTGCTCTTCGGAGAGCTATGCAAGATTCTTTTGAAATTAGATTTAATTATTGAATTATTTCTTCCTTACTTGAATTAGAGTCTCTTCATTACTTGTATTTAATAAAATTATTCTTCTCTGCGGTTCCAGGCGCGAACTTAACCTACTGCAAGCCGTATGAACAGGTACTAAGATTCCAATAAGTTAAGAAAGCTTCAGGTAATAAAATTTCTTTGCTAAGCATGGAGGCGTTATTTTTAGCATCAGATTCTCAATGAATAGAAAGCAGATTCAAGTAACTCAACGGACATGTGAACTTATACATATCGCAAGTTTTTTTTAAAATGATTTTAAAGTCTCTTACAAAAGGACAAAAGATCTCTTAATGAAGAAATACGACGGCAACCGACGACTACGACGGGTTCCTACTTTTAGTTTCATAGTTGAGAAAGGACTAAGATCTGATGGAATCGAAAATGGGAGGAATTCTCATACACCGAAACCTTTTGAATTAAATGACACCTAAATATTTTATTATTAACTGTAAGGTCAGCAACAGAAATATCTTGACTACAAAGTCTCAAAATGTTCTTCAAATCAAACTGTTCCATTGATTTAAATTGTTTATTGTCCGAACTAAAGGTGTGTTTTGAGTACTTTGTTCATCAAAATCGATCTGAAGCTGACTGAACATACTCCCTTCCATTATTTTGTAGGGTCGTTATTTTAGCCTTTGGTGTCAAAATATTTTATAATTAATAAATGACTGCATTAAATTTAAAATTATAAAAAACCAGCTTTTGCCCACGGCTCCGCCCGCGTGAATGTCGGTTATCGCGCCCAAACATAGCCATAGCAAACATAGCATGTCGATTCTGAAGGTCTAATCTACCCCTATACCAAATTACATCAAAATTGGTTCAGAGGTTTAGGCTGGAAAGCGTCACATACAGACAGACAGAGTTACTTTCGCATTTATAATATTAAGTATGGATGTTTAAGAAGCATTGCACTAAACACTACTGAATTAAGGGTTATTTATTTTAAAATATTTCGAACGGTTCTTCAACAGGTATTTGTCGGTTTTTTCTACCATCTTATTTCAACTGACAAAGGTCAAGAGGCCGTGTATAGTCGGTTAACTAATGAACATAAACTGCTGTGCACGAGAGCGCTCTATATATTTAAATAAGTCATCTTACTTTAACTCTATTCAATTAATAGAAACTAGTAAAGAGAGATAATATTTTTATAAATTGAAGATATACATACCCGTTCCCAGCATATTAATAAACATTTAGAGTATCTAATTAAGACATAACTTAAAAAAAAGACGTTGCACTCTGGGAGTGCCGGCAGAAGTGAAAACATTTCTTTTTTTCTTTCTTCGTTATATACATAGAAAAAGATAAAAAAGAACATACCATACCATACCTATAATATAGCGCTAATCATAGAACCTATCACTTATTTTCTGCTAATTTTCTGTCAGAAGAAATGAATAAATAATGAAAAGAAAAAATAAACAAAAAGTAATAAATTACAGAAAGAAAAAAATATCATCAAGTAATAAATTACAAAAAGAAAAAATAATCACAAAAAGTTTCAGAAGGCCAGGTGGCTTGAACCCGATACTATCTGAAACTATAAGGACTTACAGTCGAAGTGCTTACCGTTTAAGCTACGACGCTATCTAAGGTAAATTGCAAAATAGATAGTCTTTACCTAATCTTGTATGACGTCAGTCGTCGGTTACGGTTCAAAGGTCAACTAATCCTGACGCTTCCTTAACATTTTACACCCATCCAACGCCGCTAAAGAAGTTTTCACTTCAAAAATTGCTGTCGTCTACAAATCTAAAATAAAGAAATACTTGTAACATGCTACATAACACTGGCCACACAGTACTACTGAATTCACACGATGAAGCTGTTATACAGAACTCTCGTTACGTGAACTAATCTGACACTTGGTATTCTAGTTTGTTTAGTGAGTGTAGGCGATTTGTTTGACAAAAGATATTTGAAAAGCGACGTGATAATTATTATTTGGTGTCAAATAGTGGGAAAAGTCGTGAGAATAACATCAAGAGAACGAGAGCTCGTGACTGTATGTGAACGTAAAAACTGTGGCTGACCAGTTACTTTCTGTAAAATTTTACAACTTAGAAAAGCGATCGTAAGTTGAAAATTTTATCTATTAAAGGCAACGCACACATTATCTGCTTCAAGTTTTCCAAAAAGGAGAAGATAAATATTTAGTTTTACCTGCTTGTAAAATATAACAGCGGTTTAGGTTTAACTATGTTTATTGGCTAACGGTCAAGGTATTAAGTTGGTAATTCAATGAAAGTTCAGGAATTTAGCTAAAAACTATTAATTTTAATGAGTATTACTGACTGAGACTGAAGTTAGCGGTACACAGATGTAAAAGTAGCCGTCATACAATGAAATTCATTATAAACGATCGCATGACCACGCCGGGACTGTTAAAGCTGCAGTAATATGCCCCTGAGATATTGATATCAGCTCTTGTTCTAAACGAAGTTATACTTCAACAATATATTGTATGGGAAATACGGATCCCATTAAATCACATAGCTCAAAACATGCTACCGGCGCCGAGGACTAATTGAAAATTGCGAATACGCGGTGCCTAGATTTAGCGTATTAATTAAAGCTAAAGATTCTCGCCTCTCTTTGCCTACGTTGAAATACCTACTTACTTGCTACTATCTATATATTATACATAATCATCTTCGGCTGAGTCAGTGCAAAGTGACCGTTAACCCCGCGTAGTAAGAGCGAAGTTCCGAAGTCGTTAGTCAAAAGTTTCTTATACAATTTTAAACTATAAACAAAGGCCCTAAAGTCTACTTTAAGCTAAATGATATTAAGAATGGATGTGAAATCAAACAAGGCACGTAGTTAATAATTTATTGATAAAAGACATGCGAAGCCCATAAAGTTAGCTTTGGCACACGTCTTGGTCTCTTTTAGTTTGTAACTGGTTAGCATCAAGTGGTCAATGTGTGTACTTATTATACTTGAATTAAGCATTTTAAAGTGCTTACAATAGGTCAATAATTTTTCATTGTCTTTTACTAACTAACCAAATAAATTAATATCCAGTTATATAAATAAATTAAACTGTGTCCATGACTTTTTTTTAGAAAATCTAGTCCAGTTGAAAATGTTTTCTTTGTAACTAAAATTGGACTAAAGGTTAGCCTTTAGTCATGTATAGGTGTGTAATACTAAATAAATACATGAATGAAATAAATACATAGTCATTAGAGGGATGAGGTAACAGAGGTTCATTAAGAGAGTAAACACTCAAACCGAGCGTAACAAGCATCGGTGTGTCAAACAATAGTCATAACTGTTGAACAAACAAAAGTTATCGCTCATAAGGCGAGCGTTTGGCCGAAATAGAGAGGGCGGTGTAAGCGGAGAATGTTAGAAAAACTTATAGAAAATGACAAGCGGCCGATAGGGACGGAAATAGCCAGGGCGTAGAAACGAGCGAGACAGATACAAAACTCGTTCTCCGGCATTCCGCCGCATGGTAGATTTAGGAACGGGGGCAGAACGATACGATTAGAAGGTTATGTTGTGTTATTTTTAAGGATAGTTTAAATAATTAGATATCAATAAACAAAATGAAAAATTATAGCTCAGGGCTAAAACCAAGTTTACGGACTATTATTATAAGTAATTTACAAGCGGAGAGGGGTTTCGCAAGTGCTTACATTTTTGCCACATCTATATACAATCGATATGTTAAAGTGACAATTAAATTAATATGCAATGTATGTTTTTACATGATTGAATCATGTTAGAACAGTTTCATTTTGATTTTAAACAGCACACAACAACTATTAGTATGCCAATAGTATTCAAATAAGAAAAAGAATTACGTTCAACGCTTCTAACATTTAATTACAGTTCTGTTAGTCGAACTTGAGTTATATGATAATTTGAGGTTTATTTTATCATAAATCAATAAATAACATAATTTATGAAGAATAGGTAATGACATGTTACTAGTGAATCACAGGTAACGTAAACTTACTTCTAAATATTGTGTTTTTTTCCTTTTCAGCTCTACCTCGCACTACTTATAATCATATAGCTTTAGAAGAAAAAAAAACAAAATTATTTAAAAACCATTCTGAAGATGATTGAAAAGCATGTAGACTTTCAATAAAATTAGTTTCAGCCACTTAAAACGAGTTCAGTAATACATTTTTACAGACGCGTTTTAAATATTCGTATCAAGATTTTGATTACGTATATTATACATATATTGGCCACCAAATACTTCATCATCAATCATCATTCTGTTATACGTACGTAAAGCTGATATGAACTATACACGTAGGTTAAAAAATCTTTAAATAATGTAGATAGGCATAAAATATAAATAACTTCGAATTATAAAACAACGAATTATATTGAAAAATGTAATTTAATATTTATAGATGTTTGACAGTATTATAATTTATACATTATATATCCCAATTAATCCCAATATATTGCCTTATTATGCAAATAAAGTAACAGATTATAAAAGTTTAGGCCTAATAACTCCAACAGAATGAGGCTTTTCTATGTGACTGTATAATAATGTTATTCTGTTATCTGCGGTTGCGACTATGGCTCATGGGCGTTGCTAGGTAAGCACTGCCTACCCTAAAACTCTCTGCCCCCTGAAAAATTTAACCCATTGTTTTGTCTACGTTTGTAAATTATCAGATGTTCTGTAACAATTATCGCAAAAGCAACGGTTGAGATTATGTCACTCATCCATCTGGCAGAAGTATTAGTATATGAGTAGTAGAACACGGCAAGGAAGGTACTAACTCAGGAGATTATTTCGGTTGGTTTCTTTCTAATTGCTTTAAAATTTCATTACACAAGTAGATAATGTCTAACAGCAATGGGAGAGAATAATATGTTGCACCGTCGTCAAACAAAATCGAAATGATGGGCAGGTAGATAATGATAAATGAATAAGTTACAGTATCCGGCTTATGGTTTGGCACGTGCATCGCTAAAAAAATGAAAGACAACATAAGATCTCATTCGAAATGTTCTTTCTCTCACGAATCAGACTAAATGACGGTTTGATGAATAAGTTTCTGACGGTCAGTCTGATGTTCGGCAGAGAGAATAAAACCGATCCAAGTCGTACTCTTCTTCCTGACGTGTCAAGGCAAGAGCTAATATAAAATAATTCACTAGTTTACGGCGTCTGACACTTATACCAGGAATAGCGCAAAAAGACCCCAGTTGGGTGCGAAACTAAAGGGCATTAAGAAAAATAAAATACTAGGTACATGAAGACAATAAAATTTTATAACTTTCGTTTTTTATTTGTGGACCGCTTAACTCGTAAAACACTATGATTTCTGACCATATAAGTAAGTAAGTACCTCTTAGTATTTTGACTAGGTAGAACTTTTATGCCACCGAAACTTTTATGAGGTTTCACCTCGTACTCCAGGTTCACTTAGTCCTTCTGCTTTATGGACGCGGCTCCGACGCAGACTTTTCTCTCGGAGTTAGGGAGACTTCCCTGATCTGGATATATGATGGTCGCTCCCAGAAAAGCGGTCATACCATTTAAAAACGATAAACGAACCTCGGGCTTCAAAGTACAAGCTTTGGATGCATGTAGCAAAACACTATGAGGATGAGGATTATGATGACACTCTAATGTAAAAGTCCTCATCATTCTTGCGTAAGTCTCAGTCGCATCTGAAACCCTTGAAGTCCGGAGTCCGTTTAGAAAGTGCTCAGGTGCTCGCATGTAAAGATGTAAGTATATTTACTTCTTTGGTCATGGTCATGTGTACCTTCTAGGCGTGGATACGTAATGCTCATACAGACCCTGTTAACTTTACTAGTTTTCCTACATTACTTTCAGAATATACGATTCCTGAAAAGCATGGCATTATCATTTAAGCTCTTATAAGGCTCGCTGCCCGCTGATCTACGCAAATAATTGTAATATTCCCGGCCGCGTGCAGCAGATCCGTTGTTGCAAATATTATAACGATATGAGGTAGCAATATTGGTTTGTTATGGTATTGAGGGAGGGGTAGGGCCGCCCACCTCACGCAAGAAACACGCACAGAGGTGTCCGGTTGCTTGTCGGGTAACGTTACCCGCGTGAAACGAACCTCGCCGCGACAAGTTATGACACGACAACAAACGCCGACGCTGCCTGTGATAAAGGTTTTAATTTATTTTTGACACTGACTCCTGATATAACATCTTGTGCGAATATTCCGATCTGGGGTTGAGGACCATGTGTCTAACTTACAGAACTAATCACAAAAAGTTTAGCTGCATTAGTCCTATGGTATACTCTATAGTACACTTTTTAATTGTCCTGGAATTCCAAAATTATTGTTGCTGATTGATGTGACTATTTATGTCATAAAATAATTATGATTATATTACACACTTTTAATTCGAATATCTGTGCTTGAAATAAACATACATGTATTTTTTCACTTTTGTCCGATTGTTTGTGCCTTGTTCCGGATTATTTCAAAAATTGATGTGCCGATTTCTATGGCCTTTTCTCTAATATACCTATTGCTGATGTCATAACTTAGGCTACGTTTATTTTCAGAGAAAGATTAAGTTCCATACAAAGAAATTAAAACCTACATTCAAACACACGCGAACGAAGTTATGGGCAAAGATAGTAAATTATTAAGTTGTATCTCAAAACATAATCTTGAACATTATGTTCAACTATAATCCTAAGGTTGACAGCTAACTGTCAAATATAAATTGAATGATTTAAAGTAAACGACACGAATGTAATAAATAAGTTTTGAAGTTATTCAGTATATAGATGCTTCATAATTCATATATCTTACCACTTATAATAAGCAATAAAATTTATGTTTCAACTTGAAGAACATAATATATTATGTTTCAGTATCAACTACCGGCCTTCGTATCTTTACTACCACAGCACTTATGAATAAAACAGATCAGATATGTACTCACTCAAGTCCTTAATAATGCATACGTCGATACACGCAATCATAACCATGTAACTACATATTTTATACATTAACATAATATATAAAAATACCCATCATAAACTCAATCGATCGTACCCTCAACCCTCGAGCAACAAACACGATATTTTAAAAAATTTAAAGGCGATCTGTTATATAAATTCCGAACATGGGCGCGACATTTGCCAACCAGAAAAGTGTCGTAATAATATGGGCGTAAGTCATAAAGTTCGGTGAATTAATTTAATCCTCTGGTACTCATTATGAATAATTCGTCTGCGAAACTTTTTCGAAAACTGTGTACACAAGAGGAATTCATAAACAGCATGAATTTTTTGCGCTCATTAACCGACCGCACCGTAAAATAGTCGGTGCTTAGTATTAGTTTCATCGTTTATGTTTTCTTCGTGCAGTCCACCTCTGCTGGCGCCTAAATAAATAATATAGAGGTTCGAAAACTGTCACAGTTCGCTCACTATTTACATCGGCGCTTGAGAAAAAAATAGAAGAAAGAAAAATGCACCACGTTTAATTTTTTCTCGGAAGTGTCTGAGCCAACGCGCGAAGTGATAAAATACATGGCTGTATACGGTAACAAGTCTAGAGACAATGCGAGTGTTTTTGTGGGCAGTAGCAGCTCCTAGATCATTACAATAGCATAAAGTAGCCAGTTATGAAGCGACCGTACCTTGTGAGAACACGGTTTGAGACCGGTTTATGTGGTTTAACGCTTTTTATAAGAAAAAGGGTCCATCGTAACTCAAACGATTTTTTAAACATTTGACAACATTATAACATTGGCAAAGCTATTTCATCATAAGCACAAATCATACAATGTTCTATTTAGAGCCACCGGTAGCGACAAATGAATGTTCTTGTATAGAAATTATAACATAAAAGACCGATCTCGAATTATCGATACACTGCGAACAACCAATCCATAAAAGTCAGAAAAAAGGACCAAAATATCGTATAAAATCGTATCGGTAGAGATAAGGGCGGCGACGTGTTCGTGCCGCGTAGCCCACGGCTGCGACTCGATATTTCATGAAACACCCGATTTATATTCGCTGCCGTGGTCCAGCAAAACTTTAATGTTCACCGTTCGTAATTACTGGCGAAAAGGGGAAAATAAAACAAAAGAACGTAATTATTCCGTATAAATCATGAAATCCTGATAATACAATGCAAAATGTTAAAATAAATATTTCTTTTTTATTAATTGACGGAAGTCGATCATATTTGTTTTTTTTATTTTTAATAAGACATCAAAATATTTTTCTTACAGTTCTGAGAGGGTATTGCAGAAAATAAAGAGCGAGCATTTAAAACCTGGCATATTCGTGAAATCAAATTTGTCACGAGCAGAAAAGTAACTTATGCGATAACGATGGTATTTAACGGAAATTTCCACAAATTTCGCAAGTATGTCACAGTCACAAATCACTGATGAAAGAATTCAATAAAGCTAAGATTTTCAATATCTTTCTCAGACATTCGTCCAGGGAAAATATAGGAACGTCGGAACTACGTTCGCAAAGAAGAAAACTCGTATAAAACATTAAGCCAATGACCAGGCGATGGCAGTAATGTGGAACTTTGGCAACCAGGAAAAATCTATGGTAATCGCCAGCTTCAAGATGGCAACGTCTTAATTCTTAGCCTTTTCACTATGAGACAAGGGTTTAAGATATGTCACACAAACACAAATCCTAAACTGACAGATTTCGTTATGTTATTACAAATCCTTGGGACCTTCAATACTGTGCATTCCAGCGTGGTGTCCCCTAGGAGGAATGGCGCCGGTGTTAGTGCCTTAATAGAGGCGTCACCAGAACGCTACTACTGCCTTAGATAATGATGGGTACGCAGGTCAGTAGAGATCACTGTTATCGCCACATGAGTCACAAAAAATTTGAAAAAATACTCCAATGAAACATCCATAATATTGTCGGGAGTTTACACTAAACGTAACATACTTCACATTCCCGACATTTCGGTTGATTTTCAGCAGTTATGGTCAAAGGGAGATCAACTTCCCACGGGTCCTCCCTCTAAAATATTATCTGCATTTCCTCTGTAGCTCGTACATATTTTACTTATATCTGTTGAAATGAGTCACCATCATTATCGACATTTAGACGTTATCCGGATGCCCTCGGAGCTCAGGTCCATCTCATAAAAGAGCCGTATGTAGTGAGACCGATATTCTTACAAATCCAAGGATTCTCCGTGCGGGTGCCGGGTCCATCGCGTTGGGAACTTGGGACAGTGCCTGGGACTTGCAACACAAGTGTAGGTTTAGAAGGGGAAAAACCTTACAAATGACGAGACATGCAAGTCACCATAAATTTAATCTCGTGTCATTCATTAGGCAATTCCATGTTAACGACTAGATACTGAACTCTCCATCCATAGTGAAGTTGGATTATGAAACTATTATTAGGTACTGGTATTATTTGATGACAATAATTAATTCAGGTCTCCTTATAGTCTGTCGCATATGTAACTAGCATAACGTTCTACCAATTACATCAAGAATTTTGCATTAAACATAACGAATAAAATGTCATAATGAACATGTCATTCTACACCACATACCGCCCACCCGCCAGGTGGAAGCCCACACTGAAATTCATACTTTGTTGTACTCCTAAAGGACAATTCTGCTAGTTTATAAAGATTCGATTGGAATTCGAGTGAAATTAAGCGTCACGATCACGATTGTAAGGCCCAATTGTCGTAATAATAGTACATTATGGTACAAGTGTAGGTAAGGGTCTTAAGAGAGCCGAGGACGGTAATTATCAATACTGTCGAATATGTCAATAATGTAGAATATACTGCTTCCGGGCTGTTTGGCCGTGGTCGATGTGAAACTTGCGTTCCAGACGTTTCGTCGATCACTGCGGTCGATATCTTCTGTGGCGCAGGGCCGGGCGACGACAACTTCGGAGACCTTGCCTCGCCGGCGGCTGACTTGCGACTAATGCCGAACCTTGAATCACGGCTGTATTTATAGTGCTGGGTACCTACCAATCTTTTCAGTCGTCTGGAACGCAAGTTTCACATCGACCACGGCCAAACAGCCCGGAAGCAGTATATTCTACATGCAACGCCGGCCGTGAAAGCCTGAAGACTTATATGTCAATAATGTTAAAAACATATTCGTGTATCATACGATGTTTTTCAACACTCTCATCAATAAAATAATACTAAAGTAGATATTTACCCTTGCAGTTTTCAACTAGTAAACTTTCCATAACCTTAAGGGTTTCACATCAATCACATCATTTATCGAACGTTGTACAACATAAATCATTTTTTTCATAACTAGTACTTGTAGATATTTTAATTAATAAATAACTATAATTTTAAAAGTGAAAACGAGCTATGCACGCGCATCTCAATCGACCAGACACTAAAAGAGGTTACTTTTTTTATTTGTCGTGGACTAAATGGGCAATTTACAGTTTTTACAGAAAAAAAAACAGAAGTTATTAGATAATGGAGTAAAAGTTTTGTTTAATACACACATACAAATTGAAATGAACGTGAAGTTGCATGAAATGAACAAGTAATAGGTAGGTACCTATATTAATTTATTTGTACTATTGAACACGACCTTTTTATATCGAATCTTTTGAAAGAAAAAAGCAACAATCAATAAAAAAATGAATAAATCTTTTACACACTTGTGAATTACAGTAAAGCCACAATTTGATTATAGGTGTATATGTGGCTAATTGCGGTGAAATTATAGGCAGTTTATAAGCAAGTGTGTTGAAAAAAAATATTCCACATCTGCCTTGATCTAGTGTTAAAAACGGTAATGATACCAAAGCAAAAAGACATATTCATGAATACAAATATTTTTACTGAGCGATAATCGAACCCGCGTCTCACTAAGCCACAGAGATTGTCAGGGATGTGATTATAGAACAATATTACGAAAATATATAAATACAATAGAAGTTCATCATCATCATGGCATTACTCCCAAAAGCATTCGGGGCTTATAACTTAGCTCAGGATTCGCTTTATGGTGTTTTCTTTCCAGACAACAAATTACGGATGAGACTGCCATGTGATAGACTGGATTCAGCAGGCAGGATATAGACTGCTCTTGCCCATATTGGGAGAGGCCTACGTCAAGCAATGGACTGTAATATAAGATATGTAATGTAGATAAGATATTGATATTATAATAATAATTTACCTAGTATGCTATCTGTGAAAAAGACAAATCCACTATCTTCAATAAAAACACTTGTACTATTCCAAGTGTGGAATAGTACAAGTGTTTTCATTGAAGATGTGTAGCAAGTTCCACCGAGTGCCATCAATCAACAGTATAAACAAATCCACTAATTTCCTGATGCAGGAATAACTGTGATCCTTGACGTTTGAAATCCTTCGTCCTCAATGTATTAAAATGAGTTGTATATTTCGAACAGAAATCAAAACTTCAATGAAACCTACAACGCAGTGGTGTAGAAGTAATCTTTTGGATTAGATTGATTATGAATAATTTCGATGGAATGTATGTTTATGAGGTAATTTAAAAAAAAAGCGATAAAATGTGAAACTTTTAAATAATTTATGTAACAACGGCACCGTTTGAGCATCATTTTCTGTCGAGATTACTATAAAAGATTTGAATTTCGTCACTGATAAGTTTTACAAGAACCTAATTGGTATGAGCTTTACAAATATTTTTAATTATATAACAATACTGTTTTCCATTTATCTGAGCGGAAGAATTCCTTGATGTATTGTGAGTATAGTTTCATTTCGTACTATAGTATTGATTGGAATAGTTGTTGCCTTCATTCAATTAATTAGCCTAGTGCAGTCCACTGCTGGACATAGGCTTTTCCCAATGTTGGCCATGTTGTTTTCACGTTGGCCAGACAGTACCTACAGGGTTTTATTTCGAGTCTTCCTTCTCTTTTTCTTTCGTGTTTATTTTACATTCCATTAAACTTATTACTTAATTAATTCATGATTAAATTAGAACTTAATGATTTAATTATAATACAAACAATGGTGGGCAGACAGGCAACTAACAGTGAAATACGCAGAAGATAAGTGATATTTTTCTGTTAGTTACAACTTACGATACCCTTCGGATGAGATTGGGTGGTGGTGATTCTCTGTCACCACACTAATGTAGCTTTCGTTAGTATTATATTTTATTTATAAACTATGATAGTGATTTTATTGTTACGGTATTTTTAATCAATCATATTACAACAGTTATAAAATATATAAGTCATTCTTGAACGTAACATGTCAGACTAATATATTAACAAAAGTGATTGGAGCGGTTCATTCAGGTAGTTGCTCCCACTTGTCACTTACAACCTTTATCTGGCAACAGGTATCAGCATCATACATTAGTCGCTACAGCTTTGTACCGTAGATTCATATCTCGCCACATGCCGACTCGGGACAGTTATTTTCAAAGCGCACAAAAAACGCCTTTTGTATTTATAGGTAAGTATCTAACTACTATTTTAAGACGAAAGACACTTGGGTATAAATTAAGTATGGCTACCATTAACTTATTTGAGTTATTGTAAATCGCGTTCTCTAAACTACTTATTTAATCATCATCATATAACTGATGTTTGTACCTTCATTACCACAGCACCTTCAGAACCACACTCCCAAACGAAATAAATAGGTATAGATAGAAGAAAACTTGCTGTATCCGTGATCTATTGAAATCCATTCCGAGGATGAAGGGTAGCCTGTGTAGTATTCCAGATGATAACCGTTCAGCCATTTTTTGAAAGGGTAACAACCATTCCCCCGAATTTTTGTGCCCATTAATAGCGTGATAAAACGCATTTTAAAACCGAAAATCGGTGAATCGAGAGCGGTGGGGGCCGAAACTAACCTAAAAGAGCATTGAATAAGAAGGTTAAGAAGAATAGAAAATATTTTTCAATCAAATCCAAGACGAAATTCACGTTTGTGCTTAAACTATGAAAAAGTGGGGATCACTTCACTACAAAGTATAACACACAGTCGCTTTCTCTGTCCCTATATCCCAATGTATGCTTAAATCTTTGCTGATTTTAATGCATAATTTGAATAGATAGAGTGATTGAAGAAGAAGGTTTATATGTATAATAATATCAATTGCATCCGTGCGAAGCCGGGGCGAGTCGCTAATCACTAATTAGAGAGAAAGTGTAACATAATCAGGCTGCATTTAGCTTCGAAGTAACTTCAGGCCACGTGGTTGTACTAAGAAAGTTGTTATCGAGGCGTGCTAACAAGTATTGCCTATAGTGCTTAGTTGAGATTTCTGTTACGTAATATCTCAAAGCCTTTACCCCAATAAAGATATCGAAACTAAATAATCAATTAATGTTTTATTCCTTCGTCTTAGGGTATATTCCAAGAGGTGAATCATTTCACAGTGGCATTTATAGCTATATGTTTTTTATTTCAATTGACCACCAAGGCTTTCAATGGGAACCCAGAGACCGCTTACTCCTTCTCCTTCTTATATTTCACTTATGCGAGTTTTATGGAGCTACACTATTTGTCCTCTCAACCCAGACAAGAAAGCAGGTGTACCGGCTGGCAAGTGAGGTTTGAAAACGAATACACCCAGACACTGTGCTTTTTTTTTACGTGCGGGAAATCCCCACGGATACCCCTCCCTTCGGAGCCGAAGGGGGAGGTTATGTCGGACTCGAACCGACTAAACCGCACGCCGTCTATGGGTCGATGTGCTAGGCCGAAGGTGAGGTTGTCTCGTGACATATCCCTCGCACCCCGGCTGACCCAGGGCCATTCCTCTCGGTCTGGGCCTCCTCGGGAGGGGGAACCACGCGGTCCCCGACTCGCCCCCGGTATGGGGGGAGTGCGCATCTTCATACGTTGCGCGCCGCCGCCGTGGCCTGCTTCTGCTAGGGTGACGAGCGGCTCCACCCGTCACCCTCAGGCCCGCGCTCATGGGGGCGGAGGTCGGTTTGCGCCCTCCGACGCCCGGGCCGCCTTCGAACGCGGCCAGCGATGTCCGCGAGTCTCTCTCGCTCGCTGCGCCACGCCCGCTCTGCTGTCTCCTTCACAAGCATGACCTGCTCGCAGAAGGAGGCGCTGGCCGCCCACGCATCCTCGCAGCGGACCATCGCCGCGAGCAGGGTGGAGAGCGTGAGCACTCTCACCCCCAGGGCCGTCACAAGCTCTCGCCTCGGCGTTTCAAACGCCGGACACTCGGTGAGCGTGTGCAGCCCCGAGTCCACGCTCGCGTCGCAGTGATGGCACTCGGGCGTTGGCTCTATGCCCATCAGATGCAGGTACCGCCCGAAGTTACCGTGTCCGGTAATGACCTGCGCCAGACACTGTGCTTTGCATAATATGAGATTAAGTCGTCTTATAAACGACAATTTAAGATTTGGTTGAAGTATCAATAAAAAAAACAAGTTATCGCAACAAATCAGCTAAGTGATGGTGATTCATAGCATTTTATTAATTCATGGCAAAGTATTTCTGCTTCGCCCGTTATGGGAAGTCGTGAAGATAAGTGAGGAATTCACAAAGAAATGTAACGAGCATACCGCGAGAATCTACTCGGTGCTCAGGTGAATTCAAATGTCGCTACAAACCGGTCGGTATGACAGTTAATAAGTATACCGTTTTATTTTTAGAAACAATAATATAATATGGTTACGATTCTTCTAGAACTGGTCGAGTACTATTTACATTTACTTCAATAGTTGTTTTATATATTCATACCTGTCAACAGAGGTGTTACTAACCTTATCCAGAACCTTGTAAAAGACTGCTCCAACGATTTATCGATTATTTTATATAGAACTAGTTGATGCCCGCGGCTTCGCCAGTATAGTATTCTGTTCCCGTTTCAGTGACGGCTTAACCTTCTCATATTATTATTCTAAAAAAAGAATTAGCAAAATCGGTCCAGCCGTTCACGCGTGACGGCGTGACCAAGGGAAGTAGGGATTTATTATTATATATATTATATAGATGTTTATATTTATTCACCACTAACACCAAAATTTATTAAAAATAAACAATTAAATTTTCATAACACATTTAAACACTGTTGTGCCTTGTGCCGATGAAAGTTCCAATTTTAAATTCAAACCTTTGGAATATTTTTACTGTGACAATCGATATTATGCTTATCGGTGGTCTAATAGTGATGGATCGATGTTAAACCTCTTTTATTGCTTGGCCTCTTATCAACTGCCATAAATACGCTTCCTTTTTTAAGAGTTTCGGTTCACATATTTGTACAATACCCGGATTTTGAATCATAGAGTCAGCCATGTTAACCATTTTATCGTGGCAGCATCAAAATGCGTCTTTTCATAAATATAATCACATAACTTTGTACTCTAAAATTATGAAATATTAAAGAGTGAATTACGAAAACGACATAAAAATCTAACTCCTTACAAATAAAATAGGATTACGCCAACCTAAGGCTACATCTACGTATCTCCTAAAAGCATTCAGGTAAATTATCACTTTTTATATTATAGACATATGAAACCAGATGCTGTACAACAATAAATTTTCCTAGTAATACAAACCGGCCTCCAAATAAATCCAAACCAAGGCTGGCCACAATAGAACCCGTCAGATCAAAAGATGAATGATTCAAATTTTGGCGTCCCACAAGCTCGCACCGACTTTACCTGAGATAAATAACCTTACACACTTAACTTTTGTATATCATTGCTTAAATTTTTAACATCTATCGAAGTCGGAATGCGCTTTAATAAACACAATTTTTAATTAAGCTGTGTTCAGAATTTTTAATGGCGGTCCATGAATTCATCAGTTCCATAGCTAATTATGGCGGGATTGCGTTTATTTAGGATTGAATTATGCAACGGTCGGGCGAACCAGGGCTGCATATTAAAGCTACGAGTGTCGGATATCCGACGTCGAGCTAGAAGTACAGTCGTTTCCAAACAACTTTCATTCGCTTAACACTTACTTAATACTTCTTATTACGAGTCAAATTCAGAAAACAATATTCTTTGTAATGTAAAGTTACTTTCATTAAGTATTTTTACAATAAACTTTAATAAAATATTTATTTTAATTTGAGTATTAGAAAAAATGTCATATTGTTACGAAGAGAAGGTATGAATTACGATTATAATGAGGTATCATAGATTTTTTTAATTTGATACCCAACTGGGCTCGTGTGACAAACACGACAGGTCCACCGTTCTCGACTGTACCCGAGCAATCCCGAACAATGGCTGCTAATAATAAGGGACGTCGTATTTACGAGCATACGTGCCCTCCGAGCTGAGACGAGCTAGCCCTATTGTGCTCAGACCTCCTATGATTATTTCAGTCCCTTGCACTTTTCCAGAAATCCCTTTTTTAAGTTTAGACTTTATAGCCTTTAGATGGAATGAATCAAGCGTCAGACGCGTAAATCTAATTTACGCTTTACCGAAACATTCATTTTAAGCCGAATCCGGTCGTAAGTCAACTTTAAGCTGACTTCACTAGGCAAGCCCGGACTGGAATTGTATTTGTTAAAAGTTTTAAATAGCCTGAACGGCTTGAACTGTATGCTTTGTAATTTTACAGCTTGTTATATTACCGGATGTATGGCAAGGTGGAGCGTCCTTGTTAGGCACAGTGTACCTACATATACATATAGACTTACTGTCCTCTACGTATCGGCTAAATTATGATAATACAGCTATGTTATTATTAATGACTTTTAAAAGTTTGCGACGGTCTCTTAACGAATCTATATAAATAAAAATGACTCGCCGAAATCGATGTAGGTTAACTTCAGAACGACTGCACCTAATTGAAAAGTTCCTGTTATTGATTATTATAAGTACAGGCTTGTTAGAAATAATTTAGGTAGGTATGGGGCTGTGAATTAAATAATACTAGGATGAATTCAAAGCGCATAGTTTGGTAGGTAGTTTAGATTTAGAATTTCTAACCAACTGTTTAACAAAACGCGAATTTCATAATTATTTGAGGACTTCATATTTTCCTATAGAGCCTGGCTTGCTATCATACCATAAAGTACGATGATCTCATGAAAAAGAGTAAAATCTTGGTAATCCTTAAAATTGCTCAGGTAGCGGCGGACTTACCTTCACACTAGAGATAATAAATATTTTTCTCAACTTTTACACCGACGTGATTTTAGAAACTGGTTTCTTTTATATATACAATTTTCTAATTATAAGGTTTATAGATTGTACCTAATTACAGGCATTAGCTCGTAATCGGTTTATTCTAGCGTGATATAAAAGCTGTTGCTAGACTAGACCCACGCAGCGGCATGACCTAAATACATGTACCCGCGCACCCGGCGTCTACCAATCAGAAGCCGCCATTCAAATTACCGGCGCCGATTCTTGTGGCTATAAACCTACAGAAATACCAACATAACGCAAATTATAGGTGTCTGAACTATTAAATAATATTAGCAAATATCCTTTGTATTAATGCCTTCTATTATTTATATTGATCATTGCATTACAGGAGTGTCAAGTGCGAGAAAATCTATTAATACCTTAAAAAAGGGTGAACAGGCCCTTGAGAAAAGCCTTTTTTTACCGTTAGGGCAAATCCTTCATGGATGCTATGCCTCAACCCTCATGTACCGCCTAATAGCCTGCAGTTGGTAGCCCCGGGTAAGCCCTCGGAAGGATGTCCCAGGACTACCAACAGACCTACGGCTGCGGTCTCGCCTAGGCGGTGGTTCGGGTGTTATCCCGCGTCTATGGCGGGAGGGGGGGGGAGGGGTTCGGGTGTCATCCCGCTTCTTAGGGGGGGCGTGCGTGAGTCCCTCACGTCACGCTGCCGTCCTGGGCCTGCTTCTGTAACGACAGTGAGCAGCCCTCTCACCGTCTTCAGGACCCCGGTCATGAAGGCCGATGGTCTTCGGCGAAGACACGTCGGCGGCGCCGAACGTCACGTCAACGTCATTAGCAGGTGTATCGGCTGGCAGACGTGGTTAGCCTATATAACATTGCCAGGCGGTTTCTCAAGATATTTCAAATAATTTATACATCATGCTTATCTCCTGTAGACAGTCTAAAATTATTTTGTTTTAATTGAAAATATTATTCTATTAGATAATTTGCACTAAATATTATTTTAATATCTATGCTGCAATTTTTTAAATCTGTTCATATTTTTAATCACATACTTTTAATTTGCAAGTAAAAGCATAACACCTAGAGGCGATCGAATAGCTGCTTCTACAGTAATTTTATTTTAAATTAATTAATTAAAGGGTGCCTTTAACTAATTAATCTTAAATAAGTGACAACCCTGTACAAAAATAAGTAACTGAGTATTACCAAATCTCTCATGTCGATGGCGCCTATCTATTATTTGAATCAAAACCACTGTTTTAAGTTACGATTACACTTTATAACTCGAAACTGGTTTCATAAATTATGCTAAATGTATAATGAGCAGATTAGTCGCAAACCTTGGAATTAAATCTCATCATAATTGTAATAATCGTATCGACGATTGTAAGCTGAAGGGGTGTAAGTGACAATGGTCGTGTTGATAAAATTGTGGTTTTGAATCTTTCATCACTGTTTTTATTAACTAGGTATGTATGTTTTCATTGCATGTTAATATTTCTTTGCTTGTTTGTTTCTTTGAACTAAATTTTCGGGCACTTAGAAATAACGGGTTCTTTTGATACTTTCCACACTTAAAATATATAATATTATTCAAGGAAATAATTAAAAAGCAAAAACACTATTAAAAAGTTTCGGCCTAACAACAAAAATCGCCCCACGCTTCTTACCCGACTGTCAAGAAGGGTCATGTTTTTCACGCGTATCTTGGATGTATGTATGTTTATAATATCCTTTATTACCACATATCTTCTGAACCACTACACGGATTTCAATTATTGATATCTCAAATTTAAGGTATTCATTGTCCAAGTGTACAAAGCTTTTTATTAACATTTCATGGAGCCAAAAGGTAAATGAAATGTTAATAAAAGCTAAGTATGTGGTGTACTTTTGGCGCCAAAATGTATGTTGTCAGTAAATATTTTTACTCAAACTTGAAGGAAATGGAATGACGATTACAAAAGTATATATTTGTCATAACTAAAAAGTATATAAAAATAAATGGTTAAAAATAAGAAAGCCGAAACAAACTGAAAATATTGAAACAAGTGATAGCAGGCGGTAGCCATTTGCAAATCATGAACCGGATGAAAATTAATGGGGACCGCCTGCCATCACTTGTTCTTGTTATTTCTTGTTTCAATATTATCAGTTATCACTCGGGCTTTTTTATTTTTAATATTTATTTTTTTTACAGGAAAATCACTCCTTGTCATTTCATTTATTACGTTTTAGTCAGGTCTTCTATACAACAAAAAAGCTATTTAAACATTTATTTTCTCTGAATTTTGAATATCAGTTGCTCCTTTATGCAATTCAACCGTCAATACATAATTGAATGTGTTCAGGAACAACACGATTGCATCGCACCAACAAACTACAATAACGGATTTTATTTAGTTCAATAACCATGATGTGCTTAAGATGATAGCAAAACCAATAATGCCACTGACTTGGTACGGATACCGTGACGAAACAGATTAATTAATCAATGCCGTTAAGTAATGATAGCTGGGTCAATACATAGATGGATGACCAATTATAAAAACTTACAGTGTTCCGTTTTCTTGGAGAGCAAAGCATGGCTGCTGTAAACTGTATTAACAGTGAGTTAGTACCTGTAAATAATCAAATAATAATGTTAGATTATGATTTATCTCTTTTTATACAGTTAAAAGGGACAATAAGCTGAGTATTTGTATTGACAGCATTAAAGGTATCGAACACTCGTTGCTATTAATCCGTCCGCCCTTGTACGGGTGTCTGTTTCATACTAATAATGCTTAGTGAATTTCGCGCTACGGGCGTCCGCATTTGATCGACTACCATAATGACCTCCCAAGAGAAGTCTCCACCGGAACCTTCTTCGACAATCAGCAGATGTACCGGTTTGCTTTCCTTGTAGTTGAGGTTGGCTTGGCACCATAGATAATAGTGGACTCTATTCACATTATTTTACTACATATTTAATATTTTTATTTATGTCAATTTATTTTCGAAAATTTTCAAAATAGCCTTTTTTACTAGCGTTCTGTCGATTCCACTTTTCTAACTGTAAGATTGCCATATACTTAAATAAAACAGAATCATCTAATAGCCGGTTCAATAAATATCTATCCAATTCAGCAGTTACTTTTCTAGTCTTATCTTTATCTATAAACAAATCCATAGACATTAAAAACTTAGCGGCAGCTTCCGGTTTAATTTTAGCTGTCATAAATGTGAACGTCAAAAAAACTGTCAAAGTAGTTAAAAGATCAATACAAGATACCATCAACGAAAAAAGTGTTTCAACACTGAATTACACACATTCATAGTTTTATAATAAATAGATAATAAAAATATTTTAATAAACCTCAAAAGACAAAGATAATATATTTCATATTTTATGGATTAGGTATTTTATGAAATTCTTCATGTTCATGTTCAATGAAGTCGAATTTGTTTAGCTTCTTTTGTTTTTGACTATACCAATGTATAAAGAACAAGAGGATTGTCTTTAAGTAACCGACAAAGCGATCCAAAGCGAATTGTTACAACTTGAACAACTACGCTTAAGAATTTAAATCCATCGTAAAATTTACGAGACACCTATTAGCGCTGTATTTAATTATGTACGTGAGAGAAAGCTTACACACATTTTCCTGAATTGTTATTTTTTAACTATACGGGTGTAAGTAAACGTGTAAATTAATATAAGAAACTGTATTTCCTACTACAGAATAGGGCACGAGCTAGTTTCCTAGTTTCTTCAACTTTTTTCTTCCCCCGTCATCAGCTTCTGTCCTTAAGAAAATTACGAGCTACCTCTACTACCTGTAAACCTCTCGTACCAGCCCACCATTTACGAGTGCTTCTGAACTACTTTTTATATATGCTCTGCGAGGTATGACTTGCCTGCCCACTTGCACGTGCCTTACATATTTGGTGTGTCATTAACGATAAGCTGGCTGCAAAAGTGCTGCTGTTGAGTATTTGTAATAAATAATTTCATCGTTAATCATCAATTGACTGCTCAGTCCACGTAATATTCAAAGGCAGTTCTTAAAGTCGTGTATGGCAAACTGCCAACAACTTCGGTGTTGTTATGTCAACTGTGCATCCGCAGCATTGCGATCAATATGTGTGACATAAATGTGACCAGGGTAATGAGAAACAAAGTTCTCCTTCTGTACCACCTTCAGAAGTCTATAGATCTGTCGGTGCCTCTGTGGTATATATAAGGTGTTACTACACCAATCGGTCGATGGTGGATCGATGCCATCGATTAACGTTGATCGAATTGTGTGGTAGCTTAGACTGGTTGATGAATATCGTTCGCTATTCAGTCCTACTGCTATGTTCTATCAGTATCTTCCAAAATGTATTCAGAAGAGCGTGTGTTGTTGTTGACCAGTACGAATTTGTTACTCGTACTATTCATTCCACCGTAGTGGAAATTATTGATGGAAGTCGTCGAATAATTCACTTTACCATCGATCTATGGCATCAGTACATAGTGTGTCGCTTAGAATTATTTGGTCTCACGTAATACGAGGTTGCCAAAGGATACCTCACGCATATTGTTTCGAATGAGACAGGAGATCCATCTTTTATTACGTGGCACTGATAAATATAGTTGATTAAATTTAAATTAATAATGATACCTTTACCTAGCATTGTATGGTTATTTTAACTGTCTAACAGAAAGAGACATCATTAAGAGACATCATTAAGACATCATTACTTATTGGTGATATAACATTCAAATTATACTATATATGAATACCTATAGAAAAACAAGATTATTGTAAAGGAAAGTTTCTCCTAAAATAAAGAATGAGAAAACTGATCAATATAACACATAGCATACCAGTTGTAGCGTAAAAGTTGTAACAAGACTATTGTGAACGAGATATCTTATGAAAATAATCTTTGGTATATAATTATCAAATTTGGCTCCATTTATCAGGTACTCTTTTTATAGATGTGGAATATCCCACGAGACCACCACTCATCGGAATCAACGGTAAAGTGATTATGCCAAAACTGAACAGAATAAAACATACGATGTTAATTCACTCGACCGTGTATATCTGAAGATCCGGCACAGTAATAAAAAAAGTCTCGCCAAATTATATACATTGTGTGAATATGATTTCAATTACTCAAAACTTTCAGAAGTAGAAACGTTTATAATCCCTAATATATCAAAAAATATGTTTCACTGTGTTTACAAGCTAATCTCTTTATTTATGTACCTATATGATTGGCTCCAGTTAGAAATACACGATAGCGTTTCTCACACGGTAAACAAGTGGACACTGCGGTTCAAAGGAATTTCAAAAGTTTTACATTTCTGTCATTCAAAACATGTACAGTCAACAAAGGAGATACGATTGCACCTTTACATACTACTTTACAACCATGTCTTTTTTGTCAACTGTACATACCACGATCCCAATTCCATGGTTCGGACCGCTGTTGGCGACTCGACACACTTTCCCAACGCCTTAGGGGTACACCAAGTATCCGTCTTTACTTCGCATCTGTTCAACGTGGTGTAAGACGTCGTGTGTCAAACAGCATCAGAAACTCACGTGAGAGGTCTCGTATGCCACCAGGAGAGCGAAGATGATGATGCTGGATGACTCTTCATCATCAACTTCCTAGTGATATTCTGATTGCGTCCTAATTTTTCCGGGGTTCGCTTATTATTTTTGCTCGCTTATTAATTTGTGGACTATTATGGGAAAAACTGCCGGCTGACCTCCCAAATTGAAGAGGAGAAGGGGAAATCTTGCGCCAGAGACTTTTCTGTTCTTTATCAGGTGCATTGACCTGCAATGGACATTGACTTGAGCTCCGAAGGTGTTGGTAGGGCCTTGGTACATCCTTGTAGTGGTGAAGCAGTCAAGAATATATTAATCTATATATGTATTATTTTCTTATAGTAGGTTATCTGCTAATAATAATTTTATTTGAACTAACTTGCAAGAAAAAATAGTAAAGTAATAGCTATGTTATACATCAGTTGAAATATATACATGTAGGTATTTCATTATAATCTATGCTTTAAAAACATGTGTCACAAAGTCAATTAAGAAAAAACCAAAAGCTGTTCATTATAATAAAATTTTATGAGATTTTTTGCATTATTCATAATGTATAATAATCGACACGCTTCAAAATAAGTGTGGCATAAAATTTATTGATTCTTTAGCATATAAAGCATCGGTCTATTTCTTGTTCATATAATCCCAACCGTTGAAAACTAGGATTATGACCCAGGCACATTAATGTACGTATAGCAATACTGTTAAGTAAGAGATTAAGTTTTATATGACCGACGTTGCCGTGTGAAGAAAACTTATTGGATTATTGAAGCTATTTGTTAACCGCTCAACAGTTTATGACGAAATATTAAGATGACATATAGCTCTAAAAATTTCCTTCACCGTTCATTATCACATGCCGATGTTTAAAAAATCTTCTATATATTTATATGCCCAAGATTGTGTTTCTACGTCTCACTCGTGTAGTTGATCAACCAGATAAAGGATTCAAAAGCGATGCAAGTATTAAGTCTCGCTTGTTAATTTTATCTCACGTCGCAAGAGGCGTCATGATTATATTCCTTCGTAATGTTATCTCGTCTATAATGGTGAAATTATTCCCTAGTCATCAACATAAATATAACTACTTATATAACATCGGCGCGATACTTACGCGAATCATGATGCGAAGTTGCTAGCCATTCACTTATAGGAATGCAAAAGCATTCACAAGCGGAGTAAAATTTAAAATAAAAGAAGAATAACACATGAAGACTTGTATCACAATATGAGCTTTCGTCGCTCGAGGGATGAGCGAACCTTTTAAAAGCTTTTCCGAAGCCGTACAGGGCATTAAGTCAAAGTGAAGATAAACTTGGTAACAACCTCCGGACGATATGTTGCCTGCACCATAAATATATTTATCTACTTTGCTTTTGTTGCCAAGATAAATCGGCTCGTTTGACTAGGGCATCGTTTCCAGATTGAAATATATAAAGTGTTACCACTTTGTCTACGTGGTTCAACGGTCGTTGTTTAGGTTGTAGTACGCTTATTCACGCTTTCTTGCTATTTGTTAGACACAGGGTAAAGTACTAGGTTCATTATGTCTACTGTTAACATGTACGAACAATATTAGAAAGGAGTAGAACAATACTTGAAAAGTAAAGGCATCTATTTTTAATGACATTTTGATGCATTAAAGGTGACACGACAAAAACATTCAAATTTATTAATTGCATGTCTGACATGCCTCGTTTAATGCAAAAAGTTTACATTTAAAAAACATTTTTCCTCATATTAATATAACATAATTTGGGTGCATGTTTTAATGTTGGACCAACAATAAAACATTTAAGACCCTTGTCAGTTGTACCTACACATTTGTCCTGGCGCTACTTTATGTGAACCATTAAAAGAAATCCACATTCTTGTAATTCACTTTTTGTATACAATATGTACGTTTAGCTTTAAAATTCTGGCTTGACGGATTTTGGTCACGTATTACATATACTCACGCCGTTTCCCTCCGGGGTAAGCAGAAACAACAGCCCGTCATTTCACTCTATCCTTACATACTTCTCGAGCGTCCTCTACTGTCATTAATCCCTTTTTGCAAAGTTTCGAGCATTTCTGAGGTGCCCATTTTTTCACAATTTTGTTTCCAGGCATTCATATTTGAGAGCATTTAAGCTCCTAAGTTAGCAAACAACAACATGGCCCAATTATGGCACTTACGGTGGCTGAATGAATACTGGCTACACCATTTGCACATTTTTTCGCTTGTTTATAGTTGGAGTGAAAACAGTAGAATATCGGAGTTCAAGCCAACTTCACTCTTATGGGCTTATAGATAGTAATTTGGGATTGCACCCCGGATTTCTGGGTTCTCATAATCCCGGGATTCCCCGGGATTTTTGACCTTTTACTCATTCCCGGTTCCAAACAATAAATCCCGGATTTTTTCAGGACTACCTGTCCCGGTAATTTTCTTATTTCATACTCGTGCTTTTCATTTTTTAATTGCTTATTAAAACTTGATACCGTAATTATTATTATTTCACCTAGTATTGAAATAATACGCATAACTAATTTTCTTAGACACACATAAATGATGATTATGAGGCTGAAATTGGTAGCCAGAATAGTAGCACAAAATTAAGCAACCATATTGTAGCAGCCAAATCGGTCGCTAGTTTGGTTGAGCACTATCTTTCATAAAAAAATGCGAATAATTGATTTAGGCATAGTTAGGTTATTATATAGTGGTAGTAGTAGCAGTAACAGTCAGACTATTGAGATTTTCTTTAAATAAGTTTTATCCTTGGTTTCCAGAATTATGCTTTGTAGGTATCCTCCGCCACTCCGGTTTATTGTTGCACACTATTTCCAGCTTTGTTTAAATGGTGTAACGTTGATATTTAATTACCACTTGAAAAACTGCCTGAGCATTTTTCCATAGGATCTAGAGAATGATCAAGTCAAAACAGGCGGAAAAATGTAAACGTCATTATTTGTAACGAACGTCCAGAATAAAAAAAAAAGATTATTTTGTAAAAGGATCTTTCAGGGAACTTATTAAGATAACAATAATCAGAGTCAAATGGATGTTTTTTTTTCATTTTATCTATTATATCTCAGCAGTAAACCGTCGTATAATAAGGCTTAATATGATGAAATAATATTTATAGTTTTATTCTAATTCATAACATCGCGCAACGATGGAAACTTCTGTAAATTGTGTGAGACCTACCAGGAATGCGAATATATGTTTGGCTGCTACAATTTGGTTGCCAATTTAGGCTGCCTCGTCAGGCTTCATCAGGCTAGCCGGCGGTACGGTTATATCGGACTCGAACCGGCTTAAACTGCGCTCTGCCTTGAGTCTTGAACGCCAATGTGTATGGGGGCCCAGTAAAGCACTTCCTTTCCGGTGGCAATACCCGTTTAATTTATTTGTGTTCGGTACCAAATTTCGCGGGCAGTCCCGGAATTTCCCGGGACGGCATGGTCTGGTACCGAAAAATCTGTATACCTCCTCAGTCCCAGGAATTGCGAACCCTTATAGTAATACTGTATTCATGTTATGGCTATACTCCGTAAATACACACTCATAAAACATATTTTCTGCTAGAGAAACACTTTTATGAAGCCTAAAATGTCGTAAGCTACAAAAACACAATGTTAAACGACACAGAGCTAGCCCAATAAAGAAAGAGATATCTCAACGGTCTGTAAATAATATAGCCATAAATAAATAATTGTCTACATTACAATTCACACTGTACATAAAATAATCCCTCTCAGTAAGCAATGACAAAGACTCTCTCGATCCGGAAACATATTCTTAGTTCATGTAATATATGAATGTCGCTTAAGCAAAAGTAGCTTCGATATTTCAAGCGGCGGTTAAGTTATTGGCTGTTATTAATAATGCGTCTTTCCTAACTTAATCTGACTTGAAAGGCATTGAGTCGTACGTCGCACAGCCGATTCATTGTTCAGACAGTACTTTAGGTGTATACATACCTATAACAGTCTCTCTATATCCCTTCACTGTAAGAATCGTTGCTACATACAGTTTATTAAGCTCACTTAATCCTTTCTTTGGCATCAACTGAGCTTAAAATCATGTTTAAACAGAGTAGATTATGTCGAGAGATCAGTTTTGTCTCTTAATTAACAATATTGTATGAATGTTATACCTATGAAGTTGTCAGTGGCGTATCTGCAGATCTTTAGAATACTAGGTCGGATGTTGCTAGTTTGATTTCCGCTTATTGCAATAAAAAGTACCTATGTGAAAAAAACTTTGCCATACTGTATGAATATATTACCTTTACCCACACAATAATCAAAAAGTCACCATTCTACATCACAATCGCTATACCTAAAAGGTAGGTAGTTAATTTTATGCGAACGGTAGAAGTATCCGGTACATTCTAACAACCAATTAAAGGCAAGAATCTAAAATATAATTATTTTGACAGAGTATCGTCTCCACTACACAAGACGACATTTTTGAATAAAATTTTGAGGTAAATGATCTCTTTTACAATGTATTTTATTATATCTTATTAATGTAGTAATCTATAGTATGGGCAAAAGGGTGTAGCGACATCTTCTTTTCAGGGAAAAAATGTCCTAAAACACGTCCAAACATCTTATGGCATAGTAATTTTTCTATCAATTGTCGTTGTCGCTTACGCCTTTCCAACTTAGAATTCCAAGCGTCGATATCATTAATGGTATAAAATCGAAATGAATTGCCAAAACAGGTAGCATACCTACAGTAGGTTAACACACATCTATTTTATTTAATTCGTTTATTTACCGTTCATTGTATTTTACTAATCAGTTATTAATTTTATAATACAGGGTATCATTCTGTAGTAAATTTCACAACGCAACATAAAATTTTACACCATTAGGTTAAAGCGGCAATGATTCTCGGTCATTTAACTTCTTTTTTGAAACAAGTAAATGTAAAACCTTTGTTTCCTGTTCACAAATTTTACCAAAAACTTCTAATGATAGATACTTTAATACTTGGTAGAGATTTTTCTTTTTGTTCCGATCTCTAAGTTTTAAACTGGAGATAGGCTTACAGTGTTAGACTGTTTTATATATTTTTATTTGGATTTTATTATTCTGTTAGATTTTTTTGTAAAAAACTAAAAATTACTAATATTCTTATATCCTATCCTATACTTGTGCTTGGAGTGGGTTCACGTCGGTAGTGTAATGACCAGGATTCGAGCCCAGGATCTCTCAATCGTAAGGCCGAATCCTTAACCACTAAGCTACCGACGCTTCTTCGAACTTAACTTGTAAGGACAGATAATGGTTTCATAAAAAAATTGAGGACTAAGTGATGACTTTGACTTATTTGAATTCAATGTGGAAATATGTAACTGTATACATACAAGATGCATGGGTGTGTCTCACCGACAGTTTGCCTAAATTTGAATGTTTGTATTTTTGATGAACTCGATTAGAAGAAGCATGACTTTCAAACTATTCTCGGAAACAATTCAAGTTATTTAAATAACCCTAACCCTATTGATTGTTTTACGTTTAATACACGTTGTTGTGATTGAACCTGGTAACTAAATATTGTATTGTTTGTTCAACTGTTCTAATTTTTGAAGAGTGACACAGCCTTTTTCATTAAGGGATGGACAGAGATATCAGTCTGCCATTTGCTACCGCTGTTTCATACCTCACAAACTTTTATCATTAAATCTTTCATACAAGCCCGCCAGTTTCGGACGCATTCTACCTGCCCTTTTTTAAAACGACATCCATAAATAATTCAAAAAATCTGGTTATAGAGAGATAAGATAATTGTCAAAGTAATTTGACTACATATTACATACATACCCTCACGCCGTTATCCCTCCACGGTAGGTAGAGACAACTGCCCGCAATCTGCCTCTATTTTAACATGCTTCATGTGTTTGCTCTACTATCTTTAGACTTTTACTAGAGAAATCCAGCCTAATAGCCTAAGCGTTTTCACAAAATTGAATGTTGTCAATAACTATAAATCATTATATTTTTGATATAACGCTGAATCACAAAACAAGCAATAACATAGTCACTTCGAAACGATATTGTTTATTGTTTCAATATCAAAAATCATTATAAATCATTAAGACTTCGGCATGTACTTGAGAATACTCAAGTCAATCGTTACTCGTTAGCTACGCCCTGGCTCTAACTCCTAAAGAATCGAAGTATCTCTTGAGAGTTAACGCTGTGTCATTCCTTACGCCCGCACCCTAAAGAACAGGGCAGACTTAAGTAGACATCGCTGGATTTTTTCCAATGTCGACAGTAATTAAACTTAACAGCACAGTTAAAAAACTTATCGTTAATAACCGTCTCGTTCTAAGAAAACGTTTGCCGATTAGCTATAAAAAATAATACCTCAGAAACACTGTCAGAACAAGTCATTTTAAGAGTTTCTTTATTGTGAAATCTATGTTTGAGGACTTAAGTTTGGTACAGTGATATCAGGTTTACCACTAGTGACCGAAATTCATTTGATCATTTGACGTGTGACCGATAAAACATTAGGCCATTCTACTACTGATCGAATGAACAATTGACCAAAAGAGTTTTTATCGAACAAACATTCGGTATTTATACTACTATACTATATCTATCCGTGTCGGGGCGCGCGGTGTCCACGAGAAACATAATTATGTTTCTCGATGAACAGATTTTTCGAGCGAACGTTCATTCGATCAGTAGTAAAAATACCAAATGTTTATTCGATAAAATCTCTTTTGGTCAATTGTTCATTTGATCAGTAGTAGAATGGCCTAATGTTTTATCGGTCACACGTCAAATGATCAAATGGATTTCGGTCAACAGTGGTAAACCAAGTAATATCATTTTACAACAATTAAACGTTGGCAACATATATCGTATTGCTATTTTTTTAGACACGTAAAATGTTTCGACATAATAAATAAATGCGACGTCAACAGGGTAATGGAAGGCGTTGTACTGCAAACGTTAAGTTCGTACTTTGATGGGTTGAAAATAATACAGATAATGTGTAACTCGCATTACTGCTAATGTTTTCAAAGAAATAAACTACTCTTCTTTACAGAGAGCTCTCGCTAAAGTCAACATTTTTTTAATGAGTGTTGCTGGTGCAAGTTTTATGACATTACATTAATTTAACTCCTCCTTTACCAAAATATTTATATTGTTGAATTCGGAGGAGTTTGTACTTAGCTAATAATAAACTATTTTATAATAAAACTAAAAACTATATTATATATATCATTTTAAAGTTGAAATTATAAAATGTCTGTAAGATCAGTAAGTAAACTAGCTTCATTTAGTTATTGCTTAGTAACAACCAGTAGATCTGGTTAATCTAAGTGGAGAAACTGACACAGATTGGATCTAGACAATTTCCCTTCCGTGGAGGCAAAGGTCGCAGAAAACTTACTGTTGAGTAAGTTAATTACTTTCAAAGAGGTTATTAAAGATAAGATTTTTTAAATTTATTTAGAGGATTACCGAGCACCTTTCAATATGATGCAAAATAAAATTAACCGTAATAGTTTTGTCAACTGTTAAAAGTATAATTTGTGTTATTTTTGTTGAGGAAGTACACACCGGTAACCTGGTCCCTGTATCCGATACGAATGATGCACCATTTTATATTTTGTAATAGATGTGCAGGAATACAATGTTCATTGAAATGTGGGTGTTAATCCACCTCTGCCTAACCCTCCGGGGATTAAGACGTGATTTTATGTATGTTGAATAGATGTATTTAAAAATATAAATTATAAGATGTTTGAATAGAATAAATAAATAAAAATTTAAAAAAGTAATGGGTAGCTCCACGTTTTTTTCTGTTCTGCTAGAGGAATACGAACGATTGAGTGGCCATAGGTTGGCGTGTGGGCCGTCGGGGAGTATTGAGCATTTTCTCTTTTTTTCGTGCGAACGCGCGTCGTGCGCCGTCGCCGTCGCCGCGCGGCCGCTACGCCACCATTGTCCACCATACACTAAAATAGCCCGCATTTTAGTACTAAGCAAAATGCTTGAAATGCATAACGCATGAGTTATGGAATTTGTGTGAGTAAAACATAAATGATTTATTGGAGCCCTATGGTAAATTTAGCCATAATTAAGACTTTAAGTGGTAGGTGCACTTTATGTGTACAAGGGAAATATTCAGGTCTTATTTTCATAATAGGTACGTAACTAGAGAATAGTCTACGACTCATCTACTACTACTACAACTATTTTAGTACTTAAAACCTGTGTTTAAAAATTGTAGTGATATAAAAAATCACTGATTATATTTTTCAGAATGTTATGGCTAAAAGACCAATATTCAACGCATCCATTGACAAGCAGTTAACAACAGGTGACAGATGTCATTCTTTGTTTTTATACCCCTTAAGTGGCGGACAATCACACGGCCCATCTGATGGCAAGTGAACGAGCATCGGCTTACCGTATGTGCGGTATCCTAGACCCGAGCCGCTGCGCTTGTGGATGGTGCCAACATTAGTGGCCAAGGTCTTTAGTGTGCGCTTAAAATAAGTGTGATGATCCATATTTCGTACTACATCGTCGCGAGTGATATTAAACAGGAACTGTACGAAATTTAAACTCTAAGATATATAAATGTTTCGATAAATACCTATACCTATATCTTTTTTGTATTACCTTAGCTTCATATCACTTCGATGTGTAATTTGCTATATGGGATGTATATGTTTGACTGTGGATTCTTTGTGTTCATAACTTGAATTCAGTAATATCATGTCAGGCTGGTGTAGCTCCTGTGTATTAGATTGTAGTACTTCAATATAATGCATGTATGTTAAATTGATACTGTGTAATTTCTTTATACATGCCCAAGACTAATTAAGAGGTCCTTAATCCAATAGACCAATTGCAAAGTACCTAGAGGTAATATCCAAACCATTTGTTTGTCTTTACATAAATATCGTAGCGATCTTCTAGAACCCCTTCACCCCCGTTTGTTGGTTGAGACTGTCACCTAACCTGCCAACCCCAACAAACACCATTTTTATCCTTTTTTTATACGCACTACAAACTGTTGTATACAAAGATTTTTTGTATAACGATTACTAACGAAAGTCACTGTAACCTACTAAAACTTTCCAAAAGTAATTTGATAACTTCTATTTAATTGACGGTGTTGGACTGAAATCCATTTAAAACTAATCTGATACTATTATGATTATATATAAAAGAAAAATTTCTCAAACATGCAATGAAATATTGACATTACGTTCCTCTTAATAGGCTACGAAGTATGACGTTTCAGGCGCGGCTAGGACCAGAGGCCGGTAATGGAATTTCATACAAACCTTGCAAGGCCTAGGCCGGAGAAGTCCTCTTTTTAATTTCGATTTCACATAAATTTGTGGGAAAGGCATCGACACTCTGCCACTATGCGTATCTATTAAAAAAACCAATAAATGACTTGATATGTACTTAGAGCAGTTTTATTTACATAAAAAATCCATATTAACTAAATACCACATTATTATCAATTGTTTTCTTAACTATACATATAAACATTGAAATATTAATATTTACCCAATTTAGTTGCAACAAATTGACATTTATAACAATGATAAGTGTCACTGTTCGTTCAGAAACGTGCCTTTATAATTTTTTTAAGTAACATGATAATGAACATAAATGTAAATGTTTTCTGTTAAAATCAAGCTAAAATAGACGAAATAGTAATCACGTGAGTTTTAGTTTTTATCTTGTTTACTTTTAATTTCTTTGAAAATAAATCTTTAATTTTTTTGTTGTTTATTTCATTGCCTGTTTGAGAAAAGCACTATACATACCTAGGCGGGAAATATGGGGTTGCCTTGCCAACCCCTTTCTTCCCAGCCTCTGTAGTAATGTACTATTGATCGTCGCGGTAGAAGGCAGAGTTTTCGACAGCATCTTGCGTGGTTTTGTTTTCCTATCAATATAGTTAATTAATGTATGTTTGCATTGGTCCAGGTGTTTCTGAGTTATCATGTCGATATTTAAAAAAAACCGACTTCGAAAACAGAAACGTATAAAATAACTTAGAGAAAAATAACTGAATTAACAGATTAATTGTTCAGTTAGGAGTCGGTACCTAACCCGAGAGGTAATATTTCAATTAATTCCAGCATAGTAGTTCAGGCACCACAAACAAAATTGGCAAAAACTTTTCACAGAACAGTAAATCTGTAAATTCAGTTATTTTTCTCTTAGTTATTTTATACTTTTCAGTTTTTGAAATCGACTTTTAAATTGTAGTTTTTTTTTACTTTTCAGTGTTTGCTTCTTAAAATTTATATTGTGTTATTATTTTTCTCCCTTTTAGTAATTAGTCACTAAATTAACTTTTGCTATGTAGGTACAATAATGTGCTTTCTATGGAATAGTAATATTGAACGATTTCGAATAGGTCCAGTGCCACGGCAGCTCAGTTGATTAGAATATTCCCCCTGTAAAGAACTGGATTTCAGTTCAAGTTCCGTCCTAGATGTCGACTTTTTAAATTAAAAATTTATTTTAAGGTTTGTGCGTAGAAAGAATAAATGTACAAAGGCAGTTTAAATCAAAAAGACTTTATAAGTTATGTATTTCGTTTTAAATGCCCTAGTATATCGATATGTTATGAATGTTTCTTGAGATATCTACATTATTTATTTATAAATACCTATTATCGACATGATTGCAATAATTTACACTTCTACAAATTTCGTATTGAACAATAATGACACTTGTACTTCTCCACACTTTATGTTAAAGTGTGGAGAAGTACAACTGTCATTTTTATTCAATATATGCAGTAGATTCCACCAAGTGCCATCAATATATATAGTTCTACAAACTTCGATTTTCAAATTTTGCGATATTTTGTTTAAAAGTAGAAAGACCATGTAGAAATTAATGTAAATTTACAGCCGCAACAAATGATCTATAGGTATTGGAAGGTAATAAATATATTAATCCTATCAGAGTGGCACTCGAGAGTGGTAATAAAAATGTTTGGCAGCTTATCGCTCCAGCTTATAAAATGGATACTATAAAGAATTATCATAATTGTGATTAATATTCAACAATTCTGTTCTCTGTATTTAAATGTGAAAACAAAACACATTAACAGACAGGGCTTCAGTCTCAATAGAATTATAAAAATAATTAAACACCAATTACTTGATTTGAAACGCAGGGTTGGCTTCTCACAGTAAGCCTACCATCAATCATAACTCTCCCCTAGCCTTTTTCTAACTAGGTTGGGATTGGCTTCGAGATTTCCATAAAGCAACTGTCGTTTGATCTCCACACCCCACTAGGAATATCAGTCGATGTCATTAGTGATACCGAAAAAATTACACGCAAGATCTCATAGGTACTATTTAATGCACCAACTGAATCTAGTATCTTATACTCAAAGCCTAAATCATATTACCTAGTGTTACTTACTACCAATAAAATAAATACGTGTGTCATATTTCACCTCATTGTGAATCTACATTCATAAAAAGGCACTGTATTGCCCTGTGAGTACTGTAAAAATCACAAACACTTCACAAACGAAGATAGCAACTATCTGAACGATTACTCAGAGGGACGGGAACGAGTAAAAGCGCATGCTTATCTTATATTTAGCCATTGTCGTAAACTTCACTATAGTGTACTTTATGTCACACTATCCTGAAGAATAATTTACAGTTTAATATCACTAAATTCTAACAGCACTTAGAACAAGCCCCATACAAGTTGAATAAACGTATTAAGTTATCACTAGGAATTATCTATAACCCTATTTATGAAACACTTATATGTGCTTTAGTTTTGTTTTACTTTTACCCTATGTCGAAAACTTGTCAATTATAGAAGTTTAAAATCTCTTTCAAAAGCTGATAGGCAATCCGCACTGCGGTAAGACAAGAACTCCTATATAAATACTGGAGACACCGTGTGGTTTTATTCAGTTAGGCTCCAACTCCGACAAACCATACACTACCTCGCTGGTCCTGGGAGTTACCACAAGTAAAAGACGTAAACTGGTCCCACCTCCATATATTTTCAGCCACCTTGATCAGGTCATCGGTCTATTGAGGGGACATCCCACGCGGCCCTTTTATATTTCATAAGAGAACTAATATCATATTCGTCTTATTGTATACTTACTCGTCATAAATGCATACTAATTATGATAGTTTTTATTTATTACGCACTAATAACATTATTTAAATAAATTGTTAATGAAGAATGCCAGACGCTTGTCTACAATAAAATGTTTAACTACACCATTATACAAAACATTAAACATTTCCCATTATTAATAATCAAATCCTATTTATTGAGGTTTGGCTTCGTTAAAGCACTCCAAAACGTTGGCGAAAAAATAAACGAAGGTAAAGACCGTTCACAAAAACTCAATAAGGTTTAATTTATCTGTAATGATTATTAATAGGGGTTTTTGCGTGTGAGAATGTTTATTAATCTGTAGACTGCAATGAGTCGGTCACAATACGAGTCGATTGACCTGTACGCGAGCAACATACATTACAGTCGACATAATATATCGTTATTCAAATAAGACTACCTAAATTAAAATTCAATTAATAGTTTGAAAGTAATTACCACACTACATCAGGGTCTAAGAGACCTAAAGAGAAATTTGAAGTAAGCCCCGATAAAATCAATTTTGTACTTTACTGTCGGATGTCATAATAAATACTGTTGTATAGCTTTTCATTTCCAGCTTATTTTGATGTAACTACAGCTGTTTAGTCGAAACTGAGTCGTACTCACTTATATTTTAGACTAAAAATTGGATAGCAAACGTTTTTATATGACGATACAACCTTTCTCATGTTTCGTGGACAGTATTTATTTTTGTATGAGTCCAAATTCTTGTTAGAATCGAGTGGCGAGAAGAAAACTGGTTTTGAATTGTATCTGGTATAAATATGTATGTAGATAGTGACGCCCCCGAGGTGATCACTAGTTGTTATGAAGCATTTTAAATGTTGCCTCACCTCTCAAATAATATAATATTTTCTATCTTTATCAGGGTTGGGAATGTTTATTTTGATGGCTCGTTTAATTTATCGCGTTATCAAGTTCAACTACACTGGAACGACTCACTCAAAAAGACGCTCATCTAGTCAGTATTCGTATATAAACTGATTACCAAAACAGTCGTTGTTGGATTACAAAGAAGTTCACTATCTATAACTGGTATGGATGATTTCTTGCAACACATTTCGCAAATGAAGGTAAATGTAACGTATACATGTACACGATTTACGTATAACATTAATGTCTCGGTGAACAGACATAAATTTACTCCACAAAGATATGTAATAAACACATAACTGCGCGTCCCAACATTTTATTAATCGACTTCAAAAAAGAAGAAGATTATATTATAAACGGTTTACAAAAAAGAACAAACTACAGAAATTTGGTATTCCGTTCTTATTCAGTTACTGTACGATTTAGTAGTAAACGGAAAATCTGTCTGACTGATTGGCTGCCATTTATCTGTTTGTAGTATTTGTTGTTATAACGGCAACAGTAACACCTATATCACCTGTGAGAATTTTAACTGTCTAGGTATGATGGATAACGAGATACAGCCTGGTGACAGGTAGACAGACAGCAGATTCTCTGTTATAGGGTTCCGTTTTTGCCTAAAAATTACAACATGTTTTTTTTTCTCCTGCCGTAAACATGTTTTTTTTTTATTTGGCTCACCAGCAACAAATACACCAAAGCTTCACAATAGGTAACATAAACAAACTTAAGATAATTAATATTGTTAGCGGAGTAGCGTGTATAAAAGATTTAAAGTTTTGGATTTTAAAGTATAGCCCCAAATTCACACATTTTGAGAATTTCTTACTACTAAAATGCTGTTCAATTGCTCTGACATAACTAAATTAAGTATGGCATCAGTTTGATATCTGAAAATCCCATTAATGATATTAAAATACGGATATGTTTGAAGTATACATATCTGATGATTATTGTGTTACAAATACACAATGTATATGCCATTAGCCCTTCAATCAGTATTCAGGACCCATGAGGCAGTGAGAAGGAATTAAGAACGACATCATGTGATCCCACTGAGAACAATAGAGACGGATCTGTATAAAAACAGGCATGTGGCAAATACAGCGAAACGTACCTGGGCTCGCGACCGACGTCAGGGTATTAATTAGTAGCTATAGGGTGACAAGGTTACTAAAAAATCGGGAAGCAAACACTTTACGATAGCAGTGCAAGAATTTCTCATGCGAAAAGAACTTTCTGGTGGAGATGAATTTTCCTTTTTATGAGACATTCACAAATGTCGTTTTGGATAGGTATTGTTTTAATTAAATACCACTTTTTGCCATCGGGTTCGTTGTCCGGAAAATTAGTCGTAATCATGGTTCTCCTAATTAGTGAAAAAGTGTCGCCATATCAAGGCACCAGAAAAGGATGCCCGAATTACTCGTGCATTGGCCGCCGCGAAACTCAAAAAACCGTTTAAAAATCACTCGCTCCGCCCATCGTCCGCCCAGCGACTCCTGCGCACTTATGATTTATCGTTATGAGGACAACCCGCCCCTCGCACTAACTACCCGGCTTCCGTACCGCTAATTATACGTACACATAGCCCTCTTAAAATCTTAAATCGCATTCTCGATTCTGTCATCAGAAGCCAGGTCGTACGCGCCGCCATGCCACCGCACCATAATCGAATTCGATACGGCTTATTCGTCTTAATCGGTTAAAGTTGATTCACGTGCTATATCCGTATGTTCTTATGTATATTTTCTTTTATACAAACAGTAAAAGGTCCATACATTGTAAGTTTTATGGAAGTGAAATTAAACTACTTTTAAAGAGATTCTATTGTAATTTACTTGGTATCATTTACATTTTCACGATAGAGTACGTTAACAAGTGGTTTTATTTCAATAAGTGACATTCGTGTAAACTTCCAACAGTACATTTGTATTGAATTATCAGAAGTTACAAACAAATTATTTACTATAAGTTAGTTAAATATAAAATGAAGTATAAATAATAATATAATTTAGTTATTGATTATATCGTTATGTCACATTTTGTTATTTAATTACACCATGAAATATATATTGCTACCTTCGTAGGTAATTATGTTTTAACCGTATATCGATAAATATTTAGAACTTAGATGCTTATAGCTCTTTTATTTAAATAGTGCTTCTACGCCTTTTATATACTCACTTTTATAGAACCTTGCTGTGTTTTCTGCGTGGTACCCTAAGAGCATTTTCACACTCATCCGATATCCGATATCCGACATCCGATATCCGATATCCGATATCCGATATCCGACATCCGAAATCCGATATCCGACATCCGACATCGGAGGAAGTCAAATGTATGAGATATGTATCTCGGCCCGATATCGGTTATCGGAACCAAAACAGTGGTGTTGGATCCGATAACCGATATCGGGCTGGACAATATGAAAGAAAGATACATATCTCCTACATTTGACTTCCTCCGATATCGGATGTCGGATATCGGATATCGGATATCGGATATCGGATATCGGATATCGGATATCGGATATCGGATGTCGGATATCGGATATCGGATGAGTGTGAAAACGCTCTAATTCTTTTTTCAAAATAATAGTAGCGGACGTTATGCCTTATGATAATAGATTTATGCCAGTGAACCAGATAAGCAGGCAGATAAAATTTGATTTGCTGCACTACTATTCTAAAGAGGAAAGATTTGTGTGTTTGTAATGAATAAACTCAAAAACTACGGTGCCGATTACAAAAATTCTTTCACCATTGCAAAGCTACATTCACCCTGAGTAACATAGGCTATATTGGAAATCCACAGGAACGTTTTTACCACCCGTGCGAAGCTGGGGCGGATCGCTAGTTTGTTATAAATACCATGTATCATTAGCATTCAATTAAAAGCTGTTTATTTATTTGTATAGGTTTAAAAATAACTTCTTATTTTTATCTGCTTGTTACATAAAGCACCAGCATTGACTTATAAGCTTATCTTCAATTTGTAATGATCTATCTCAAGAGCAAATACCTCACATTTCATAATAAAAAACTTAACATGTTGCTCTACTAAGGATCAATTCATACCGGGATACCGGTCAGCAGGATAGCGGTGGGTCGTGGTCCAAAGTTCACAGTATTTTAAACTTTATGCTCATTATAGTAATAAATAATATCGCCCGCGACCTGTCTACTGTCCATTTGTGATTTGTCAAAAGAGACGCAAGCAGCGTACGGGTTCTTTCGGGGTCGATGCCACTTTTGAGTACACACAGTAGACAAATGTGACAACTCTCAAACGACGATTTCGATTTTTGATTCTCTTAACTACGCTAAAATCACTAACTCAAAATTGCTATCTCATCAAATTTGGTATTGATTATAATAATCATTATTAGTTAGTTTATATATCCAGTTATAGTATTTATAAGCAAAAATTACTTAAAAGACTTTATTGAATGTTTTTCACAATCTTATGCTTATACCCTCTCACAATCAAATCTCCATATTGTACACTAGACTTTGCTTCTTATTTTATAGCAATTCCTCTGTGTACTCCCGGGTTTGCTGGAAAAAAACTCAACTCTGAGTTAAGCTCGCCTTTGTAAATTATGTATCGTTATAATGTATTAATGTCAAAATTGTGTAAAATAAATAAAAAAGACTGGTTGCACTCTGGGAGTGCCGGCAGAAGTGAAAACATTTTCTTTTTTTCTTTCTTCGTTATATACATAGAAAAAGATAAAAAAGAACATACCATACCATACCTATAATATAGCGCTAATCATAGAACCTATCACTTATTTTCTGCTAATTTTCTGTCAGAAGAAATTAATTAATTATAAAAAGAAAAAATAATCACAAAAAATAATAAATTACAGAAAGAAAAAATTATAATAAAAAGTAATAAATTACAAAAAGAAAAAATAATCACCAAAAGTAATAAATTATAATAAGAAAAAACAATCAAAAAAAGTTTTAGAAGGCCAGGTGGTTTGAACTCGATACTATCTGAAACCATAAGGACTTACAGTCGACGTGCTTACCGTTTAAGCTACGACGACATCTATTGAAACTTGCAAAATACATAGTCTGTACCTAATCTTGTATGACGTCAGTCGTCGGTTACGGTTCAAAGGTCAACTAATCCTGACGCTTCCTTAACATTTTACACCCATCCAACGCCGCTAAAGAAGTTTTCACTTCAAAAAATTGTATTTGGGAGCTAAAGAAATGAAAGCTATCGTGTTAGAACATAGCATTTTCTAGATAAAAAGGTATACTGGTATTGGCATCGTGCAAAGTAAAATAATACACGCATTGTGCTGTATTGTTTGCTGATTTAGTAACCGGTCACGCATCAAGGACGTGGATCGAACGTATTCTGCATAATTTGGAAGTGGACATGGCCAGTTCTCACGCTATGGGCATTCTTACGCGATAAATAAAGAGCTTTTCATACACTTGCGAATAATTTCGCAGGTCTTTATTACGTTTTGTTGATTCAGTTACCTACTGCCAGACACAGTCGAGTTGGCTAGACTTATGTGTTAATTTTTCTTTGATAAAATAATATTTATTGCATATTATTTTTTTATTATATCATCATTTAAAGAGTGATTGTTATTATTATTTCTTCCTTATTTATTGTATCATTGTATTTAACATTCCATTTCTGTATTGAAGAAAAGAAGGTACTAATTATAATTTAATTAATATGATATTAAAAAGAAATAAAAAAATAGTGGTAAATGACAATTGTACATTTGTGATTCAATCGCTAGAATAATGATAATGATAGCCCTGTGCCATGTCCTAAGTGAACCCTTGACTCAGCTTTTTTCTATTTAAGTAAGATTACAATAGAAAGTAAATTATAGTCACACCCATACAACCCGTGTAGGTTTATCTTGGGTGTAAGTGTATATTCAGGTAATATTACTTCATTTCGATTTAATGAACAAAGGTGGTAAGGTACATATCAACAAAAACATAATGACACAACTAGGTGTGTTGAGTACATTCCTAACAACGTAGACATTCTACGTCTTGGATACCAAAGTATGCCAGTAGCAATTTCATCCGAATATCAAAATGAAGTAGAGGCTGATTAAGTTAAATGCTTTAAGGAAGTTCCCGGCAGAGTTGATTTTGGGCCACCCCATTTCTTCCCAGGGGGTTTCGTATAAGACGACTAAAAGATAGAGCTGGTTAACATCAGACAGATGTATACAGCCCAAACTCAGCCTCAGATGCATGGCTCGAGTCAACAATAGTGTCCGGCTCACCCCTATTACGTGGGACCGAATACAATGATTGGTGAAATGTGGCTGTCAATTCACCTCTGCCTAACCCTCCGGTGATAAGGGTGTGATTATATTTATGTATGTATTTTTAAGGAAGTAAATTAATATGGATGTGTATAATGTAACTACCCATTATCGAAGAACACACTAAACACAGCGGGTAGGTGCCTACGGTGCGTAAAACAAAAGAGAATTTATCCATGACAAATTGGTCGCTTAACCAGCGGACAATGTTCTGAATAAATTGTCTAATAAGCTAAAATAGTGGTGTCTTTTTTGACCTCACTCCGATCTAACGAAAGATGTCTTATGTTATTGTCAAGATAGGACGCATAAAATTAGTATAAATATAAAGACTAATATTCAGCACATTAAATTGGCCTAGTTCATTAAATCAAAAAGGATTTTATCTAGATGATCATTCCGTAGATATGTTCATACAAACACAACATATACATTTAAGGTTTTAGCGCTTTTTTCTATTTTTTTTGCATTCACAATTAACTTATAAATTTAATAGATTAAAATCTGATTCTATTTTATTTCAAAAACAATACAAGATTTCTAATTTTATCCGGTTATGTTTACATATTTATTTATGACTCTGTTGCATTAAAATATATAATATCTATATAAATGACATGTATATAAAGCCTCTAAATCTTGAAAAAATATTTGGTTTCTTTGAAAAAACTCATATTGAAATAATAGTTAATAACTATCGAATGGTAAAAATTACTCATGCATGTTAAACTTGTTAAAAATATATCAAAGACGTGAGTGAAAAAAATTGTCATCTAGTACTTCTTTACTAGATGACAATTTTCTTTACTTTTACATTTCGCGATTCTTCAGACGCAAAATGTTGTAGAATGATTTACTTCACGGCTTTCAAGCTCAGGTCTGAAATGAGAATCACTTATATGCAACTATTTGTCTTTGAATATTATTCAAAAATTATTGAAACAAACTATAACAAGTATTTTTCGAAGATGCTCGTATAGGTATTTATAGTTTACCTACTACGATCAAATGTTTAGATCAATATTTACAGTATCTAGTATTTTTTACCATCAATTAAAAAACCGGTGATACATATTAATGAGTCCTATTAGTGAAGATTCCGATAATATTTCTTCTAGAATTCCATGTCCTTTTGTGTTACATATCTGTAAAAACCAGATGTTAGGTTTACCTCACCGTTATAATGTTGATAAGATATGCCCATTATGCTTAAGAAAATTAGATAAATTTATCAAATCAACGAGCGAAAGTGGGTTGACTTTTCAATTCAGTTATTGATTATTACTGGCATCGATTCAGTTATTTTATCTTTCTCATCTTGCTTTTCACATCTTAATTTATCTTTTGGTCTTTACAGTAGAGACTACTATTTGAATCCCTAACCCCCAAAGCCTGCGCGTGAGCTCGATGCTCGTCCGACAGTAAACAGCTCGTTAATGAGGTAGGCATGCATCTCTAAGATCTGCCATACTAAGTTGCATGAAAAAAGAGATTCACATACCCTAGAAAAATAACAGAAAATAAATCTAAGTTATTTCAGAGCACGCATATTTGTTGGCTGTGAGGGAATAAGAGAAATACGCAAGTTTCGTCCTAAATGACGTACAGGGCCTATCAACTATTCTACCTTAATAGTGTTTGAAGCTGGTGATCAGACTCATAATGATATCTTTATTTTAGTTTTAAACATTTTTTAAGACATACTATTATTATTTAGCGTTTACTATAACTATAATTTTATTTTGGCTTTTATTTGAGCGAATAAAAATTCACCACCACACTATGTATATTTATTTCCCCCCAAAAGATCACCAAAAACAACAATAAACTGATCAAAACACGTACACGTTATTGCGCCACTCATAGAAATAAATAATTAATTAGCTTATTAAATAAATTAATATATCAGCTTTTAGTGCCAATACATTAAATTGTCTTGAGTTATCTGAAGCCAGATAGGCAATAGTATGGGAATCAATATAAATAAATTACCCAATAGAATTGCCAGAGGAACACGTCTGACTGGAGATCAGATGCTATAACTCAACATGCAACATATCAATTAAAGGGTGTATTAAACATTCTCATCCTATACATAGAGTGTGATTTAAATGCGAATACTTGATATTGCTTTATTTATTGACTTGTTATTAATGACACTGCAATTGTGTCAAGTGAGACTTTACTCACTACGCTAACATTGTAATAATAAAAATGTCTAAGTAGTAAGATAAGTTCAAAAAGTTTTTATTTTGTGCTTGTTGTTTTGTGAAAAGGTAGGGGACTAACTCCTAAATTTTGTTATATATTTTCGGTACTTGTAATATATTTTACGCGGTAAGAGCCCATTGCCGTCAATCGATCGCATTCTCTCATTTTTCTGCTAGTGAGAAATATTTAGCTTCAAAATTGCTTGTCCTGGTTGCCCAGGACTACATATAAGTAATTTCAGTGTATACTCGAAGTACTTACATGAATTATTACTGTATCATCGATGCAATGGAGACATCCTTTGTTAATATTATTGGTTACCATTAACCATTTAAAAGCATGCAAACCTATGACACCAAACTGTTACTAGGCATTCATAACAGGAAAACCTAATAACACTTTTCATCTAACACGGAAAATGAACCTAAGATCTCTTGCAGTTGCATTTGCTGCACCATCAAAGAATTCCTGCATGTTTCTTTAACTTAGGGCTGACATTTTCATCAGATGAGAGCAAAGGCTATCTCCATACATTTCTAATACGCTACACAACAAGGCCTAACGCCGCGAGATATCTCTGTATTGTCATAAATCGCGAATTTATTTACGATCAATATCTTTACTTGATTTATAATGACAATGCTATTATGTCTTTATAATACTAAAACATGGCTTTGTCTTATTATGAGTTAAGGCACTCAAAAATCTAGTAGCTGCTGGCTAGTAATCTAATTTTATTGTCGTTATTAAAATATTATTACATTTTTATGCAATTGCTGATTGTTTTGTTGTTCAGCAATGCTATTATGTAACTAGCTAACAATTACTCGTAAATCGTAATGTTGAACCATATCACTCAGTTTATTGTTTGCCAAGTAAGTACTTACCTAATAAATATTGTTTCATAATTTTCTTTGTATAAGTTACATATTGAAATGAAATTATTTTAATTTTTTTTATTATTGACCCTTATCCGTACTCTCTTTTCAGCAGCAACTGTAAATATGTAGTTTTATTTTTATCTATGGGATCCAAGATATCAGGATGAACTGTTTAAATTTGAAGCTAACTAGTTTTAGTTAGGTACCTACCCGAATAGAGTTACCATTCGGGTATGTAAAATAAATATTCCACAACATTTCACACAACGCTATCTAGACCTATGGTAAGCATAGCTTAATTAGCTTGTGTTGTAGAATCTAGAATGCGGATAAACATACTTAGATACTTTTTTTTGTAAATACATACATAATACACATTACAGAAAGACCCAGACAAATGCAAATATACATATTCATGCATACAAATATTTCCACTGAGCGGGGATCGAACCCTCGTCTCCTGCGTAGCAGCCGCGTTTAATACCACCACGCCACGGAAGCTGACAGCTGAAAGACTCAAGTAAAAGTAAACAATACTGTAGCGATTTTTTAAAAACAACAACAAAATATAATAATAGACCGAGTTTTACAATGAAATGTGTTCAAGAGACGCATTAAGATCGTTTACGTTTTGTTTGTCTGTCTACTCTACAGCAAATTGCGGTTAAATAACACAAGATACGCAGTTTTGTAACTGCAGTTGCAATTAATAACTCCCGTTATTCATTTGTAATACAATTTACTAGCAATATTTTCTTACAAAAGACTATGTTGGCTGTAAATGCATCAGTTTCCTATCTTTAATCGATTTGAAAAGATTTTTCAAGTCTTGGATTGCGACGAGTTCGGTGAGAAGAAAACCTACCAAAAACTGATAAACTTAAGATCCAGAGGGCAAGAGGCAACAAATAAGAGAAAGAGAATATTAAGATTCAAAAAAAGATAACTCAAGTTATATGGCAACATTTAGCATAAATAGAGTACATACATGTCTTTCAAACCACATATTTTCAAATCGATCAAGATAGGAATAAGTATAGTTCGTATGAATGTTGGTAGATGGCTCCCACCGTCGCCCTAAGACGGTAGTATAAGAGAATTTGGATAGCTTCAGGCGTGGCTCGGTGGCTTAGTGGTCTGAGCATTCCCCCTGTAAGGGAAAAATCGCGGGTTCGAGTCCCGCCAGAGCGATTCACTTTTTCCTATCTTAATCGATTTGAAAAGTTAGCATAGTGAATACTTCAAAATTTCATTCAACCACATATTTAAAATTATCATGATTGCTCCCAACATCACCAGTACGTCGAAGAACTTAACTCATATGGTCATATTTGGTGAGCAAAAAAGATCAAAAGGCCCGCAAATGAAAAAAGTAAAATAAATCGCGATGTAACACGTAGAACAAGAACTTAAAAAAAAAAACTAACCCACCATATATCTGCATATTCACAATAGCTTGTAAACGAATAACTTGATGGATATGTCAAGTGTTAATTTATTATCATACTTTAATAGTGCGTCGTGTACACAGGCACTAATTAAAAATGGCCGATCTATTCTGGAAACGTAACTGTCGTCGCACCACTTTATCATGGCTGGTTTTTTATTGCCATCATGGGCAGAGATACCATTGACCCCCGTGGGCATACATGGCATGCGGAATTGGAAGAATGTGCGCAAAACCGACAAATCAACCAACGACTAGTATTTAATTAACTCATTTTTACCTCTTTCTACAAGCGAAATCAACATTAACAAGACAAGTGAATGTTCGTAATCCTTGTACATTAACATTTACTGCACTTAATATGATTTTGATGAGTTCTCATTCCTTAAATAGATGTATTAACATTTAGGCAATAGAAGATTACACACTGAATACAAACTACTCATTAAAAGAATAATAATAAATGCATGTCGCAGACAAACCGCATAATTGAGACTTTAGAAACAATCCCACGTGCCTGCACTGTTGAAAATATTCACTTAAAGAAGAATTATATTATACTAGCTTTTGCCCGCAGCTCCGCCCGCGTGGATGTCGGTTATCGCGACCAAACAAAGCCTATGTCCTTTACCGAGGTCTAATCTACCCCTATGTCAAATTTCATCAAAATCGGTTCAATGTTTTAGGCGTGAAAGCGTAACATACAGATAGACAGACAGAGTTACTTTCGCATTTATAATATTAGTATGGATTATCTGTGAAACCAAAATATCTCTTATTTTGGTTACTATACTTCAATAATTTCAAGTGCTAAATTTATTATTTCACAATAATCTCAGGTAAAGTTGTACTTTAGATGAGCTTCAGTATGACTTTAATAGCATGGAAAATATACTAGCACCGTGTTTAAAATCTGATGTATGATTTGAAAGTCCTTTGTAAGTCAATCTCAAGGCGAATGCAGAGTTTGAACAAATTCATACATTCATGCTAAATGGTTTTACTAAAATATTTCTAAAACAAATTTAGACTTTCATATTTAATGCTTATTATGTTTACTACATGCATGAGTTACTACAAAAATGCAGATCACTTAAAGCTAGGTTTGAACATTACTTATTAAATTTGTATGAAGGGTTATAAATTACAATGATATTACACGTATCTCAAACATTATTAACTCATCTTTAACTTCACGGTCTTGCCTTAAAAGACTACGAAGAATAAATTATTAAATGTTTTATGTCTTCATGCAAATACACTAACAGCTTATTGATGGATACATACATATTTTCGCTTATGACACCGTCTGTTGCCAATATGCTGTCTTTACTTGGGTGAACCTTCTGGATAGGTCACTACTTTAAGTAATTCATAGTTAACAAATTACTAATAGCGATAAAATATTGAATTACATCAATGATGAATGAGATACAAATAATTTATTCCCTATAGGCTATTTCACCAATCTGAATTCTGTTATACTCAAACCCTCTTTAGAAATACCTAATAATACCCTTGTTATTGCATGACTCTCCTTTCCAAGTTGGATGGATAGGTGGTGGATTAAGGCCGTAAGCAACCAACGGCTTCCGCGATGACAGCCTTTGATGCATTTGAGCCTGGGACTAACGCTAAGTTTATGATAATTATAACCCGTTGCGACTATATATCCATATATATGTATTTATAAAATGTACATTTGCAAAAGTTTTTAGTTTTAACTTCAAAGTCTGTAACAAAGCTTATGTTAATTGACCAAATAACAGATCTACCCGCAACATATTGTTTCAACCCTTGTAATTCCCACCAGTTCATTGTATGTGTGAGATAACATAATTATTCAATAATACAGTTAAGACCCACGCACAAACATACCAAGGACCATGTATTATGTAATGAGGCTTCCATTTTCATTACAAGCTGTCGAGTCGGGTCGCGAGGTTATCTACACGGTTACAACAGTGATCCTTGTCAATACCCTCATATGTACTGTTGTCTAAAACAGTCTACTATTAGATAATTTCTGGCTGCCTGCGTTTGAAATAAGTAATGTTTACGAAGCTAAACACACTGTAATTTATTATTTTATCATGATCAACTTAGAGTTGTTATTTTTGAACTATCGCGGTGTAAACTCGTTGTTTTATATAATAGTTCAGGACTTGTCACGATAGGTCTTACATTGATAACTGATGATGATGATGATGCCTCCGACCGATTTCGGCCATGGCGACCACTTCGACTATTAGTCGGCTCGGCGCTGATGCGTTCGAAGTTGGCTAACATAGCCGATCTTCACGGTAAACTCTCGTGAACACTGAGGGCACGTGAGAACACCCACCTACGTAATCATACTGAATGACAGCGGATGGGTGGACTTTCAGTTCATCGCGTTTAGTATCGAGGTCTGCCTTTCGCTGTTCCTCGAAATCGCTTACTCGTCTTTGCACTACCCTGCGCCATTTTGGACGTTGTGCTGCCAAACCTTCCCATTGAGACGGCTCAATGTTACATCTTTTCATATGACGCTTCTGAACATCTTTAAACCTGAGGAGTCGGCCGCCATGTTTCCGCTTGCAGTTCTCTAGTTCAAAGTAGAAGATGCGTTTGGCCACTCTCTCTTCCTTCTCTTCCCTCTCTTCTCTCTTAAAAACTATGAACTACTACTATGAACTTAAAGTTGTGTCCTGATTGCATCCAAGACCTTCATCTCGGAGCCCGATTACTGTTTTGCTGCTTTTCCTTCTCCACTTCATACGACCTTGGGCATCCATGGTACTAAGACGACTAGATACTTCAGATGGTAAGGTGTGAATAGCACCTAGCTACTCTAATCATAATCTATGCCATGGACTTATTTCCTACATATTTATCAAAATTAATTGTAATCACTTTCCAAACATAACAAATCAAAATCTCAAGTCGTTTTTGGCAACTGAATAAATAGAAAAAATGTCCCACTAACAAATAATTAGAAAATCTATTAGAACGAACTAAGCACAATCACATTTTAAAACATTCCGTCACGGCCTCACAAGTGTTTATAGAGTTTCTTAATAACTTTAATATCTCTATCAAGTTTAATATATACGCCTAAGATTTGTAAGGGGAAACATTATTTTATTTGTACTCTGGTTCGTCGTAATTTCCAATTTATTTTATTTTAGTGGTCATTAAATATAATTTATTACCAAGAGGCCGCTATTAAAAGGCTCAGTGGAAGTTATCTGTAGTTTCGCTTCTACTTGTCATTTTTATTGATCTAAACACACTTACGAGCCGGCCATAGGAGTCATAAAAGTATTTTTCACATGCACTGAAATACCAATCATACATAACACAAATTAACACAGACTAATAACTTACTCAAATGTAGAAAACTTCTCGGTGTCGATAACCATTGTGTATGTTGTTGCAATATTTACCTGAAATCAAATAAAAACATTAAAGTTCTCTCCATTCTTAACACATTAAAAATCTCATAAAAAAACTAGCTCTTGCCCCGCGGCTCTGCCCGCGTGGATGTCGGTTATCGCTTAGTTTTGAGTCAACGCTATTTTATTTAAATAAAAGTAACCTAAGTTACTCCTTATTACATCAGCTACCTGTAAATAAAAGTTCAGCCATTTCAGAGATTAGCCGGTACAAATAGACAGACAGTCAGATAAAAATTGCAAAAAAAAATATGTTGGTGTATGTACCGCAATATATTAGAATGCATCTAGTAAAAAACGGTTATTTCAATAACGGTTATACAAACAGACACTCCAATTTTATTTATATGTATGCATGTATTACAGATGTATAGAAATAGATGTACCTATAGACGTATAGTTAGTGCCCCACCTACATAGATACGAAGCTACCGGTGGCTAGGGCTCCAGAGAGAGGAATACGTTCCCTCACAATACGTGCCGTTTTTATTATCCTATCGATTTTTTTTGCCGACTGTCTTCATTATCATCTTAGCTACTTGCATCAGTGTCTTTCACCTCGGATCCTGGTTGGTTTGTATGACTTTTATGAGAAGTCATACGATAGGAGTCTGACCTCAAAATGAAAGCCTATGCCAAGGCTTCGTCCGTCATTCACAGGTGTAGCGGTTTGAAAGTTCGGTTAGCTTGGTCCCTAAAGTCTTAGTTAGCCCTAAATACAATATACTATATCATGCTGCTAAATAGTACCCAAAAGCTCCCTATGCTGTGATAACTGACTATATTGAAGAACATTGTCATTTGATAGGGTAAGGAAGACGGCTCTCACAAATTTATAGCCTGGAAGGTTAAACTAGTGATAAACCTGTGTACTTAACTAAGTTCACTTACAGTAAAAAAGCAGGTAAGTTTGAAATATTGGCAGTTGTAATGTCTTATTACTGTCATCTTGCTTCTTCTGTTATATATAAAAATGAATTGCACTTCTGTTAGTCTCGCTAAAACTCGAGAACGGCTGAACCGATTTGGCAAATTTTAGTCTTGAAATATTTGTGGATGTCCAGGGAAGGTTTAAATATGAAAAAAAATATGGAAAATTGCAACTATTTTTATTGATTCTGAGGCAGTACGAAGTTTACCGGGTCAGCTAGTAATATATAATATAATAATTAAATAGAAAAAATCTTTTCGAATTAGTTGATCCTGGAAGCGAGGGCCCTTTCGGCACTGCATCAGTTCAAGGGAGGCGCGGGAGCGGGGATTCGATCCCGAGCCCGAGGATATTTGGGCCGGAAAATCCCAGCTCCACAGGGACATAGTGGTCGAGTGGGAGCGACGACTTGAGCAACCACGCGCAGGGCACGCCATGATTGCGGCGGTAAGACCTATCATGGGGGAGTGGCTGGAGTGGCCACACAGTAGCCTCTCGTACCGTCAGGCGCAGATCATCACCGAACACGGTAGCTTCGGGCGGTATCTGCGTCTGATGAGCATAGAGCCAACGCCCGAGTGCCATCAACCTTACCTTCAGCACTACGACCCAGAGACGGCGTGCGGTTTTGTCGGTTCGAGTCCGTCATAAGTTCGCAGAACTTGGCTTGGGCCCCAAGATCTTATTAAAATCAACATACATCCAAACTCTACAATAATAATACATATATATGCAAACGTAAACAAGAAAATTCATACATATTATTTTCTAGATTTTCTTAATTTGCCACATTTATGTTTCATTATACATCACTCTCTTATACATCACACTCTTATTTTCATTTAATTTTGTACCACTGCTAAACAGCCTTTGTTTATATAAATAGAAGTGAAATATTCTAATTATATCGACCGATTAACTTATTGTAATTCATTGCTGGACATAACTATTCCTTAAAGTATGCCTATAGTAAATTCAAAATCTATATAAATGTTTACGTTACGATAGTTATGTGAGCTGCAGTGCACCAACGCATTTGAATGTCCAGGAATAATTCAATCTAGGTCATATCTGCGCTGCTGGCCATTGAACCAAAGCGTCTACAACATCGCGTGGCTCTTAGCCATTTGATTCTGACACAACATCACCATGTCCTCGATGAAGTGGCATGATCCGTGAGAGTTACCGAACTAGAGTAATGAGCAAGTATTTCTCGACTACAATGTGCAGAACATATACAAGGTTTTGTCCTTCATCCTGGGCCCCGATTCTGCTAATTTTATGACATAACAAAACCACTGTCATACCGCTGACATTGCATAAAATGTCATTAAGTTTTAGACTTTATGCTTGAGCTTTAAAGTCCGAAATGAAAAGAGAAAGAGTTTATAAAAAAATTGCATTCACTCTACATGATTTTCATTTAATTTTAGACTTTAACAATATAAAAGTAAGGTCTTAAGTTAAATGGGATTGGTTACAGGGTCAGTTCCCAACAGGTGGGCCTTAAGATGAACATGGACAAGACAAAGGTTATGTCAAATGTCCATGTTGCGCCTCTACCGGTTCATGTTGGGGACTCAGTCTTAGAAGCTGTTGACGAGTACGTCTACTTGGGTCAACTGATCCAGGTAGGCAATTCCAGCTTCGAAGACGAGGTAAATCGACGAATCCGACTCGGCTGGGCGGCGTTCGGGAAGCTACGAGATGTCTTCTCGTCCGACATACCTCAGTGCCTGAAGACGAAAGTCTTTAACCAATGTGTGTTACCAGTGATGACTTATGGATCGGAAACGTGGTCCCTCACTATGGGTCTCTTAAACAAGCTCAGAGTCGCTCAACGAGCTATGGAAAGGGCTATGCTCGGGATTTCCCTACGTGATCGCGTCAGAAATGATGATATCCGTAGGAGAACAAAAGTAACCGACATAGCCCAGCGGATTAGCTCGTTGAAGTGGCAGTGGGCGGGACACATAGCGCGCAGAACAGATGGCCGATGGAGCAAAAGAGTTCTGGAATGGCGACCGCGTACGGGCAAACGCAGTGTAGGACGCCCAACGGCTAGGTGGAAGGACGACCTTATCAAGGTCGCCGGGAAGCGTTGGATGCGAGTTGCTTTGGATCGGTCATTCTGGAAGTCTATGGGAGAGGCCTATGTTCAGCAGTGGACTGTGTATGGCTGATATGATGATGATGATGATGACAGGGTCAGTGGTACCGCAGTGGTTTTGTCATGAAAAAAATAATTGCATAATCAGGGCCCTGTTAATACAATTGAAACTTGTAGTCTGTGATTGGTACAAACTAACCACCTACACACAATAAAACACACCTGGCTGTTGATATGTGCCACTCTAGACAGTACTTTTTCCTTTTTCTGAATAAATTTCGAACCGTCCGATCTGCGAGTTTGAGTTATATTAGTCCAGTGCTAACCGAAAGCCTTTCTCAAAGTATGTTTGCCACACTTACATAACATTTGTGACCATTGCTTTTGAACATTTATTTTTTACTCGCAAATCGTTATTCATACACTTCATATCCCGAAGATTCTACAGGAATTGGAATCTCGGCTAGAAAACGGGTTTATTGCTGTCAAACAGGCTTTATAACATTTATAGGTCGTAAGAGAGTAAGAAATGTAGTTTAAAAGGAAAGGTGTAAATTGGGAAAATAAATGAAGTTTACACTTGAAAAAAAAAGCAAACAGTTTCAGTCATATTATAGTTTGACAGATATAATTATAAGTGGGTACCTATACAGTAAAAACGTTAGTTAAAATCATTGCAAAAAACATGTTACTATTATATTCGCGTGGGCGTCTGTCCGTGTTTTTACCCAGCTGAGCAACGGTAAAAGTTATGTGTTTTTACACAAATATAACCTCCTTTTCGTAACCACTTATTAGTAGCATTTTAGTTAAAGCATGTGTAGTCATCATCTGTCTTATTTATATTAAATGGAGAAAAGAATAGTCTCTTTGCTCTTAGTTAAAGTACGTGTAAAGCGTTTTATTATAAATAAACTTTTTTACAATAAATACGACCATTTATGCACCCTCTCCCTAATATCGTTACATTTATTCTACTAATATTTCTGAGTGTGATTTAATAAATGAATACTCATAAATCCAAAATGGCCGCTTAAATTTGACCTTCGTTTCAACTTCTGACCAATGCCGAGTCATTGGGGTGCTGGTTGGGTAACCTCCACGTCGGCTTCTCCGTTTCTTCCCCCTTTGGACCGCGGTCCTGGGGAGCGGAAGCGGGGGGGCTGGTGCACCCTGGACAACGGCTAACAGACTCCTAGCATGGGAGTTCTGTTGGCCGTTGACGAATAACCCGACGGCTGACCTCACGAGGAGGTCGTGGGATGGCGGGCCTTCAAGGCCCGCGGGAAGGGGTCCGTAGGACACCCTTCCATTCCAACAGCCCTTTTAAGGGCTAGCTGACCCCATTGCACGAGGGGGTCGTGGTTTGGCGGGCCTGCAAGGCCCGCGGGGAGGGATCCGTAGGGTTCCTCCCACCTCAACAGCCCTTTTCAGGGCTAGCCGTCGCTCCCAGTACCCCTCTGCTTTAGCAGAGGAGACATGGGAGAGGCGACGGGATCCGTAGGATCCGGGGACGGGTCGGCCTACTGCTCGCGCAGGGGCTGACGGGCATTCGTGCCACCGTCGGCGTTGGGAGAGCTGGCCACTCCCCCGCATCGCGTAACCTCCGAGATATCGACAACGACCTGAGTGCTAGCCACACTCGGGAACGCCGATATCCTGGAGGCCGCGGGGCTTGCCTTTATTGGCCGGCCCACGACAAGGAAAAGTCTGAAAACCCGACAGCGAAGTCGCTTAAAACCTGTGGATACCTGGGGACCTCCACAGTATGTACCCCGCTTCCTGGAATGGCCGTCACCCAGGGAGTGTACGTAGAACGGTTCTAATCGTGGGAACAACATGGAGTCATTAAATTTAAAACCAAAACAAACCCAACCGAGTGAAATAGTCTGCACGGAGGTCGCGCAGCACAACGACACGAAAGCCGCGTCGCAAGCGGTGTCGGAGCAAACCGGCACCGCCATCGCAATTGATGCCAGGGGTCCCGGCCTGAAGGGTAGCCAGTCCCGGAAGGCCGGTGGAGAGAGGGACCTAGTCCCTCCCCCCCTGCCACCAGAGCACGACAAGGAAGACGTGTCCAAAACGGTCTCGGAGCAACCCGACACCGCCATTACTCTCGATGCCGGGGGCCCCAGCCTGAAGGGTAGCCAGTCCCGGAAGGCTGGTGGAAAAGGGGACCTGGTCCTTCCCCTTCCCCCCCTGCCATCAGATCCGGACGAGGAGGTCAGTATGACCGACTCGTCCACGACCAACAGCGACCAGGGAGAGAGTCGCTCTCCCCCGCCTAAATTCGTGGCGCTCAGCCGTCGCAAGACGCGGGGCGGCAAAAGGGCTGCCCCCAGAACGCGCACCCCGGCCCCAGCCCCGAAGGGTGTCATGGCGCCGCCGAGTTCCTCCACCTCGGCGGCGCCCCTGCCTTGTGCCGGTGACAGCACCTCTACCGAGGTAATAGAGGCCCTGAAAGGGCTCGCCAAGGCCCGGACTGGGGCAGTGAAGCCGGAGGAGGACCGGCTCATGAGGTCGACGCTGCGCCTTGTTGAGCAGTATAACCTGCTCAGGGCGCAGCTAGACACTGCGCGCAAGGAGCAGGCTGAGCTCGGCAGGCGGCAGGCGGCACTGGCCGCCGAAACTGAGCGGCAAGCGGCGGAATACCGCAAAGGCATGGCCAAGATGGCGGCTGAGATGGTGGCGCTCCAGGAGGGCATCACCAGCCTACCGGGGGAGCCCATGACCCGTTCAGCGCGGCGGAGGGTCGGTGCGCTGCCGAAGCCGTCATCGGTGCGGTCGCGGTCGAGGTCGCCGGTGCGGCAGGAGTCGCCGCCTCCGGTGCAGCCAGCGCCACCGACGTCACCGGCACCACCGCGTTTGCCACCGCCGCCGCTCCCGCCGCGCTTAGCGGTCCCGCGGCCGCCGCTGCCGGCGCAGCCGAGGCCGACGTTGCGGCTCGCCCAGCCGCAGCCCTGGCAGGCGCAGGCGCCTGTGCCGGCGGGGTCCGCGAACGCGCTGGAGGCCTGCATGGCGGCAATGGCCGCCATGGAAGCGCGGCAGGCGGCGCACGAGGAGCGGACGCGGATTTGTCTGGAGGCCATCATGGACTCCATCCGCCGTCCGCCCCTGGCGCCGCCCACTACTGGAGGGTACGCCGGAGCTGTGAAGAGGGGCACCACGCGCAGTGCTACCACTGCGGCTGTCGTTGCTCCTGCTGCTGCTCCGGCACCTATCGCCGCGCCAGCCGGGGGTGCCCAGAGTGCGCGGGGCGCCCAGGTTAAGGGCAAGGGAAAGGGGAAGGGCAAGGGGAAGTCGTCCCCAGCCCCAGCCCCAGCCCCAGCCCCAGCCAAGGTTCTGGCCACGGCATCAACATCGGCGGGTCCGGCTGCCTCCACAAGCTCCGCACCGGCAGGGGGCTGGGAGGTAGTGGGCGAAGCCAAAAAAAGGCGGAACGCCCGCAAAAAGGCGGCCAAAAGGGCCAAGAAGGCCCAGGCTGCTGCGAGGGGAGCGCCAGGAGTGCTGCGCGTCCCCCGCACCACCGCTGTCGTCCTAACGATGACACCGGAGGCTGCGGAGAGGGGCGTGCAGTACACTGCACTGGTAAAGCAGGCGAGGGGCCTCATCGATATGAGGGCCCTCGACGTGGCGGGGACCCTCCGAGTAACACACACTCGGACGGGTGCCCGGCTCATCCACGTCCCTGGCGCTTCGAGCGGTCCCAAGGCTGATGCCATAGCGGCTAAGCTGAGGGAGACGCTGGATGCAGCCGACGTCCGGGTGTCCAGGCCCACCAAATGCGCAGAACTGCGCATTTCGGACCTGGACGACTCCATCACGGCCGAGGAGATTCGGGTCACCGTGGCGGAGGCCGGGGGCTGCCCCCTGGAGGCGGTTAAGGTCGGAGCTATACGCTACGGCCGTCGCGGACAGGGGGCAGTAGTTGTCGGCTGCCCCATCGCAGCAGCCCAAAAGGCTGCCGACATGCGGACCCTCGCGGTGGGCGGAGTTGTAGGGGTGCGGGTACGCCTCCTACAGGGCCGACCGGCCAGGTGCTTTAGGTGCCTGTCGGTCGGCCACGTGGGAGTGCAGTGCACGGCGGAGGTGACGGTCGGAGACCGTTGCTTCCGCTGCAGCCAACCCGGTCACAGAGCCGGCAATTGCGAAGCTCCGCCGCACTGTTTCAGGTGTGCGGCGGAGGGCAAGCCGGCCGACCATAGGGTTGGCAGCAAGGCCTGCACCCGCGGGGAGCCGCTGCCGCGAGGCGGGCGTTCCGCCAACGGTTCGGTGCGGGATGCGGAGATGGTTCCATAATGGATCCCCAGCTCCGCATCCTGCAGGCGAACGTGGGCCACGGTGTCGATGCTCAGGCCCTTCTGCTCCAGAGCATGGCACAGTGGTCCATACACGTCGCCGCTGTCGCCGATCCATACACTCACCGGCCCCTCGGGCCCGCCTGGGTGGTCGACCTGGATGGATCGGCGGCACTGGTGCATAACGCCGCTGCGGGTGCCCCTCCCCTTGTAGTGATCGCAAGGGAGCATGGCATCGTAGCGGCGCGTGTAGGGGAGATTGCGGTCGTGGCCGTTTATCTCACGCCGGGGTCACACCGACTCATTGGGCAGTATCGGCGGTCGCTGGAGCGGCTGACCGACGTCGTCAATGCCTGTACGCCTCGTCAGGTTCTTGTGCTCGGGGACTTCAACGCCTGGTCTCAGGCTTGGGGTTCCCGGCGCACAAACGCGCGGGGCAGGGCTCTGGAGAGCTGGGCCGATTCTCTCGGCTTAGTTCTCCAGAATCGCGGGGCCGAAGCCACGTATGTGGGCACCTTTGTGGCGGGGGAGCGCAGGTCGATCATAGACCTTTCGTTCGCGAGCGCTTCCCTGTCACTCCGCGTGCGGGACTGGCGTGTCGCCGTGGAGGTGGAGACACTATCGGATCACCGATACGTTCGGTTCGATGTCTCCCCTCCTGCGGGTGATGCGCCGGTCATATCGGCCCAACGCGAGCCGCGCTGGGTGTTGGGGCGACTGAATCGGGAGGACCTCCTGGAGGCCGCCATCGTACAGGCCTGGGCCATTGCGCCGGACAGGCCTGTCGACATAGACGATGAAGCGGCCTGGTTCCGGGAGGCCATGACACGGGTCTGCGATGCGGGTATGCCTAGGGCTCCAGCCTATAATCCGAGGCGTCGGGTCTACTGGTGGAATGCGGAGATCGCGAGGCTGCGTCAAGCCTGCGTGATCACGCACCGCCGGTGGGCTCGACTCCGTAGGAGGCGTAGCCGTACCGCAGATTCGGAGCCCCGACTGGCGGAGCTTCACGAGGGATACAGGGAGGCCCGGAATGCCCTCCGAGCGGAGATCAAGCGGTCTAAGGCCGCTTGTTACCGGGAGCTCCTGGAGACGCTGGAGCGGGACCCATGGGGGCGGCCTTACCTTATGGTAAGAGAAAAGCTGCGCCCCCGGGCCCCTCCGCTGACCCAGGTGCTCGAGCCGGCTCTGCTCGGAGGAGTGGTCGACTCCCTGTTCCCGGCGCGAGCGGAACATGTTCCGCCGCAGATGGCTCCGCCGCCTCGGTCGCCTACGGCGCCCGGTGCGGTGATTGACGACGACGTGCCCGAGGTCACTTGGGTAGAACTAGAGCTGGCGGTGCGAAGGCTGAGGGCCAAGAAGAACACCGCCCCGGGACCCGACGGCATTCCAGGCCGCGCGTGGGTCCTAGCTCTAGGGGAAGACGGTCTCGAACCCCGACTGAGAGGGTTCCTCAGCGCATGCTTGGAGCGGGGCCAGTTTCCGAAGATGTGGAAGACGGGGAAGCTGGTCCTCATCCGCAAGAAGGGACGCCCGGCGGACGAGCCGTCCGGGTACCGGCCCATAGTGCTGCTCGACGAGGTGGGCAAACTCTTTGAAAGAGTAATTGCCAAGCGCCTCGTCGAGCATCTCTCTAGAGTGGGGCCGGACCTGGCGAATACCCAGTTTGGGTTCCGCCGATGGCGTTCCACTGTGGATGCCATCATGCGTGTGAGGACTCTGGCGGAGGATGCGGTCGCCCGGGGCGAGGTGATGTTGGCGGTGTCCTTGGACATCTCCAACGCCTTCAACACCTTGCCCTGGAGTTGCATCAGGGAGGCACTCGTGTACCACGGTGTGCCTCTCTACCTCCGCCGCATAGTCGGGGCTTACCTAACGGAGAGAGCCGTCGTCTACCCGAGTTCGACCGGAGTCGGTGGCCGTGAGATGTCGTGCGGTGTTCCACAGGGATCGGTCCTGGGGCCGTTACTGTGGAACATCGGTTACGACTGGGTGCTTCGCGGTGACTTCGCGTACGGTGCCACCGTCACGTGTTATGCGGACGACACGCTGGTGACGGTGGGCGGGGCTACGCACCGCGAGGCAACCCTGAGGGCCACGACCGCGGTTGGCCAAGTCGTCGAGCGGATCCGGCGGCTGGGTCTCGAGGTGGCTCTGCACAAGTCCGAGGCCATGTTCTTTCATGGTCCTCGGCGCAGGCCAGGCCCGGGAGCCAGCCTTACAGTGGGAGGCACTCCCATCGACATCAAGCCCCAGCTGAAATACCTGGGGCTCGTGCTTGACGGTCGATGGGACTTCGGACAACATCTCCGAAGCCTGCGCCCCAAGTTGGTCACCACGGCGAATGCCCTGAGTCGGCTGCTGCCCAACTTGAAGGGCCCAGGGGCCTCCTGCAGGAGACTCTACGCGGGAGTCGTGCGGTCCATGGCCCTATATGGGTGCCCCGTGTGGGCGGACACCCTGGGGGCCAGATTCCTGCCTCTGCTCCGTACGGCGCAGAGGACGATGGCCTCCAGGGCCATCAGGGGATACCGCACGATATCCTTCGAAGCGGCGAGTCTCCTGGCCGGATCGCCACCGTGGATCCTGGAAGCGAGGGCCCTTTCGGCACTATACCAGTTCCGAAAGGAGGCGCGGGAGCGGGGATTCGATCCCGAGCCCGAGGACATTCGGGCCGAGAAATCCCGGCTCCACCAGGTCATGGTGGCCGAGTGGGAGCGACGACTTGGGCAACCACGCGCAGGGCACGCCGTCATTGCGGCGGTAAGGCCCATCATGGGGGAGTGGCTAGAGAGGCCACACGGGAGCCTCTCGTACCGTCAGACGCAGATGATAGCCGGGCACGGTTACTTCGGGCGGTATCTGCATCTGATGGGTATTGAGCCAACGCCCGAGTGCCATCACTGCGACGCGAGCGTGGACTCGGGGCTGCACACGCTCACCGAGTGTCCGGCGTTTGAGACGCCGAGGCGGGAGCTTGTGCAGGCCCTGGGGGTGAGAGTGCTCACGCTCTCCACCCTGCTCGCGGCGATGGTCCGCTGCGCGGATGCGTGGGCGGCCAGCGCCTCTTTCTGCGAGCAGGTCATGCTCGCGAAGGAGACAGCAGAGCGGGCGCGGCGCGGTGAGCGAGAAAGACTCGCTGACATCGCTGCTCGCGCCCGAAGGCGGCTCGGGCGTCGGAGGGCGCTTACAGACCTCCGCCCCCCATGAGCGCGGGCCTGAGGGTGACGGGTGGAGCCACCCGTCACCCTAGCAGAAGCAGGCCACGGCGGCGGCGCGCATCGTAGGACGATGCGCGCCTCCCCACACCGGGGTTGAGTCGGGGACGGCGTGGTCCCCACCTCCCGAGGAGGGCCAGACCGAAAGGGATGGCCCTGGGTCAGCCGGGGTGCGAGGGATATGCCGCAAGGCAACCTCACCTTCGGCCTAGCACCACGACCCACAGACGGCGTGCGGTTTAGTCGGTTCGAGTCCGACATAACCCACCCCTCCGGCTCCGGAGGGGCGGGTATCCGTGGGGATTTCCCGCACGTAAAAAAAAAAAAAAAAAAAAAATGCCGAGTCATTGTACTCATATATTTATAGATAAATTAAAGTAATCTATAACTCGCTTATCTGTTTTCACTCTTTTATATATTTTTAAATAAATGTATTATTCGAAAACAATAGTATGTTATATTTTAATTTACAAAGATTAAAGTAACTTAAACATTTTTATTTCAAACACTATGTTAATAATTTTTTAATTCTGAAAAAATATTAACATATTTAATTCACAAAACTAAATTTCAAAGTTAACCTAGAATTAATTTTCTATGTAGCAGCTCCATCATACCTAACCAGTTTTTATATTAAAATTGTTTCATACAACACAGATTCTACCAAAGCTGACTACCATGCACAAATCGAATGGTGCGTGCACAATTACTAATTGTTGTAATTGTCAATACTAAGACAATCAATATTTTTATTGAATAATAGTCTGTTACAGATTGAATTATCAAACTTGAACTTGACTTGCATTTTTAAAATAATATTAAAACATGTTTATTTAACTTTATAGAAAAGGTATTTCGTTATTAATAAATGATTTCCTGTTTCTCTTGGTCACGCTTTAATTAGATAATGACTTTACCACTTTCATTCTTTTATTTAAATTTTTCATACTGTTTATTATATGTAGGTCATCTTTGACTGAAACTTATATTTGCCCTGATAAGTATCCCTACTATAAGCCAATAACAGATTCGCTATACAAGTAACAAGCCAGTCCTGCGAACTTTATAATGAACAAACTTTTTTTTTTTACGTGCGGGAAATCCCCACGGATGCCCACCCCTCCGGAGCCGGAGGGGGAGGTTATGTCCTACTCGAACCGAATAAACCGCATGCCGTCTCTGGGTCGTAGTGCTAGGCCGAAGGTGAGGTTGTCATGCGACATATCCCTCGCACCTCGGCTGAACAAACAATGCTTGCTAAATATACAATAAGCTGTTTAGAATAAAAATTGCGTCACGATACGTGGAGGAGGCGAGAATTAATTTTGAACGTAGAACGAGACAAACTAGATAAATGAGTTTAAGAATATTGACAACTATCAGTTTAATCACAGAGTGACTTTTTGTAATGTTAACAGAAACAAAAAAAAATGGTTGCTGGTACAGTAGCTGTCTTAAATCGATAGGAATTTTTGTTCTGAAAAGTCAGTATAGTACCTAGTATAAATAAAAGTAAATCATTACGGGCAAAAGTACAGGTTTGACAGTAAATGATTGACAGAGACTATGATCCTCCTTAATGAGCACCTAGTTACTAACATATACATACACCTATTTACTATAGCTCTGAGTTACTTCCCCAATCAAGTAACTACAAATGTGGATGACATTTACCTTCATGTAACCTCTCTCCTATACTCTCCTACATGTAAACGTGCCTGCATCGTAATGTGTAACCTGCATAGTGCAAAATTTTGGTGATACAATGTAGTGCAACTCATAAACATGAATCTATACCATACTAACATACATGATTACATGATCATCGTGACTGGCCCTATATCGCGTGGTCATTTAGATCATAAAACAATAGAACAGTTGCAACTGAGAGAATGTATTGCGCAGTTATGCAAATAGTAAGGGTCGCGACCGTAAGCATGAATATTGATACAGCATTGTCGAGATTGTAGATTTTCTCCACGATAGCCCGGGCCCTTACTCTCTGCTAGCACGATTCCTAAACGAATTAACCTGAACTGATTATCTGACAGTGGTATTAGATCTCACAATAAAACTATAAAGAGATTTCAAAGAAATTTGAGCTAAAAATCCATTCCCTCGGAATTGTGTAATACTTTTAGTATAATAAGAATGGCATGAAGACTCGCAGCGAAGTGGTCACGCAGCCACAATAGTCGGCCCGGCCAAGAAATGGCTTCAAAAACGTATATAACTTCGTCAAATGGTCATAAAATGAGACCCGTTTTATGGCGCACCTTTATAGCCGCGAGCTACGTAAGGATGAGCGGCGGATGCCACGCAGATCTGGCCCCAATGTTGGAACAAACATTGTTCCACGCTACAATCTGTACCTGCATTTCATACTGTTGAGTAAGACGACATAATAGAAATTCTCCCTGCGAGTCTTTTGTGTGAAAACTTCTGTCACGGTGCAAATTCTCAATGAATCAATAGATGTAAATTTCAAGAAAGTGCGCTTGGAATATTCCGGCTCCTTTTAACAGGTAGATTTAACCACCTTATCCTTAGTTACTGTCACGGTAGAACTTCATATGAAATCTATCCGATAAAACCTTGCCTAACCTGGTAATCGTAATCAGGACTAGATATGTTTTTGAAGCGAAAACTTCTTTAGCGGCGTTGGATGGGTGTAAAATGTTAAGGAAGCGTCAGGATTAGTTGACCTTTGAACCGTAACCGACGTCTGACGTCATACAAGATTAGGTACAGACTATGTATTTTGCAAGTTACAATAGATTCGTCGTAGCTTAAACGGTAAGCACGTCGACTGTAAGTCCTTATAGTTTCAGATAGCATCGGGTTCAAACCACCTGGCCTTCAGGGATTTTTTGTGATTGTTTTTTCTTATTATAATTTATTACTTTTGGTGATTATTTTTTCTTTTTGTAATTTATTACTTTTTATGATATTTTTTTCTTTTTGTAATTTATTATTTTTTGTGATTATTTTTTCTTTTTATAATTTATTAATTTCTTCTGACAGAAAATTAGCAGAAAATAAGTGATAGGTTCTATGATTAGCGTTATATTATAGGTATGGTATGGTATGTTCTTTTTTATCTTTTTCTATGTATATAACGAAGTAATTTATAATACTTAGGTGACAGACAAATATACGGCTCACCTAATGGAAAGTGGTTACCGTGGCCTATGAACGTGCAACCGATGCAATCAGTTTCTATTTACTAAAGCTAGAAATATTTTATACATTTATTAAAGTTTAGACACATCCGTATATGAATAAGTTTTATAAAAGTTATCATTCAAAGAAGTGCTAAGAGCAGTAGGTAGGGTGTTGGATAGAAAAGCATAGCGGCGCACCCAGGGCACACTGTAGAACTTACTTTTCATTACTTCCGGATAATATTTTGCCAGCAAATAAGCCACGACTTGTGTCAATACCCACAGACGTACAATTATCTCAAAACATTTTCCGGAATATCTTGATATTTACATGAGCATCATCTGAATCCCTATTCCCCCTAATCCCAACACGAAAGCCTGCACCTATCAAGAACCTAGTCTGTCCATCTTTCCATCAGCTGCAGCTTAGGTCTTGAAAACGACAAAAGCTTTACATAAGCTTACTGCTATGTAGGTAGTTATTAATATTTAAATAGATATGGGTGAAATTTTGCATCTCTAAATTGGCTCTATCTAGTTTTAATACACTACCGCATAGGCTCTTTCGAGTATTTTTTATGGGTATCACCAACAGCAAATTTATCGACGCATTATCTACCAATTTCTCTAGTATATTAGGGGTATTTTGCAGTACAACTCTCATAAAACGGCCATACGGCAAAAAAATTATTAGAACGAAAAATATTAATTTTAGCATCGCTAATGTTCAGCAGTAGAAAGTTCGATACAGAGTTAATGTGTACTTAAATGATAATATGTTCGGCATAACTACGTGAAAGTTTATTGAGATGACCTCTTTATAAGATGAAAAAAAACCAACCTTGAATCTCGATCAAATTGTTTATCGTCTGATTTTCGTCTAACAACTAAGTTACTCAAGTTCCTTAGAAGAGGTCAACGTAGTCATTGAAGTAAATAACTGGCTGATTTGGCTCATGTGAAGTGATGATGTTTCTTTTTTTTCTGTTTTGTATAGTTTTTTTGAGCCTTCTATTTTTGAGTTTTTGAGTCATTAATTAATATTTATTTCTTTATTAGCTCTTGTCCGCGTGAAACACTTATCTCATTTCTGCGACCCACGAGATTCTATTTCCGGGATAAAACTATCGTACGTGCTATTTCAGTCTACAATTAATCTTTGTGTCAGATTTCATCAAGGTCCTTTAAGCTTTTTTTATGTGAAAGAGTGTCAGACATCCTTTCTTCCTCACAAACTTTCAAATTAATAAGTCATTTAAATAAATAAAAAAATATCAGAACAATATTACTGGGACTAGTAAAATTGAAACGTGTGGTCTCTGCCTAGCCCACTGGTAAAGAGGCATGACTGTGTGTATATTAGTAGAATTTGTTTTTTTTTAACAGTCCGCTTTCCTGCTTTTCCTTTTCTTCTTCGCACGATCTTGAACATTCATGGTACAGAGACGTCCAGCCGGCACTTCTTGGACATTCCACTCCTACCGCTGCCCAGTGAGGGCACAACTAATATTATCAATGAATAACCTTATTCAAAATCTTCAAACTTAATATAAGATCATGTTTATTATTATACCGTATATAATATATTATATCCGGTTAAGATTTGTATACCAAATGTCATCAAGTAATTTGACCAATATAAGTAACAAGTAGTAACACATTCCAAGCGGCATAGTTGAAATCTTTAGATGGCAGTTTAGATTCTTTATTAATTTCTACTGATAGGTATCAATATTACACCTGCGCCTACGCATATGCCCTGCATACACATAAACTATACGAGTAATGTATTATGTTTAGTGTATTTGACCTCGTTTGAACGGGAGCTACCTGAGGTGATTAGCTAAACTTGATATATCATGATGTTATAAATTTCATGAATGTACTTTTAACTAATGAAGTTATGTTTTTGTTAGATATGCAGGGCCCTGCTAACACCTTCTGAGCAAAAGTCAATCACACCTGCTAGTCAGTGCTCTGCTAAACAACGGATGAGATTCACGTGCCAGCGGCAAAGTAGGTGAGACATGACGGTATTTCCTTTCAATTGAGCAGTCCATCTGGGGAAGTACCTCCGCCCTACAGAATACCGCGGTCATAATAACCTCGTGTTGTTTTCCCGGCGATGACTAGACTGACAGCACAGAAACTCTCTGTGTTTACAGGGTTGGCAACGCGAGTGTGACTCCCTTTGCACACGTCCATAGGCTACAGTAACCACTTTCCATCAGGTAAACCGTGTGCTTGTCTGCCACCTCAGCGGTAAAAAAAACACAAACTAATCAAAAATAATAAACGGATCAGAGATTCAAAGTGTAAACTTTGAATCTACTAAGATGATGATTTAAATATAATGTTAACAAATTATATATCAGTAAGTACAATTTGTTTACACGGTCATTGTAATTACTGGGGATTGTAAAAAAGGGGGAGTGGGATTTTAATGCCTGGCTCTTTTTTATAACCTATACTGATTGTCTTGCAAATCTGGCTGTAACTGTATAAGCTGTAAATGGCGTCCATATTCGTTACTTCTTCACCTAAATGAATAAAGAAATTTAACTTTGATTTAAATACTTATAGTTTTTGATGTATTTACATTTTTTTTTCGTGATTTATAATTGAAAAAAGCAAACATTCTGGACAGAATTCGCTCCTTCTACAATCTAATAACGTTGGGTTGCTCGAATCGAAATACAATAGACTCTACCTGACTCAGGTAGCTGTTATGTGGAAATGTGAATCTATGAGTAGGTAAGCTTTTTAATTATTATTTATATTGTATTCTGTAACAACATTTTAAGTTTTTATCACTTCCTGGTAGATTAAAACTGATTGCATTGGTAGCTAATATCCGTATTATTCGCTATTAATAACGCTGATTAAAGTTTACCGACATGATGACGTAAGGGGAATTGGTATCACCTTAAGATGTGGTAACACCTTAGTGTTAACGTTATTTACAAATACTATCACAGTTTCTGAGTGAAGCCAGTGTATACCTATTTGGAAAGGGCTGCAGAAACGTGTAATTGCCTATAAGGGGAAAGCTATGACATTCCCATTTTAGAACTCTTAGTACAAATTCCACTTAGACCTAAATAGCGTTGTGCATACCCATACTCGAAGGGCATTATTTTTATTAAATACTTATTACCCATATAATGAACTATTTCCCTATAAACCTGCATGTCATTGAACTCCAGCCTTACAAGGTCATAATTGAATAGCTGTGAACGTTTGCTCCTCACCATTTTCAAGTATTCACATTTCCATGAACAAAATTCCGACCCCTTCACTTAAGTGAATTATTTTATTGAATAGGCTTATTACTAAAGGAGAGGAGAGCTTTTATATTATTTAGAAGAATAAATTTAAGTTCGCATACTTGCTTTGAAACCTGCAAACAGGTTTTAGATGTTCTAATTGGTTTTAGTAAGCTATCAATAGTAATGAAATAACGTAAGGCTATTTTGAAAAATATTTCTGATATACTGTACCAATTATAGAATTAATTCTATCGATTTATAGGATTGAATACAAAAAGTGCGGTATGATTGAATCGGTATTAGTAGCAGGTAAAATGATGGGATAATTTTACGTTAGAAATCTTTTGTTGTTATAAAATATGGTTAGTTTAAGTTTCTACCTGGCGTTTAAGCCAAGTCTGTGGTCACCACTTTCACACCTAACATTAGAATTAGAGTGCTACATTGTAAAATGAAAGTAACTTTAATAAAAAATTAGTAAACGGAATTACTACAATTCCTCTAACCTCTCCTAATTTTAACTAATTTCTGACGTTAGAAGTGATTTGACAAATGTAGTGTAACGGCCAGGATTCAGACCTCTGAATCGTAAAACCGAAGTCGATTTTTAAGAACTATTTAATACAAATCACTCCAATACTACAGCATCTGAAAAGTTTATTTGAATAACGAAGTAATTGTAATTGACAAACACAGTAACAACCCGGTACATGTCTGTAAACATTTCCAAACCAATTGAACAGTGGGTTTACTCACAGTCGGTAGATCGTGAATAACTATGTAGCGGGTAATTACGGGTTACGCGCCAACCAAATTAAATATTTTTAACGGCCCATTTCCTCGGAATAGTGATGTATAAGTGCAGTGTACTTAAAAGGCCTCGATGTCATTTAAATTATTATTATCAATGATTAATACTAATAAATTCTTCCTAATCCTACTGTATTATAAATTGAATTTGTGAGGTTGAATGATGTATGGATAGAGGTATGGACGAATGTATGGAAGGATGTATGGATGTATGGATGGGTGGATGGTTGCTATTAATCCATATGTTTGGTTTAAATTCTAGGTTAGGCAGTTGAATACTCGTAAATAACTCAACATAAACAAAAAACATGATCATTTCTAAATTGCTAAATTATTATTTTACTGGTCAATAAATCTATCTCATTTGACAATTAAAACATAGATGTAATAATTAAAATGTCAATGGAGCCGATTCTGCTATCATCTGTAACTCTCTTAACTTAACTAGACTAAAGTGTTAAATTTATTTAGATTAATCAAAACTATGTTATTCATAAAATATATATACATCAAAATTCAGACTTAATTATATGTCTATAAAGACTAAATTTAATCTAACTATTAAATAGAATAACTGTTCAAAATTCTAATAAAATCTAACGAACAGTTTAGTAAGATACGAACAGAATCGGCGCCATGTGTATCTTATTTGTAAATTCAAACCAAATAACAAATGGGACGCATCAATTAAATTATCGATATAATAAATAATTCAGTACGTTATCGACAGATCTCATCCCTAATAACAAAATGGCGTTTAGCCTTTTAGCTGCCGTTCGGGGCGCTTGCGCATTGCCGATCGACTCACGCGCCCTCTACAATTATCGGATGAAATGTAGTCACTGCTATAGTCTATTGTCTTGCCTTCCAGATATATGGACACTACACTCAACTCTCTCATCACATTTAAATTGTATGAAGTATTATTATTCAGATATATATTTATATGTTACCTGTTAGTTTGTGTTATTTTACTTTAACTGGTTTAAGCGTCAGTAGAACAATCGCCTTTGTAAATAGTTTCTTAATTAACAACAATCCTCGTAAATATCTAACTAGCTGATGCCTGCGGCCCCATCTGCGTGGTTCGGTTCGGTTATCGTAGTTGGTCATATCTCTGGTTCTACTGAACCGGCAGATTTGAAGTCTAATTAGATCTTTTATTAGAAGACGTTAAAGAGCGTTAAGATCTTAGTCAGGCTTAAAATCTGTAACAATTTGTTTAAAGTAATTTTTTGCTCCCATTGCGAACAGACCGACAGACGAATAAATAGGTAAGAACTACGAAAAAACATATTTTTGGGTCCATAGTCATGAATTTATACAAGTTTTTTTTTAATATCTCCAATATATATTTACTACTAATACGCAATTTTAATCCATACTAATATTATAAATGCGAAAGTAACTCTGTCTGTCTATCTGTCTGTATGCTACGCTTTCACGCCTAAACCACTGAACCAATTTTTATGAAATCTGGTATACGGGTAGATTAGACGTTGAGGAAGGACATAGGCTATGTTTGGTGGCGATAACCGACATCCACGCAGGTGGAGCCGCGGGCAAGTATTAGCTAGTAGTATATATTTTGAGTGAATGAGAGATAGATCCCACTAATATTTTCGAGTCCGAAACCAACCACTCCTGCAGGACTGGATATCTGCTGGTCAAATCAGGCTCTAGTGTAGACTTTCCTCTTAGGGCTGGAGAATCAGATGGCCGTGGCTCCTGTAAAAGCCAAAATATGTAAAGGAGGAATAGAAGAGCGGACGCCGGGCTCCAAGCTTATTATCTAACCGAGACTAGCAACCAAAGAAAACATTTATTTTCATAAAGCTGCTTAGGTAATTTGATATTAAAGGACAGGCCCGTTAATCATTGAAATTATATTAACTGGACACATGTATTATTCATTCACTACAATATCAAAACAAACCAACTGTGTATTGACTTATGATTGAGATTAATTATTTAATAATATATTCCAAATAAAAGACGAAAACCTACGTTAAAAATCTTGAACGTCTAATAGATATCAAAATTTAAATCATATTCGTAACGTTTACCTATCTATATAAGTACTTTTATATAATTGTAAGGTGGTGGCGTCTGATCATCGGAGATATAAAAAAAAAATCTTGTTTATGTTATATTGAACGATATGTCTGTTTTTCTATTTGTTTGTAATGGACGCAAGAACTACGGAATGGATTTTATGCGATTGTTTTCGTTTGAAAGTTCTAAGTCAGACTAAAAATCATTTGTTTGTAAATTTCATAGTTGAAATTATTAAATACTAGCTGTTGCCCGCGGCTCCGCCCGCGTGGATGTCGGTTATCGCTTAGTGTTGATCCGACGCTATTGAGCATTAAATTCGCCTCTCTACTCGACTTTGTCCTCGACTATGTACTCACCTCGGTTCTCGACTTTCTACTCGCCTCTATATTCGACTCTCTACTCGACTTTATACTCGCCTCTATACTTGAATTTATACTCGACTCTCTATTGACTTCTCTGTTCCCCTCTCTACTCGACTTTGTATTCTTCTCTAAACTCTCCTTTCCATTGGCCTCTCTACTTGCCCATCCATTCGATTCTCTTTTCGCCTCTCTACTTGACTCTCCCCACTCGCCCATCTACTCGCACCTCTACTCAAGTCTCTATTCGATCTCTGCTCGCCACTACATTCATCTTTCCACTTGCCTCCCTATTCGCCTCTCTACTCTGCCTTTTACTGCATTCTTTTTGGCTCTCTAGTCGCATATCTACTCTCCCCTGTAGTCGACTCTACTCGACTTCCGATCTTTACACGCCTGTCCACTCGTCCCTATAACAATCTCTACTCGCCTCTCCACTCGCTTCTATATTTGGTTCGTTACTCGACTATGTCCGTTCCGAAGCTCTAATTCACCTTTTTACCAAATTTCATGAGGACATCTTAAAAGAAATTCTTACTATTTATGCCATATTCACCCCCTTTTTTGTGCCAATGAAAAATTAGAAACTTTAATCCCATAGCCCTATTCCTCTTCTCCCCTCCCCCTTCTATCCCTTTTTTCGCGATAAGGGGTAGCCTATGTCCATTTCCAACCTCTAATCCATCTCTATACCTATTTCATCAAGATATCTTCAAAATGTCAAACTTACATACCTTTGCCCTATTCCACCCCTTCAACTCCCTTTTTCGCAATAAAAGGTAACCTATGTCCATTTTCGAGCTCTAATCCCTCTCAGTACCAAATTTCACCATTTTATACTAACTATCCAGTCCTTATCCCTCCCCCACCCTTTTAACACATTATTCGCGATAAAAGGTACCATATGTCCGTTACCAAGCTCTAATTAATCCCTGTACCAAATTTCATCAGGATATCTTCAAAATTGTCAAACTTTCAAACCTTATTACCCCCCCCCCCCCCCATGCCTCCATTTTCGCGTCAATAGATAGCCCATGTTCGTTTTCAAGCTTCAATCCATCTCTGTACCAAATATATCATCAGGATGTCTTCAAAACTGGCAAACTTTCAACCCCTATAACTCCCCCCTTTATCCTCGTCTTTCGCGACAAAAGGTAGCCTATGTTCGTTCCCAAGCTTGAATCTATATATGTACCAAATTTCATCAGGATATCTTCAAAAAAGACAAACTTTCATCCCATAGCCATATGCCCTCCCCCTTCTACCCCTTTTTGCGATAAAAGGTAGCCTATGTCCGTTTCCAAGCTCTAAACTATCTCTGTACCAAATTTCATCAGGAAATCTTCAAAAATGACAAACTTTCATCTCAAGGCCCTAGTCCCCCCTTCTACCGCCCTTTTCGCGATAAAAGGTAGCCTATGTCCGTTCCCAAACTCTGAACTATCTCTGTACCAAATTTCATCAGGAAATCTTCAAAAATGACAAACTTTCATCCCTATTCCCTAGACCCCCTTCTACCCCCCTTTTCGCGATAAAAGGTAGCCTATGTCCGTTCCCAAGCTCTAAACTATCTCTGTACCAAATTTCGCCAAGAAATCTTCAAAAATGACAAACTTTCAAACCAAAGTCCTAGTCCGCCCCCCTTCTACCCCCCTTTTCGCGATAAAAGGTAGCCTATATCCGTTTCCAAGCTCTAAACTATCTCTGTACCAAATTTCATCAAGAAATCTTCATAAATGACAAACTTTCATCCTAAGGCCCTAGTCCCCCCCCTTCTACCCCCCTTTTCGCGATAAAAGGTAGTCTATGTCCGTTCCCAAGCTCTGATCTACCTCTGTACCAAATTTCATTAAGATATCTTCAGAAATGACAAACTTTCATCAAAACTTTCATCCCCTATTTCCCCCCCTTAAACCCCCTTTCTCGTGATAAAAGGTAGCCTATGTCCGTTCTCAAGCTCTAATATACCCCTGTACCAAATTTCATCAAGATCGGTTCAGTGGTTTAGGCGTGAAAGCGTAACATACAGACAGACAGACAGACAGACAGACAGACAGACAGACAGACAGACAGAGTTACTTTCGCATTTATAATATTAGTATGGATTATGTCACAACACGAAAAAGTTACTACTGTTCCATTTAGGTATAGTTTGAAATTAACTTTGTTCATCCCTATATTAAAACCTCACTTCATAAACTATTTTCCATTTCTACTAGAAAGATCATAGTTACTTGAGAATATGCCTAATTACGTGTAAGTATATGAAGCAATACAAAACAAAACATTAATTTCTACCTGCAACTCGAAGAAAGTGTTCCTTTTAAAGGTTCCCCTCCCCTTATTTGAATTCAAAGCGCTTTCCTTTCCTCATTACACTATTCTACAAATACGTGAAATTCTAACCAAAAGTAGTGTCTTACGCCACGTTTACCAACTTGAACTACCACAAATACATCGATTAGTACAGGAAAAAAACCTCTGATATGAAGCAATACAAAACAAAACATTAATTTCAACCTGCAACTCGAACAAAGTGTTCCTTTTAAAGGTTCCCCTTATTTGAATTCAAAGCGCTTTCCTTTCCTCATTACGCTATTCTACAAATACGTGAAATTCTAACCAAAAGTAGTGTCTTACGCCACGTTTACCAACTTGAACTACCACAAATACAACGATTAGGACAGGAAAGAAACTTCTTATATAAAAAGAATCACTTTATTTATATTTATTGTATTATACAAAAAGGTAACATAATGTGTGAAAATGTATACATATGTGGATAAAGTAACGGTACTAAGACTGGGCGTGGGCGTCAGATTCTTAACATTTCACTAGTCCCATTTGCATTTTACAACTTTTATCGATGTACTAAACGAGATTCTGCCGCGGATGGCGAGAATCAGTGCGTCTTCCATATTGCTTCTCAGTTCTCTTCTGCCTCTGTCGTTAAAATTATGAGAATTTGTCTTTATATTTGATAATTTAATTAAGTGAATGATATATATGAATGTTTACTTTTTATTTTCCGTCCATTGACCTTTTAAAGATTTTTATTATTTTATTTATTATTTGTTAAGTCGATACGAAATACGCTAAATAAAGTGGCTTCATGGAAATAATTAGTTAAGAATACAGATAAAAGTCCTTATTCGGTCAGTACGTTATAAAATGCTCTACTAACGGCAATAACTGCGGATACCATTTTTAGTGGACTACTTTATCAAATACCTTAAATAAACAGCTTTTTCGAGTAAATAAGCAATGAACAGCTAAACGTATTAGCAGCCACTCGATATAAAATTACCGAATAAGCTTTTGGTTTGATATTTAAGTTGAAAAAAGGTAGTAATGAGAGAGACATCTTAAACTACGAAATGACTTAACTTAATTCTTCATCAGATTTTTACAAATAATTTCGTCGCCTGAGAATATTGAATTTCTTACATCGTTTCCTTAGTCAAAATAGAGCAAACTTAACAAAATATATGATATGCCAACACAAGTATGAATATTCCAAAGAATTACAATACAAATGCACGGTTAAATATAACACGATATGTCAAAACGGCCATCTTAATTGTAATTTAGTAGGTAATACTTGCAAGCGAGATATCGAGATCAGCAGGCTACGCTTATTTCAGCCTTTCCAAAATGTATTTGACTTATGCGATGCGAGGGCTGAACATCGTGCCACATACAATAACGCACTAAATCAAATCAAACCGTAATGCGACGGAGGTGTGTCGGCAACGGAATTAAAATGCAATAATATCCCGGCCTTGCTGTAATTCTGGCCTGTCTCTGATCTTTGGAGATTATCTTAAAGTATTTATTTATCCAGCCTTCCCTCGGGAGGTTAGATACCATCAGGAAATCAATTTTGCAATGAAACGTCGTGGAGGCGTAAGGTTTGCGGTCTTTAAGTTACAGGTGCCGGAGGAATATCGATATAAAAGCTATTGAATTTCCAAATCATATTCAAGGAAACGGGAAAAGGTGGCTGAGACGGACTGGATGCGGAAGGCGGAGGATCGTACGAAGTGGCGCACATTGGGAGAGGCCTATGTCCAGCAGTGGAATGCAGTGGGCTAATTAATTGATTGATTGATTCAAGGAAACGTAATCCTTTAAAACATGGATAAAACTCATTGGCAAACAAACAAGCTTCGTATAATAAAAGTAGCAAGTATAGTAGAAAGTATTGATAAATCTTTGAAGCTCTGGTTGAAATGGTTCAATTTATACTGCATACGTACGTAAAACACCTGCAGGCAGGAAGCCTACTATAATTCTACAATAATCTTTCGAATCTTGTTATTCGTTTTACTGATACGCCTGTGCACTGCAATGTGTCTTCGTATATATAGGTACACACGATCATTTTTTTCCACCATTCAGATTAAAATTCCATGCATTCGATTTAAATAATTTGAATAATCAATTCATATAAATAACTCTGTAAGGGGTAATCTTGTGGTTTGTCAAATAGATAAATGGTGAGCAACGATCCAAAATATAATTTTTGTAAAGCCATTCGATCCTTAGCAACTTTTTAAAACATCTAAAAGCAAGCGCACTTGCAATTTAGATGGCGATGCAGAGGTCTAAGCTATTGAATAACTTTTCTTCACATCCTGACTAAGTTATGAACATAATAAAGACGACAACGTTACAAGTCTGCATGAGCTCAACTCCCATCACGCCTCAGTCAATGATACACAAATCATAATAAATTTCATACAAGTTCAAACTTATGTACTACAGATACACAAGCATCTCATAAGTATCCCCACATAAACGCCGATGTATGACGTAGAAAGCAACAGAACCACTAGGAACCGGTTCAACTTCACATGAATGCACACACATAAACTGTCCAATTAAGTAAGACCTATGACAGTCCGATCAGTGTCCCCGTGCAGGTCGCAGCGTTGGAATGTTGAGGAGGGCGAGGTGGATCCCATGTCTATGGTCGTTATAGTCAATAGCGATAAGAAAGCGGACTTAGCCGATGGACTGTCAAGAAACAATCTATATATTGTGATTACGAACAGATAGCTTAGGAAAAATATTGCAAAAATGGTTGCAATTAATGATTTACCAACTATTACGGATTCGAAGTCGTTTGGGCAAATAATTATGCATCTTTTTGTAACGTTTCCTTACAAAAAATACTTAAATTCACGAGATTATCTTACATATTTTGAGAGGTATTCCAAAAATGGCTTGCGATGTAGTCAAGTAGTTAGCAGGCGTGATTATTGAATACTAACTGTTGCCCGCGGCTCCGCCCGCGTGGATGTCGGTTATCTCTTAGTGTTGAGTCAATGCTTAGCGATAATTTGCCTTTCTATTCAACTTTGTCCTCAACTATTCACCCCCAAATCACTACTTAACTCTCTATTCGATCTCTACTCGCCTTTACATGCGTATCCCACTCGCCTCTCTACTCGCCTCTCTACTCGCCTCTTTACTCGACTCTCTACTGGACTTTATTCGATTCTATACTCGCCTCTCCACTGGCTTCTCTATACTCGCCTCTGTACTCATCTCTACTCAACTTTCTATTTGACCCTATCCACTCGCCCCTATAACGCTATCTACATACTTGCCTCTCCATTCGTCTCTATATTTGGCTCGTTACTGGACTATGTTCGCTCTCAAGCTTTAATCCACCTCTGTACTAATTTCATAAGAATATTTCACAATGAAAAATTTCATACTATTTATACCCTATTTACCCCCTTTTGCGCAATTGAAAAATGACAAACTTTCAGTCCTAACCCTATTCTCTCCACTTTTGCACGATAAAAGGTAGTTTATATCCGTTCCCTAGCAGGTCTAATCCATCTCAGTACCAAAATTCATGAAGATATTCTCAAAAATAACAAACTTTCAAACTAACTTTCATCCGCTATTACCACTCCCCCTTTTTCGCTATAAAAGGTACCAATATTCGTTCCCAAGCTCTAACCTATCTGTGTGCCAAATTTCATTAGCATATCTTTAAAAATGACAATATTTTATTTTATCCCCTAGCCCTATTCCTCCCCTCTATGCAATATTCTAAATGCAAAAGTAACTCTGTCTGTCTGTATTTTACGCTTTCACGCCTAAACTACTGAACCGATCTTGGCGAAATTTGGTACAGAGATAGATTAGAGCTTGAGAAAGGACATAGGCTATGTTTGATCGCGAAAACCGACATACACGTGGGCGGAGCCGCGGCATACAGCTAGTTTCTAATAAATAAGTTTAGATAATCCCATAATACTCATAATTCACAGTTGAAATATGATTACCGCGTAAAATTTCCAAGCTCATTACAAATTCATCTGGAAACAAGTCCTTTGAGCCATAAAAATGGCAAACACTAATACTTTGAGAATGAGGTATCAGATTTTTTAGAGATTCAAACAATTTATCAATTTTATGTATATTATTGAACCTATTAAAAAATATCTACATGAATAGCAGTATTTTGGCAACGATGGAAACTTGCAGGTATTTGAATGTAAAACTGTCTTTTTAAAATTATTTATATGAACCTGAATGTTAAACCAATACGAGTTCTCTCGTATAAATTATATTATTTAATTCTTTGTTAATGATTTATACTAAGAGAAACATTAGAGGAAAACATCATACACTTTGGAAGGCGGAATCCAACTTGCGGCTTTTCCAACTCCGCTTTGCACGGGCTCACCGCATACCTGACAATAAAAACATTGAGAATTTTGTTCAAAATACGATTTCATCTAACGAGTTTTTCCTTAAATAGAGATTTCGTACATTAAAATAAAATATCTACCCATATTTTGCTAGCTTCGGAGTTATATATTGGAAGGTTATGAGGCTATTTGAATTTACTGTAAAGTGGTTAGTGCCAGCTGTTAAGTTATCTAATATGTCACTGTGATTGTACAAGCTAATCTACGAAACCACCCAGCCGTTTTCAATTAAACTTTGTGAATTTGTGATTCAAATCAAAACAATTATTCAATCGTTTTGTGGTTATGTGACAAAATATAATGCTTGTGGTTTACAATGAATCAATTTTTCGCAATGCAACAGGCAGAGTCAAGAGAAATAGGGTCAATCAAAAACCTGAGACCACTTTTTTCTAATCGGTATATCATATTGTGCAGTTTTGCGAATCAGACAAAGTAAAAAGCTGCAACTAATATACTGAACATCTAACAAAACTATTTAACTAAGAGAATGTAACACGGCGGTGTCTACTTACAGGAATAAGGAATGGCATAATTTCGGAACTACGTGGTCAATAAATTTATAAAAAAATTGGTTACACTTCAAAAGAGAATAGTTTTGAACCTTCTGGTAAATTGGTAAGTAGATATTATTTTTATTTATTTTCGTCAAAAAATGGAAGTATATTTATGAGGTGGTATGTGGCAAGTCATCTGACTAAATCCATTAGTAATAGTTATTATGCAAAGTTACCTCCTACCTCTTTCACAAACTACTTTCTAGCCCTTCCTAATAGGAAGGAAAGTGAAAGGGGATAAAGTTAGCTACACGTTAGTGACATCCCTGGTCTTGCAAGTGCTTACATGCAAAGGTAACTGCTTGTTATAAGTCTTTGCTTGCTACTTATTGTGGAGAACTGAGTGTGATGTTAACTAGACACAAAGAGGTGATTCCCCGAGCAGCCAAATATTAATTTGACTATGCAAGATCCCTTGTTCAACTTGATTTCTTTGGATAGTGTAAAATATGGTATTTTGATCTCACACTAGCATAAAAAATTAGCATTTAAAGGAGTTTGCGCTACCCTATTTCTTCATGCTTATACTAAAGAAGGCTTATGGTAAAAAAAAGAAGGTTTCTCTACCGGGCGAAGTGGAGGAAGAAAATCCGTAAGCGGACCATATTACCGGGCTCGGAACTAAAGGCCTAGAATGTAATCGGGGATAATGATGTTACGATAATGATGAGGGGAAGATTTGCAAGATATACATGGAAATGCATTAAACCACTTCTGTCAACTATTTGCCACGTAGTTAGATGCCAGGACATAAAGCTATAACTCATTAATGTTTACGAGAAAGCGTATTAAAATCACATAGCATAGTTTCATACTAAAGTAATACACAACAACATAACTGCCTTGATCCATTTACAGTACGAGAAATCGTGTTTAATATAATATTAAGTAGCCTAGGCACTCTGAGCTTGCACTGGTTCAGTGTAATTTTTTTCTAAGCTAAAATGGTCTTCTATCACTAATAGTTGTCATAAGAACTAACGCTGATTACTATATATTATAACAACATAAAATCTAATATAAAAAAAAAAATTGGTAACGTATTCTTTCAAAACATCTTTACCGATTCTTATGATTCTTTTGTGTAGGTATAAAATAAGGTCCACATGTGTGGATTTCAGTTATCGTGACCAAAAATAGCCTATGTCCTTTCTCAAGGTCTAATCTACCTCTATACCAAGTTTCATCAAAATCGGTTCAGTTGTATTAAGCGTGTAAGTGTAAAATACAGACCGAGTTACTTTCCCATTAAATCCTTAAATATTTCACGCGGGCAGAGCTATAGAATCCGCATTTATAAACTAATAAATTATGATGCAAATGTTTAGCATTCCGTTTTTAAGACTTTTTGTAACTTACACTGGTCACAGCGTCAGGATTTCCGCTTTATAGGATTTATTAATCATATTATATATTTATTTAACACCTTAAGAATCAGTAATATATTAGCCAAATATTAGTTATTCACCTAAGGCGTTTTGCTAGATAGCCAATTTGCCTTTAGATGGCAGGCTATTGACCTTAATTAATATCCAAATATAGGTTCGGTGAGAATCACGTATAGTCTATCGTTGATATTTTTTTGATACTAGCTGTTGCCCGTGGCCTCACCCGCGTAGATGTTGATTATTGCGATAAATATAGCTTATGCCCTTTCACAAGCTCTAGTCTTACCGTACAAAATTTCATCAAAATCGGTTCAGTGGTTTGGTCGTTGAAAGCGTAACAGAGAGACAGACAGACAAACTGACAAATAGACAGAGTTACTTCCGCATTTATAATATTAGTGTAGAAGTATGACATGATATTTCTTAGGTCCAATAGTTCCTAGGAGAAATTAAATAATAATTATGGCCTCTACATTTTACCTACACCCAAACGATATCATATAAAACCACAACAAATACAGTATATAATCTGAAATCCATCTTTTATCAATTGAAGTCTTCACTTCAAAATATATGTGTTCTAACATTTTTTTAAAGTGAAGACTAATATCCAGAGATACAGAGGATCCATTAAATAATTATAACATTACATCATCATCCAATACCAATTCTATTAATATTCATTCAATTATTTTATGTATATTTCTGACTTTCTTTAGTATTAAACTTTTGACAACAACACGGGGAAATCGCGTCTTTTTAAAATTATGATTGAAAAAAAAAATTAGAGCAATAATATGCATAAATAACTGTGGCTATAATGTATTGATTATGGAATTATCAAACAGTATGCTATCAGAAGCATCCGCCAAATCATACCGGACCATGTTCTGATACTAAATTAGAAGCACACCGGCAGAATTAGCGGAACACAAAAAAAGGAGAGTATAAAATAGTTAGCTTTATTTTTAAACAAATATTAAAACAACAGTTAAATTAACATGTTTTGACATTAATTTTTAACACTTAAAGTTTAATAAAAAAAACTCAACTAATCAAAATGTATTTTCTTAGATTTCGTAGTCTTCTTCTTCTTCGAGTCAATGGCCAGATACAAGACTTGATGGCTTGATTTTTATATTTTGTCGGCCCAAAACTTGGCCACAGCCACAGCGCTATCCGCTGCTCTACAAAGGTCTTCGGTAGTACAGGTGGAGGGGCACAGTTGGCAAGAGAGCAAATGCAACATGGACTGAGATTGGGCCCCATACTCGCTGTCCACTTGCGATCGGTCGATATAGCCCCATTTTGCCATATTTTCCTTGCAGCGGCCAACTTGGGTCCGCAAGCGATTTAATGACTTCCAGGTTGGCCACTGGAGATGATGTCCAGGCGGCAGTTCTTCTTTTGGTCTGATAAAACCTGCCGGAACCGGATATTTTTCTACCCACATTTGCTCTCTTGCCACATTTGCTCTCTTGAATTTTTCTACCCATATTTGCTTTTCTACCCACATTTCGACGTGACAGAGAGATTTAATAACGGTTTAAAATTAATCAAATGAATGTTTAATAACGAGTGTTTCCCGCTCGTGCCCTGTTGTTCTATCCGTCTGGGCATACAGCAAAAATTTAAGACAAATGCATTTTGTTTAGTTGAGTTTTTTTTTTGTTAAACTTAAAGTATGGTGTTGCAAATTAACGTCTCAAAACATGTTGATTTAACTGATGTTTCATGTTTAGTCATTATTTGTTTAAAAATATAGCTAACTATTTTATACTCTCCTTTTTGTGTTCCGCTAATTCTGCCGGTGTGTGTATAATTTATCACATAATGTGATGTTATATGTTTTAAAAAAAGGAGTATTCTCTTACCACAATATGAAAATTGGTCTTACACTACAATTATTTAGTAATTTTTGCATACAAAAGTAGGAGAGGGGCTAATCTTTGAAGCTACTTATTTCATCCAGCCTAAACTCAGAGTTCCTACAACTGACCCCTTGGTAAAGAAGGCATGACAAAGACACGAAAAAAAAATTTTCGCTCCACGATATTCATGACTTTGGCTGTAGTCTTAATAAACACAACAATAAATAGCGATAGAATCTGTTGAAATAGTTACATTTCAATAAAATGGGTGTCTCATTTGCTGTGTTTGTCATCTTCAAAGATATGCTTAAATATTCCGTTATATTGATCGGAAATCATACACTTCCAGGGGACTTATTTATTTGTTTACAGGATATGCTCAGAAAAGTAAAGAAAGGCGTAAAGATGTCCATTACGCCTTTCTCTAAAAAAAGCAACAAAGATCCAGGTGACGGATTTCTTAATATAGTACGTTTGGTAGTAACAGCCAAGAAACAGTAACCGAAACTCAGGGAGAGAAGACAGTCGGATATTACAGTATTAATATAAATGTAAAAGTTAGCTAGAAAATTGATGTAGATTCAATGAAATGCAATTAAATCATTCAATCACGTAATTCATAATAATTATGACACTTACGATGGTCTGAATTATTTTATGCCTCGTTCACAATGCTATAGATAGAACTGTGAGAAAAGAGCAACGCAATAAAACCTCACGCACCTCTATTCCAATCGCCAAATTATACTGTGAGGTTTTAAAACTAAGATAAAAATACTATTTCATGTAAATTATGACGTCAGAACCTTACTCATTCTTGATAACATTTAGGTATAGAAAATATATATTATTTTACCTGTGAACGTATTATTTCATGCAATCATCTCAATAAATCAATGAGCTACGAGCGTCTAGACGAATATCCAAGGTATATTTTATGATAATCTCAGTCACTTTACATCCGAATTATTTAAAGCAATCAATAGACTATACCTACTAAAAAGTAAAATACGGATTCAATTTGTCGAATGAGAGCATTTAGCTCTTATTTTTGGTAAATTATTTTTATATAATGTCGATAGTGGTGCCTGTTTCTTTGCATTACAAAAATTATAATTTTTAAATTAGTATAAACAAAAATTGAGGCTCTAATGAGGTGTCAGGAAAGCTGACAGGAAACCGTTACGACAAAGTCATCATTTCTGTCAGCATCGCCTATAATTCTTGTATTTTATTGTTTTAACGAAAACCTGTTGAACGTCTTAATCGTTATTCACAAGATTCACGATTAATACTTTATCTGTTCCTAAAATGTTTCGAAATATTTATTTCGTACAATAAATGTAATTTTGCATACCTCGTTTTTGTTATTTTAATAATGTCCTAATTGGCATATTGATATGTTGACCCTAATTTGCTTTAAATTTTTCAAATATTTTTAATAACTGCAAATTATTTATACAACTTTAAGCTATTAATAATCTCAGTTTTGAATTATTATTTAAGAAGGGATTTAAGACAGAACTTGATAACTGTCGCCCCACTTCTATTTTGCCAGCTCTGAGTACGGTGTTTGAGAGAGTAATGCTAAATCCGATGCAACCGTACTTCAAAACAAACAATTTACTGGCGAGAAATCTACCACCGATGCGGGAGTGGCCCTAGTTAGCTTAATTAACGACGCTTGGGAGGAATCGCAGGATGCTATTGGGGTATTCTGTGATCTTTCACTGATTTTGGCATTTGATTGTGTTGACCATCAAATATATTACTAAAAGCCGGCATAGTATTGTTTGCAGATGATACATCGTTAATATTCAAAGTAAATCGGCATAGTACAAATGCAAATAATGTTAATAATATCTTGAAACCCATGTCAAATTGATTTCAGCAAACAACTTATTATTGAATGCAGAAAAGACCAAATGTATTAAGTTCACATTGCCCAATGCGAGGTTAACACACGTTGATGTCGTGCTAGGGAAGAAAAGGTTAGAATTCGAAAACAGCACTACTTAACAATTTGTATTATTTATAGTTTAGGCGAAAAGGATATACCGCATCTGCTCAAAATATGTATATTTGAAAACATAATTTATGTCAGGAAAAATATATCTCTCATTTCACAGAAGTAAGTGATGATGCAGACAGCTACATGCTACTTCCATATTATCGGCTTAGCAGAGCTAGCTATGCTTTTAAGGGTAAGGTATACGCTTTTACAATAAATAAATTGCCTGAATCGGTTCTTGATATGCCTGACAATAAATTTAAAACCTATATAAAGACCACCTTATGTAAAATAGCATACTATAAGACAGACGATTATCTTAAAGACAAAAATGTTTGGCTTAAGCAGGGTGCAGGCACCTCCTAAAATGCTGTCGTTACGGCATAATGCTATACTAGGAACATGACTTTTTTGCCATAATGTAACTTAGGTTAATTATTTTATTTTAAACTTTTTTATATACTTATTGTTTATTCAGACACGAGAAAAATGTAGATTCGTCTACATTTAGCCATTTTAAGTTGACGTCTTAAAAAATGCCGCAGGAGTTTATTGCGCCGTTACTTCTCCACCAGCGCCTTGGAAGCGGTGGTAAACTTAGCTTATGTAGAATTATTATTGACGTCAATAAAAAACAACCATGTTGTTCTGGATTGTTTAAAAATCTTTGGCTTTGACTATTAGGGTCAAAAATAACACTCAACTCTGATCCTAAACTGTCTCTGGACAGGTATCTATGTATAAAGGTGTATTGACTCTATTCTAAATCAGCATTACCTATTTTGCAATTGACTTATTTTACTATGTGGCTCAATGGATGGAATATTTTTGAAATATTTTTGTGGAAACTTCAAAACATCACATAGATCCTTCGGAATCTCCAAAACATGATTGAAGACAGATTTTATTTTAATAAACGCGAGAGTTTACATTTCCTTGGCGATTACGTTTACCTAATCCTTCTAAGTTTGAACTGTTTTGTTTGCTATCATCCAATCAAGACTGAAACTGACAAGACTTGAACCTTTTACGGTCCTTTTCGCTGAGATTGCAGCTAGAGCTACGAGTAATTTGATATCGAACTAAAATTAAACCTCGCACGATTTCGCTGTTTTACGCAACTTACTCAAATGGTACAGCGTAGGATTTCACTTAGGATACAACGATACAAACCAAGTCACGACTGACGTCTTTCGGCAACTTGTCAGTCAACCGTAATCTGTGCGATTATACTAATATAATGGTAAATGTTAATCGTGTGACACGAGCTTTATAATTGGCAGGTAGTCGCTATAAACTTGTTAGCTATAGAAACATTTTACGTGCTTTTTAGACCTCAGTTAGGCGAATAACATGCAAGCAAAGTGATCTATATACCCTTAGATTTATTTCATTTGCATATTCCATTCGCTCGGAGTAAGCTATTAATTTGCCAGGAGACATCTCCAACTGTGCCAAGTTCTTCGTTCGTATACTGGTATGAAAATTAAAAAAACGAGAACGGAAATTACTTAATGCATTTTAGAGATAAACAAAAAGTCATGTTTATTTAACTTTCGAGACTAAGGCTGTGTTTTTTTCAACGATAACGCTTTTAGGGAACGCGCCACCCAAACTTGTTATCAATGCGTCTCGAAACGCATTTAGGCGGGGTAACAGGTTAAATAAACGTTGATTTAGCATTTAAAGATTTCTTCCAATCGGCATATTTGGCTGGGCCACCAATAAATTTATTGATAAAAAAGCAAAACGCTAATAAGTTAAAAACATTCGAAGGTAAATCGTTAATTATGGGCAACGCTTTCTTTAGATTTTAATCATCGATTTTTGTGTCGTTTTCAAAATATTTGTCAAATAACTTCCGATTCAATTGAGAGGTCTCAAAAAGCCGGACATGGATTTTTAACAAGGTATTATTAAAAATCAGAAATTTCAATCCACAATTATTTAAGAACATAGAAAAGCTAGATCAAGATATTAGATCAACCATTTAAATTGTGAAAAATGTTGTGCAACCATATATCATGACTTCAAATTTGGTATATTAAATAGCCCTTCGTGAAATACACTCGAGAGCAATGAATCCGGGTCACTCAAAGAATCCAAAAAATCTCGGAAAGTAAGAATGCTAGGTTAATTCAATAAATTGTATTTAATAGACAATTTAATACTCCTTAAATGAAAGTTAAAAAAATATGAGTCACCATACATTTTATTTACACAAAATTACATAAAGAAAAAAAACTGCTGATCTCTCCTTAAAACAAAAATAGGAAACATGAAATTTTTGAACTTTATGACGATTTTCTTGAATTTCAATACTTCGTATTACCTCCTCGTGCTTCCATTACTGCGTTTACGCGGTTTGGCATGCTGTACACCAAGTTCCTTATACGATTTTGGGGAATATTCTCCCATTCCTCTGTGAGAGCAATTTTGAGCTCAGGAAGCGTGATTGGGGGAGGGTTTCGTTGTTTTACGCATCTCCCTAGCTCGTCCCAAGCATGCTCGATCGGGTTGATATCCGGGCTGCGCGCTGGCCACTCCATACAAGTAATGTTCATCTCTTGAAGGTAGTCATTCACAATCCTACTTGTATGAGGTCGGGCATTGTCATGCATAAATATAGCATCCTCACCCAAATTGACCATAAATGGACCAACGTGTTCGTTGAGGATTTCTTCCACATATCTTACGCTAGTTAAAGAGCCGTTTTCTATGATCACCAGCTCTGTGCGACTTTCAGAGGAAATTCCGGCCCACACAAGTACAGACCCACCACCGTAGGCTACTTTTTCTTCGATGCATGCTTGCTTGAATCTTTCCCCTGGTCTTCTATACACTCTGTGTCTTCCATCGTGCTTGTAGAGCATAAATTTTGATTCGTCGGAGAACATAACTTTCGACCAATCTTCAATACTCCAATTTACGTGGTTCTGGGCATATCTTAGTCTTGAAATACGATGGCCACGCTCCAGTTTAGGGCCGTTTGCAGGTCTAAGGGGTTTTAAGTTAGATTCAGCAAGCCGACGTCTTACTGTCCATGCACTTGGGTTACTTCCTCCGAGGCGTCGAAACTGATTTGTGAGTTCAGTTCCTGTGAGAAAGCGATTTCGAAGCATGGTGTTCACCAAGTATCGGTCTTCTCGTGCTGTGGTACACCTAGTTCTGCCCGTTCCTGGTCTGCGTAGGTTAGAACCAGTTTCTTCGTAACGTCGGAGAACTCTTTGTACTGTTGACAGCGACACACCGACAGTCCTGGCTGTATCGCGCTGACTCCGGCCGGTTTCCACCAATGTAAGTATTCTGGTGCATTCTTCAAGTGTAAGCGACATGATTTCAGCTTGAATAATGAATATTGAGCACTATCAACCTGGTTTATGTACCAACATAAATGACAGATTACAAACAAAAGCAAAAACAAATCCTGTAATTTCGTAGTTCCATCTTCGACAGTGTTCCCTTTTCAAATTTGATTTTTTTATGATATAACTTTACAATAACTAAGAAGTTTTAATACTTTCATTTAAGGAGTATTAAATTGTCTATTAAATACAATTTATTGCATTAACCTAGCATTCTTACTTTCCGAGATTTTTTGGATTCTTTGAGTGACCCGGATTCATTGCTCTCGAGTGTAGTTTGAAATTTTACTAACCTATAGATTTGCACTAAGACCTTGATTCTGAGTATACTTAAATTGTTTTATATAGAAATACTCACTCGTTTAAAACCTCCATTACTTCCAATCTATAAAATAACGTATGGATAACGTGTTAATCGTATGGATATTAATTTTAACAGCACAATACATTTAATTACCCAAGATTACATAAAATTGTGTTCTTTTCTCATAAACTAAGTACCTATTTGGGTTCACGAAAATACTAACGCAAATATTGCAAGTATGCCAAGTTTTGCAAGTTTCTAAAAATTATTCAACCATCTAACAAAGCAATCCACGACAGCAAAAGATAGCATACTACTTCACTCTTGATACATCACCTGCCTTGGAATAGCAAAAGAAGAATAAAGAAACCATTACGTGAATCGAAGGTTAAATGTGGTGCGTAGACATAAGACTATTAGTATTGGCGTGAAATAATGAAAGCCATTTCACAGTATAACGTAACTTGTATGTTCATTAAAGCGAGTGTCGATGCCCGCGCCGGCGGGTGTACGTTGCATAAATCAGTCCCGAGAATGCAGCTCGGCGCCCTAATGCGCTTTCGGTGTTGCTTGATAGCTCACCCCTCTCCACTTCTTACCTTAAATCGCTCCTTTTCACACAATCATACCCCCAATGATTTTATGGTGGGATTAAAAAATGATAATTGCGTCTGTCCAATTGCTTGATTTCCAAAAAAGCTATACCATTTCGACTTGATGTGCATTCCTCTGGTTTTGACCTAACGTAATGTTTGAATATATTCTAGGTGAGTTGATGCACGCTTGAGATAGTAACGCAACAAATACCTGAATGATGAATCATGTTAATTTGAACATTGTGCAACATTGCAACGTCGGTTCTAGGTATCAGTTTAAAGAGCTCAGATCCAATCGAACGGGAACTTCAAAATGTTGATTATCAAAGGTTTTATACTTTACGTTCATTTTGTTTCTTATTACATACTTGCATTTCACCCCGGCCGATACTCTTCAGTATTAGCGATACATGTACAATACAAATAAATACACAAAAGTAATGCTGAAACATTATCGTACTCTTTTTATAGATGTACATATTAACGAATTCGAAGATTTGAATTTTTATAATTGTTTTAGATAACGGTTAGAAGGCTTTTCATGACGTGTTGAAGCATTCGTATACCAGGCGAGAAAAGGGATGGAGTGCAGCTCCATCCCTTTCTTGTCCGGAACACGGAGGCTTTAACATGTCACGGTAGGTAAACCAACCTAAAATTCTTTGAAGAAAGTTGAGACCTCCACACTTGCAATGCCTCTTCCACTTCTACGTCTCTTTATACTAAAATCATTCTCCCACTCAAATTAAACCAAAATGTGCCTTGATTTGTAAAGTCAAATGGGTGAGATGTACACCTCCTCTCGCTTGCGAGGTTCTTAATTTGAATTTGATATCAACTGACCCGTAACGGTTTTTTAGTCATGGACGCATGAACACATGACAGCACCTGACCGCTTTTCAGATTGTGATCTATGAATAAACGTTTAAATTACCTGACTTGAATGCTTTTCTCTTCACCCACCATTTGTATTACATGTAAATCATAATCTCTGGTTAATGTAATATCATAACTGAGTTCTTGCTGTAAGAGGAAATCTGATATACAAACTTAGTTAAGCAATGACTGTTAATTAATTTTGATGAATGAGTTGAATTGCGTTGAACATATTAACATTAAAAATATTATACAACATAAAAAGTCCTACTTTTCTTTTGTTTTTTTTTTTTATTTTTTTTTTTAAGTTTTTGTTCCCTTTTTTATTTATTACGCTCCCGAAGTCTAAAATAAAAGGAATATCACACTAATAAAACATTCAAAATATTTTGTCTGACCGGGGAATCGAAGCTAGAATCGAAGAGTAAACTGGTGTTATAGGCCAATGAGTTAATTAATATAATACTTTACATTTTTAGCGTTAATCTCAATTATACATTTTAGGTGAAAAATACTTTTTTCAGTAAAGGCTCTCATCCTTGCAAAATCAATAATTTTCCTTGTTGATGATAAAACCTGTGGGTTTATGCAAAAGGCACAAAACAGAAAATATTGTCAGTACGCAATAAGCTGTAATGGAATATTCCGTTGTCCGTAAAAATGTGCGATTTCAATAATTCCTGACACCATAACCATCACGAATGACATTTTTATATACAATATATACAAATACACAATGTCCACTTAAGCCTGATCCCTAATTGTATGTAAATCAGCAATACAGAAATAACAAGGTCCTGGGCAATAAAATAAAATTTTGTTAACAGTACTGTTTTATGACAATATATTGAGTAGTAAATGTGACAGTTCTCACTTGCGTCGACCAATCGGTTAGCGTCGATTAAGTAAGATATTCGATTTGTATATTCAAATAAGCAAAACCTGAGATATTAATACGCTTTTATTATTTCTCTGATTCTTAAAGTTTCATTGCAAAGAACGTTCCGGATACGTGTATCAAATAACGGCCTTTGATGTAAAATAACTTAGGTGACTTTATACCAGTCACCAGTGTGTAAAGTGTTACATATTGTAGAATGCGCACTGTTAGCTTGTATCGAGTAACTCATTATTATTATCAAATCTGTCATCTATGTAGTAGATAAATTAGAGCTGAAGTATAGCTGCAGTTTATTTTACCGCTAAACGTCGAGGTAATAAGGAGTTCCCTAATTTAATTGTATTATTTTATCAGGCATTTAATTACAAAGTGTATATATAAAGATTTATATTAGAAATACGTAATACTCGATGAATTAGGCAAAAGAAATTTTAATAAAATGTGCTTACCAACAATGCATTGAAATATTCTAAAAATACGAAAACCTTAAAAACCCTGCTTAACTTTTGGTATTGTCTACTTTCGTTTACTGTAAACCTTATACAGAACAATATAAAATCTCAAAACGTACCTATAATTTCTCTTGAGCTATACCTATTTTATATGCGACAAATCAGACATACATGTAGCTATTTGGTGAGCAAAAAGATACCAAATATAAAATGAAGTCTTAAGTATTGCCACGTAGAGATAAACACACACAAAGCAAATTTATTTAAACGTGGAACAATCTGTATATTTATGTGCTCTGTGATGCAAATTTTAAATGGCCACACCAACCGTGTAGTTGAAACGAGGCAACTATTTAAAAACATTATAAATAGAATAATTCGTGTGCTATGACATTGACGATGGTATACATGGGATTTTTACATTAAATCACACCAGAGTCACTGTTTTATTGAAGTCGTAAGGAACACGTGTATGACATGACAATGTTCAGAGAATGAAGCCGAGGTTATTCAAAGCCTACTACCTAATAAAAATATTCGCTTAAATTTTTATTGATTTGGTTGAAACAAAATATTTCTTAATAATTCAATATTAAGAAATATATATGCCCAAAAATGTAAAAAATACCTATGCTGTAGTAAAAAATTGTTTGATTTTTTTCAATAGTGATAGTGTGTGGTGTGCCAACCAACAACAAGGGCCGCGCCAATGTCTGATGTCAGCTGTAAGATACTGGACTAGTGCAATATGATTGGATAAACATAGATGTCATGTTATAATTTTTTATTGGACAGCAAAAACATTTGAATAAATAAAACGTACAAATTATAAGAAGAGTGTTAAATGGCCACACTCGCATGACACAAGTTCAACATTTTATACGTCAAAAGGTGAAGTTACAATATCGTAATCGTAATGTGACGAGATCTTTTACGAGCACACAACCAGTTTTAGGTACTTTTTATTTCTCTCGCAAATAACAAAATTGTGCTTAAAACTTGTGACTCAAAATGGCTTTTTCGGATCGGAGGTTAAATTATTTTTTTAAACGGACTATTATCATTTAACTTTTAAATGTAGTAAGCATATAAAACGCACGTTTAAATATGATTACATGTTTAGATACACTATATGACATAAATGTTTGAACTTCGATTGATGTAAGAAGTCGTCCAATAAGTGAGTGATGGTAATAACGATACAACATGATACAAATAAAAGTTATGTTTTACGTATTGTTAATCTTTAAAAGGTTTCAGAACGAGTGTTCCGATATCGTTCGCGAGACACGACTTATCGTAATTTAGAGCCCCCGATTAGACCGCGCTGGCCGCCAGACACTAACGAGTATTCATTTTTTATTTTTATTTTAACAACAGTACGGTGCCGATGTGTTGTCTCCACCGGCGATTGCGCAAAGTTAATTGGATTGTTTGCGTTGAATTGTCGAAAGTACAACTACGCCGAAAATCACTTTATGCGATCATGCAATCTGTCCAATTAATTATACGATTTTTTAGGACGTACCTTAGTTGTTGTCGTTTTCAACGGCGTCCCTGAAGACACGGCGCATATTTCCACTTCGTACCGGTCTACACCAGCCTCTCGGTCGAGAGAAACTGCCGTTGATAATATTCCCAAAGAAGAATCAATATCGAATAACCTGTCCACTTGCCTATTATCACCAGTCACATTCACTATATAATATTCTAAACCCGCTTTAAAGTTATTAGTCAAATTGAGCACAGGCGTTCCTGCAGGTTCGTTTTCAGCCACAGAAATTGATTCGACATTTGTCCACGTTACCCCTTCAAGTTCTGTACCACCCATGATAACAGTTAGATAAGTCTCAGTACTTTTTTGTTCACTAAGCACGGCTTCATCAGTAGCCTTTATGACTAAATTCCACCGCGCTTCAGGAGTTGCTGGAGGATAACGTAAAGTCAACGCACCGTTACTTCTATGTAAATCGAATAGGTCATTACCTCCATGTATAAGTTTATAAGTGACCAATCCATTTGTTCCTGAATCTATATCGCGAGCTAATACATTCATAATAAATATTCCACGACCTGCGCTTCTACCTAGTTTCTCAGTATTAAGCACGGCAGCATTCATAGACACGAAAACTGGAGCGTTATCGTTAATATCTTCTACGATTACAGTAACTAATTTCTCAGCAGAGAGTCGAGCTGATGGTGGCTCGGCTCTATCATATGCTACAACAGTTATTCTGAATGTGTCAATGCTTTCTCTGTCAATAGGTAATAGAGTATGTATGACCCCTGTGATGTTATGTATGGCAAAGTGCCGTTTGCTGTCATGGGGATCCTGGTGCGTGATCGAATAGTAAACTTTGCCGTTTAAGCCTGAATCTGGGTCTTCTGCGGTGACAGTTACTATTGGAGTATGCTTTGGAATCCCTTCCCTTATTTGACGTACAATAGCAGTATTAGTGAATATAGGTGCATTATCATTTGCGTCAATCACATTAACAGTAAATGATATGCTTGAGGATAAACTTGGACTGCCATTATCTGTAGCTGTTATGTTCAAAATATACGTCGTCAAATCTTCATAATCGAGCTGCTTATGTAAGAATAATTCGCCAGAATAACTGTCAATGAAAAATGCCTCTTTTCTGTTGCCTGATGAAATAGAAAACTGCAGCTCCTGATTAATACCAAGATCAGCATCAGTAGCATGGAACTGAATTATCTTTTTGTTTATAGGTTCTGTTTCTAGCACTGACACTTTCATTTGTGTCTGAGTAAATACAGGTGCATTATCATTCTCATCTAGCACCTGAACTGTAATCATTGTTGTAGTTGATAGGCGGACAGTTTGGCCTGAATCATGAGCCATTACTGTGAGATGATATCTGTCTGTAGTCTCTCGATCTAAAGGTTTATTGATGAGTAATTGACCAGTTGCTTCATCCAGAGAGAATTTGCCAAGATCATCACCACCTATTAATTTGTAGTATATGTCTCCATTCAAACCTTCATCAGCGTCAGTCGAGTATACTCGCATAATAGAAGCTCCTACAGCAGAACCTTCGGAGACTTCAACTTTATACGGGGTTCGTGTAAATACAGGTGCATTATCGTTAACATCCGTAATATAAATAGTCACTCTTACAGAATCAGATAATTTCATTCTACCATTGTCACTGACGGTCACTGTTAGGGTAATATAATTCTGACCTGTATTGCGTGACAGACTTTCCCTATCAAACGATTTTAACGTCTTGATGAAACCATTTCTCGAATCTATTCTAAAATCATTTTGCGCTATAGGCAGTGAGAATGTCAACTCTGCATTACGGCCAATATCTCTGTCTATAGCTGTTAACTTTCCAACAAATGTATCTGGTGGCTCATTTTCCTTTATTTTAAATATAAATGTAGTGTTGGTGAACTGTGGGCTATTGTCATTTTCATCCAAGACATGAATAACTACCGGTACTTGAGATGTCCGTGCTGGTTTGCCATGATCTGTGGCTATCAATGTAAGTGAATAATAGTCTTTCTCTTCTCTATCTAATAAACTTTTTACATAAAGATAGCCATCTGGAAATACTCCAAATTTTCCATCAGTATTTCCTTCTGCAATATAATACGAAATTCTACCACTAGCACCAAGATCGGCGTCGGACGCAGATATGGCAAAAAACCTAGTATTCACCAAAGTAGATTCGAGTAAAGAAGTTTCATAAGAAGTATGATCAAACACTGGCGTGTGATCATTAACATCATCAACAATTACAGAGATAGAGTGTTTTGCTGTTAAAGCAGGACTACCATTATCAGTGGCAGTCACTTCAGTAAACATCACAGTTCCAGGCTCTCCTGAAATTGGTTTGTTCAAATAGATAACTCCCGTTGTTTCTGATATTCGAAAGTTAGCTTCTGGATTGTAGCTCAACGTATAAAAAATTGTTCTGTTAGAGCCCGAGTCACGATCGGTCGCTCTGGCAAAATACACTTCTTGCCCTACTGCCATGTTTTCAGGTATGTGTATTTCATCCCTATCTTCAATAAATATAGGATAGTTGTCATTTACATCTAAAACTGAAATATTGACAGTTGTAAACCCAAATGCAACACCAGTCTTAGCCATAACTTTCAAGTGATAGGTCATTTTATCTTCGCGATCAACATTTGAGTCTGTAGTAATTACTCCCGTTTTTTCATCTATTTTAAAGATATGTTTCGGATCGCCTTCTAAGATGAAATATGATATCGAATCACTTGATATTCTAGCATTAACTTTACCTACATAACGACCTATATCTGCTTTTGAAGTACCTTCGTCTTCAAGTATCTTGAAATGATATCCATTATATCCATCAAATTGAAGATTGTTGCGTTGTGATGTTTTTACTATTTCTACTACAGCATCTTCAAACGCTCTCCTATTTCCTTTATCTTTGCAAGATATTTTTAATGTGTACATGGTCTCTGGAGACTTCCGGAAGTCCTTTTGTAAAACAATGTTTCCAGTCCATGGTTCAACATCGAAATATCCGTCGCCACCGCTTTCAAGTCTATACATAATTCTAGCATTTTCACCCTCATCTAAATCTATTGCTTTTACTTGCAACACGTTTGTTCCAACAGGTAATTCTTCGTTAATACTTTCAATATACCTTTGAGGGTAAAACATTGGATCATTATCATTAACATCTAAAACTTTTAGAAGTATAGTTGCGGTAGATGACTGGGGAGGAAATCCTTGATCTTTAGCTAGGACTTGTATTTCATATAACGGTATCCTTTCTCTATCTAATTCAATTACAGTACTTAATTGCCCTGTGATAGGGTCTAACACAAATGTATTAGGATATTTCCTCTCAATACTCAATGGCAAATAGTATGATACTGAACCATTAGTGCCTTGATCATAATCAGATGCTGTAAGAATTAGAATTTCTTTTATTGGTTTTATATTTTCATGCAAAGTGGCGTTTATTTGCGGTTGTGAGAAAGAAGGTGCTTCATCGTTTTCATCTAAGATAGTTATCTTTAATCTAGTATAAGCCCACTTAGGGTTGGGACCCCCATCTCTTGCTGAAACATTTAATTCAACAGTTCCTTGAATTTCACGATCTAACATAGATTTAGTTGTAACTAAACCCGTCAAGTGATCAATGAAAAACCATTGTTGTTGATTTCCATCGTAAAAATCATAATATATTTCAGCGTTTACTCCAGTATCTTCGTCAGTGGCGGTAATACTAGCTACGTAGGAACCTGATGGGGCTAGTTCAGTCAATACTGCTGAATATTCCGACTTTTCAAATACAGGTTCGTGATCATTTACATCATTTACATGAATAACTAAAAATGAGGTAGCAGTTCGTGGAGGTGAACCTCTGTCTGTAGCAACTACGGTTAAATTATATTTACTAATTTCTTCTCTATCTAAGACACCGTTAACATGCACTATATATACACTAGATGAATTTTCCAAACGAAAATGATTGAGTTCGTTACCAGCAACAATACTAATACTTGTAATGCCATTTAGACCTGCATCTAAGTCAGTCACAGTAATCGCAGCAACAAGAGACCCGTTTTTAGCATTTTCATCAACAGTGGCAAAGTTGGCTGTTGGTGGTACATAGGTAAATGTTATTACAGGATCGTGATCATTAGCATCGATAAGATTAACTGTGACGTAGGTACGAGCATCCTGTCGTGGTACACCATGATCTTTAGCAATAACAGTAAGAACACAAGTCATATTACAAGTAGTATTACTACAATACTTAGGGCAATTCAGCTTCTTCAAGGTTGTTATCACTCCAGATTCAGGATCCACAGCAAATTGTTTTTCTGAATCAGTCACTTCATATGTTATTTTACTATTATCACCTAAATCACTATCGGTGGCTGTTACTTTTAAAACTGTGGTTCCAGGGGGTACACTCTCATTTAAAGACACTGAAAAGTCACTTTGATCGAATATGGGAGGATTATCATTAACGTCCAGAATAGATACGTTCACTTGAAGATACCCGTACTTCGGTGGACTACCACCGTCACGTGCTGATATGTTGAGAACATAAAAATCTGTCGTTTCTCTATCTAATTTCCCAGTGGTTTCTAGGTGTAAATAAGACGTTTGACCGCTTGGATTTACAGTGACATTTAGACGAAATTTTCCCTCGATATCACCATCCACGATTCTATAATCATTGGTAATACCGTTTTCGCCTAAATCCTTATCCGTAGCAGCATCAAGCAATAACTTTGTCCCCGCCGCTGCACTCTCAGAAAACGCTACCGCTATACTTGGTTCGGGGAACTCTGGATTATTGTCATTCACATCAGTCACCCGCAATCGCACTTCTATCGGATAGGTCGGTTGACTTGATAACACAACAAAAGCATAGCGGTCCACTGTTTCCCTATCAAGAATTAAGTTGGTCCTAATCTCACCGGATACCGGGTCGAGTATAAATTCCTTGGGAGGTTCATTGAATCGGTAAGTGAAGCCGGGCTTCGTAGGTATCCTTCCAACGATAGTACCAACGGGCTGGTCTTCAGGCACGCGAAGGTCAACGCCGGTGTCAACGGCGCGAGATTGCATCTGCTCGGCGGTAGCGCTGATACCAACGCCGGAGAGCACCGCCAGCGCGACCAGCGCCACGTGCCATCGCCCCATCCTCCTCATGACACCGATAAAAACATTGCAGGGTTGTTCTTCGTCAGCGAAAGTTGACGCGCGCCGGGAGCGCTCGCTGTGTCCCGTTCGCGCAGACTCGCGCACTCGCTCTTGTCAGGTATGCAGCATGGCCGCGACGACCTGCGCGCGCACGAATATCTCACGGAGAGTGCGACCCGCCGCGGTTGCGCCTACGCCGTCACATTCATTCGTAAACACGTGACAAAATACTATGTTAAAGTCCAATATGTATGTCCGAAGTTACACTGAACAAATATCTTCAAATAACAGTCACCCAATCACAAGAACACAATTTCAAAACACTTTTCAGTTATGTTTTTGTTTTTTGACAAGTGAATAACGCGTAGAATGCGGCATGCGGGCGGCGTCGCAGTCGGCGCGGCACTGGCAGGCGGAGGCCTCGCCGGCCCGCGTCCCTCCCTCCGTCGCTTCGAACCTCCCCCGCAGCTTTGAAAGCTTCTACTGTAGCTGCGTGATGATGATGCCGAGATAATGGAAGTCGAAGGATTCTACTATTTATTGTTCGATACGTGTCAGTTACAGTTCTTAGAAAAGCCTGCGGTGCGGGGCTTAAATTAAGTACGAAATCACCGATTGCCTTTTATATCTGAGTAAATAATTTTGTTTTATTGTTTTCAATATAGTGTGAAACTATTTTTCTTTCATTTTACGGAATTCACTAGTACCTATAACCCCTCCAGCTAAATGAAATTACCTGTGCTAGGATTAGGTCCGCAAATTAATCGATAGATAACAACTTCTAACTTATAAGTTATCAAACTATTTCGAATTCTAAAAGTCCTGATCTTTATTAAAATTTAAATAACTGAGAACAAAAAAAGATTATATAACATCAAAATAAACAAATGCAAATGTATAACTGTGAGTTTTATACGCATGTAAATATTTTCAAAATTAAACTGTGTACGGATTGCGCATTCGGTCGGTGTGCGTTGATGTCTATGATATGTAAGTGTCACGCATGCGCCTGCGCACCGCGACCAGCTGCACACGTAGTTGTTAGTATCGTGTCAAGTTGACACAATGCTTGCCTAATTACTACACGCCTTATTTAATTGTTATATTAATATTATACAAAATTGTAATAAATTGTAATGTAATTTAATCTATTAAAGTTATTGTCCTGCAGATTTATGATATTGTTAAAGAATGGATGTATGGGGCCCCACCAAGAGCGATTCACTGGTTGATTAACGGAGGAGACTCTGGCGCAGGCTTTTGTTTAGGATTTGAGTGGTCATATGTCCCGTGAATAAATCAATGCTTAAGGAAAGGGAGAATAAAAGAGAGCCCCGGGCTACAAAGTATGTACATACCAATGATGTCTTGAAAACTAAAGATACGTCATACAGAAACATGGCGGCTTTAAAAGATGGCGCAATAATTATAAAAAATATTACCTACAGCTTTTTCCTTAACAAATAGTTTCGATACAAAAAAGGTCGTGATCAATATTACAAATATATTAATATGCTTATTACTATTAATAATCATAATTCATTTCATGTCAAGTTTACAATAATTCGAGTCATATTTATGTTATTACAACGAGTCTATGCCATACAAGCGATTACACGCCTCCGTGCGCGTCCTTAAAATAAAAGATGCGTCCAGACCTGACCGGTGTAAAAGTGCCCATCACGCTAGCTGCTTTGCCTCTTTGAATGACGATGGCCAGTCGCCTGACTTCTCCCTGATCATACGCCCGATGTCCTCCACAAATCTTTTTGCCTCCACGCTCCAACAGCCCAACGTCTCCACCGCAAAGGGAACGAACAGATACAAGGCCTGCAATGCCTCATACTAGAGCCGCTTCCCATCGGCTGCAGCCTCGGCGGCAGCGGCCGGAAACCAGACTGTCTGACCAAGGTGGCTCGTAGCGACAGTGCTGACGCACGTGGCATCCCTTAACAGGCACTTCCCGTTCCTCCAAGGCACCAACGTTATACCATTTGATCTCTTGCCATCGGATCTGCTAAGACCAGGCGTCAAGCGATCAAGCACACACGGGACGTCCGCGGAAACCAGGGCCCTCCAAACTATATCATTAAGGGCTATTATATCAAGAAACTACCTGCGCACCTACGATTGCTCAGTGCGTGATGGCCATCGGCTTCCACCGTGGAACCAAAAGTGCATATGTGGGATTCACACACATCCTGCAGCCGTCGTCGGAGCTATCGTCCAGCAAGATACCGAGGTGAGGTAAAGATAGTGCGTGCAGCCATGCCCCTAACTCCGGCTGAGCCCCGCCACCATCAGAGCCCAGGATAAAAAGTGACAAGTCCCGACACCCCATGCGCCGACACCCAGGAAGCGGGTACGCCCACGTCCCCAGTGCATCGCACCCCCACACCCCCGTACCGAATAGATTGAGGGCGACATTTAAGATAGATTCAGTGATCGACCTCTGAGTATCCTCGAACACAACGTATCCCACTGCTGCGCTCCTTCTTGCGACGAGATCAGACTTTCTTCGAAGAAAAGATCAATAGACTTCAATATTATCTTAATATATATAAATCTCGTGTCACAATGTTTGTCCTCAATGGACTCCTAAACCACTTAACCGATTATAATAAAATTCGCACACCATGTGCAGTTCGATCCAACTTGAGAGATAGGATAGTTTAAATCTCAAATTATAGTCCGATTCGCGATAACCGATATCCACGCGGGCGGAGCCGCGGGCGACGTGATTTATATGAATTATTTATATCAATAATAATATTATTATAAAAATTTACTTTTAAAGACTTTTTTAATCGAAGTCTTAATTTTTTTGTCGCCATTTTAGAGTCCGTACGCCGTATCTACAGTTTATAAAACACCATTGGTACATAGGAACAATGAATGTAATGTATGTATTATTTTTATTGCATTTTTAAAGACTATCACATATTAAAATAGAGCGTAATACATTATTTCAAACTGATTGTGATTATGTTTTTAAGCAGTTTTATTTAGTTTGGCCTGCTTGTTAGGTCGTAGTTATTGAAATTTGCCCCCTTACTGTTGACCGATCAATCTGAAATTGGGTATACACTTTTAGTTCGATGATTATATTCCAATTGTTTTAGTAGAAGATAGGTATTGCAAAGGACCATTATTTCGTGTGTGTGTATGTGTGTGTGTTTTAGTGTGAGGTGCAGTTTCGAGGAAGTATTAACAAAAGGAAGTTTCCTACAGAGATTCATGGGTATATAGTGTGTAGGTGTATTAAGGCTATCTAATTGATTAAGGACGAGGCTTTGCTCTCGAGGTTGGGAGGACCAAATGATGGAAAAGTGGAAAACTCAAGTGGACTCCGGGCTGAGACGGCTTATAGTTGAAATAATTTGATACGTGCATTATGACAGTTGTAGTTTAGGGTTGGAGTGTCTTAAATTGGTTGTGAGAATAATCGATTCAAGTTACGAAAGAGTAATCGCAAGTAAAGTACAATGTAACAAAAGTTACATACTGGCAGTATGTAACTATTGTTACATTTTACGTTACTTTCAACCCGTATCGCAAATGGTCATTATTACCCAATTCACATAGTTTTGCACTTACTATGATCCTAGCATACATCTTTCGCATATTTCACTTTCAAAAAGATATAACGTGAATATATGTAATGTTGGATGGACTTGGTTGGTGTTTGTTTGTTACTCTTTTACACAAAAACGACAGAACTATTTTATGAATAAAATTCACTGGCTGATGGACAGTTTCTTGTGACTTGTGATTCGATAATCAGTAAGTTGCATCAGTATATAACCAAAAACTAGTAGTCATAAATGCCAGGACTGGTTGGACTATCGAACCGCTAATGATCACCTTACATAGTGTCACTCTAATCACAGTTACTTATTTATGCCGCAACTTCTTCTTCATGTTCATCCTAGCGCTAAACCAAGTCGCATCCCAAGCTTTCAACTTATAACTGTCTGTTGAGTCTGGGGGCCGCTTAACCAGTAACTACGGATTTGGCTAAACTTCGACATTTTCCGTGAAGCGACTATTAGTGCTAAATTCAATCAAAGGCAAGTGTGACTTGCTCGTAGCATATGTAAACATTTTGCATCAGAAGCAAGTTCGGATAGTACTTGATCCTAAGCCTGCTACATACGCTTAACCGCAGTTATCTTTTTCAGGTCAGTTCCAACTCTCGATCTCGCTCATTCCAACTGTCATTGATTCTTCTGTAGATGTGGTTAGTCTACTGCCTCTTCAGCTTGATTCTTCTGCGAACTATGTAGGTGAATTTAGTTCTTTGTTGGATAAGTTGGTTACGGATTTTCTCTTTTAAAGCAACTCTTGACATCTCGCTTCATAGTCCGTTTTTCGACTTTTGATTTGTGGACTATCACCACCGTGATTGACCTTTACTATTAGTAGGATTCTTCTTATAATCTCAGGTTCTTTAAGTGGAGCGTGAAAAAGCATCTATCGATTTTTTTTATCCTGAAATGGTGGCCCATATCTTCTGGACTTTACCCTAGTTAGGACACTGACCATCCAGGTGGAGTCAATTGACTCTATAAGTACCAGCTCTACCCGGATCAATAACTTGGATCAGCGCTGGTATTCGAACCCCTATTTACACAAGAGTAAGTAAGTATATTTCGTTACTTCGAGGTCAAGTAGATTAATTATTTGCATATTGCATTAAATATTTCTTTTTCCCATTGATATAAACTCACTTTTTAACAGATTTTATCGTGATTTTTTTGTTATTATTTACTTTTAGCCCGATGTTTTGGCTACTTTGCTTGCTTTGCTTTGCTGTATTTTGCTGTTTACTAGGTTAGGTGGATGCCTGGGTCCCATGCTAGTGATACGCTCCAACCATCTTATCTACTAAAATTTAGGTGTTTTCTTTTACAGAAAGAACATTAGACTAGAGGAGTCTGTGCCAGACCCTCATCCATGAATCAGTAGATGCCCTTTACAGGTGTTGTTGGTTTAGGCCCCGAAGATCTTGGAGGGTCTCCATTCGCCTCAAAATACCATGCGTTCGTGACTACTGACTATTCATCGTGACTAAGTTTGTGTTCATTGCTATTTGTAGATACAATTCGTTACTGTTCCTACATAATTGAAACAGCATTCCATTTATCTTGAGAGTTCAAAGTTCTAGTTAACCTGGAAATCAAATCAATGCACATGAATTGCAGTACCTGTATGTGTGGGAATACAATACCTTGTCGTACCTATGTTAAGTGTATTATTTCACCGAACTACAACAAACGTATTCTGGCCACCCTCCCGATTAACATCGATAGGGAGGAATTCTTTCACGTCTGATCATGTATGTCTGTATGGGTATATTATGTATTATTTTAATTTTTTTAAATTCAAATAATTCTAATGTACATAATGTAAGTAATTGTGTTTTCAAATAAACATCATTTTATTGAACACATAAAAGGAAAATTGAATAAATTTAAAAACTTAGACCCGACTACTGAAAAATCACGCTCTAAAAAATATTAACCAAGAAAATTTGAATGTGAATCAGTTACATGTCACATATTACAAACTGAAGAGTTTGTTTTTTTATTTGGTTGAACGCGCTAATCGCAGCAACTACGGGTTCGAATTGAAATATTCTTTTTATATTGGATAGCCATATCGAGGAAGGTTATAGGCTAAATATCACCATGTAAGTTTGCAAAGGAGCGTAGTAGTAACCATAAATGTAAACAAATTAACTATCCATTTAAAATCCCCTCAACACAAACAATAATCATAAAAATAAAAAATAAATCCAATTGGTTAGCCCTCTGTTTTTACCTGAGTGTGCCGGCGAGGATAGTATGATAGTGATAGTATTCACGCGTATGTATGTATGTGTCGGAGTACATGAAGGTTAGGGAACAATATTAGCTATCGATCAACTTTGTGAGCGTATAAATGGCTGGAACTTTCCAACAAAACGACATTCATATTGACAAACTGCTTTATTTGAACATATTACACTTGGTACAAAATCAAACGTTAAACATAGTAACAAACTAGACTAAAAGCCGGTATCCAATCATTTGACAAAAAACGAATAACAAATCTTCATTTGACAAGCAACGTTTGACAAAATTATAGTTGGTAAACTTATCATTTTACAAACTATTTTCAATAAACTACTAATTACACAAAATATTTATTCGAAAAATTTCGTTATGCCTTAACATCATTTCATAATTTGATTATTTTTTAAACATGTTACTTGGCAAATCAAACCCTTCAATTATTGTCTTGAATAGACAAAAGTTATTGAAATGAATCTCTGTAAATCCGACTTCACGTGGTCTTGTTTGCCCTACCCCTAGAGTGTAATTTAAACCCGCGCAAGTGCGGTGAGGTGGCCCACGAGCTGAGGAGTAGGTGGTTATAAAGCCCGCCACCGTGGCTGAGGCTGTCCGGACAATATTAAGCCCTAAAAGCCAATAGGTTAGCAGGCGTTCGCCTCTTGCAATGGTTGGCTCTCGACTGCCCACATCGCATTGCATTTGACAGACGTTACTACCCCATCCGGGTGGGGCCATGGCCCTCTTAAATAAAAGTACTCTCAATATAAAAATAACATTATCAAATAAAGCAAGACCAAAATTTTTATTCATAAAATACGCGCCAAAATAATGTATATATGTTTCTATGTAGTTTTCTTTGTTCCCCTCTACAGGCCTACTGGCCAAGCGAATTTTGATGAGTGGGGTCTCAAATGAAAGGTATTCATCTTCCGAGTGTCATAAGGAACATAAAATGTCAATATAAAGAGCACAGTGGATTTTAGATACTGAAATGTGTGTGGTCAAACAAAAATTGATGCTATTTAAAAGCTCGGAACAAGTTTGATAGCAGGCGGTAGCCATTAATTTACTTTTAGCTTATAATTGACAAATGGGTACCACTAACTACCAAACTTTTTCGATCTTTTAAACAGCAGTCGGGTATTTTTATGTTTTATTAATTTATTTGATATTCCTGGTAATAATTTGATTCAAGTATTGTCATGTCGGGGAACTGTAAAGCACTCCCACATGTTCATAGGAACGATCCAAGGACCTCCAACACGACACCGCTTTAATCTAAATATTTTAACTACATTCAACTTACAGTAGTTACCCGAATTTGATTTGGCATATAGCTCATCAGAAAAAGAGTTAGAGCAGATTTTGTGTTTGGTTTTGTAAAGCACATAACTTGATAATATTCATATTAGTGAAAACCAAAGTTAAAGTTGTAATATTACACAAACTCAAACAGTTCTAACGTTAAAAACAACAAAATCATTCATTAATCGGAGTAAAAGAAATAATTTTATACATAGACGTAATCATTATTAGCTTTAAAACATTATTATAAAAACATCAAGCAAATTAACGTGTTAGTGTGCCTTTTCACTATATGCCACTACGACACACCTACGAACAACAGCCCGCCTGAAATTTTGTCCCACGTCCTACAACTCACTACCTATTCCGGGTATAAAAAACCCGAGGAAACCTATTATACATTATCCTAAACCATAATTTATTTTCAAATTTCAATAACAAACATCAATCTATCTACGAAAAAGCACACGATATCTTTTTATATGCCATCTAGCGGTCATGGTAAAAAACTTCAGACCGCAAAGCTTTGTATGAAAGTCCAGCCTCCGAAAACGGACGTCGTCGTTAGGCAACGAGCTTTCGTAGATATCGCAAGCTTTTGATACAGATGTCGCTACTAGTACCTTGTCTTAATTTATTTAGACAAAATGGTTAGAATTTTGTGTAATTTGTGAATTTTGTGTCCGTTTAGTACGACTTCGCATTTAACAATCAACCGTTTTTAACGGCTTAAGTATAGGCATATATTTGGTTTTAATTTGAGGCACTATAAAATATCTCTGTTTATTACATCTCCGCTTGCAAACGACTTGCTTTTAACGACGGAATTTTAAACATAATTGTCCGGTTATAACGAAGAGCGTTGACGTGTGTGCAAATAAATCGTAGATAAGAAATCTTTCTCTGCCCCACTCATCCCCTAGGTCTGCAAATCACTGATTGGAATGCAACTGTTAATTTTACAGCAGTAGGTAAGTACTTAATTTGCGGGTAACGAGTGAGTACGCGTACAAAAATCGCTTCTACAAAACGAAGAAGTTTACCTATTCAATAAAAAGTGTAATAATATAACTTTTAGAAACTGGCGAGTCAAATGTAGAAATTGCGAACTAATTCGGTGTAAATCATACGAAAATTCAATGCGAATATTTTAAATTTAAAACCTAAACGCGCGAATGTCTCGTCTCAAGAGGAAGTAGACGCGGCACTTTTACAATGGTTTAAGCTGCAGCGTAATATTTCTTACTTAAAAAGTAAAAACTATAAACCAAAAAAAGACTTCTTGCACTTCTAGATGTTTCGTTGTTAGTTAGTTACATATAGTACAAAAATATCTGTTCGTCCTGTTAGTACGCCGTTATATCATCATCAATGAAACATCAATAAACCAATCCAAAATCCCTAAAGTTTTCAACATAAAAATTCAATGTAAAAATTAAAAAACAATCAATGAATTTCAAGCATCTGGCTTGAAATTCATTGATTGTTTATTAATTTTTTTGCCTTGGAGTTAGAAAAGCAAAGTAGGTTGTTTTGCAATCGCGTTTCCTTGAGATCCTGATATTGAAAGAAGTTGTTTCGCAATCTTATACGGAGGTTACAAAACGACTGATCAATACTTCTTATAACTAAAGGACTAGCTTTTCCTTCGCCCTAGTTATTTGTGGTACCTGTCACCTTAGGTTTCTTGATACTTTCCCATGCAATTATTAAGTACGATGAATGCATTTTAGGTTCAGGTTAGGGTTTGGTAGATGGATTTTAATTTAAGATTTACGTATGTCTAATTTTTTTTTTCACCGGTTAGGCGGCAGACTAGCTCATGGCCCTCCTCATGGGAACCGGCTACTGGGCCCATGAACGTGAGCAACACCAGTGGATTCACACTTGTGCTGCCGACCCTGTAAGCACATACAGTTTCTGTGCCGTCAGTATAGAAGACAAAGCAGGACAAGCTTTTGGTCTTCCCACTAACAGCACAAAAATTCTCCAAAGAGCTCTTGCTGCCCTACTCACCGCCAGGAATACAACACAAGGTTATTATGGCTGCGGTATTCTGTAGGGCGGTAGGACTTACCCAGTCGGACTGCTCAATTGGACGGACATACCGTTGTGTCCTACCTCCTGAGTGGTGTATGAATGTGTGTTATACTTACTATTTACCAGTCACCCCACGATTACGCCAAGGTTCTTTATAATATTACACATGTGATTTTAGGATAAAATAGTTTTCAGATGCCTGAATACGAAACTTACAAATACATTATAGTCTGGGATACCATATAAGTTATTATCTCAGGGTACCGCAACCCACTGGAACCTCTCCAACTCACTGGAGATCAGCATTAACATAAATGGAAACACGAGTGATACCTCAGCAACACATTTTTTTTAACGTGCAGGATATCCCCACGGATACCATCATCCCCACCGGACCCGGAGAGGGAGGTTATGTCGGACTCGAACCGACTAAACCGCACGCCGTCTGTGGGTACCTCAGTAACACATTAACGCATTATAAATGCCACACTATAACCTATCCTATAGCCACCTATAGCCTAAAAATATAACACAAGCATGAAAGACAGATATGAAATGTTTTCATATAAGATAGTTGAAGTGTAAGAGCCGGTTCGATATTCGTCTACCCAGGGCCCAGGGGTGGCGGCGCGCGGTGCGGCGGCGTAAACAATGAGGTAGTACAAATTTCACCGTCTCCATGGGTTGACAATTATGGCGACGTTCTAAAGATCTAAAATAGACATTATTCTATTTATAAAACGCAATTTCTGTAGAAATATTTTTAGTATACATAATTATACACCACGATATTATTTCCTAATTTATTAATGATTTAGAGTTCATAATATTTGACATGAAAACTTTAAAAATACGATGCATATTACATTAGTGACAAAGGATGAAATGCAAGAAGAAAAAGCTGGAAGGTGGATTTTGGGCTTAGAGGTGATACATATAATGGGCTTATTATAATGTTTTTCTTTAGAGAATCTAATAGTTATGCATCACAAAACGAACTGTAAAATTACAATACACACAAAGGTACAATTTGTATTCCCATTAACAACCTCTTTGAAGCTTATATTTATTTCTTATCATATAGGAGTTTCTTGGCAATGAAACATACGTACCAAGTATTTACAAACCTACGCATTCGTGAAATTGCACCGAGATCAAAAGTCCGCCTACGATGCTTAGTCACTGTTGGGAGTAGCGTACTTAATACTATATTATATTGTTACTAAATAACGTTCAGGCATACCTTATTTGTAATCTATATATATTTGCTAACTGAAAACTTCAGGAATTACTTTTTCCTCTGTTTATCAACCAACGTTTCGTGGCCTTTGAAATATTTATTACCCAATCTTTACTCATCTTTTCCTCAATTTCAATAATGATCAATCGAATTATGATAATTGCGCAGACTTAAATCAGCTTGTCATACAGTTAGTTAGTTAATTTCAATAACGAATTAAAATATGTAGTAAGATTGTAATTGTCAATTAAGTCGAAAACGTTTTTTGTTTATAGCGATAGTAAATAAACCCATAAAAAGCCAAAGACACTCATAACTTTTATGACTTAAGCCTATTTTATTAAAACCACGCCCAGTGTAGCTCAAAGGCACATATACTCAGAAGTATCAACCTAGAAACGGGTAATCATAACATCAAACCAACATATAAAGGTGGCTAGGTCTTTTTCGGCAGTCTAAAAATAGCACCAATGCTATACCTAGGCACTTATTATATCTTCTACTGGAGCACTTGTTGCATGAAAAGTTTGACGTCAGCTCCCCCTGCCGATTGCGCGCTAGTCGAAGGGGGCCGCGCCTCCTGAGTGGGCCAGGGCTGACGTCAGCACTTACATTCATGAATGGATGAAACCCTGCTCCGACCTAGCTTGATTATTATCCATCATGTAGTATATGTATATGGATTATAATCTATATTATAATAGCTTTGACCTTACAAGAATGTGCGTTGTTCTTAATATAGTTTTGTTTAGCTTTTTAAGTAGGTCATAAAATATGATGAGGTGGGGTTAGTAAGATTCGTATTCATGGGAAATGTACGACTTTGAAATAAGAATTTTACTGAAAAGGGTTATAGGGGTATAGGGACATCGGGGTGGGTTAACGTTTGTCTCACCTCTATCCCTCCTAATGGTAAGTAATTACACTGCTATACTTAAACACACTTTCCTAGAAAGAACCTATTAACTCCAGGCTTCAAGATAACCAGTTTAGCTTTTTTGGAAACATAGACTCAGCTAGGAAGTTTCTTCCTTACACATTATGAATGAGTTGCCAAAGGGTGCCAAGAACGAGCTATTAAAATGAGGTAGGTAGATGCATATTCATATTATGCTTATTATACTTCTGCAATGTTAGAATTGTACCGCGCTATATAACATCCTACCAACAAATGGATGAACTGAAGGCTGGCGTTACTGTCGCTTCAGTGTTTTGATATGCAATGGAACATCAGGAAGTTAGGAAATAATATTATGAGCAGAATGCCATTTGTCGCATTACAAAATTTTGTTTTCTCACCTACTTATCTCACCTTCATTTTCCTTATTTTATCTTTTATCTTAGCTGCTAATCCATTTTATTTGAATTTAGCTCTCCTAGTAAGTAGTTGTTGTCCATATTTGTACCTCTCATATCCTTCTTTATTGTTTGTAAGTAAGTCATTGGTGGTCGGTCTTTTCTCCCTTTTTCATAATCATCACTAATCTTATCTCCTTCTTTCGTTCCTTCCAATCTTATCTTACAATCTTTATAAAGCACCTATTGATCGTCATGTACTTGTAGGCTTATATTTTGTTTAGGCTGTAACTGAAACTTCCATATTTGGTGAAAAAGCCATGTAACAATAACTGTAGTATCTGGTAGTGATTATACAATTGGACAATAATTGCCACTAATGGACGTAATCCGCTCACTCAGTAGATTAGGTGATTTATGTATTGCAAACTGACAACACTAATCTGTAGAGTAATTGAACGATTTTCGGCAGTGTCAACTATAGTTCCGTTTTTTTGCTATTTTACATATTCGTTGGTAGGTTTATTATTAGTATTGTCTGTGTGACAGAAGGTATACTTTGTTTTGGCACGTCTTGTTATAACATTGTTTTGAGTGACCATTTTCAAACGCCATTGCCGTCATCCACATCTTTTTTATATAGAATCATTGTAAGAAGGCTCTTCACATGGTACCCTCCTAAAAGCGGCATCTGGTTTTCTCATTGAGCCCGGAGACCGGTTTTTCTGACCTCTAAATTAAGCCTGTACCTAGTTAAAATAGCTAGGCTAGACATCGCGTATGCATTAAATTCAGATGTTTTTATTTGCCTTCACTTATGACCCCACCATTGCATATCGAACCATTTCATTCGTGTCACAATTGGCACGAATGAATTGGTTCGATATTTGGTGTTAGATATTTGATTTCGTATTGGCACAATATAGCATTTTCTCTGTTAAATACCGGCAAAAATATTATTAAATATTAATCTTTATACGCGGAGGAGGAATAAGAGAGCGTCTAAGTCCAAGAATTGGCTGCAACAGGGATTAAGACTTAACCTAAGGTAGGGTAAGACTCAATGCAGTCTCGTATACAGCGTAGGGTGCAACAGAAAATGCACTCATCAGTGAATGGATTTAAATTAAAACAAAGCATTCTATCATATACCACTTTTGACATCGCGATAGCGTTGAAATAACATTTTTATTAGTAATTTGTCGTCTTCATCCGAGCGCAAATCGCAGTCGTAAGGTCGCAACTAATGCTTGCATTTCGGAGCCCAGTGTCAACTTTCCTATTTCTTCTATTAGTTTATCATCAATTTTAGGGGGCCACTATTGTCTGACCATTCTACCCCTTAGGAAAGCCTGCACCAGAGCGTCATTCGTCAATCAAGGGATGTACTGGCTTGCAGGCGAGGGTAGCTTGCAACATGAAGGTCTTAGAGGAGCCCTATAGAGCCACTTTTTATCCGCCAACGATTATTGAGGATTGACCTGGAATCACCTAAATTCAATTCCTAAGCTGTTAAGTAAGTAATTTCATATCGAGTATGTATCTTTAAGGACCACCTTTTTTTCATTTCATTTATGGTAGTGACTTCATAGTGTCACACACAATGTTGAAACCTGAATTCAATTGTGGATACTGTCTTAAAACTCCCTCGGGAGTCAACTCAACATAAACTCCCACTTATAAATTAATCTTGATTAACGTAGTCTCATTCAATATCTGCCTTTGTCAAGTGATTTCCTTCACAGTCCAGTCAATGTACTGAATACATAAACTGACTTAAGTATACCCTAAATAGCACAGACTAAAATATCTACATTGATTGATGAAATTCGATGTTGGTAATGGATTTTCAACCTTATAATGTTCTAGAGTATTGCAGTTCAATAAGTACCTTGATAGATGCCCACGTACGTACCCGCCAGTTCTATAAATAGAAGCAGCTACTCCCACGTACAGAGTGGGACGGGGTGAAAGGAAAAGCGAGATGGGTGCTATATACCTGCGCAACTACGATGCATGTCTTTTCAGGAACAGTTTTCGTTAAAATATCTTTGAATATTTTACAAGGATATTTTAAAAATGATGATTTAGAACTTGTATACTGCTTTAAAGGGATCGAAAATATGACTATAATTAAAGTGGACTTACTTGTAATTGGAAAAAGTTACATTTATGGGTGAATGTAAAGCTATTTTACAGTAATTTCAGGACATTTTGACTTTTTTGAAAGTAGTTAAGAGAATATAATACAATATAAGTCTTATAAGTATTTTGTGGTTAAGTGCAAAACTTACGATTAAGATGAGACTATGCCGATGTCAGCTATCTTAATCTCACTGAGGAGCAACTTGATAAGCTTGAGCGCCTTCAAAATTTCTGTATTAGATTCATATTTGATTTTCCCAAATATGGTCCTGTATCATAGTTTTGCAACTTGCTCAAATGGCTCCCAATTCGACTTCGACGGAATGCTCATATTCTTTCCATGCTTCAAAATATTCTCTTCAATCCCCTACTTATTCAAAATAACTTTTTGTGTTCCTTATGACACACATTTAAGATCTTTGAGGTCGTCAGTAACATTACAATTGTCCACGCCCTCTCATTCCTGACAAGTCTTGTTTGTGTCGTGTTTATGACAAGTCCTTCTCTGTCCAGGCTAGTTTGTGGCTACACAAATAACTATCCATGAGTTATTTTTGTTAAGATAATTGAAACATGTCCAGAAAACACTCAAAGGTTGCCTGGAAGAGATCGCTTGTAGCAATAAGGCCGCCATTTGTACATTTTCCATAATGTTGTCCGTACATGCACTTTAATTCATTGGTGTACAATAAAGACTTATCTTATCTTAAGATATAGTACTAATGAACTAAGTTATTTTGTTCGTTTAAGTTTAAACCGGATCACTTTTGACGTTGGCCATTGTATTATCAATAGTCCCGGTGACGTGGGCGTTGTGGAAAGTGTGGAAACTACACTAAACTGACTTAGTCAGTTACTATAATTGGCACAATAAAAGACAGTCTAGGCCATATTATCGAGTCTATGTTTGCAGAAAATAGCTTACCTAACCCTTCGGAATACCGGCATGTTTTTTATACCAGGTTCTTAACACACAATTTTTTAACAGTAATTATTATTGAACCTGACCGATTATGCTTCGTTTTGAATAATAAATACTGTGTTCTCATCTCAAAAGTAAAAGTGTTCTCATGTATAACAACAAGTTCCACCAAGTGCCATCAATCAACAGTATAAATAGTCAAATTAATCTTAAATATAGATATATTCCAATTATATTAGGTATGCATATAGGCACTCCATGAGATATGCGATCCCCCCACGTCACTCTCAAGGACGAATGAACGTAAACATGATATATATGTAAAAAAAATCACTTCCTAAAATTAACCGCAGATCTAAGAAAACATCTATATAATAAAGTAAACGAAAATGTAAATTATCAAGCATGCTTACAGTATCAAAATAGTACAAAATAATATTAGACCAATGAAGACAAGACAGTGTAGTTAGATAATTCTAAAATGAATCAACATTTTTATTTTTATTTATTTACACACACGGACAAAGAACCATCACAAAGAGGCTTATTATATAACTTAATATTAACACCCTAATCCCTAAATCACAATACAATTACTACACAAACATATATATGTTAATTGAGAAAAAGCAGCCCTTGTGAATTCGTTCAGACTACAAATATCGACTCGCTGTGGTACCGCGCTGAGCGCATGGACCGCGCGCGTCAATGGCACGAATTTCAACAGATAGGTGCGGGCGGGTGGCACACACAACATCGGCGGCCGTCACCGTCTTGCTACGCACTCATCGGGAACACACCACCCTACTGTGTCCATTATCCCCAGGTTGTGTTTTTTTTAATGTTGGTTAATTTGAATAATGAAGTGGTAATAGCCAGTTCTCTTCTGACCTCCAGCCTATAAACACCCACCATACCCAGCAAAAAAAATGTGGGATACAACAGAAAGCAGTCAGGATACACGCGATAATGCCTAAAATATACAAATCTAACAACTTTATTTTGAATACGCTCCAGCACAAATCTGTATTTCGCCTCATGCGGCGACCACACCACCGAATTGCATTTGAGGTGACTCTAAACAAGCGCCTCGTATAATGACATTAAAGCTCTGATATCCGTGAACTGGTTCCCCAGCCGTAAGACCATTCCTAAATTACGGTCTGCTTTTTCACAGGCATCTGTAATATGGCGTCGTAACTTTACGTCGGCAGTGAACCGCACACCTAGCTCCCTTATCTCAGTGTCACGCGGCATCCATGCAGTATTGATGGTGACGCGGGCTGTGCGCTCGGCTAAACGTCAACACCGAACACAGTTTATTGACCCGACTCCACTCTACCCAGTGATGTCCAGTGAGGTCCTAGATTACTGCCTTGACTGACTTAGGATCGTGTGAAGTAAAGGACTGGCAAAAAATGACAACATACATACAGCCTACCCCAGCCAATTTCCTTAAAAGGACGTCATTATCTATAGTGACAAATGCCTTGTGGAAGAACCCCCCAGACAGAATCTGTGGCGTAGCGCTCATGACTGCTACGCAGGAGGGTTCGATTCCCGCTCAGTGCAAATATTTTTAGCGTGAAAATGGCTATCATTGGTCTGGTCGAGCCTCAGAGAGCACGTAAGTCCAGTTACCATACGAACATCTATTGCAGTTGTTACGGGTAGTTGGAACCCTAAAAAGTCCAACCACAAAGCTAACTGCAATACTTCGATATCTTAAATGGGCTGTGGAGCTTCGAATGTGACCGGGATTAACGCTAGGATGAAAAAGAAGGTCTGATTGATACCCAGATGACTAAAATAGTAGTATTGAGTGTTTTTTGTTAAGTCTTAGAGACTTCCATGGATGCAACTAGGCAAACAGCTTAGAACAAAAATGCTGAGAACAAATAACAATTAAGAGCTAATTCAATATGTAAACATAAATTAAACTTCAATTATCAAAATATTAATTCAATAATAACAAAACAAACTTATTAAGCGTCAAATATTTAACGCTCGCCTTGCACAAATTAAACCTAAATTTCATGAACTACATCTATTTATTAATATAACATACCAACCATCAGAATATAAAGTTACTGATCCCGCCGGTTGAGCGGTTGGCTCTGTGTTAATGAATCAATAAGCCAGGATAAGTAATTATATAGATTGAATTCATTTTTACTCACCGTGCGTCGAAGTAGAGAATAATAACGAAAATGAAGATCAAACATCTTCATTTTAACTGCGACGTTAGACTATTGTGTCAATGGCTTGATGCTGAGGGCTGTGCTTCTCGATACGGCACGTATACTAAGGATTTTTTTTCTCTAGAGCCCTAACCTTTGTTACCTTGTTCGATGCCGATGGTACTCTGCATTATATATTTTCAAATCCATAACTATGGATTGTGTATTCTATAAAAAGTTTTTAATTTGAGATATAATTGTGTAATAACTCAAATAAAGAGCAATAATAACAATATTTGGGACATCCCTACTTAACAGAGGTATCTACACTACACTCAAACTAGAATGTGGACAAACATTCTTAAATACAAAGTTGGATACTTCAATCATTAAATAAACAATCAGTGCATCCAATCCTATCCTCCTAATAAATGCGAAAGTTCGTAAGTTTATTTGTTTGTTACTTGAATCCGAGAAGGCAGCAAGATAACTTCAAATGAAAATTCTCTTTAATGGCCACATTAGAATTTAGAACGCTTTTTGCAGTAGTAAATTCTTGTCAAAGATTATGTAAGCTTAAATGTTGTCTTGTTGTTTTGATTTAAAATTTGATAATAATTTGTCAACAGTTCGTGCTACTCAAGTTTTAACAGGACCAAGATGCGGGTAAAAGTTTGTGCCTATATCTAGTAAAACTTACAAAGTTATAGGACTTATTTAGTTAAAAGGTCAGAGCTTTGTCTCAACTTAACGATGTTAAACGTCTTAAGCTTTCCTTTCACAGCGTAACTAATAGGATATCAGAAACCTACACTCCTAAAGAATGAAAACTGCAAGATTATTTGTAACCCGACTGCGTGAAGAGAGGTTACATATATTTTACGTTTGGTCCTCGTTTTAAACTAATTTTACTAACCAGGTAGGAAAGAAGCACTTTATCTCAGCTTTTTACAACTACTGATACTATAACTAAGAGTTTGTAACGTAACCAGCTACCGAAAAAGATTTTTTTTTCAGTTTGGCGTAACCAGTTACCAACTAGTAGTTCTATGAACAGTAGATCTCGTGAGTACTGGTTGCCACATTTTTCTGGTGCCATTAATGGGGTATCTTCTTATCATTTAAAATAGTCCTGGATGTTTCACAAAAAAATAATAACGATTTGTTCTTATGAAAACGATACAGAAAATTTCCCCCTTTTTCTCACCTGTTTCTTTTATCACGAAGTTCACCTTTACGAGGTTTGGTTTTTTTTTTCACAACTACCTGCGGGAAATCATTTCCTTGAATATTTAGCCAAAAATCATCAAGATCAGATTACATAGCACAACAAAAAAATGCCCCCCTTATTTCCCCTCACTTTTCTTCCTATCCAAAAAAGCTCTCGACAAAAATTGAGTTTGGGGAAAATCGGTTAAAAATGCGCCCTTTAGACCGGAACTGATAAACCGACATAGATACGGACAAAAGCAAAATCTGCCACCTTGTCAAAACAGAGACACTCGCTCGGTCAATTAAAATTGTTTCTTCTGGGGGCCTTACTTGGCACTACGACCCAGAGACGGCGTGCGGTTTAGTCGGTTCGAGTCCGACATAACCTCCCCCTCCGACTCCGGAGGGGTGGGTATCCGAGGGGATTTCCCGCAAGTAAAAAAAAAAAAAAAAAAGGGGGCCTTATTTGAAATTACTACCTCAATAGTATGAAAAAACAAGCCATGAATTATTTTTATTTTTGTTGCACTCCGGTAGCCTGTCTAACTTAGATGAAAGTTTAAATTAGCTGTAGGTTTACACTAGTTTTACCCGCAGTCTTCCCTGAAAATCCCCGACCTAACATATGTACCGGACTTATATGTACCTGTTATACCTACTACTAGATGGGCCGTAAGTATCAGGAACCCTAATGTGTTGTTAACTTTCTGGAACCCATATTATAAACCAGTGGCGTGGGGTCCCTATAAACTGATTGCCGAATTGCTCTGAAAAGGGAACTCATGGTAAAGAGAGATGTTTAAATTTAGTTTCGACTATTGTTCTTCTATAAGAGGAAAGATTTTTTCGCCGGCTTCCGTTTTGAAAATTTTCATCCTTGGCCACTGTTATAAGTTTATTTTTGAACTGAATACCTAAATAATGGCAAAATGTTCAAGAATATATACATATATTAACTCATGGTATATTTTCACTCAAAAACACAAATACAAAAATTAAAACTAACTCAGTTTTGATTCATGTTGTATAGAAAGAATACGTATATTGCAGGCGTCATCATACGACCGATCAATAACGCTAGTACCTTTGTAAGTTTCCATGTGGAATTCTCCTTCACCATTGAATACTGACCAAGGACAACTTCAGGAATATATACACTTGTAATACTCGCGGAATTTTTTACATTACATTAAAACGAAACATTACCCAACTTTTGATTCGATACTTTGCTTCGGGAAAAAGAGTTCGGCTAACATCGGCTTGGTTCGGTTTTGTGGAGCGTTGTCTCTTTACCTTAAAACGAAGGTCTTTGACCAGTGCGTCCTACCTGTTACGACTTACGGTGCCGAAACGTGGACACTGACGGTAGGGTTAGTCCATAAACTAAAAGTCGTTCTGCGGGCTATGGAGCGAGCTAAGCTTAGAGTTTCTCTGAAGCATAGAATTTGAAACGAGGTGATCCGACAAAGAACCAAAGTTACCAACATAGCTCGCAGAATAAGCAAGCTGAAGTGGCAATGGGCTGTCCACATCTGTGATCGATGGCCGTTGGAGCAGACGAGTCCTAGAGTGGAGACCGCGAGAAGTTAAACGAAGTGTAGGACGCCCCCTGGCAATATGGACCGATGACCTTAAAAAGGTGGCTGGGACGGACTGGATACGGAAGGCGGAGGATCGTACGAAATGGCGCACATTGGGAGAGGCCTATATACAGAGTACTGCAATGGGCTAATTGATTGATTGATTGATGATTGTCTCTTAAGCACATTGGGCAAATTTACCTTTATAGAGTATAAAAACGTTTGTGTTCATAAAAGATAAAACTCTAAAATCGGTATTAACTAATTATATTTGCCTGGATAGGCAATAAATTAAAAAGTATTTTGCTAAAAGTTCGCATTTTCGTCCCCAAAATTTGTTCCTTACTAGTAATGTTATCAAATACAGTAATAACGCAATGTACGTGTGTGATTTCATTTTTATAATCCGTGTTTTATTCCAGAATGTAGCTAGTTTATATCAAAAAGTTCATCAAAGCCATCTGAAGCAGACTCATAACTTTGGATAAGCCAACCACGCAATGCGCGCTTGAAGACTAATTTAGCCTTACATGAATTGGCTTGACATAAATACACAATCCTACACCTTTTCACGCCAGGATTGATAGAAACAACACTACCCCATTTATTTTGTCCTTACACATCTCACAAATTCCTCTGACCTTTCCTTCGTTTAGAATATGTTATTATAATTGTATAGACAGTTTTCTTATCCTAGCGTTAATTCCAGTCGCATCCAAAGCTTTCAACTTGGAGTCTGGAATCCGTTTTACCAGTCTAACCGCGGATTTGGCTAGACTTCGATACTTTCCGTGAAGCGACTGCCATCTGACCTCCATAACCCAAAGGTGACTTGGAAACATTGCAGTTAGTCCAATTGCTGGATTTTTGAGGACTCCAACTACTAGTAAGGGCTGCCATAGATGTTCGCATGGCAACCGAGACCGACTGCTTAACATGCTCTCCGAGGCACGACCAGACCAATGCAAATATCCATATTCTAGAGTGAATACGGTATAAAACAAACGAAGGAAATCGAATGTTATGTAACAATTTTACTACCATACGTGAATGAAACAACTCACAGCAGCTATTCAGTTATAAACTTTAACGCACTAGGGCCGTTCTGTAACGTCACATTTTCAAAATGCGTGATTTCAATTTAGTAAGGAATATATAAGTAAAAGGATTTTTCATCCTTTCCGATCATACCGGTCAAAATAAAATAAAAATAAAACTTATAACCTTTTTATTATTCGTTATTTTACCCTTCAGAATCATATCAAATCAAATGCATTTATTGCAGGGATATGGTACAAAAGGTATTACAATATGTAATACGCCCCATACGTGTAAATTTAATTTTTTAATCTTTCAAACTCACTCATAGTTTGATTGCGTTTTCAATTAGATTACAACTATTACTATATACTATTTATAATCTGGTATGACTACTATAAGGCGTTTTAACGTTGATTCAACAGACACGATTTCGCTTCAGGGACTGATTCATTTAAATTAAACGATGGCACTGTGAAGATTCAAACCAAAAGAGAGTTATCACGCTCTTATAAGCACGCAAGCCTGACGCACGGCACTTTTCCCAGAAAGGTCCACTGTTGACCACGTGATGGGTGACCTCCATCATTGTTTGACCAAAAATTTACACGTGTCTCAAACTTAGCAATATCAACTTTTGTTCACGTGGCATAGAAGAGATTTTACAATAGCGATTTTAGTTATTAAAATTTTATCCGACTAATGCTTGTTGGATTTTTCTCAACCAGGCAATGTAGGGAAAATCTAGTACTTTTTCTGACGTTTTATAATTTCTGTTATAATGGTCTATGCACAACAAATACTTCGCGACGTGCTCACGTCGCCGAAGCTCACATTATCTTCATGTTCATCCATATATAGTCAAAAGTTTGTATGGATATATATGCTCGTTACTCAATGATTGAGTAACGAGCATATATATCCATACAAACTTTCTAATCTGATTGAGTCTCAATCAGATGATAAGATTTATCAAGGATAAGAAGTTACTCTCCCAAAGGGAAAAACTGAAGAAATGGACGAAGTGTGTAGTGAAGAAGTGGGCGATGGAAATGGTCATTTCGATAAAACACCAATATCATAATGTAAAGACCTAATATTAATCCATCATGGCTTGATATTTAATGGTGTTGAATGAATGTGAACTGCAAACGGCAGATGTTTAGACTGCCTAGATCGCTCTTTAGACTGCCCGGCTGCGGCGTAATAAAAAAAGATTAGTTATTTTTGAAAGAGCACCAGTAACCGAACCGAAATTATTCCTAAATCCGCGAAATAACTTATGTTAAAAAAGTGGACAGAAGTGACTATATTCATGTTCAACGCTGTCTAATACAGCGTGTGAATGTTGTTTTTTGGTATGATGTTTTAGTATGAACAAGCTCACCAGCAAGCTGATACATCTGCTGATTTAAGACCTAGGTTCTGGCGCAGGTTTTCTTCTTAAGATCAGGGGTTCAGGCGGCAGCAGTTATGCCGTCAAGCCTCATACAGACGATAGTCACTGCTGTAAAAGCCTAAATTAGTTAAAAGCGTAAGACTTAACTAGGGAACACATGGATGATAAAAACGAATACTATGGCCTTGTCTATCAATTTCTTCTTACCAACCTGAATAATTGAAAGTTCAGTTGTCAGTTATCAATATGTATATTATGCAATGTAAGCAATGTTTTATAACGATTTTAATGCTACGCTCTGACCTATAAACAGTCAAAGGTCAAGCGTAGGTGTCTCTATTCATTCCTTCGGGAACTATCTTGTTATGCTAGGTTATAAAATGTCCGAACGGGGCGCGTAAAATTTATTAAAAATTTTGAAGTAATAAACCTAAGTTTAAATTATGTGAATTGATTTTTTTATCACGCTATGCGAAAGTTTTATGTAGATTACGATTTCTAATGCTACAAATGATGAGTTTCATGCTTTCATAAGATGATTGCAACAACACCGACATATACTTAGACACAGAGCACATATTTCCACTTGCTATGATCCTCACATTTACTTTTTCTATGATTCTGGCATACACTTCACTTTTTTCCTTTCGTAATCGTTTTCATTAACGCTCGCTCATTGCGGATAATCTAAAAGGTATCTGTTATTTATGAACTTTACGAGTGTAGTCAATAGATTCCTTTTCTTTATTTTAATTTCATGTATGATGGAAGTTATAATAAATCAGTTTAGAATTTGAAATTCTCATGGATTTCCATGCTCACTTTAAACTTAAAACAACTTATGAAAGTTGAATTGGAACAATATAATTAAAATTGTCTGACATAACAATTTTTTGTTAAAACGGGGTTGGATTTCTTTACTAAGATGATCGCAAATTCTAATTTAGTCGATTGAAAGTTAAACTTATCACAATTCTAGATAATCTACATAAAAATGTTGCAAACAGATACAAATTACGACTTGTTGAAGATATAATGACGTCATAACTCGCATCCTTATCAAATAAGGCAATCATAACATGTCATTAACAAGAACACCAATGACGCAAGAAAATATCTCAGTAAAGAAATGTAAGAACTGCAGTAGCACTCGATTTTCATAGTGTCGATTTTACATCAAGAAAATATTGAAGATTTGCGTACAACGATCTCAAAACAGAAGCTATATCGGCTTATTATTATGCAGTACAAAACTTTCAGTAGGTACGGTACGTGACTGCTAAAAATACCGCCTCACACCACCACGGCTCGGGTCATCTGAACTACCTCTTTTACGCAGTAACTAAACACAGGGTGGCTTTGAATTCGTAAAATCCTTTTACGATCTACTGCTGATACCTATAGGAGCGTCCTGAGTCTGTCCGTGGACGGGTTACGTGTTGGTTACATATTAGTTCTTCTTTCAATAAAAAGAGACAACTGGAAATACAATATTACTAGTGCGCGTATAGACTAAGACTAAGCTTGAGATTAATCTGAATGGTGTCTAATCATCATTTTGACTAACAGGACTTATAGGAAAAGTTATTGGATAGACGGCAAACCTATAATTTAAGAATCAATTCTTGTACTCTTTAGAAAGTTCGAAACTTAAGTTAGAAATTGATCCTAGGAATAACAAGGCTTATAATGAAGCACGAAAATGGTGTACTCCCTAAGTTATCACTAATTCATGTTCCAGGTTGGTTCGACCTTTATCGTAGTAATACAAGTAGTAAGTAACCTTTGCCTCAAGACATCCTTACCTTGTTATCGAACGATGATGAACATTGAGGTTAATTTAGGGTAATAACAGCGTTCTGTGACTGAACATAGTTACAGTAGAAGCGGCTTTTAATTGAAGTTAACAAGAAACGTGTCAATTTAGCGGACGGACGTCATCAAAAGCATAGTCTTGGAAAATCATGTAAATAACTTCCTTTGATTTGTCGAATTTGTCGAACTGTTTAGGAGTCAAACTATCTTTAACGACTACCAAGGATCCGAATGGCAGTTGGGACCGAACGCGACGGCTTATCGTGCTCTCTTAAGCAGGTACTTAACACTGCCAGTATTGCACAATCTTGCAATGTCCTAACTTGTTTCCACTGAGCCACAAGCTCCTCAGGCCTGTTCTCCATCAATATAGATGGTTTAACTACATACAAAAAATGTTGAGGTACATAGACAACACCATTAAAATATATACAAAGGCCGCTTTATCGCTAAAAGTAATTTCATAAAAGCTAACTCGTACGAGTATATCAATGAATTAATGATATAGGTAATGTGTTTTATTATTCATGATTACCTAGTGATAATAGGTAAAAGCATATATAAATGTTGTATCTGAATAAAGATAAGGACATAAAAGGTTATTTTAAATATTGTAGATATTAATTATTAGCAAGGTTTCATAGAAGCACGTACTAGAATAGATAGAATTCGAGATATGCCCGCAGAAAGCTTTGTTCATTACCGTAAGTACCTACAGCAAGAAAACAAAAGCAGTATTCCTCCTTTTCTTCTTGCAGCTTCCTTGAATTATATCAACTATTTATTGTGAGCTAATAAACATGCCAGAAACAGGTAGTAAAAACAATTTATTACGAGAACCAACAGACAATAAGCGTTTAATGGAAAATATTCTAGAACTATAGGTAACTATGAGTAAATCTAAATGTATTGTGTGTGTAAGAGCCTCAGGCGCGTCAATAGTGCAGTGGTTGTGTCAGCGCCTCCTATACAAGAGCTGCCAAGGTTCGCGGGCGAGTATAGCAAAGCGTAATTATGTTTTTCTGTGATAAAGTGTCCGGTTGAATGCAACTGTTGCAGAGTTCACAGATTGAGTCGCTGGTATAAATTAGTTATTCACAAACATCAACGATACCACTATCAATGTTCCTAATAAATATATACTGCTGTTACGACATCACTATTCTTGATTTATAGACCGGTGCCCTACTTATGTCCTCACCAAGACCAGCTAACCTATTTTCCATGCACCAGATTGCATTTTCTATACAGCTACCTATAATTATACTGCGAGGAAGGCTGGGCGGACTTATGACCCAGTTTATCGACCTGACATAGTTACGTGCCCTGTAAGACACCTAGAGATCGGGCCTCCCAGGCATGCTGAAGTTTTTCAAATGAAGTCTTTAAGTAAATAAGGTATAATTGCTACTGAGAAATTGCTTTTCTACTAACTTCTCATTTACGTTTAAAGTTGCAAAGTTGGATATTTAATATGACAGTTTTATACAATTTCAGTTAAACTTACAAAGATGCGTGATGAGACGCGCCGCCTCCTCCTGCGAGCAAAAAATGCTCGTGAAGGAGATGGTGGACCGGGAACGTAGGAGACTCGTCAACCGCACATCCCGCGACGAGCGGAGGCTACTTGGGCGTCGCAGGTCGCATAATGACCTCCGTAACCATCGAAAATCAAAGCCGACCTCCGAAAATCATAGTTAACGAAATATGGGTGTTAATACACCATTACCTACCCCTATATGGATTTAAAGGCGTTAGTATATGAATGTATGTACCTATGCACTTTAAACAACCGCTATTCTTTATTGAATTGTGTTAAAGTGGAATTTCATTTAAATCTGGATACGTATTGGGTGCTAAGGTTCGGTTGAAATATTTTACTGTTACTGACTCTCAATGAATTAGTCATTAACATTAGCCAGCTTTCCATTAGATGTAATGCATAGGTATACATGAATATGAAAATGTATCATCTAATCCTATCTGAACATGATAATAACCTCGTGAGTAAGCCAACTCAGATAAAAGAAGCTTATTAACACTAGTATGACGCAAACAGCCAATTATGTCATGTAACATATTACTTAGATTAGATTTCACTGGTTATTATTCTGTCATAAAAACGTCCATCTGCTATTGAGGCATAAAACCTATTTGAGCAAAAACCTCTATACATATTATGTTTACGTCAAAAAGTTACATTGGGTTGATGTGATTCTGTTATTGAAATTTACCGTCTATAATAGGCTTCGTCCACTTTCGTAACTGATTTTTGATTATTATTGTGACATATTTTGAACCCCCGGTGCACCAATTTAACCCATAAAAGGTGTCCCTAATTTAATCGATTTCGAATAGTGGATAGGAATCTATCGGATTTATTGACATTTATGATTAATGCTCCGCTCCGTTGGATAGTAGCGTGATAATATACAGACTATGTTACTAAATTTTAATATAATGGCACAAGAATTTTAGAAATCGTTTCTGTAGTTTTTGAATGAATTTGTTACTTACCTATATAAATACAAATTGCTAGGTAAAATTGTTCTTGATAATATTAATATAAAAATTCAAAAAATGAGCCGTCTGCGAATACTTTCAAAGAGTATGAAACATGAAAGGATATTTTGACATTTAATGACAGTTGACGTCACTTAGTTTAATACTAATTTAATCGTACATACTATACTCATGTCTGTTTGCTCTAAGGAGTACTATTATCTATTCTGTGTCTAAGGTAGACACAGCTTAACACTATAATCATCAGCCGAGACAATCCTGGTTGCGTTTCAAAACCTGCCCCTCTAGACAAGTGGCAATTCGCTAGCCGGCGTTTGATGGAATAGAATGACGAATGTTTGCGATTTGACGTATTTGACATGCGTTAACGACTGTCATAGTGGCAGTGGTAAACAGTTTCGGAGAGATAACGTCTCCCTGCCCCTTTTCAGTGGAATTGGCTTCGTGCTCTGTTCCTGTACTCGGACCGACATAGTGGCGTTCTGGCATAAACACTTCGATATACCGGTGATCTATCCGGCACCACTGGAGAGGCTGTAGCACGACCCATATTTCGATCGAATCGAAGACTTTCTCATAGTCCACGAATCCTAAGCAGAGAGGCCGGTTATACTCTTTGGTCTTCTGTATAACCTGTTGCAGCGTGTGGATGTGGTCTATGGTACTGTAGCCTTTTCGGAATCCGGCTTGTTCGGGAGGTTGGCAGTCATCGAGCCTGTTGGCGAGACGGTTCGTAATGACCAAATGAGTAGGGAAGGTAAAATAATTTGTAGGGAGTCAAGAAATGCGCGCCCGAATAGAACAGATGCCAGTAGGGCGCGCATCTCCCAAGATTCGATCCGTTATAACCAAGATGGTTGGTAGGGCCATGGGAAGGAGGTGGGAATACGGTTCGAAATAACCCTCGAAAACAGCTTGTAAATGTGGCTCAGGAGCGTGACGGGCCTATAATTCTTCAACAAAGTATTATCGCCTTTCTTGAAGAAAAGGACCACCACGCCCCTGTTCCACGCTTTCGGCGTTATGCCTTCGTGTAGGACGGAATTGAAGAGCTTCTGAACGACCTTCAGTACCGGCATTCCGTCCGCTTTCAAAAGCTCTGCTGTAATTCCGTCCTCACCCGCCGCTTTGTTATTCTTCAGCTATTTGAGGGCCATCCTAATCTCGTACAGGCTGATGTCCGGAATGTCTTCGGTATAACGTCGGGTAAGCTTGGCTCTTGGATCTTTAGCCATGCCAACGGGCTGTGTTACAGATGTATATAGCTGCCCATAAAACCTTTCGACCCCCTCAAGTACCTCTACCGTTGTCGTTGCCATGCCGCCATCCTCCGTCTTCAGCTTCGTTAGCCGGCTTTGTCCAACGGACGCATTCCTCGCAAACACTTTGGAGCCTTTTTTCGCTCTATCGTCTCCTTGATAGATTTAGTATTATATGAGCAAATGTCGTGTCGCAAGGATTTCTGTATGCGTCCGTTGAGCTGCTTATATGCCTCAGCATCGTCGGAGGTCTGTAGCGGCATAGATCAACGTTTGGCCAAGAGATCAAGGGTCTGGGTCGAGATCTTCTGAGGTTTTTGTTCGAGGCGATACCTAAAGAATTTAGATCCCACCGTTTGGACAGCTTCTACCAGCATGTTGTTTACCTCTTCCACTGAAACGCGATCCTGTATACAATCGAAACGATTGGATAGTTCGAGTTGAAAGCTCTCGGATTCTAGGGCTAATTTTCAATGTGCCTCTCACGATACAGTGATCACTATTGAATACTTGCCTCTTTGTCGTCAAGATGTAGTCGATCTCATACGCCATGTTAGCGGGGCTTAACCAGGGCCACTTTCTCTGGGATGGCTTTTTGGAGAAAGAAGAAAGAAGAATGAAAATTACTCCAAAATATTTAAGCGAGCCTGTTCCTTTGCCAAGTCCAACTTCATTAAAAATAAAATGTCTAATTCTGTTAATAAAATTAAGACTACTTCGAACATAATAAATTCCAAATGTGGGAAATCTTCATTAACTGTTTGAGATATTCATTTAAAAATAGAAGGTCGCATGTCACAGAGGATCTGGAAGTTGCTACAGAGTGTGAACATTTCTTTACAAATATACCTTTAGAAACAACTAAAATTCTTCAGTCGTCTTCTACTTCCGCTGTGTCATTGCTTACGGAATCAATAAACAAATGTAAAGATGCATTCGTATTCTCAGTTGTTAATAGCAAGGACATCACTAAAGCGTTTAAATCTATCGATAGTAAAAAGATCGCCCATCTATGGTGATTATCTGTCAAAACTATTTCAAGGATCATTGATGTCATTGCTCCCCATCTAGCAACTGTGTTTAATGACCAGCAGTATATTTCTTGATTTAATGAAACATAACTAAGTCATACCTTTGTTCAAGGCTGACAGCGCCCATATCCTTCTAATTACCGACCCGTTTTTGTATTGCCGACCTTGAGTAAAGTATTTAAGAAACTAATCCTAGGACAGTTGCTGAGCCATTGTTACATGATAATCAGTTTGGGTTTACTAAGGGATGTTCGACTACTGATGCTGGTATAGAATTGTTAAATTGTATTTACGAAGCCTAGGAGGATAAGCATGATACATTGGGTGTCTTCTGTGAACTATGCAAGGCTTTCGATTGCGTCCACCATGACACATTAATCAGGAAATTAGAACATTATAGAATAAGGAACAAGGCTCTCGAGCTTCTAACTTCATATTTGAACAATAGAATTCAGAGGGTTGATGTTAAAGGTACACGTTCCTCAGGGTTCGATACTTGTACCATTTTTATTCTTAAAAAATTTAATGACCTATTAAGGGACTATGTAAGGGACAAAAATAGTATAATTTTATTTGCTGACGATACTTCATTAATATTTAAAATGAAAGGCAACAAAATTATTATGACGAAGAGAATGGTGAAATCACAAAAGTTCATTGGTTTAGTACTAATAACCTTTGCTTTAATGGGAAGAAAATTAAATGTATAAAATTGACCCTACCTAATGTTACATAGGTGGAAACCAATGTACAACTCAATGGACAGGTGTTGAATCTTGTAGAATCAACTGTGTTCTTAGAGTTAAGTATTGACGCCAAACTACAAAAAAAACATCTATTATGTTCATAGTATTTTGGGCTACGGAGTTCTCCTTTGGGCTAAACACAATATTTATCTTAGAAAAGCAAGCTGTGCGAGCTATTTATAATTTGGGTCCAAGAGTCTCCGTCCAAGAAAAGTTTAAGGAAATAGACATTCTAACCGTTGTCACAATTCATTTTCGAGAACCTAATAGATAAATTTGAAAATTTTCAATAGTTTGTGAAAGGCATGTTATAAATACCTGCCTAAAAACAATCTTGTAGTTTGTGATAGTAGACTCCATTAAATCAGTAATTCTTTCCGGGGCAACTGTATACGCTTTTTTAACAAGCTCCTTAATGAAATTATGGATTTACCTGTGGATCAATTTAAAAATTTAATTGCGTCAAAACTATGCCAAAAAGGCTTTTATAAAATCCAAGAATATTTAGATGACAAACAAGCTTGGAAATAAGCTGCTCTCTCAACTATGAACTACTCAAGCAAACTATTGTGTTTAGACTAAGTAGACTAAGCATTTACAAACTAAATATACGTAGACCAAAAAAAATACCCACTGAGTTTCTACCGGAGTCTTCTCAGGTTGAGGTCGCGTATCGAACCGGTGGTCCATTTGCTGCCTAAGTCTAAGATTTTTCTAATTTGACGTTTTGTAAATGCCGTATTAGGGGTCTATACAGAATAAATATTTTTGACTTTGACTTTGACTTTGACTTGGCAGTCGTTGTCCTACTCTTCTGTACTAATTCATGATTTGATTTATTTTGTATACCTTTTAACCCATTTGTAAAACTATACGAACAAGAAATATTGCTAAATCATTGTGTGATGAAATTTTAAGGGTTGCTTACACTAAGTATAAAATTAAATTAAATAAATTATTAAAAATATGAAAAGCACACAAGCTTTATAGCAGGCGGTACCCATTAATTTTCATATGGTTTGAGATTTGCAATTTCAGAATCAGTCGAGTTTTTTTATTTTTTATAATTTATTTTATTATATACTTTTTAATAAGGACATATATATTTCAGTAAACGTCTTCTAATTTCCTACATTTTGATACCCCACTCGATAAATTTGAGTGAAAATTTGTTTTTACCATTTCATTTTGGCACCAAGAAACCAAAATATAGCTTTTGTCCATGTCCATTTATGTACCCAAGAACACTTGGCCAATAAATACCTTTCATTTGAGATATGAATCATTGAAATCCATACGCTGCTTAAGAAAATATGAGGTAATAATATTCAAGATACGCGTGAAAAACATAACCCATCTTGGCAGTCCGGTAAAAATTAATACGAATTGAGAAACTAGCAACAATACAGTTATAAACTCTACGAAGCAGAACAAACTCGGCATTGTTCAGAATTTTCTAGAAGTTTCAACTACAGTGTAATTGTTGCCTAATTGGAAATATTTCACAGGTTTCTTGTACATAAGGTAGTTGCTACATACCGATTGTTGAACGTCTGCAAGGCGCCACCAGGCCATCGACCCTTTGTTTGTGACGATTTCCGCACCCAAAACTGACGATGCACTTCGACTGCACCGAATTTCGCCCGATACGTCCCCCTCTCCCGACCTACCCCATGATATCGCGAACCACCCGAATAACAGTGCGCCAACTCCGTGGATTACGAAACCAAGTAGTAGGTACCCAAATCTTTGTATTACCTAACTATAGCTCGACCTTTGACCTTTATATATTTCAACTGAGGTAGGAACTCAATCAATTAGGTCTATTTGGTGCTTGCGTAGGAATCACGGTACACCTACATGAGGATGCCTCGGTCTGTTGACGACAGTTACTAACAGAAAATAGGTTAAAGCGTCAATTTGCTACTTTTCATGTGAAATATTGAAGCTACCCACTTGCTATTACGTTACTTGGGAAGCTATTTGCTTAGTACCTGGCTGTGTTGAGCAAGACATACGGACTGCATTATCGATATTGTTTGAGAAGCACTACTTGGGCCTCGTAGAGGGTATCACATGTAATGAACCCACCATAATTGCAACAACAAATAAATGAATAGAAGTATAAATAGACATCTTTAGAATTCAATTTCATCTCATATATATAATAATATTTATAATATATATAATTATTTTCATTTTAGCAATAAAAATATTTTCTTTAATATTTGGCAGAAATTGTATCACGTGGGTAGAGCCAGTTATAATATAAAAGTAATTTAGTCTATTTATATCCCACCAAAAACATTTTCATGTAAAAATGTTGCCAAGAGGAGTTTACGTAGCTTACCCTGTGAAAATGTTTTAGCCGCGTGGTTCCCGGTAGAGTAGAATTTGGGCCACCCCATCTCTTCCCATGTGGTGTCGTACAAGGCGACTAAGTGATAGGGCTGAATAACTTCAACATCAGACAGATATGTACAGCCCAGACACAGCCTCATGCATGGCTCGAGTCAATAATTGTGCCCGGAATACGGCAATAGGCTCGCCCCCTATTACGTGGGACCGAAAACAGATTGGTGAAATGTGGGTGTTAATTCACCTCTGCCTAACCCTCCGGGGATAAAGGCGTGATTATATGTATGTATGTATGTAAGCTACGTAAACTCGTCTTCGCAACATTTTTACATGAAAATGTTTTTGGTGGGATTTCATTTATTTTTGTAAGTTGGTTAAAAATTATGACGTACGTATTTTTTATATGTAATAAGAAATGTGTTAATTAATTTTGACTTATGTAGCACACACTGTAGTACAAGTCATATACAAACTTTCACCGTAGTAGGTAATCTGTGCTTCCACCTCCTATTCCCAGGGGATAGGTTAAGTTAGGTTTTTAATTTTTTTGCTGTCTTTGTAGTAGTATTAGCTTACATACCAAATTTCAGCTTTCTAAGACTTCAGGAAGTACCCTTACAATTTTGATGATCAGTGAGTGATGAGTCAGTGACGAAATTAAGGGTTTTGAGACATTAATAAAATCTAAAGTATAATAGCTACGACATTCAAACTTTGTATGTTTAATTATTGTACCAATGGCATTCTATCTTGAAAATTTTAACTATTTAGCATCATCCAAAGCAAAGTTATGAGAGTTAAAAAAACGACGAAGCGTTTCGAGAAAAGGTAAGTAGTGCCCTTGCGCTTCGCTTGGCTCGTCTTGACGGGGGCACTACCGTGGCCCCAGATATCTGTTTGTTACTTGATCGTGGCTAAACCTTTGAACAGATCGTAATGAAACTTGAGCTCGAGGTAGTCTGCGCTAAGGACGTAAACTATTTTTAACTTACAACTTCAAAGACGTAATTTATTTGTGATAGCACAAATACAATAGCGACCATGTAGTCCTAATGTCTATGTAACTGAACACAGCGAGGTACTAAGGTTGAGTCAGGTTCTAAGAAGCAGTACTAAGGACCTCGTAGACGAGATAACATTTAATGAACAAGAAATAAATTAATAAGACACTGCAAGTATGAATAAAAATCTGCCGATTTTAATATTTTTGTTATTCAAACTATTTATTCTATACTAACGATGAAACTAGACTTCGTTTTGCGCTATTTTTATTCGCCTTATTCGACCGCATACCACGATGTATGGGGTACTTCATCTTTATTTGCTTCATCCACACGCATAACGGATAAGAGTAAATTACAAATATCCATATCCGTTCATTTTTTCCAGCTTTTTTCACACAGAAAAGGACACGTATAAGCTGCTAGTACTCAACTTAGTTTTTGGCATATTTTACACTTCGGCATGAAGTGTGGGTGTAAATGTATTGCTCAAGTATTTGGGCGATAACAACAAATAGCAAATAACAAAATGTCCACCTGTAATATGATGCGCTTAGACTCTGCGGTTTACATCATTTTGACAAGACTATACAAAACTAAACTACTTGTTAGTTTTGTTTCAAAAGTTTTCAGTAGATTTGGCAATAATATCAAGGTACTATTTATAAATTCAGTGCTAATTATCCAGAGATAATAAACATTTGAGCTTGTATGAATTCGCATAGAGCTAAAAATTGGTAGAGATTTTAAATACACCATAATAAAAGAAATATCTTAAGTCCCCATCGATTGGACTTCTGCATTTTTTTACACAAGGTCAAAGGTCAAGAATATTTGATTCTTGCATTTATCTCGTAAAGGGCAAGTGTTAGCGCAGAAGTAGGTTGCACAAAGTTGTAAATCATGTAATTATCCACAAAACGGGTCGATCACTTTTTTGTGCTGAGATATCGTGATTACTTCGGACAGCATTTCCGAAGTCTGCGCCCCAAGTTGGTGCTCACGGCGAATGCCTTGGGCCGGTTGTTGCCCAACTTGAAGGGCCCAGAATCCTCCTGCAGGAGACTCTACGCGGGTGTCGTGCGGTCCATGGCCCTATACGGGTGCCCCGTGTGGGCGGACACCCTGGAGGCCAGATTCTTGCCTCTGCTCCGTACGGCGCAGAGCACGATGGCCTCCAGGGCCATCAGGGGATACCGCACGATATCCTTCGAAGCGGCGAGTCTCCTGGCCGGATCGCCACCGTGGATCCTGGAAGCGAGGGCCCTTTCGGCACTATATAAGTTCCGAAAGGAGGCGCGGGAGCGGGGATTCGATCCCGAGCCCGAGGATATTCGGGCCGAGAAATCCCGGCTCCACCAGGTCATGGTGGCCGAGTGGGAGCGACGACTTGAACAACCACGCGCAGGGCACGCCGTCATTGCGGCGGTAAGGCCCATCATGGGGGAGTGGCTAGAGAGGCAACACGGTAGCCTCTCGTACCGTCAGACGCAGATTATCACCGGGCACGGTAGCTTCGGGCGGTATCTGCATCTGATGGGTATAGAGCCAACGCCCGAGTGCCATCACTGCGACGCGATCGTGGACTCGGGGCTGCACACGCTCACCGAGTGCCCGGCGTTTGAGACGCCGAGGCGGGAGCTTGTGGCGGCCCTGGGGGTGAGAGTGCTCACGCTCTCCACCCTGCTCGCGGCGATGGTCCGCTGCGCGGATGCGTGGGCGGCCAGCGCCTCCTTCTGCGAGCAGGTCATGCTCGCGAAGGAGACAGCAGAGCGGGCGCGGCGCGATGAGCGAGAGAGGCTCGCTGACATCGCTGCACGCGCCCGAAGGCGGCTCGGGCGTCGGAGGGCGCAAACTGACCTCCGCCCCCCATGAGCGCGGGCCTGAGGGTGACGGGTGGAGCCGCCCGTCATCCTAGCAGAAGCAGGCCACGGCGGCGGCGCGCATCGTAGGACGATGCGCGCCTCCCCACACCGGGGTAGAGTCGGGGACCGCGTGGTCCCCCCCTTCCCGAGGAGGGCCAGACCGAGAGGGATGGCCCTGGGTCAGCCGGGGTGCGAGGGATATGTCGCATGACAACCTCACCTTCGGCCTAGCACTACGACCCAGAGACGGCGTGCGGTTTAGTCGGTTCGAGTCCGACATAACCTCCCCCTCCGGCTCCGGAGGGGTGGGTAGCCGTGGGGATTTCCCGCACGTAAAAAAAAAAAAAAAAAGAGATATCGCGATTTCAAAATTAGAAGAAGTCGTTTTCAGTATTATGTTATCTGTGCCCATAGTATGATTCATCAACGCAGAACCTAAACCGGTATTATTGTGTACTTGGGCCCCCACCAATTTCCAGCTCTATGCGAACTTATCCAATTTACTATTTCATTTCCTTTATTTTGACTGCATTATAATATCGTGGATTTATTTAACTAAGCTCCAATAAGTTTTCATCACTCAAATTACCTATCAACAATATTACTTGTAAAAAGTAAAAAAAAAACCAAGAAAAACAAATTACTCAGCCACTCCACATTGTAGCAAGCGTGATGTACTTAATTAAATTGTTCGGAAAAGCACCCAACATTTTGGTTGAAATCCATTTCCACGGAAGTGACTTTTCCTCGAAATAACATTTTATTATATTACGCTTTCCGTTACACAAAGTGATCATATTTATAAAAGGATTTTTTGACGTACAGTCAATTACTAAAGTAACTCAATTATTTCTAATTTATTGATCATCTCAGTTAATAAATGTCTTATAAAATCATAAACAAAATTTCAAATAGGGACCATTGGTTTTGTTCCATTTATATTGTTACTTAAAGTCTGTGACCAAAAAAATTATACGTAATTTTTTGGCATAAGCACGCCAATGGAAAACTATTACTAATGATTTGTGTTTATAATTATCACCCAAGTGCCGGTACGGGCACATTACATTCAAATTTTGGAGTCTGGAGTTTGCTCTTCTTTTCCTACTTTCTGACTATAATTTGCTTACCTTAGCTTTTACAGGACTGACTACCATTTAATGTCCTTAAGAGGTAAGTTGATTTTGCAGGTACAGAGACTATGAGGTTGGATTTGGCCCCAAAGCTGTTAATAATTATAATAAATAATAAACACTTTTCTACAGTATTTGTACTTTACTTGATATATCAAATTACATAACAACATTACCATCAATCGAAGCTACTTTCTACTACAGAGCCGTACTTAAAAATACTAAAATCATTTCTCCACTTAATTGCCGTAGCACACCCACACCCTACAGTGCAATGTAGCATATGTCAAGCTGAATGAATGAAACTGTGCTACAAAAGGCTACGAAAGTGCTACGCATTTTCTTTCGTGTTGGCATGAACTTTTACCTAGAACTATATATTATGACAGTTAAAAACGTTTTTAATGAACGAAAGGCTTTTTCTAGTGAAACGTGACTCATTAATATTTTTTACGTTTGACTCACATTTTTCACAGTATACATTAATTTATTTTTTATGTTATTGAGTGATAAAAGTTATAATGATGTTAATTAATTTGGTTCTTACTACCTTTTTTCATCATATTTTCGCACAATTGTTGTAATTTACATTTCATAACTTGATATACCTATTCGTGAATTTGTGTAATGGTTTATAGATTAGTATTTGATATTATTGTGTAAATTACCCTTTAATTATCAAGTTTAAGACAAATATGTAAAACATAGATGAACATTTCTAAAATATGTATTTGAAAACATGCCTGATGAAATTAATATATGTACACATCTGTTACACGTTTCCTTTAACAAATGAGTATTTAACCTGAGAATTGTCACAACTTATCTCCTTAAAAGCAGATTCTACTATGCGTCTACTACTACAATAATCATCCCTATGTTATAAATAACATTTATCTGAGCATATCATGTATCCGAATTTAGCTCCTTCCTCTCATTCCAGTAAGGTCTTAGCTCGTAACGACCCTGCATATAGATTCCTAGAGGCACATTTTCATGTTCTAAATTTAAAACAGAGGCGCGTCGGCTTCAATACGCCTATACACATGTCTCGACTGATCTATGCAGGATCTGCGTCTTAAAGGTAGTCAAATGCCACCCTTCCCTGACGCTTTTGAATACAAAATTGGCACGTCTATATGTATATTTTAAATGAATCATACTAAATATAATTGAACCATAGTTCATCAGTTGTCAACAGTTCATCGGGAATCAAAACCGGTGTCGTAGTTTAGCAAGATGAATAATCTGTGGGCGCGATCGATACAGAATGCCGCGGCGGGTTGAGGGTAAATGGGGGAAACGGGGCGGTTGGGACGAGATGGGGATGGTGAGGACGGGGGGCACTGTTTCATTGAGAACGTGTGGGCGGCGAGCGTGGGCGACTGCTTATAAAGCCGCCCGGCCCTCCCCGCCTCCGTATAGTCGTGACTTAACAGCGATCAGAGTAACACAGAATAGTGAACATGTGCAACATGCGGCTCTCGAGCTTCAGGTGAGTCGTTATTATTTAACTTCAATATTATGAAAATAAAATTAGAAAAATAATAGTCATAATGTTTCAAAATTATTGGTGCTGACTAGAATATTATTTATTTGTTAGATTTCAGGAATATTAGTACAAAGTATTGCATATTATTATTAAATTATATATGATACTTTTGTAAATTTCTTTACAAAATAAATAACGGTGTAAATATTATTGTTTTAGGCTATTGTCAATCTTACTTGGCTACTTAGTAGCACAAACGAAGGCCTATCCCATGCAAAGTTGGCCTATGTATCCACAAGCTTCACGGGAGTACCCGGATGATGAATATTATTATGCACCAAAAGTTCAGTATTTCTATGACGCCCCAGCAATGAGTGTACCCGAAATGCATGCCCAGGTTCCATATCCCTATATTTACGACCCGTACGGGCACTTCGCGGCAGACGAAGCACCTAAGAGACAGGAAGATAGGATAGCAGCCCTACCCATCGGACAGGAGACATGGTTCGAGAGTGACACCACACCCCGCTGGCAAACCAACGATATCGATGACGTCAGTGCAGCTTTTCTCGACAATTTAATTCTTACTCAGATGGCTCAAGACGCGCAACGGCGACGCGAAAATGCTCGCGCAGCCTTCCCGCCTGTTGATTACGAGGAGCGCGACGTCGAGGACGAAGACGTTCGCGAGCTGAAGGCTTTAGCCGGACAGCCTCTGTATCATGTACCTAAAACTGTACCCAGATACGATGAAGATGACTACGCATCTGATGATGGATTTATCAACTGGAACGGAAATAAGAGAAGTGTCAAGGCGACGACGGCTGCCCCGGTAACTGCAACTGTAGCCCCTAAAGAAGGTGACAAGGAGTTTGTGATGCCGCGACCTGCACAAAACTCACACTCACACGGACATCATAATACTCAAATGAAACGAAACCAAAATGCATTTTACGACACCATTGCACGATATTTTGCTAACAAATCGGCTAAAGCAAACCAACAAGTACGTATATCGACATATTTTAAACCTTTCAAACGTTTTCTTACAAATTTTACCTCTTAAGTAATAAAAATGTGCCCCACGTAGAAGAAAATTTATTACTCGATGTTTTGGAACTAACTGACTTGACTGTAGAAGCCCCGAAGTCTAAAAATAGCATGGCTGGGTTGGGGGGTGGCGGGTGACACAGTAGCCCCCGAGGCCGGGTCAATCGGTGCCGAGAGGGTATAGGCGATAGTATCACCTCAGATCGTTTAATGCTGATCTACTTATACCACATACGAATAATTAAACATTTCTAACTGTACCTTTCTATTTAACAGGATATCCCACAAGGACGAAGAATCGAAAAGCGTTTTATAGCAGGTGATTCCGACCTAGTCATGGAACTTCGAGGCCTAAAACATCGCATCGCTACTTAAATTGATACATCGGATTATCGCCAACAAATATGAGACTGAGTAATATGTAGAATAATAGTTACGCAGCGGCGACAAACACTACGATCGCGTCACCGACAAGCTAAATAGAAAAAAAATATACGTGTATACATGTACCCATTTCATAAAGTTTTGTCGTCCACTTCGAGTAATAAGTAATGTTGTGTCAATGATTATAATTATTAATGTAAAAAAAAAGTTTAGAAGATCCTTTTCTATCTCTATAAGTACATACTTTCAGTACAGTACTAGTCGTAGGTATGTAAAAGTGTGAAATACGGATAAATGATGGTACAAAATGAGACTATAATCCCATTTAACAAATGAGTTGTTGACTGAAATATGCATGATAGTTTTTAAATAAAAATGTTGCTCCCTTCAATTGGCAGCTTTTAGCACAATGTGTGCCCTTTGTAAATATATATGTGTAGGTACTGATCGTCTAAGACTTATAATTATTTAGATAGAAGTCAATACATCAAAGAATTAAACATAAGGTATGATTAAAACTATTTTCAAATTTTGTATCAATCAATTGCAGATTGTCTTACTGTTTTTCTATATAACGCCTAAGAATGAAGAAATATTGTGAAAAATTTATCTTCGCTGTATTTAAGTAATAATTTGTTCAAAATTTAACATAATGTATAAAATTCGGTACATTACTTCTTTAAAGATAGTTTAATTGGCCTATCAGGAAAACATTGTAATTTCTCTCAGGTGCTAATTCATAATAAAGTGCGTTCATAGAGATCAAACGGTGGAAAGAAACAAATGCTCTCATAAATATTGCAATCATTTTCTTTTAAACTAAAACTATGAACTATTTCAATGTAATAATGAACAGAATCATCAAATAATGAGTTCTTGAAATGTATACGAAATCATTCCAAAATATCTAATGACCATCTTGTTTCTATTCACACTTTGATTTCTATACCCTTCATTTTACAGTATTTTAAGTTGAACTTGTTAAAGGTCGGGCTATGCAGACAATACCACAAACGAACTTTGCAAAGCAAAACATATAGTGAGCATATAGTATATATTATATCCATTTATCTGTAAGTGTGAAGATTCTCTCTTGGAGCAGAGGATACGTGATATTTTAGCTTTACTGCTTCTTTAACTAATATTTATAATAATGCAATTGGTCTATGAGACCGATAAAAACACTAAAAAAATCTACTTTGTTATTCTTTTATCTATTTGCTAATGTTATATCCAGAGATTGCTACTGTCCATTATTAGAAAGTTTTGTACCCACATTTTCGACCATCCTAAATGTCTCCATTATTCATCACCTTTTAAGATCGAGTAAGTAAAGTATCTTTCAAAGTACATATCTGTTTAAAGTAAAGTCAAATTACTTCCCTAAATTAAACCTTACCAATTCTTTAAATTAGTTTGTAATGTTGTGTAAAGTATTACTAGTCGATGTTAAACGTTACAAAAAATATAAAATAAAATAGTTAATTACAGTGTTAAGGTTATCTACTTCAAGCATTTTGTTTGTAATATTTGACTAGAAGCAAATAAAAAGATTTCTACCACAAATAGAATTCAATTTAACCGTCAAATTTTTTGTACTAATTTGTTTAAATTTGGTATTTAGATGCCGTTTTCTAAAATATTGCTCAGAAAATTGTCTATCGGTAGATACATGGCATTTTCATGTGCATCTGTGTATTTGTATTTTAAATAGTCACTACCATATTTTAATAGATAGGTATTTTTTTAATTATTGCCTACTTGTAACTGAAAATGTACCTATGGATAAAAATCCGAACCTTAGCGAATATAACATTGTATCAATATAAATGAAGAAAATAAATTCAATGAGTGAAAATAAACTTATTTTAATTTTCCTTTAAAACACGTAATACTTCAAACTTTTTATAAAGTATAGTCGCCCTCAGAAGTTTAATTACTTCTGAGGGCGACACATTCCAAGTTATCAATTACTTTAGCTTTAGCTTGAAAACCTTTTACAAAATAATAAACAGAACTTAATATTATAAAATTCACCTATGAACGTTAAACTTCGACAATTACATAATACTTATAATACCTCAATCATTAACTGATTTATTTCAAATTAATTATCGTTTTGTAAATTCGTGTTCAGCAACTTTTGAGGGTACAGTCGCACTCAACAGTTAATTTAGCCCAATATGGACGTTAAGTAGTAGTATGCTGTATTTCTCATCTTCGTCCGATTTTGGAGGGACTGCTAAGGCAAATACGCTTAACTATCTTTCGTCACTTCCGGCTCCTAACTTTCCTCCCTTCGTCTTTAATCAATTCACTGATTGTGATGTTAAGAAGAGCATTGTCTATAACATCAAATGCCATCGGAAATGACTGTGTTAGCCGTAACATGATTGTGCCAATTCTGGACCAGATCCTTCCCATTATAACTCATCTTCTCAACTTCTCTGTCTCTAGCGGCCTCTTCCCAACTGCGTGGAAAGAAGCACAAATTATACCTTTTCCAAAAAAACGCAATCCTTCTTCTTTTTCCCTTCTTTTTCCCTTCTTTTTCTAAAGTACTTGAGCGCCTTGTCCACACACAGCTTAGTAATTTTCTTGTAAGAAACTCGCTACTGAATCCATATCAATCTGGTTTCCGCCCTGGTCATAGTACGGTTACAGCCCTGGTGAATGTGGCGGATGACATAAGACTAGGTATGAAGAAGGGAAATCTAACAGTACTTTCACTGCTGGATTCCAGTAATGCTTCTAACACAGTGGATTTCGAAATCCTACTAGGTATACTACGCTCTATTAACATATCTCCAACGGTGATTGATTGGTTTCACAGTTACCTGTCTGGCCGCCGGCAACGTACGCGCATAGAGGACTCCTTTTCCTCATTGTGCGATATAACAGTCGGTATGCCGCAGGGTGGCGTTCTATCCCCATTACTTTTCGCGATTCTTTCATCCTACCACCTTTATGCAGATGATCTTCAAATTTACACTCAAGCGCCTCTGAGTCAATTGGCCGAAGCATTGAACACTCTAAACACGGACTTGGAACGTGTATGTGAATGGAGCCATAACTATGGATTTCAGGTAAATCCAGCTAAGACCCCTTAGAGCCCTTGGATCATGTCACGCATTAATTTTACGCACTATCCCCAAGTTGTATTCAATGGTACTGCTCTCGAAATAAGTAGTCACGTAAGGAACTTGGGTATTTACATAGATAGCACTTTGTCCTGGGATTATCAAATACAGGAAGTCAACCGCAAGCTGTTCGCAGCGGCGGGGTCCTTGCGTAAATTTCGAGGCTTACTTCCGACTGCTACGAAAGTTGAACTTACGCAAACTCTTTTACTCCCACTTCTTGACTACGCCGACGTCAGCTATCTAGATCTCACTGAGGAGCAACTCGACAAGCTTGAGCGTCTTCAGAATTTTTGTATTAGATTTATATTTAGCTTACGCAAATATGATCACGTGTCCGAATTCCGTAACAAACTCAAAGCTCCCAATTCGCCTTCGTCGGAATACTCATATACTTTCTTTATTGTACAGCGTACTGTTTAATTCTTGTACTCCCCAGTATCTCAAAGAACGATTTAGGTTCCTTGGTGACACACATACAAGATTTCTGAGATCATCGGAGAATTTGAGACTAGCAATGCCACTGCACTGTACGAGTTTCTATGACAAATCGTTCACTATACAGGCGGTTCGCCTGTGGAATGTTCTGCCACTACAAACAAAAAGAGCACAGTCACTGGAGTCTTTTAAAAAAATGTTAAAAGAGCATTATTTATCTTCCCTGGCTTGAGTAACTATATGTACTTTGTTATTTTGTGTATTTATAATGTTGTGTAGTATAATATGGATACTGAGTAATATATGTTTTATATTATGTATATATTTCAAATATGACTGATATTTATCTTGTTTATACATCTAATCTATTATCTTGTCATTTTCACTTCTTCTTTTATAATAATTGTACGCTACCCTGTCATCTCTTCTGCTTCTATCCATCCAAAGGTTGCCTGGAAGAAATCGCTGTTAGCGATAAGGCCGCCCATTGTACATTATTTATAAACTTTAAATTTTTATCGTATTATACTATTATGGTGTACAATAAAGAATATCTTATCTTATCTTATCTTATTCATACAGTTGGTGAGACTACCGGAGCCGTGTCCTATTTTTTTTTATTTCCCAGTCTCTCTATACTCTTGGCCTCCTTTTTACTATGAAGGTAACAACGCTTGAGTGTTCATGCGTTCATAAATTAAGTAAGTAAGTATTTTCCACCTTAATAATGCTCCCGAGGAGGGCCAGACCGAGAGAGGGATGGCCCTGGGCCAGCCGGGGTGCGAGGGATATGTCGCATGACAACCTCACCTTCGGCCTAGCACTACGACCTAGAGACGGCGTGCGGTTTAGTCGGTTCGAGTTCGACATAACCTCCCCCTCCGGCTCCGAATTTATCCGTGGGGATTTCCCGCACGTAAAAAAAGCCACCTTAATAATGCATAAAAAAAACTTTCAGAGCCCAAAGACAATTTTACGCTATTTTTACGATATAAGTATACATCAATAAAGAAATTGTAATTCATCCTAAGTTAAATACAGGGGAGGAAAAAGTTAAAATAGCACTTAAGACTTCTCCAGTTTTAAATGTATTTCTAAGGTGAAAATGTTCACACCTATTAGAACCTATTGCAGCTGTAGGGACTGTGACTTCGCGAGTCGGGTAAGAAATTTATTTTCTGAACAACTCAGATTTAAAAAAATTAGGCTCGCATTTTCATTTTACTTGGGAACCGAAAAGAACTAAATAAATATGGTTATTTTAATATACCAATGCCTACGCCATAGAATATATAAATACTCGTAGTACTAGCTAGCCTACACCTTCTGGGAATTATAAGCGTAAGTTATAAATAAATATACAAGATAGAACACCTACACGGGTAGATACGACACACGCGTCAGTTCCGCCACTATTTTTATTACTTTTATTTTTGTTATACTCGGAAAGTTACGTATATCTAACCAACGTACCGGGTGGAAAACGTTGCTTCCCACCCTAGTATGGAAACTATTATATTTATGTAGAATATACTGCTTCCGGGCTGGTTGGCCGTGGTCCATGTGAAACTTGCGTTCCAGACGTTTCGTCGATCACTGCGGTCGACATCTTCAGTGGCGCAGGGCCGGGCGACGACAACTTCGGAGACCTTGCCTCGCCGGCGGCTGACGTGCGAGTGGCGCGATGGCTTGAGTCACGGCTGTATTTATAGGCACGGTCGGAGCGGGGAATCGACTCACTTGATTCTGATTGGCCAAGCGCTGTGGCGCGGACGTTCTCGATCCTGATTGGTTGTTTGCACTGTGATACCGAGTGGCTCTCAGTGCTGGGTACCAATCTTTTTGGAGCTGAAATCCCTCGTTTTTTCGGTTAAAGTTGTTGGGATGCTTGAATATTTCGATGGCTTCTCGAAGCATACGTGGGAAAAAATGTGTTGTGGTAGCTAGAACTTTCGTGTTCTGAAATTCGATGGTATGATTCCCATCCTCTTGGGTGTGTTCTGCAACCGCTGACTTGTCGAAGTGGCTGAGGCGGCAATTACGTTCATGTTCCGACAGGCGGGTCTTAATGCTTCTTTGGGTGGTGCCCACGTATACCGAGCCACATGAGCAGGGGATTCTGTAAACTCCAGCTGACGATAGTGGATCACGTGGGTCCTTGACCGAACGGTGAAAATTCCGTAGCTGCGTCGTGGGCTTGAATATCGGCTTGATGTTACAAGCTTCTAGCAGTCTTCCGATACGATCCGTAATGCCACGAATGTATGGCAAGAAAGCCTTCCCTATCGGAGCTGGTTTTTCCTCATCCTGGTTTGTCTGCGAAGCTTTCTTTGGGTGAAGAGCTCTCCGTATCTCATGTGCAGAGAATCCATTAGCTTGGAAGGCCGAGTCCAAGTGGCGTAACTCGTTTTGTAGGTGTTGAGGTTCACAGATGGTCTTAGCTCGGTGGACCAGTGTCTTGATAACTGACATTTTTTGTCTGGGATGGTGGTTGGAGTCCTTGTGTAGGTAACGGTCTGTGTGTGTCGGCTTTAACCAGCCCGGAAGCAGTATATTCTACATGCAACGCCGGCCGTGAAAGCCTGAAGAGTTATATTATATTTATGTATACTCATAGTTATTTCATTCCCCATTTTTAGATTGGACACCCCTTATCACTTAGGGGCTTGAAAGATAGATAGTAGCCGATTCTCAGACTTACTGAATATGCATAGAAATTTAATAAGAATCGGTCGAGTTGTTTCGGAGAATGGGAACGAACATTGCGGCACGAGATTTTTTTAAATTAGAAGATTTAAAAAAGCTGCGGCCTTGTGAATTAATTAATCAACAGCCAGTGTAAATTATGAAATATACCTAAGTAAAGTAAAAGCACCAATGGACACAAAAAAAACCTTTATTGTAAGAAAAGTAACTATTTGGTTAACATGACTATTTACTTAAAATGCACCTAATGGCACATATAATATATGCTCAAAAATTTGCAACACTGTCGTAAATAACTATTAAACTGGCGCCAGTTGTTTCTTAAGATAATTTTTAGGTTAGTGATTTATAATAGGTTTAATTTTTTTATTTATTAATAATGACTATCGCTATTTTTAGTATGGATGTTATAAATATGTAAGTTGTTGACCTACATAGACCATTGTCGAATTTTTCTAGTTAGATTTTCTATCAGTTTCAAGTGATTGTCCACTATTGGTGTTTACGACCATGTGTATAATAGTTGTATTTAAAGTAAAAACAAGTTAGTTTTTTATCTGCTTAAGTTAATGTGTTAATGTGTGGAAAAAAAGTATGATTTTTCCTTTAAGTATCTTTTTATTTCTTTTTCTATTAATCGGAATGGCCCGCAGCAGCGACACGGTGTGTTCCATTTTTAAAGTAAAAAAGAAAATATAATTTGGCTTGCTAAATAAAATTATAACTTAAAATTTACAGAACTGCAATAATTGTACCTTTAGCTTTTAAAATGTTCACACTATTTTGATTAATAATAGGTAATTTCTATCTATTCCTGATCATTGTGTTATCATCTAAGTAATACGTAATGTGTGCCACTCGAGAGCAAAATTATGTGCATCTCATGCATTCGAATCCCTGACCTAAGAATCCCTCGCTTGCTCGGGACTCAAAATCAGCTCTCGCAGCAAAAACAATTTTGCTCACTTGTTGCACAAATAACTATTATGTACCTGTTAGACACTGGGTCGCACTTTGAAAATGACCAAAGTGGCCGGTTTCTAGCACATCGATCGGGGCGACCCAATGACCTAATTCCTTGAAGAGAAAAGTAGATGATATTATTTAGATGGAACTGTTCATTTCAAGGAAATATTTATCTAAATGCTTGGTAGTCAAAGCTATTACTGAAATTAAAATGTGGAGGCGGCTGTGGCAAAAATTTACTTGCTAAATTATTCATATTTTTCACAAGACACTACTAAACTAAGTTAGATCATTATTCTCGAAGGCGGAGGCACTGCCCCTGAGGCTGTCCTCAGGGATCCGTATCCGTGTTATGTCCGTAAGTATAGAATTATGAGTCCATTGACTTCCTCAGTATTTATCAACAGGTTGCTAACTAACCCGGTATCTAAACGGTGTGTTACTTATACAATAGATATGAGCACATTTTTACACAAATACGTATCTATTCGCACTAGTGGCGGTAATTTACCTTTAAGCTGCGGTTTTTTGAACTAACATTCTTTTAAATGCTACAGAGTAAATACAAACATTTATATGTATTTAGGTAGGTACGATTTGTTGTAGCGTCACGTGAAAACCACCGAACAAGAGATTCATTCGCATCACGCTCGTATGAGTGTGGTAAACAAAGTACCTACTCGTCGCACTACTATAAGATCTGCGAGAGAAAAAGATGGCAGCGAGAGCCTGAATGCAGCGATTTAGAGGATTTTTGACCTTTAAAAAACTACTAAAATATTTGCGTGATAAAATGTAACGTTATTCCCCTATATATTTTTCCCTAATAGATCCTTTTATGTTCTATTATTAATACAAACTTCGTCAGTATCTGTTAATGGGCCCTTAGTGTAAATTGTGTTTGACGCTAAATTCTACCGAAGCAAAATTATAAATCGTGTTTCTGTCTTTACATGTCCCTAGACGGCCTAGTCTACTTAATGAATAAGCTATTTTATATGGCGTTATTTGCTATATAACTAGATGAAATGTGTTAAAATTAGTTTTATTTCAATGTGTTCATGTTTATATTTTTAATGCAAGCTCTTAAAGAAATATATATATTTGAAGGCACATGGGGTTTACTTCGGGGTCTGGGGCCTCTTAGTAGCCCATTGTAAGCTTGCACTTACAATCCGCGTGGATATGCGGGCAAGGAGATAGGACAACCTAATACACGAATCACCATACTTCAATCACTGACTACATTTACTACTACATTTTACAGCTAGACACACTCGCGATCTATAACCAAGTATATTCAACCGAACTAGGAGCGTTCTGCTAGACACGTAGTGCTCGGTCGAGGTTCACGGCGACACTGATCCCGATTCTCCGCGCGCCCCACCAAAGTCAACAATCTGTCAAACTCAAATTGACCGAATGAACGAATGACGTCACACTCGACCATAGAGCACTAGAGTATTGCATTACGCCAGAGTGAATTTCATTCACCCTAATCACACAATAATTATAACGCGCCGTCACGGCCAGACTGACATGTCGCTCGTCCTCGTGCGACCAATGCCAGAGATCCGTCTGTGAACAAATGTACGAGGCTTTAATTCTTCTCGCACTGACACGCTCGTCCATCACTGACTTCCATCGCCGCATAGGCCTAACATCTCTCGTTGGTGTTCTTCGGCCACAACGAGCAGAACCGGGCTCATTGGTGCCCCTTCGACTATGAACTAGTCGGACCGGGCGACCACTCATTGGTGCCCCTGCGACCATAAACCGGTCGGAACCTGGGCGACCACTCATTGGTGCCCCTGCGACCATAAACCAGTCGGAACCCGGGCGACCACTCATTGGTGCCCCTGCGACCATAAACCGGTCGGAACCCGGGCGACCACTCATTGGTGCCCCCGCGACCATAAACCGGTCGGAACCCGGGCGACCACTCATTGGTGCCCCTGCGACCATAAACCGGTCGGAACCCGGGCGACCACTCATTGGTGCCCCTGCGACCATAAACCGGTCGGACCCCGGGCGACCACTCATTGGTGCCCCTCCGACCATAAACAAGTCGGACTCCGGGCAACCACTCATTGGTGCCCCTACGACTGCAAACCAGTCGGGCCGGGCAACCACTCCTTGGTGCCCCTACAACCACCTACACTGTCCTCCAAAGCTAGCAACATTACATAGTTCGAACATCGACCCTCGTGGAGCCAGTCCAAACATGAATGCGAGTCTAGACCTACGTACAACCACTCGGTGCCCCTACAAACACCTACACTATCCTGCAAGGCTAGCAACAATACATAGTTCGAACATCGACCCTCGAGGAGCCAGTCCGAACATGAAAGTGAGTCTGGACCTACCTACTTACAATATGCATCAAGATCTGTGGAAGGTGGACTAGTAGTAATGATGTGAGAATTAATCGCTGAGAATGTGTCGTTGTCGTGAATTCTTCCTTCGTTCTGACTATAGACCGCCGTCTCGGCCAGCTCGTTGTCAATTTCTGCTACAGTGGTATGACTAATCTCTCGAGATCGGATTGAGGCATTGGGGTTCGAAGCTAGGAGATGAAATGTACTGAAGTCTGCCCAAACACGATGTGTCCCAGCTCTATCCGCCATATTGGAAGCGAGTAGCGTCTACATCCTAGCCCAAGCCGCGGCCAGGCTTTATTTGAATAGGTTTCCAAAGGTAGTAGTAGCAAGTAAAGCAAGACTGGAAACCAATAAACCAACACTGACTATACTCCATTTAGTGCTCTATCCGCATACACTCGAAACCGATTAATTAGAACAAACTTATGGTTCAGAATTAGTTAGGAGCCAATTTTGTTACACTTCGCTTTCCTGTACCAAACTACCATACGCGCTTCGTTTCAAAAGAATATTAGCAACCGAAATCATCGAAATTACTAATATTCCCTCTAACCCCTCCAACCAAGCCAAACTGCCCGAGCCAGAAGTGGGCTCACGTCGGCTGTGCAACGGCCAGGACTCGAACCAGGGACCCCTCGATCGCAAGGCTGACCCCCCTACCAACAAGCCACCGACGCTTCTCTCGCAGAGGCTCTCGTAACCGCTCCATTACCCTGTCTATTAACGAGGGCACGAATCACGACTACGCTTCCCCGGACCATTGGCGGAGTCGCACGGATTGCACATCTACGCTGTTACTTTACATCACTCAATCATTAATATGGAGCGAAATAAGACGCATGGAGGAGCACACCGCCCTCCCACAAACTAGAACGGTTTCATTACCCCCCTGGATATCATCCGTGTGTTGATCCATCGAAGTCACTATTGGATCAACACGATCGGCTGTGGAGCGAACATATCTATCACACTTACGGGGAAGCTGTCATTTTCATCTAGCTCATTGATTGCCTATTAAACAGAGTAGCCCCATAACACCAATACTACCCTGTAAAGTAAGAGAAGTCACCCAAGCACGCGTCTGTTTGAAGTAGTAATCCTCAACCTGGATGTCTCTGCCAATGCTTGTCAGTATCTGGAACTATAGGTCTTCTCCTGTTCTAATCATATAACATAGATAACCCATATCCATGTAGTATTTCGAAATGGCGCACATTGGGAGAGGCCCACGTCGAGCAGTTAACCATAGCAGTTAACCTTGGTTGATTGATTGATCGATGTAGAATTTCGTCTATGTGACCACGTACGACGAGAAACCGTTACTTGAGATAACAATGAAACATTACTTGCTAATAGAACATCTTTCCCTAAATCTTAGGTACGCGAGGGTATTGAAATCAAAGACGTCTTAATTTCACCAAATGAGACATCTCAAAGTAAAGGCACACAGCTTGTGACGACTTTATCACTCATACCCGAGAACACAGTACCAAAGCACTTTATTTTCACTCCTTGTACACCACTTACTGATGTGACGGATTACAGCCCCCTTCATCTGATTATAGTCTGTACGTCAACTTCTGACCTCTGATCAATGATTCGTACTTAGACCCAATTTTGCCTGAAATTTCGTAACAGTTTGAAATTTACGTGTTAACGCTTCGGAAGGCATCCCGAGCGGCATACCATCTTGTATCCGCTTCCGGAATGAGTCCGCCATATTGCTCTTACATGTCAGCCACACAAGTCACAAGCACTAGCTAGTTACTTTAAGATTATTGTAAAATATTTTTTTTTTTTTTATACCACTTAGGTGGCAGACACGCACACGGCCCACCTGATGGAAAGTGGTTACCGTGGCCTATGGACGTGTGCAACACTGTCCCAACCTTAGAATAAAAGACAGTTAACTAAAGAATCTTGTCTAACTAAAAAAAAACCCAAACAACACGAAATCCTCAACATTACGCACCTCACCTTGTGCCCGTGATTGCAGTGAGTCGGGTTCAGTTTTCCTACCACCAGAAACCTTCTACAGTTAATAACCTAGTGTCAATTTGTTAGCACTCAGACAACGCGGAATCAGCTGGTAGCCATCCTGGTGGTGGTGGACCCGTAATTACACACTTTACTCCACTTCATCATAATGGAGGGTATATGACAAATAAATAGCAGCAACCGCCGCTCCTAGCAATCAACTCCAACTCATTCTATCGTCAATCTCCGAACCCTTTTCTCGACCTAGTCGGTCTCGGCTCTCCAGTACAAACGCGGCGCGACTGGATCTCGAGACACCCCGCGAAGCGACCGCCATCCGATCCCCACAACCAAGCGGCGCACCGAAGTTCTGCAGCTACACCAGTCGGACCCCTGTGAGCTCCGATCACCCGCAGCGACCGCCACAGACGCTCGCATGACAACCGGGATATATGACGCAACGGGCCCTCCGTAGCACGTAGACCAGACCAATGCCAGCAGACTCATACGAGCACACAAACACCCGCGCCGATCGGGGATCGAAACCGAGTCCTCGCGCAGCAGCCGCACCGACCACCGCCACGCCACAGAGGCTTTCACCAGAATGTAGATCATATAATCGCCCATTAAGACGAGAGACTACTCGGGGCAGTTTATCGGCCGCAATTCGCCAATTTGGCGACGAGAACTATTCCTTTAGTCGACCCGAAATATTTGGTTACCAAACTGTTGGTTCGTGTATTCTTGCTAAGTATCCGCCACGCCTTTTCTACCTAGGTACCTACACAATAGTGTGGCCTCAAAGTGAAGTACACCACGGTGAGTCTACCCACTACCCACTAATGAGAAATATTACACGAACAAAACCCGTTAGAGCTGATACCGCATAGCTCCTCTTTGCTACTCAGCATCACAGAAATTAAACTGACAAGCCAGCACGCGATTATTAACAGAGTTCAACCTTCTTCATAGGAAGCTAAATCTTACACCGTACAGCTACATTCACCTATCTGTCCACCAACATTTAAACACAGCTTGAGTACTCCGAGGGACCTAAACATCTCAAGACAAGACACACCGGGTCAGTACCTGCTACCGAAAAGATATCGAAACCAAAAAAGCAAACGCAAAAACCAACACGTTTTACATCGTGATATAATCAGAATCGTCCTTCGTTAGTTTTTACTGCAAACTACTCACTTTTACGTAAATTAGGTCACTTAAATAAAAAAAGATTATATCGAGAACTGGTTCCTTTTGTCTCACTACCATCGAGAACTGGTTCCTTCTGTCTCACTACCTCCCCACTCAATGGAAGACGATTTAAAACGAGCCTTTGCACTATGTTGACATGGCATCTGCGTACTGACAATAATGAACTCACCTTTTAATATAGGGTAGTTCGTTAAAACTTATCGTTCTCACTTCTTGGACGTACTGATCGCGTCACCGCATTCTAAGCTAATCTAAGCAATCACAGTAACCTTTTGCAGCGTACCCTACTCAATTCGAATAAGTCTTCTCACCGTATCAACAGCTACAGATAGTATAGAATCTAGCATAGTTAGATATTCGGGATATTTCGAAACTTTCTCGTGTAATGACAACTTAACTTAGCCCCTATATAATTAGGTGCAAACTCCGCTACCTCATAAACCTCTGCTCACGGATTGCCAGAACTGCTATCGTCTCTTCTGGCACTATATGGAATAGTAGAAATAGGATGAGACTTTTTATTCAAACACGAATTTGTACCCACGAGTAATACCTTTACAACAATATCTTTCCCTGGAGGGTGGAATGCGATATTCCGCTACCAGGAAATTATTTGGTTATACCACTTGTTTTAAAAAAATAAGCACTCACTATCTACGAAATAAAAAGGAACGGCTCACCGGGTCTTGTAATCGGGATGCAGCCGACAATCAGGACAGTCACCGTTTCACGTTATTTCATGTAAACCCGACTAGCGAGTCTTTTGGTTGCCACTGCTATTCTCCTCAGCTTGTTGCCCTGGTATCCCACTTCTGATGAAGGCACATGGGGTTTACTTCGGGGTCTGGGGCCTCTTAGTAGCCCATTGTAAGCTTGCACTTACAATCCGCGTGGATATGCGGGCAAGGAGATAGGACAACCTAATACACGAATCACCATACTTCAATCACTGACTACATTTACTACTACATTTTACAGCTAGACACACTCGCGATCTATAACCAAGTATATTCAACCGAACTAGGAGCGTTCTGCTAGACACGTAGTGCTCGGTCGAGGTTCACGGCGACACTGATCCCGATTCTCCGCGCGCCCCACCAAAGTCAACAATCTGTCAAACTCAAATTGACCGAATGAACGAATGACGTCACACTCGACCATAGAGCACTAGAGTATTGCATTACGCCAGAGTGAATTTCATTCACCCTAATCACACAATAATTATAACGCGCCGTCATATTTTTGTTTACTAATTAACATAACAATGGTTTTAAAATTGATTATAATTAATGATATTTTGCATATTTCATTATTAACAAAATGTACATTAGAATTATTTAAATAAAAATATAAAAACAATATATAATATATACAAACCTGCAGGTTTAGGCGTCAAAGAATTCCTCCCCATCGACGTCAACTGGGAGGGTGGCCAGAAGGCTGGCGGCATTGCCACGTTGAATGGTAATACCGATCCTGTGGGCAAGGAATATACCGGCCCTCTGGTCAGGGGTAGCGTCTATTAAACGTTTGGAAATACCCTTAAATTAATAGACGGGCACTTGGACCCCATGATCCCAGCGTCTCGACCCCAAACAGCTCAAATATGTAATTATCACTTAAACTACTATATTTGAGCCGTTTGAGGGTCTCTGCCGAAGCAGCAGCAGTGCAGGCACAGTCTCCAGTCCCTGGGAGATGTGAAGGCGCAAGGGTGTCATCACATGTTGCATCCCACACCAAATGCCTTCACATCTTCCAAGGCACCATCTGGCCTCCTGCCATCGTCGTGCATCAGACCAGCATGTTCTAAAATGGCTGGAACGCCGGCGGTGACAAGAGCCCGACGGATTATGTTATTAATGTACGCGTGCCGTGAAAGCCGTCCCGCGCTCCTACTGCATGAGAGACCATGGTGTCCAAGGCTACCAACTTCTTCTCCACAGCGACATCGATGCGGAGAGACGCAAGGAGCACCCAAACGAAGGCAAGTAGCGATACGGCAGGTGTTATCATCCAACATGGTACCAATGTTGGGTGATGGTAGGGCCTGTAGCCAAACACCGGATTCCCATTCCCCCACAGCCAAAAGGCGAGCACGCTCCGCGACATTTATAGACGTAGAAATTAGATATTTTCTTACCATGTTGCAGAGCGGCACGTCCCATTGTCTCTGGGAAGATGGGTTAGCTGGCAAATCAGCGTTTGGGCAAAACATTTTCCAAGCACTTAAGGCTTCGGCCTTGCCTGGCACTTCTGAAATAGTTAGACTAGGGGTTAGAATTTTTCTAACTAATTCATTCGTGCCATGCACCAAAGATAAAAAAGCTGGTTGACTTACGTTGGAAATTTTGCGAACGCAGAGCCCGCATAGACGAATAGGCATGGATGCCTGAAGCCAGACTCGGTCGTTCATATCCACATTTAGAATTTTGCAAAGTGTGTTTTGAATCACACTATCCATTTTACCTAAAAGAGCCAAAAACTTAAAAAGTTGAGTTGAACGGAGAACATGTGTAAATTTAGGAACAAAAAGACAATACCGAATTATTGTAACTAGATAAAATATGTTTGAAATGGTCAAAAACGACAACTGCAACCCTGCCTTAAGTATGTTTACTTTAATTTCGGTGCGAACTCCGAAACAGTGTTTTTTTTTTCTCTAAGATACCCGTTTGCCGCTACTCGGTATTAAATAAGTTCAGTACAGTTGAGAAAGGGGTATAGGAATGACACCATTTACAATGCAAGTGTGTGTGGATCCCACAATTTCAGTGTTACATAATAATAATATAAAATATTTGTTAGGCCAAGTAGGGGAAAGGTATCCCCACATCATCTTACACTATCATCATTCTCTGACCCTTTTCCCAACTTAGTTGGGGTCGGTTTTCCAGTGACTGGAAAGAGAGACTGGAATCCAGTCTAACTATGTAACTATGTATATAACACATCGCAGGTATGGCAATTTTTAAGTTCCCTTGGTATCGGCAAAACTCCCAGTAACATCACGCTGAACATTAACCTTAATGCGCTGAATATACATTTCTCGACGCCACCAACTATAATAGATGACGTAAATAAAGTATCTACTTTATATTATATCTCCTGTCTTCCACCGCCTGAATGTGCCTCGTTTACATTGAGGGCGATATAAAGAAGCAAATCGTAACAATTGAAACGAAAGCAGTCGGTAACGACGGTATTCAACAACAAATGTTGCTAACTATACTCAATGAACTCGTTCCAGCCATTACTCATATTATTAATTTCTCGCTTGAGCATAGCTCTTTTCCAATGGCCTGGAAGAAAGCACTTGTCATTTCCTTGCCCAAAACCTCCAATCCCACCCTAGTATCCCAGTTTCGGCCCATTTCAATCCTACCGATCCTTTCCAAAGTGCTTGAGAATACGGTGCGAAATCAATTTACAAATTATCTTTCCTCTAATGGCCTAATGAGTCCATACCAATCTGCTTTCCGCTCAGCTTCTCTAGACAAGTGGCAATTCGTTAGCCGGCGTTTGGTTGAATAGAATGACGAATGTATGGGATTTGACGTAAATGACAGTCGTTAACGCATGTCATTTACGTCAAATCCTATACATTCGTCATTCTATTCCATAAAACGCCAGCTAGCGAATTGCCACTTGTCTAGAGGGGCAGGCCATAGTCCAGTCACGGCGCTAGTCAAAATATCAGATGATATAAGACTGGCTATGGAGAACAAACTCCTGACAGTATTGGTTTTACTGGACTTCAGTAGCGCCTTCAATTCTTTTGACTTCGACGTCCTCTAACGCATCCTTTCATCATTAAATATGTCATCCTCCGTAATCGAGTGATTTAACTCCTATCTTCGGGGTCGCTCGCAGCGGGTTTGCTCTGACGAGGCCACCTCTGACTGGTGTGACCTTGTTGCGGGCGTACCCCAAGGTGCCGTCCTCTCTCCTCTTCTTTTCTCAATTTTCATTAATGCTATCAGCAAAATTATATCTTCCAATTATCATCTCTATACTGACGATTTGCAGTTGTACCGTCATTTTAGAGCTGATGAGATAGGTGGGGCCAATACTGCCATCAATAATGACCTTCAAAGCATTAGTGCTTGGGCAAAATCTTTCGGATTACTTGTCAATCCTGCTAAATCTCAGGCAGTTGTTATAGGTGGATACTTTTACAATAATCTCGACCATGCTTCTCTGCCTCCTGTTTTTTATAACAACTCTTTGATATTATTTACCACGGATCATTATCGATTGCAACTTGTCATGGACTAGTCATGTCAACGAGGTGAGCAGAAGAGTTTTTGGTACTTTCCACTCTTTTAAGTGTCTTCAGAATTTCCTTCTTTTTAAGACCAGAATTTGTCTTGCTCAATCTCTTCTCCTTCCTCTTCTAGACTATGCTGATGTCACCTTTCTGGATGCAACTGAAGAACTTTTTTTCCTTTTATTCATTTTATTTTCGGTCTACGCAAGTTCGACCACGTTTCGGAGTTCCGAAAGCAACTAAAATGGTTGCCAATTCGGCGGTGTCGCGATGTCCACATTTTGTCCCTTGTCTTCTCTATCCTTCGCACGTCGCACTTCGTCCTCTCTTTTACTTCGAACTCCTTCTCATAGTTCTACTGGCTACGACAATTCGTTCACAGTTTCTGCAGTATGGCTGTGGAATTCTCTATCCCACTCCATTCGCGATAGTCCTTTTTAATCGAAGTTCTATAGTTAGACAAGTCGGACTTATGAGGGCTCCATTAACATCTTGCACTACTACAAGTTATTCAATTAGGTAGGAACTTATCTAGATTTTATTTTGACACACCTTATTGCTACCTATAGTTACTTATGTGTAAAATAGATCATGAAAGATAATTAGGTGCATATTTATAAGTTTAAGTGCAACACAAAATATGTTTTAGACAAATATTTTTCAATTATTTCTGTTATTAACATGAGAATGGTGCATAGACACAGAAATTTTCATACAAATAAGCATTTTACATACATTATTATAGCGCATTAAATAAATGAACAGGTTAGTAATTATTATGATGACATGTTGGTAGCAATAATTACTACTTATAAGTGAAGGTGACACAGATCATATTTCTACTGTACAGGTATGTAAGTATGTCGGCTGAAGCCACGGTTATAGCTGTTGCTCTCAGCTACATCTGCGTGAAATACTGAAATACTCATTCGTTCGTACTGTAGTTTTAGGAAAATAAAAAGAAAAATTAAATTCGTAAAGTGTGACAGAGATACTTTTTTTTTACATATTAAGATATGCATCAACATCTTTGAGGTCTAAGCTACTTCACCGAGTCTGTGCACTTGCTAAACAATGAACTAGTGCTTTATAGTCCGGTGCTGTGAATATTGGAGATAAAATTTCACTCCAAGGAAACACTTCTTATTTTTTTAAAGAAACAAAATTCGCATTTCCATACTTCTGAAAAAATGCTTCCATATCCGGTAATCAAACCGACTGAAATCCGAAAAAATAACATGCTGTATTTTATACCATCAGCCGATAGGGTCAATTATAAGGATGAAATCTCTCTAACAAATATGATGAATTAATTGAAGGGAAATTTATAACATCTAAACTATTAAAATGTGGTTCTAATTTAATATAATGGTCCGGTGTTTCTTGAAAAATGTTGTAAATTACAGTAAACAAGAAACTCTTTGTGTTTGTTTACAGGGTCGGCAGCACGAGTGTGAGTCCCTTGGTGTTGCACACGTCCATAGGCTACGTTAACCACTTTTCATCAGTTGGACTGTGTGCTTGTCTGCCACCTAATGTGGTATTTAAAAAAACAACATGTTAAAAAAAGCAATGGCATGTTTAGATCTCACAAAAAAATCGTAAGATAAACCATAAAACCCATATGAACCCCTTTTCCAAAATGGCGACAGTTGCACAAGAGTTGTAACTTTAATTTTAAACGGAATTTGATATCTAAAAAATAAAATTGCATTGTCTGACAAATGCTCACTAAGACCAAAAAAAAATTTACATTTCAATGGAATGTATGAGGACTATGGTATATTGAGATATTCTTTATCAAAATGCAAATTTGATTTCATTAGAAATACAAAAGGTTTAGATTATATTGTTATCTCCCTAGATACCTATTTTATATTCTACTTTAGTACTAAAGGAAACCGATAATATAAGACAATATTTAACTTTCTACAAAGCAACCTACCTACGCACAGTGTTAACCTTTGACATTTCAGCACCACGCCCACACGGCGTCTACTTAGGTACTTTATTTTCATTCCATGGCATTTCTCGTGAAAATTTAATAACCACGAATGTATTATGTAATGAAATATCTATATCTTTTCATAAAAACGATCTCCCATCTGTGGGTGCTTAATGTTTAGATAATTATAATGATGTTTATATAAATTTCGATGTTAAATTTTCCCTGCTCTTACACATATAGGGTGTTTTCGGGGACACCACCAAAATCTTCAGGGTTTAAGCCAATCTCGCCTGCAGACTGGTAGGTAGGTACATCCGCCTAATAACAAGCGAGGCTCTAGGGTAGGTTTGAACAAACAGACGTTCACGAAGAGTTCACGTTTGCGAAAACTAGCTAGATACTGAACTGATGCCCCGAGGAGGGCCAGAACGAGAGGGATGGCCCCGGGTCAGCCGGCGTGCTAGGGATATGTCAAAGACAACTTCACCTTCGGCCTAGCACAACGACCCACAGACGGCGTGCGGTTTAGTCGGCTCGGGTAAAAAAAAAGGTAGAACGGATGCATTTTTATTCTTATTATTAATCTTAGTAATCTTACGTATATTGGATAGGTAAGATATGTTTCAACTCAATCAGTTGAGTACCTATGAGATGACGAAGAGATATGACCAAAAGTCAGGATAACTGACACCTATACACGCCTGCAGAATTGCGGATATCGGCTAGGTCACGTACATAAATCTCATTAAATTTCATGATCCTTTGTCTAGTTTTATTTTCTGGATATAGTAGGCAAGAAAGTGGGCGAGCACTTCGCGTCATGTATTTATCTCCGAAATTGAGACACTATTCTGGGAATTCGTAAGTTAGATACAGTTGTTTTTACCATTGCAAACCCCTACATCAGTGCTTTTAGCGGTGGCGATAGGTGAAAATTTCCGAAGGTTGAACAAAATATTAACTTCGATCCAGTTTGTCAAGCACCATGTGACCCATTGGGAAGCTGGCAAGATTCGAGTTCTAGGGGGCCCGCGCCAATGGCTCTTAGCAACAGCCAGCGGTCTAATTACCTATTGCTATAAGACGATATTCTTAGCAATCCATGGATTCTCCGTGCGGGTGCCGGGTCCATCGCGTTGCTGAGTTGGGAACTCGGGACAGTGCCTGGGACTTGCGACCCAAGTGTAGGTTTAGAAGGGGCCCCTTTTGTTGATGTACATCAACACTCACCTTCACTACCCAAGTTCCCCTCCCTGCCTAACCAAATTTGATACGAACCTACTAGTGCCGCTTTAGACATTCGTCCTAGTAATGAGCTTATTGTAGCTCTCGATAGGCCTAGATCTTTAAGTAGGTTATAGAGAGATTTAGCTGGTATAACTCTCGCTCCCACTTCTACTGCATACAAATTAACCACGTAACCGTTTTTGATTAATTCGTTTGTGAGATCGTAGTATTTATTTTTCTTAAGTGTGTGGTCCTTCGGTATATTTGTTTCCCACGGTACAGTAAGTTCCACAAGGACCACATATTTAGTCGTTTTCGAGTATAGAAATATGTCCGGTCTAGATGACGAAACCCCAACATCCTCCGGAATTTTATAGTGCTTTTCATACGTGTCGATTAGGAGAGTCCAATCTGGGGCAGTATCTAAGATTGAATAAGGTTTGTTCCTGGATTTTATGGATGAACCTTCAGACACAAAGTTGATATGACGTCTGTTAGTAGTCAATCCTTTTTGGGCTCTAGCTACTGCCAGACTCATTGCTTCGCGTATGATGAAAAGCACCTTATCGTGGCGGCGTGAGTATTGGCCTCTATCGAGAAGCACCCTACATCCTACTAATATGTGCCTAGGCGTCCCTATATTGCCTCACCACACGTATAACATTGTTTTTCTGTGGCCTTCCCCCACCTTACCAGATTACTCTGGTCTGGAAGGGTCATCTGAAAGGCGTTAAGATAGAATTTTAACAGGGCCGGCGACCACTCATAGATCAAGGTGCGCCACTTTAAAGCCATCGGTATGCAGAACTCTCCCATTGTCAACCATTCGTTTTGGATTTCCAAATTCATGGCGTGCACTCGATGTTTATCATTTTCGTCTTGCTTCAGAAAGGACCTAAGTATATCCTGGTCCCTTTTTGGCTCTCGTACTCCCAACCCCACTTTGTTCGACTGGGCTCCTATCATAAATCGTTTATGGAATATAAGTCTAGATTCAAGCTCGGACGCGTTATTATCTTTCGGGAGTGCCCTGACTGTGTCATCTTGGGATTTACCTAAGATGTGGGCTTTGGTAACTCTAAGGTGTTTATAGAGCTCCGATGGTTTCTTTAATTTCATCCCAAAATTATTCTGATCCCTAAATAAAGCAGAGGGATCAGCAGAGTGCGCTAGTCCAAGCCACGATTTTAGTGATTTTATGACAGTTGCATCTATTTTCGCGAGTAAGGTTTTGCCGAAATCGTATACCAGAAAAGGTCAAGTCAGACGTGATGTTAGGTAGTTGTCATATATCCAAGCTTTTTTGATATTATTCAGTTGTAGCTGATCTATCTTATTTAGGTCGTTTATAAACATGTGCGTCCTTGATGGTCTATCTTTCTCCCAAGAAATTTAAATGGGACCGATTCAGCGACTATGGAAACTGGTTTACCCCCTATGAAGAGTCCCGGGTCGTAGGAGGTAAATTTGGTGTCCCGTCTACCCAGACACAGGCAGTGACACTTACTGGGCTTCGTTCTCAGTCCATTTGTCCACGAACAGAACTCATCGATTTCCTTTAATAGTTCCTGACATTGATTTGGATTACGCGTCAGTATTGCGAGGTCGTCAGCAAAAGCTAAGATGGACTCAGTGTATTTGTTATTTACTTTAAACCGATAACCCCATTTCTTTTCGTGACGTATTAATTTGGTGATTAAGATATTAATTACTATGTTAAATGCTATTGGTGACAGGCAGCATCCCTGAAACAGCCCAACATTATTCTATTTTCTTTCTGAATATTTCAGTATTATTTTAATTAGGTAATATGAGGGTAGTTTTTTTTTTAATTTTATATAATTGAAACTTATGAGCACATCGCATTTTACTATAGAAACTCCAATCTATAGCCATAAGCAATAAAGTTTGCGACAATACTGCAGAATTGCACATATAAGTTGTAGCATGTGGAGTACCTAGCGAACTTTGTTGATACTAGGAAATAAGTGAAAAGATCCAAGATTAGAAGTTACGACCCTAGAAGCCAGTCTTGCCTTCGTGGATAAATACGCAGCTCAAGATTGTTCCAGAAAACAACCAGATTCGTTGTCATCGCTCCAAAATGTGTCATTTTCTATTCCTGAAATCTTTTTTTTTTTTCATTTCTTATACCTGTAGGTACATACATTGTATTAATAGGTACTAGCATAGCTACCTCATTTCTATCTTTATAACTTACCTACACCATGTGAATGGAACGTCAGACTATCGGTTAAAAATTCTTTCCTTTTCATTTTTACTACACAGGTATACCACGTACGGAACGTATATCTGGGACCTAAAATGTGATCAAAATGTGTTCTATAGGTACGCGCAGCTCGGGGTGATACAACAGTGGATGAGCTAAAATTCACCAAGCATAAATTATGGAAAAAACAACCTGCGCGTACCAGGGCCTCCTTTGTCTCGCCACTTAGTTCCAAGATATGTGTTTCGCGGTATAGTAGCAATTTGCCGTCTCCCCTACGTGAGAGAGGCGCTGCTGTCTCTATAATGTACCTACCAACCTACCTTGGCTTTTAAAACAACAATAAGGTCAACTGCTTTATACTTTTCTACTTTTGGCACCGTGTACCTACTCTTTTCACGTTAATATCCACAACTAATCTATTGTTACTTATAGTTCGTCATGAGTTTGGTGCTCTCTTGTTAGAGCCTAACCTAACCTAAAACAATCTCACTAGCGCGCCTTTACCTTCTGATTGACGGATGAGGCTCTGGTGCAGGCTTTTCTCTCGAGTTTGGGTGGGTGGACGAAGTCACTTCATAGTCATTCATGTATGTATTCTCTATGTATTTAACGCCGCGACAAATTAATCCGAATTTGGGACTTAAAAAATATTAAAGTGGGTATCAAAAATAATAGGTTGGCGACTACAGTGAAGTATCATTTTAATTAGAAAATAGCAGCTAAATGAATCACTTGTAAGCATTCTTTTCATTTTAACTAGCCTCAACTTCTGGTTTTCTAACTAAATTTATTGTTAAGCGGAATCTTGGCAGCTTGACATACAGATTAATTCCTTAAAAAATTTAATTGCGTAACTATTATGTGGAAATCACGTCATATAAAATTACTGTCATAAAAATAAGGGCTTACATTTTATTGTCAATTCAGCCGTGGTTCAGCCAAATTAATTAGTGATTGAGGCCATTATGGTCGACAATCCACCAAGTCTATGCTGCGCTAACGTAAAAAAAAGTATAACGTTATGTCAATATTGTCAATATTATCATTATTGTCAATGTCATTGTCATTGCAAAGTTTATGGAAATCAAAACAAATATGTAGTCGATGAATTTTACTGTTTATTTTCCTTTGAATTTATGAACAATTGTGTGTGAAAGTTAATTTTATGTATATGTCGCGCGCCTCTAACTCTATGAGGGTGTTACTGTCTAGTTATTTAAAATTAATTAAATCACTATAAAACCGCTAAAGTTCCCGTTATAGTGCGGGCGTAACTTAGATTCCACGTCAGTATTTAGTGTTATTATTTATTTTGAAGATATCGTGATGGGTCGTTCTAAAGGATATCAGGATTTGGATGACAGTCATGTTCGCCCACGATCACCAGGTCCGGCAATGCCGCCTCCTCAAGAAATTGAAATGGCATCCGTATCAGTGGTCCCTGACGGTAAGCTGACGATCTGTAGCGTTTTTCATAGCAGTTTATGACTTTTATATGTAATCAACTCATCATTAATTTATTACCAACCTCCCAAGTGTAATATTCCAAAAACCTATGATTAATGAATTAAGAAATTGTTTTGTTAGTTAGAGAATTTTATATATTTCTTGTACTTTCCTACTATAATATTCCTTCACTTGTAAAAAAATATATACATATATATATTGCCCTTATAATAGATAATGCAACCATGTTTGAACAGTCTGCAATAGCAAGCGCCTTTGATAAAATTTATAACAGGTGCTAAGAAACTTCCCTTTCAAAGTATAAGCTATTCTTCAAAGTAGATATATTTATAACTTATTCAATTCAATTATCCCGCCACCTTCCTAATAATGTAATGAATTTTTCACTCTTCTTCATCTGAGTATGAATCGCAGTTACATCAAAAGCTAGCAGTGTAGCCGGAGCTATGCTCTCCTATTGTTTTTGTAGCTTGGGCCCTGAATATCTTGAAGAAGCCCTATAGACTCAATATAATTCAAAGTTTATTGATGTAATATTTATCATACAACATATTTCAGATACTTTCACTGTCACTCAAGCAGTGAACGCTCTTGGTTTTGGTTGGTTTCAAGTGAAACTGTCTCTATTCACTGGACTGTGTTGGATGGCTGATTCAATGGAAATGACAATACTGAGCATTTTGTCACCCGCATTGCACTGTGAATGGAATATCAGCAAGTGAGTCGTGTTACTCATACTTAAGATACCTATTGTAATTATCATCATCACACCTTGCATTACACCTCAAATCCCTTTGCTGGCTAATTTCTTTTTCCCTTTTGGTTTGGCTTATAGAGTTTTTATGAGAGTGCTATTTAACCTCCCAATGCCAAGAGGAAAGTCTGTGTGAGAGGCTCATTTATCAACCAACTACCGGTTGACCAGTTAAGTTGGTTTGACCACTTACTGACTTATTTCATAGAAAAAAGCATGCAATGTATTTTTTATATTTTGACACACTGTGTTTCGATCATCTTTCATATTCATTCTCACATTCACATGACTTGAGCACTAAACTGTAGTAAGTCACTGCCACTGCCAACTGCCCACCTTGAGGCCACAAGAGGTGTGTAGTTATGTCAAGAATAATAATTAGTTTACTTTCAAAACAGATACCAGCAAGCATTGACAACAACTATAGTTTTTATGGGCATGATGCTAAGCTCTACATTTTGGGGTAACATAAGTGACCGTTATGGAAGAAAAACTGTAAGTAATGCTACTATTATACATATTTTCCACACGGGCAATATAGCCAAGCTATCTAAGCTAGAGGATTAACAGAAATACTAATAATACCAAGTACCTGTTTGTTCAAAAAAAAATTGTATGGCCCCCTACAGCTGAGATTGTATTCACTTTAAGGAGGTAGGACACGACAGTATTTCCGTCCAATTGAGCAGTCCGACTGGAGAAGTACCTCCACCTTACAGAATACCGCGGGAAGACCAAAGACCTGCTTTGACTTCTCAACTGATGGCATAGAAACTCTCTATGTTTACAGAGTCGGCAGCACGAATGTGACCCCCCTGGTGTTGCACAAGTCCATAGGCTACAGTAACCATTTTCCATCAGGTGGGTCGTGTGCTCGTCTGCCACCTCAGTTGTATAAAAAAAAACAATCTTAAGAACTACTCAAATGGTATATTAGCTTAGGTATACCTATGTGGTTCTACAAGAGAAAAACAAGTCAAAAATAATAGGTTTAGAAGTTCTAATCAAGTGCTCTCTTTTGTAGGCCCTTAGTATGTGTGGAGTACTACTGTTCTACTATGGTTTATTGAGCTCCATAGCACCTAACTTCTTATGGCTATTATTCCTGAGGGGCCTTGTTGGATTTGCAATAGGATGTGTACCACAATCGTGAGTAAATTATGTCTCATTATACAGTTAGTTGCTTACTCGAAATGTTATTCTGTTCACTTTATTATGAGTGTACTACGTGAGTTCGACAAATGGAAGTGTGATTAACGTTTGTGTGACAAAACTGTACTGCGACTCACCTTAGTTCGAATGCACGCTAGTGCGACACACTGTAGGTCGACATTACTCTAGTGCGACAAACGTTTGTGCGACACTAGTTCGACATCATGGTAGTTCGACACTACGGTAGTGCGACAAATCATTGTCGCATTACCGTAGGAGTAACAACAATGGTTAAATTTGATTTAATATGAATTTAATGTGACGAGGTTTTTTTTTACATTTGATATTACCGTAGTAAACAAAAGATATTACTTAACAACAATGGTTTGATTTAACATAACTGAGTTGAATTTAACATAACTGAGTTACTTGTTAGGTCTTTTTTAAATAACAAATATAGGACAGACCACATAAGAATGCTTACAAATCCATGGTATCTTTTTTTTTAATTATTTTTAATTAGTTCTTCTTTATCTTGTTGTTTTTTGTTCTTTTTGGTTCACTCACTGCTTGACCTAAAATCTTTTCTATTGTGTCCGTAACTAAAAAAAAGACAAAAAAAGAAAACTATTATGACAAAAGATGGAATCCTGCTTTGGTTCTCTATTTTTATTCCTAAAATTTTATGTCATAATTTAACATTGCATAATGTTACTTGTCATAACATTATTTACGCATAATACTCATTTGCCATAACTTTTTAAGCATAATTTTTTAACTCCTATTTACTATACTGTCGACAGTGGGCTATAACCAGTGGGCTAATTGATTGATTGATTTACTATAAGCATAATATTTAATAAGCATAATATGCCAAAGCATAAGTTTACTTAAGCATAACGACGCATAACCATAACTATTCCGAAAAAAAGCCAGCTTGCTAGCACCATGTTAGCAGGCGTTTATCATTATACCAAATAACTATTAGACAAATAAACAATATGCTTTACAACTTTATGCATATCAATGTTATGAATAAAAACATTAGGATATACAATATATATTATGCTTAATAACACATATAGTATGCTAAAAAACCAATTAGGACAAAAACTATTATGACATAAGATGGAATTCCGTTAGCACAATATTTATTAGTTTAATTCAAGTAGGTAGTTTAATTGAATTTTTGATATTTTTATTATTAACTTATACCTAGGTACTTGTTGATTTATTAATAAATCTTCCTGCTAATAAGGATGCTAGGCTTGACAACAAGTAACAACATACACAAACGTTTGTCGCACTAGAGTAATGTCGACCTACAGTGTGTCGCACTAGCGTGCATTCGAACTAAGGTGAGTCGCAGTACAGTTTTGTCACACAAACGTTAATCGCACTTCCATTTGTCGAACTCACGTAGTACACTCCTTTATTATAGCTTGTCTAAACTGAAATGACACCCCCCACACGTTCACATTACCTTTGTAGAAAGGTCAAATTGTTTTAGGAACTTGATCAACTCTTATACTTACTGGATAATTCTATAGTCGTTTTGGATAAAAGGATTTTGGATACAGTTTCGAAACTGTATTGCAAAATCGTCTGGAAGTATTTATTCTTGAAAAAAAAATTGATCACAAACAGATTTGCTTGTGTGCATGAGAGAGGTGATGCACGTCGTGTGTGTTTAATTTATTTTCAAATGCACAATCAACAGAGAGAACTTGTTAATTTCTCTCTGTGCGAGTTTTACGAATTCAAATCGCCTCCTGTATCAGAAGCAGAATTCATGACTATACTATACCTGTAAATATGTGTTTAAATAAATAAGTATTTGATAATTTTCACTTTTTTTTTCAGTGTTACGCTGTATGCGGAATTTTTACCAACAAAACAAAGAGCGAAATGTGTTGTACTTCTAGATGTAAGTATTAATTCTAATCACGATGGCGTACATAAGCCCTTCGAGAGACGTCGAACAATAGTGCAATTTTTATTTTTTTAATAATCTTTTGTATTTGTAAAAACACCTTGAAGATTACGTGTTTTTAAAGAAGCGCACGTCAAAAGATTTAAAGATGTTCAAGGTTATTTGGCAACAGTGATCTAATGGCCGAGAAATTAGACTTGCTATTAAGAGTTTATGACTGTGTCTTCAAACTCCACACAGTTTACCAACGACGGAGACGAGACATACTAACACATTCAATAAAATTACATACATACATATTTCCACGCCTGTATATCCTTGAAGACGTATGCAGAGGTGTGAACACCCACATTACGCTAACTATGATGTTCGGTGCCACGTAATAAGGGGCGAGCCTTATGCCATCAAGTGGGCACTTTGTCTTGGGTAGTATGCTTGCTGTCGGATGAAGAAGCCTTAGCTCTTATTCGCTTCCTACTAAACCCATGGGAAGAGACATTCTACTTCACCAAGTACTAACACGCAGAGAGAGAGAGAGAGAGAGAGAGAGAGATTGTGAAAATTACGAAAGCTTTTGAAAATACTTATTTCAAAATCTACCTAAATAAAAAAGAAAACCCGTTAGCAGTCGGAGAACACTTTTTGTGAACGTAACGTTACTAAATAAGGCCCCTTGCGTCTCACTATAGAAGCAAATTTAAAGACATATTCACAAAAATATATAACTTTCATTTTCATTTATATATTTCAGTGTTTTTGGGCGCTGGGTGCATGCTTAGAAGTGGCATTAGCTCTGGTGGTGATGCCCACATTGGGAGTTCACTGGCTACTTGCGTTATCGACTATACCTCTACTCATTTTTGCTTTGATATGTCCTGTAAGTTCTTATTATGTATGGTTTGAAACATATGCAGTTATCATAGACTCTAGTTTCTTTAATTTATCTTTCTGTACTAGTGTTATATTAGCAGTGTGATTTGAAGAATCTTATTGTTATAGAGCCCAGTTCTAGGCTCTATCCTGCTAATATTAAATATAAACACGATGTAAGTATGGATCGAAGGATGTTTGTTACTCTTTCACGTAAAAACTACCGAATGGATTTTAATGAAACTTTACAATAATATAGCTTAAAGGTGTCTGCCCACTATCCCGTAGCATACCATGACCGTACTAGGACCGTTTCAAACAAAAAACTATTCTTTGTATTGAGAAGTATGAGACTATGCCCACTAGACCGTTCCGTCACCGGCCAACACCGTAGCGTTCCATGCACGGGCCGTCAACTATTCGTCGGAGGGAATATTTTGCCGGTGCTGATACGCTACATGCATGGCACGCGACGTTGCCAGACCGCTGCACGCAGGCGGCGAGCCGGTGAGCAAACGGGGAGTATGACCGTTAAGGCGCCCACTCACTAACAGTTTACCGGACGACGGTCGGACGATATAAATCTGTCAGTTAATCGCAATAACCTACACACTCACAGTTTCGTTAACGATTTTGAACTGACGACTAATACGATCCGATAGTGTGTGGCCGCTGAACGATTCCGGACAGTTCTAAGCCGGACAGTCCTAGGCCGTCAGGGCGAACGAGCACAACGGGCCTGTCGATCGACGTTTCGTGTCAGTTTTTACTAAGATTTTATTCATTTTTTGTACATACTCGTCAATATTTCTTATGCACATAGTCCATATGGTTCAAAATAGCTAACACCTATTTCCCACAATGATTAGCACGTACTTATATAAGAATAACGTAGTCCAAGCTATTTTCAACCTTATTGACATCACAACAAATCTAGTTTTTTTTCTTATATTCGTGATCAGCAGCATTTATTTATGCGAAAAAACATGTAATTAAGAAAATGTCAATAAGGTCGAAAATCGCTTGCACTGTTTCGTACTCTCTATGTAACTGATATAAGACCATTACCGGCAGGCGATCGTACGACCTAAAACTGACGACTCACAACTGCTAGTGTGTGGTCGCAAAACTGACAACAGGGAATTGTCGGCGGGCCAAAATCGCTTTAGTGTGTGGGCGCTATCGGCTTAGGACTGCAGGCCGCCGGACAGATCAGGAACTGCAGGCGGACTGCAGGCGGACTGTTAGTGAGTGGGCGCCTTTACAAACCCGTTTTAACTGCGTTGTAGCAGCGTTGCTCTGTTGCTAGTCCGTTACACACACTGATATTTGTACGAGAATGAACGAGTGTATTGAAAGGATTCCTGCCGTGTTACATACGGGTATTATACAGATTAAATACGGGTGACATACGGATTGTAAACGTGTTACATACGGGCATCATACAGATTCAATACGGGTTACATACGGGTTGTAAACGGGTTCAGAACGCTGTCGGCCCGTTCAGTGGGCGAAATAGAGCGTATCGGATTGCTTTCCGTGCCGGATACGTTCCTAGCACGGTCATGGTATGCTACGGGATAGTGGGCAGACACCTTAAACATCAGAATAATATATAGGCTACTATTTATAACGATAGCCGATATTATAGCGATAACCGACACGCATCCACGTGGGCGGAGCCGCGGGTAAAAGTTAATAATATCTATAAAGGCTCTAGTGCCAGAGTCTAATATAATATTTAATGAAAATGAATTTCATACTAATATTATAAATTCGTTAAATTTATTACGGCTATTACTCACGTCACTCGTCAGGATGCGCCCGACTAGTTTCGGACCCGACCGGAGTCCTTAATCATGAGCGGAGCACCCAGGCACGGCGACGTCAGGTGCTTCGTGCTACGTGAGTATAGCCGTAATAAATTTAACGAATGAAAAATGGCTCACGATAGTTTCTATACAAAAATAATATTATAAATGTGAAAGTAATTCTGTCTGTCTCTGTTATGCTTTCACGCCTAAACCACTGAACTTAATTTGATGAAATTTGGTATAGAGATAGATTAGACCTTGATAAAGGACATAGGCTATGTTTGATCGCGCTGACCGTCATCTACGTGGGCTGAGCCACGGGAACAGCTAGTATTTATTTGAAAATTAAATAATTTTTTAATTATATTTTCTAAAGCTTACGCGAATATCACTCATTGAAATAAAACCATTTAACGACACAGTGAGCTCAGTCTACGTAAATAGTAACACCATTCATCATTATGCGGGTACTTTGAGATAACTTATATTTCAAACTATATGACAACTACCATACTTAGTCAAACCGTGAACATGGTTGCTTAAAAGTAGCCGAAACGTCGGTCTAAAAGTAAACAATAACAAATAAATCGCGATAGAATCCCATAAAAAGTGATTTTATTTGAATAAATTTTTGAATATTTTCATTTCAGTGGCTGCCAGAGTCTGCTAGATTCCACGTAGCAAGTGGTGATCCAGATAAAGCTTTAGCTACTCTGGAACAGGTGAGAACTTACCTGAAGAGAAATAAAAAGAAAATTTCTGTACACAATTCTGCTACGGCTCCTATACCTGGTGATAGACACAGCCTATCACTAAATATAGGGCTTATCATCAGGTATTCCGCTAAAAGCAGGTAAGACCGACATCGTTCCACTCTGATCATCGAATGCGGGACCGACCGATGGTGGTCGGCGCAGACAGTCTATTCCACTAGACTGTCTGCACCGACTACCTTTGGTCGGCTCTGCGATCAACGCCAAAGAAGAGTCGAAATTTGGTCGCCGATTGTGGAAAATATTTTGAGTAAGATATTTGTTTTATACGTGTTTTCCAGTAAAAAAAACTTAGCGAGTTGATTATCAACACAGTTGTAAGTAGTTAACAATGTATATTTTGATGTCAATAAAGTTTCTTATCATTATTATATAAGACTGTTTATACTGGAGATTGATGGCACTTGGTGGAATCTACTACACATGTTGAATAATGATAGTACTTGTACTTTTCCACACATTATTTTGTTTTTATTTTTAACCTGACCGGTTTCAAAAAATAGGTTTGAAAATAAAAACAAAATAAAGTGTGGAAAAGTACAAGTACTATCATTATTCAATATTAATATATAAAGTTAGGTGGGACTCTTTTATACCACTTATGTCAGGTTAGGCCCATCTGATGGAAAGTGCTTACCGTAGCCTGTAGGCGTGTGCAACAACAGGGAAGTCACACTCGTGCTCCCGGCCCTGTAAGAACAGAGATTTTCTGTGCCGTCAGTGCAGAAGGCAAAACAGGACAAGCGGTCCAGTGAGCTCTGGCTACCCTGCTCACCACCGGGAGTCTTAAAAAGTTACTAGTAAAGCCCCTAGCCCTAGATCTTGAGCCATAATCGTAGTTTTGGGGTTTAGAGGTGTAACGCTCTCTGATATTCAAAATATTATCTACAAATCAACCTTCTTTTGTTTTCACGCGAATAATAGTGACTTTTGATCACGGAGGACAGAATATGATTAAGTAGCGGAGATGCCACAGTCAAATTTCTCTTAAGAAAAACGCGTGACCAAATGCGGGTGGGAAGGGAGACGCGGGGGGCATGACGTCATACCTCGTCCACGACTCCATCTAGTGCGTCATAGCGAAACCGAACAGAAACAGACCTTGTCATTTTTGCTATATAGTTTGACTATTCGCCACAAAGCGCTACACAGAATTCTAAAATAATCTATTTCAAGGAAATAATTTTCGAAAATAAGGCCATCTTTTGGATTATAGCAAAATCATTTAGGGGGCTAAATGATTTGGCCTTATACCGACAGATGGCCCAATTTTTTTTACTTTAATTTTCAATTTTAGCAAAATATTCCATTTAATAAATAATATAACATTTTTGAAATTGCTAATGAAGTCGGGCGAGATTATTGTGATCATTTTCATAAAATGAATTGAGTTATTATTACAACTAGTATACATGCCAGACTAGGTTACTTATTTCTTCTCTACGCTAGATGGTTCTGTTAAGACATTTTTTTCGGAAAAATTAAAATTTAAATATAGTGGACTTACTGATGAAATGTTATACCCTTAAAATGTTGAAATTGTTTATTTTTACACTTTGTACATCCTTGTACTGTACACTTCATTCTTAAACCAGGTTAAAGCTATTTTTATCCTTGAACTTTTGACCAAAAATGACAACCGAACGCAAGGACGTTTCACTAGAACTGGATGGTGACGTCACAGACCAATTGAGTCGTTTTGATATATGGAAGGCTCGCGACTCGATTCCCTTGTAACATCTCCGCTATCATTTCCTTCTCCATGCTTTTGATGCATATATTAAAATCTGGCTAGCTCATTTGTTGTATTTACCATCTAGCTGATGCCCGCGGCTCCGCCCGCGTGGATGTTGGATGTCGGTTATCGCTTATTGTTGACTCAACGCTATTTTTCAAAAGTAGCCTAAGTTACTCCTTATTACATCAGCTACCTGTCTGAGGTGTGGATGTCAGACTGCCAGTCGCTTCACGGAAAATATCGGAGTTTAGCCAAATCCGCAGTTAGACTGGAAAAAAGCGGACCCCAGACTCCAAGTTGAAAAGCTTCGGATGCGACTGGGATTAACGCTAGGATGAAGAAGACATCAGCTACCTGTCAATAAAAGTCCCGTCAAAATCGGTCGAGCCATTTCAAAGATTAGCCGGAACAGACAGACAGACAGACAGAAAAAATTGTAAATAATGTTATTTTGGTGTATGTACCGTATTATATTCATATGCATGTACTAATAAACGGTTATTTCAATATTATAAACAGACACTGTAATTTTATTTATATGTTTAGATTAAATATATTATTTACATTTGATAACAATACTGTATATTCTACACGCGCCTAGTCAAAAGCTAAAAAAAAACCGCCCATTACAATCAGTTTGACAATAACTCAGACCGGTTCAAACTACAAAAATGATATGCCTTCGTTGCAGGTCGCAAAGAACAACGGCAGGCCCATGCTCCTAGGGCGATTGGTTTGCGACGACTCTGTGGGAATTGGACAACGCGGGCGGTTGAAACATTTGCTCATCCCACAATTGAGGAACACTAGCTTGCTACTCTGGTTTATATGGTAAGTGCATTGACTTCAAGCATTCTATTAGCATGGAGTACAAATACTTAGAAAATATCTTAAGTAATACTCAAAAATCATTAGATAGCACTAGTAGTCACATTTATAGAAATAAAAGAGTTATAATTAACGTGATTCCCTATTTAGAATCACGTATATTATTTCAGAACTTAAACATATGATAATCGAAGAATGTGAGCATATAAAACTTGTTAATGTAATAAATAAAAATTCCGTGACGATAGTACTATTTTAGGAAGCCGCCATCTAGCGGCATGGTGCATTAAACTTTTAGAATTACTAACAGAGTCAATATAGATTATAATATTTATTGTTTTATCCAGTAATATTCAATAATGTGTTAGCTTGTGTTTTATTTTTGATAAGGTAATTTTAATAGTAAAATTTAGAAAAAATTGCAAAAACATTGTCGCCTACTAGGTACTCGTAGTAACCCGCGGACTAAAATGGTGCCTGCCTTCTTTTCGAAGAATTAAGATTAAAAGATAAAGAGATAAAAAAGAAACAAAACTTTTTTCCATTTTTCATTAAACGTGCCAATTACAACAAAGACGAGCTTGAACTCAATGTCGAGTTTTCTTCCATTGAATTGTTTTGTTCCAGATAGACTTTTACTTCACAGTGAGGTATACATAATATGTTTTTACTTTTCAGGATGTCCTGCGCGTTTTGTTACTACGGACTGGTGCTGATGACGACGGAGCTGTTCGAGACAGACCCCAGTGGGCTGGAGGAGGCCTGCGCCGCTGACTGTCGACCGCTACAGACTACTGACTACATGGACCTGTTATGGACAACCCTCGCTGAATTCCCTGGTATGATGTTGCTCGGGACAAATAAATTGAACGTAAAATGTGCTCCAAATTCAGTACACGTATTTTCGGTGTCGTTTGAAGATAGAGCGGATTGATGCTACAGTGGAGGAGCTCAAATTCACCAAGCATATATTATTATAAAACAATCTGAGCGCGCCAGGGCCTCGATTCTCTCGCGATTTAGGTCCAAGTTACGTGTCCCGGTATACTTTTACATTGGGAATTGTAGTAGAATAACAAGTGTTTTTCGATCCAGCACTGGGGGATTGAAATATGGGGAAACAGTTAGGGAGGTGTATTTCCCACTTATAACTAAAACCATTAGTACCCCAGAAAGCTCTATAGCAGAAAGTTATCTGTGCGAAATGGAAGAGAATAAAAAAAATCATAAAGAAACAAGTTAGACCATTTTTCAATGCACATAAGTTTATTGACAGTAGACAAAGATCGTAAAGTTCGTTTGGGTAGTAGTAACTGTATATCTCTTCATACGAATAGGCTCATTATGAAAGTATTACTTTAGGTCAGAACCTCCACCTCCTCCTCAGAATACCCACTTTACACTTTCAGCTTTCAAGGCGATTGATCAAAAGGTATACCGCGAACCAAACTTAATGGCGGCTCGGAAGTTCGTACGAGTGCGGGTTCAGGCCAATGGTGTTTGAGAAAAGAGAGCGAGTCAAACGCCGATTGGCCTGTATCCGCACTCGTACGAACTTCCGAGTTGCCATTAAGTTTGGTGCGAGATATACTGAAGTTATTTTATTTTATACTATTCCAGGTATATTCGCCACAATATTCATAATTGAAAAGTTCGGTCGCAAGAAGACGATGGCTTCGCAGTTTGTTATATTTGCGATGTGTGTTTGCGTTCTTATATATAATGGAAAGTAAGTGATAGCTATTTTACACTTGTTTAGATAGTTCTCTAATAGCTGATTCGTCTTGATATTTCGCTATAGAATCCATTAAAATAGGTTTCTTCGAACTAAAGTCGTCACCACTACAAATTACACTAGCATTTTGAAGAGATCATTGTTTTATGTTATAAAATATACGGTAAACAAAATGGCAGAATAACCAGAGTAATGCGTAGGGGGATTTTAGGAAGGGATTTGATACGTTGGCTGCCCTAGGCCTACGAAAGATTGCCGCCCCGCTATGAGATATAAAGCATGAAAAATTAAATAAACTATAATAATGAAATTAAAAAGAAAAAAACTATAAATAAATAAATTTACTCTTCTCTACTCTGTACCAAATATCATTAAAATCTGCTTAGTAGTTGCGGCGTGGAAGCATAACAGACAGTTCTGTGAGTATCAATCAAGTGGTAGCTTATAGTGGATTCAATATTTGCCGCCCTAGGCCCGTACCTATAGAGAAATCCACCCCTGGGGGCTCCACCAAGATCCTCGAAGCGACCATGCAAGCCTCTGCTGATTGAACGGCGAGGACGAGTACCCGGCGTATCTCTACAAATTCACTATTTTAAACTGTTAAATGTTTTATACTTATGCTTTCAGTCGTACATTCCTGACGTGTGTGCTGTTTGTGGCTAGAGGCATAATTGCTGGGCTGTTTCAAGCTGCTTATGTGTATACTCCTGAGGTAAGGAAAAAAAAAACAAGGGTTGGTATGTAGCAAATACCGTCGTTGTGAAATCGTTTTTCAAAGATAATATGAAGATATGATTCCTAATGTGACCGTATACGACAACTGCAGACGCACGCAGCAAATACACGTAATTCATTGTGGCTTCTCAATAATCCCCTTTAACTGCCGCTTATCATATTTTATGTCCGATAACTGTGTACCTGCCAATGAGTGCTTAAATATGTGGGTAGTTATGAATTATTTTTAATGGTTACATTCTAATATGTATTAGTATTATATTATTTTATGTAAACTAATTATGTGTTCTCGCTCTTTCTCTCTCGTGTGTATACTCTTTTGTTGCACTACAATATTTTTATTTTTATTACAGGTACAGCATTCCAGACATACTCAAGTGGCTTATGGTTTGCTTTCTATGTATTTAAATTGTATTTTTGTAAATGGTAATAAATAAATAAAAAATCCGTGTCGAAGTTTAACAAGTAATGTATCTGCTGCATGCGTCGGCATTTGTCGTATGCGATCGGCTTCGAAATCACACCTTTATCCGTTACTGAAGAGATTATTAGAATTACAACCCCGACTATTGCTGAAAACATTGATATAAGTTGGTAGGCGGAACCCATCAATTATCATGACACCGCCTTTGTAAATGCATAACAATATTTAAAACAGTATCTCATCCGTTATACTTATAGGTGTACCCGACTGCCCTTCGAGCAACTGCTGTTGGTGCTTGCAGTGCTGTAGCAAGACTCGGAGCCATGGTGACCCCTTACGTCGCTCAGGTAAGTAATCTACAGCACTTATAATGCATTCAAAATAAACGAAATAAAATAGTAAGCTTGCATAAATTCGCTTAGAGCTGGAAATTGGTAGAGGTCTAAATACACCATAATCAAAGGAATATCAAAAGTTCCCATCGATTGGACTACTGCATTTTATTTTATTCAAGGTCAAAGGTGAAAAATATTGGATTGTTACATTTTTCTCGTAAACAGCAAGTGTTAACACAGAAGTAGGTTGGACAAAGTTGTAGCTCAAGTATTTATTACCTACAAAATTAGTCTATTAATTTTTTTGATGCTGGCCACCATTTCGGAGATATCGCGATTTAAAAATTTTAAGAACTCATATTCTATTAGTATAAAATTTCATTCCCCATAGTATGATTCATCAACGCAGAACTTGAACACCTGGTCCTATGAACTTGAAATGGTGATCCATACAAAAAATAAATGAGAACAATTTTGTAGGTAATTACGTGATCTATATCTTTGCCTAACCAACTTTTGCGATTAGGGTTGCTTATTACGAGAAAAATGCCAGAATCCAATATTCTTGACCTTTGACCTTGAATAAAAAAAATGCTTAAGTCCAATCATTTGGGACTTCTGATATTTCTTGTATTATGGTATATTTAAAACCTCTACTAAATTTTAGATCTATACAAATTCATGCAAGCTCCAATGTTTATTTTGTCTGGTTCATTAGCATGCATTTTAGGTTAAAATTGTGATTCTCAAAAACAAAAACGTCATTTCAATCGAAATTAATCACAAAAGCAAATTATTCATGCATTTAGAGCGGTGTTTCATGCTCAACCACAAGATGCCGTGATAGATAACCAAGTACATCGGTTAGAACCGTTGGGCAAAACTGGTAATGAATGGGTGTGACATATCTGTCGCCAAAATGATAGGGTTTGTCGCCAAATAGTAGATATACCGCCAAAATCTATGTCTCGAGTGACTTCCACCATTTTTTCGAACATTATCCCAAAAATATCCTTACACGTAGAGATCAACGGAAGTCTCTGCAATGTCATATTACACGGACAATCTAATATATAATATTCTCGTGTCACAGTTTTCGTTGCCAAACTCCTCCGAAACGGCTCGACCGATTCTCATGAAATTTTGTGGGCATATCGGGTAGGTCTGAGAATCGGCCAACATCTATTTTTCATACCCCGATTCGCGATAACCCACATGCACGCGGGCGGGGCCGCGGGCGACAGCTATAATCTATATATTTCTTGGCATATTTATCATTTTTAGTACTAACATTTGTTAACTAAATATAAACTTTCTTCTTCATCCTGGCGTTAATCCCAGTCGCATCCGAAGCTATCCACTTGAAGTCTGGGGTCCGTTTTTACCAGTCAACTGCGGATTTGGCTAAACTTCGACATTTTTCCGTGAAGCGAATGCCATCTGACCTCTACAACCCAAAGGTGATATCGAAGCATTGCAGTTAGACCAGTTGGTTGGACTTTTGAGGGCTCCAACTACCCGTAACGACTGCCATTGATGTTAGTATAGCATCCGGGACTAACGGCTTAACGTGCTCTCCGAGACACGACTAGTCCAATGCAAATACCCATATTCATACATATTTACATTGAGCGGGGATCGAACCCGCGCCTCCTGCGCAGCGGCCGCGTTCACTACCGCTACGCCACGGAGACTATCAACTAAATATAAACTTTACTATCCCATAATTAAAAAATATTGTTCTGAATTTGAGTTTATCTTATATTCGCTTATTTTCGCTAGTATGAGCGTCCTCCTTTATGTTTTCAGGTGCTGTTGAAGAATTCCATAGTAATAGCAACCAGTGTGTACTCTCTAGTCGCTGTATTGGCAGCGGTTGCTTGCCTCGCGTTACCCATCGAAACCAAGGGCAGGGAACTCAGAGACACTGTTACGGTAACGAACTAAATAACGCAACTTCCATTAGTGTATCTAGAACGACGTTAGGGGATTACATATCAATTCGCCGGTCATTTCAACTACAGTTGATTCACCTATTGGACGACTCGAATACTGATTCATTCACCTACGTTTGGTTGAAATATGCTTGAATGCGCTATTGAACGATTCATCTTATGGTTGTTAACGATATTGGTTCTTTCAACTAATGGACGACTCACATGCGGTTCGTGTCTGGGTAGCGATAAAAACATTAGTTATTATGAACATATGTGAAACAACCATTAGGCATTTCAACCAATAGGAGAATCAACCGTAGTTGAAATGACCGTAGGCGAATAGATACGTGACCCGTTAGGGGGGCCCTACCCTCCCTAAAACAGTCAAAACCTTCCAAATATTGTAGTCTGTATAATTAAGAGATTCCTCCTGAATATCTGTAGTCTAGTATTGCATATTATGTGATCTGATGTTTCAAATTTACAGAATTTTGTATATCTTTACATTTTTATATACTTACTTTTAATAGTCTTATATGCGTAAACTGATATATATAATTCAATTTTCTTATAAATTGGTACATACAAATACTTTTATACTTACTTTTAAATAATATTGTATGCTTAGGTTGTACTAACGAAGATAAACTAATTCACTTGTCTTAACAAACTGGTGCGTACTATTAGTAGTAAGTGGACAATGTTATAAGTATACGTCTTTAATAATATAGGATGATCAGGTTGTACTAAAGAAGATAAATAAAGAGATTTACTTTCTATTTATTGTTACATGTAGGGTTTAGATAAACCGCTGCGATTTTTTTAAATGTGACTGCTGACTTTTGGGCTGTATCTGGGCTCTGTTTCTCGTAATTTTCTTTGTAAGCCTGTCAAAAAAGAAATCAATATATCTGAATTAATAGCCCAGTCGAAAAGCATCGAAGTCAAATTCTATCTACCCACCAGTCAGCGTTCACGAATTCGTGTAACTCAGAAGAGATTGCAGAACATTATAGTCTCGAGCAAAGGTTGAATTTGCTCATATCAAGCGCATATAAATTTTCATATTAAAGACTCCGATGCGCTTTAACTCTGCTTAGGTTTAAATATAATAATAGTTAATAACCCTTTAAAAGACTGCTTAAAACATTGCAACGATAATTTTACTGCTCTTTGTTAAGATTATTTTAAGCTTTCTTACGCACGAATAAACAAATGAACGTATTTTATTAATGAGCTAAAAAAATGTACTTAATAAGAATAATTAATAATGTATATTATGTATATTAATACGCAGTATTACTACGATGATACATATATCGCTTTTTTGTATTACAATGCAGGAGCTCGATTCACTAATATCATGCTTTCAAAACGCGTGACATCAATTCGATTAGTAAGAATTAAGAAAACAAAAAAAGAAACTTTGAAGCAACCTTCAGAGTTACATTTTCTTGGATTGCGTTTTCAAAAATTAGAATTAGAAATTGTCAATTTATAGATTTAAAAACGAAATTTTACTAGATCGGACCCTACTATTGTTGAATGTATGTATCATCGTGATACAAGTCGGTAGAGTGAGAACATGAAAAAGGTCGAACTTCGGCCACTCGGCGATCCAATACTCAAATGTATATCCGTCCTATCTCTAAATACTCAGTACTTAGAAAACAGTCTTCCAAAACGACATCAGTATTAATATGTCTACCCGACTCCGCCGAAAGCGAGACTAGTGTTATTTGTATATTCATTTGTACCTAATAAGCTAAGGTTGTGATAATATCATACAGTACTTATGTAGCGTGCTATAAACTTGTTACGAGATACGTTAAGACCTTGCTGCAATTGTGGCGATCAAATCGTTCTGTTTCACGAAGTACAGTCTTAGCTTAGCACAAGTTAATCTTAGCTCCAAAACTTAATAATCATAAATAGAACTATTTTTAACGCGATTTATTTTTTGTTATTATTGTATTTATTTTGGGAGACTAAAGGTTTTCCAAAAGTGACCGCATACATCTGCAGATGCACACAGTAGATATACGTAATACATTGCGACTTCTCAATGGTCCCCTTTATCTGTATCGAAGTTAAACAAGTAATATATGTAACTACTGCATGCGTCTGCAGTTGCCGTATGAAGTCGGCTTCAGAATCATACCTTAAGACCCATATACCAGAACAATACTCAGTCCAGAATCTCGATTTTCCTCTTCGATATTTTTATTATTTACAACTAAGCTAATACCGCAACGTAATTAATTAATACCTACAACGTATATTTTAATTTGTGCGAAACGGTCGCTTGAATTGCTATCGGACGAATTGTAATGTGAGACAGATAATAGTAAATAATATTACAATGAACAAGTTTAACTTTATGTCTAATCGAAGGCTGGGCGTGTCTTTTGATATTTTAAAACGTAGCCTATGATAACGCGCCCTTATTTATTTCAAACGGTGTGTGTGTACTTTTTTAATTTACATTGTATGATATGATTGTGGAATTAACTGTTTGGTAAATGTAAACTGGAGGAATATATACCCAGGACGGGACTCAAACCCGCGAATGTGTCACGCGAAGAGGTTACTCTCACAATATCACAAAAGGAAAATAATTTTTTGCTTCTTAGAAAATAAACAAGGTACTATGCTCCATTTAAAAAATATATATATATTTAGAGGAAAAATCTATTTTTTCTATTTGACTAATTTTGTTGTAAAGTTTTAGAGAGTAATGACCACCTTGTCGGTAACTTGGATTGTGTGAATTCTGATAGCAACTGTAATGCTTGTTCCATATATTTTGGACTTAAAATATACTCAAAATGTGCTCTATACGTGCAGTACACGTGTCCTGGATGTATTTTGAGAATAGCACGGGGTGCTAAGACCGTGGACGAGCTCAAACTCATCAAGCGTAGATTATTACAAAACAATACATGGGCGTCGGTGCCTTTTATATATCACGATTTAGGTCCAAGATATACGGAACGAGCAATACCACAGTTGGCTGAGGAGTAATCTCCTTGAGACACTCGCGGATCATGTTTTAGCACTAGCAAATAGTACCTTAATACTAATTTTAATACGTGTATGAATGTTATATGACTTATATGTTTTAATAACATACCGGGTGTAAGGGGAACGCTCCCGAAACCAATGGCCCCTGGTAGTATTCCGGGTACACTACATATTAGCAAAAAAAATTATTTGAATTTGTGACAAAATATTTTTTTTATATATATTTTTTTTAATTTTTTCGCATTCTTTATCCTTCATCGTATTACTAAAGCTTTATGAAACAGCAATTTCATAAAAATACATCACTAAAAAGAAGCACGCGCTTGGCGCCATTTGTTTTTTCTGTATTGATGTTTTTTTATGAAATTGGTCGTTTCATTGAGCTTTCTACGATGGAGAATAAATGATGGTAGAGGATGATAGTTAAAGGGAAAAAAATGTTTGAAAAAAAAAAATATTTCATCAAATCGAAAAAAGAATTATGCAAATATGCAGTGTACCCAGAGTACTACCAGGGGCCTTCGGCTTCGGCGGCGTTCCCCTTACACCCGGTATAATGTTGGAAGGAAGAAGGTTGTATGACAAAGATTATTTGCAAAGTTATTACAAATTGCAGTTACCTTTTAACAACGACGTTGAAATTGCAATATTTTATACATTCTTTAATGTAAATATTTAAAGTTTATACTTATACCTTTATTTTATTGAACTTACCTTAGTGTGAATTTACATTTTTTTTTTCATAATTAGTTTACAATTTCTACTCGCTGATTGATATTAATTTTAACCAAATATCGGACATATTACTTATTATTTATATACTTTACATTAGATAGTTTTTATTAATATGGTTAGAACCAACGCAACTCCAAATTAATGGTGCTTGTAAACAAGTTATATATTTTGGAAAAAAGCCAAAAATAATGTAGGCAATGATCTTATATCAAATTGAAATAGATATTGTATCTCAACGCTATCGCAATATCAAAAGTGTGTAAGAAATCATACTTCATTCTCGCTCACACTTACTGATTCTCCTGATCCTGTTTTTTTTTATACCATATAATGGCAAGCACACGTCCAAAGGCCACGGCCTATGGACTTGTGCAACACCAGGGGCGTTACACTATTGCTGCCGACCCTGTTAGAACATGTAGTTTCTTTGCCGTCAGTGTAGAGGATAAAGCAGGACAAGCCTTAGGTCTTCCAACTGACAGCACAAAACCTCTCCAGTGAGCTCTGGCTACCCTACTAACCGCCGGCCGGGAACACAACACGAGGTTATTAAGACCGCGGTATTCTGTAGGGCGGAGGTACTTCCCCAGTCGGCCTGCTCAATTGGACGAAAATTTGAGTAAGGTGAATTAACTTCGCTTTGAATGGCCATTTTACTTATTCTTAATTCAGATGTTTATGTTACCGGCAATGTGTATAATCTGATATTCTATACAATGCCTAGGTAATATATAGAATACCGAGTGCGCATCCGGTAATGTATGAAATGTTATCAAAAGACATTAATGGTGGTTATAAAAATACAACCGCGAAGGCTAATGCGGGAGCAATAGCCTTCGCGGTTATTTAGTTTTTATAACCATTAGCATTTATATTAGCATTACCAAATATAGACCAAGATCTATTTATTTCACACATTGCCGGTGGAACAGCAGGCATTCTATATTATTTATAATAGCATACATTGTCTAGAAATTGTATGAAATGCCTGAGTTATACCGATTGCCGGTAACAATTGTATATTTTTAAATACAAATGTTACCGGCAACCTGTGTAATGTTTAATATCTGTTTGTTCACGCTTAACTTCGTCATGTGTAGACGGATTTGAAAAATTGTACACATTCAGTTCCACTTCAAAGCGTTTCCACAAATAGAATGTTTCTTTGTTTACATTAAGAATCATGATTCATTACTTCGCGTACTAAAGCCAGGATACACTTTTGACACTGCGCTAAGTAGTATTGTGATAGCAATATTTATCAAATTTTAATAAATTAATTTTTATGTGTAAAGCTTATCAAACTAAAACATAAATGATGACACTGTTGTCATCATTTATCAGTGATGCCAGATTGGGGGGAACCCCCCCAAATTTGGGGGTTTTTTTAGTTACGAGGGATTTTTTGGGGGGACAAATTTTTTGGGGGGATTGTCGGAGGGAAAATAATACATTTGGAATTAATCGGGGGATTTTAACTTGCAAACTTGTGATTTGAAGATATCTGTGATGTTTAAAAATATTATCTGAATCTTATTTAATTCCATTATTTTCAAAAATATCTCACAATTTTTCATAATACTAAGCATATGTCACAAATAGCATTAAACTGAGATGAGAATCTATACTCCATTCGATTAGGTATTATAGGTATTCGGGTACTTTGAGATAACTTACACTTTCAACTAGATGACAACTGCCATCCTTAGTCAAGTTCTGAAAAGTAGCTGAAACGTCGCGATTGAGTCCGTTAAAATGTTATGTTAGGTTATGTAGGTTATGTCTCAATGAGTGATAATAGTTAGCGTAAACTTTGGAAAATATCATCCGATAATAGGTTCCTGTGGAAATCTGGACGAAGAGTAAAGCTCGAGGCTCCCTTTTATTTTCACGAAAACCTGTAAGGAATTATGTCCTTGATGTTTTAGCCGAAAATCATATTCGAATGCTGTTAATGCTATACTTTTTTAGGTACTATTTAAATATTACTATCTTTGGGGGGATTTTGAAAAAATCCTAAGTTTTGGGGCGATTTCGTGTCCATTTTGGGGTGAATTTGAAACAGTGATCTGGCAACACTGTCATTTATGGTAAAGCATGACGTCATGCTTTGTTATTTTATGCATATTTTTGAAAGATTTAAAATAAATTATTTCTGATGAAATAATTATTTTTATAACATGATAGTAGGTACGTTGAATTTTTTATGCAGTATTTCATGCCCTTTCCATGACTTTGAACTCTAATCATGATTCAATCAGCTAATGTTGCGGTTCTATCACGAAATGATAAAGATGTTTCATCGACATGGACATTTTGTATGTGATTAACTCGATAACAACATATAGACTTACTAAGATAATAATATTATACTAAGTTTACATTTTTTATAGATATTATAGTGATTGAATCACAGTTATATCACCAAATAATATATTTATGCTTGTTAATTTTAATGTTTTTTTTACAGTTTTAATAAATTACTTGTACTTTGCAAAGCTGATTTTTAATGAGTTTTTTACCTACGGTACTTCCTTTTCATAATGCACATGATTGGAGTGTACTAGGATGGGTGTATAGGGCTCCACCAAGGTCATAGGGGCTCGAGTCTTCTTCGCCAGCTAGCCCGTAGACTTACCGATTGAAGGATGAGGCAATGGCGCAAGCTTTCCTTTCAAGGTGCTGTGAGAAGAGAGTAGGAGAACGGAATCCTGGGTAACAAAGTGCAAGGTTCTAATGCAACCGGTATTAACACTGATGATGATCATAGGAAAGAAAATTAGAATCAATTATTTAATTTACTAAGCAACAACAATACATAGTTTTGATTACTTAATACATTGCAAGATTATATAATCACTGATATTGCTAGTTCCATAAATCTTGGACCTAAATCGCGACATATAAAAGCAAAAGGATTTCTCGGATTGTTTTGTAATAATCTATAGGTACTTGGTGAATTTGGGCTCGTCCGCGGCCGTAGCACCTCGTACTATCGACTAAAATGACAATAATATATCCAAGAAACGTGTACTGCGCGTACCTATAGAGAACATTTTGAGCACATTTCAGGTCCAAGATATATGAAACGAGCAATATACGCCTCAATAATGGGTACCCCTTCTATGGTATACAAGGCGTGGTTTATACCTACCTACAGGAAAATTGACGTGATCACAGAATAAACTCGTGTCGATACGATACATGCGGTTTTATTTTGATTGATAATAAAAAAAGTCGTAAGTATGACTTAGGTACATACGCCTGTTTTATATTTTTATAATTCCCACCTTGAGGCTAGTTATTATAATCTACTTATCTGAACTGTATATATTTTGGCGCCTAACGGTTAGTTAGAGGCCAATCGAGCTGAGCTGTCGGAGCTGTACGGATAAAACTGCTGTATCTATAGGCGTTTCCTTCATATAAACCCGGGTTCTTTAGAGAGGTGTGCATCTGATGAGGCCGTCAGACTGAGGAGCCATCAAATTGTTATATATAACTAGCTGTCGCCCGCGGCTCCGCCCGCGTGGATGTCGGTTATCGCGAATCGGGGTATGAAAAATAGATGTTGGCCGATTCTCAGACCTACCCGATATGCCCACAAAATTTCATGAGGATCGGTCGAGCCGTTTCGGAGTATGGCAACGAAAACTGTGACACGAGAATTTTATATATTAGATGACACTCACTCGTAAGACTTAACGTTACTATAAGGCGAGGTGACCTCTCATTGACGCGGCCGTAATAAAAAAATCAGCGTCTTACATTAGTAACTCTTCTACAGGGTAGCTAGTTAGCACTGAAGCTCTGCCTATAGGAGGTACTGGGTGTATGTTCCGTTAAATTTGTGGTTTAAGATACGCGCAGCTGTTTTATTCTATAAAGCATGCCATGGATGCTACTATAGTACTGGCAGAAAGAGATCGCCGTAGAATCGCTTAGCAGCAGGTAGGTACAGCTATGAAGACAAAATAGGAAATCTTTTTTATTTACATCATAGGGCGCCACTGTACCCGATATTTCGGGCGAAGGTACGAAAATAAACGATGATGACAGCCCAAGATAGGAACTTTAAAATTTGGTTTTTTCAATCGCTTAATAGTTCTCTGTTAGCACTATTTTTCATTGGGATAAACGATTATTGCTAACAGAACAGCAATTCAGACTCATGTGCTTGTTTACTACTTCAGTAGCAAAAACAATTGCAAGGAAGAACAAGTACTTCTTTCTTGCTATTGTTTTCTTATGCCCTTATCTACACATTTACCCATCTACTACACTCGGTGGTACAATAAACGTGAGTTTAGAAATAAGTGCTCCATCCGGGAATCGAATTCCACACATCTGAAGAATAATCAACCAGTGAACTATTAGGAAGTATGGTGTATTAAAATTAAACTATTGATTTGTGGGAAGGGTACTTACTTACAAACAAAGACAAATTAATATAAGAATTTAATTATTTAACTCTATTGTAATACTTCACACTCTTATTAATAGAAACATCCATATCCATACTTGTCAGAAGCAAATAAAAATTTGGAATCACAGAATTAATCACACAACTCAAAATAATTTACTTAAATTAAATTTTTCATTTACATAACGTAAGTAATGTTACGAAACTTTTTATGAATACAAGCAATCAGTCAGAAAGTGGCAAACCTACCTACATCTAAATTGTTTTACCTTATGAGCAAAATTAGACCTAAGAATTTTGGTGACCATGATATTGGTAGGACTTTGTCTTCTATTTAAAATTGAATAGAGTACTAACTATATCTATAGTTCTCATCATGACAATAAAACAACATACCTGATAATCGATTGCTTAGATGCTATGGAGCACGCACAAATGAAGAACTGACCAAAAACCCCCCGAACAATAAATATCTAGTATCGGCTTGCGATACTACTCTTGAGTTTTGCAACAAATCAAATTGTTCCTACATGCCTGTTTAGACCTCTATCTCCAGTACCCTTCTTGGCTGAAGAAACTAGGGACATTTGGCTCACACATCTCTTCATGATTAATACGCCATGTTCTTAAGACCCCATAATTTAAGATACATCTAACACCCACAATTGACCTTAATTCACTACAATAAATACCGATATCGGCTAAGACTTTCAAATTCTTATACAAATTCATAGCCATGTAATATTTCTTTCCAACCTTACATGCATTCCCTTTTTATTTAAGATTTTGATACCTAGTAATAATGTATACTTTAGATTTTTTTGCAAATTATACATAACATATTAATTTAGTAGTAAAACTAGATGTGATACTTGCTTAATTACAAATTAAGTCCAAGAATTAAGTGAAGTCACACAGTTTGTGGTTTATAAGACTATTAAAAGAAGCAGAAAACTGGAAGTCATATTATGAAATCTGTTTAACAAGATACAAATAGAATGTAACAAATATACACATCATAAGTATAAATATGCTATATTATGTCTAATATTATACACTCCGTGAATGAACCTTAAATAACATACATCAGTAGGTACCTACAGTAATTTCAGCATTATAAATATAATTTTGTCGTATCGTAAGCACTTATTACTATTGATTACATCTATATTTATAACGCTGATTCCATTGAGATCAACATTCCTAAGATTTCTAAGAGCTTACTATTTTTATAAGTAAGAATATACTTTCTGTACAGTGGCATGGTGGTATTTGGTTCAAATAATATGCTGCCAGGTGTCTCCTTATTATATTAGTTGTTCATTGGGATTTTACAATGTTTACTATCTAATTTGTAGATAAAAATAAACTAATTTGTAGTTGAAATGTGTAATAAATATTCATTCCAATTTATTAAAAGAGATGTGCCATTAATGACCAATACAAATAAGGCTAATTAATAGCCTAAGGCATCTCTCTCGTGTCAAATACCATTGTAAATCCTTATATAATGAATATATATGTATATTTATGAACAAATTGAAAACAAAATTAATAAAGAATCTTATTTATTATGATACGGTGGGACATCACTATATAATACCATAGAGCTACCTCAAATCATCAATAGAAATTAGATACTAGTAAATATTTACAACATATATGCAGAAGTACTTGCAAGCTTTAAATATACTATACACACTATAAGTATTTTACACAATAGTAATCTTTAATTATAACATTTATTCAATATCAAATTATTATTAGTTTTGTCAGCAGAGTTTAAAAATACTTGTTTCTTACACAGTAAATTAAAAAAGTAAATTAAATCAGTACTATAACTGTGAAAAATCATAAGAACCATACTATAGTTCCTCACTACACAATGAGTGCGAGTCCTATACTTAAAGCTGCCTGACTGTGATGAGAATAAAATATTATTATAAGAATAGAATAGGTACTATAGTGCACTTATCATTACACTTTTGATAAACTTGCAATTAACACACAGTAAATGGATTTTATTTTTGTACTAAGCCCCAGTCTATGGTTTACTTAATCATCATCTAACTCTATAATAATTGGCTCAACATTATGTGTAGCCTTTGTATATTCCTCTCGTAACTGTACCAACAATGCACTCTTTGGTATTTTGAGTTCTTCTGCCTCATCTATCAATACCTTTAATTTTTGTAGCCGTCCAATATCAGGTGCCGTAGGAAGCAATATATTCTTGGTTTCGGCCAACCACTTATCAAAACTATCAACTCTAAAGGCTATAGTCTGCAACATTATATACAACTCGTCCATGTCATAGCGATAGTTAAGAGTTTTTTTCTCCAAAGGACATCGACAGGAGTCATCTGCATGTTGCAAACATACCATATGTTTACAAGTGCTACATGCTACTGAAGATAAGAAACATGTTGTCTTGCATACCTCACATAGTCTCTCATCATCACCTAGCAACTCAAACGCCGTCCTACGTACACTCTTCAAACCTTTTCTAGCTATCAAGGCTCTCAAAGTACCTTCTTCCTCAGTAGCTTTTATTAATTCTTTTTGAGTTTCAATAGCAGTTTCCAAATCCAAGCGATCACCTTCCAATGCCATCTTACATATCAGCTCATCATGAGAGAAAACACAAAACCGTTTAAGATTTTTATAATGCATGATGCACTCACGTCCAATTTTTAACCAATCAGGTGGAGCAAAATTGACAGCTTCTGCAAAGTTATATCCCTGATTGAACCCTGCATGATATGCTCTGGGAAAAGTGACAACAAACTCCCCTGCATTCTGGTCCGTTCTGTATATTGGTACACCTGCTGTCATTAATATATTTGGATTCATTATGGTCACCAACTGATGTAACAAATCAGGTTGAGATTTGAAAAGATCTGGTGCAGCAGCTTTCATAGCATTTTCTAATAACTCGGCACCACTACCTGGCACTCCATACCAAGTCTTTGCTTCACCCCAATGTAAGTAATTTATAGAGTAACTCCAATGGTCTTCATTATGCCAGCAAAATGCTGAGAAGCACATACCAACATACATCCAAGGTACTGTCATGCCAGAGATATCTGCATTAATAAATTTGAGGACTGACCCATCTAGAACTGGTAGATTATTTAAATTCCATCCTGAATCAACATATTCTTGATCGCCAGGATATAAATTAATAGAAGATTTTGTGGGAAAGCCTGAACCATGATCCATTGAGTGAAGATCAGCACCATATTCAACTGTTACATCTTCTTCTACAGATGAAATAATCCGCCAAAATTCTTTTTCTGCCGCCGTTGTTGGAACTAAATGGCCAGACATATTAAAATAATCTGACTTGAATTTGTCAGCCATTTCTCCAAATTGCTGTAATGTATATTCTCTTTCAGCTTGAGCAAACCCGAAAGCCTCTGCTGGTTTGTGCACTTCTTCTGCAATACAACATGGACAACGCCAATCTCCATCTGGTATAGAACTAAGTGGTGGTTTCAAGCAAAATGTATGATATATATCAGAACAACCATTACAAATTAACAGTAAATCCTCTCTATGATCTTTCTGGCAAATAGCACATTGGTAGTTTGCTAAGGGATCAAGATCATAACGAGGTCTCTTCCTAGATTTTGTAATATCAAATTCCTCATCATTTAATCCAGGCATCTTTGGGCCTGGGCCATAACAAGCTAGCCGTCTTAATTCCCTATTATGTTTTATGACTTCATGTTCAGTTTTATTTTGAAGGCTATCAAAATCAAGCTTAATATCTGATCCTGTCTTAGTTTTTTTAATACTTGTATGAGGTTTTTCATCTGTAACATCTAACTCATGTTTGAGATTACTTTTCTTTGTAATTGATTCTATTGGTATCTCTGTAATCAAGGCGTTCCCACCTCCTTCATCTTTAGTTTCAATTTTTATTTCAGTTTTCTTTACAGTTTTCAGTATATCTGCCTTACTTTTTTCAAAGATTTCGTAAGGTAGCAATATTTTTTCATAATTGCTCCTTAAAAACACTACAGTATTTGTGTTCTGACTGTACCCCATAGCCGTTGCTATCTTTCGCCATTTTTTAGAGTTGTTACAAGTTTCAAAGCCACCTTCTTCATCAACCCAAAATTTAAGACAGTACAAATCTAAAGTTTTGTTCTCGATCATGGGAATTTTTAATGGTGATCCTTGCAGATCCCAAAATTTTAATATCTTCTCAAGAAACAATAGTTTTAAACGTGTTATGGCCTCTAATTCGTTCACTTTCTGTATTCTCGGGACAAATTTTAATTTGTCCACGTCTAATGAAAAAGGTGGCTGCCAGCGCGACGGAGGCTTTATTTTGCATATGCCCGTTTTTTCTGCAACTGGACGAATTTTTGCTATATAACCAAGAGGATCCAAGAATTCTTCCGGCGTTGGCTCAAAAACGGGTGCTTCTGGAGGTGGAGTGAAAGTGAATTCTGCACTTTTATGCATGGCATTTTTCTGAATATTTTTGATATCCATTTTTAACAAAAATTATGCTCACTTTATCAATCAAATATATGATCTTAATATCTCTCAATGCGAAACATTTCACTCACAGATAAAGACTACGTGACTTCTCACCATGTGTAAATGGCTCCTAAAATATTGAGATAGTAGGTAAAACACACTGCCATTACACTTTTGTCCACGATAAGTTCAGGTGAAAAGACTTCTTTCTATCTAATAACGCAAATGATATTCACACCATATTTAGTTTGACCACGAACCAGGAAATAATGCGTTTTGAAGAGCAAAATTAGTATTGATTATACGATTTACGTTTACAAAAGCGATGCTACTAGCTAGGCAAGTAATCACGACCAGCCAGTAACTTGATAACTCACTCGCCAGCGACAGTTTACATTCGTGCACTCGACACGACACTCCCGGCGTAGCACTCTTCCAATCCACAACATAATGTTCATTGAATTGAATTGATGCTTCGTTCAAACGCCACTTGCTTTGCTTGTCGAAAATATTGCGCACACATAGACAAAACAAAATTTTCATCGACTTTGTGCACTACTCTGCCTTCATCCTATTCTATTGGCGTGACGGCGCGGCGGCATTTCATCAGTGTTCGACTCATGCATGGCAAAGGAGTTTGTTATATTTCGGGTTGAGTCTTTTATGTTGGCGCATAAGTCCTGGTTTATTGAATTTTATGAACAAAGGAAGAAAATGGCGTAGGCATAAATCACTCACTTCATTTAAAATTCACGGATTATGATCAAAGGTTTAATAACGTAAGTGGACAAATTATGATACTAGTGAATGCGTAGTTACGTACACAAAATCTTATCTTAAACACGTGACGTCCTCGGTTAAACCTATAATTTTACAAATAGGGTCGGAATCAGAACGTAATAATTAGGCGTAATGTTCTGTTACGCAATCAATATTATGTATAAAAGCATTTACCTCAGTGTATAGAAGTACTTATTTAGCATTTGACTTTATAGGTAACCTATCAAAACTCATTATAGACTTGTTGGTAGTACAGAGTTCCCTATTAATTACTAAGGATCTATTCTGATCCAGTGCCATTTTTCTAATACCACGTGGTATTTCTTTGTAACATATTAGGTAATATTCTATTCCGAACAAATACATACCACTGATAAAACTAATACCAAAAGGAGTTTGTCATAGAATTAAGTAGGTAGGTACGGTTAGTTAAAAAATTAAACTATTATTTGGGTGGTCCGTGACTGAAATGAAGATAGCGCATTACAATACAAAGTTAAGCAAGACTATAATAATATAGTCAGATCAGTCTTAGGGGTGACCATTCTTATCATTTCAAGGTTAATCAATACCAGGCAGGTTGGTTTTAGGATGGGTGACTATTATTTACATTGCAAGGTTAAGTAACTTGGAGTGGAAAGAAATGGAGGTCAGTGGCAGTCGCTTTACGGGAAATAGCATCCCCGCTCCCGCCTCGGTTGACCATAAAGGCGGGAGCGACTCGTCCTCCTGTAATATTCAATTGAGGCGCTGCCGTAGGTATCTGTTGCCCAGGGTGCACTACGCTACGTGGGAGTTCCGACCCATGCACACCGTATTCTTGTTCACCCGTAGTAGGTAGGTATGGCTTATTGTCTTAATATTAGTTAAGAATGGTCACCCCTCTAAAAACTGATTTGGTTATTTGTCGGTTATTGTAATGTGTTACCCTACCTACTCGTCATCACTAGACGAGAATTTTCTGAACACAGTAACAGTAGTTTGGTATTCATTCGGTATAGATTAAGTATTATAGATATTAATTGAATACTAGGTACTTAGGTAGTTGCAAAAATGGTCAGTACTGCACCATTTTTCTAATACCACGTACCTACCTAGTATTTCATTAATTTAAGTAATCGTCACTGAACACTTCAAATGTTGTATGGTAAATACATACGTACTCATCATTCATTTGGTAACACTCTACAGCAAAATTTGATATTGAATAACCTATTTAGATGTCTTTTACATCTTAGTAGGTAGGTACAGTATGATAATAAAGTTGCTAATTGAGAATGTTCACTAATTCTGAATTTAAGCTTCTTGTATTCTGTGTTGAAAATAAAAATATACTAGAAAGAATTATTTTGATATATAGGTATCAATTAGTTTCCAAGATATGGACCGCAGCGGTCGGTTTGCGCTAGATGCGTGTGACGTCACATTATTGGCCCAGTTAGCTTTTATCTGCGCTGCCTTACGTTTCACTATTAATCTCATGAACTCATGGTCCGATTTGAAAAATTTGTAATGTCAAGGATACACTTTTACTTTTCCACAGTTTATTTTTATTTTGAACCTGATCGGTTTAACCTCAGGGCATTCTCAAAGCTTTACATAACTCATACATACATAATTCAATATGTACCTATAGTAGATTCCACCAAGCGCCATCAATCTCCAGTATAAGTAGTATAAATTATTCCCCATGATACCACCGACCGCGGCAGCGTCTAAGGTACATACCTACATAACTTTTGTAATTGTAAAGTAATAGGTAGTGTCAAGTGGGGGATGGTGTAACCAGGGGCACAGTGTATCATAGGAAATATCTTTGTCCATCACTTATTTAGCTATGGCCTGTCTTGACGTATTTTAGTCGTTCCATCGTAAACAGCTATCATGATGTCAGAATGCCTGGTAAACGGATTAATATTTGAATTTGTGTTCTCGGTGAAAATTTTTGTGTGAAATCTGATTACCTAGTGAAGTTTTCTTTTTGTTGGAAAACTATACCTTAATTACTGATGAGTAGATATAATAATATACTAAAGTACCTAAATATAAAAATTAGTAGATATTTTAAAGATTAAAGGAATTTCATGGTCATTTAATTTCTACCCTATAACTTTTAACAAACTGTTATTTGGAATAGCAGGCTATTGGGTACAGGGTAATGGGGTACAGAGTAACATTTTAAAGTGGAAACCATTTGATTTTAATAAATGTTAGGTCTATTACATTGACAAATGGTGCAGAATCGGAATCAAATTATATGAAAGAAACAATAGAGTTGGTTGAAAAGCGAATATTCTCGAGAAAAGGAGCTGAGAAAAATCCGTTACTTTACTTTAAATCGTTATGTTAAAAAAAAGAAAATCGTGTTCAGTCGGAGGGTAAAGATTACGATTAACTCCGAATTGCTTGGCGAACAAAGTTTTTTATAACGCTCAAGAAACAGCATCATGCTTTGTTATTACTGTACCCCTATGGCTGTTAAGCTGTACACCGTCCCTGGGGCACATTATACCCACAGCTTTCCGGTTCTTCATGGCAGTATGGACTTCTGCAGGCTTTATAGGTAGCGCTAGTCCTTGATTTGGAGGGAGGTCTGGTGGCTGCACCTCTTTATGCTGCTTATTCAGCAGTATGAGCGCCATCTCTACTTCACCGTGACTTCCTCGTATAACAAGCTGCCCCCAGGGTCTTCAATACTACGGCACTTGGATATAGACTGCACCGCTTTAGCCCTGGAATGCGCAAACTTATAGATGAACTTTTGCCTCTCAGACGATTCCAACTTGTGGTATAGCGGTTGCAAGTGGTCTCGTTTGGCCCTAGCTACGGCTCTTTAAGTAGCACGTTTAGCATCTTTATACGCTTTTAAAGAGGGCTTTCTTCGCCTTGATCTCCCTCTGGACTGTGTCGTTCCACCACCAAGTGTCCTTGTCACACTTGCGTCCACCTTTAGACATAGCGAGCACGGCCTTTCCAGCCTCAAGAATAGCTAGGTGCCTGAATCTTGTTCCAGCAATCTTGTACTGGTTCGTCTACAGCATCGGTGCACTTGTCACCAATGGCTGAGATGAAACTCTGGGACTTGGCTTCATCAAGCAACCACCGCCTGATTCTGCGCTGGCCGCGTTCAAAACGCTTGCTTTTGGGTTTCACACAGAGGTCCATGACAAGGAAACGGTGTTGCGTAGTGGAACTCTCCCCAGGTATGATCTTGCAGTTTGCTACCTTGCTGATGCTGTGCCTCCTAGTGAGTAGGAAATCGATCTGAGTAGCGTGCCCCCCATTTTGTAGGTGATAAGGTGTTCGGATTTCTTTGGCAAATACGTGATCACGATAGCAAGGCTAGCAAGGCTAGCAGCTGCTCACCCTCTGGTTTACGGCTACCGTAACCAAAACCGCCGTGGACACGCTCAAAATCCTCACACCCCTCACCCACATGACCGTTCAGGGCACCACCCAGACCAATTCCCTGCGGCAGTGGAGTGCCACTAAGCACTTCCCCGAGCTGGTTCCAGAACGAGATATTTTCGGCTTCGCTGAGCCCGGCCTGTGGAGCGTAGGCAGTTATCAGTTGGGTAACAATCCCATTGATAAGCACCCTTACTACCATAAGTCGGGCGCTCTAGCGTTTTACCTCCAAGATGTCACTCCGAAGCCCCCGGAGAGCACCACGCCCACTCCGGCCTGCCCATCAGGTGCACCTGTGTACATCAGCTGGAAGCCGTCTCCAATGAGCTTGGAGCTACTGCCACTCCACCGAGTCTCTTGCAGGAACGCCAAGGCCACCCTCCGCCAGAAGAGTACGGCGGCTAACTCCCTCGCGCAACTAGTCAACGTGCCGATGTTCCATGTTGCAAAAGGGAATTTTCTGGGATTGCGATTCTGGCCTATCCACTTTAGCCGTGCCCGGCTCAGGCACGGTAGCCCTCGCCAACTTGTCACAAGAGGCCCCCCCTTGCGCAAAAGGAAAGCCAGCACCAGAGCCTCGTCCGTTTTTCAGCAGGTGCCACCGGCTTGCAGGTGAGGTTGGCTTGGGTCCCGAAGATCTGGGACTCCCAAAACACCCATGCTATGTAGAAAATTAAACGAACTTTTAAATAATCGTATGGTCAGAGGCTGTAGCAGTACTATAAATTGAGTTTTTAATGGCCGTGATTATACTTTGTGCCACGGTAACGTCACCAATTTTAGACGTAAATATGGGTCGTTCCCGCGAGTCGTCAATATTTTAAATTTTAGAATGAATCCGGCGACTGAGTGTCAATGAGGCTCTGCATTAAAGCGACGGGCTTTGGTACGTGCCAACAAATCCCTTAGCTATGCCTCATAATAACGGTAATACCTGCCAGAATTAACGTTATTATAAATACTTTACTGTACTGTTATTATAAATTTATAATTTATAATAACAGTATAGGTAGTATGATTTATTTTTAAACCAAATCATCATTACCCTCCAATTGCAGTCACTACCACCCATTAAAAAAAAATTGGAAGGTACGGAAATGAAACAGAGTCCATCTTGGCACTGGCAAGAATGTCCCCTAAATTGGGTTGACTATTATTGCCATCAAAGAAAAAAGAAGAAGAAGAAGAAGAATGAAACGGAGTTGAATGAGATATTAGCAGTAAATGTCAGTGAATTGAATTATCCAGCAAAGGAAGGACTTAGTAATTTAAATCAATAGACTTAATAATTTATTCAATAATAACACACATCATAGCATTATAGCAAGCTAATCCAGAAAAATTACTGAGGTACTGCTAACGAGGCTGTAATAGTCATGGCAAACTTTTCGCGAAGGTAAATTAAAAATGTATCTTTCACACGATGAGGTGGGGGAGGCTCTCAACTAACTTGGACCACAGCACAGCACAAACACGATTTTGGACATAAATAAATTATCACGGCTCGCTGAAGGTAATGACGGAATTCGATGGACAAAATTTTAATTTCGATTCTTTCTATTTTCTAGTTATTTAATAATCTTCATTAGTTAGGTAGTCAGTTACCTATATTCTTTTTTAATGATAGAAGCATAGCATATAGCATAGAATAGCGTGGATGTCGATTATCGCTTTCCCGCTTTTCTGTTGAAATTTTTCGTGAATTTTCTTTACTAGAAACCTCACGGAGCCCGAGACCTTTCCAACGAATGCAAAACCGTGGAAATCGGTTCGTGCGTTCTGGAGTTATAGCGTCAGGAAGGAAAACCCGACTTATTTTTATATAGTAGATTGAATATAATATTGTGTTTCAGATAAACTTGATGACAGTTGCGACTAAAAAACATTAGTTATTATTATAATATATGCATAATTCCTCATCATCAAAAATATAAAATAGGAAAAGTATCAAAATTATTTATTCCTACTTTAGTTGGTATAATACCATATTAAGTTTTTTTGAATTTGCCGCCTTTTGCTAGGTTCAGCTTTCGTTAGCCAGACTCTAACTATCCATTCGCATTTTTTTAAAACATCTAACGAATTTTTGGAATTTATTGCCGCAATAGACTAATAAGACCAAATTCAATGTTTAGAAAAAAAAAAAAACGATCAAATTTGCCCCTTGGAATCGTAATTTTAACCACTAGCGAGAACGACCTATATACGTTGGTTGCATGATCGTGCAATATACTGGAGCTTATTGCTTTTCTGGGAGTGATTGCCGTAATACCTCCCAACCCAACCAAGGAAAGCCTCGGTGGCAAGGCGAGGTTGACTTGACTTAGGTCTCAAGGATGTTGGTTGGGCAGTTATTCAGATATACGCAATTAGCATTTTTTACTTAATAACTGATGAACGCGGATTCAGATTCCGTTCTCGCTACTGATAATCTTACTCTGTGCCAAATTAGATTTGTTTAGCTGTCCTGGAGTATTTGATCAGGTTCCTGTATTAAAAAAAACAAGCAAACATTAATTTTATTCATCCATTTTTAGCAAGCAAGGTTTCGCAGTATTATGATTTACTTTACAGTTAGAAGAAGTACATAGATTTCTTCGTGTTTATTTTAGTGCACAACTGCTAAAAAAGATACAACCTTGTTTAGCATTTGCGCAGTAGAACAAACACGAAAGCAACAGTGGTGTGCAAAGTTACTGGGTATTTCGGCATTAGCTAACAGTGCTATGAACAAACAGTGTAGTCCAATGTTAGATTTTTTTTTAATACAGGACACTTCAATTTGACTTCACCTCGCCCGATGGTAAGCTGAAGGCAAAGTATCAGGAAAGAGGGTCAGCACACGTACCATATTTACAAGCACACGTTCTACCTAATGGAAGGTGGTTACCGTGGCCTATGGACGTGTGCAACACCAGGGGAGTCACATACTCTTGCTGCCAACCCTGTTAACACAGAGAGTTTCTGTGCCGTCAGTGTAGAAGACAAAGCAAACCTCTCCAGTGAGCTCTGGCTACTCTACTCACCACCGAGGACACAACACGAGGTTATTACGGTCGCGGTATTCTGTAGGGCGGAGGTACTTCCCCAGTTGGACTGCTCAATTGGATGGAAGTACCGTCGCGTCCTACCTCCTACAAGAATCGTGAGCTAAGAACTTTGGTCACATCTCCGGGTAATTCAATAAATTGCAACCTTTTTTCAGATTTCAAGTCTGACCAAAACCTTCCTAATAAAAAAAAACGCATCAAAATCCATTCTTTAGAGACCATCGCGAACAAACAAACGGACTAACGGACCAACAAACAAAAAAAAAATTTGCTTATAAATTCGTTGACTTAGTCATTAGAAATCAGGCGGCAAAAATTTCGAGCAGTTTTTAAGTGGTAATTAAATGACGATGCGCGCCTCCCCATACCGGGGGAGAGTCGGGGACCGCGTGGTCCCCCCTCTCGAGGAGGGCCAGTCCGAGAGGGATGGCCCTGGGTCAGCCGGGGTGCGAGGGTAATATGTCGCCAGACAACCTCACTTTCGGTCTAGCACTACGACCCACAGACAGCGTTGCGGTTTAGTCGGTTCGAGTCCGACATAACCTACTCCGGCTCCGGAGGAGGGGGGGTATCCATGGGGATTTACCGCACGTAAAAAAATATAAACCTCCATTAAAACAAAGCTTAAACTGAAGACTGTAACGCGTTGCTGCATGGTACTATTTTCTGCATACTATGTTCAGCTTTTCCATTCATACAAATAGAATTAGATTGATATTTGCAACACGTAAAAAGTGCTCGAAGTGATTTTTTTATCTTCAATTTTTATGTTAAAATTTTATAATAAGTAGTACCTAGGTAGGTTAGTATGGATGCGAAAGTTGTCTGTCTGTCTGTCCGTCTCTTATGCTTTTACACCCAAACCACCGAACCGATATTGATATTTAGAATATAATATATAATATAACCGCACATGACATATCTAATAAAAACTTACAAACTACCTACATAAAAGAATACATACTTGCCTGTGTTCCAATAATTGAATAGGTAAGGCAAGTAGATATTTATATTATTATAGCAAAAAATCCCTTACATCGTTTCGGTAGAGTAAAAGGAATTTTACGCTTACGCGAAAAATAAACAATGCAATTTCAGTCAAGTTTCATAAACGAAACGAGTAGAATTTGAGCAGTACACCGGTTTTATATAAAGTATTAACTAAAATTAGGTATAATGTTTTTGTCTCAACCAAAGGCTAACCTTTTACGCAGGCAAGATGCTTGTTTGCTTCCTTAGAAAATATGAAAAAGATGCCGACAATGCTGAGGATATTCTCAGCATATCTATCATTGAGTGCTGAGAGTATTTTATTATTAATTAGGTATTGATGCTTTCTGCCGTCTGCGTGTCACCGAATGACATTGCTGTGAAGCCTGAGCACTGAGTAACTTGACGATTGAGTACAATTGAGTATTAGCGATTCATATCCAAATGAATAAGATATGCTTCCTGCATTTATAGAAGCACTGTCTTCTTTTAAATAAATAAAAGGAAGGTATTGTCTAGACTTAGACCAAAATAATGGATTGTCTTTGCCTGCATAACAAATGCAAAAAGAAATTTTATATGAAGTGACGTCTCTACATCTGTCAATGTTATCAATATCATTTGTCAGTTTTTCTTGTCATTTTCATAACCTTAAACTCGACTCAAATCTTCACGCAATAGTTACAATTAAATGGAATTATCCAACGAATAATACAGGCAAAGAACCTTCAAAATGCTAAATACTTTTCGTGGAACTTGGACAGCCCTTGTCCAATTGCATCAAGTTAGATTAGCACATAGACTTAGAGGAAAAGCTCCTATTTTTTGTCGTACCATAAAAGATCGTTTGGATGAACTCAATTATAAGGATGAATTGCATACAACCAGAATAGACATCGGTTTACCTAATGTCAAGTGAGTATAACTTGATTCCAGAATAATATATCATCTTTTATGATGCCCCAATGAGACTCAGAAATTTGCTCTTTTATATCAGTAAATTGATTTATATGCTGTCTCTGCCAAAAACAACAATATTAGATATTATTCTAGTATCCAACATTTAGGTCCAATATTACAGGCTATGCTTATTTTGGATCTAGATAGCGGTTGGTGTGTCCTAGACCTAGAACTATTGTTTGGTGACACCAGTTTCCATTGCACTTCCCTATGTGAACATTGCATATAAAACATTGTATGCTAGTTCTGGTAGAGGAAGCTATGAAGTGTATTAGGATAGTAGAAAATGCTGGGCTGTTGTCTCTGCCTACCCAGAAAGAATAAAGCATCAGCTTATTATGTATGTAGGTATGCATGTTAGTTACCATGTAAACCACCTATTATATATATATTATATTATATCTTTATGCTATTTGAACAAGAAAGAAAGCAAAATAACATATTTCTTTTTTCAGAAAAGTAACAAATGATGCTCGTCTGTCCAGACTAGAGCATTTGAAGAAAAATAAGTTGGATAATAATTTAGAACAACTCGCACGTAACTTTAAGTTACAAATAGATCTGGATGAAGCTAAAAAGGACTGGCTACAAACTGTGGGTCCCAGACATAAAAAGCAAATAGCTGACCACTATGCTATTTTTGAACATTTATATGGAGAAGGCTACTTCATTCCATATTTAGATTTGGAAGTATTCTATGATTTAAAAGATGGTTCATACCTGCCTGTCTATACTGGTAATGTGATAAAGCCAGTGGAAGCTCTTGAGTATCCTGCAGTGAACTATGAGTCTGATGCTAGTAGTTTATGGACCTTAGCACTTACAAGCTTAGATGGTCATCTTACAGAGAATGACAAGGAATATGTGCACTGGCTAGTCGCTAATATTCCTGGCAACTCAGTAGAAAAGGGTGATGTTATTGTAGAATATATGCAGCCATTCCCTCTCAAAGGAACTGGGTACCATAGATATGCATTTGTACTATATAAGCAAGATGGACCTGTATCTTATGATGTCACAAAGGGTACTGTTATATTTTTATTTCTTAGATTTTTTTAACTTTTAATTGATATAGCACCTATTTTTGATGTGTATTTGGTGAATATGGAATATGGAAGTTGTGTGATGAAAAACCTGTGTTAGACTTGCTGCTATCTCTAGATGTGTTTGTTTGAAATGATAATCCTATTCTCACGACCTACAGGAAGCTATTCTCTAGATCAAAAGTAATCTATCTGCTATTTCAGAGCTTTCAGAATAATTTATCTTTGTGCTAAATTTCGTTCAGATCCATCCAGCTGCTTTGGTGCAATTGACATGATTTATCATTCATCCCATTCGCATTTATAAGAGTAACTAGCTGTTGCCCGGGGCTCCCCCGCGTTGATGTTGGTTATCGTGACCGAACATGCCCCATGTCCTTTTCCAAGATATAATCTCGGTTCCTCTTCCTCGGTTTAAGTGTGAAAGTGTACAAGACAAGTATGGATTATTATTATTCTTTGAACATTGCATTTATTTCAGTGACATCAAAATCTCCTTTAGAAGACAGGACATTTCAAACAAGAGAGTGGTACAAAAAGTATCAGGACAAGATAACTCCTGCTGGACTTGCATTTTACCAAACACATTGGGATACCACTGTTAGAGATTTCTTCCATAATGTGTTACAAAGAAAGGAACCAGGTAAACCAGCTTTTAATGTTTTATTTATTGTAGACTGGAGTTTAAAGGTTTCTACCAAGCCAACCGAGCCAGACAGCGGCCGCTCCTGGAAAAGCCGACACACTAACCAAAAATAATAAGTATACCTCTTTGGCTTCAAGGTGCAAACTAACAAAAAAAACCGAGGGTGCTAATGATGAGAAATCATAAGTCCTTGGTATACTCTTCAATATGGTATTTTATAAAAAAAACTATTACTTTTGTGGTTCTAATTGCCAGAAGTGATATTACTTAACTGTCGCCCTATGATGGCTGGACGAACAACTAAATGCTCCATTTACTCAATACAATTAGTACAGATGGAGCTATACATGTATGGAACCGCTGTCAGTTCTGAATTGCGTATGTGTGTTGTGGTCTCATGGTGGGTAATCTACCATGAAAGATATACCTCAAATGAAACTTTGGACCCGCACGAATTACAGACGAAATTTGTGACATTTCAATAGACAATTCGGGCCCTTACGAAGTACCAACGAAAGACGTACACACGGCCAAGGAAATAAGTATGTATACACGTTCACATGTAACATTTGTTTTGGCATTTCCGGGCGCGTCCGCTGTCCGCCCCTCCAACCCGAACGGAAAGCCAACGCCAGTTCCTCGTCCGTCGTTCAGCAGGTGCACCGGATTGCAGGTTAGGTTGGCTTGGATCTCGAAGGTCTTGGTGGACCCCCGAAGCATATGTGAAGGTCTATACTTAATTCCCTGGCCGTGGATCTTTTACCCTTTTTGACTGACTTATAACATATTAACAATGCTTTCAGTTTACGAGTATGACTTTCCAAAGCCTTACATACGTCCACAAGAATGGTTTCCTCGCCGGAAGCCCTTTAACTTATACATGGATAAGTACCGTGATCCAAAGCAAATTAAGAAAGAATATTTGTTAAGGAAGTTGAAGACTGAAGATCCCTTCAAAGCACCAGCACCACCTCTGAGGTTCCCTAACGCTCATCCTCTACCAAAGAGCATGCCTTCTTGGTTGAAGTTGCATGAGAAAAAGATTAGACTTGGTTGGGGAAGAGTTAATGATGTATAGAAATAGAAACATAATATATAAGTAGCTTGTTTGATTTCGTTTTATTCATCCTGTGGTCATCTCTTGCGCGTGTTAAATGAGATCCATTTATCGTCATATTTGTATCTTCAGAGAAGCAGTTTAACGGCTGTACATAATATGCGATCTCAATCCAAATATGCCAATCCGAAGCCAGAATTTCGATCGATTCTTGCTCAAAACGTCCATAAATTTAATCGATGGATCGCTTTGACAATCCTTCTTCACTTTCGATCTCGCATATGGACGTTTTGAGATTTTTATGGATTTTTTTATCGAAATTCTGGTTTCGGCTTGGCATATTTGGATTGAGATCGCATATTAGGACCGGCGCACGTACGGGTATTTGACTCTAAAAAGTGGCCATAAGTCCATTTCATAAAATTGACCACACTGGTCCCCTTTGTATTGTAATAACAAAAGGATACTTATCAGTACAAAAACGGTTTTGATGAGAGCCGCTAACACACGCCATACCCCCTCGATACCAGTCGAAACTCATCTATTGTGCTAGTCACACGTTTGTTTTCTCGACGTTAACTATTCTTAATCACTTTTCTGTGCATTACGAAACTGTTGTGTTCTCTACAAAACCAAGAAATCTCTCTGGTTTCTTCGGACATGGGTATGTACTTTGTTTTCAATACATTACTAAATTATAAATATCACCTTTTCATTCATAAAATGTATGAGACAGTCATGAGTATTTTTGGGCCAAAAAAAATCCTATAAAACAAGTTTGCTAAGTAAATTCAAGTATCAGTTAAATAGAGTTAAGCTGTAGTTCTTGCATGGGTGTATTCTGTAAAGCTTCTACTTGATTTATTAAGAGAAAAACCATCCGCCATTTTCCGCCCCCTTGTTTTATTGCCTTTTAAAATAAAAGTTATGTTTTCGCGCGTATCTTGTATGTATGCTTGTAATTTCCTTTGTTATCTCATATCATCTGAACTAATGTACGGATTTCAATGATTGATGTCTCAAATTAAAGATACCTACTTATTGCTCAAGTGTTCTAAGGTACATAAAATATGAAAAAATAGTGATATAGTGCACTTTTGGCGTCAAAATATTGAGCCTTTAAGAACAAATATTTTGATGTGAAATTAACAGTAGTTCTCTTTTTGTCAGCAGGTTCTTGTGTTGAGTCTTCGATGAATATAGCAAGAGAAGATATGCTTAACATAATAAAACAGTGTGGCTTCAAAAATTTAGATAAAAAACTGAATTTTTCCGAGCAAAATCTAATCGAAATGAGCAAATGCCCCGATGATAAAATAAACGTACTCCGCAATAGTTTAAAGTCTTTTAGACATCCCTACAAGCTTAAATGGACCTCAGCGAGCTACAAAGAATGCCGTTTCCGGAAAAATTATGAACAATGGCTGAAGGACTCAATCTCTGTACCTGTTTGGCGACACCATAAACCCGGCTGTCCTTCCAAGATATTCCAGGAATGTAGTGAAAGAAGCAAGAGGCGCAAAACAGAGAACCCGAAGTCAGAAATATCTCATGATGAGTTGACTTATGCTGCAGTTATGTGCGAAAGAGCCGCAGGCAACAATGACATGTCTAAACTCATTAAACAGGCTTCAGCGACTCCGACAAGAGCCACCCACCAAATTTCGAAAAATTATTAGTTCAGTAGAGAAATATACAAAAAGCAGCAAGCTAATCGTAACAAAAGCGTTAATTAAATATGTGGAGGCCGACCTAACCCGTAAACAATACAATGTAATCAGAAATGGCCAAGAAGATATATACCCGTTATTCACTGCTGCAAAGAGAGAAAAATAAATGCTATCCTAAAGATATTCACGTCTCAGAATCTATAGCTGAAGTATGTTTGCAAAATCTACTCGACCACACCACTCAACGTCTTTGCCTTTATCTAGAGGAAGTATTAATGACAGCAACTGACACTGAGAGGCAGAACATGGAACTAATCTGAAAATGGGGATGTGATGGCTCGAAAGCACAAGAATTCAAACAAATGTTTGAAAATAAGTCTGAGTCCGATGCCCATGTTTTTATAAGTGCAATGTGAATGGCACAATAAAGGTTTGGTGGCAAAATCCGGCACCTTCGTCTTCCAGATTCTGCCGTCCTATAAGGATTCAGTTTGTGCATGAAAGTAATGAAGTAACTAAATCTTTGGGCTTTGGTCATTGAGCATGCTCTTCTACCGATTGGCCAATTATCAGAAAAGGCGGCCGAATCGCGTAGTAAGCATATCCGCCTATACAGACAGAACTTTGCCTGGAAATTTTCGAGAAAGGACTGCATGCAAGATGTGATGAATCGCCTTCTTCTGACCTTAGATGTCTACCTCAGTTGTAGCAGCAGAATGCTAATAAAAAAGAAGCGGAAACCGTTCTCATTAGAAGCTCTGGTTTTTCTTAGAGCAGATGATCACGACTGTTTTGCGGAACACTCGTTGTCATCTGCGAGTACTGATGAAAATAGCGAAAGCGAGACTGATGAGTATTAATAGTACATACCTGCTAATAATAAACCATTGTATCTACGTATTACGTTTTTTAAATAAATGATAAATAAATAAATAAATAAATGATTTTTTTTGTATGTTATTCCCATTTTGAAATGTTTGCCCTTCCTATTAGTAGTAGAAAAGGCAAGAAAAGGGCATAGAAATGATTAGGTCATACTAAAATGTGTATTAATAAGCTGAAAAATCATTGTGACACTGAATTGTTACAAAATACCAAAAAAGTAGTTTTGGCCACTTTTTAGTGTCAAATACCCGTATGTGCGGCGGCCGATAGTAAACTAGCTGTTGACTCTGCCCCGTTTGTCTCTGTCCTGACCATTCTAAAACCTAAGTACTGTCCTATTTCAAAACCTATATAGCATTGCTATATGGGTTTTGAAATGCAACCTACAGTCCTATTTCAAAACCTATATAACATTGCTATGTAGGTTTCGAATATATAGGTATAGGTTTTGAAATAGACAGATTAGGTTTTGAATGTATATAGGTTTTGAAATAGTCAGAGGCAAACGGAGCAGTACACTTACTTGAAGACTACGACCGTGGTTGCCCAGATACTAGAACTGATCCTGTTTTGGATCTTGTTCATGGGCTTCGGCACCTGTGGGATTCAGTCTCATAGCGGGAGGCATTTCCATCGGCAGCAAGCACCATAGGAACTATTTAGGATTCGTGATCGATAGCCGATTGGACTTCGGGGAGCATCTGCGAAGTCCAGCCCACAAATTAAAAGGCACAGTCAACGCTGGGCCAGATGACACCTGCAGAAACTCTACGGGGAAATTGTAAGGTGTATGACTCTATATGGGTGCCTAATTTGGGCGGACACTGAGTTGACACAACGGATGATGTCCAATAGGGTCAACTAGGTTCCCCTAGTTGACCCTATAGGCGGTGTCTCCTTGCTGTAACCCCACGATTGAACCTGGAGGCGAGATCCCTTTCGGGGCACGGTACTGAAAGGTGATGGGGGAGTGGGTAAGAGAACCCGAGCCTCAAGAGAGCACCGCCAGGACGTGGTGGAGATAGCGGCGGTAAGACCTGGACTGGCTAGAGAGGCTAAACGGGGGCGTCTCGTAAGGGAGGGAACCGGAATCATCATGCCACCATTGTAATTCGAGCGAGGACTAGGCTGCACACGCTGTTCGAGTGCCTTACATTATTCTGTCTGTGAGTTCTGTCACTTAACGCATTGTTCACTTGCGGAGCGTGAGCGTGTGGACTGTCGCCGCCTACTTCTGCGAGCAAGGAATGCTTGAGGAAGTCGAAGAATGTCCGAAGGAGATTCAGGTCGTCTCTCTCAGTCTACAAATCAACGCGATTTACTACGAAAGTTCGAAACTGCTGGGTTTTATCTGGGGCAGCCGACCATGGGCTCAGGTTGACAATGATTTAAAAGCATAATTTATATTTCGCACTTTTATTTAACTTTAAAAATACAAAATTAACCTTTTTAAATGAAACATTAAGTGTACTGTGAAAATGACGGTTTTTATACTTAGATTAAATTTTCTATTATCAAATAGATTCATAAAGTTCTATTGATTAAAATATTCTAAATATATATTATTAGATAAGAATGAAATTGAGTGCAAAAAATGTATCAATAATTATCAATGATAATTACACAGCTAACAAAATACATTTTACCAATAATTGAAAAAACCATCAACTAAACTGTGACTAAAACACACTTTTAAAGCCAACCATGCGGTTTAATCGCTTTAATCAAATAAAACCAAATTGTGAACGATAAGTGAATGATTTTAATGGAAGAATTGCATTAAAAATAATGCCAAAATTTATTTGAATATTGTAAGATCTTTGCATTAATCGCCATCTTTTATTTGCGAATGCGTGCGATATATCTTATCTGAGACCTGCAGAGTGCAGACATGTCTCATTATTTGTTCACAATTTAATTTCATATTTATAAAACGGACAATGTTCTTATCCTACAAGATAAATGCAGTAACACTTATTCAACATTGGCTCACAGGCCAGAAGAATTAGGCACCAATTCTTGGAAACATTCATGTGTTTAATTTCACGTGGATATCTGAACGCGATCTAGTAAACAGGATAGATCTAAGTGGCTCTGTATAGTACATATTATAAACAAAGAACGTAATCTCTATGTTAAAAGAGACGACTTCGTAGGTACTAATATTTTGGATCAAATTTACATGGCACTTCACTAATCTTCGAAGAGATTTGACAACAAGAGTACCTCATTTAGGTAATAGCAGTGCTTCATAATTTGGCTTTCACCTAGAGAAAATTGCGCCATAAACAACCTCTTCAAGTTATAAACTTGGCTCTCGCGAATCTGCCAAACTTAGATCCACTAACGACGGTCATAAAGGGCCTGATCAATCCTTTTATTGGTTTTTTGATTGGCCAGTTATCACATGCGCGAACTTTTCTATCTATTATGTTATTCGTGGATAGATTGCGGGTACAGGATCATAATACCCTACGAGCGGTGCCGCGGGAAACAACTAGTAAACATCAATTTTAAATTTATTCCCTAAACATATTGAAATTTTTCAAAACTTAATTTATCTACATATTTATTTTTGTAATATTCGTTTCACTGCTTGAATTATACACACGAATGTAAACAAGTTCTTATATCAATAAAATACCCACTCCATATAAGGTATGTCATACAATATATATTTAGAGCGTCGCAACTTTGATTACAAATATTGCTTGATATTACAGTGTAATTTAGTCGAGGCCGACGTCATCGTCTGATGGTGGTTTCGGTCCTGAGCCAGGTGCGCCCGCGCCGCCGAAACCTGTGGTATTGAAGTATAATAAATAATATGAATAAAAATATTTTTCGACTTACAACATAATGCTATCTATACTCCATTCGCTCAGGTATTTAAGGTAAAAGCACCAATGGTAGACACTTTAAGGACAAATCAAACTTCACCCTACAACACTACACATATTTTTTAAAGAACGGTCGGTACGTCCTTTTTTAACTCATAACGCATAATTTAGACATTAACTTTAGCAGTTTTTTTTTTAAACTAACGTATTATTAATTTAAATACAATTATTATACACATGATTGTAAATACCAATAGTCGACAATCACTTAAAACTGATAGAAAATCTAGCCATAAAAATACGGCAATGGTCTATGTAGGTCAACAAGTTATATATTTATAACATCCGGACTAAAAATAGTGATAATCATTATTAATAAATAAAATATCACACCTATTAAAACTCTACTCTTAAAAAAACCTTGAGAAACGACTGGCGCCAATTCAATATTTACTCACGACAGTGTTGCGAATTTTTGAACATTTATTATATATGCCATTAAATGTGTTTTAAGTAAATAGTCAAGTAAAAAAGAACTTTTCTTACAATAAAGATTTTTTTTCGAAAGTGACGACTATTGGGTCTTTAACCTTAACTTAAGGTAAACAATCTTGATGTGTCTTTTTAATGTGTTTTATTTATTAAAAACTCAGTTCATTTATATTTTTCTGTTTAGAAACACTAAAAACTGAAATTCAACAACTAGTTAGTCAGCAAGATAGCCTGATTTATTTGTGTAATGTGTATTTTATAAAAGTAGCTATAAGAGTACCTAACTGAAAAACTATACACGTAAAATATGCATAGTTAAGTTACTTAGCATTATAATATGGGTTTTAAATCTAAAATACAGATGAATACTTAAGTACATTTTGTTTTGTAAATTCATACAATCTTCAAATATAGAAATCACTAAAATAATATTTACGCCTGTTACGTTCTGAACAATTGCACCAAATTGAGTGACTGCATTCTAGCTATTTTATCTTTTCAAAATTCATAAGTAAATGATTGTACAATGTTACCTGGGAATCCTCCTTCAGAGAACGGATTACTACCTTTCTTGCCCAGTTTGTTCTGCAGTTTGTCAATGACAGTTGCGATTTTGGGATTGTTCTGATATTTAGCAAAGTTGCCTGGATTGACAGACAAATCTTGGAATGCCGCAGCTACTTCTGGGTCCTGGAAATGAAACAGGTAGATACATAAAAACTCGAGTAAGAAGTGCAAACCGAAATGAAATATCAGAAACTTTTTTTTGAATGCATTTTCATGGGCCGTTGGGGTCTTATCATATTGGCGGAGAATGGAAAACAGTGATTATTTTGTGTAGAAAGAAGTAAAACCCGTTAGCACTGTTCTTTTTTACTGCTTACCGGTAGTACTCGAGGACAAGACATTAATGGCATGTGTGTACATACTAAGGTACACCGTATATAAAATCTGCGCTTACCAGACGATTTTGCTAAAGAAACTTTCCCTCCAAAACGACTATAAAACCAGTCGGTACAACATATATCTTGACCTCGAATACTACCGGTATGTAGGAAATAAACCAGAAGAGCGCTAACTTTTTTCTTCACGTGGGCGACGTCTCTGCCGCGCAACCCCAACGTATATGCTGCGCGTCCGCTGCGACCTCTATATATGTATATATATATATATATATATATATACAGCTAGTTTGATAAGGCCCTTACTATCGTATGAAGCCACAGTACCTATTGGAAGAGTTTAGCCACAGATTAGCTCTCTTGTATTGCATTACTTCTCCCAGAACCACGCGGCGAAGTAAACCCGTAATAAGAGAAAAAATGAATAGTATACTTTATTATGCAATGACTGATCGTTAATTGAATATTTGGTGTCAAGATCCGCGGATACGTTTGCGATAATTTCGAGCGGGATTTACCTGGAAAGCGGACATAATATCTTGATCAAATAGCAAATTGGTGAAGTCTTGCGAGTTCATCCCGGCGGCGCCAGGGAAGCCGCCTGCTCCCGCGCCTGCGCCTGGGAAGCCTCCAGCTCCTGCGCCAGCACCAGGGAAGCCGCCGGCGCCAGGGAACCCGCCTGCGCCAGGGAAGCCGCCCGCGCCAGGGAAGCCGGAGGGAGGAGCACGAGCTTGCGCCTCGGCCTGCGCCCGTGCAGCATTCGCACGCGCCTCCTGCGCCTTGCGAGCGCGACGCAACTTGTCTCGGTGCTGGGTGTTTAAACAAACATTTATAGATCAGAAAAAGGGATCGTCCAAGACATGTCTTAAATTCGTAATCACTCCCATATGGTCAATCCCCATAGAAAGAACAGCGGCGGCGTTGCTAGAAATATTGATAATATTGCTAGAAATAATTGCGAGAAGGCTCGCGCTGCTGTACGACGTATTGCGGCGCCGCGCTGCCCCTTCTTCGCTTCCAAATAGCTATGATCTATTACTCCCGTAGGTAAGATTCAAAATGGTTTGAAATATTTTATATCAAAAAGCTGCTGCATGATGCTGCTCTTTCAGTGGGAATACTCAAACACGTCTAGAACATTCGAAATTCTCATATACAATCGTCTTGGGGCGACTTTGGGCACTTCGGAAGTCGGGCCAATATTACTACTTAAATGAATATGTATTACCTCTTTTTCTTCCTTCCTGCGTTGTACGCTAAGCTTATGCTGGCGGAGTTTTTCAGCGTTTGGCTTTACCTCGTTTAGCCATTCGTTAGATTGATCGTCATAATCAATTTTCAGAGATTCACACAAGTCCTGGCTCGCCTCTTCGAACTTGCCCAGCAACCTGTGAAAAAAAGGATACGACATATAAATTTGTAGTTTTATTGTATTATGAAATTGAAGTTTGCATATTTGCGTGAAATTCAAGATTTTTTTGATGTTATTTTATGCACTAAGCAATGCAGATTTCATTTCAGTTTTAAGTGTTTTATATTCAAAATGTGCGAAACATCATTAATTGAGTAAATAAATATAACAAAATAACAACCGTGCTAACGTCTAAGTATTCTAGCTAATGTTAATTTTATTACACACTTATCTCTGCATATTTATCGAACTGTGACCAAAAGTAATTTACATTATGACTCGACTGAAATTATGTATTCAACAGTTTTAAATACGATGTTAATTCAGGCAAGAATCATATTTTAAAACAATGAATATGCATTTTAGATGAATGCTTTAAATAAAACAGGTTTGATCTCCTTTTAGTGTACCTATACGGCACCGCCGCCATAGGTACCTATAGTTACGCGGCTGACATTACGACCGCGCCGCTACCGTTTCGTGTACACGCGCGTAAAGTGTAACATTGTAAATAGGTAAACGGACCGATATTAGCACTGTGCTATTTTGGTACACAATGTGACAATTTTCAATGATTACGATTATGTAATACTGGGTACGTTCTTGAGTTTTCGACGGCATCGTTTATTGTGATCAAGACAATAATAGCCTCTCATATTAAATGTAACCAGAGGATCTTTTTATGCATTAATTCCCGTATTCTCCCGGGAATAAATTAATAAAAGGTAAAAGATAAAAGTATGAAAGGTTTTACAGCATAAAACTTTTCATACTTTTACCCTTTTAGGAAAGAAATTTTCAATAATCCTTTAGTTAATCAGTTTATTTTTGACGTTTTGTAAGTGCCGTTTTAATAATCTATATAGAATAAGTGATTTTTAACTTGGACTACAACTGTGAAGATGCTTAACAAAATTAACAATAGCTACAAATTTAATTTACTTATAAGGACGCCATTACGAATAAATATTCTCTGTTGAAAAATTATTACAGACATGTTCCGTCACAGTTTCGTATGACGTGGCATTATAATAATATTATGTAAGCTTGTCTCTTAGTGCGAAAAATTTATCACAATAAAGGCAATCATGTAAGGTCAAACTGAATTATGTCAAAAGAAATTTAAAGTAGGTATTCACATTAATGTTTTATTAAAATTCGTATCATTATGTATGTATGTCGACATTCTTTGCATGTATAATTGACATTCAGTTACTGATTAGAAGTAGTTTTTTGCACTTGTAGGTCTATGTAAAAAGAAGATATCCAAGTAGTTAAACAGGGTTGTCCACCTTTACTATGGAGTGTTTTGAAGAGATCTTTCTATTAACTCCACCCTCTTCCTTCCTATCTAGAATGACATATACAGAACTGAGGTGTCGCCCTCATAGTGTGCAAACAATGCCCTTAAAACAACACCCTCGCATGTAATTAGGGTGAAAAATTTATGTCGAGTTTGGCAAACTAAAGACTCATTGTAGGATTGATCAATCTGAAATGGAGCCTTAATTTTCTAGAATTCACTTCTCTGGATCTTATAGGGTTCAGTGAAATAATGCACTAAAAATAAAAATATATAGTATTTTATGTACCTGTAAGCGCGTCCACGGAACTTATAAGCGGCAGCACTATCGCAGTTGAGTTCGAGAGCACGTGTGCAGTCTTTGATGCAGGCATTTGGTTTGTTCAGTTTAAGATATACCTGGAGGAATAAAATTGTAGATGTTGTATAGAGGTGGCTGTCAACAGTGCGTGAGTTTATCATGCACGGTAGATGACCATGGACAGTGCCGGACGCGCCATGAAACAATAGTTTTAGAGCAGTGTGTGTCAAGGTCACTGATTCATTTTTTATGATACTGGTGGCCGCCTGCGACTTCGTACGCGTGGATGAGTTAGTTTCATACAAACTACTAGACACAAGGAGGTTGATTTTTAAGAGGAGGTTGATAAAATTACAAGTCTCTTCAAAAACAGGACTTTCTTACAAACTTCCAACAGGGGTTGGAGGTTCGTAAAATCCTTAATGGATGTCCAAACCCTATAAGGAACCTACCTGCCAAATTCCAAGATTGTAGGTGTTATAGTTTCTGAGCTTTCGTGATTAATCAGTGAGTGGTATTTCGATTTATATAGTCGCTGTAGCTTAATCAGCCGTTCAATTACTTGCCTAGTGCCTAGGCGCTCTACTAAACGGTGCCGTTCAATTAGTGGCCTGAATGATGTTTAGCCATTTGATTAAACAGCTACATTTCATTCTGATTATGGTTTTTAAAAGTGGCATGGTGGTCTCAGGAAATAATTTATTGAGGATTATAGTTAGTTACCATAATCCTATGGCCTTGTAAGGTTTTTTCTATAAATTCAAAGATTTCTATAGTTTTCCAATGCTAAGTAGACATATAACTAACTTCTACTAATACCTACTTAACTCCTTCTACCATCTTTCTAACTACTACTTCTACCTTCCTGCTAATACAGTATAGAGATATGATTGGTTAGGGTGCAGCTTTGATTACCATTGACTATAAGAGTCAACATTTTCAATTGTAGTATATCCATACTAATATTATAAATGCGAAAGTAACTGTCTGTCTGTCTGTATGTTACGTTTTCACACCTAAACCACTGAACCTATTTTGATGAACTTTGGTATAGTGGTAGATTAGACCTTGAGAAAGGACATAGGCTATGTTTGGTCGCGATAACCGACATCCACGCGGGCGGAGCCGCGGACAGCAGCTAGTTTACTATAATATAATAAATGTATCTACTTCTTGACCTACATTGTGCTGTATAAAATATTCTAGAATATTTATTTTATTTCATTCTATGGTAAGGTAGGACTTGCTTTACCTACCTTAGGTAGGAGAAAGAATGAGTGATGATAATTTATTAACATACCTGCCCTCTCTTAGCAAACAACAGAGCACTTTGTGGGTTGAGCTGTATAGCTTCACTATACAATTTAATGGCTTCATCAAACTGCTGTTCCGAGAAAGCTTTCATTGCCTCTGTTCTCTTTTCATCCGACTGGTCTCTTTCTTCATCTGTCACTTCCTTTGAATCATCACCCATTATCTGAGAGCTTTCCAAGGTATCACCTTCTATGACACCTGAATAGGAATATTTATATGTTATAGGTACAAAACACAATGGGTTACAATGAAATGTGTAGTCAAAACCGTTTTTTTTTTAATATTTTAGATAGTAAATTGACAACTGCAAATGTCAAATTGTGAAATAATGATACCAGCTTTTAGTGCTTAGTGACGTGCTCGACACTATTGACAATGTTTGTGGCCTAGATACAAGTGCTTTAACTTAATAATAATTTAAGAAAAAGATAAAAATTATTAAGTTTTTTAGTTTCGTACACTATCCATGTAAGTTAACTATAAAATAACCTACAAAAATTTGTACTAAATTTAATTTATTGACAACTTTAGATACTGGTGGCACATGACTATTTTTTAATTACAATAAACCCGCAACACAGGTTATTGTCATTTTACTATCTAATTAAGAAACAGACTATAAACAAAGCATCACACAGACTTCGGGACTGATTAGGAATGAATGGGTTTCATGAAACTTCATCAACTTAATGTGATACTGACTACATTCTGGTAACCCATAGGAATGTAGCAAGAAGTAGTCTATGTGTTAATCCAAACATCCATACACACACACACACACACACACAACATCCATTCATCTTCACAAACTTGCATATAAAATTAGTAGGGTAAAAATAGGATTCCTATCCAAATTAGGAACAGTTTGGTGGTATGGGTATCATGTTGCAGAAACCTACAGTAAAACAACATTTGCATATTTTACATTTTTACAGATGTAATCAGCTCATATCTGGCAAAACATATTTTCATCTAATGTTGGTCCCACTTGCATCTAACGCCTTCAAGTCTAGGGTCTACTAATTCTTGTCAAATGTAAGTATGTTACTAATCCAGATGATTCTTACCTTCCATGTCCAATTCCACATCAGATTCAATTGCAGATTCCTCATCAGATGATGCTTGTGCTTCAGTAGTATTGGCAGCTGGAGGGGGTGCACTAAACAATAAAAATATAGCTTGAAAATAATAATGAAAACTACCAATAAGAATTATTTCATTTGCTATTAGAGTTGAATTCTACAGTAAAAATATATATTTAGCTTAAATTAGCAAGATAGATAAGTGTTTACTATATAACAGCATTAGTGCCAAATAAAAGTGGCAAGGATCAGTCTCAGTTAAATGAGTCATCAACTTTATTATTTTTATTTAATAAATATTACTAACTAATATAGCTTCATTACTTATGAGGAGTATCACTTTCACCATCAAATATTGTACAATTTGACAATAACTTAGTTCTTTATTACAAATTGTTAAACTAGCATGCACATGCTAATAGGATGCCTGTGTAAAATGTGTAAGAACAGAAGCATATGTTATCTATACACTATTGAACTCTTATTGAAATGTCCACAGAAAAATGGAACTCATATAGTCATGATTATAGAGTCATAATTTATCTGTCCATCATACAATGTCATATTATCATGACTTATCTGATGTTAGAAGAGAAAAAGACAAGTTACCTTTAGATATCATACATTTAGTATTCCTTATTTTTAAACCAAGTGACCAGGACAATATATTGAGTTACCTTTAGATATCATACATTTAGTATTCCTTATTTTTAAACCAAGTGACCAGGACAATATATTGTGATGATTTTAACATAACCACACATGTACTACTACATACATTTCGTACATTCTATGATGTAAATTTTCCTCATTTTCAATGTAAGGGAACAAATCAAAATGTAAGGGATTGAATCAAACTTGATTGGAGTTAGTTAAATCTTTTCATTGCAATTAAAGATCTACATTTTATAGACTGGTACATTATTACATATTTATTAAACTTGTTTTGAACATGAATTAGTTTTCGACGCGTACCTACTGAATTAGTCGTGACATAGCACTTTTATGGTGTAGATTATTATGTATTAAGTAGACAAAATGTTCTCCATTGAATGAAAGTAGTTTTTACTTACTTGTCACCGGATGGGGTCGAGTTCTGTGCAAAGGTTGCCGCTGGAGGAAGTGTAACACCAAAAGATGTTAAATATTCTTTAAAGAAAGCTAGTTTTGGATGATGTAGTATTTGCGGATTTCCCGTGCAGAAGTCTACAAATGCCTTCAGCTGTTCAAGCTTTTCATCATTGAATGGGCAGCTCATTTTTCTGGAATATCGTTGATAATGCTACCGGCGAAAAAAAATGCAAAATTTATAGAAACACACACAGAGAACACTGACCAAGATAGTAATGCAATATGGGAAGGATCCCAATAAACTTATAACATATATGATTTAACTACAACTTCCTCACTTTTAATGAATTATGATAATGCCGCACTGCAAATACCGCATAAAACAAATAAATTGACACCTCGTCGGAAACGGAATTTTCTCGGTATTTCTATGACGACCACAGATAATATTATAAGAAGTCATAGAACTCATAGATCATAGATTATCAAATCATTTCATAAAGAACAGAGAGATCATAGACATAATGTCCATAACGTTAATATAAACAATAAAAAATTGTAAGTATTTTTTCGTTAAGTAAACATGTACAAACTGTTAAGAAGAATTTTGGATTTATTTCATAACATTATTTCACGGTGTTACAAATGAAATTTCCTAAGTACTTGGCAATACATCAACAATGTAACATAACCTGTTCGTACTTCTTATGGATACTAGATGTCACCAAGCATTGTCACCAAGTACTTTTTAAATTATTTCATGGTTTCATTTGTATTTTGCTATTTTGGTTATATTATTATTATTTAATCAATACGTATATTAGTAGTGACCCGAATTGCAGCTTCACACGGGGAAAACCTTTTAAAAAGTCAAACGACAGACGCCATCTACCGGGGTCAGTTATAAATGTAATAAGAAAAGAAGTTGGGGCTGGAAAGCCTATATAAAATAAAAAATAGTTAATCCGAAAATTCACGCCTGTAAATTTTTAAAGGGGTTGGCAGATGTGGCAATACAAGAGTAGGCACGGGGTAGGCAGTAACAAGAAGCAGGTATGTAAAATTACATCATATTTTATGCCTAAAACTATATTTTATTATTTATTATTGTAATTCTTTCTTTCTTTCTTTGTGTACCATAAAATAAAGAGTTTTTCATTAATTCATTCATTGATTCATTTTCAGATAGACACTATTGGGTACGTGGAAGTGATCTGTGGTACTTACCTACCTGCCTAACTACCGATCTCCATTGAAGTGTCGTCACGTACATTAGTACTATTACGTTAGTACTATTAATTATTCTGTGGTGTCGTGCTACAACTCAGTGGATACCTACTGCGAAAGGCATTGCCTTTCACGTGATTTCAGTGTAGGTATCCTCACAATAATTAAGTAGGCGCCTAAACCGAGAGCATAAACTCGAAGTTTTGAAGGTGAGATAGTTCTGGTGAGGATCAGAGCGGATTTTTCTTGTACTTTACCATACAGGTTATGCATAGAATACTTACCTACGGTACCTACTGTTGTAGTCTGTTAGGTATCCTATCTGAATACTTCTGCAAATTGGTTTAGTACCTACTTACTTATAAGATGATTTAACCAGATAGACTGCAGCGCCTTGTAAATTTCAGTTTATGAGGACAACATCCTGAGTAACTTTTAGTTGCGTCGATAGGCCGTGCCTCTTTTCTACCACTTCTGCAATGGAGAATGTTTCAATATCTTTCAAAATAATTCCGCGTCGAAATTTACTTAGATAAATTGCTAATTAATGAAAAGTACTGACTCTACTAATGAATTACCATGGTCATCAATGCGGTCTAAATTCACCAGATTTGGAACGTATCTAATTGCTTTCTAAATCAGTAAACGGGGGTAGCCTCAGGTAGCGTAGTTAAAATGTTTTATCATCAGGCTTTTGCTAATTAAATAAATATTCTAGGCTATATGCCAGTGCCATCTAGTCTCAAATCAAATTAAGCGTAATATAAAATGGGTTAAATAAGTTATTTTTCACAAGAAATAACTTATTTAACCTAAGACCTTAGACTTCTAGAACATATCGCCTCTTTGCTTCGATAATGTGTTATCTTGAAAACTGCAATTTTACAGGAGACTGATTTTTAACTTACAAAACACAATTGTGACGAAACAAAGAACTTTTTTACCGTAGATCATTAATTTATTATTTAATACAACAAATATAGTATTTGAAAAGTTGTTAAAATCTTGGCTATTTGAAAGCTTAGCAAGAAATTGACTTCAATTTCAAAAAGGGGGAAAATATATCACGTTATTCTTGCAAAAAATTAATAACATAAGTGTTACAACCTATAGTCCATCAAATCTAAGAGGTACCGTTTGACGTTTCATATTTTTCAAACCGAAACAACTTTGTTCATACGTACGAGTACATTATTCAGTTTCGATAACCTTTTTCATAAAACCATGAATTTAGAAAGATTTCATTATTGTATCTAAAAATGTACAATTCTTAATATCTAAATGTAATTGAAAACTTTCAAACAAAGCAAAATAACACATATTTACACAGTAAATAATTTCTAATAGTTATATTCTTGACCGCATTACAAAGTTACGTAGTTAGGTCACTGCACGTAGTGTTGCGACTCTTCGGATACACTTGTATGCAAAAAAATCGTTTACATATACGAAAAATCGAATGTATTATTTACAAATTACACTTGACAACCAAACAAATATTTTTTCATGTGAATGGGATTTATCTCACATATTACGATTACATAACTAAATAGTTATGTAATCGTAAAATATGAGATAAAACCCATTCACCAAAAATACGTATTTATAAATCAAATATATTTGCTTCTTTAAAAAGTTGTCGAAAGCGATTTGTCGATTTTTAATTTTCGCGCCCAAATAAGTCGGGGTTTCTCGCGCTAACGCTGTCGAAATAGTAAATGGAGTCAGGGATAGTGTTTTTTACATTTATTTTTGTGTATGATAGTATGGGTTTGCATATTACAGAGAAATAAACAAATTTTTAACAAGCACATCCATTGATTTTACAATTACAATTTTTTCTTCTAAGTCTTATTTCTACGTCTAAAACTAATAAAAATAAGGTATGTAGAACCCATTCACAAAAATGTTGTTGCCTGATGTTATAAATTAACGACGTTACTGCGCGACCGCATAATGCACTGAATACACAGATACCCTAAAATAAATTAATTTAATTATTTTTAGGTCAATAGGCAAAATCGCAAGTGTCCAAGTCTCTACAATTTTTTTTTTCTGGCAACACTGCCAACTACAAGCGCACGCGGTCCGCTCGGTCGGTTCGGCGTCAGCAGTCTCTCGCCATCTTGGAAGCTGACTGTGCGCGTACTTGCTTTCTCGTTTGTGTTTTACAATTTGTGACTTGGCTATTACTTTTCTGGACTGATCATTCTTTATCCGTTTACCTTGGCAATATTTATACTGGACTCCGAACTAAGCAAGTGTTTATTAATAATGTCGAAAAGAGGACGTACTTTGAACAGCCAGGCTCGTGAATTGGTGGTGAAATTACACGAGTATTTTGAGCGTGAATCTCAAAATGGTGGACTTCTACTGCCAGTTACACAAGTTCGGGATCGCGTCGGTGAAGCTCTCGGTATTGGTAGCCGCACCGTTGGCAAAATATTAAGTGAAAAATATGGGCCTTCGGGGAGTGACAGTAACGTACTTCACACACCGAAAAAACGAAAAAGAAATAAACCTGTGACAGGCATCGATGAATTCGATAGTCATGCTATTAGAAACCATATATACGGGTATTTTACAAGAGGCGAATTTCCAACATTGGCAAAGTTATGTGCAACTTTAAAAGATGCCGGGCTGTATAAGGGAAGCATAGAGTCGTTGAGAACGGTAATAACAGGAATTGGCTTCAGATACAAAAAAGTTGACAAACGAAAAATTGTTATGGAGCGACATGACATAATTATGCAGCGACTAACATTCCTGCGCGAAGTTAAACAAATTATAAACTGGGATAATGTAATATTTTTGGACGAAACTTGGCTAAATTCCAACCATTCTGTGCCGAAAACATGGACTGATGATTCTGAAGCTTCGTGCTCGAAGGTGCCGATAGGAAAAGGTGGACGCCTCATAATATGCCATGCTGGGTCAGCGTCTACAGGCTTCGTGGAAAACTCTTTATTAGCTTTCCAATCCAAAAGCACTAAAGAGTATCATGAAGAAATGGACGCAGTAAGGTTCCGAGAGTGGTTCTTAAATTTATTACAGAATATCCCTCCTAACAGCACAATTATAATGGATAATGCCCCATACCACTCTGTGCAAATTGATAAAGCACCTACGTCAGCCAATAAGAAAGCAGATTTGGTGGCATGGCTGCAAAGAAAAGGAGTGGATGCCGACATGTCACTATTAAAAGCTGAATTATTACAGTTAGTGAAATTGCATAAACCACCAAAACCGACATATGTAATTGACCAATTGGCCGAAGAGCACGGGCACAAAGTCATACGACTTCCTCCGTACCATTGCCAATATAATGCCATTGAACTGATTTGGGCCCAAGTTAAAGGTAATATTTTATAATATTATAATAATAACACGAGTACTTCTAACATTTATAATTTAAACAATGGTTTTCGTCTGCTATCAAATAGTTACATTATTGTTTTACAGGTTATGCAGCAAGACACAACACAAAACCACCCTTCAGTGTCAAGAAAATGGAAGGTTTATTAAAGGAAGCATGTGCCCAAGTTACACAGGAAGATTGGAGTAAAGTAGTACAAAAAACAAAGAAAATAATAATGGACGACTTCGAAAGAGACGTACACTTTGATAATGTAATGGACAATCAACTGGTCATTAATTTAAATGACGATGATGACGAAGACGACGATACTAGTACTAGTAGTGAATAAAAAAATATCCTAAACATTTCTTTTATTTAATTATAACAATTGATTTCTTAAAATTCGGATATTATAGTAATCGATCTCTTAAAGTTCGGATATTATAGTAATCGATTTTTTCATCCCATCCCTATAATTCAATTGTCAGAACTGTCAAACGGTACTTCTTAGATTTGACGGACTGTAATGGCTAATTGGCTATAGATATATAATAGCCTCATAATAAGCCTTCTACTTGAAAAGAACTTTACTCGCTTTAGGTTATAGGCTTTTTTAAACCTATAGGCTCTTTTTTAAACTTATAGGCTTTTTTAAGCCTATAGACTTTTTTAAGCCTATAGGCTTTTTAAACCTATAGGCTTTTTATAGTGAGTAGCCTTTTAAAAGCCTACTATTCTATCATGGCCATTAAAAAGAACTATTAGGCTTAATTTTAAGCCTAAAAGCCTATAGGCCTCGGGAACACTACCCCTAACAGTAATCAAGGTACCGCAAAGGACGTTACTTATGTAAATATCGACGAAAAAAAAATTACTGGTTGAAAATGAGGACGTAAAAAATGCAACAGCAAAAGATAGGAAGACGTAGGAATTAGTCCTTTCTTTGATCGTCAACATGAACTCTAATATTGAAGGCGACTGCGTGATGAGGTCACTTACCATAACATCATTTGTCATAATCATTGTAAACCCGAATTATCACATGCCCGAATTATCACATGCCCGAATTATCACATGCCATAACATCATTTGCCAACGACATTGGGTGTGTAACGGTTGTTATATCAGGAGAAACTGGATGCAATCGGGACTTTAGGGCACCCCGACTCGGATAGGTTAGGTTAGGCCAGGTCGTTTGAGCGAGCGAAGCGAGCGAATAGACCCCGCCACAACCTTCGTGGTTATTTTTTTTTAAACCACCCAGAAGTAGTTTTCGTTAGGTGCCATATGACTTAGGTTAGCAGGTTGTCAATTGTTTACCCGAATTATTATGGCATTTAAATATTATGTCTAATAATCATTATGGCGTTTAAATATTATGTCTAATAATTATTATGGCAATCAAAAATATGACAAACAATACTTACGGCATTCGTATATTATGGTATCTAAGTTTTGGGCAATCGAAAGTATGTCATCTTAGTAGTATGTCAGTCTTTTCGGGCAAATAAAACATTCGGGCAAATGAAATTCGGGCAAATGAAATTCGGTGATATGATGATTATGGCATATAATATTCGGGTAAACAATAGACAAGCAGGTAGGACACGACGGTATTACCGTCCAATTGAGCAGTCCGACTGGAGAAGTACCTCCGCCCTACAGAATACCGCGGCCATAATAACCTCGTGTTGTGTTCCCGGCGGTGAGTACGGTAGCCAGAGCTCACTGGAGAGGTTTTGTGCTGGCAATGCTTTGTCTTCTACACTGACAACACAGAAACTCTCTGAGTCGACAGGGACAGCAGCACGAGTCTGACTTCCTTGGTTTTGGATATGTCCATAGGCCATAGTAACTGCTTACCATCAGGTGGGCCGTGTGCTTGTCTACCACCTCAGTTGTAAATTTTTTTTTTATTTATTACCCGTACTTACCTACGCATTGGATATGTATATGCATGCATATACATATCCAATACGTAGGTACATGCATAAGAAGTTTTATGTAGGTATTACAAGCTTTTTATTATCATTCGTTTTATCTTAACAAACTCTCTGATATTACATGGTATTCCGTGATTGCGGTAGTAAGACCCATCATGGGGGAGTGGCTAGAGAGGCCATACGGTAGCCTCTCGTACCCTCAGGCGCAGATCATTACCGGACACGGTAGCTTCGGGCGGTATCTGCATCGGATGGGCATAGAGCCAACGCCCGAGTACCATCACTGCGACACGAGCGTGGACTCGGGGCTGCACACGCTCACCGAGTCCGACCGAGACCGAGTTTGAGACGCCGAGGCTGGAGCTTGTGGCGGTCCTGGGGGTGAGAGTGCTCACGCTCTCCACCCTGCTCGCGACGATGATCCGTTGCGCGGATGCATGGGCGCCCAGCGCCTCCTTCTGCGAGCAGGTCATGCTCGTGAAGGAGACAGCAGAGCGAGCGCGACGCGATGAGTGAGAGACTCGCGGACATCGCTGCCCGCGTTCGTAGGCGGCTCGGGCGTCGGAGGGCGCAGACCGACCTCCGCCCCCCATGAGCGCGGGCTTGAGGTCGACGGGTGGAGCCGCCCGTCACCCTAGTAGAAGCAGGCAACGGCGGCAGGTGCCACGGGTCGCGCATCGCCCCATACCGGGGGCGAGTCGGGGACCGCCTGGTCCCCCCTCCCAAGGAGGGCCAGACCGAGAGGGATGAGCCTGGGTCAGCAGGGGTGCGAGGGATATGTCGCACGACAACCTCACCTTCGGCCTAGCACTACGACCCACAGACGGCGTGCGGTTTAGTCGGTTCGAGTAAGACATAACCTCCCGCTCTGGCTCCGAAGGGGGGGGGGGGGGGGTTCCGTGGGGACGCGGAAATCGGAGGCGGTAGGTGGTCATGGGAATTTCCGAAGTAAACAAGATTGATTGGCTGTATTTGGGTTTAATAGGCTGGTCTTAGTAACGACTCTAAAGGTGCCCACTCACTAACAGTTTACCGGACGATATAAATCTGTCAGTTAATCGCAATAACCCACACACTAACAGTTTCCTTAACGATTTTGGACTGACGACTACTACGATCCGATAGTGTGTGGCCGCCGAACGATTCCGGACAGTTCTAAGCCGGACAGTCCTAGGCCGTCAGGGCGAACGAGCATATGTCGAACGGCGGCCTGTCGATCGACGTTTCGTGTCAGCTTTTTTACGTAAGAATAAACTTAGAATAAAACAGTGAATTAATTTTATTCTTTTGTCTGAAGTAATAACATTATGATGACATGTACCTACATCACTATTTTTTACTAAGATTTTATTCATTTTTTGTACATAATCCTCTATATTTCTTATGCACATAGTCCATTAGATTCAAAATGGCTAACACCTATTTCTCACAATGATTAGCACGTACTTATATAAGAATAACGTAGTGCAAGCTAGTTTCAACCTTATTGACATCACAACAAATATAGTTTTTTTTCTTATATTCGTGATCAGCAGCATTTATTTATGCGAAAACACATGTAATTAAGAAAATGTCAATAAGGTCGAAAATCGCTTGCACTTTTTCTTAGTCTATGTAACTGATATCAGACCATTACCGGCAGGCGATCGTACGACCTAAAACTGACGACTCGCAACTGCTAGTGTGTGGTCGCAAAACTGACAACAGGGAATTGCCGGCAGGCCAAAATCGCTTTAGTGTATGGGCGCTATCGGCTTAGGACTGCAGGCCGCCGGACAGATCAGGAACTGCAGGTGGACTGCAGGCGGACTGTTAGTGAGTGGGCGCCTTAATGCTAAATCATATTACTAAAACTAAACAATTAAAAATTAAAAATCCTTAAAAAACAAGCTTTACTTAATAAATCTACTGTACTAAAACGATAATAATAATTTTGTGGAAAGAATCGAGAAAGAAGAAAGAATTTGCGCGAAACAACTGGCCCCGGCCCCGAATCAGGAGCAAGTTGTTACAATCGTCCTTTTATATAAATTGCCCATTGGTAAAAGAAATATTACTAAACAAATAGCTTAAGTCCATTTAAACTATTTCTTTAGTAATATTTAAATAGCTGAATAATTATATAACCGATAAAAAATACAAAATGTGTGAAATTATGTATGTATAAGTTTTGTTATATTGACGATTAACTACAGGTTGGAACAACGTGCTACTCCTTCCCCTACTCATTCCAACTTTATACCAGATTTATGCAATTTACATAAAAAATTGCCGATTTCCAATAATTTCTATCGAATGGTGTGAAAATCAATACCGGAATTGAATTCCTTCGGATATTGAGTACATACTATAGGGTATATATATATATATATATTATATATAGATAGTTTATTAATTATAGATTTAGTTAAAAAGTAAGTATAGGGTACCTACGGTCACATTGTATTTTCATTGGCCGTTCGCTATCAGTGAATGTGGAGATTTGTTAGAGGTTTTTATTATTGTATATACACAGTATTATTTATGTTTTCAATTGCTCATGTCATGTACCTAATTATGTTTTTGATAGCGTTTGTAATCGATTAGTGGTGGAGGTGTAATGTCGGGTATTAATACTACTCTGTATTTTGGCATGTGTCAGTACTGTCAGTCGTCTAAACGCGATAAATACAATTAAAAACGTGCCTACTCGTTACCTACTATTGTAATATAGTTACAATAGAATTCGGTTCTAAGAATTACCAAGAGACCGGTGATATTACATCGTATACCAACCGGACGCCGTACTAAACGAACTGCAAAAAAAGGCATTTACGGGTATTCCTCGATTACGTTGCAGCTTAAACCATTGTAAGAGTGCCGCGTCCACTTGTTCTTGAGACGACACAAGACGACGTACTCACGCGTTTAGGTTTTAAAACATTCGCATTGAACTAAGGTTAAATATTATGGTTTTTTTTTAATGTGGATATTGTCGAATACTTTACACCAAATTCCTTCGTAATCGTTACATTCGACTGAACAGCCTCTGCGGCGGAAGTGAGCCGTTGGTCCGGCTGACGTGGCGGGGACATTTCGCGGTAGCGGACAATTTAAGTAACACAATTTATACCTTCTATAGTGTACAATAATGTCAATGTCGTGATGCGCGCCAGTTGATGCGATGGCGCGTCAGTTTAGTGGCGGGACGTCGCCTGGAGGCGTGGACGCAATTCTCCTCTAATACAAAAACGACATTTTGCACACTGCATAAGGTTTATATTGTGTTACTTAAATTTATCGCCACGTCATACGTCCCCGCCACGTCTCTTCTGTATAAACCACGCCGATGGAAGTCGTTATGGATAGTTGGAGTTCAGCCACATCCGCATTTAGACTGGTAAAGTGGACCCCAGATTTCAAAGTAAAAGCTTCGGATGCAACTGGGATTAACGCTAAGATTAAGAAGCAGACATTCGAGTCGCCAGTTTTTAAACGTTTTATTGAAACACTTTTTTCTTGAATAGAGAAACATTTTCGTTTTGTAGCAGCCATTTTTGAACGCCTGTCACTTGTTACCTTCGTTAGTGTGGCAACGTATTGCGGCAACCACCAGGCTACATAGATAACAAATGGCACACAGAACGCAATGGTGACCCTGTGGGTTCAGGTCCTGGCTTGGCGTCGTGGAAGGCGACATGTGTGCAAATCACAGATAATAAAATATAATTGTGCAAGTAGCCTCACTGCCATTGACACCCAAGATCATGCGAAGTGGAGAAGGAAGACGGCCCCTGAGCTTCGATATCACCTTGGCTTCGGATGCAATCAGGAAATACGTCTCTACGAAAATGATGATTGCTCAATTGTTACCCTCCGTAAAATAAACTGACACATACGTTACTGTGTGTCAGTCTAAAGTCATGGTAGAACTACAGTACCTAAATCCAAATCAAAACACTTTCGAATGTTGTAAGTGATCGAATCTACAATATCTTGGTTGGCTGTCAGTGCATGAATATAAAAAATGCTTCTACGAGTACAAGCGGCAGTGACCTGAAACCTCGTTAGTATGGAAATAAGTGTCGTCAAAATTTCGCATATTATGATTGGTCACGTAAGTCACGCTACACAAAGCAATGACATGATTGGTTAAAGTTTTAAACAGAAAATAAGTCAAAAAGTAAGTGTAGAGTGCAAAGGGAGTTGAAGTCAAAGAGTTGAGAGAAATGCCCCTGCAGCATTTCTACTCGATTTTAGGGTTCCATATCCAGAGAGTAAAACCAGAACCCCATTACTAAGGCTCTGCTGTTCACCTGTCTGTTTATCATTAGTCCATGTAGGTACCTATCTCATAAACCGTGATGGCTAGATAGTTGAAATAATACGTCAATTAGCTCTAATACTCAATTAATAAATTTCTTTTGCAATTCTTCTAAATTTAACTTAATCGATTCCGAAATAGTCATTACTAAAGTAGCTATTAATATTAATCCTGTTTTTTTAAACGTACATACGTGTTTTTTTAAACGTACATACGTTTAAAAAAACAGGATTAATATTAATAGCTGCTTTGCTTATAGTTTTTACAGAATATGAAACAAACAAATTCTAGCTCTTATCTATTTGGGTTAAAATTATTATGAATGAAACATTTTGGAACATCTACGGTAAAATTGGCACTTTGGTGACGTCGAGCCATAGAGGTAGTACCTGCCTATCTATTTTGATGAATATTATAGTGTTATCACCATCCCAATGTAGGTTATATTACCTAATTCTTGCACTTTGGATCCCGGAGTCCGCGTTGTAATGTGACGTTTAGTAAAACTGTGTGGAGCTTATGACATTTTTGTTATCTCATCAGGACATACGCATTTTAACGTCAGACACCTTTTTACAAACGGCTTGTCAAGTGTCATTTTGAAACCTACACAAGGACGCATGCCTCATTCGAATGTTGGAATATAGTTTTGGGGATTGCAACAATGAAATATTCTGATAACGCTGTTATATTCCTTTAATTGGATTAAGTAATCGCATTAGCAAAAATGTCAAAGTCATGTTACCATAGATTTATTAATACGCATTTACTACGCTATCGTAAAAATAGGAAGCATTACAAAAGGAACGTTAGAATGGTAATTGCCTCCTATGTTAACGTGACCTCTTTTTATTTTTCGACACGTTCGGGGGTAGGAAAGCACTCGTCCTTTATGCCACATAGCTTTTTAATGAATGGTATTATTAGGGTACATTTACCGGTTGTTAGGTACAGCTATAATTAACGTACCCAGATTTTTTTCCTACTTTTTCGTCGGACGACGTGATATCTGTTAATTTTACGGGATGAGCGTTGCTTACATCTTATAATGTAAGTAGATATACGCAATGTCATGTTCTTGGTCGAACTTACATTTAACCTTAATTTATTAATAAAGTAAAACGTCAGAGGTCGGATCAAGCAGCAAACTTGGGCATAGTTAACATTTTATTATATTATTTTGGCATACCGTTTCGAAATTTATTAAGTCATTTCGATTTTTATTCCGTATTAGGAATATGACTACAACATTAGGCTCATATATATTGTCAATTTCTTTTATAAACTTAATTAAACTATCGACCTACCTCAAACATATTCAACTGGAGCAGTGATAGAGGAATTTCCCGGTCTGATGATTTGGTACATCAATGTTTGCCAACACACATTTACTTACGTGAAAATAAGTTTTGGAATTTTTTGAGAGTAATATCCGTAATTGAGGTAAAATCCAAAACAAGGTGTGTCATAATATAATGCTTTGTAATTAATAACTAATCTTTTTGTAAGTACCTATTACCAAACTAATTACCTATTGACAAATTAATGTTAGGTGATTGGAGTCACATCACTTTATAAATGGTGTAGTGTAATATTAAGCAGTGTTAGGAGGTCTTGTGTGTGAATAAGTTACCAGTTTTGACGACAGGCAGTACACCGTTAAAGTTTGAAAAGTCAAGAAAGCAATTGTCAAATAAAACAATGATTTGCAAGCGAAAAGATACGTGCTTCGTTTTTTTATTAGGTAAGTACAGCCGTAATACAATAGAAATATGTATTTTTGACTGACTTTATGGTTAAACAGTTTTATGGGTCGAAAATGATAGGAAAGGATTCTTAAGTTGATTATATCCTATACTTAGGGATCTACATTCAAAAATATTTTGGTATATTCCTAGAAACCCCACATAAAAAGGAACCATGTTGCAATTGAGAATGAAATTCCCAGAAGCCACCTGGTAGCGACTGTATTTTTCTAAAATTTTCACCTTCGTTACTGAAGCTATAGAGTCTACGAGTATACTGTAGTTCTCTGGGGAGGCCATTAATCACAGCAATTAAATCACTTTTACTTTGTGTTGTGAGGAAGTTAGACGGGCTTTAGTTCCGTGTTGTGTACGAAAACTTTTTGGGAATCTTGGAATTTTTGTCATACTGTGTTACAGATGATATCGTTTTCCGAATAAGTTACTTGACCTGTAATAGTTTATTCTTTCCAAGCTAACCATAACCAACACTTTTCTATTGGTCACGTCACTACATGATCCACAAAGACTATAGTTAATTTCAGTACAAGATTTTTTTACAAACCTTGTTCTCTTTACTCTCAAAAATATGTCTCTTCAATTCTTGGTTCCATTGATTGTATTGCGAGCTGATTTTTCTGCGAGTACCGGTAGAATCATTTGTTTGCTGCTCGTCAGTATTACAACTTGGCTGGTATGTGCAATCTACGACTGAAAATACACCTGCCGGTGATTGCTTTGTAGACACGCTAGTTTTAAACCAAAGTGTTGTAATCTCCGTGGCTCTTAAATCAATCAATTATTTTACGGTGCTAGTGAAATTTCAAGAGGCGGTACTTGTTTATTTCAAATGTCAAATTAGAATCCTCATTTATTTTTGCTTATATTCCCTTATTTCACTACACTCCTACATACCCACACAAAATATATATATTTTCTAGTTAGATGTGTGTACATATTCACTAATTACTGTCTCCAATTTTCTTTCAGTATTTCTCAAGATAAACTTTTTAAATGCACAAGTTGCCAACAAAACTAGTAATCAAACCGATGGAATAACTTCGGTTGAGTCGAGGTTGTCCGACTTCGGTCGCCGTGGCTATCCAAACTTCCAAGAACCAGGAAGATTCGAAAATCCGCCAAGTAATTATCAGGGGAATACCTTTCAACCTTATGGCAATCAGGTAACATTTTACTTGCAAGTATAATATCGACAAATAAATTGGTAGATAACATTTTTTTCTTTTTTAAATCTAAACGAAGTAATAAATAAGATGCAGTTCTTGAATTTCATCTATGTTTGATTATATTATATATAGCCACGTATATATACGTGGCTATATATAATATAGCCAAATACGCTGTATTTAGATTATGTAGAACTTTTTAATGGGTCGTACTTTAGCCAACTATCTTAACATACTTATTCCAAGTTACCGACCACCTAAAATTTATATAAAATAGTAAAACGGAAAATGGCCAATCATCAATACCTTCTCTGAAAATAGTACCTGCCGAGGGTGACTAGTAAAGTGGGATTGTGAGTAGATACAATTCAATAGCTTTATTAAGCTACATTGGCAACTTTATAAGTATTTTACTGGAAGAAAGAATGATTGTTTCAAAATATTTAAAGAAGGTACTTAAAACTTACATATCGGTGATACTTATATTTTCTTACAGAATCAGCCCGGTTATACTCAGAATTGGCGTCCAGATACTCAGAACCCAAATCAAGGGAGACCATATCAAGAACCAGGCAGATATCCCAACAATTATCAAGAGCCAGGCAGATATCCCAACAATTATCAAGAGCCAGGCAGATATCCCAACAATTATCAAGAACCAGGCAGATATCCCAACAATTATCAAGAGCCAGGCAGATATCCCAACAATTATCAAGAGCCAGGCAGATATCCCAGCAATTATCCTGACAATAAACCTAGCAATTATCCTAGCAATTATCCTAGCAATTATCCTAACAATTATCCTAGTAATTATCCTAACAATTACCCAAGCAACTATCCTGAAAATAATCCAAGTAACTATCCAGGCAATCATCCAAACAATTACCCTAATAATTATCCAAATAATTATCCAGGTAGTCAAGGTCCAAATAATTTTAGTCCAGATTATAATGGAGGTTATAGTTCACAACCCAACCAAAACGCAATTTACCAACAACCTCCTCGTTATAATAAGCCTGATGATAGAACAGAGTATTCAAGTAATATAAATGGACAGTATCAGAACGGAGCCATACCATCAAACGAAGATGGCTATCGTAATCTACCAGAAAATGCACTTCAGCCAGTTGCGGTTCCTATTGATGATAATCAAAATTCTCCTCGAGTTAACGTTCAGGACAACTCAAATATTAAACCAGCTGATATAAACTCAGATTTCAAACCAGATGATATTCTTGACGCGAGTATAAAGTTTCCAGGCAATAATGTTCAGCCTAATCAATATCCATCTAGTAATAATCCTGGAACTAACAATCCCAACAATCAAAATGGATTCCAGGCACCTTATCAGGTTTATATAAACCCAGGAGCAAATAATAACCCTGGATCAAATCAAGTTTTCCAGGGAAATTATAATAATGTTCTTCCAAATGGACCTAACAATCCATCGACCTATTCTGTTAATGGCCAAAATGCTAATGACTCAGCGACCATTTCAGCACCGGTATTTGTTCCATCATCAAACGGCCAAGGAATGTTTGTTGGCAGGTAAATTGAAAAGATCATTAATTTGTGCTTTGTTGATAGAAGAATAATTAAGTATTAATTATAATAAAACGATTTTTTTTCATTATATTTATTCCTACATTATGACTGTGTTTTTTCTTTAGAAAACGATGAAACAGCAGGTATCAAAATCGATTAGATTATGAGAAAAAATCCCATTCGTCAGACTAGTCTGTCTAATAAACCATACACCTAGGGAACAACCCATTTGTACATTGGAAATGTATGCTTAGTACCTTTCCAGCAGCCCCATAATATGTTTTAATTATTAGAATTAATTAAATAAAATATATACTAAAAGAAGTAGATAGAACGACTAAGCTAAGCATCCACATACTGGCAATACACGCAACGGACGCATCACATTAAACAGATGTTTTTCATAAATTAAATTTTTAAGCATTTTTTATGTTAAATATTTAAATTGAATAAAGGAATAAAAATTGAATCGGTCTAGGCGGGGTTTGAACCCGCTTTTTCTCCTTTATTCGATTTAGATGATTTTTTTACAATGCGTCCACTTGATCGGCTGTTATCGTAATTTACCGACGCAACTACCAGCAATCGGATAACCGACGCCTTCGTGCTTCGTGCGATGCACGATGCGTTTAAATATAGATGCGCACTTGTTAGACTTTCTATAGAAAGAATACTGCGATCCGTTGAAAGTGTTGCGTATGTTGCTGATAGGTGAACGCTTAGACATTTTTAGCGGGTGTGTGGACATAGTATGTTTTTGTGTTCTGGGCCGCAATCACACACACACACACACACACACACACACACACACACACACACACACACACACACACACACACACACACACACACACACACACACACACGCGCGCACACACACACACACACACACACACACACACACACACACAGAGGAGAGAGAGAGGAATGGGGTAAGGGAGTGTAGCTCCATCCCTCTTCATCTAGAACGCATCCGAGCTGCACGACTTTTATAGTTCGTCAAAGTGGGCCCACAGACTCAACAATAGTTATAACATGAGCTTTTTTTCATTCTTTCGGAACTATCTAATGACATTATATATTTTAGTATAGAGACTCCTTTCCAGCGGCAGTGTCAACGATCATGCCGAGTAACATCTGAATATAACCCAATATGTGGTACAAATAATGTTACCTACGATAACCCAGGGAGGCTCTATTGTGCTCGTAATTGTGGAGTAGGTAAGTGTTCACACAATGCTGGTAATATGTTATAGTTTTGCAATGCTCTTGAACAAACCAAATGAAATAATAATAGGTATAGAAAAGATTAAGGCGATAAAAAGTCTGAAATATCTTGAAAAAACGTCATGTGCGTAAGTAAAATACGTAATTTATCTACGCCGGTTATTTTGATTTCACACTACCCGATACCCGATATCCGATATTGGAAGAAGGCAAATGTATGACATAAGATGTATCTGTCTTTCACATTCACTCATTCATTCAGCTTCTAACAAATTACTTGCAACATTAGCAAAATAATATATACTCATGATAGTTATTTTATGCCTGTAACTGTACTATTTTATGTGTGTGTACAATGAAGAATTAAGAATTAAGAATTAATTTTTCTTTCAGTTGTCAACATGCGTGCTCCGGGAAGATGTCCAATAGTCGTATAAATGTCTTAAAATTACTGCGTTGCATAAAGTCACATAATACCTACATAGTATCGGCATTCTGGAACCCATAACGCAAGTTTGTCTATACAGCGCTGAGTTACATGGCTCATAATGTTGTGTTTATGTTAAAATGGTTGTTAAATAAAAATATTGTAAGCCAAAAAACATAATCAAAAATAAAGGATAATATTTTTCACTTCAAAAAGAACTCGAACCATTGTTATTACTACGACCGAAACTTGTTATAATAAAATACCCAAAGAATACAAGCTCTATTTTATTTCATACTATATACATTGTAACCCAGCGCGCCTGGAGACTACCTCCGAGTTCATTTATAATGTGGATTCGGTTTGTGGACAGCGGAAGGGTTGAGCGCATTGAGACGGATTTTGAGTTATTGCAAAGTTTTTTGTAATCGCCTGATAAACTAAGCTGAGCCCAACTAATCTAGCTGACGTGCCTTTCTTGTTTTTGCATTGCTCGGAGTTCCATTTATTTTATAATTTAAGTACTCAGTAGTCGTTTTTGTAGTTTACATATTGAGTGATGTTGATTGCGCACATCGGGAGCTACAGTGAGACTACTAAGATCAGGATGCTTCGCTTTTGAAGAGCGTTGTCTCCAGTGCAATGATCTCCCTGCTGCGATATCCGCTTACTGTAAGTTCTTGCGCTTGTCTGCCACCTGAGTGATCTACAATAATGTAAAATAACTTATGTTCTAAGGGGCACCTATGAGTTTCTCAGGTATACATGAGTCTGGGCATACAGCACTCATTTGTAGCTGGACCATTGTCTGTTAAGTAGGTTACTTCACATCCATATGACACCCTGGTTCGCCTCCTCTGAGAAACCTCAATTTAATTCATATGTTATTTAAAACTTGTAATTGTTAAACATAATCTGAAATCTTACAAAATTAAAAGTTCAAAATCTAATTGAAACGAATTTACCTATAAGTGAGATCATATGGAATGACACAGCTTTCAAGCTTTTAATCGAATTGAAAATAAAAGCACGCGTTTTGGGAATGCGGTATTAACGAATCGGGCGTCAAGACTAGTTTTATTGTCGATATTTATTAATCCATCAATGCTGATACGAGTATGTGTTGATAATGATTAATGTTTATTGCTAAGCCACTACTTAGTTGCGTGATTGAAGTCTTGTCAAAATTATTTAATAAGCTACCGATGCTATAATGTAGATATTTTGCAGACCTGTGTTGTGGAAAATTAAAGTGGAAGCAAGTTGCCTATTACTGGGTGATAAACGTCAAATATCCACATCGAACGGAAATGTTTCATACTGGGAAATTTAGAGAGACTTCTGCTGACGTTTTAATGAACCTATCTCATAAAAAAAAACGGGTTACAACTATTATACATTTAAGACTAAGGTTACTTATTAATTCTCTACGCTAGATGGTTCTGTAAAGATATTTTTTTTTCATTTTTTTTTTAAATATAAGTACATAAATGCACTTACTTACACTTTATACATTCTTTGTACACCTTGTCCTTATTTTATTTCTCTTTATTCGTTTCAAAAACTTACAAATTATATTTTTAAATACATATGAAAACAAACCATCTATTTAAAGATATAAAAAGTAGTGCTCCACCGGTATAGGATACAGGGACCAAGCTACCGGTGGTTAGGACTCCAGAGGAAGGAAAAATTAAACATTTATTATTAAAATTAAAACAACCAAAATATGAAAAAAAAAATAATCAGGAAAAGTGTCAGAAGCCCAGGTTCGAAACCGGTACTATCTGAAACCATAAGGACTTACAGTCGAAGCGCTTACCGCTAAGCTACGAAGCTTCTTAGCGTGCCTAGCAAAATAAACACGCTGTAGCTAATGTTGTATGAAATGTTGTATTACGTCAGTCGTCGTTTACGGGTCAAAGGTCAAGTTATCCTGACGCGACAAAGGTCACGTGATCCTGACGCGAGTTTAACACTTTTTAAGTCAAGTTGACGTGCCCTTCAACTTGACTTCACCAGAGTAGGACCTTGGAACAGACCTGACAATGATCGGACTTGCCCATGTCTTAGATTATAATAAATAATCACAGAAGCATTGTTTTTAGAATTCTTCTCTATTTGTATGTTAGTTCGGACGCAAGAACTACTGAACGGGTTTTGATGCGGTTTTTTATTAGAAAGGTATTGATCAGCCTTAAAATCATATGTTATATGCGATCGCAATTAGTCGAATACAACCAGGGATATGACTAAATGTCGCGATAACCAACATATACGCGGGTTGAGCTGCGGGAATCAGTTAGTTTGTAATGATTAATGTAGGTACATGATGAATTGATAAGATATTGATTTTGGTCTTCAGTTTTGAGGCTGTAAAATACTTGTTGAAATAACTATCTACTGCCAAATAGGTTTGAATAATGTAATAATAATCGCGTGCACCGACTGCTTTGTCAGAAGACGACGCTTTTTACATTTTTTAGATTGACCGTACAACTCGGAATTATAATTTTCATAAAGTGGAGCAGCGAGCATTACTTAGTTTTGAATATTTTTAAAGACGATTACGGCTATTAAATCGTATTGCAATGGATTATGTTCGTTATTCTGAAGTAGCTCTTACTATGTGTAATACAAAGGAAGAAGACATTGCAGTCCTTGTCAGCAGAGAGCGCACGTTCAACAACGATTCTCGATTCAGAGCTGTACGTACTAAATCGGAACTGTCGTTAACCTTATCGGTTACATGTAAGTCTCTTGTACAATGACGTCACGTCCGTAACGAGCTAACTTCTCGAATGATAACAGGCAGATATATGCTGACTATTTGATATATAAGAAATTTTATGTGATCCTATTCTAATATCGTTGTATAAGATGAGATAGAGAGTACTGTATTGTAGCGTGTAATAATGGAGATTTATTTTTATTGAAATGGAATAAGCTACTGCTCATAATGGAGTGTTATTGGGACCCCAATAAGATTTTCGGAGCCTAAGGCTGCCTTTTCTTCGGAGATGTACTATGCTACGTTGCTATGGATGCGTTTAACACATCTCCAGTGAAAAGGCTCCCTAACCGAACTTCACCTGTAAGCAGAAATACCTGATACTTGATGGACGAGGCTCTAACACGGGCTTTCCTCTCGTGGTTGGGAGGTCCAATGGTCGTGCTCCCATAAAGGTCGTTTCAGCTAAACTAAAAGGAGGAGAAGTAGTAAGTGGCCTTGCCCCTCGAGACAAGTGGCAATTTGTTGGTCGGCTTTTGATGGAATAAAATGACGAATATATGGGTTTTGATGTTTATGACATGCGTTAACGAATATCAAATACAGCTCCGTGGTAAGAGCCTCAGGAGTAATGGGGAATACTGCTATTATGATGATCACAATGAAGCTTTCACACAATATATACAATTAAAGTACCTATTTACTATTGAGTAAAGGAAATACCCAATTCCCATAGCTACATGGACTTGACAATGATACATAATTGAAATTAGATAGTAATTTAAACCACGATTTGAACTTGTAGTCTCTTAATTGACTTACATTAGGCTAATGGCGCGCTGCAGAACGATTGAATACTTTCATACTCAGGTTATTTAAGTACGAAGACTGCATGCGGCCATGATGGTTCTTACACTAACGATATATAGTGACATTTTTTTTTAATATATAGGGAACGTCAATTAGATTTCACCTCGCCTGATGGCTAAGCTAAGGGCAACGTTTCAGGAAATAGAACCATAACAAGCACGTGCCATGTTATCAATGGCGCCACTCAGCTCGGTGGCCTCACCAGATGCTTTTGCACGCCCCGCTTAAAGGACCCGGGACTGTAGGAGGGGGAAACACGTGAGCTGGCAATGAGTTCCAGGGCTAAATAATACGGAAAAGGAAAGATTCACCAAACCGCTCGGTACTTGATAGAATACTCTGCACCCGTCGGGCAATTGCGACCCGTCTGGAGCTCTAAGATAACTACTCTGAAATAAAAATAAATATATTAGTAACGTGTATTTTTACTTTATAACGTAAATAATATATACTAACGTCCATACATTATTTATCATCCATTATACCGCAACATAATGGGAATATATTTACATACACATTTAGAAAAACTATTGTATTTTTTATTCCCCTTAAAGTAAGCAGACTAGGCACAAACATTCTTTGAAATATCTGTACAAAGATTCTAATATTACTTGTATAAAGACGTGTTCAATAAATGCAAGCACTTGGCCTCCTTTGATTATGAAAAGGTGAAGAGAGGTGCTAAGGTTAAGGGAGCAAAAAAGTGGAGTGTCGAGTAAAAAGGGTATGCCGACGAAATTGTGTAAAAGCACCCTTGAATGAATCTCGACGTCTGAGTGCGTTTGTATTGTCATTGCGCGAATATGCCGACTGGCCGCCGTTTATTAGATTACCGAGATATATGGTGCACTCTGACGCCACAAGAAGATCGTGCCGTGAATAATGTCATTTACATTTCGTTTCTTAAGTGAGTGAAGGTGAGGCAAATTTGCAGGATACCGACGAATCAATGAAGTCAGCTAATTTCAACGGAAAACTTGTAAAGGCTGCTCGTAATAAGGTATAATAAAAATATTATGTCATTTTTCTGAAGAATTATTTAGAAGATCATTGTTTTTTTTTTTTTTTATACAGGACACGTCAATTTGACTTCACCTCGCCTGATGGTAAGCTGAAGGCAAAGTCTCAGAAAAGAGGGTCACCATTACAAACACGTACCATGTTAACAATGGTGGCACTCAGCTTGACGGCCTCATCAGATGCTTTTTCACGCCCCGCTTAAAGGACCCGGGACTGTAGGAAGAAGGAAACACGTGAGCTGGCAAGGAGTTCCAGGTCTTAATGGTGCGACAAAGAAAGGAGTCACCAAACCGCTTGGTTCTTGAGGGAATATTCTGCACCGTATACGGGTGACATCTAAGCCCTGCTCGTGTTGTCCTATGTAGGAAAGGAGAGGGCGGGACCAGTTGGAAGAGCTCATCAGAACATTCACCATGGTAGAGACGGTAAAATACTGCCAAGGATGCAACATCTCTAAGTAAGTTAAAATGTGGAAAGGAGAAGAAGGTAGTGACATTTCAAATATACGCGATATATGTATACGGATAAGCATCAAGATTAATGATCACGTTCATCTAAATTCTGCATCCCAGCTTAAGCTGACTTTAGAGTCAAAATGCTTTCCACCCTAACTCACCCAAATTTGGTTCTAAACAGTCTGTTTAGGAGTATTAGAAGTCATTGTTTAACCTAGTAAAGGTGGATTGCTATATTTCATTCACTATAAACAAGATATTTAAAATTATGATCTCCTAACGATCTATTGTAATGTTTTGTTGAGATCTATTTTGCCCACATATCGGTTGGAAATAGCTTATGTAAACGTACTTTTTCAGATTCCGTATTTATCCTAAAAATGGACACAATATAGTGTAAATATAAACAATCAGCCATCTTCAATTTTGGTTCAAAATTTATTTAAAATACGATAAGAATGCACCCAAAGCTGCTAATACCATTCCCTGATGCGCACATTGTCAATTTGTTAGCGCGAAGTAATAAAAGACTTCCTTTCCCCTATATCCCTGAATTAAGTAGCTTAATGTTTGCTAACTAAGTCTCGGTAAACACAATTAAAACGGCATCTCGCGTGTGGACGGATTCCAAGAGACTATATAATTTTCCGTTGTAAATCCGGGCTTTAAGGAGCCCTTTCAAATTCTCCCGACCACCGTAAAGGGAATTTTAACGATAGCAAATTGTCTATCACAAGTTGTCTTCTTTACTAGTAAATAAGCTATACATAATATTTGAAATAACTGTCTAGTGCGCTAGCAGCGGGAAAGCGGTTCCGTTAAAAGCAAGTATTAAACCGAACATATTGTGAACCATTACCTCCTTGACGTTTCCTTACGAAAATAAATTGAAATAAGTTAACATCCAATCTAATGAGTCAGCACATGAAAGCCGAGATGCTCCACTGACTAAGCTACTTGAGACCGTCGTGGTCGGACTGGTAAAGTTACCTGTCCATCTTTTGAAAATAAAGATAACAGAATTAATTCCCACTACAAGTCACACCGAGTTGCGTTGCGTATTTTAGTATTTAGTGAACTTTCATTAAATTCAACACAAAATTTGAACTCACCGGTATTCACTATGCCAGCAATTTAAATTACATCATCGATTGATGTCGGTCGCACTGGTTTTATATTATACGTGTGATTAATCTACAAGGTATAGTCATCGATAAAAGTTCCTAATTTTATATCGAAATATAATATGATAGTATCATTAATCTAGTACGGTAAATATACCGATATCCTTCAGTTATGATTGTCGTAGTCATTGATGATCCTGTGATAAACTGAAACGACTTTTGATAAATATTCTGACGAATCTTACCGTTAGTCATTTTATTTTGTTGTTACATACTAAAACTTATCATTTAGTTGTAAGTTACTGCATCTCACTCAATACGGGACAAGCCTATTACCTTCATCGGACACTATTTCATAGCCTATTTGTTTTTTGTTATAATAAAACGTGCTATTTTATTCAATGAGCGTTAAAAATAGAAATGCGCCAAATAAGCCCCAATAAAACTGAGTTAAATAAATAAGAGCTAAAAAGCTGATGAAGTAGGTTTAAAACTTAACATATAGATAAATTTATTTTCAAAATCTTAAGTCACAGTTCTGCAAAGCAAAGCCAGTATTACCATTAAGACATACATGACATACAGTTGAGCCCGGCGGCGTTATTTTCAGAAGTTCGCAACCGAGCAAGCCGACAATCGTATGCTATAACTCTTTATTACAACTTTAGGAAAAAGTTACATCATACCGAAGTTAGTTCGTTTACATTTTTCTGGTATTCTTACATTTTCATTTAATTTCGTTTTTTTACATTTATTAGTAAAAATACAGATATTTACTATTCATAAACCAGTGGTGTAGCGGTACTTCGCCTGATAGTAGGATAAAGGATAAATCTCTAGAATAAGGGTCACCATTGCAGATACAAACTATGCTACAACAGTGGCTCTAACTTTGACTATATGATCAGAAGTTTTTCCACACCCCGTTGAAATGAACTGGAATTCCAGGGTTTATAATATGGCAAAGAAAAGAGGCTCCCTCCCTCTAATAATTTGGACTGCAGACGCCAAAATATATAAAGATTATTTTAACCTATAGATGTAATATTTATTTCCTTACCAATCTTCTTTCTTTACACGAGATATCTGAGAACCGATCCCAACAGTCCTATTATTGCAAAACTAACAGTAAGCGTAGTGGCTAGTTTGTGTGGACTATTGTAGGACTACTATTAGTTATATGCTGGCTGATAAGATGTTTAAGAACATTATAGACGTGTATAGTTTATATGTATTTAGATATATAGCATCGTAAGAGCGTTTTTACATTGATCCGATATCCGATATCGGTGTCGCACGCCGATAGCCGTCGTCCGATAGCCGACACCTTGTGCTGTTTTCACATTTATCCGACAAAATCAGCCCGATACGGCCATTTGCTCAAAAGCACAGACAAATTTGGTATGCTAAGGATGAAAAAAAAAAAGTGCAAGCAATTTTCGACCTTGTTGACATAACTTAGTATCGAGTTTTTTTCTTATATTCGTGATCAGGTATTGGGCGGGACAATGTGAAAGATATCGGATGAGTGTGAAAACGCTCTAAATGTATCACATTAACTGCTTCTTCGATGTCCACTGTGATTCGTTAAACCTTTTTATTGATTAATTCGATTAATCGCTGTATTCTCAAAAGACCACATTCGTAAAACTTCACATCCGCAAAACACGATATTCGCAAAATATGATACATTTACGATGTTAAATATCTAAATACAAATATACCTTGTCAAATAGGTACGCTGAATATTTATATGAAATTGCTGCTAATTATTGATATAATTACCTAATTTATTTAATAATTGAATGAAATTTTGAAGCATTTACTATGCTAACTTTTCAAATCGATTAAGATAGGAACTTCACTTTTTCCTATCTTAATCGATTATTTAATAATAACAAATTATGTCTAAATATGCTATATACCTACTATATAATACATAAAAAACGAAATAGAAAACAGGGAAGATAAAAATAAATAAATATTGTCAAATTGATGTGGTATTAAAAAATAAAAAACAGGTCAAAAGCACTCAAAACCAGTGGGTTTAAAGCAGTAGCTTGAGTTTTCGCACTACACATACACGGAAGGATAGCATCAGATGGTGGGCTGTTGTCTGTTTAAATTGACTTGCCACGCCTCACGCTCACTTTGGGCGTACTTCAACATAATTATTATGGTGACTACCGGCAGTGTCAAGGGTATAGTGATCCTTCCAAATGACTCATATTATATGATAGAGTTCTTTCTAATGAGGTTACAACATATAATAACCCTAGCTGTTGCCCGCGGCTCCGCCCGCGTGGATGTCACTTATCGCGTAGTGTTTTTCTTTTAATTAAAATGGCCTATATTATTCAGTGATAATGTAGCATTCAAATGGTGAAAGAATTTTGAAAATCGGTCCAGTACTTTTTGAGTCAATTCGTTACAAATATACTTACATACATATCTTTCCTCTTTAAAATATTAGTAAAGAAGTATAGATATATAATTATTCATAGTAGTCAGGTAGAAAAATCAAATATATAGTGATAAGCAAGTACAAAGTGCGATAACAATATTTGAGGTGTCACTTACACGTTGCTACTAGCCGCAAACGGGAACGAAGAATGAAAATAAAAGGAATAGTGTATCTAGCTATCTTTCCCTGTGGTACCCTCACAAGTCGTATGAATGCGAATTTGGTAGCTACTTTGCCCATATTTCTGATGGGCCAAGTCGCAGAAAACAGCCTTTAGTTTTATATACATTCAAACTGTAAAACGACCGAATATTTTCATCACAAAGTTTTACATTCACAGAAGAATAAAACGAAAGGTTTGTCAAAGACATACGTACTTGGTTACCAGTAAGACCTCTGGGCATTCCTTATGGAAGACTTTATTGCGGGTGCAAAATTGTTTGCGATCCGTCCCGAGCGCAGACTGCACTCAGAGATTCTTGTATATTGGCTGTAGCTTTGTTCTTATTGATAAACTAGCTAATGCTCTGGGTGCATTGAAAGGATATTTTTATAGATTTATATAGAAACCTCCACAGATAGTGTTCAAAATCTATATAGTTTCATCGCAAGTGCAATGTCCAACACTAGTCACTGCCCTCTTTTTATTTTCGTCACTTTCAGTCCTAACAGTGTATTTTTGTCACCAATAGCATTTTAGAAACACAGGTGCCAAACAGATTTAAAATTCAGTTTTGCAAATTGCTAACGAGCACACACTTCGACGTAGCAGTTCTACAGACGCTACGCGACGTGAAGCACAAACGTCTACGGTCGTAGTCGATTACACGATTTGCAATTTCCGATTTCCCCAACATTCTTGATGGAATGTGTAGTTCCACAAGGGTTGATGGAATGTATTTGAATGTTGTATTATAACTTCAAAATATAGAATGTATATAATAAATAGTTGTTTGTAGAATGTTTTATGTGCCTGACTATGGGTAGATACTATTTATGTATGCCTTGGAGGTTTGAAAGAGAATGGTGTATACTACTACAGCATTGTAAGAGTTTCGGAATTCTCTGTAAATTATCCGTACCACTTAGTTAAATGTGTGTAAGTATTGATGTACTAGGACTAGTTCTATTAATTACTTCATAAATAGGTCTTTGAATTATTTCATACAATAATCCTATCAATTAAATATTGATACCAAAGGTAAGTTTAGTTTAATTTTAATTCTACAATTAAAAAAGATGATAATTTGCCTTTACTCGCCTTGTAGCACCATATTATTTCCCTTCCCTCAACAAAAACAGCAAACCAATTTTAAAACAATACGAGTGGACACCCATAATTAAATTTCATTGTATTATAACAATAAACAAACGAACGTCTGCCTGTGTATATTTTAATGCGTAATGTTCGGATTAACAAGTTCATTTTTTGTTTCATCCAAGGGAGAAAAGGGGTTTCCGATGGACGGCCGTGGGTAAATCAGAGAGGGGGTAGGATCGGGCTAACGAACCGGACCAACCCATTACTTCAACAGACGGGCGCTGTCATAGCTACAATGGTGTAATAGGTAGGTATACACGAGCCACCTAGTTGCGGAAAAATGATTTAGCGCCTCACCCACCCACGGACTTGCAGAAGTAAAATACGTTTTAATAAAGCTACGAATAAATTAGAATCTAACGTATAACTTTTGTGATGAATAAATTATATTCTTTATAGATAACAGTTGACATTTGGAGTTAAGGATTTAGAAATGCAGCATATTAAGGCAATTAAAAGAAGCTAGTAACATGTAAGTAAGATTATAAACCAAAAAAAATCTATAGCTGTTGCCTTATGAACCTCCTCGTTTTTTGAAGTCGGTTAATATCACTACATTATGCTATTAAGACTTTTAATGGGCTTTGCCCTAGGACAATCGAACTATCGTAGTCTCCATGTGATCATTTTGCTGAGAAGACAGAAATATATAGAATAGGGAGCTGTGTATATAATAAAATAATACACAATATGTCGCAACGAAATAACTAAAAATATTTTTATTTCAATGATGTGGATTCGTTTCTTTTAATAGGATTAAGATCTGTGAAATTCAAAGGATGTGTGGATGCGCAAGGCAGAGGATTGTTTGCTATGGCACACAATGGGGAGGCCTATGTCCAGTAGTAGAATTTAATAGGCTAATTGATTGATTGATTTAATGTGACTTTGATTCTAATAACCTATATAAAAAAATGTGTTTGTTTCTGTGTACTTATGCATTGCTGTATCGTTCATCCAATTGCGATAAAACTTTGTCAACCTACTTATTACTTGCACTTGCGTAAAGGTTATTGGCAAAGCGAAAATAATGTGCCAACGATCCAATATTTTTATAGGGGTGTTGGAGTTGTTATCGGGTTATAGGATTGCTTTTACGATATCAGGTAAATAGGCGAAGCCGAGTCAGGTCACCTAGGATAAAGAATGAACTTTTCAAAACAATTTAATTCTTGAATACATATTTTACGAGTCCAGAGAAAATTAAAGCAATGTAAAGTGCAATGCAAATTAAAGTGTCCAAAACACTACACTCCTTGATATTTTCTAAAGTTTACGCGAATGTCACTCATTGAAATAAAACCACTTTTTAACAGATTCTATCGCGATATACTTCAAACTATATGACAACTACAATACAACAAATACAAATACAAATATTCTTTATTGTACACCAAAAGAAACAAATTTAAAGAAATCAAAACAATTCAATGTACAATGGGCGGCCCTATTGCAAAGAGTAATCTCTTCCAGGCAACCTTTGGGTGGACAGGAGTGCATAGAAGTCACACGTGGGTTTTTGGTGTAGGAACTACAAAACTACAAAACTACAATCCTAAGTCAAACCGCGAACAAGGCTGCTGAAAAGTAGCCGAAACGTCGGTCTAAAAATAAATAATAACAAATAAATCGTGATATCCGTTAAATCCGTTAAAATGTTTTATTTCACTACACTCCTTGTTTGAAGAGTCGTGTGCTGTGCCCAACTGTACCTACACTCCCTTTTTTTGTATGTCACGTTAAAAGGTTTTTACTGGACTGGACGAGTCATGCTCTTGGTGTTGCAAATGTTCAAAGGTTGAAGTGACCGTTTACAGTCAGTTGGATTGTGTGATTGTTTGTTACCAAAGTGTAACAAGCACTCTTGCTCGTTTTTTTTTTGAGTTCCCTTCAAAAGCTTGCATTTATGTCTGTACTAATAATAATAAAACTGATGTATAAACGTGCTTATGTCTTGAGTTTAATATGCAGTTTATAATTTGTCAGTTGAATAAATTCTTAATAGCAAGGATATTTGCTCCCTATTGGTTGGCATGGTGAATGTAAAAAGGAAGTCCGGCTATGTGGGTATGTGTGGCATGTCACCATATAACGTTCAACTGGGCCGAATGAGGAGAGGTTGTGCAATTCCAATGTAAATATTTTAATAGCATCCTAATTTGGTTACCTTTCATTACCATAATGTTTATAACTGTATAAATTAAAATAAAATAATGGCGTGAGTTACCCTCATCAGTTAATTATTGAGAGTTTACATATGTATGAAGTAAAATTCTACCTCTAGATACTCAAAGGTGTATTTTCTTCTAGAAGCAACCCTAATAAAATTTAAAGAGTTGGAACACATTAGTGAAAAAAGAGGGCCATTAAATTGTTGAGCACCAGAGATCACTGGAACCGAACTACAATTGCGAGCCAATTAACGGACACGGGAATACACATCACAAATTGGAACCCAAAAAGTGCTGTAGCTTCGACAACAATGAGATAGCTAATTTCTAAACCGTCATCATGGAAGCAACACACATGATATCAATGGCCGATACTATCTCGTCATCAGCGACCAATAAGCAACAGTGGAACTGCTATCACTTACTTTAATCGTTAGTTAGGTAGAGAGGGATGTAGTTATACAGAGTATTCGAGTCTAGTCATATCATATAGGTAACAACTAGCCTTACAGTACATTTAAACTATTGCCCCAATATAATTGGTTTATACTGTTGTAGGGAATGTCGTGGTAAACGCAGACGTTTTGCGGCGCGACGCAAGTATTCACACAATTACACTCACCTTATATGTAATACTCACCGCATTGCATTCTGTACGTGGAGTAACTAACCAAATACCTACTAAACATTTTTCATTTGTATTTTGTAAGGAGAGTGTTTGCCTTTACAATGTACTGATGTCAACTTTAAAACATTTAGCGTTTATGAATACAATTAATTAGCCTATCGCTGTTCACTCGCCCAATCGACGCCATTGCTTCGGATCCTCTGCCTTCTGCATCCAGTATAACATAACATAAACTCACGCCTTTATCCTCGAAGGGGTAGGCAGAGGTGTTAGCACCCACAATTCGCCAGTTTTTTGTTTAGGTCCCAATGTAATAGGTGGCGAGCCTATTGCCATTAACCGGGCACTCATAAACCTGCGATAAATACACACATAACTTCTAAAAGCTATATTATATTTCTAGTACTATATCTTACAGCCCTGGGTCATTTAAGTGGGGTTTGAAAAAGCATCTAATAGGCCCTCCATTGTAACTATATGGATGTCTGTTATGGTGACCCTCTTCCTGAGACTTCGCCTTCAATTTACCAGCAGGCAAGTTGAAGTCATATTGATGTGGCCTATATAAAAAAATATCATTAGTTATCATAGCTCAAAGGCAAGCTATAAAGCTGTATTATGTATTATTGAGCAGATATGTAACAGCCTGTACGAATGCTACCCCCGGCAGCCGTGCAAAATGACTTCACACAAAACTATGGATATGAACAAGGCACGCGTGACCCTTCCGCCTCCTACTTTTATTACACTCTACTTTAATTGGGTCAGATTCTAGTCTATGCTTTTAGAAATGAAGTAACAATATGCAATAAAAATATTATTGTTTTCAAGAGTAGGTAATACAATAGAAAATCGTAGGTAAGACCGATCATTTTATGTATCAGACACAGTGGAGCTATTGTATTCGAGCACTTATCGGTTCTTAAACGAGAATAGGAATGAGGTTTCTTTGGAGCAACGAAGAAAAATAGGGTGTTGCTGTCTCTGGATTCGAGTGACTACCGCCACTTTTTCAAAATTTTGAACGCATATATTCGTTGCTAAAGAGGAAACCTATACAAAAGCATCATCCTGTGGGTATTCTTTCTTAAATTTATTAAGGTAATTATATACGTACAAAAAAGTATAACTAAATGGATGGTGGAAAGCTTAGCCAATTAGTTTGTACTACTTATTTCTTAAAGAATTTAAGACCGGTGAGGAGATCGTGAAGAATAAGAAAACGAGAAGTAAACGACTCTGTCATAGCTGGAGACAATAACTATAATTTTTTAGACATACATATACAGAAAATTATAAAAGTACGATCAACGTAATTATCAAAAACTTTACCAATATCAATGTGTTGTCAAAAGGATGTCAATCAAACATAGCATGTATCCATTTCCGAGCTCTTCTCGATATTTGTACAAAATGTCATCATAATCGGTTCAAAGGGTTTGGTCGTGACAGCGTAACAGGTAGACAGAGCTACTTTCCCATATAAAATATTAGTTAAGATAACAATGATGTTTATATTTCAATCTAAAATGGTTAAATGAATACTTTAAATATTTTTTTATTGTGAAAATTACCTAATCCATTTAATAATAACAAATTATGTCTAAGTATACCTACTATATAATACATAAAAAAAACGAAATACTTTAAATGAGGTTATAAAAAGAACACCCAGCACCGGTGAACCCACAAATATGATTTCCAACAGACAGGAACATGGAGAGTGCTGCGAGGATAAGAAGGATCTGTAAAATCAAATGATTTATTGAACGTTATTTTAGTCCAGTGAATATGCAATAAATATTCAGTGAACATACTTCAGATACAAATCTGTACGCGTCAGTAGCACGTATCCTCAAACTGATATTTCTTTCTATTCCCGGAAATTGAAGATTTACATTTGATCAAACACAATTCTTTCACTGACTTCACAAATTACTTGCACCGGATTCTATGTTTTACACCAGTTAGTATACAAAACAGTTTCACACCCGGTTGTTGTTCGAGGTTACATGGTGAAATATTGGACCCTACTAATCATACCCAGGTGTTATTTTCAGTAGAGCAGTTCTTTGCTTCGCAATCAACGCAGTGGACGGCCTGATTACCTGATACTTATTTTATTATTCTATTCAATTCTTATTGAATGCTTATTTTATTATGGCAATAGGCTCGCCACCTATTACATTGGGACCTAAACATAAACTGACGAAATGTTGGTGTTAGCACCTCTGCCTACCCCTTCGGCGATATAGGCGTGAATTTATGGTATGTTTTTTATGTTTATGTTTGTGTTATTATAAATTAGCTGACCGCTCACGGCTTGACTGGGATGCCAGTTGTTGCGATTTTTGGTCATGTTTTCGGTTCTACTCAACTAATTGCGATCAAAGGTATTTTAGAATATTAAGTATGAACGAAACCTTGCAATACAAAAACCGTATCAAAATTCAATTAGATAAACAGACAAGAATTAGAAAAAAAATCTTTTTGTGTTCAGAATCGTTAATTTTACATTGGGTTATGTGTCTTTTTAATTACTAGCTAGATGGTGAAGCTAGGTAGATGATGAAAATAAACATAGACCTTGACGTCCATATAATCCAAATAAATTTCACTTTGTGACCTAAATAAATACAAGTATTTTAATTTGAATGTAAATTCAATTCTGCTGCCGCAGTTCAAAGTATAAATGAATTACGGCAAAATTGTACCACTTCTATTGCACTTATTGACGCTCGTAGCAAGTGCTTTTATTTGTTGGAATAAGGCTTCAACATGGTTTAAATTGTTTCTAGCGGACTCACTTAAAAGTTTTATTAGTTCTTATACCGCATTCTACAAGAGGCGCTTAATTTCTTTGGACCTTCAGAGGGAGTTTTAAACTAGCAAGTGGTGATAATAGTTGATTTCAAAAGTTTTCGAATAAATGGGAATACGTAAAAACGTAGAATTAAACTAAACCAAGTAACTTAATGCAATTATGTGTGAATATTTATCATTCTACATTTTGTATAAGTCGCTGTTAATAAATATATATTGGGAAATAAAAACCAGATGTATAATTTAAACAGTAAAATATAAATACTCAATACAATTCAAATCAAAATATGTTCTTGCACAGAGGATAAGCATTGCCATTCAACGTGGCAATGCTGCCAGCCTTCTGGGAACGTTACCGGTTGGTGATGATGCGGAGGAATTACACGACGCATTATGTATGTAAATATTCCGGTTATTTAGTTTAGCTTGTTTTAGTTTCTAGTTTTAAATTTAATTTAGTATGATTTATATTTTAAGTTCTGTATTTATATAAATAAATCAAAATATGACTAGAAACAAAAGCCAAATAATTGCATTGTAATGACTAGAGCGTTACACGTCTATGTGGTTCATAAAGAGTCTCCGAAATATCTGATATTACTTAACTAACTTGAAATCCCCGCAAAAGATTTAATCCCGGGTGCAAAACTTTCTGCAAAGAGATTTGAGGTCTATCGTATCGAAAGGGCAAATCACGTATTTTCTACATATTAAGACTGCAGCTTTAGAGCAGCGGCTTTAATTACTATCTAAAGAGTATAAAATGTATATCTATTAGTGATAGTATCTTGTTGCTTATTTCATTCCTGCATTTTTTAGTTCACAGCGGATCCGGTCTGGTTGAAATTGAATTGTAACATTATGATACCCAGCGTCAGCTGTTCTTCAATTACGCAATGCATGGTCAGTAACTTCAAAGTAGTTCAGCTTTTTGTCGCTAGATGACTTTCAGTACCTACATGTGTGTAGCCACAAAGTGTTCTTATCCCCGAGCCACATTTTAATTTGGTCAATGACTTCCTCCCGGAGGATACTTCGTACAATGGTCAAGGAAGTTGAGTTATGAATTTTCATGTTTGACAGCTGCATGTTAAGCAGCGGTGACCGCTTAAATATCTAAAGAAATTAAAAAAAATCAGTCATTGCCTTCTGGCTAAAAATTGGTTTAATTACAGTTACATGTTTTACGAAATCAATGAAATTATAGTGAAGCCAATGTCTTGAAGTAAAATCATTGTCAGCCGTTCTTGCCGCGGTGGAAAATGCGTGAGCTGGTGACCTAAAGTTGTAAAAAAAATTAAATTCGTCAGTTATTTCCTCCTGGCTGAAAATTGGCTAAAATACAGTTAAGCCTTGAACACCTTGAAGAAAATAAACTGTCAGCTGCCCATCATACGGTGGAAAATGCGTCAGCTGTTGACCTAATCAAAATCAGTCATTTCCTCCCGGTTCAAAATTGTTATAGACAATTATTTTCCTTCAATGTAATGGCTTGACTGTATTTTGGCTACAATAAAATACAATGCAATTACCCTACTACGTATTAAGTGTTTGTGTATGTAATTCTATGTTTTTGTTTAAAGGCACAAAAATTCTATTGTAGATCAAATGCCCGTTATAAACCTCTTTATTTATTATGTATGTTAATAGATTCGAAGCCATAAAACTCGTTGTTTGACTGATGGAGTGAAATAATATTGACCAAGACAGTACAAATAATATAATCAGTTATCTAGAAGACATTGATTGAACGATGGCGGAACTTGGATGAAATCGTCTGAAAAGAAATTTGAACTTTGTCTCACCTAAAGTATGATGATAATTTGCGGTGAACATTTTTCCACTTTAATTTGCTAAGAAATTAGGTAAAAACGCTGATCTCAGTAATCTAACTTAATCTTAATTACTTTTTGTGAGTTTTTGTACCTACTGTATCTTGGCCTGCAGCTTTTATCTGCGAAATAAATTAATTTTAAATTTGAATGTTAGGTTAGGCTCTTCATAAAGTAATTTGACTAATGGGCGTATAGGCATACTTAGAGGTCCGTGACAAAAAAATACAACCACCTTCGAAAGACTCTCTTTGTTGTTTTATATTACATATGATGTGTAGAGAACATTGTGTGTAGGCTACATTCTATCATCGCACCTCTCGCCACAGGCAGGAAATTCATCCTCACACGTTGCGACTTGAAACAGTACGCACAGTCAGGTATGAAAGGAACTTCATCACCCGCACGCTTAATCTGTGTAATGAACTGCCTGCCGTGGTTTTTCCAAGCGACAACAACATGGGGTTCTTCAAAAAGGGTAATAGAAGATTTCTACAGAGTCGGTAGCGTAAGTGTGACGACCCTGGTATTGCACACGTCCATAGGAAACGGTAACCAATTTCCATTAGGAGGACCATGTACTTATCTGCCACTTACGTCGTATAAAAACAAAGAAATAGTCTAAAGTCTAAGTAAATAGGACTATTGCTCAGCACATCGATACATCAAATACACATCAAAACTCTACACAATGTACCGTAATGTTTGTGATCGTAAAACTTGAATGGTAGTTTTAAACTTGAAAGTAGAAATTGATTGAATTGAAAATTGTGACTTATTGAACGCCGAAGTTCTTACAGCAACTAGAGAATGTATCAAATATTTATATAGATGCGCACATATTGTTGCACCATATTCCCCTAGGATAGATACGAAAAGAGCTCCATTTTGTACGAACTATCCTACGATCTACTATCTATATATCTTACCTTTCTGATATCCATCAACCTTTGCAAGCATTGCTTTTTATTCCTTTCACTACGCACCCCAGCCCTTCTGTGGGCCACGTAAAGGTCCTTCTATGGCGTCAAGTCCGCACACATCCTTCTACATTTGCGTCATACATTTCTTTATTAAAGCTTGACCCATCCACACTTTCTACGAGTTTAAACCTTCATAATATATATCCTTATCAATTTGTGGAAATGCATCACCTTATCACGCGGCAAATAAAACTAGAAATTAGTTGGCTCATTATAACCCTCTTACATGTCACTGGGTATTTAATGAGCTCTCTGTTCTAACAGGGTCGGCAGCGCGAGTGTGAGGCTTCTGGTGTTGCACACGTCCATAGGCCACGGGAACCACTTTCCATCAGGTGGGCCGTGTGCTTGTCTGCCACCTAAGTGAAATAAAAAAAGAACTTTTAAAATACTTATATTTTAACTCCACATTCCACAATGACTAATAACGATTGATGTCATCATCATCACAGCATTCGGAGGCCCAGGTTTGCTTTCCAGTTTTTAATTTTCCACTTTGCCCGGCCATCTTCGTCTCTGGCAGTGAGATCTGGCTTGTGAAACGGAAAGTAACCACTTTTCTTTTTCTTCCGTCAAGGGAAATGACCTGGTATACCGCGCGCCATTAAAACTTCCGCTGTGTGCCATATTTTGGGTCATTTCAGTTTCTGAACTTTATAAATGTTGCTTGGTAACCTATATTTATAGATTCACAAAAACTACCTCAGTTATGCAGAGGTAGCGTGGGCGACGATCGTACGTGAGGTCATTTGTTCGTTTCTTTCCATTGTTCATGCCATCTTATTTGGAAACCTCTATAACAGCAGAAGTATTCCACTTCGGAAAAAAATATAAAGAATCTCAACTACGAGGAAAATAATGCCTTTAGGTTACAATTTTGTCCACATAATCATAATTCGCGAAAGCAGGTCTTTCAAATAAACACCTCCAGGCTCATACTAACTGTTCTTAGTTCATATGATGAACTTCAAATTGTACTAATAGTCACCATCATCATCATCTCAGCATTCGGAGCCAACGGTTCGTTTTCTGGTTTTTAATTAAACTGCACTAGATTTGTTTTGTTGTTGTTATAAAGTTCATATCGCACCATTGAGTCATAGATAGGTAATAGGTATGATAGATTAGTATCATAGATTACGTTATGGTTGAAGAGGGATGATGGTCAATGTTACCAATTACAAAATTAATTACTACACTAAGTTACTTATTGGAACTTAAAGTATATATGTAACAATGTATTATATTATAAGTAGCATTTTTTAAAATGTATTTGTTATCAATAAGTATATTATAAGTTGATCTGTTTTGTGTGCTGCAGTAAGCTTTAATAAAAGCATTTTTTTCTTTTCTTTCTTTAAAATGTTTAGTACAGTGATCTGAATGAATAATAAAATAGATATTAGGTTACATTTTCAGTGAATACATACTCTATTCAAATGTCTGCGAACGCAAGTTCCATATAAAGCGTGGACCATTTTGATGCCATTGTTATAGTTTGCAAGAGGAGTCATAACAGATGATCCCGATTTTATTGCAGTTCCGAATGCAATATTCCACCTTTTTACGCGTACCTGCCTGTAAAGCTGTAGATTATTAGACGGTTCTATCAAAAGACCTAGTATTAAACGTATACGAAGCGTAAAAATTGAAGGAGATCGTATGTAAGTTTTCGTCTCTATATTCATTTATATCTTTAAGAAGGGAAAAGGAGGCAGCAGGTAGTAGGTAAATAGATGTTTGTGGTACCGTGTAGCATGCTTATTGTTGTGTAATGCTGCTGCGTTGTCTATTACCATGTTGAGACTAGTAACAGCTAGTGTCCGTTAAACCAGTTTCACGTGAACGAAGGACAAACATCCATACATTCTTACAAACTTTCACGCACATAAAATTAGCAGGAGAATAAGATGTTGATTGCTTTCTACTCAACATTTAATACTTAGCATTATTGTTGATGTTCCGTAACTAATATCAGATGATTAATGGCTGTTGTAAGTAATTAGCTGAACAGATTTCGAAGTCCAGTACAGATCAACCCATCGCTGGGTATTGCAACTAAGATTAATAGATCTCGGGTATCTGTGGTGTGTTAATACATTTTAATTACCTAATAATAACACAACTTATGGAACTAAAGATTTGTTTTGTAGATGACAGTCGTTTGTAGATTGTAATTCATTGATTAAGTAGTCCGCGAACATGTATAAAAACGATTATGAAAGTAGAAGCGAAAAGTGTTTGCCAGGATTGTAAAAAGTGGAATCAAGTGATATGTGCCCATCCCAATGGCAAGATTATAACTACATGATCTGCCCTATCTAACCTGTAAATAGAATAGGTACATATTTAAGAAAGTGGCGGGTCTGAAAGAGTATATAGTGAAGCGAATTGAAAAGGTATGCTGAGTTGGTTTGGATAAATAGAATGAATGAGTACTGATGAGCAAATGACGCATAAAATAAGCACGTGTGGGTGGGTAGAAAGCCGCGATTGACCTCGTAGAATTTACACACATCAAATTGGCGATGTAGTGAAAACAGAACTGACATGTAGCTCTATAAACCAGCAGGCTTGCATGAAAGGTTTCAGTAGAACAGTGTAAAATGGAGGGCTGTATCATGGCTGTGAATCTCAGTCTACTCTGGTGAAACATGTGAGATGGTATGTTTGTTAATATTGATTATGATGAGAGGTAATATATAATGCATATACCTAATAGCCTGAAACACTTCACTAGTTTCCGGTACCGTCATCAAAACTTACAAATAAACTTGTGGCACCAGTTTCAGTTTTGATCTGACCATTTTCAGTACATCACCAATTATTTGTTTGTTTTGCAATTTCTCTACTTAGAATAAAGGTTCTCTAAACAGAATTAAGATTTTAGGTAGTCAATCAATCGATCAATAAGCCCACTGCAGTCCACTGCTGGACATAGGCCTCTCCCAATGTGCGCCATTTCTTACGATCCTCCGCCTTCCGCATCCAGTCCGTCCCAGCCACCTTTTTCAGGTCATCGGTCCATCTGGCTATGGGGCATTCTACCCATCGTTTGCCTTCTCGCGGTCTCCACTCTAGGACTAGTCTGCTCCAACGGCCATCGGTCCTTCGACAGACGTGGCCAGCCCAGATAGTAGTACAAATTAATTGTATCGTTGCAGATGTACAAAAAACGGATAATTTAGAGTTGTAGTTGGCATCAGAAATCTAAAATGCATGGGTTCTGAAATGTCACTGCTAGATCAAATGTGTTTTCAGTGCTAAATATTGTAGAGGGTAAAATCAAACGTAAAACATTTCTATTTAACCCTTGATATGATTGGATATCATACTTGACTCGTGAGCGTTAGTTTTGGTTTAGACTCGGGTTGTAATTTGAATGAAAATTTGTTAATATAATATGGAGAAATAAGAAAAGAAAATGAATACAGGAAGATAATCAGAAACAGGTGTCAAGCCATCCTTTTATATTGGTTCCGACCGCACTCGCCAACGGGTAGTCGTAAAAACTTACCACTTCATCGAGTGGCTTTCATGAATCGGGTTTGGATCGGGCGCAATCGGCAGGCGTCGTGCCGCCTCGGGCCTTTGGGCGGGCTAAAATTCAGTCTACGAACATTGCGGTGGAGGGTTGCCGTGTGTTTATCTCGAAATAAAATTTTAGCTAACATCGTTAAACAAACAATTATTGTTGTTGAAGAAAAATTCAAGAAAGGTGTCGAAATTATTTTAAATACTAAAATAAAATATTTAACAATTTTTGTTACTTTCAGTGAATAAGTGTTTGAAGTTTTTTTTAAAGTGCAATTGGATTGTGAACAAAATTGACTTAAGTACTTCGGGAATGATGTTAAGGCGCTCTACTAAAAGTATGACATTTATTAAGGTGAGAATAAGGTTTCTGAATCGGATTAGTCTTATGTTAAGTATTTGTTACGAAGAATTAATTTCTTGACTACTTTTGCTGTAGAAAGTTATAGTGTCGATGTATTGATACATTTTAAATTAAATAAAGTTGAAGATTAGTTCTTCGAACAAAGAAATATTTAAGAGTGCCTATTTGTAAAACTCAGTTTAGATAATGGCGTTGTATTGACACCTAAGCTTCTAGATTATTAATCTAGTTTTGTAATTAACCAACTTTTAATTACGTACGATTTAGGGTAATCGTTGTTAATAGCTAATTTACAGTTCACTTTGTGTATTCCTTTTTCAACGAATACTCTTGTAATTAAAACTATGCAGTAACTTTTCCTTTTGCGTACTAAGAGTTTATAAAATTGAGTGTGGGGGTGTTTCAAAGGACTTGTATAATTACACGCCTGCATCTTTTGACTGTTTATGTTTATGAGTGACAATAATACGGATGTCTACATTTTTAGTTTATATTTAACTTCGTTATTAAGAAATAACTGCATATTTTTGAATTTTGTTTCGTTCTAGAATTAAATTATTCCGTTCACAAAAAATACTGTTATAAAACGTTGATCTGGCTTGGACTTACCTTTTGAAGTTGGGAGGTGAAAAGTCAGTCGCTCTCGTAAAGACAACAAAATAAATAATATTAGCAACCGAAATTATCGAAATTACTAATATTCCTTCTAACCCCTCCAACTAAGCTAGATTGCTTGTGCTACGAGTGGTACGTCGGTAGTAATTCGAACCCGGGACCTCTCGATCATAAGGGCGACTCCTTAACCACTAAGCTACTGACGCGGATATTAAAAAAATAAGAATTATAAACGGAGGCTGTGTAAATCAACCTGTAAACTGATACTGAATGAAACTGAACAACGTATAACCGGGAAACCACTGGGATGATGGTGCCATTTTGGGATTAGCACGAAGATAGTTAATTTAAGATTAGAAGTGCATATTCGAATGACAGGCTATGGCTCTGGTTTGAGATAGATTCGCTTTCACGATCACTTTTAAATTTTCATTGGCAACTAGGGTCTCTGGCCGTCCACGAGGTTTATTCTGGAGGTCAAAATTTCCAAAACGAAAGTGTTGGAACCAAAAAACGTACTGTGTTTTCTTTAACAGTGGCTTCTCCGTATACTTCATTAATCCTTCGAGCTGTTTCTGCAGCGCTAGTACCGCGATGAAACTCGTATTCGAAAATAATGCGATATTTTAAGTTTTCCCATTTTGTGCACAGAACTATGTCAAAACAAAATTAAATAACGCGAAAACAAATGAATTATCACATTCGAAACACAAATAGACAAGCTTAAAATTTAAATGAATTTGAATTTGGAATTCCTAACCAAAGGCTGGATTTTTGAGATCAAAATGGCCAGTTCGATAAAACGCCAATTTCATATGTAAGGACCTAATAATACAATTATATTCTAGATATTTTAATTATTGGCAGATTAAAAAAATAGAAACTTAAATTACATACAAGTATTCCTGCTAACTCCTCCACCTAAATTTCGTGCATGGTTTTTAGTATGAGTGAAGCACTAATCCTAGCAATGAGTTTAGTGCCATAACACTTACTTAACCCCTAACTTTTTTATTGCCAGACCAAGTCATTAGACTGTTCTCATTCAATTTCGTTCTGAATTTTGCAGTTGTTTAGACTTAAAGCATTACTTGCAGCATTAAATTAAGAGAAAAGCGTGGAGGGCGGAACTCGGACTCCATAGTGCAAGCTTTGGATGCAACCGGAACTAATTCTCTGATGAAGAAAGAAACAAAGAATAATTTTATTACACACAGACATGCAGGGAAACGTTGCAGATACGTGATGATTATAATGAATAGAATAAACTTATCTACTTAGTTAATTATTTTTCATATAAACAGACAATATAACCAACATACATATATTCAGGGCCGCAGTTAATCTGAAGGGTAAGCAGAGGTGTGTTAACACCCACATTTCACACACTATGAGTTTCGACTCCATGATGTAATTTAATTTAAATTTAATATTAGTAAATTAAAGTTTTAAACGTCGAAAATCAAATACCTACCTACCATTTTTTATACCACTTACGTGGTGGACAGGCACAAGGTCCATCTGATGGAAAGTGGTTACTGACCCTGTAAGAACAGAGAGTTTCTGTGCCGTTAGTGCAGAAGACAAAGCAGACCAAGCCTTTGGTCTTCCCACTGACAGCACATAAACTCTCCTGTGAACTCCAGTGAACTCTCCTCCTTTGGCTATCCTGCTCACCGCCGGGAACACAACACGAGTTTTTATTACGACATACATACATATACTTAAACCTGTAAATCCCTTAAGGGGGTAGACAGAGGTGTATTCACTGAAAATTGGTAATAGGTTTATTGTGATAGCTGTTTTAAAAAAAAAAAACATGCAGAAATAAGTCATTTTTCTAACTGTTTAATTAAATAGTTTAGGCAAGTAGTAAAATGTCATCGATCCAAGCTATTTGCCTAGCCGTTTAATTAAATGGCTGAATACCATTCAGGCCGTTAATTGAATGGCACCGCCGTTTAGTTAACTGCCTATATAGAGAGTTAATTGAACGGCTGATTAAGCTAGTTGGCGGCTACATATATATTAATAAATACTAAAACAATTTTTATTGCCAGAGGTGTATTAACCTGTCAAGTGAGTAAATAATAGACACAATAGGTAAACAATAGACTCGCGGTGCAATCGCACCGCTTGGGATCTTAGACTTTAATACCCACGTTTCGCTAACTAAGATTTTCAGTCCTACGTAATAGGGGGCGAGCCTTTTGTTGTCTAGTGGGCACTATGTCTAGGGCTGTATGTTTACTGTCGGATTGAGACCAGCCATATCCCTTAGTCAGGTTTTATGACACCCACAGGAAGAACTGGGGAGGTCCAATCTACTCTGTCGGGTACCAATAACACTAATCTGCTTATACTGTTGATTGATGGCACTTGGTGGAACTTGCTACACATCTTCAATGAAAACACTTGTACTATTCCACATTATTTATTGAATTCCTGACCGGTTTCACCTTACGGCATTATCAAAGGTTTACTGAATTACCTTTGATAATGCCGTATTTATTGAATTCCTGACCGGTTTCACCTTACGGCATTATCAAAGGTTTACTGAATTACCTTTGATAATGCCGTAAGGTGAAACCGGTCAGGAATTCAATAAATAATGTGGAATATACAAGTGTTTTCATTGAAGATGAATAACAGTAATCCTAGCAATGAGTTTAATGCCACACTTAAACCGTAACCTTTTTATTACAAGTCCAATGCTTTAGTCATTAGACTGTTTCATTTAATCTTGTTCCAAATCTTCAACTTGTTTAGAGCATTAAGAATTTATCCCGAATTCTGACGTTTTGTGGTCGTTAACGTCGGTGTGTTTAATAACTGCCAAGACTTGAAATTAAACTGTCATCAATCTTTTGTTATTCGCGCTTCCGATAGAGTTAAAGTAATAGAAATCGCAAAGACTTTTACTTTATTACATAACTAGCGGTGCCCGTGACTTCATACGTGGAATTAGAACGGATGGGGCTTTAATTTTTGTACGGAGAGCTCTAATAATTTACCTTAAATAGTCTTAAGTTTTATATGTAGCTTCAGGCGATGAAGCAAGCTAGTTAAGCTAGATACCGTTGTGTAAAACATTGTTGAATATTTTTTATTATTTATTTATGGTGATGAGGCAAATACATACATAGAAATAGCTCAACGGGCATGGTGCCCGTTAGCCTTCCGACGTAGTTGTCGAATGCTTTATCGCTACGTTACAAAAATTACATAATATTATGAACCTACTGGTATCCGATAATTTGTTCTTCAGAATAAAAGAAGTAGATTCGTCCCCCATAGATCCCATTAGTCACCTGCTAGGAGATCAATGTATAAATCTTAAAAAAGTGCAAATATTTAAATAAAAATGTGCTATTGCTAGCAGTATTAAATCGAATAGTTGTACCAATCCGAATAATCGTTAGAAAGATCCTGTGATTTTACGTGGGTATCTCATTTCTATAACTCCTTGCCTTTTTATCGCAGTTCTGAATGTATGTGCACCATTTTATGTTCAGAATTACTTTTAAATCTGATTACGTACAATACGGGGTTGGTATAGGAGTAACAAAACAATACAATTACTTTTTGCTCTTTTTCTGTTTACTTACTTATATAGGAAAAAAGTAAAGAAATAAGAAAAAGATGGCAAATGTATACAACCTAATGCTAGGAGACTTTCTTTGTCAAAGATATGGAACTAGGGCCGAATGGTCTTCGCGCGGTTCTAAACATTCTATAGAAAATGAACCGCTTGCGGTGTGAAATGACTCACGACCACAACCCGATTCAAGTCCACGTTCTTTAAATGCGAGATTTCAATTCAATTAGTAAAAAACGTCAGTCAAAAAATTCACGATAGTTAACACTATAGGTATGTCTTCGAGGATTCTCACAAACCTCAAGAAAAAAGTAGATATAACGCTATCACCAATATCATTCTTTAGTCGAGAGAGACCAACACCCAAAAGTGGTAGGCAGTTGGACAGAAAATAGTCAAATACGAATAAGTCGAAATAGCACACCATACGGCATACGATACTGTACTACCATTCGAATTGTAAAAAGTTTATTGCATCATTGATAAATTTGCATAGCGCTGCTTTACTGTTGATGTGGTTCTGTGAGGGTAATAATAATAAAAGTTGTGTGCTACCGACGGACGTGCATTTTCTGCTTCAGCTTTTTAATATACCGCGCGCTCACTGAGTGGTCGAATTTCGAAGGATGCATGTTTCAATTTGCAGTAATAATGTACTAAGATATTACTTTTAGTCAAATCAAAACAAATCGAAATATTTATTTGTTTAAACATGTGTTATACATACATGTGCATGCAAGATGTTAGTCAGTGATTATGACCAACATATTTAGTCGTTTTTGTGACTGAATCTGAAATATCATGTACACATACAGTAAGGGTGTTTTTGGAGTTTTTGAAGGGTGGTAGGGACCAAGACTTTTGGGGCCAAGTCAATGTCACCTGCTGGTCGGTACCTATCTAGCTTAGCTAGCTTAGCTTGGAATCTGTAGCTCCTGGTAGGATCCCATACACTCGATCATATTTAAACTATCGGAGATAAATTAAACACGGGCATTCGATTCACTGGTATATTTGAGACTGTCACAAGGCGCGATAGGTACAATAATGCAGCCGGCGCGCGGCGGCCGGCCGGCCGCTGACACAACCTATACTACCCATAGCTAGGTACCTACAGTACATACACTGCAATCCTCCCTCTCAATACAAAGTGATATATAAAAGAAACAAATTGAACATTTTCCGTAGTAGGTACGACAACATAAATAAAAAGCAAGTCTGCACAATCGATCTGAACTTTAGTAACAAAAATCTGTTAGGTATAAGTAGGTAATAATTAGTTGTAGTTTAATAGCTACGTACATACTAATCAAAGAGTTACATAAATTGAGGAACTTATCTAATGGCCGCCATAGACATAATTTTATTCATCGCATCAATTTTAAGTAGGTACGCGGTACGTTCCTGAATGGGTAGGTACGTACCTACTCCATCCTATCTGTAGGTATGTATTGTATGTATAATGTGAACACACTCATAAGTTAGATGAGAAAGGTTACTTAATCTAGACAAGTAAGGTACACTTAAATGGTAAGTAGGTACATACAGGTTTTATTTTTATTTTTATTACAGCTTAGTACACATCATAAAAGGTCCAAATGAAATGAAACTTATTTTCATTAACTATGTAACACATTGATGCTTCTAACACTTATATTGCGGTGGGTTATCTAATCGACATCTCCTTATAGGCAGGACTCGGGGCGGTACCGCGGGCGGAGGGGCTAGCGCCGCCGCCGGCAACGGCGCCCGCGGCGGGCCCTGTGCGCGCGCCCCGCTGGACTTAGGGCTAGGACACACTGAGGGCGACGCGACTGATGATGGTGCTTTTTCACTAAGGTTACTCAGCGTTTGATCGAGATTGGACTCAGTGGTACAGATCGGAGCGGACAGACCGCTACGACGTAACGATAAAGAAGGTGGTTCTGATATTTCCTCCGGGCCCATGTGTGAACTCCGTGATCTAACCTTTATTTGATCAATGTGCCTGTTAAAAGATCTACCTAAATCATCTAAAACTTTATAATTCGTCCTTCCCACCCTTTCCACCACCTGACCAGACGACCATTTGTCGCCCTGATATTGTCTGAACCATACGTCCTCCCCTACGGGAAGCTCTCGACATCCCTTCGCGCCAGATTGGGTCTGATGTGCTTGTTTGTTCCTAACCCTCTCTTCTCTATCCGGCCTAAGTACGTCTAGCTTTGTTCGGACGGTCCTACCTAACATTAGTTTCGCGGGGCTCTCCCCTGTCGTGCAATGTTCTGTGTTACGATAATATAATAAAAAGTTATGAATAAAAGAATCAATGTTAACTTTTTGCCTAATCGCCTTTTTAATTACTCTTTTAATAGTACGGACGGCATTCTCTGCGGCACCGTTTGAAGCCGGGTGATAAGGAGCTGAAAACATGTGACTCACGCCGTTACTTGCTAAGTATGACCCGAACTCAGCACTAGTAAAGGGGGGGCCATTATCTGATACTAACTGTTTTGGAAAACCCCATCTCCCAAATACCTGCCTTAATATCTTGACAGTATGTATTGCTGCTGTGCTAGGTACCTGGAACACTTCTAACCACTTGGTCCGCGCGTCTATAATAATTAAATACGTTTTTCCTTCTATGGGGCCCAAGTAATCGAGATGAATCCGCGACCACGGTCGGCTCGGCCAGGGCCACGGCACTGAGGTATGGCGCGGCGGCGCGTCGGACTCACTCGCGCACAGAGCACAAGCGCGGCATAAGGCCTCCACTGCTTCGTCAATCCCTGGCCACCACACGTAACTCCGGGCAATAGCCTTAGTCTTCACGATACCCATGTGGGATTCATGAAGCTCATTCAACACTTGAATTCTACACGCTTCCGGAATAATAACACGGTGTCCCCACATAACGCATCCTAATTCCTCGTATAATTCCTTACGACGATTAAAATAAGGCTGCAATTCCCTCATCTCGTTTTCAGTGGGCCACGAATCCTGAATATAGCTAAGAATTCGTCCCAATAGCGGATCCCTTTGTGTATGTTTCTTAATATCATTGGAATTTAATAACATGGCATTATCCGCGAAATGTAAATATGTTTGTTCGGGTAAGCAAGTACTACTGTGTTGACCGTGAAGTGGTAATCGGGACAAACCATCAGCTATGTTTTGCTTTGTGTTAATGTACTCAATATCATACGAATATGCTGATAGCTTGGTGGCCCAGCGTTGCAACCTGCTGGCCGCCATAGACGGTATTCCATTTTTGGGGCCAAATATGCTAACTAATGGCTTGTGGTCCGTTCTTAAGGTAAACCGTCTACCGTATAAGTACTGGTGTAGTTTTTCTAGACAAAAAATAATAGCCAACGCTTCTCTGTCAATCTGCGAGTAATTTTTCTCCGCCTCACTAAGACTCCGCGATATGAAGACTACTGGGCGCTCCGGCCCCGCGCCGTCCCCCCCGCTCGGCTGCGTCAGCACACCGCCGACCCCGCGCGCGCTTGCGTCGCATGTCAAGATAAGCGGTTTGTTCGGATAATAGTGCGCTAGAACTACCGGGCTTGACAAAAGACTTTTAATCCTATTAAAAGAACTTTCACATTCCTTACTCCAGTACCAAGAAACATCTTTCTTGAGCAAATTATATAAAGGCGCTAGTATGGAACTTATATTATTCACAAACTTTGCATAAAAATTAACCATGCCTAAAAAGGAGCGTAATTCCGAAATATCCGTGGGCCTAGGAATATCCCGAATCGCTTTTGTTTTTTCTTTATCTACTTGAATACCTTCCGCTGATAAGACATAGCCTAGATATTTAATTTCTTTTAACATGAATTCACACTTTGTTTTCTTAAGCTTCATTCCGTGATTATGTAATTTCTCGAATACTAGTCGCAATGTTTCTAAATGCTCACTTACACTATTTGAGCCGACAATAATATCGTCTAAAAATACTTCTACTCCTGGAATTTGACAAAAAAGGTTTGACATAATTCTCTGGAATATCCCCGGGCTGGAAGATAACCCAAACACTAGTCGCCTATATTTAAAAAGACCCCTGTGCGTATTGATGACCGTAAGGTTATGAGGGTCATCAAGTTCTATTTGGTTATAGGCTTGAGAAAGATCTATTTTTGAAAATATTTTTGCCCCGTTAAGCCTAACTAAGAGGTCATCAATTCGTGGCAAAGGGTAGCGGTCAACTACTAAAACCGGATTTAGGGTGACCTTATAATCGGCACAGATACGGAGTCCACCATCTGCCTTACGTACCGGGACCAACGGCGTTGCCCAGTCCGAGCTGTCCACTGGTTCGATCACACCTTCCCTCAGCATGGCGTCCAGCTCCGCGTCCACGCGCTCCCGGAGCGCGTAGGGCATGGGCCGCGCGCGGCAGAACACCGGCGCCGCACCCTCGCGCACGTGCAGCCGAGCCCGACCACCCGTGAACCTCCCGAGTCCTCCGGAAAATAGCTCCTTATATCTGTCGATTAAAACCGATAAACCCATTGACTTATAAGATAAACCATTCAAATCCGATTTTTCAGTCGATATACTATCAATGCTGTTATAGAACGCGGGAACTTTAATTTCTAACTCTGATAGCCACTGTCGGCCTATAAGAGAAGTCGTCCCTCCTTTTATAACAAAAAGTTCCAGTCGCTTTACTTTATCACCATATTGAACATGTGGCTTTATAACCCCTAATGGCTTGATTTTACTACCATCATAAAACTTTAAAATGAGATGAATTTTTTTTATAGGTTGAGCATGAAATAACCTGTCATACGTATCTTTACTTATGCATGAAACTACTGATCCCGTATCTACCTCCATACTTAATTTAGTTCCATCAATAAAAATATCCAAACTTACTGGCTTGTAGCCGTTCAAACACAATTGATGAAAGTCTTCCTCCATCCGCTCTGAGCCGCTGTCGTCCGATGGCGGCGGCTGGTCCTCCCCCGCGGCCGACGCCTCGCCCGCCGGCGAGCCGGCCCGCGCCCGCGCCTCGGCGTCCACGTGGTGCACACGCCTACCGGCGCCTGCCTGTCCATCGCGACTCCTCCCGGTCGGACACACCTTCCTGAGATGGCCTTTCTGTTTGCATTTTCCGCAGATAAACTTCTTGTAACGACATTCCTCATCCCGATGGCCTTCACCGCCACACACTCGGCAGTCGTAATTGAAACTCGATTTCAATGTAACGCGGGTGGAATCTCCTCGGGGCCGCGGTTTCGCGCCCGGCCGGCGTCGGTTGTCCGCCGTAAGCGCATGCACCGCGCTCGAGCTACCGCCGGCCACGCCCGCTCGCGCCACGTCGACCACGTGGCCCGATTCCACAGCTGCAGAATCTCGCTCTGCTGCCTCCAAGGCACATGAAATCTTCACTGCCGTAGCGTAGGTTAATGCCTCTTCCGCAAACAATCGTTGCCTGATGAGATCGTTCCTCAAACCACATACCAGCTGGTCCCTTAGGTTATCATCCAGAACTGTATTAAATTCACAGTGTTTAGATAGTCTTCGTAGCTCCGTTATGTACTGAGAGATGGTTTCCCCCACAAGCTGTCTTCTCTGCCTGAAACGGTACCGTTCAGCCATAAATGACGGTTTAGGCTCGAGATGATCCCTCAACAACTTCACGACTTGTCGATAGTTTTTCGCACTGGGTTTATCTGGGCTTGTTAAGTTACTAAGCAATTCGTAACACTCGTCCCCCATTGCCGCAATCAAAGTCGGTAGCCATAGTTCGTCATTAATGTCGTTCACTTTAAAAAACATCTCAGCACGTTCCACGTACAAAGTCCAGTTCCCCGACCTAATATTGAACTCGTCTAATTTTCCGAAGGTCATTGTTTCTCTGCACAGTCTAAACAGTTACCACAGAATAATTAATAGTACACACAAGTATTTTTCCACAAATCCTCGTCGCCAAATAAACTATCGGAGATAAATTAAACACGGGCATTCGATTCACTGGTATATTTGAGACTGTCACAAGGCGCGATAGGTACAATAATGCAGCCGGCGCGCGGCGGCCGGCCGGCCGCTGACACAACCTATACTACCCATAGCTAGGTACCTACAGTACATACACTGCAATATTATCACTAGCGAGTACTTTAAATCCGCGGGACCGCTAAAAGGTAAACGGAAGGTAGGACAGGAAGCCCCTTAATCAGACAGACTGACGACCTGGAAAAAGTCGCTGGGACAGACTGGATGCGGAGGATTGGGAGCAATGACGCTCATTGGGAGAGGCTTATGTCCAGCAGTGGACTGTTATAAAAAATATTAATTGATTGATTGATTGACTTTAAGTCATTCCTGTGACAGTAATCTGTAACGTACTTCTATTCAGACTTTACTACTAATAACTCAACTATTATTTTAAGCTATTGCATAGCTTCTATCGAGGGCCTTGAGCGCGGGGACCGAATCCAGAAATTCCGTAACGAAAAAACCTCACGCTGCCGAAAAGAAACGAGCGCGCTCGTTTCTTTTCGGCAGTCTTCGACACGGTGTTTGTGTGCGTGCAACTAGCTGTATTAAAACGACTCTACGAAGCTGGCACGAATCGAGACGAGCTGCTCCGAAATCGGACGAATACATATAAGCAGCTGTTTATGAGAAAGTATATAGGTGTATAGGTATTTATGTACAACAGTGAATAGCTGTACTTGTAAAATTTGTGTATAAAGTGTTTTGAATATGAATGAACAAAGTGCATTTATTATTAATGAAGAAAGTCACGAAAAAAAAGTAAAAGAAAATGAGTGAGTTCTCTATATACATACATTTTATTATTATCACAAATGCAGTATTAATTTTGAATTATAAAATAATTATATATAAATAAATATAAATATAATTATAATTGCATAAGTTGATACAAAATGCTATGCAATAGCTTTACCGCGGCAGTCCCCGAGTGCCACACGTGTTTTTTTTTATGAATATGTAGTTAATCTAATTAAAAATTATTTTCCAATTAAATTATTGCCCAGTTCATGCAGTTTCATTATGAGACAAACACAAACAAAGCACCTAATAGACTAAATGCATAGTCACGTACAACAATTACTCGAATTTTGTTCGTTTGACCACTGTAAAGTAATAGTATGAATAATTAATTCGAATAGAATCAATATTTACAGAGCACAATCGAAACTAGAATCGTTTTAAAATTAATGAGTGGTTGATACAAAAGTTGACATGATTATCTATACCTGCATCTATACATATAAATAAAATTGGAGTGTCTGTTTGTAATTATGAAACAACCGTTTTTTGACTATACATAAGAATATAATACGGTACATACACCAAAATATTTTTTTTTTCAAATTTTGTCTGTCTGTCTGTCTGTTTGTTTCGGCTAATCTCTGAAATGGCTGGATAGATTTTGACGGGACTTTTATTGGCAGATAACTGATGTAATAAGGAGTAACTTAGGCTACTTTTATTTTAGAAAATTTACCGTTCAAATCACCTGCAAGCCAGTACAACTGAATGGCGGACGAAACTCTGCCGTAGGATAGTTCATTCAACTTGACACCCGTCATTCGTCAAATAGAAGTCACGACCGTTAAAAACAAGATTAATTAATCGTCGGTAGCTTAGTGGTTAAGGGGTTGGCCTAACGATCGAAAGGTCCCGGGTTCGAATCCTGGCCACACTACCGACGTGAAGCCACTCCTTTTTTTTTTTTTCGCTGGGAAAAATGCTTTACGCATTCCCTCCCGTCGGGGGACGAGAGGGATATGTGGGACTCACCGGGAACAGGTTCCCGGTATACCCACTAAACGATCCAGCGGCACTCCCGCATCGCCTTTCTTGGAGGGGGTCTGGGAAACCAGCGGAGCCTTCACGTCCAGCTCCCCTCCGGCGATTGCCCGCCTAATCGCGGCGGGAACTTCACGCCCCACCCGATCGCGGGGAGGGGCTCGAGGATGGCCGTGAGTGCCCAGTCATCCTCGTACGGCGGGGTGATGGGCAGTGCAATGCGGGTGAGGGCGCCCCCGCGCCTGTCACCCGCTGCTCATCACCGGGGGCTAGGAGGGGGCCGCGTGCCCGCCCTTTCCTGCCCCTCCTTCGACGGCGGAGTTCCGGCGCGAGAGGATGGTCCTCCCGCGCGCGCTCCGCCGCCTCCTTATGTGACATTACGTCTTCACAGAAGGAGGCGACCGCTGCCCATGCCTCCTCGCTCCCCAGCATGGCCCTTACCAAGCTGGGGAGCAAAAGGTCCGGTCCGACCACCGCGACAAGACTGCGGCGCCGCTCGGACCACGACGCGCAAACCTCTAGGGTGTGCTGCGCCGTGTCCTCCACCGCGCCACAGTCGTGGCACGATGGGCTTTCCTCTCTCGAAAATTTGCGGCGGCGAGGTCCACCGTCCAGTGATGGACGATGGCATCCCTCTCCTCCCGCCGAACGGCCTCCCTCTCCTCAGGGGCGGGGCGCTCCCCGACGCCCTACGCCCTGCCGTCCATTCGTACACTCTGGCGAGCACCCACGCCTCGAGCTCCCAAGGGGGGGGGGGGGGTGCCCGCTAGAGCGCACGCCGCCGCGAAGCTTAGCGACACTCTCTGGGCGATGGCCCTTTGAGGCGCCCGGAGTGCCATACTTTTCAAAAAGCCGGCGTACAGACGCCGACACCGCCCACTTGGCCCTTCCAGGTTTGGCATAAGCCATGAGAGGGCCCCCGCCGCCTTCAGCAGGCGCGACGACAGCCCGCTGGAGTGCGGGCTGAAGCGCCACCTGCTGTCCAGCGTAAGGCCCAGATATTTCATCTGGGCCTTTACCTCTACCCTGACGCCCTCCACAAAGATGTAGGCGTCAGGTGTTGGGCGCTGCCGAGACCCGTGGAAAAACACGGCCTCGGTTTTGTGCAGCGCCACTTTCAGCCCTAAGCGGCGGATCCTACCCGCGACCAGGGATCCGCCCGCCGAGGCCAGATTGGCCGCCTCCCTACGTGAACCCACTCCTAGCCCAACCAATTTAGCTTAGTTGGAGGGGTTGGGGGAATATTAATAATTCCGGTAATTTCGATTGCTAATATTCTTAAAAAAAATGATTACATAAAGAAAGAAGGTATAAGCGAGCGCACCCTAGACTTCAAAATAAAAACTAGCATTGTGCATGTATTGCGCAAAAATATTAACTGGGATTGGCTCTCGGATGGTGACTTTGATGAATAAGTATAGTATAACAATTGGTACCTATATGGCTTTTCTTTCTTTCTCTAGCCTACTTGGTATTAGGGTGGGGACCATTCTTAAAAAATTGTGACCCCTCCGTGCCTCGGCCGCACGTTAAACTGTTGGTCTGGATGCTTTATGATCATTTATGGCAGTTGTTACGGGAAGTTGGAGTCCTAAAAATGTCCAACAACTGGTCTAACTATATTACCAATTGAGGTTGGGGAGGTTGGTTGGGGAGGTCATATTTGGCTTCATAAAAAATTACGAAATTTTGCCACTTCGCAGTTAGACTGAAAAAGCTGACCATGGACTCCGAGTTGAAGTCTTTGAATGTGACCAGGACTAACACAAGGATGAAAGATGAACAAGTGTACAGTATAGTGTCAAAGGGTTCAATTATAAGGAAAGGTTTTCGGGATCTCTAGCATGATAGCATTACGTTGAGCAGTTCAACATCATAGTTTAAGCAGTTTATGATCCTTCTGTACGACTGCAGCTTGTTATATCATAATTTTTTACTAACCTTTCATTCATGTCAGTACCTAGTTTCAATAAACAACTTTTCTGAAAGAATACCGCATTATAAATGAGCGCTACGGAGAGTAAACACAAAAATGAGTGTTTGTGAACATGGACAGCCATAATTTCACGCTTCGTTTAAAGTAACTGGTTTTAATTGAATTTACAGATTGAAATGTGAATGTTTATCAGCATATATCGGTATATTATTGAAAGCAATAATATATCAGGTTAATATTATTGTGCAATGTGGATTTATGATATTATAGATTAGTGGCGAGAAATGCTAGCGCGTCCATCTGCCTATTTCCGGGAAAGAAAGTACCCATATGCTATTCCAAATTCAACATCATAATCTTAGCATTGTACTCAGTTGCATCCCAGCATTTCTCCTTGGAGCTCAGGATCCGTTTACTCTCTTTTTCCCTTGAGTTAGCGTTGTATATACGGCTTTAACAACTGCCCTCTGCCTTCCCTTGAGAGAAAAGCTTGCGTCCGAGCCTCGGTCGTCAATCAGCAGATGCACCCACTTTGCATGTAACGTTGGCTTGCCTCCACAGGTCTCAGTGGAGCCAGACCATACTCAGCTAATAATTGTTAAATTATAATATAGAATATTTGCAAAACTTCTTACAATATAATTCTTATATCTAAAATAAGATAATGGAAATTCGAAGAAACATAACCAACCAATTCTCTTCACAAACGTGAACGAAAGTAAACTAAATCTATTTTCACGTGGCGAATCAGTAAAAATGAAACTCGATTAATACACCTGTCTTGCGTTGACAATAACACAATGGGTAGGTATTACACCAGATTCGTCATTCGTAAATTATTGCCGCCACAGCCACAATAGGCAATCGTTACTTACGTACCACGCCGAATGTGTCAGGATCCGTCCCTTCAATTATATCCACGCACCGTATTTATTGGCGCGATTTATTTATCGAATTACGGTGCGACTACTATTTAATTAACGTGCGACAAATTTAGCGAATTGCTTGAATTAATATTTACAAACCGGAATGGGATAGAGATAAAGTTTTGGTAACTGGCTTCTGTCCTCTGTTCTTTGTTTGATTGTGTTCAACTGTGCCGTTTTATTGTGAATGTTTTGGAATTGTAGTGTGTTAGGTGAAGTTTTTAAGTGTTACTGTAGACAATTGTAGCAGGCATTTGTGACTTTTTGTATTTTAATCGATTTGAATATTCGGGTGAGGTTTGATTAGGTTAGGTTAGCATTGCCCCTGTAAGGCATAGATCGCGGATTCAAACCCCGCCTAGACCATTTTAAACTAATTCAAAATCTTTAAAAAAATATTCAAATTACTATTACAATTTGCTTCAGTGCGATGTATGGAGCTTAATCAATATCTTCAGGGCCCCAGAAAGTCGTTGCACCTGTTAACCTTTTGTTAATCGATCTAGAGACAAAATAACCAAACCTTATTAGAAGAAGTAGGAGAGCAGATTTCAGGCTCTAAGATTGGATGCAACCTGGATTGGCATCAGTATAAAAAAGTACTGTCTATACAATGTAGCTAAATGGAAATACCTAAAAAATATATACATATATATTTTTTTGTCAGAATTACTCAGCTTTTTACAGCTTCGTGATCGATGACTTAACCCACGCCCCACGGACGGCACGTCAGGGCGTCGTCGTGGCGCTATGTGAAAATCGGGCATGACTGCTTAACCCTGTTGATCGATCATGACATGTGACGCAACTCACATAGTGCCTAACTTGTCCTCCAGTATTTAGAGGCACCATAATCACTTCTGAAATTTGGATATAGTTCCAGTTTATCCCAAATTGCATTAGTTAAGCCTTAGTAGCTTGGTAGTCAAAGAGTCAGTCTTACGATCTAGAGGCCCGGAGTTCGAATTCTGTCTATTACACTACCGATATAAATGCAATGCTAATACGTTCTTCCCCAAGTTATGTAACAATATATTTTAAAATTTTGTTTGAACAGTCTATACCCAAAAAACAAGGTCTCCCATTGTTCTACGGGTGATCTGGATCCTGGATATTTAATCTCTAGGTTACATCCGGACAACTGAACCCTGGGAAACAACATTGTGTTTGTAGTTGAGTCCATTTTGACATATTTGCTTCTTAGTATTCAAAATATTATGAATATAACTGGACAGTTATTTTAACTATCAAAAAAGAAGGCTGTCTGCCGCTACTTTTTACGAAAAATCTGTACGTGGTGTGTCACAGGTTTCAAATTTATTTACCGAGTGGACTGTGCACTGTATCTGTTGAACTGAGCCTTTTAATTTTGTTTTAAACAGCTACTTGTTTTTGCATACTTCAGAATTGAGGGGTTCCGGTAATGCAGTATATGAAACGCAGTTTTGAGAAATAAAAACGCAAGTTAACGTTGGCTGTATAAAAAAAATCTAAATTTTTTTCAAACTCAAGTCTCCATAGTGGATTTGCTTATAGAACGTTTGCTAGTTTGCTACTAAAACACAAATATTGCTAAATAGACGTTTCGTAATAGGCAAACGTTTTGTTAGTTAGACGTACTGCCCCTATAGACAAGTGGCAATTCGCTAGCAGGCGCTTGATGGAATAGAATGACAAATCGAATCGAATACTGATTCTGTTCCCACGATCTAGAGCAACTTGTTTTAGTTGTCCCGTCGCCTATTTAACGATACTGCTTTAGCACATATCGGTTGGATAGTTTCAAAGACAAGGGCCATGACTTGGACATACGGTAACGATTGCGGTTAAGGATAGAAGATAAAAAGTAAAAACATGAGTTTCTTTTTTTCCAACTACTTCTTCTATAGATTTTATATCTATCTTATAGATTAATTTATTTCTTTTCATACTATTTGCAACCGAGTTCAATAAATGGGCAAAGTGAAAGTTACAATCCTGAATTCAAAACAATTCTGAATCAAGGATTTCCGGGTAACTAGTTTGAAAATAGCTTAAAGTGGAATAGCTAGTTATCTGTCCGGCACTTGGCCAGTTCGTTAGCCACTAAGGGGATTACCGCCGCCGCCCACTACTCGACTCGACACGCATGACATGCTAGCACGTACATTTATGTAACTTCTACACCGCTGTGAAAAAAAGAAACTCAAATACTGTTTTGCTTTTAAATATTTCACAAACTGGGATGTATTTGTTGTGGTTTGTTTTTTTATGTCTATTCGACGGCTCGGTTCAGAATGTTTTTGGCGTTGTTTTGAGAACTTTTATTAAAACATATGCATTCACCTGTTTACGAGTTAAACAACATGTTTGTTTGCGAATACTGTTCCCAAACGGGGAATAAAGAAGATTGGAGATTGAATTCAATTTCATCGGCAATTACTTAGTGAGTCGTTGACGTATATTTTTTTTACATAAGTACCATTACATAAGTACTTCATTTTTTTAAAATTTTACATCTATATACCACTGATTGATTAGGTTACTATACATATTATGTGTTATTAAAACGACATTTATGTTGATACAATTTCGATAGATACGATTTCGAACGACGTAAGTGTTGATACAATACGTCGAATCTGTATTTCGACGTTGATTGTAAGCAAAATGTTCAATGATCGACCAAAACTGGCACACTCTAACAGCGGTTATCTCAGAACCGTATCGTAATTGTTTTGTATCGTTCGATCACATGCTAAGCTTGCGCTACTCGATATGAATAGATGGCCTTTTCGTGTTTGAATAGATGACTGATTACAATTGTGGCCCTTTTTGCTTTCATATGGCGCTAGGCAAAGCTCAAGGACGTACATATAAAACTGTTAAAGCGACTGCGTGTACACGTATTGGGGAAGTCATTAATATTCATGTAACATAAATATTATTAGTTAAAAAGTAAATTAGAATATTTTTGAACAAAAAAAATATTTCAGAGGTTACGTTACTTAGAGTCGTTATTATGAGTTAAGTTATTGGTACAATTAATTTACACATTATTTATTGCATCCATGTTACGTAATTCCCAGCATGCAAATTCAGTCATGAGACACGGTTCACATAAGAAAGTATGAAATGTCCGGACTAGATTAAATATAATTTCTAAAAGACCAACACCTGATACAACTAGTAATATAATACACTTGCGGCCACCCGTGACTTTACATGGGTGGAGTGAGTTAGACTTTCATACAAAATATAATCCCCTGTTTTAGCCCCAAAAGGTAGTTCGTTTATAAGGTTACATTATTAGTACACTTCCCCACCATCTAGCTAGATACATTTTAATCTTCACTCCTTCTTCAAAAACATACGACTTTCGTAAACACTTCCAACCCTTGTTTTACCCCCTTAGGGATGGTGTGTCATAAAATTTGTCTGCACCCTATAAGGAACCTACTATTGTAAGTTTGTAGGCGTTATAGTTTCTGAGATTTCGTGGTTAATTAGTGAGTGGTATTTCGCTTTTATATACTTACTAGCTGTTGCCCGCGGCTCCGCCTGCGTGGATGTCGGTTATCGCTTATTGTTGAGTCAACATAGTAGCTTTATGCATGCAAAGTCTCAGCCCTATCGGTTTAAAATTGACAAAGTTTCATACAAACTTTCATCCCCTTTTTTATCCCCTTGGGGGTATAAATAATAAAAATCCTTTCTTAGCGGATGCCTACGTCATAACATCTACCTGCATGCCAAATTTCAGCCCGATCCATCTAGTGGTTTTGGGCTGTGCGTTCATAGATCACTATGTCAGTCAGTCAGTCACCTTTGAGTTATACTCGTATATATTTAGATATAGATTATTGCCTCTGGCAATAAGTCAGTTCATAATGAAGTAAGAATTTTAAGAGAACATCACCACACTTAAAAGCAATCTGGGCCGGTACTCTTACTCCTTTTCTTGATTTGACTTATCGTGGGTCTTACGGCAGCAGGTGAGGTTGGCTTGGAGCCTCACAATTTTGTTGGAGCCCCATACATCCATAAAATTATAAGCGAATATCTAAGTGAAATCGAATTAAAAGATTATACCTATAGTAACTGAATGACCAAAAAACTGTCTCATCATTAGGTAACTGGCCTCACAGACATCTGGCAGACGATTTTATCGAAGATGGTTTATATTGACTGCCTTAAGTGAACCTTTCTAATTTGTTAAATACACTGTCGATTACTACCTACTTAATCATATTCTGTCCTCCGTGATTACCACCCTAATCATATTCTGTCCTAAATGATTACCACCCATGTAGATCTAACAAAAATCAAGGTTTCATAATGATTGCAACATTCATTGTTTTCTTTTTAGTTTGGTGTTATTGTTAATTTTGAAAGGCTTAGCACTACCTAAAACGAATACTAACGAAGTGCTATTGATGTTGTATTAACAAACAAAATTTGAAAATGTGAAACGCAGAAAATACGTACCAACTTGGGACTTTGTTTTTATACAAATTGAAAAGGAGATTTGAAAAAGAATAAAAATATTCAGGAATTGTAATCTCGTAAAGTAAGACAGACCATCATTCCCTTGAGATAACGTGCTGTGAAGTTCCGTGACTATAATACAAAGTACACAACTACTCGGTACTATTATTATTTTTTGTTTGTAGGTACCATTAAGGGCGTCCTCGATAGTAAGTTAACAGTTTATATAACATGTAACCATAGAGGTGTCATAATTAAAGGAACGGGAAATAACGCGATGATGGTATCGATACATACTTACCACTGATTCCCTGAAAAAAAAACATAGAGGTGTTATTCGTGCATTACTGATTGTGTATGCGAATGCTTATGTACATACAGTCAGTATCAAATCGATCTTGATGAAGAAAGTGCTTAAAATGATCTTAATTTCTTGGTTTCGTTAACAGGAAAGAGATTAACTAACTTTTAAACTCTCGCTTTCAGTGATATATAATTAAAAGAATGGGAGTTAACGCGTTCATGGTATAGGTTGACTGCAGTCTGTGACCACGTCCGGTGTAACCTGGTCGACACGTCAGGCCATCAAAGATATGTAAGTACCTGTGCCATGATCGCGTTAATTCCCGTTCTCATAATTATATAGGAAGGGGATTGTTCTGATATTTGGTACACACCTTTAGTTCTAACAATCCATACTAATATTATAAATGCGAAAGTAACTATGTCTGTCTGTGTGTCTGTATGTTACGCTTTCACGCCTAAACCACTGAACCGATTTTGATGAAATTTGGTATAGGTGTAGATTAGATCTTGAGAAAGGACATAGGCTATGTTTGGTCGCGATAACCGACATCCACGCGGGCGGAGCCGCGGGCGAAAGCTAGTAATACAATAATCACTAAAACAGTTGGATTTGCTCTTAATTCTCGTAACTTGGTTTTAAGATTATTTTGAGACTTTCTAGTCAAAATATTTCTGCCGTTGACTGTACCCCCGCGCGTGTTCGTGTGTGACTGTAAATATGTGTAGGGGTATATGTAACCATAAATATGCATGTGTATGAGGGTAAATGTGCGCATGTGAGGTTGGGTTTATAAGTGTGATTATGTTTGACTTTGCCTTAGTAAAGTCAATTCTTTAATTCCTTATTGTACACATTATACAGAGATTATTTATAAAACATTTAATGGAACATGTAAAAAAGCGAGCTTAACTCATAAGTGTACAAAAAAACACTCAACTATAATCAATTACTGTAAGGAATTGTATCCTCTGGCCCAAATACCTAGATCCTAATTTGTGGTTCATAGTTAGGCGAGTTGTGTAATTTAAAATAATTTCTTGTTCCATTATCTCATTATTCCAAAATTCGAAGCAAATTGATGACGGCGGAAAACTTCGAAAAATATAGAAAAAATATTATCATTTCTCTGTTCAAAATATTTTGGTTATACAAAATTCAGCTTTTTAACATTGTACATAATAATAAATAATAAATATACCACAACATTTCACACAACGCTATCTAGATCCATGGTAAGCATAGTTTAACTAGCTTGTGTTATGAAATCTAGAATGCGGATAAACATACGTAGATATTTTTCTTTTGTAAATATATACATAATATACATAGAAACACCCAGACCCATGCAAATATACATATTCATGCATACAAATATTTGCACTGAGCGGGGATCGAACCCGCGCCTCCTGCGTAGCGGCCGCGTTCACTACCGCCACGCCACAGAGGCTGTCACGCCACATATTAATAAACTGTTTACAAAATGTATATTAAACATACTTTTACTTCTGTACAATTAATACACACATGCTTGGGTGCTTGCATGCCTATATACCCAATTCACATAAGTAAATATGCCAATGAAAATGCATTAGAATATTACCATTTTTTTTCTTGCCGCTAATAATAAGTATTTAATATTTAAATAATACCACTATAAATTTTATCACGTATAATATAATATAACGTAGCTTCAGTGTGTTCTCCAAAATATTATCCCACAGCTAATTGATTTCTCCTTTTAATTAAGTAGTCACTTACGACCGGTTTCCGTAATCTAATTACAAATACTTTCCTCAATTTTAATATTGTCGTCATCTTGAAAATTAATGGATCTTAAGAAAATTAGCACTGCCAGTGTTCTGAAAGGGATCGCCTCATTTTGTCTACTGCTCCGAATTTAAAAATGGAACTCCCGTTTTCATGTTGTTACTTTTACATTTTCTTTACATTTATATTTGGATGTATTTTTTTCTTTTCAGTTTAACAATTTTTTTGGATTAGGCTTAAAATAAAAGTTCATAGCCCCAGTAACATAATTATTTTAATAAATAGAAACAATTTCATCGTGGTTAACAATTTAATTCATTTTATAAATATAGGTTAATTAAGGTTTTACCATGGCACACACCAATGACTTTTCGGCGCTTTTCAAAGTTATGTGTGTATTTATCACAGGTTTTTAAGTGCCCGGCCAATGGCAATAGGCTCGCCACCTATTATTAGGACCTAAACATAAACTGGCGAAGCGTGGGTGTTAGCACCTCTGCCTATCCCTTCGGGGATATAGGCGTGAGTTTATGTTATGTTTATGTTTTTATTAAATGTTGATGAAGGCTCAATTTATGAATAACGATGAAAATATTAATAAGAACAAAAAAAATAATAGGTCGTTACATATGAAATTGCCGTTTTACTGAAGAAATTAGTGGAAACCCAATTTGCAGTACTAACATTTTTGAATTTTTTTAGGAATGACCTATCCAAATTTATTGTTTTTTTTTGCGTATGAATGAGATAACATCTTAATGTTATCTTACTAACTTAGCTACTAGCTTACTAACAGCAACTTTTATTAAATTTTTGAAAAGTGACAGCTGTAAAAAAGTAATACGAAATTTATCATCAAAATGGATAGCATTTAGGAACTACTGTTTTTGTACATCGAATTTAATTTATCAAGCGGCCAACAAAAGCAACATTTAATACAGAGTTGTACAAGTACAATCTTGATATCAACTTTCAAACAAAGTATAAATAATGGAAATAGCTATTAAATTACAGGAATAACGAACTCATGAATCTGTAAGAAAATTTCGGCTATTTCATAAGTAACACATAAGTATAAGTAACTAATGAGTTTCTATATTTAAAAAGTATGACTTCATCAAGTGCTCATTTAGTCGGATTTTAGTTCAGGAGGTCCCAAATTCGAATCAAGTAGATTGTTACGTTTATTCAATTATATTTTAATACTTATATTGTATCTTCTGAAAGGAAATAGCTACAATATGAATGAAATGGAATTATTCAAATATCACCTATAAATAACCATACTGTGTTGAATAGATTATGCCATAAATTCTTTTTTTATGATTCTATTAAATCAGAACAACTTATTCGAAGGCATCTTATGCCATAAATAACAAGAATCACGCCGAGTCAATCTCATAAATAATCAGATATGAACGTATAAATATTCCTATAAAGATGAGGCACATGCATTTCTTGCATGTGGGTAAAATGACATATTTCATGCAAGAACTACACGTAAACATGCATACAGATTGCATAAATTGTACCAGTAATTATTCATTTAACGTCACGTTTCTGGTTGTGGATTCGGAATGGTAATCAGTTGGATATAACTTGACAATCCCCATCTTAGACTATAAGTAACCGTGACAGTTCCCAATTAATGTACTCGATGTACAGTCAGCGTCGGAACGATCTTGAGTACAAAGTCTCAAAATGATCATAATACGAAGGTATTAAGAGCAAATCAAACTGTTTTATTGATTTAAAATTGTATTAGGCCTACCGCATGTAACCACTTTTAGCTGAACAACTATTTTGTCGAGTGTCATAAGTATATAGGAATATATTAAAGCGCACAAACTGTCAACTCGATAGTTGCTCGACAAAAAAGTCGAAAAAGCTATATCGAGCTACTATTGACTAAAAAGTTGGACAACTATCGATTACATTGCATTGTATTGATGTGCGCATTTCATAGAGTAATTAGTCGACTCACGACTAAGATAATCTGTGACTGAGTATAGGATGTACGCAACATCTTCTTTTTTTTTTAAATGTTGTCAAGTAAAGCACATACTAGAATTTTCTTGTTAAGTAATTGACATTGTTAAAAGCAGCTCCTTGCCTCGGGCGTTGCTAAAATAAGATAGGTCGATGAAAAACAATCGACGATCGACTTCATCGATTGTATGCGCATCTTCATCAGCTAAACAGTTTCGCGAGAAGTACACAACTCGACAAAACAGTTGAGTCGATGTAAAAGTTGTATATTTGCGGTAGGCCTTACTGTCCGAACTAAAGGTGTGTACCAGATATCAGAACAGTCAACCAAGACATTAAGATTATTTTGAGTACTTTGTTCCTTAAGATCGATCTGCTGCTGGCTGTACTGCATGAGGTATGGAGTAAATCTATTGATGTAGTATGGCTTTGGTTCCAATCAGTTAACCAACTTAAATCACTTTATAACAAGGAGAAGATTTTCAGTAGCGTCGATTTTTTTCTGTTAGACGATAATACGAGTATTTTCTGTGAAAGTAAACTTACGTAAAAAATTAGTAAGTAAGTAATGAGTATTTGTCTGTGATACTGGCACGTTGCGCATCAAATCCTTCTCCCAGAGGAGTATATTGTATACTATAAATCCATACTGAGAGATATATATATATATATATATATATAGTCTTTGATGGATTCTTAATAAGTATTTCTTTTGGAACCATTTAAATAGGAGTGGCATTTAATATTAGGTCGTTACATATGAAATTGCCGAAATTTTTTATTCATGAGTTTGTTATTTCTGTGATTTAATACGTATTTCCATTATTTATACTTTGTGTGAAAGTAGATTTCAAGATTTTACAACTCTCTAATAAATTTTGTTTTTATTGGCCACTTGATAAATCAAATTCGATCTTCAAAAACAGTACTTCCTAAACGCTATCCATTTTGATGATAAATCTCGTATTACTTTATTTCAGCTGTCACTTTTCAAAAATGTAAATAAATGTTGCTGTTAGCTTAATGTTGTCTCATTCATACACAAACAAAATATGAAATTTGGATTATTCATCCAATGTTAGTACTGCAAATTGGGTTTCCTCCAATTTCTTCAATTAAACGGCAATTTCATATGTAACGACCTATTATGTAGTTACGGTACAAGTATAATGTATTCTGCAGTTTAAATATATGACGCGAAAAATCGTTAGAAAAGTTTATTTTTGTTCAGTTTTATATCGCAGATATCAAGTTTTCTGTTATGTCGACACCATCTGGCGCTACTATAGTCGTTCGATATAATTCCTCCACTTTATATCCCAGGAACTAATAAAAATAACGATAATATCGACTTTGTTATATAACTTGTATAAAAATAGCGAAATTATAAAAGCGGATTGTTATACAATTTTAACCTAATTGGTTTGTGGGCAGGATAGAGTGGTCCAACAGTAATTCAATCGAAACAGTTTGAATTTGAATTTACTTAGAACGTAACAGTTTTCCCTCAGACCATTTACACAACTATAGTACACTACTAAATCTTGTTGTGAATGATGTAACACTAAGGGGCTATAAAACCAAGTACTTTTATGTAAAGAATATTAGTTACCTAAATTACTAATATTTCTTCTAGACTCTCCAGCTGAGTTAAGTTGCTTGTTTTAAGAGAGGGTTCACATCGATAGTGCTTAGGATTCGAACCTTAGCCGTTTTGATTGTAAGGTCCTAAGTCCTTCGACGCTTAAAGATTATGAAATAGCCAGCAATGCTAGATGTTTAAATCACGTGCAGAAATCATTTAAAAAATTACAATTGAAAGTAATAGCACTGTATTAATATACTGTGCAAACTTTGTGCAGGTTCGGTATGAAGTGCAGTTTTTTTGTATCGTATTTTTGAGCGTCAGTTATGTTTACACTAGAAAAATTAATCGAACAAAGGGGTTGCCTTCAATTTTGTGTTCAAACGAAATTACATGTGTGCTGAAAATTTCGCGAAAAATGTGCTGAAAATTGTGAGTCAATAACACTAGTACTTGATATTAGGTTATCTTCGTCTGGTCGATGTTCAGTGACTCCGAGCGATGAAAATATTCCTAGTATCAAATACTGGTGATCTAAAATCGTCATCTGAGTTTTACAGATTTTGCTCAAGAGGTTTTACTTCAACTAAACCTACTAATATCATAAATGCGAATGTTTGTGAGTATGGAGGGATGGGTGGATGTTTGTTACTCTTTCACGTAAAAACTACTGAATGGATTTTGATATATAGATGCAGTTTGATACAGTACATACTTGTTAAATTTCGCTACTGATAAAGAGGACCATTGAGAGGCCACAATGTCTGTAGTTGTCGTATGCGGTCACCTTCAGAATAATACCTTTAGGCTACTTTTTTCACCAAAAAGAATATGGGTTTTACGTTTACAAATTAAAATACAGTTCAAAGGAATCAAATAATAAAGATTCTAAGGAAAGTAATCTATCGAAGACGCGGGCCCAGCTAGCTAATTACTAAAATAGAAGAACCTTATTGGACAAGTAATCGCAACTCTTTCACGTAAAAACTACTGAATGGATTTTAATGAAACTTTACACTAATATAGCGTATACATAAGAATAACACATAGGTATATATATACCGTACGATTAATTTCACAAGAGTCTAATTATACTTGACCCAGCAATAAGCAGAAGTATAATATGTCAGTTACTAATAGACTACTACTAAGAACATCTAGTGCTCTCTAAGTGTTTTTACGTATATCAGAAGTTGGACAGCGAAATTTAGGGTAATCGGTAATCGAAAAGAAAGCCTAAGTAACCTTTGCGGTGCGGAAGTTCGAAAATTTTAGATTTACATTTCATAGTTCCTGTCCATATCACACGAGACAGTAAAAATAAGATAGTAATTTTTTTAAATAAATTTACCTGCCTAACTTTAGCTTACCTATTGTTAGGAAACCGATATTTAAGCGAATGTCACTCACCACAGCACTATGAAAGCCTGTCATCCTACGTGTCGGTGGTGCTCGTAATTCAGATCGGTATGACAGGCAAAACCTATTGTTTAGATGGCTATTAAAAGCTGGCGAACTTCCCACGGTTTTCAACATTTCACGCTAAAACAATGAGATATATTTTATGAATTAAACTTAAATCAAAACGTATACATATATAAGTGCAGCATATCAGTGGCATATAATCATGTTGCTTCACGACACGGCTAATCGTCTCATCTTCGTATAAAAAGTGGATGTGTACCAACATAATTTTTTTTATACAAGATTGATAAACTTCGACACCGTTTGATCTATCAACTTGAAAGTTGGCACTTTCAAGTACTTAGGTATATTTTAACAGAGAAGATTTTAAATACATAGATTATCCCGAAACTTATAATCCGGGATAATATTATATTTATATAATATATATATATATATTATATATTATTCGGATAAGCCGGATAGTATCAGAATTCTTCCTAATCGCAAGCAAACCTATAAGTGACGCTTATTAGATATCTATTTTGATTTCGGTTGTATCGTGTAATACTCAAAATAAGAAAAAAAAATTATGGATGTTTAAATTGATGTGGGGCAGTGCAGTGAGTCAATAGCCGTGTTCAACTATTTGGACAACGAGCCGGTATACCTGGCTCATATGCAAGTAATCGTTACTTTAAAATATTGACGAAAACTTTCGATGAAAAACGCTTTTATCAAAAACAAATACTTTCAGATTCATGAAAAGTAATTTAGGAGTATATCAACTATACCCGTGATTAAACTACACAATGCATTAGTAACAACGGGTTATAAATCAACAGTTGAGTAAAGCCAGCTAAACAATTTCAACAAAGCCTATTGTGCGAATGAACGCATAATGACCATCATAACATAAGATATGACAGGTGGATGGGTGATTGGACTAAGTTAATTAATATTTGTTGAAGGTTCTAAGTCGCTTTACAGCAGCCATATATTCTGAATTTTTACGATCTAATCATTGTAGTTTATGTTACGTAAACCTAAATTGGCCGTACATGACTTCACAATTTTAAAATCTACTACCTACTTACTATAGTTTGGCTTTTTTTCATTGGTAGGTACTATTTTTACAATTTTTCACCACCAGGCCCTCGATTCTGCTAAAGTCAAATCAATTGTCATACCACAGACACTGCAATAAATGGCATTAAATTTTAGACTTTAAAACTATAACCTTAAAGGCCAAAATTAAATGAAGAGTGTCACATTTCACTTTTTCATTCACTCTACAAAAAGCTATTTAATATTAGACTTTAAATCCATGAATTTAAAGTTTAAAATTAAATGGGCAATTTTTACAGTGTCTGTGGTATGACAATGGTTTTACTTTAGTAGAATCGAGGCCCAGAACCATCAATTAATTTTCAAATCACTGCGTACAAACGAAGTCGGCGTTTAATTGAAATGAAATTCTCCCTAGTTCTGTGTTCATTGGCTTGGGAATATAGTATATTGGCTCAATGAGTCAATTAGGTGACGTACCCATGACGTAAATAAGGAAAATGTTATACATGTCCCAGTCTAATGAAAATAGATACTTTCATACATACAAATCTTACAATATTCTGCTACGCCACCCAGGTAGAAAATAATTTCCTTTTTCGATTTAACACGTAAATTAAAATATTTATCTTAATGTCATCACATGATCACATTTACTTTCACAACAAAACGTCGCATGTGCGTAAAGTACACTCTTATAAAATCACTTGCAACGTTCAGCTGTTGTAAACATTATATGAAAAGAGTCTTCTCTGTTGGCTAGGCTGTGACAGAAACAACTGTTTAGATACTACAAAAGCTTTAACTGGGCCACTTACGTCGCTCTTGCCGTTCTACTTAGAAATGTGTAGACAGTTCTCAGGGTTGCCACATTGCTCTCCTTTAGCTCTGCGAAATTCTCAACTATAAGTTCTCGTTATCCAATTTAACCCTATGCATAGTCATATATGATTATGCATACTTTGAAGAAGATGACGTGTGCAGTTTGACAGTTTCCGTTAGAAGTTAGGGTCTTTTTCATGCCCTACGATTATAGGCAGAATTGAACACGCGTCTGAATAGAGCGTGCACAAAAATGTACTCAAGTGTTTTTTCCACGGAGGACAGAAAATATGATTATATAATTTCCCTCTCCATGGTTTTTTCCATTCGATATAGTGAAAAAAAAAGCAATTGTTAAGTATCGAGGTGTATTCTTAAATTGTGAATTGCACATAGACAAATAACTAAAATCAATAACAAAAAATTTAAAATCAATCGCACACATTTTTTGGACCTAAAAAATAAAACTGTGTATAGCAGTCTCTATGCATATTGATGATATAAAACCACATTCGCAACCATTGCAGCACAAGTCATTTGTAGTACGTTATTTGTGTTGGTACCTTTTTTCTGTAGTGAATAGAATACATATAGTAGGTACACTGAAAAGGCGAAACACCTCGAAAATTTATTGCTGGTTCGAAACGATACAGTCGCTTTCAGTAGGCTGACAACAAAACTTTACAAAACAGAGAGAGAGAGAACACACGCTGTAGTTTCATTTCAAGTGGTAGCCAATACAGCTGTAATCGAAACACATTGTATAGGAATAAATATGATATTTTTGTCTGACTGACGGCTTAATTTAATGGGACTTGCACTAGCAGACCCGATGTTATTATAAAGACGAAACTTAAGGTAGGATTACGAAGCCGACCACGTACGACAGCTGCAGATGTATGCAGTTGATACAGAACATACTTGTTAAACTTAACTACTGATAAAAAGGGCCATTGAGAGGCCACAATGTCTGTAGTTATCGTATGTGGTCACCTTCAGAATCATACCTTTAGGCAACTTTTTTCACTAAAAAGAATAAGGGTTTTACGTTTACAAATTAAAATACAGTTCAAAGGAATCAAATACTAAAGATTCTAAGGAAAGTAATCTATCGAAGACGCGGGCCCAGCTAGCTAATTACTAAAATAGAAGAACCTTATTGGACAAGTAATCGCTTAGCGATTGGTAGACTATTTACGTGTTTATAGGCTTTGTCTTTTCTTGCACAGAGAATTAACATTAATATTCAAGATGGATATTCAACCGCCAGCTTTTTGGGTCACAGTTTCGTTACCAGTCGACAATTTGACATTAATTAAGACGAATTTTCGATACCTCTTCGGGTCAGTTACAACTATAGGTTAAGCCCTTTTATTACACTATTCACAATGTTGACTGATTGCACTTACTAGAACTTGTTACACATTGAATTACGTCACTTGTACTGTTGCACACTTTAATATTATTTATTCGACTATGTAAACTAGTCAGCTTTAATAAATAAATATTGTGGAAGAGTAAAAGTGACTTAATTCAATATGAGAATCGTTTATGGTCTTTTGTTAATATTTTAGTGTTTATTTAGCCGTCCTGGATGGATATGCTTAATAGGAGAAATAAAAGTAATGTTTCTAAAAACTTTAAAGTTTGAATGTGGATGGTTTGTCGGACAGACTTAGGCACAAGAAGGCAAGGGAGTGACACAATTGTTTGGAGGACAGTGACATGTTGAACCAATCCCAAATAGAAAATATGATAGGTATTCCACGTACGTAGGTAGAACCGCAGACAACATCTAGTATCCCATAAAATAACATCGGAAAAACCTTGAGACGTACTTAGTTGTCAATAAATACACACAGGATATAGGTATTTATGTTAAATGTGACCTTCAATATTAAATGCGGAAAATGTGGTTTGTAGGAATACACGAATTCCTTACAATATTCCTATATTCGGTGATTTTGAATGCGTGTAATCACATCAAATCACGTCATCTGCTGTTAATATAAAAAGGGTCCTGTTCTATTCGGTTGGTTTCCTTTTTAGTAAAAAAATGCTATATATTTGGTAGCTTTTGTTCATACCACGCAATACATTTGAGTTAAAGAGGAAACAGAACCGAGGAAATAATACTTCGGACAAAAACAACATGACAATATTGACTTCAATAAATATAGATACTAGACGGAAATCTGTAAATTTATAAATAGTTTAAACTACATCGTTTTCTTAATTCACGTTCTGTACTACCATCGCTGATTAATTTTGTTCAAAATGATGGGCATTGTTCTCAGTACATAGCGTAGCATGGAATTCGACGTCTATCAGTGCAATATGCTGGTTGCCTAATCGATTAAACCGTGAATCTAAATACTATACAGAGCTTGTGATTAGGAATCGTTATATGAAATCTGCCAACGGTCCAATGTAAGTTGAAGTATGTAATAAGGATGATTAGGATGTTCGTGTTAGCTATTTGAGCTCTGAATGCTTCTGCTTGCTTCTGATGAACATGATGCAATACTTTGAATGTTTTGGTATGACTTTGAGTTATTAGCGGATGGAAGCTGTAAGTCTTGAATATACATTGGTTATACCTTCCTCTACGCTATTTAAGCAAGCAAATAAATATAAATGGAGAAATAACATGGAGGCTTCGTTCAAGTTTGCATAGTAGAGATAGAGCTATAATCAACTACTCACAAATACGAACAGAGTTTTTGTGCTATCGGTGCTGTCAGTTGGAAGACCAAATGCTATAACCTGCTTTTGCTGCTTTTTCTTCTACGCTGACGGCACAGAAACTCTCTGAGTTTACAGGGTCGGCAGTGTGACTCCTGGTGTTGCACACGTTCATAGGCCACGGTAAATACTTTCCATCAGGTGGGCCGTGTGCTTGTCTGATAAATAAAAAGAAAAAGAAACGAATTATTTTGTTTCCATTTTAAGCATTATTTCATTATAGCATGTACAGTCAGCATCATTAAAATATAGCTAACAAAAGTACTCAAAATAATCTAAATACCAAAATCCCAATTTTATATTGGTTATTAGAGTACTCAAATAGTTGTTAGTAACCAGAGTGGTCTAACTATCTTAACAATCGATCTTCCAGAATTATGGCAGTTAGTAGAGTATTCATATTCATATACACAATTACGCCGGTCGATGGTATCCAGTCAAGCATAATTTCAAAAAATCTAGACTTTTATATATCTAATCACATTTTGTATCCCTTTCTTACTTGTAAAGCCATCCCTTTCACACTATATGAGTAAGAAAAAGATACAAAATGTGTCAATTGACAATGTCTTTTGTATTTTTTTATAGTTGACAGTTGCATAAGCCATGAACTATCAACTTGCATTAGAGAGAAAAGTATGAATGTGTAGATTTTTTGAAATTATACTTGACTGGATACCATCGACCGGCATGATTGTGAATATGATATGAATACTATACTAACTTAGATAATACTGGAAGACCGATTGTTAAGATAATTGGACCACTCTAGACACTTACATTTATTTGAGTACTCTAATAACCAATATAAAATTGGGATTTTGGTATTTGGATTATTTTGAGTACTTTTGTTAGCAACATTTTAATGATGCTGACTGTACGTACTTTGTTAAAGACTTGATATTTGTTAGCTAGTCTGTAAGAAAAGATGCAAAACTACTAAAACGAGTATTTGTTGAATCATACACATTTCATATAAATGAAAGTAAAACTAATTTTAATTAACAATTAAATGCTAACCAATAACGTTAACTCTATACAAAATTAACATTCAAGCTTCATTCAGAATATCTAAATTATCTTGAAAACAGAGCAACCTTTGCAAAGGAAAGGGAAACGGAATAGAAACGTGAATTAGAAATTCGTGACTTAAACAAAAGCATGGGTAAAAATCCTGGTTATTAAAGCACTCTGCCGTAATCACCCGTTACTGAATAAAATTACCGTTCTGACAATCCTTATTATCATACTTAATAACATTTCAAACGGTGCTCACGATGAAAGTCTACGAAAAAGTAGAAATAAATAATTCAATGGCGTTTTAATGTTTGTGAGCGCTATAAAAGTCATATCATAATTGGCTTCGTGTCATGAGGAGTTGATGAGGATACTTTGAGATTTTTTGTATAGCATCGATACTTCTTAGGTAATATTTGGGATTAAGGGCCCGTATCAAAACTTTTGAGGCTAATATCTAGTTAGTCGTTAAAATATTTTATTTCCATAATATGTAAAATTTGCTTACAATTTATTTTTATATATTCCGATATAATATAGTCAAAATAATATCAATCAATTCTTGCAATAACAGATCACAATCTTTATTTTATAAAATACCGTGAGTGAAACTCCATACCAATGGGTCAATACTTCATTTATGGAATATTTTAGTATCAGAACGATATTATTACACGCAATAAATTGAATTTTCTGAATAATATCGCTACAAACAAAGAGTATTTTCAAGAGTTTTGAGGTTTGTATCCACTGCATAAATTATAATGGTTTCCATTCCACATACTCCAAGCGTACAGAATGTGCGTTCTATAATTTTTTTAGTTTTATCATTCTCTTATTTTAGAAGTTACAGGGGGAGGACACACATTTTACCACTTTGGAAGTGTCTCTCACGCAGAAACCTCAAGACAATTTTTGAAGACCTATCAATAATACCCGTATTCTACATCTACAATTCGTATTTGAGTGCAACAAATTTGTATAGTTATTATCTTCCACACTTCTACATCTAAACTACTATTATAAAGAGGAAAGATTTGTATTTTTGTATGTTTGTAATGAATTAACTCAAAAACTACTGTGCCGATTTCAAAAATTCTTTCACTCTTCGAAAGCTACATTCATCCGGAGTAACATAGGCTATATTGGGTTTTAACGCGAATGTTTTTACCACCCGTGCGAAGCCAGGGCGGATCGCTAGTATACAAATTAATTGCCAGTACTGTGTACAAACAGCGTGTTTATAGAACGCGCGTTCTATAAACACGCTTAAATAAAAATAAAACTTAACTCCTATAAAGTGCTAAGTGCAATGCGTATTAAACATGCACAGGGGACTGCAGATGTCAGTATACAGCTAAAGATCCATAACACAACTCTACAAAAAAATTTTCGTTCTTTGTCCTAAAGTTTATACTATTATTTTCCAGTTAGTTATGCACAAAAACGAAAAGAAAATACCTTTTTTCGGTATAAAGTTTGCTTTTGTGATAGTTATAATAATAATACTCATTTTTCAATTTTTTCATAAATTTTAATTGATTTTAATATTTTTAAAAAGACCGCGCGGTGAGAGTGGGGTATTAACGTTTACACTGTGCCGCTAGATGGCACCCGAGTGATAAACAACCATCAGGTGTTATTTACAAGCCCAGAATAACTTAAAATGTCGTCACGAAACTGCAAATACGATGCTGATACATTTTGTTTTATATGTGGTCAATTTATTAAAGTTCGAGACGTGAAATATGAACTAAAGACATCTCACGTTCTCTGTGAAGCCTATGAAGCATATTTTGACTGTCCTGTACGGAATCAAGATAAGCCATGGGCTCCACATGTTGCTTGTAGTTATTGTAAAAGGTGTTTGGAAGGTAAGCAATTTTTATTTAATTAAGCGATGAATCCAAAATAAAATAGACATATTAATTTTTATTTTTATATTTTTAGGTTGGTATCGAGGTGAGAAAAGGTCTATGAAATTTGCAATACCAAGGATTTGGCGAGAACCTAAAGACCATATTACTGACTGCTACTTTTGTATGGTGAATCCGAGTAAAAGACGTAGAGGTAAAAATGCAAAACCTATTGAATATCCTGACCTCGAATCTTCTTCTGCTCCAATTGCTCACGACCTGACACGACCAGTACCTGAGCCACCAAAAAAATTATCGTAGAAAAGTAGCTCATCTTTTAGTTCTTATAAAAGTAATTCCGATAAGGAGTTTTTGCCTACATCTGAACAACCAAAACACTATCTCATTACTTCAGAAGATTTTAACGATCTAATTAGAGATTTAAATTTGCCAAAAAATAAAGCAGAGCTTCTAGGCTCTCGGTTAAAACAGTGGAATTTGCTTGATGATGTTAAGATCACGGATCAGCGGACTAGGCATGAAATGTTTGCAACGTTTTTCACGAAGGAAGATGGACTTTGTTTTTGTAATGACATTAAAGGTATGTTTGAAGCAATTGGCATACCCTGTGTCCCTAGCGAATGGCGTTTATTCATTGACAGCTCTACAAAAAGTTTAAAAGCAGTTCTATTGCACAACGGAAATAAATTTCCGTCTCTTCCAATTGCTCACTCAGTACATCTTAAAGAAAATTATGAAAGTGTCAAAATTTTGCTTGAATCTGTAAAGTATCGTGAGTATAACTGGGAGCTGATTGGAGATTTTAAAATGGTGGGATTTTTAATGGGGCTGCAGGGTGGATATACAAAGTATCCGTGTTATTTGTGCTTGTGGGATAGCAGAGCGGATTCTAAACACTATATTCAACGGTCATGGCCTGTAAGAACAGAATTATGTGTCGGAAAACAGAACGTCAAATTTGAGCCGATTGTTGAAGCGGAAAAAGTGTTAATGCCGCCTTTGCACATTAAGTTAGGGTTGATGAAACAATTTGTTAAAAAACTGGATGAAACTTCAGAAGCTTTTGGATACTTAAAAAAAAATTTTCCGAAGTTATCGGAAGCAAAGGTTAAAGCTGGGGTTTTTGTTGGTCCGCAAATAAGACAGATTTTCGCCGATGAAAAATTTCCAACGTTGCTGAATCGTACTCAAAAAGCAAGTTGGAACAGTTTTAAAGCAGTAGTTTCTGGATTTTTAGGAAATAATAAAGCTGAAAACTACGAAAAGTTGGTTGAGGATATGCTTACAAATTTTAAGGCCATGGGCTGCAGGATGTCATTAAAAGTACATATGCTGCATGCTCATTTGGATAAATTTAAAAACAATATGGGAGCCTATTCCGAAGAGCAAGGAGAACGTTTCCATCAGGATATCATGAATTTTGAACAACGCTATCAAGGCCAATACAATGAAAACATGATGGGCGACTATATTTGGGGTTTATTGAGAGAAAGTAGCTATGAACATAAAAGAAAAAGTAGAAGTGTGCACTTTTAAGTTATTTTCCACTTTTCTGTAAGCTAATTTGATAGTAAAACTTAATAAAAATAATAAACATTTTTATTTCAATAGTTTTATATTCAATCAAAAATTAAAATCCGAGATTTTTAAAAATTTCGTTCAATCAGTCTTCTAAGCACAAAAGCAAAGTTTTTCATGCCATATATTTTTTTACCGTCTTATTACGACCTAAACTACCGAAATTTAATGCTTTGCAATCAAAGTCAAATTTCATGTTGACCCGTGATAATTCTTTGAGTATTTATTTATTCTTTATGTACACTTATTACGAAGGTGACAGCCGGAGGATTTAAAAAAAAAAACAAAATATTCAAATTAATTTATTAGGAGGATTACAATTAAAATGTCTTATTTCTAGACTTGGAACATGCTATTACCAAAGTGACTAAAATTATATGTTATTAGGTAAAACAGTTTTTAAGGATCAGCATTTTTATGTGACATGATCGGCGACGACACGAGGCGCCGATTCTGCAATGTTCGAGCAAGGTTCGATGTTGTGCAATTGTGTGACACGAGGCAAAGTCTCGGACTTGCAGAATTGGTGTAGGCAGAGCACGTAACACACTTACATGGCATTCATACAAACTAGTGAAATACTATGTACAAAGGCGAGCTTAACTCAGGTTGAGTTCTCTTCTAGTAAACCCGGAAATGCACAGAGGAATTGCGATCCAATAAAAGTGTGAACATTAATGTCAAAATTTAAGAATATGAGTAGGTATACAAACGGTATACCCCTGACAAAAGCCATTACATATACATATACATACCATAGACCTACATACACATGTATATTATACTCATGTATATCATAATATATATATACATACATATAGGGACACATATATACATATAAATACATATTATGTCTGTTATTGTTGAGTGAGAAAACAGCCACTTTTTTGTTTTTTTAAAGATATTTAAAAAAGGGCTGTCGCCTATGGAATAAAACAGAGAATTCAACAGCCGTAATGCAGAAGCCATAAAGGAATTTTCATAGTAAGATGAACTATGGGAGAGATTTCGAAGCAATAATAGTACATTGCTCATCGAGGGGAGAATGTGACCGATTACCTACCAACGCGGGTGTAGTTTATCAATACTCACAAGTTGGTAATCGCACTTTCTACCGAGTAATACATAGTGCTTTATACTACACCTATAAGAAAAATGAAAAACATTTTTAGTTAAAATTTATATTATTACAATTACTGAAATTCAATGTTATATTGTTTCTAGGTAGATTTATGTATGTTTGAGATGATTGGGACAATGCTTGTTGTGCTATTGACATAGACTCGAGGAAGGCCGTGGCGCCATAGGGGCATCTGGCTGGCGAGGTGCTTGTGGCCATGCCGCGCTCGTAGGTGGGCTTCGAGATACAAACTTTTTATTTTGGCATCCGCCTGTTTCTAGTCTTGAATTTTGAATTTAAAAAAATCAAGGAGGGGAAAAGGTGCTTATTTTCTCGCCGCTGCAGCAGGGGAGAAAGTAAATCGCTTGGATTTACGTACTTTCTTCCCTTATTTCAAGTAAGAACTAATATACTTTCCCAATAGGTGTAGTATAAAGAAGATAAATTGCATCTATACAAAGAGTAGCTAAGTCTTATTTAAGAGAATGAATAAAATTTAGAATATAGATGACATTACATCTGTTCACGGCGGCAGCGCGCATCGTAGGACGATGCGTGCCTACCCCCACCGGGGTTGAGTCGGGGACCGCGTGGTCCCCCCTCCCGAGGAGGGCCAGACCGAGAGGGATGGCCCTGGGTCAGCCGGGGTGCGAGGTATATGTCGCATGACAACCTAACCTTCGGCCTAGCACTACGACCCACAGACGGCGTGCGGTTTAGTCGGTTCGAGTCCGACATAACCTCCCCCTCCGGCTCCGGAGGGGTGGGTATCTGAGTGGATCACCCGGACGTTAAAAAAATAAAAAATAGACATTACATCTGTTAACAAAATTAAAAAGCAACACACAGTAAGAATCAGGGAAATAATGCATTTATTTACAGTCAATACAATGGATTGGCATGTGGCGTCATTTCATACAATTTTGGATTCATTTTGTATAGGTACGAACTTCTGCAGCCGACTATAGAAAAACAGTATATTGCTATAAATACTCATAATAATGTAACTATATTCTCTCTACTTATACAATTTTTGAATGGATAATATTTTATATATCTTTTTATGCAATTAGGATATCAGATTTGAGTGTTTGATGAATGCAAGAAGATAAGTATTATATAAATAGTATAAAAACCATAGTACAATATATTAAAGAAGATAAGTAGTATAAAAACCTTTGGTGTAGTTAAACACTCCATGCAAATGTATTCCCACATGGTACCAGTTCATCCGCTAAGGTTTACTTGAACTGTATGACGGTATAGAATGTATGCTATATAACATTGTAAGGATTTAGTCAGTTCAACGCCGACAAATTCGCCTCATAGTGCTTTTATCGGTACTTCTTCTGTTTACTTTTCTACCCACACAAAGAAAAAAACATGCCGTGTTTTCGCTTTGCCTTTGTAATTTTGTACGGTAAGACTGAATGATTTTTCTTCTACGAATAGAGATATGGAATAGTACCTATAGCTTTAGAATGGAGCTACTGCTTCCGAATGTACTTGGAATCATTTTTCAACCTATTAATTACCAACAACTAGTTTAATTATGATATGGGGTACACTTCGTAAATTAGGACCTTTATAACAACAAAGCATTATTATTGAGAAATCCTTTTAACCGTTCTTGCGCGATTCTGTAACCAATAATCAAACAATACGTTTCTAGTATTTACTAGGATCAAAATAATTGGATATCTTCATCAAAGGAACCTGATGACGTATAATTGGTGCCGTATGGCTGTAAACCGCGAATGCCGGGAACAGGTTTCCGTATCCTTTGTGTAGTAGTAAACTGGTTTTCTCTATTTCCAATTCACAGTGAGCACAGCTGATCATATAATTAAGCGGCTGTCAATCGTATTCGATACTTGACAAAAAAATATAATGAGGTTGTGCAAGTTCAAACCTGTCGGTCAGGGCAGAGTGCTCGACATTTATCACAATCTGTTTGTACACAGTACTGTGCAATTTATTTGTATACTAGCGATCCGCCCTGGCTTCGCACGGGTGGTAAAAACGTTCCCGTGGAAACCCAATATAGCCTATGTTACTCCGGATAAAAGTAGCTTTCCAATGGTGAAAGAATTTTTTTAAATCGGCACAGTAGTTTTCGAGTTTATTCATTACAAACATACAAAAATACAAATCTTTCCTCTTTACAATAGCGGTGTAGATGTAGAAGTGAAGAATATTAATTATATACCTAAATGGAATCATCCACACCAATATAACATTTATTATGAAATCACTGATGAGTAGTACCGACGAATCGGTCTAGTTTACTTGTTTTGCCAAAAGTCGAAATGCAAATTACGCATAAAAAGAGAATTGAATTGGGTATTTGACCACTTTTACAATAAAATGTATTGGATATGATAGCTTATATGTAAAATATAACTATACAAATTTGTTTCACTCAAATACGAATTGTAAATAATTTATTTTTACAAAATAAGGTTACGATTTTTTAATGTTTTTTTACTTGAAGCAAAACGCGGGCAAATCAGTTGACACCCTATGTAACGTCTTCGTTACGTTTCATTTCGCGCCTTTCGAGTGTATAAAGCAAATAGTCCCGTTTCGACTGTCTGTGTTTATATTTGCTTGCTTACGTTTTTACTAATAAATAATAATAAATCCCTATTGTGAAAAGTGGATAAAATTTTGCAACGACAGTATAGAAATCGACAGTGCAAACCTATCTAAATGTAGGTTTATTAATGATAGCAAATTTCATCAAAGTGATTCTAAAAATAAGATTCATCAACCAAAAAGAGAATTAGAAAAAACTGATTTAGTGATTTCTACGTTTGAGATCATTATATGAGTGTCCTATTCAACTTTAATAAGCTTTAACAATATAAAAATGTCCTTTAACAACTACTAGTCCATCGCCGTGGGTCGTAATACTCGTCTTTGATCAGTTATTATTATATCTTTTTTACTCGTAGATATCATACACATCATATCTTACTGATGACGTCACATCAAAATTTGACGTGAACGACCGTTTTTCGCGCACTTTTCAAGCTAATAAAGTAATAACGCATTTTTAGGGTTCCGTAGCAAAATGGCAAAAAACGGAACCCTTATAGATTCGTCATGTCTGTCTGTCTGTCCGTCCGTATGTCACAGCCACTTTTTCCGAAACTATAAGAACTATACTGCTGAAACTTGGTAAGTAGATGTTGTATTCTGTGAACCGTATTAAGATTTTCAAACAAAATTAGAAAAAAAAACAACAATAAATTTTGCCCATACTTAGAACTGAAACCTCAAATTTTTTTTTTCATCAAACACATCCGTGTTGGGTATCTATGGATAGGTCTTCAAAAATTATATTGAGGTTTCTGCGGGAGAGACACTTCTAAAGTGGTAAAATGTGTGTCCTCCCCCCTGTAACTTCTAAAATAAGAGAATGATAAAACTAAAAAATATATATGATGTACATTGCCATGCAAACTTCCACCGAAAATTGGTTTGTGAAACCGTGATCTTGTAAGTAGTTTTTTTTTAATACATTATAAATCGTTAACCGTAACATCGATCAAAGTAACAACGAACTACAAGAAGTTTTATATTATGTTACTTGCTGCTACGGAACCCTTCATGGGCGAGTCCGACTCGCACTTGGCTGCTTTTTTATTTATGTATTATGTTTATTCGCGAAAAGGATATATTGTAAGTGGTATAAAATAAAAATCTACATCTTTAAAGATAGGGTTCCCAAAATTTGTCAAATATCCAATTATTTATTTGGGCTCCTGTGTATCATATGTTTTTTCCGACTGAAATAAAATATGTAAGCCCGTTTTGCGCTTTTAAATCCTGACTTTATGTTCTTACAGAAGTGGCAGCACGAGTGTGAATCTCCTGGTATTGCACACGTCCATAGGCTACGGTAACCGCTTTCCCTCAGGTGGGCTGTATACTTGTCTGCCATCTAAGTGATGTAAAAAAACTATCAAACTAAATACATGTATTCAATATTAAATACCTACTAACTATTACGTTGAAACCCAATGAGGTAAAACTTACTTTTGATGGCTTTTAATATTGAAACCGCTGACCGCCTGCCTCTCTTAGTATTCAGTAACCATTTTATATATAAATAAATAAACGGGAATTAACGCGATCATAGTATAGGTACTTACATACCTTTGATTGCCTGATGTTTCGACCAGGTTACACCGGCCGTGGTCACAGGCTAATTCCCATTTTCTTATTTATTTAACGCGAGAGTTTAAAAGTTTACCATTTTATACTTTATGTTTAGGTAAATATTTTCTTATTATTTTTTACTAATTCTTGTGACTTTGTATGACTTTTTCAAAATAAATTCTTTAAGCCCAAACCTATTAATATAAGCCTGTATCAGCAGTTTTAAGCGTTTATTTTTCTCAGTTTAAAGCATGTAGTCTTTTATATCACCAGCAGGTAAAAATAAATATTGTATCTAGGTATAGTTGGAAGGGGTAGAAATTGCAAACCTGTATTTAATTAATTGTTTTGATGTAGTAATTCCTTGAACTACCAATTACTGAAATCGATAAAACAATAGGACCTATATAAGCTACACCCACACCTTGTTAAAACAGGTGAAGCCATACAAATGAAGTTTCAATTTGTGACATTTTACCTACGTCATTCTAATATAGTAACTAGACCTTATAAAATGTTCTGTTTCATTAATAATATTGGATTTTATACCTAAAAAAATTGTCTGAAACTCGTTCTTACAAACTAATGTAATAAATCGTTCTTACATTATGTATTTCTATCCATATTTGTTTTACTTACAAAACGCATAAATATACTTACACCTGTAAATCCCCGAAGGGGTTCGCACCCTATCCCTTAGCCGCTTTTTACGGTACCCACAGGAAGAGCTGAGTTGGTCCTATTCTTCTCCACTGGGTACTTTACTTACAAGATGTCTACATAATTACTATCTTCACTGTACTTTTCGTACGCAGTACACCTTGTTTGGGTGCCTTTTAAGGATAGTACGGGGTGCTACGGCGGCAGAGGACCTCATATCCATCAATAAAATAATATATCAAATAAATCCATGTGCGTCATGGCCTCGTTTCTCTCGCGAAGACTTGGGGTCAAGATATATGCCAGTAAGTAAACCATATAGATAACGAATTTAAACGCATACATCCTAAAAGTCAGTAAGTAAGCAAAATAATAGTAAAAGTGTATCAAGTCGGCTGGCCGCAACTAACAAACTACAAAGAGATTTGCTGAAACCCCAAAAGGTTGCTTGTTACTTAATCCAATTTCCACGCAATCTTTTGCTGAAATTCCTTTTAAATTGGTGCCACGCGCTCCGTATTATACACTTTGTACAATTTACTAACTAGATCATAGGGACCGCTTTGATACCGTAGCGTTTACAATTTCTTTTTATTTTTTTTTTTATAAGAAACCGCTTCGTTTTAAAATGCTTTTAATTCGGTCTAAGTTGGAGCGGTGGATAAATTTATGGCTCCTTTAAAAAGGTGGTGTTAGTGATACTTTGTAAAAGTTTTAAATGATGTATTTTAAGATGACGAGGTCATAGCCAAGCAAGGCCTTGAATACGAAGCTTGATTTTATATATAGTAGTACTATTAAACAAAGTGATTAAGATTGAAAAATCTAATTTACACGTAAGACTTTCTTCATCGATGTATATTAAATATTACTAAGGTAACCAAGGTTGGTTAAATTGTTGACGATTTTTCTTGTTTGGTACAAATTTGTTTAACTACTTTGACTATATTAATATATTTCATAAATTTTTCAATAAATAATTATTGAAAAAAAAACGCTCTAAAAACATGTTATTTCACTGCAAACAAAATAGTCATCTATGTATTTTTGGAAAAATACCCAAAATATATAGATATCATAGAAACACTAAATCCTTATGAACATTGAAAAATAACTATTTATTATTAAAATATATCTGTCACTACATTTACATATAACTAAACATAATTTATGAAATTATGTTTAGTTATATGTACCTACATACTTATTTTACACTGTCAAAGCAATATTTTGTTGCTTTGAAATTTGCACAGAACGTTATTATTTTGTTGGTAGGTGCTAGAAACGCGATCCTTTTGAGTAGCTTGACATGATTAATTCATTCACAGCCTCTTTAATAAATTTATCACGAAGAGAACTCAATTTAATTTTAAATAAGGAGTTTAAAGCAAAAGACTTTACACTGCATTAAATTAATTCAATGAGTATTTACAGAAAAACAAGTGAAGCAAGTATATTAGTTTGTAGATTTTTTTAGTTTGGTGACTTATAGTTAAATACCGCTATACGGGAGGTAAAAATCCTAAGAATTTGGAGTCACGTGGCATAATCGTATCGTACGGCATAATCGTATCTTAATACGAATAATCGTATTGATTATTAAACTATTTATTCAAAACTATTTATTTATTGTACTTTATTTATTTAGTTTCCTACACCCATCGGTGGGTAACCTATTGAAATATCGAATTTCTGTTACCCGAATCTTAAAACCCCGAAAACGGTTGGTAGAACTTTTAAAAGACAGATGTTATGAATGACAACTTTCTATAATTCCGTTTTTCATTTCCCAGATGAATCAATTTCCAGGTGCACTAAAACCAAATTTTCAAATAGTATTTTTTTGTTTCCCATATTGTCATAATCCAAATATAGTTATACCAGATTCTCAGAATATTTTTTTTTGTTTCCCATCGTACCATTTTCCAAAGAAACTAGTACCAAATTTTCATAATCTTTTTATTTGGTTCCCATACAAATCGTGTTCCAGCTAAACTATATACAGGTATGGTAAAAATCAGTAAATTTATACGATTCATTTAGGGTGTGTAACGGTTGATATAATAACAAAAAATCTAACGTTCACTACACAAACAACAAACAGATTTATGTTGCCAGATGACTAAAATGATATTCTCTCGTTTTTCATAAATTACATTAATTTCCATAAAATAAATAAATTATTGTTTTCCATGTCACGCATGAACAGTTTTGTATGCAGGTATAATCAATGAATCAGGAAAGCGAGCTCGTGAACACTGCGTACCACGCCCGACCCGACTCGCCGTGGTACTTGTCTGCCCTACACTAGAGTGTTATTTAAGAACCGGAGGCGCGGAGGGAGGGCAGTCCTCGCCCGCAGTAACGAAGCTTGGGCGCCCGGGCGAGCTGGAGCGGCTGAGGCTGGTCGCCGAAGGCGACCAGCAAGCCGAAGCTGCGGAAGCGAGCATGGGTGCCCGAACTTTGTTACGCAAGGGCGGAAGGACTGCACTTCCCGCAGCGCCGGAGAAGAGCAACACTAATGCTTGCCTGCTTGCCTGCATGCTTGCCTGTATGCTTGCCTGCTTGCCTGCATGCTTGCCTGCTTGCCTGAATGCTTGCCTGCTTGCTTGCTTGCCTGCAGGCTTGCCTGGTTGCCTGCATGCATGCATGCCTGCATGCCTGCATGCTTGCCAGTTTGATTGCCAGCTTGCCTGCATGCATGCTTGTTTGCTTACATGCATACATATATTTGTTAAGGCAATGTGTGTTTTGTTCAGTAGGTCTCCAGTTGTAGTTAGTAGACGCCATATGAGGTTTAGTTTTAGGTTTAAAAATCTGGATATTGTTTGTCTGGATTTCAATTAACTGGATATCAATTAATTGCATTTCAAAAATTTGTGTTTTAAAAATTGGGCTGTCGTGCATATGGATTACGGTCATCTGGATTTTGTGCATTTAGATTTCGTGTGTCTGGAACTCGTGCGTCTGGATTATAAAACGTCGTGCAAATGAATAAATAGGCAAATGAAATTCGGAGTTGCGATTATATGGCAAATAAAATTTCGGAATTTAAAAAACCGGGATTATGAAAAATTGGCCAAACGTTTTCTGGATTATGATATTCGGAATATTAAAATTCGGGATTAAGATAGGTAACCCCATCGGTGGGTAAGTAAATCGTATATGTTATTTATTTATCAATGTATAAATCTATATGGCTTTTATTACGATTTTATTGTATTGTGTTATTCTTCAAAAAATGTTACCTCATTACCACTGCCATCTGTTTACCACCTTAATTAAGTAAAGCGATTAAAATGTGAATATATCAAGTTTCTTACCAGACTATGAATTCATGTTACTTTTGAAGTACTTGTACATCTCATTGCTATACCTACTTAATGAATGACGACATTATGCGTACGAGCCTACTACGCTCGTAGTGCTTTCGTAGCGGCTGTGTGCGGTCTACGTGACGCATATAAGGCGCTGTAGTATTACAGCCTTAATTTTAATAGTACTATACTATATTGAGAAATAAAGAACATTAAACTGTATCCGCTTAATTTTTTATGTGAGCGATCAACATAATGCCACCCACATAACTAATATACTTATTATTACGTGTTGTTGACTGTTGCTCTGGTCCTAGCGGCTGGTAGAACCAGGGAAACGGCAACAATGAGCAACTATTCACTTCGATGTACGAGGCCGAATAAGGAGGTTTGGTTCCGCATTGATACTTTGTTTTGCTCCAATAATTAAGTGACGATAAACATTCAAATGAAAAAAATATTTTTTATGGCATTGAGTAACTATTATATTATTTACAAAACCACTTATAAAAATCCTCTTTCATGACCAAATTGTTTCAAATCCTCTTTCATTTTTACCCGAATTCTTTGTGAATATTTAATCAAAACTACGTTCTAAAATTAACAAAAACGTTGCATACTTTAATCAGCCTTTTGAAAGTAACATGAAAGCGGAAATAATAAATATTCATTCGAAAAGTATTTTCAAGAATTTCTATTAACCAGTCCAGATCTGCATTTCGTTCTATAAATGTTAAAATGAATTCAAAATGAATATAGGGACTTCTGAAGTGTATAAGGACAGAAGCAGATGGCAGATGGTTACATCAATCCACTTAGAAGGGAAAAAGGCTTGTGTAAAATGAATGTTTTTTTCTTCACCCATACCTTTCACCTAATTAGAGTTCTTTGTTGTGTTATTGCGCGTCCGACGTAGCAGGTCTCGTTAAATTTTCACCGAGAAAAAATTTAAACCCAATTCGATTGTAAAAATGTCTACTGTACATTTTTACAATCGAAATGGGCTTAAATTTTTTTACTACAAGAACCAGGGTTGAAAATAATAAATACTAAGATGCTCGAAATAAGATATCTACTCTCAGGGTAAGACAAGGTAGGGAGAGGCTATTTATTTTTAATGTGTTTTCTTTCGGCAATTTCATATGTAACGACCTATTATATCATTATGTCTAACAGTATTCATCAGTTAGTCGAATGTTTTAACTATTTGTTATCTTAAGATACCCTAAAACTGAACTCATTGCACTAACAGCTCATTGCAAAATGGCGTCACCATTCAGTGTTACGCGTTTTAAAATACAATCCTCCTGCTTAACCGAATAAAGTTGTCGTTAACTATCACCATAACAATTAGTATCGTGTTAATCGAACCGTAATCAACTTCAATAAAACATTATTTCTACTAATCACACTATGACAAATGAACTATTAAAGAGATTGATGAACCATGTTGATTTATATCGGGCACAATAATAGTCATATTTATCGAATAATTATACCGGTTTTAATGTTCCTCGTGAATACTCAATATTTTCATTCTACTAGCACTTAAATACGTGAGCTAGCTAACTTTACAGACAGCTTAACACGTAGAGTGGAGTTTCCTTGCAAGATCTTTATTTAGTTATTAGGGCGCATATTTCAGAACAACGCTCGGTTGTGATTCGACTCTCACAATGATATAAGAACTGTCATCAAGGATACAATCTGCCTTCAGATATCGTTATTAATAGAGATTTAGGACTGAGTATCGTTTTAGAATATGGGCGTTAGTCTATAAAAAGAGCTACTATACTTATGTGATGTATACAATGTAAATAAAAAGTACATGATCTCAATATCGACATCATATCCATTCATTTCTATTGGGTTCAAAGATCTACCTTCTATCCGCTTCCTTCCTCGGTAATGAGATCATTGACGCACATGTCACTTAGATATCAACCGAGCATATTTTGGGTCTAGCTTTACCAATAACATTTAGTATGGGTGTGTGGGGTTTTAACTTTAAGATCAATTGACATATTTAAATCCACAATAATGTTTATAACACAGATACTTAAAAAAATGCAGATCACAGTGTACTGGTTCAACTAATATTATTTGTGACGAAATTCCACTGAATATTTTTGATTCATAATACCTTGTTAGTTGGTTCCTGGTTAGTTAAAACACTCTAGACAGAAGACAAAGTGATCAATTAATTGAATTGTCATTGCAAACTTTTATTTTCTACTGTCTCAAGTCCCTGAGCCCATTCGCGTAATTCGCTTTTTTGTTCAATGCGTAATATTACCAAAAGGGTCTCAAATAACTTTTAATGACATTTCATCAAATAGCATATCACAGTAGCATTTATTCTCGTTGAAATTGAAGGTTAAGGAGAGTCCAGCCGTTTTTCTAATACTGCTCGTATTCTACGCATCTCAACGGTATTATAAGGATAAAAAATAAACTAATTCTAAAAAATGAACCTGAAATACAAAAATCGTACTAAAAACGAAAATCCACGTAGAAGGTGCATGAATTACAAAACAATACCGTAGTTATGAGTCATGTATAGATATGCATTTGATTTATAACAGAAACAATGAAAATGTTAGATTTAAATTCTACACACGCAAAAGTGAGACGTGCTCTGTGTTACAATATTTGAAACAATGCCAACCCTGACAAGAAAGCACAAATCAAACTATGGCATATCCGTTGAACTATTTTAACAGTCGTAAATATAAATTTATAGGAGTGCCGTTTTGGTCAGCGATTAAATTCTTGCCTTCAACTATTGTTGTTAAACTTTAATTGTGGGTGACCACGAGCTAGACCTTTTATTGCCTACCTTTCGCTACAAATTATTTTTGATCAATAAATTGTGGTGTAAAATTTAATACCTGGTTAATATATAGACATTTTCTATTAGAAAATTATTGTTCTTTAGATACCAGTGCATGTTATATTTATTTTCCTTTCTTAAAATCAACTGGGTCGCCATGCCATTCCATGACATCTAGTTCCTGATTCTGTTAATTTGGACTTTAAAAGTCAACATCAAAGAAGTCTACAATTTAATGGGATTTTTTTAAGTGTTTTTGTTATGAATTTGCAGAATGGTGGCCCCATGGACAGACGGTAATATAATTATTTAAAATAACGATTTAACACTTAGTAAGTACTGGCAAGTCCTTTGTAATCATTTTTACTTAATGCATTTTTGAAGTGAAAACTTCTTTTGCGGCGTTGGATTGGGTAGTGTTAAACTCGCGTCAGGATCACGTGTTAAACTCGCGTCAGGATCACGTGACCTTTGACCCGTAACCGACGACTTTGTAGGACGACATGACGTCATACAACATTCCTAGCTACAGAGTTTTTATTTTGCTAGGTACGGTAAGAAGCTTCGTAGCTTAGCGGTAAGCGCTTCGACTGTAAGTCCTTATGGTTTCAGATAGTACTGGGTTGGAATCTGGGCATCTGACACTTTTTGTGATTATTTTTTCTTTTTGTAATTTATTAATTTCTTCTGACAGAAAATTAGCAGAAAATTAGTGATAGGTTCTATGATTGGCCCTATATTATAGGTATGGTATAGCATGTTCTTTTTATCCTTTTCTATGTATATAATGAAGAAATAAAGAAAGAAAAAGTTTTCAGTTCTGCTGGTACTCCCGGAGTGCAACCCGTCTTTTTCTTTTCTTTTTCAATCATTTCATGCAGCAATAAAACAACAAACAACTACATTAGTGGATGTATGTAAAACTCCATGGCGTTCGGATGGATTTTATGTAAATTCATACGGGATAACACATGATATAAAGATATAAATTTATCTTTAACTTGAAGTGCTTTCTTTTTCTTTACAGTATCGTATAACGTCTTTTTCGGGCTCAACATTTATGTATTACAACATCTTATCGATAATGCACATACTACACAGAAAGCTTTATAGACTAGTACTGAAACGATTCCGTTCGGTTTCTCGTTTTATTTTTACGCTCAACAATAATCCATGACACAACATTTTGTTTATTTTGTCGGCTTGATGTCGTGAAGATAAAAAAGGAATAATCCTCACAAGTTGAAGAGAAGAGTTGTCTTCACAATAAAGATTTTAATGTTTAAATGGTCGGCTTAGCGAGAACGAAACAACGAAACCTCAAGTTTGATGATAGTGGTTACGTAATTGTCTAATGATGAGGTACTTTTTTGATTAGGTAATGCATTCTAAATACATGCAATTTCCTTTTACATCAATTATTATTAAATAATTTACTAGTAAAATAATGACAGTACAACTACAACATTGCATCACATAAGCAAAATTCAAAGTTAAACTTCTATACTTCCGTAAATTAGTGAGGCATCTATAGGCTAAGTACAAGGACTTCAATAAACATATCACTAATTACACGAGTTTTCGTGTCAAGCAAATTCCTCATGAAACAACTATTACAGTTATTTCTGTAGAAATTACGTTGTGACTTGTGACAGCCGTGCGTGACCGAAGCAACGGAATCTAACATTTATTGGCCACTGGTCACGCACGGCATCGCACTGATTTTATATTCACACGAGTATTATTAAAATTACAGTGCAAAAACACCTGTTCTATGTTGTATGTTTTGACTATCTTTTATCAACAGTTTTATTTACTTTACTGAATAACTGTGTCATCCGTAACTCCACAAATGGAGAGAATGACGAGTTTTAGCAGAAACTAAATATTTTCATTGCTTTTATTCTTACTTATTCATATAAAGCTTGATCATTATTTTTACTCCTTCCTCTTCCCACTATATGGTTTATTTTAGTCTTTACAAGATCTACCGCCATCTAACTTTTGAGAAACTGTAACCTTGTGCGTACAAGTTCTAAATTTTCTTCAGTGGTTAACTCTAAAGTTAAAAAATCTATTTAGATGACAAGAAGATGAGAAAAAGATTTTGAAAGTTGGCGCTTGGCGTAACGTTATTTATGGAGGCTAGAATCGTGATTTTCACTGGTACTTAGAAATGGAATGGGTAAGGAATGCAGCGGTGGCGTAATTGCTGACCGGTGTCCAATCCGTGACGTAATAGCTAAGGCGTGGGTCTTACAATTAAAGCGTTGCGGTTTGGAACCCTACCCAGTATACCATCGATGTGAACCCACTTCTAACAAGTAATTTACTTGGAGGTTTAATTGCAGGGATTTACGGGAACAATGGTAACGTGTAACCACTGTTCAACCTGCCCTAGTAGTTTAAAAAAACGTATTGAATTAATTTCGTTCTCACAAATAAATCTATTACCATCATCATTGGTGGAACGAGGTCGCTCACAATTTGCACCATCGCATTCATTTTTATACTTTTTCTTTTCAAGTCCTATTATCAGCTTGTCGCTTCATCTGGCTGAGGTCAAACGCGGTTCTGCATTTTTAATTTCCGTTCTAAGATTCGTTAGCTCCGAAGATATTGGTCTTTACTTATTTTACCTAGGCTACTAAGTTTCATTCAGGGGCGTTTCAGGTATTTATTTTGATATTTATTTTTTCATTCAAGGTATTTCTATTTTTGGTATTTTTTGTTTAGAATAGCACGTTTTTCAAAGTTACTGATAGATGTTCCCTGTAAACTGCAGGATCGGGATCCGAATTCCATGCCGGCGAAGTTGCAGTTATAGGTAAGGATTGCATAAATCAGGGAAGTCGTATGTGGGTAGCTGTTGTGCAGAGATCGATATAGAGATAGGAATATTTTATTTGTATCGGATAACCCGCGATAACTGAAGCAAATCCCTTATATCCGGTAGATGCTTGCTTTTAAGGTAAAACTTCTGTGAATTTGTATTTCAAAATACAATTGTAGGGTGGGTAGAATATAACTGACCTGTAACGCTGCGCTGATATAACTTTTTATCATATGAAGACTTTTTTATTTTATTACTCAGGCTGTAAGTTTAAACCTGCAATATAATGAAATATTGTATAATTATGTTAATAGAGCAATATCCCAGGGCCTCCAGATATTACTTATTTTTCAGAAATAAAATTATAGGATTATGTAATGCTAGTATGATGTAGTCTATTTATGCAGACTGTAATTTTGTTAACAAACGCTATCTTCACAAGAGATCGATTGTAGCTATATACAAACAAACGAAATATATATATATATAGGCTACATTCTACCATCGTACCGCATTGCGACCTTAACACTCAGGTTGTGGAATAAACTACCTGCTGTGGTTTTCATTTTTATCTCGTTTGGATTGTTGTTTTTTTTAATGGGACGGTCTTGTCACTCAAGGCACTACGATATCCGCTGAAAAGAACAATGAAAATCGCATTACGTGTTCCTAAAAATACATTGGTGCTCTGGTAGCAGCTTTAGGGTTACTTTATGTCTGTGATTCTAATATCATTTCATTAGGTACACTTAATAAAGCCTTATATTACATTGTGAATGCAAACGCAGAAGCAGATATTGATAGTCATAAGTGGTACTTTATGATCTTTATTTCGTGCAGAAATCCCCACAGATACGCCCAGCGAGCCAGCGGGAATGAATTTTTTTTTTCATTTCGATGGATCGTATAGTTTGGAAGTAGTTTCTCTATTACTACAGAGGTCACGGGTTTGATTCTCGTTCAATGGAAAACATTTTTATGAAAGAAAATGTCGTTTTGCGTTATAGATATTATATATCTATAACGACATTTTCTCTGCTTATACTGTTGATTGATGGCACTTGATGGAACTTGCTACACATGTTTTTTGGGTACCCAAAAAACATGTATCAACCTTTGATAATGCCGTAAGGCGAAACCGGTCAGGAAATCAATAAACAATGTGGAATAGTACAAGTGTTTTCATTGAAGACATTTTCTCTATTTAGATTATTGTATTGCTCGAGAAGGAAAATGCGAAGCGGGAACGGAGGAGTTTCGCAGACCGCATAGCACGCCTCCCCATACCCGGAAGCTAGATGGGGACTCCGTGGAACCCACACCCTAAGAGAGCTAGCTCGAAAGAGATGGCCATGGGTCGGCCGGAGTGAAAGAGATATGTGTCATCCTATCTCATGCATGGCGTGCGTTTTAATCGGTTCAAGTTCGACATAATCACGCCCGCCGGCTCCGGGTGGGGAACGTATCCGTGAGGCTTTTGTGAAAAAATAATGTTCTTAACGCACAAATATAATTAAGAGAATGAAATGTATGGAGCTCGTGACACACTCATGGAAAGTATGGTATTTTAGTAAACGCATAGAATGTCTTAAGGTACCACTACGAATATTGCGATATTGGCATAATTTCGATTGTGAGACATGTTTTTAGTAATGGAATTAGTTGATTGATTTTTATGAGTTGATAATGTTTAGGAACTCCAATGTTTAAAAACTCATTTATTTGAGGATGGTACAGTGTAAGTAAATAAGGTAATATTGAATATTCCTTGAACGAAGCTTCAGAGCATTGAGAGTTTTTTAAGTATATAGTAATAAATTTCAACGCAACGTAGCTTTCCCCTTTGGGTCGGTGGCCAAGTGTCAATTTTATTCTTAAACCATTAAAAAAAGAACGGTTCTTTTTTGACTACTGCTGCAACCCTATCAATTAACCCACAGAAAAAAGACCCTTTTTCTGTTCTGCGAATCAATTCACTTAAGAACGAGTCCACCAAAATTGTTAGTTATCCTTACACAGTACCACACAAAACTAAGTATTATTAGGCATTACCTTAGTAAAGATTCACTTGACAAACGTGGCAATTATTGTATCTACTTAGATCCTGGAAACAGGAGCCTTAGGCTGTGTTTGTGTTTCTATGGCCCAGCAATTAGATTTTCAAAGTCTACCAATCAAAGTTACAACTACAAACATGAGGACCACCGATATCTCTCTTTTTCTCTCTCTCTAACTTCCGATTCAGCAAAGTTGTTTGTATTAAACTTTTTTGAAACGTATACATACAAAAGGTTAACCTCTCTCTGATAGTTAAGAGGTTAATCATACAGAGATTATTCAAGATATTGTCAAGGAGCGTGCAGTACTTTTACCTCACCTGCAGTCGTGCCTTATAATAGAAATACAATAAAGCTTCTGCATGGAGTACGTCTTCTCTGCATTGATATTAACAAAAGCAATTATGAGTAGCAATTTAAAATGATCTATTGGTATAATTTACTGTAGTGTCGTCACTCCATAAATTGAGTACTTGATATGTTTGGCCTTTGAAAGCAGCTCGTAAAAGGCTACTAGCTGTTATGGCATGGAAAACTTATTAAGAGATATATTATATTACCTTCCATGAATTGGTATGTTGGTTGCTTTTATTACTTATAAATAGGACCCAGCTAATCTAAACTACAACTCTGGAAAGCATTCTTGTGAATGTGAATTGCAGTAATTGCCCCATTATTTGCCGGCTTGCTTTTACACAATGCCTGATTCTAATTACATTGCATTTTCTGGATCATAACGGCATTCTTGCATGTATTGCCCACTTGGAGTGTAAACACTTCAGCGTTCATTACAGTTATCTATGTAAATGATAAATAGTTTGAAACGCTTAGAATAACTTTTCAGTTAAGTTGATACGATACCTGCTTTTTGAAGTAGTTTATCTAATAAAACTTCCCCATAGAGTCTCAAACGTCCTATTGAAATAGAGTGTGACTAAATTCACTTGAATATTTGTTTATAACATGTGAAGATGTGAGAGTAGAAATTAGAAATATCGAAAATTGCATATTATGATTCCAAAAATGTCTGCGAATAAGCGATTCTACGACCACCACAAGTTCACACGCCTTTTTCTCGTACCGTACTCGAAAAGGCTTCCTTATAAATGATATTGAAAAGGCGTCTGAAATCATGAACATGAAAGGTTATATGAACAATCAAATTTAAAAATTGAATGCAAACAATGCAAATGGCAAATGCATGATGTTAAATGATTCTAAGTTAGTTCAGCACATTTACTAATCCATGGGACGCTAATTTCGCTTAAGCTCTAATTATTATCTACTTACACTTATATAGCAGGAGACGCTATTGGGCAGTAAGTTAGTAATTTTACTTATTGCATTATTACCTATATCAAACTAAATACTTTTTCTTCATCGTGTGTCGTCCATGGAAGACGTTGACCGCACGCTGTTATACACCATTATTAGCCACACCAACAGTTGGGCTTATAACCATAACTGTATTTTTTTTCCTAATTTGTCTCAAGTAGAAGTTGATTTGATATAAATCTCTTTAAATAGTACTTTGGTTGGTGTTATCGTGGTTTTTATATTTTACATTTCCGACGCTTCGTACCCTTCTTACCGTAACGATCCCCTCGCGGCCATCAACGTTGAAACGTAAAAGTAGTTTTATTGCAGAATCTATTTCGAACGTACCTATCTTAAGTATTTATCTTAAATGCTTTTAAATGGACAGTTAGAAGCTAAACAAGTTTTACTTATTATATTCGGAAGTTTATGCGAATATTATACTTCAATGTTTATCTATCTAAGCACGTTTATGATATCCCTCTATAACCTTGAGAAGAGGAGGCAACTTCACGTTGTGTTAGGAGAGTGTGATCAAAGCAGTACCTAATGTCAATACTTAGTAAATAACGCCTAAATTGTTTACTTAATTTTATTAGGATACTGCCTATTTGAATACTGCTTATGAAAACCGAATTATTGAGCGGTTAAATATTTGAATGTGATAATGAAAGATGTAAACTTCAAACTGTAATACTTTTGCTGGCAATAATCATTGAAACGTTATTCAGTGAAGTGTATGGATACGGTTGAATTCTTTTGAATTGGGTAGAATAATGCATTTCTCGGAGGAGCACAGTTGTTAAATGTATAATTTGTTAGTGCAATTTTACATTTTTGCGATTTTGATCAGATAAATAATTCTCGTAATTATGAGTTTAACTATTTCACAATTCTGAAAATAATGGTAATGGTAAATTTCGTTAATTAATAAAGAGTATGCATTTCTATACCTATCACTTAAAAGTAACAGCTTCTTTAGGCCGCCAGTTTCTTAGTATTTTCTGATATCAATGTTTGATAAAAATGGATAAAATAGCGTGTTAGTACCTAAAACTGTACAAAGCTGTTCTTTAATTATTAAAAGTATGTACAACTAGTAAAAAATGCAACAAAATATTAATTTACGACTTTGTTTAATAAATTAGAAATAATTCTTCAAAACGGAAGAGAATAAAAACGAATTCCTTCAAATTATTACCTATATTTTCGCAAAGTACTCAAATTGATGGCAGAGCGGTGTCCATTGACGGAAGTGAGTAAGTCTTAAAGCGTTCTCAGTTTCGTCCACAATATCGAAATGGATACTTATAAGCCGAGCTCTTCGGTAAAAGGAGCACCGTTAATTTCATAGTATCACTGCAATATTTTAACATAAAATACTTCTTAAACTTTACTGATTTTATTGGTAAAATGTGGAGACGTTTTAATTTATTTGCGCGGTTCTCGTCAAGTAAATAGAGCAACTAAAGTTTTAAGTATAAACGGATAGTTGGATCACTAAACACTAGTCATCTAGAATGCTTAAGTTAATGTGGTTTTTAGTTTGCTTTTGGTACTGTTTCATCCGGCGTTACTAAGAATTTTATTACTGGATAACAAATGTAAAACTTGGTTTAACTTGGGATTCAAACTCGCAAAACTGATGTGTACGCGTTGTTGCTGCGCCATCTAATAATGTAAACACCAAATTATACCGAGAATTTGTAAGCGGTAAATTAATATAATGTCCTTAACCTTTAAGTTGCGGTGAACCAGGGGACATGAGAAATTAAGTCTATGAAGTTTCATGCACGCTATGAAATTACTCGCGTTGTCATAAGACACTAATGTTGTCACCGGATTACGTCACCTTGACGAGGGTTAAGTTCATTTGTTCAAAACTTTATGTGACAATTCAAATAAGCCAGGATCTATTTGAATAATGTATACTTGAATGCATAATATTTGTGTCATTGACTATGAATGTTATTCGTGCCATATTTAGCGGTCAGGTTATTCAACTTGCCTATTGAATAAAGATACTTCTTCAATATCCCACTTTACAGGATTGCGATTTGAAGTAAGTCTTTGCACCAAACTTGGTATAACTTTTTTATTCATCTTCTAGAAATCTAGAAAAAGGGTTGTTTATTTTTTTATTTACATATTAAGGAAGAAGACGAAACATTAACGTCAGAATGATAGGCATACATGGCATGGGGCACACTAAATGTTCTGCAATTCTAGCTAATCGGAACTTATTAGTAATATAAAAAAAATTGGCGGGTAATCATTTGTCAATTGTTTTTTTATCATACATCAAAGTTCTACGTACGCAACGAAAATGGAATTATGATTTTTTTAATCGATCGGTTTTATTAAATAAAATTTATATGCAATCACTATTTCCATCTGTCTAAAATACATTCATATAATGGACAGCGTATAGAGCGATGATTTTTATGATTTTAGAAGTCCTTTCTCTCCCTAAGACAGTGCCGCGTGTCTCCAAAAGGCTTTTGGGTGAGAAGCATCTTGTTTGAGCATCGTGAGGCGATGGTTTGCTAAATTTGAGAGAGGTCAGGTTTCTTTACATGATGAATTTCGTGAACGGCGGCCTTATACTGCCGTCACCGAAAATAATGTGGCTACTGTTAAACGGCCAATTGAACAAAACCCGCGGATTAGCTATGAGACAATTCGAGGATTATTGGGGATTGGTATGAACTAAATTCAGAAAATTTTACACAAGGAATTGAAAGTTCGAAAACTTTGTTGTCGTTGGATCCGTCATGTACTGACAGCGGAGCAGAAGCGGGCTCGCGTGGAATAGTGCTCACAGATGCTATTGAAGTACGACCACGGACATTCTAATGCTGTTTATGACATTGTCACAGGAGACAAAACGTGGTTTTTATGTTTTGAACCCGAAAAAACCAGCAATCTTGTGAATGGATGTTTGAAAATAAGAACAGGCCAACAAAAGTGAGGCAGGAGAGAAACGTTGGTAAAAAATTATCGCGTTTTTGAAATTCGCGTCAGGATCACTTGACCTTTGAACCGCAACCGACGACTGACGTCATACAACATTAGCTACAGATTGTTTATTTTGTTAGGTACGCTAAGAAGCTTCGTAGCTTAGCGGTAAGCGCTTCAACTGTAAGTCCTTATGGTTTCAGATAGTACCGGATTCGAACCTGGGCTTCTGACACTTTTTGTGATTATTTTTTCTTTTTGTAATTCATTAATTTCGTCTGACAGAAAATTAGTGATAGGTTCTAAGATTGGCGCTATATTATAGGTATGGTATGGTATGTGTTCTTTTTATCTTTTTCTCTTTATATAACGAAGAAAGAAAGAAAGAATAAGTTTTCACTTCATAATGCAACTCGTCTTTTCTTTTTCTCAGCTATGGGTCCCATCTGTACAATTCTACTTGAAGATAAAAAGAGTAATAATGCCGAGTGGTATTCTACCATTTATTTACTCAGGGTCTTAGAAAAAGTTTGCTAAAGATGACCAAAAAGCCGCATTCTCCTACATTATGAAAGCGCTTCTTAACACACGTCCAACAAAAGAAAGTCCTTTTCGCTTCCGAAAAAGTGCAACTCATTATCCATCAAAGATTTGATGAGAGGTTCCACTTTTATCAACTCCGAAGAGTCAGTGATAGTGTTCAATCACATGTGGAAAACATGCATTGAGATCTGTGGTCCTCCTGTTTAAAAAAATGGTTCGATCGCATGAATTTTTTTTTTAAATTTAAAGTTTAATTTTGGTTATAAGATGTTATTTTTTTAAGTTACGCAAAACTGTTAGTTTGACCTACGTATAAAAGTGTTGATATCACATTGACTTAATAAACTACGAAACAAACACTCAGACTTCAGAAGAATTTCAGGATAGAAGAACATTTTAACCTAAAGCTACGAAATAATGTTTACTATGTTCACCGCTAAATTGCGTGTTCATCGCCTTAGGAAAAATCTGTTATCTCGGTTATTACTAGCTTATTAGTCTCGTAAACCTGGATATAAAATTAGCAGATACTTAATCGGGTTGCGTAGTGAAGACCAGAGCCGTTCCTCGTTAGGACCTTGTAATAGACCAAGTTTTCTGTAGGTACTTGCTTTTTTGCCAACGATTGGTGATCATTTTTACCTCACGCTCAATCTATTTGATTGTCAAAATGAACATTAGAAATTTAAGAAAAAAATAATCTTAATCTTATGAGTTAATAATATTAATGAGTCATGGTGTATGAAGCAACTCCACACTCACACCGCAGCTCCGCGTCATCTGAGAAACCCTACCGCTTCGGCCGACCTGTGTTCGAAGTCTGTTGAGGGACTTCCACCTGATCCGGAAAAGGTCATGCCGGGGGGTAGGCTCTTTGACAGCGGGACGAAAGTGGTTGGTGGCGGGTTCCGCGCTCTCCAGAGATTTACTCGGGTCGGAGAGGCATCGCCATCAGCGGAAGCAACGCATGCCCAGAAACTCTTTCTGCTTTTTTGCCTTTTTGTCACGTGATGGCAACCGTGCATGGGTATCGCTAATCTAGTTCCACCTTACCCCTTTCCATGGATGACGCCACGTCTCTGTGTACGCTGGCATAGTAATGCCAGTTAGTGAACATAGGATCCCTACCGGAGTCGGCTTGAGACAACCAGTTATTATCCGGCAGGTCTTATTTAGTGCTACATCTACCAGCCCAGCATGTGCGGCCCCTAAACGTTATATATTATGGAAATTTCAATATACTTTTAGTTGTTTCAGCGTTAAGGAACAAGCAAATAACTCACGTTATAAAACTTTCGATTTTTGCTTTGATTTTTAGGAATTACATTATATGTATTATGTAATATTAGATATTTAATTAATACACTTAAAGAGATTCTTGATGTCACGCACTTTAGAATTTCCAGATTTGAATTTCACTTTGTTCGTTTCTGTATAACGTGAATGGTAATTCAGGTCCTGAATTTGGAGAAATTGCGTGGCAGTAAAAATTTACGGACTATAATAATAAACAAAAAACCATTCATCATCCTTATCGCTTTTAGCACTATAATTACCAATTTTATTTGGGTCAATTTCACTGTTGTATTCGTGGGTATTTCTTTAACAATACAAGCAGATTCGCGAGGGTACACCCGCGTTGACGTTGCTGCTCTGCCACCATTTGTTTGTTACCATTTGTTTAAGTAGGGGTACAACATACATACACACATATACTCATGCCTGTAAATCCCCGGAAGGGTACGCTGAAAGCCTTGGATACAAGAACAAAGAACAACGGCAATAATGATGATGAAGGTATTAATTATTAGATTATTATTAGAAATCAAATAAGCTTAAAATTTTACAGACGCAAAATAAAACGATAATTAGACTGTACTTTTCTAATTAGATCGTAAGATAAAAAAGCAATTAAAGTTAAAACAACGATCGGAATATTAAAGCCAGAGTTTGTTTTCTTACAAACTGAGAAAATGTACTAAGTCTAAACAAGTTAAATTTGCACAGTATTGACAGCTGAACAAGAATATTGTTTGAAAGCAAGTCGTGGTAAAAGTCAATAGTCTGACAAATGGCTGTTTCCCCCATGCCAGAAGGAGCATATTACAATAGAAACATCCAAATGTCTCATAATACACCGCCGGCTGCATTACAATGACGACAAAAAGGTTTCTACTTGTATATTATTCTCTGTTTATTTTGTTTAGGATTCCGTATTTATACAGCTATTGATGTTTGGTTCGGTAGGATTCGTTAACTTGGTGATAGAGATTTCATTTCATTATATTATTACAACAGCTTGAGAACGATTGTTGGCAAGTCACAAAGCTTCATGGATTAGTCGCGTGAAATTGTTGTGATAGGCACTAAGTATATGATATTATGTTACTATGTCTTACTACACAAGTTAACATAGTAATTACCTAGTAGTCAGTTTCACCAAGTGCCATAATTTATTATTAAAAAATAGTACTGAGATTTTATTCGCGACTATTCTTTAAGACATGTTAGTAGTTAACATACGTAAACTAGCAGCTGTCTGATTTGTACGCGTTGAGTGAGTTAGACTTTCATAGAAACTACCATCCCCTGTTTTAATCTCAAAAGGAGGTTGATTTCTAAGGATATATTATTAGTAGTATTAGTACACCTCCATACCATCTATAGAGCATACATTTTAAATTTCAAGTCTCTTCAAAAACATTGGACTTTCATACAAACTTCCAACCCCCGTGATACCCCCTTAGGGGTGGAGTTTCGTAAAAACAATACAACCTACTGAATTTCAATTTCATGTTTACAGGTATTATAGTTTCTGAGTATATACACACAGACATGCAGGGAAACGTTGCAGATACGTGATGATTATAATGAATAGAATAAACTTATCTACTTAGTTAATTATTTTTCATATAAACAGACAATATAACCAACATACATATATTCAGGGCCGCAGTTAATTTGAAGGGTAAGCAGAGGTGTGTTAACACCCACATTTCACACACTATGAGTATCGACTCCATGATGTAATTTAATTTAAATTTAATATTAGTAAATTAAAGTTTTAAACGTCGAAAATCAAATACCTACCTACCATTTTTTATACCACTTACGTGGTGGACAGGCACAAGGTCCATCTGATGGAAAGTTGGTCTTTCCACTGACAGCACATAAACTCTCCTGTGAACTCCAGTGAACTTTCCTCCTTTGGCTATCCTGCTCACCGCCGGGAACACAACACGAGTTTTTAGTACGACATACATACATACACTTAAACCTGTAAATCCCCGAGGGGGTAGACAGAGGTGTATTCACGGCAAATTAGTGATAGGTTTATTGAGATAGCTGCGCAATCCGACTTGGTTAGGTTAGGTTAGAAGGCTAATGCCGAAGCGTAGCTCCCGCATTAAGCCTTCATAGTTATTTTTTTTTATAACGATGCAGAAATAAGTCACTTTTCTAACTATTTAACTAAATTACTAGGCAAGTAGTTAAACGTCATCGATCCAAGGTATTTGCCTAGCCATTTAATTAAATGGCTGATCACTATTCAGGCCGTTAGTTGAATGGCGCTGTTTAGTTAATTGAACGGCTGATTAAGCTAGTTGGCGGCGACATATATATATATATAGAGTTATATAATTATACATAAAAAGTCTATTTAAAAACAGAACAGTTTTCTATTTAAAATAAAGTGGATAGGTAATGAAAAGAATTAATGATTATAATAAAGGTTTTTGGTATTTATTGAAGCACTTTGTCGCTTTGCAACCACATCGCCCTAAGAGTGGTTTAAAACTGAAAAAGAATAAGATATCTTCGAAAAACCTTTTTAAAAACAATCTTTTTTTTTTTCTTGCATTGTCTTCCGAACTGAACGTGCATACCAAATTTCAGCTCAATCGGTTGAGGGCAAGTGCCTTAAAATTGAGTTGTAAGATTCCACCCGAACAAACATACATTGCAAGTTAAATAAAAGCTTGTAAAAATGGAAGAGCTCGAAGTTCCTATGACCTTATTATGAGAACAACCTTTCTCTTTTTAAAAAGGTAAAGTTAAAAATGCAAGTTTAGAAGAGTCTATTACATGGAGAGCTGACCACGTGACTGAATTGCGCAGTTACTTCATAGATTTAATCGTTCCTGCATCCTATTTCATTATCGGATGGCCAGGCAGCGTAGCACTGGGGTAATGATCGCGTAATTGTTTTCATTTTCATGTTATATTCTAAACGAATTCATCAACTAACATACTGTACAAAAGTAGTTGTAATTTGTTTAATTTTTAAGTACTGGTTTAACTGCTTTAGTTTGTATTATATTGAAATGATGTCAAATCATTTTAGGAATAATTTGGCTCATCAAAACTTTTATTAATAGCGCGTAAATTACCTATAGATATTATTTATTACGTAATCGTCTATGGAAATATTATTGAGGTCTTTATTATACTATAGACAAGGTTTAGTACTTCACAAAATGTACCCCCTTTACCGGATTGCATCCATACTAATATTATAAATGTGAAAGTAACTCTTTATGTCTATCTATCTGTCTGTTACGCTTTCACACCCAAATCACTGAACCGATTTTGATGGAATTTAGTAAAGGGGCCAATTAGACCTTGAATCAGGATGTGGGCTATGTTTGATCGTGATGACCGACTTCCACGCTTGTGGAGCCGCGGGCAACAGCTAATTGTTGTATAATTTATGATTGTAAAATAAAAAAATAGTAGATTTGAATAGTTAGCATGCTAAATGCTTTAAAATTTCATTCAATTGTATATTTGTCAATTTGTTCTCTTGATTAGAAAATTTTATTTAGCAAGGGCTTATGAATAGATTATTCACTATTTCACTACGGTGACGAAAACCTAGCCGGGATATAAAGTAGATTATATTATATAACATACTTACTGCCGCGAGCGAGGCTGGAATTTGTGAATAAGTTAGTTTTTGTGCCTTTAATGTGTAATATTCTCATATACATGAGTTAGAGCACTATTACGCCGTGTAGACAAAGAACAACCTTGAGACTAGTCCACTGATGAAAAGATTTTTATTTTGTCCGCTTCTTTTAGCTTCAGAGCGCTTTCACATTGTCTGATATCCGATATCCGACATCCGATATCGGATACATTGTCCGGAGCCAATACACTGTTTTGGCCCGATATCGGATCACAAAGAGACTAAAATAGCGAATGCAAGCAATTTTCGACCTAAATGAAATTTTCTTAGTTATGTGTCTTTTCCCGTTAATTGATGACGCTGATCACGAATATAAGAAAAACTGGATGCCATGTCATGTCAATAAGGTCGAAAATTGATTGTACGATTTTCTAATTATTTTTTTCACTGATATTGGATGTCGGATGAATGTGAAAACGCTATAGTGATAATAAAAAGAAGCTTTTGTTGAATGACACAAGTTATTTGAAAATTTTACTCTACAGCTAGTACAGCACTATAGCAATCGCAATACCTCACCTTTATGAAATAGTATTTCAATAAAATCTGGTACTTTATTTCAAATGGATTCCTAACTAACGGATTTTATCCAAACTAGAAGTATACGTTTGTTTACAGAATTCGTATTCATATTTATGGAATATAATCTATGAGAACAATATTATTTAACACAATACGTATAAGGAAATATATCTCAAAAAGCTACAGGATCATGTACAATATAGATCATACACTTAAACAGTTTTTTTCTGCTTAGAATGTTCTTCTGTTGTTGGGTTACAGGGATATAAACGATATGAAGTGCTTATTGTAAGTTGACCGACTGAGCTCTGTAAAAGACCGGCGCTTTATCGATTGGCTTAGTTGGCAGGTGTATGTATTTATGTCGACAGAGATTTTTGATTAATGGTTCTAACATGTTGAGGTAAATATTATTTTGTTGGTACATTAAAATAATTTACTAGACAAAATTACATTTATTGTCAGAATACATTTAATATACCTAATCAGGATCTCTGTTTTGTTTTGTTCTACATACGTCCATAGTATAATGTATATTAGCGGTTTCATATTTTTTATTCGACTGACTACAAAAGAGCGCGGTTAAAAATCACGGAAGCTTAAAACTGAGAGTAAATCATCATCGGACTGCCCTTGTCCTATTTGTCCGGAGTTAGCAATATATCATAAAAAAACATGCATACCGACTCCTACTCATATGTCATATACGACGCAATTTCTTCAGTCTCTTGTTTTCTTTCCATATCCCAGATGGAAAGGATTCTAATACCTACTAACATGACTACCTAATAAAATTACTCTCATATAGGTACACTCGCCTTAACATAACAAAACAAAACAAAAATATGAAGTAAAAGTATGATTGCACGGTCATTTATTAACGAAAAGACTTCGTTTCATTAAAGTTCATTATGATGACAAAATACATGTAATATACTTATAGCGATCTCCCATAGGAGTACACGAGTATCCTTAGATTATATTGTTTAATGAATTTAAATTTCGTTTCGATGAAAAAGATTCGCAAGTTCGTAAGGCTGCTTAATACAGAGTCAAATTCAAATTATGATCAAATTACAGTTGTTAATATATTTATCTATTAATAGACTTATATGTAATGTAATAAAATCAGTTCATTTTTTATTATTAAGTACTGGCCATAATTTACTGGCAAGTACTATAACTTAACGTGTTGCATACAAATTAACCTGTCAAGTGAGTAAATAATAGACACAATAGGTAAACAATAGACTCGCGGTGCGATCGCACCGCTTGGGATCTTAGACTTTAATTAAAACTTTTTCTCGAAAACTGCACCTCGAAACGGTCAAAGTTGCAAAACTCTATGTTCATAAAATCATAAAAACCAATTCAAAGGAATTAAAATCCGTAGGTAAGGTTCTTATTCGATTCCTTTCAGAGATAAGTTTTACAAGGGTCTTTGTAGGTGTATACAAGTTTCTGGCGACAATATTTCTATATTTCTCTTAAATTAAAAAGTTCGTAATATTTTTTCGCAAGTTTGAGATTTTTGTGCTTCAATAAGAACCTCTGCCGTTGCTTGAAAAAATGAGCTTGCAAGTGAATGGCAAAGTCAACGACCATCTGAAAGTAATCTAATCATTTCTAGATTGAAAAAGCTGAGTAAACTTTGTTTTCAGTGAAGTAAAATTGGAGAGCTGTTTTTTACATTTTCTAATTTGTTTGTCGATGATTTTGCATTGGTTCCGTTCCGACCATTACATTAGATTGTTCTTAGAAGTCTTTTACGTGGTTTGACCTGGTTTGAGTCAATCGAATTCGTGTAAAGGTCAGGTGGGCGCGTTTGTTCGGGCTCGAGCTCGTATTACGAGTGTATTTGAAGTGGGTTGCCCTTGCAGAAATAAGTGGTTTTGACAAATACAAGTCCAAGTTTAACTCGGCTTTGATTTAATCAAATCTACAAGGTGCATTGTATGGGATTTTTTTGTTGTTCGGAAAACCTCAAATACACATATAGTAATCAAAATACATAAATCACCCTCTCTTTTTATAACATGTTTGAACATAAATATGAAGTGAATCGGAAACCAAACAAAATATTAAAGATTAAAATTTTTGAAATGTACAAGAAAAGTACAAGTGATTTCATTATTCAACATGTGTAGTAGATTCCACCAAGTGCCATAAATCTCCAGTATAAACAGTCATTAAAATTTTTGATGATTTATAATGTGTAGATAACAACACAATAAAGTATGCACAAATAAGTAAACAAATAAATGTTAAAACGTAAAGCAGACTCAAATAAAATCTGTCGACACAGATATCTACCTTTTTATTGTCTGTAAAACTTAGTGCACGGCTATGAAAACTTGACCTGGTCGTCAGGGAAAGGCGTTGGGTTGTTCAGCCACAGTCGCAGTATAGAATCGGCACGCGATCGCGTGATAGGCAAAGGGCACACTACAATTACAGCCGAATGAACCATGCTCGTTCTGCACGCGACTATCGTTATTAAAAACAAGTCGAAAATGCTATGTAAAAAATAAAGTTGTTGAATTTAAAAAAGACGAAGAATTTCTCGTGACTGATGCTACTCGCTAAGATTGATTTTCTTATCACATGATAGTGTAAATTGTCTCTAACTTTTGTTCTCACGTCAAACAAACTGTTTTCCTCATTCGTTTTGGACGTCTAACAAGGTTGATGTATTAGAAAATGAGATACTACATTTAATTGTTCGTAAGAGAGAGACTGAACGTTAGAACACTTTAGTGTAAAAACATTATTGTGTTCTTGGGCGACGTTCAAAAGACACCAAGATAAAGATTCAGAAGCTAGATCAAGTAATAAATCATTAGTAAATACGTAGTCTGGTATTTAAATGAAATTCTCTACCTTGATCACCACACCACTATAACTAAGACACAACAATGTTTCCTTGTTATGCTGTTGCTCATGTGGTCTATCAACGTTACTCCAGCTATTCCAAGATTTACTTCCAAAATTACCAGATTAGGCCATGGCGTTAATTTTACTGTCATACTTCAGAAGAAGGCAGAAGCCAGACCCAATATTTATTACCGTAATCTATGAATGGTACTCTCCGTTCATATATTACGGCGCCTCTTTATGTATAGCCAATCATATCTATTCATATACAGCACTCCATTCACTTAGTCAAGAGTACCAGCAACCGGTGGGCTTGTAATCGGCGATTATGTCTGTCTTTTCAAAAAGCTAGCTCAACGTTAGTGCTTGGCACAATATTTTATCGTTTATTCAAACCTGTGTCAATTGTTACATACGAAACACAATAAGTTCATCAATGTGCTGCTGACACAATTAGGCCTTGCAGATTTTGGAAAAGAATATGAGTATATGCCTTGTGGAGGCGATGCCGAAAGGGAGCGCGACTTTGGTGAATATTTTTTAGCTAGCATTTCTTGTGGCATCCATTCAAAATTTATCAGTGTAGAGATATAGCCATCGTTTTAGGATTATTAACAGTCAGTGATAATTCAATAAATACTTCTCTTTTTACCCTATTTTAAATATTATAGTTTACTTTAGATCATAAAATTTTATGATGATAAGTGAATAAATTAATTGTTAATTTACATCTTCTGTTTTCTTGGTTTCAATAACAGAGATAGAAGTTGGCGTCCCTATTAGGTTCTAGGTTATATGAAAGATATGATATTGTCCTCGCAGCATATGTTACACATCAAAACTTCCGCTTGTATTTACGACGGCAGCTGCAACACAGTGTTATTCTATTCTCCTAATATTATAAACTAAATAGCTGACCCGGCGAACTTCGTACCGTCAATATTTTTCCACCCGCGTGGCGTCAGATCCCGTTTCCACTGCAACCTCTACTATAGTATACATATAAACCTAACTCTTGAATCACTCTATCTATTAAAAAAATCGCATGAACAGAGAAAGCGACAGAGTGTGTATACTATGTAGTGATGAAAAAGTTTGTGAAGATTTATAGATGTTTGTTTGTTTGCATATGTTTTTACTAAATCACGCTTTAACAACTCAATGGATCTAGCTGAAATTTGGCATAGGGATAGATTTTAGTTTCCATATATCACATTTTTTATCCCGACAATAGGTTCCCATTTGTTGAGAGAACAGAAAGAGAAACTGCGGGCAACAGCTATTCTCTAATTATTTCTAACACAGACACATTATAAAACCTTCTCCTTCTTTAAATAAGTTAAAATTAAGTATTTGAGCATCATTGCTAGTCAAATATGCGAGGAGGTTAATCAATCTTATGTATTTCCTGTTCTATAAGATTAATTGATATCATATAATTATCCGGTACACCACCGAGTTAATTATTAATAATATACCTACTCATTAATCACGTATGTTTATCCTTAAAGGGCTAAATACGGTCGGTCCCTACGTAAGACCCTATTGCTGTCAACCGGGGACGGCGACTCTGAATCAACTTGTAGTTTAGAATGTGGTATATTAATTTTACTTTCTCAGATTAAATAGTGAATAAATACAATATAGAATATTTTGCTTAATATTAAAATGTCAAAGGCAATATCAGTTCAATGTGTATTTGCTTATTCAGAAGTAAAATACTTATGTGATTGATATTTTTCGCGACTTAAAAATCTTCAGAATATTTAATTATCCAGGTGTAGTCCAGTAATTTGCTTACTGTTAATCATAAACTTAATGATACTTGAAATCTGAATCATTTTCGATTGATTTAGTTCTCAACCCAAGATCCTAAGCCGTGAAAATTCTAATAGCCAAATTAAACTTCATGAAATAAAATAGCGACGCTTTTGGTGTTGCTCACGTTCATAAGGCACAGTAACCGCCTGCCATCAGGTGGTCCCTGTGCGTCTGGCATCTGAGGGGTGAATAAATAACTAACGAGGATTAATTAGGAAACACCTCCTTAAAATTGAACCTATTCTGCCATGAGCTAAGTTTCTTTCGTATTTGTCTACTTTTCGATTTTCTGACCTAACTTTAATGAAAAGGAGATATATAGATTATCTCCTTATTGAGTATACGGTAAACGTAACCACCAATACGGTTATCAATAGAAAATGGCTTACTGAGATCAGCTGTTACAAAGGGGTAAAAATACTTAGATTTGAAATATAAAAACAATATCTACATTCAAAAAGATAAAAGATAGATAACAAGACGGAAGTCCAAGAATTGCCGGGTCAAAACAAATAATGTGGATTGTTAGTGAAATGGGTAAGCAAAGACTTGAAATCCCAAAACGGCTTTGCTCGTAAATCGGGAACAGTCGGGGATATAAAAATAAGGGGAAATAACACAGATATAAGACATAAATACGCTGCGTGATGAGATTGATGAGTTTGGCCTCCGGCGAGTGCTAAGTAATTAGTGTACCACGCAAAAACTTGCTCCACTGAAATATAAATTGTTTTTTCGGTATAATCTATTTAATATCAGCTAATTATGTGTTTTTTCTCTTAACACATGTGAAGTAATGTGTACCAATTTGGTCTATTATGCCTTATTGAATATTTAAGCTAACCTAACAAGAAAATAAAGGCAAAGGTCGGTAATAGTGGTATTACAAAAAAAAAGTCTGACACAAGCACTAAACAAAAGAACCTGAAATTATAAGAAAAAGTATTTAAATGGAAAACATAAATAGGTTGAAATTATAAAAAAACTATTTGTGAAAAACAATGTGACGTATAGTAAGTATATACGTATACAGAATAAATAATACCGTACCGGCTTGCACATGAGGTTCACTTGGTAAAGAAGGAAGCCGAATTCCCACTGTTTCATTAATTTGTTACAATGTAACATTTATTGGTTGAAAATTATCCTCTCATGTAGTTTTAAATTATGCAAAAGTAACAAATTTACTTTGAAAGCCAGACTTACTTTCGCATTAATAATAAAAAAGGGAAACTTCGGCAGTCTCGGTTAGTTAATCGTTTATGTTTGTGTTCATTGTTGGAGGAATTGCAGTTACGAGTATTTTATACTCTCATCATTTACTCAGAAGACCTTTTTCAAATTTACGTCAACTTTATTAAAATGTGCTTCATATTTGGGCAATAGCTTATAGCTTTTTGTGTTTCATTAAAAGAAATAGATATATTATATTAGGTAAGATATTTTTTACTAGCGTTTATTAGTTATCAGCTAATTTCATGATGAGGAGAACTAGAGAGATCTAAGGCTCAAATATTGAAGCTTTGGATGCAACTAGGGCTATGCCGTGACGATACTAACATAGTCATAAGTGAACTTTCAAGCTACTCACAAATTGCAGATGTTATCTGAAAATAAATTTTATATTATTTTTATTATTTGCAAATTAACAAGTAAATGTTATTAATAAATGCAAGAAAGCACCATCGAATTAGACGTAATTTCGTACCCTTTATTGATTGAACCAGCAGCACCCCGTTTAGGCAATTAAAATAAATGATTTGTTTATTGCTGTTATTAGATTTGTGAGGGACGTTTAAAAGTACCAACACAAAGAAATTAAGAAGTTTTGGACTTGACGGTAAGCCGCAAGGTCGCTCGTGCGCTCGTGGGGCTGAATTAATTGCTCAGTTAACAACAGCACTAGCTTTAAGTACTAAATTTTGGTAAAATGTCACTGTTTACTCTATATTTATAGGCAGAAGCTTGCTTTTAATGTTAATGTCATGTCATTAGTTAGGCACTTTCACTTGTTAATGCACTGATTTATTGCTTTGATTTTATAAGTCAAGCGACTTATATGTGTAGGACCTTCATTCAAGCACCAATCACGGGTAGCATTCAAAGCTTATATGCAATTTAGAGTCCAGGGTCTACTCGTCTACTCTTTAATTACAGTCCATCAAATCTAAGAGGTACCGTTTGACGTTTCATATTTTTCAAACCGAAACAACTTTGTTCATACGTACATTATTCAGTTTCGATAACCTTTTTCATAAAACCATGAATTTAGAAAGATTTCATTATTGTATCTAAAAATGTACAATTCTTAATATCTAAATGTAATTGAAAACTTTCAAACAAAGCAAAATAACACATATTTACACAGTAAATAATTTCTAATAGTTATATTCTTGACCGCATTACAAAGTTACGTAGTTAGGTCACTGCACGTAGTGTTGCGACTCTTCGGATACACTTGTATGCAAAAAAATCGTTTACATATACGAAAAATCGAATGTATTATTTACAAATTACACTTGACAACCAAACAAATATTTTTTCATGTGAATGGGATTTATCTCACATATTACGATTACATAACTAAATAGTTATGTAATCGTAAAATATGAGATAAAACCCATTCACCAAAAATACGTATTTATAAATCAAATATATTTGCTTCTTTAAAAAGTTGTCGAAAGCGATTTGTCGATTTTTGATTTTCGCGCCCAAATAAGTCGGGGTTTCTCGCGCTAACGCTGTCGAAATAGTAAATGGAGTCAGGGATAGTGTTTTTTACATTTATTTTTGTGTATGATAGTATGGGTTTGCATATTACAGAGAAATAAACAAATTTTTAACAAGCACATCCATTGATTTTACAATTACAATTTTTTCTTCTAAGTCTTATTTCTACGTCTAAAACTAATAAAAATAAGGTATGTAGAACCCATTCACAAAAATGTTGTTGCCTGATGTTATAAATTAACGACGTTACTGCGCGACCGCATAATGCACTGAATACACAGATACCCTAAAATAAATTAATTTAATTATTTTTAGGTCAATAGGCAAAATCGCAGGTGTCCAAGTCTCTACAATTGTTTTTTTCTGGCAACACTGCCAACTACAAGCGCACGCGGTCCGCTCGGTCGGTTCGGCGTCAGCAGTCTCTCGCCATCTTGGAAGCTGACTGTGCGCGTACTTGCTTTCTCGTTTGTGTTTTACAATTTGTGACTTGGCTATTACTTTTCTGGACTGATCATTCTTTATCCGTTTACCTTGGCAATATTTATACTGGACTCCGAACTAAGCAAGTGTTTTTTAATAATGTCGAAAAGAGGACGTACTTTGAACAGCCAGGCTCGTGAATTGGTGGTGAAATTACACGAGTATTTTGAGCGTGAATCTCAAAATGGTGGACTTCTACTGCCAGTTACACAAGTTCGGGATCGCGTCGGTGAAGCTCTCGGTATTGGTAGCCGCACCGTTGGCAAAATATTAAGTGAAAAATATGGGCCTTCGGGGAGTGACAGTAACGTACTTCACACACCGAAAAAACGAAAAAGAAATAAACCTGTGACAGGCATCGATGAATTCGATAGTCATGCTATTAGAAACCATATATACGGGTATTTTACAAGAGGCGAATTTCCAACATTGGCAAAGTTATGTGCAACTTTAAAAGATGCCGGGCTGTATAAGGGAAGCATAGAGTCGTTGAGAACGGTAATAACAGGAATTGGCTTCAGATACAAAAAAGTTGACAAACGAAAAATTGTTATGGAGCGACATGACATAATTATGCAGCGACTAACATTCCTGCGCGAAGTTAAACAAATTATAAACTGGGATAATGTAATATTTTTGGACGAAACTTGGCTAAATTCCAACCATTCTGTGCCGAAAACATGGACTGATGATTCTGAAGCTTCGTGCTCGAAGGTGCCGATAGGAAAAGGTGGACGCCTCATAATATGCCATGCTGGGTCAGCGTCTACAGGCTTCGTGGAAAACTCTTTATTAGCTTTCCAATCCAAAAGCACTAAAGAGTATCATGAAGAAATGGACGCAGTAAGGTTCCGAGAGTGGTTCTTAAATTTATTACAGAATATCCCTCCTAACAGCACAATTATAATGGATAATGCCCCATACCACTCTGTGCAAATTGATAAAGCACCTACGTCAGCCAATAAGAAAGCAGATTTGGTGGCATGGCTGCAAAGAAAAGGAGTGGATGCCGACATGTCACTATTAAAAGCTGAATTATTACAGTTAGTGAAATTGCATAAACCACCAAAACCGACATATGTAATTGACCAATTGGCCGAAGAGCACGGGCACAAAGTCATACGACTTCCTCCGTACCATTGCCAATATAATGCCATTGAACTGATTTGGGCCCAAGTTAAAGGTAATATTTTATAATATTATAATAATAACACGAGTACTTCTAACATTTATAATTTAAACAATGGTTTTCGTCTGCTATCAAATAGTTACATTATTGTTTTACAGGTTATGCAGCAAGACACAACACAAAACCACCCTTCAGTGTCAAGAAAATGGAAGGTTTATTAAAGGAAGCATGTGCCCAAGTTACACAGGAAGATTGGAGTAAAGTAGTACAAAAAACAAAGAAAATAATAATGGACGACTTCGAAAGAGACGTACACTTTGATAATGTAATGGACAATCAACTGGTCATTAATTTAAATGACGATGATGACGAAGACGACGATACTAGTACTAGTAGTGAATAAAAAAATATCCTAAACATTTCTTTTATTTAATTATAACAATTGATTTCTTAAAATTCGGATATTATAGTAATCGATCTCTTAAAGTTCGGATATTATAGTAATCGATTTTTTCATCCCATCCCTATAATTCAATTGTCAGAACTGTCAAACGGTACTTCTTAGATTTGACGGACTGTACTTACATAATTTGTTCTTCTTTCTGACCCACAACCCGAAGAGGACTAGTCTACTCTAGGCTTGCAGGTTAGTTTCGAAGCTGTTTTTGTGGTTCTATACATAATTTTTATATTAATATTATAACGATATTGTTTTGATTATAACTTCATAAAATTTAATAATATTATTTAATTTCTGAATACGGCAAATAATAAACATAGAAAATATTAAAACAATAGCAATCACTTGGTACATGGAAGGAGCAACTGGTGGTTAAAACTCCATATTATGGAATTTCCTCACATTAAATGCCGCGTCGAAAAGAACTTCTGTATGTATCGCCCTTGACCCAGCTATTTAATACGAGCTCCTTTAGATGTTGGTCGAGGCTTTTAGCAATAAGCATAAGTCATGCTGTTATCATGGCTACTCGAATATGTTTTAACCGATCCCTTTTCACATATGTACTTTCAATATTATTCGTTACTATCCAGTTGAGAGCAATTCGATCACTCCCTATTACGTGGGACAATTTCTTGGACGATATTTTAATATTTTTGAAATTAAAACTCAACAACACTATACCATATTAAGACACGTGAAAGAAAGCAGAGAAGTTGCTGTCGACCTTGGAGAATACACACCGATCGCATTGATCATGTTCTGAATGAATATTAGATCAAGGTTTCGAAACCGGAGAACTAGCATAAAAGGTTTAATGATCACTCTCAACCTTTCCTTATATAGTTTATCTTGATTATTGTGAGTGCCGTCTGACTGACCCTTTTACCCCTGCAAAGAATCGTATGTTAATCAGCAAATGAAGCGACTTGGGACTGCAGCGGCATTTGAACTAGGTACCTACTGGTTCGAGTGTTTGTACCTATTTTATATATATATGCTGGTGTAGGTGCGGTTGGTTTGGGCGCCAATGATTGTCGAGTTTTAATACACCCATGAAAGGTCTTCGGCTTATGTCGGGCTATTATCTCTATTTACCTTGAATGGAGAAAGGCATGAGCATATATGTATCATACACACATATACTTAGGCATTTTACATAATAAGGTTTATCGCTTAAAGTAAAGCATAGAAACTGTGATCACTATTAAGTTGTTAGTAAAACCCTATTATTTGGTTACAGATGAAGAGATCTTCTCCGTGGCGAAGAATAGCGAGGATTTGAGGTGAGTTAGTAAATTAACGTAATCGATCATCCATCACATTCTGCGGGCGGGGGACGGCACCGCGCCGTTAAGGCCCCGGACAAACTTAATCGACATTTAATGTGATATTTTTTCCATAAAATGTATAAAAATATAGTTAGCACTTAGAAGTAAGTTATACGGTAGTTATTGAGCGACCTTAAATGTGGTATTATGGCAAAGTATGTAAGTAAAAGAAACATAAGAAATATTGATGATAAAGTTCTTACCGAGGTAACGGTCTATGATGACACCTTGAAAGCTTTCGGATGTCTTTTATTGTTCATGTGTCCAGACGTCAATTGTTATGACAAGATATGAAATAGTAATAAGTATTCTTATTACTATTTCATTTTAAGGCAGATTATACAGTAGTATTTAGACTAGACTATTATTAAGTATCACCTATATTATGGGTTCCACAATGCAGGTAAACATACTTATATTTTTTTAAAATATTGATAATGAACAGATTCTTAAAGATTTACCTTCTCGGTCACATAGAATTAGAACAGCTAGGTAAACGTGAATGGAACTAATGAAAGCAAAGCTATATGTATGTATATATCTGTACAAAAGGAATTAGCTGCGAGAACTTGCGCGCTAATGGAAAGGGACGAAAATGATAACGATCTTTTCTGTTCTTTTTCTGATTTTACTGAAGTTTTTTTGACTTACTAAAACCCTTACGGGGCGCTATACATACTATGTACGCCTGACAGCGCCATTCAGCCTCACTAATGTGAAACAACAACGCTGGTATGACCCAGGTTTACCGTGATCAAGACCTACGCTGCAATGATGATGCCTATATTCAATAATTTAAAATTCTAAACAATAACTAAATAGTTATATACTAGCTCCGCCCGCGTGGATCTCGGTTATCGCTTAGTGTTGAGCCAAGCCTATTGAGCATTAAATTCGCCTCTCTACTCAACTTTGGCTTGACTATTTACTCGCCTCTGTTCTCAACCTTCTACTTGCCTCTATATTAGACTCTCTACTCAACTTTCTACTCGCCTCTCTACTCGCCTCTATACTTGAATCTATACTCGACTATCTACTGGCTTCCTTGTTCCCCTCTCTACTCGACTCTGTACTCGCCCATCCACTCGATTCTCTTTTCGTCTCTCTACTTGACTCTCCCCACTCACCTATCTTCTCGCCTCCCTACTCGAATCTCTACTCAACTCTCTACTCGCGCCTGTAGTCTACTCTTCTCGATTTTATATTAGACCTCTACATGCCTATCCTCTCGCACCTATAACAACTCGCCTCTATATTCGGCTCGTTACACTACTATGTTCGTTGGATATCTTCGAAAAAACAAACTTTCATACTGACTTTCTAGCCCTAATCCCCCCCCGTTACCCCCCTTTTCATGATGAAAGGTGGCCTATGTCCGTTCCCTAGCTCTAATCTATCTTTGTACCAAATTTCATCAGAATATCTTCAAAAATGTCAAACTATCATCCCATGGCTCTATTCTTCCCCTTTCTACCCCCCTTTTCGCTATTCGCCCCTTTCCCTATTTGCCCCCTTAAACCCCTTACTCGCGATAAAAGGTACCCTATGTCCGTTCTCAAGCTCTTATACACGTCTGTACCAAATTTCAACAAGATCGATTCAGTGGTTTAGGCGTGAAAGCGTAACATACAGACAGACAGACAGAGTTACTTTCGCATTTAAAATATTAGTATGGATTATAGTATGGGCCCTGGGTCAGCCGGGGTGCGAGGGATATGTCGCATGACAACCTCACCTTCGGCCTAGCACTACGACCCACAGACGGCGTGCGGTTTAGTCGGTTCGAGTCCGACATAACCTTCCCCTCCAGCTCCGGAGGGGTGGGGATCCGTGGGGATTTCTCGCACGTAAAAAAAAAGAAAAGGATTATAGTGTGGATATATGTTATTGTTTTAAACATTATACTGTTATAAACATTTATACTTCATAAAAGTTATACGCCAGTAAGTAGTCTTATCTCAAAGTTTAATAAACTTAAACGTAGGGCACAACCTGAAATTCTAAAGTCATTAACGACGTTGATAGTTCGATATTGGTAAAATATTTACTTAAGCAGTATCTTCACGGTTTCATAAACCTTACAGCGTAGTGTCTAATAACGTGTCACGTACACCTTATATGGTGCATGTAGATAGCAGGTGGAGTGAGCAAGACAGCAAAATTATCGAGAGCCTAGTATCAGTGCTAGACTTACTTTTAATTTAGTGTTTTCCAACGCTACGTTACGTAGGTACTCATTTGACGAACTGATAACAGTGAAATAAGTATAATTGTTGATAAATTTTAACTTTAAAATCTTAATATATGTTAATTAATGGTTACCATTATTGAAATTATGTAAACTATTTAACTTTGACCTTGTACAATTTGACTCCTATTAAAACTTGACATTGTTATAATTTGAACTATTGACATATTATTTTGACTGCACGAAAACCTGTTATGCCACATTGTTGATATTTGTCCAATTTTTATTTTATGTGTGAAAGATTGCAGATGTTTTTCAGAAGAGGAAGTTAAATGGTAAACTTGCTGTAATATAATATATGACGTGTAATGATTATACTTATGAATAAATGAGTTATGAGTTACAAGTTATGTGTGAAATTGATCATACTTGTTTGCTTATTGGCCATAGTGGCATTAAAAACCATGTGACGAAGCCGTTAAGCTGAGGACGGCCATTATAATAACACTGTTGGTGTCTGTGAAAGTGACCCTCTTTCCTAAGACTTTAAGTTACCAATTTCAGTCTTTATAAGCACTTCTAGGTATATTTATGTGTAAAGAAATTGCTGTATAAGTAACTTACACATATATTATCAGAAGCGTTTGAAAGATCAAACCTATTCCTGCAATTTATCAGCAACGATTCACAAGTTGTTTATTGTGTTTGATGATCCGAATAGCGTAGCAGCTACGCCGTAGCTCCTGCCTCTACGATTCTGTAGATTGCATGGTTCAATTTATGCAATGTGATACATTTATATATGTAGCGTGCTTGGTAGTAGTACAGACATGGATACAGTCGTAGTAATACATACTTGTTCTACCAACGGCCATGAAAATGAAACGGGTACAGCTAGCAGCATAAACAAGTTAGTGAGCAGCGATTAGCGAGTGTGTAGCTCCGATAGTTTTATCGCTGGACCATAAGCGAGTACGCGACGCTCAATTAATTGCACCAAGCACTCGGCGATGTAGAGACGGTACATTCCTAAATGCCTGATCACTCAGAGTATTCGCCTACTCGCTCGGCGAGTTATCTGATCGCAATGCGAGATCCGGTTTATTATTTTAAATACATTTCATGAACGAGAAAAGAGTCGATAGTTGAACGTTTACTCTCTTTTGATAGGACAAGTGTTTTACATAGTTATATTCTCATGTACTTTAGGTGTTCTTATAGGAGAAAACTGTATTATTTTATATATAAGTAGGTAGCATATGTCGTATGTAGTAGGCTACCTTAATATACATAATCGTAGTACAACTAGACCAACGCGCTGTCGTTTTGCATACTGTAGGTCCCAGATGGCCTAAATTAGCATAATCTACGTTACATCCACCGAGATCTGTGTTACAGACTATTACTGTTGTAAGTGGCTTTAGTATTTAAAAGACAAGTTTAGTAGTAGTAGCATAAAGAGATCTTTGTTGATACATCGCTTTAAGTTTTATTTTTCCAGTACATTGCTTCTAATATTCTGAGCTTTAGTTTCTCTATTCATTGGTTAAAATATTTAAATAATATAGGTATGCCACATTCTATAAAACACTTTAATTTTCTCTTTGGGTGTCTAGTGACTTTGGAAGTTATAGAATAAAGCTAATCTCACCAGTAAGCCATGTATCTGATGATTGACGTACGCTACTCTGGCATAAGCTCTGTTACTCTCAAGGTTAGAAGTTCAAATGGCTGTTGCTTCCATAAAAATCGTATAAAGAGCGTCACACGCGGCGAAAATACTATAATATTTTATCTTAAGATACCTGGATATAAAATATTATAGTATCTTAAGTTATCACACGGTTAAGATACTGTAATACACCCGCTCGAATAATTATCTATTGACTAGGCGAGGAGTCCCACTCACAGTTTATCAATGCATCTATATATACAAATAAGTCCAAACTCGATAGTTTTATCTTGTTCCTATAGCCACCTTACTACTCCATCATCAGATCAGCTCTATGGTACAAAATTATTTATTGTTGTCCAAACTAAACGTGAATGCAAAATTTTATTACAATTGGTTGAGGATATCTGCTTCAAAATTGAGTTGCAAGATTTGCCATCAAATTACATACATTCATTCATAGATACATACAGTGCAAGCTAATAAAAAGCTTAATCGTGTTGTACTCATTAATACAGAGACACAACATTCTAAATAATGTAGGGTGGCAGCCGTGTCCGGCCTTTTTGTATGAATATCCGGTCAAATTGGCTCTTGTGTCTGGCTATTGGGTTTTGGCGACCAGGACTAGGGTTTCCGTCGCCAAACCCAATAACCCGGACAGTAAATCGTAACCGTAGTCTGTACATTCAGCTGCCGGCTCATGCCGTGTCCGGTATTTTCTTCGAATGTTTGGAAGGGATAGAAGCGAGTGTAATCGTGACAATTGTTCGTGTAACAAAATACGTTCACATTATCAGACTGACACGCAATTCTGACACGGTCGCAGAATAATGTTCGGTAAAATTGTCACTATAACGTGGAGTCAGTAAGAATGAGCGATCCTGGTCTCTCGCTTAACCTGTCAAGTGAGTAAATAATAGACACAATAGGTAAACAATAGACTCGCGGTGCGATCGCACCGCTTGGGATCTTAGACTTTAAGGACAATTTATAGCGACACAAACGCGCCCTGCACCCTGCATTCTGAGCACATCGTTTATGAGGACCTTGTGATATATTTTGTATCTTAAGATGCTATGTTAAGATATATTTCGTATCTTAACATAATATTTCCATATCACTTGATATCTTAAGATACTGCAATATAATAATACTAGATTTTGCCCGCGGTTCCGCTCGCGTGGATATCACCGATTTTGTGCAAACTTCACATAAACCATCTACTACATAGTCTGAACAAAGCATTAACATTTGGTTTGGATAGGTGAGCACGTTCTTGAGTTATAAAATCAAAATGAAAAGTGGCATTGATTTTTATATATATTCATTTTATATATTATAGATATTTTATCTTAAAATGTGTAGCGAGCGATATTTTATCGTAAGACAAAATATTATAGTATCTTCGCCGTATGTGATGCGCTTAAACCAATCAAAAGGAGATGAATGAGTAAACGGACCTCAAATTCAGATATGAAAGCCTCAAATACAACTGGGATCAATGCTGAAATGGTGGTGATGATGTATGCACCTGAACAAATTTGTCATCAGTTCATGACTACAGGCGGCGGCTATAGCGTAAAATGTTCGCTAGTAGTAATTCGTTATAGTGCAAGCTAGTTTGTACTTTATTGCATTGTACCGAGGGCCGCTGTTATCTTATCGCTATATGTATAAATTTCAGTGCTTCTGTTATTTATGGTGTAATTTCTAAACCGCTTGATAGATGATGGTGGACACACTCGATGTACGGTCGGACTGTTGCACTTTTATATATAACTTTATATGAAAAAGTATACTTAAAAAATTAAAGTATGCATGCGTACCCGGTCGCCATTCCAGGACTTTTTTGCTCCATCGGCCATCTGTTCTGCGCGCTATTTGTCCCGCCCAGTGCCACTTCAACGAGCTAATCCGGCGTTTACCAAATATCAGAACGACGAACGAACAGAAAGGTATTAATATTATTATCTATAATATTATTTTATCTAACGCTGACTGTATTTATTCTTACTATAGTTGGATACGTATACACCTTTACGTACTTTATATGAAAAAGTGTACCGATACTTAATAAGTATACACTTTTTCATACAAAGTTATGTAAGGTGCAATCGTATCTCCTTTGTTGATTGTACCTATATAATTGCTTTGATGACATATTCTTTTAGCACATCACAAGCCAATATGCCAATAGTCTCTATGAATGTACTTTTTGCACTGTGTTGCTGTACTTTGTGAGCTTAGGTTTCAAGCAACATCTTCCAAAGCGTGTTTATTAAAACAGAAAAAGAAGACAAGAAGAAATGTTATTAAAACTTTAAAAGAAAAACAGCATCGAGCAAATTGGAAGTGATCTTTGTATTATCAACTTGGCACAAGGTATTACGCAAGCTAAAATATATATTAGATGATATTAGTATACTAGCCTAGCAGTTGCCCGCGGCTCCGTCTGTGTGGTAGGGTGTGCATGCGCGTTCGCGCTTGTTTTTTATATGTATGTGTGTGCGTTGTAGGAAAATAATTTTCATTATCTTCTCTAAATGATAATTTATCAATAACACTTAAATAAAATGCCTCAAAAGCAAGTTGGCATATCTAGACGCCATATATTATAGCCATGCTTAATCTGATTCTATATAGCTCAGTGTAATAGATTTGCTCCAGAATATTATTATTGTAATATCCATCAATCTCTAACTTTCCTATTTATGTATTATTAGGACGCAAGATGTTCGCAATAAGTGTCAACACGCTAAAGGATGAAGTACTCGGCAGATTGCCACTCACGTTTTGTACCAGAGTGTTGGCAAGACATTAACGACTTTGTAATTATGAAAATAGCGATTTTGCTTGTCATGCAGGATTCTCAACTATGTACATATTTGTTCCACTACGACAACTAATTGAAAATTACAAGTGGGCAAATTACTGTTTCGCTAGAACAATGATAAAAGTTGTTGTTTATTATATGTAAGTACATTGTCGAGTTAGGGAAATATGGGACTTTAGTACAATATCAATTAGCTGCCTGTGATGTGGTTGTAACTTCTTATTGAAACAGAATTCTTGTAATATTGTTGTGTACTCATATGTATCAGGATGTAATACGTAACATGACACCACGATTGAACTATTATACGTCTACGTACTACAGTCCTTATACCTACTAAGGACGGCAGTTTTTAGTACCTTATGATTTAGTGCCTGCTTAAAAACAATAGACTGATAATAGGCAAGCGCCATTAAACCAGTCAGTCTGTGCCCACGGCCGGTGTAACCTGGTCGAAACGTCAGGCAATCAAAGGTATGTAAGTACCTATACCATGAAAACGTTAGTTCCTGTTCTCTTTATTATATAACATGGAACGCGAGAGTTTAAAAGTTAGTGCGACGCAAGCGAGGACTCGGAGTTGCACACGCTCATCGAGTGACTGGCTTGGGAGACGCCAAGGCGGTAGCTTGTGGCGGCCCTGGGGGTGAGAGTGCTCACGCTCTCCACTGTGCCCGCGGTGATAGTCCGCTGCGCGGGTGCGTGGGCGGCTAGCGCCTTCTTCTGCGAGCAAGACATACTCGTGAAGGAGACAGCAACGCGGGTGCGGCGCGATGAGCGAGACAGATTCGCGGACATCGTATCGTTCGTATGTGGCTCGGGCGTCAGAGGACGCACAACGACCACAGTCCCCCATAAGCGCGGGTCTGAGGCTGACGGGTGAAGTCGCCCGTTACCCTAGCAGCAGGCCACGGTGGCGATGCGCGCCTCCCCACACCGGGAGCGAGTCGGGGACCGCGTGGTACGTCCTCCCGAAGAGGGCAGACCGAGAGGGATAGCCCAGGGTTATGTCGGGTTGCGAGGGATATGTTCTCTGACAACCTCACCTTCGGCCTAGCACAACGACCCACAGACGGTGTGTGGTTTAGTCGGTTCGAGTCCGACATAACCTTAGTTTAATAATACACTTGCCTTCTACTATGTCACCTGGCATGGGTATAATATGTATATCGTAATGTACAATTGTATCTGCTAAAAAAATCGTTTATATAAAGAAGTAGGTTTAATTTTAATGAAATTATGAAGAAGGTAAGAGGTTAGCTTGGGGCATCAAAATACCCTTTACACATAACACAGCGTCACTAGCAAACCGCGTCAAGATAACCCAGTGGTTGTCAACAAGCCCACAAATTAACTCGCTGTTTTCATATCCTAATTAACCAGGTTGTAAACCTCGAGTTTACCTACAACAGGCCTATCCACGGAGGATAGAAAAGTAGGACCTATCCGTCTAGACAAGTGGAATAGAATAGGTTCAATGTAATCAAAATCAAAATATAAGTCAACGACTGAGAAAAACGTCAAGATAAGTGCCAATCCCACACATTCATCATTCTATTTTACAAAACACCGGCCAACGACTTGCGAGTTGTTTAGTCCATCAGTGAAGGTAGCTTTAGATAGATCTATGTTACAATTTCCAAGGCCTGTTATATTCTTGCTGAAAGTAATATTGGCGCCAATTTGTAATGATGCCAATTAAGTGGACACAAGTGAGCCATTTCCACACAATCGAAAAAGTTACTGCATAAATATATATTTCACATCACCATCGAGTAAATTGGGTAGTTTCCTGTAGTTGAAATAAATTATTGAACTGAGCTTATAAAAGAGCGGTCAAAATTAAGTACTTACATCCGTTCTTATTTTATCATAATTATTATTTTTAATTATCCACCAGACTGAGTGGCGTTTACTTGTATTATATTACGTTATGATCAAATAATACTATTGGTGATTACGAATACATAATAATAGGATGATAATTAAATTTTGTTGGATTTTTTTTTGTTGGATTTTGTTGGATATGTTAATAAAAGTTTCCATAAGCTTCGAATTTACTAGGAAACATTTGACGCGCAATCAAATGTTTCTTAGTAAATTCGATGCTTAGAACATCAAACGGTAAATTCTCGTGATGTTCTACAAGTTCAGCAACATTGCGCAACATGCGCGATATTGTCTGATGACGCGCAGCTTGTTGTTTTACCATGATTTTTTGCATGGCAAAAACTGTACCCTTAAATAATAATATTGTATTATTGGAAGTGAAATAAAAAAACATTGTTGCGAAAATAGCAACACAAATTATGGGTTATTTTACTGTTACACTGATCCCGACATTTCAGTTGTTTTTGATCACGGGGTCAAAAACTTACTATATGCATATTTTTATCTTTTTGCACAGAATTTCCATTTGCAGAAAAAAGTATTTTTATATAGGTATGTTTATTAAAATTGTAGAACCTTTATTGCGAGCTCATAGAGCAATGCCTACTTTAGGTCTAGGTAGCGTTGCTTTCCTAGAATATTATTCTTGTATTAATTGGCCGCTATTAATAATAAGCCTCAATTATTTACGAAGTATTTTCAACATTGATGAATTAATTTATAAATCGCGATAACCTAACAACAAATTTTTCAAAAACAAATTTATATTAAGTGGAACCCTTTTCATGGATGATAAGTATATGGAATTAATTAATATCTGACAGTACATTTCAGCTTTTAATGAGGATTTGGCTATGCGGCTGTTAAAATATCAGGCTGAAAGGTGAAGGATTATGAGACATCTTGTTTTTATGGGATAAAGGGCTTATATAAACGGGACATGCACGTGCGTCTCTCCCGCTGTCACAATAATTTTTCACATGAAGAGGGAACTTATGACAGAATGGAAACAAAGGTATAATAATATAGGTAGTAACATCAGTTGAAATGACATATCTACAAGCGGTTACATTACAATAAATCAATCGGTAAATACTACAAAAGTTTAAAAAACTAGTCCTCAGAGAGCATTTTTGTGATATAAATTTTTATTAATAACTTTTAATTTGGTCTGCCCCTCTAGACAAGTGTCAATTCGCCAGCTGGCGTTTGGTGGAATAGAATGACGAATATATGGGATTTGACGTATATGACAGTCGTTAACGCATGTCAAATACGTCAAATCCAATACATTCGTCATTCTATTCCATCAAACGCCGGTTAGCGAATTGCCGCTTGTCTAGAGGGGCTGGTAGTTACTTTCTGGCTTACTTTTATGTGGCTGACTGTAAGTATAACCATTTCATGTAAGATTTTTTTTATTAAGTAATAACAGGGCAAGTCATGTGAGTAAACGTAAATATATACTAATCTTAAGATTTGTATTTACTAGCTGTTACCCGCGGCTTTGCCCGCGTGGACTTTTTCCTGCAACTTTTGTGTTTTTCCAGATTGTAATCTATTCCTGTACCTTCAGCCATATCCGTTATTAGAGCGTGATTGAATAACAAATATCTTCACAAACTTCCACGATTTGTACATAATATTAGTAAGGGTCACTAAATCATTATAATCACTGATTATCGTAATTATTTTGAAAAAAAAAAAACAGTTTTTGTTAACTACAAAACTGTCATTTAAACTAATATACATAGACGTTCTTTCCTTGGTTCTTTTGTCCACACAAATTATGTCATAATTTCCCCAGAGTTTTTATATGAGAATGCGTCAACATATCCTACAGTTCGTTGAACAAGAACATTCTTATTTTTAGGTCCGTCTGTTTTGATATTAATAGGATTAGTGTTGCTTTATTTAACTTTACGATAGACAATGGGATGCTAGCTCATCTTTTCATCTTTGTTACTGAAGATTTTAAACGAAGTTAGGTTAAGTCATAGAATAGCGTCAGGTAGTTTATATCCCTGTAAAACTAACCCCCATAAAAAGTGCATTTTATATTCAAAGCATAACCATAGTTTTCTTTTCAGTCCATGTTTATCGAACATCGGTAACTTCTGTAGACTAGAAAAGTCACGGCGTTGTAGACTGAAGGAAAAGAAACAGTATTTTAGGGCTTAGTTTCAATATTCAAAAAAGCCATCGCGATAGAATAAAAAAGCACAAAAGAGAACAATACTTTATCTCAATTTGTTCTTTTTTATGTAAAGTTTTAGAGCTAAGGCGGTTATCGAGTAAGAAAATATGTATGTATCGATGGCGACTGTACATTATATGTATATTATGGAAACAATGATATATGTATATCCTAGAAATATATCACTTCACAGCAAACATTCTAGGGCAGTAACCCTAACCATATAAATATTCGAAAGAGTTGGGTCGGTGTATCCATATTCACTTTGAGACGAGAGGGCTCGGAAATTTTGGGTTAAACTGCCATCGCCCCACTTTCATCAAGCCGTCGTAGTTTTAACTTGATTAATTTACTATGCTCTAGCAGATGGTTCAACTGGTTAAGTTACTTTTACCACGCTAGATTTTATTGGAAAATAGTCTGAATTTATTAATAATTAGATTTCTTTCGTAAAGACAGTTTATGGTTTATTTCTTGTTGGGATCATCTATGGGCTTGCCATCAATCGGGCCCTGTCAATACGCCGATTGTGTCGAACATGAAGAAGTTGTCAAGCGCTCGCCGATAATTTTTGGAGCAGATGGGTGCGCGAGAACCTACCTACCCTGGTAGCGCACGGCAAGCCGAGCAGCCAACGACGATGGAGACATCGTAGTAGTAGGACGACGTAGACGCAAGTGTGGCCAATCGAAGATTTCACCCGTACTTACACTGGGCCTAACGGCGGAATCCGGATGGCAGACGTCCAAATGAAATTCGGAAGATTTCGAGCGGCATGTAAGCAAGGTCGTCGTACTGGAAAATGCTGTTCCGTAGAGTGCTGCACTGGGGGAGAACTGTCCAGTACGCCGAGCCACGCCGCCTGAAAAGATGGTCTACGATGTGTATATAGTTTTAGGATATAGAACTGTAGTAAGAATCAAGAAAAACTGATTGCTCGTTAAGTCGCACAGTGGGCTATTGTCAAAAATTTGAACGTGACGAACAATCCAACGATTTTGTATGGTTGAATAAAACATGGTCTAATAAGAACCAAGAAATAGAACAGAAGAAATAAATAAGAATTGTCGAAGAAATTGCTGTTTTATACATGTGATACAGATCAAAGTCATACAGTCCACGACAATCAGTATTCTTTGTTCGTTCCTTAACTGATAAATTTGTCCACCGTCATCCGCCTGTCGGTTTGTATCAGCAACTCTCAAAATATTTTCGCCTAAAATGTTCGTACGCACATATATTGCGCCTAATAAGGTCACGAGCTGGTGTGAAACGACTTTCTTTACGTCATGCTTTCCCAGCGTTGATCGGGTAATATTTTGTATGAACATTTTTATGCTTAAATATAATAATATGGTATTGCTAAAATATTCCGTAATGAAATCCATTATCGTAGGTTGGTTTCGGTTGCATACAAAGCCTGAACTTTGTAGCACAGGGTTCGCTTTACTATTTCTTTTATTTATTTTTTATTTTTACGTGCGTTAAATCCCCACGGATACCCTCCCCTCCGGAGCCGAAGGGGGAGGCTATGTCAGACTCGAACCGACTAAACCGCACGCCGTCTGTGGGTCGATATGCTAGGCTTATCTTGACTTTTGGGAGCGTCTGCCATTCTATACGCTAGACCCGAGAGGAAAACCTACTCCAGAAGCTCGTCTGTCATTCAGCAGGTATACCGGCTTGCAGGCTAGGTAGGCTTAAATATATTATGAGATTCCATATACCAATCACACTCCCACGAAAATCTGAGCAAATATTATTCTCCTCTGAAACTCGTTCCTAAATTCTTGGATTCATTTATTATAGCCAATAGCAAAGCTTTATTGTTTCAATTTCAAAAGACCTTAAGTAATAAAATAACTAACATATATTACTACAAGTCGTAAAGATAAGTCCCACGCTACTATTTTTAGGGGTACGGCCTCTGAATTTATATAAATTATACACTCTAGCCTAATTTGAGTGAGTCAGGGTATTATTAAAGATAGTAAAACGTTTTCAAACTTAAAGCTGAATAAAACTATCCCACGTTAAATGAGTAGTGCGGTTCCGTGGGCACCCATAGGCGGACTCATTTAGTTACATAAATGCAAATTAATTTTAACGTTTCACTAAAAGAGGTGTAATAAAAGGCGTTTACATTTTCCTTAGGGGCCTGAAAGGTCGAGGCAGCCTAGTCGTAAATAAATGGGACAGTTTTCCTCTAGGTACATTCACAGGAGAGGTTTTGTTGGAAATGGAATGTTTTCGATATTATTCACTGTGAATTTCTCCAAACATCCAATGCAGAAGTAATCATAAGTATAAAATCTGTTATTAGGAAATTCTGGATTACAAGAGCAATCCAATTGATTTTAAATTATTCACAGAGTGTTGAAAACTTACGGATGAAACAGTAAGGGGTGATGTGTATTAAAACGTTTGCCCTTTTTATTCAGAAGGTCAAACTTTTTGTTTACCGAAGTCTTCAAATTATTTAATGTAAACTTTTACACGATGGTAGTTGATGGAACTCTGTGTGTAAAGAGGTTTATTACGAGTATAGGTAGAATTCTAACCACAAATAAATCCAGTACTGCGTCAGAGGGTAAATTGAATTCGGCGTAAAGGACTATCCAAGGATTAAAATGCGGACAAGCTCGGGACTGTATTTTCACCAAGCTATAAATAAATTCTGCCAATATTATTTATCTAATAAAGAGAAGGTTTAAACGAACCAATGACAAAAGTAGTCCATTCTGTTGTTATGAACACTGAACTGAACGGGTATGACAGAAATAAAATACATTACTATTTTTCTACTGAAGGAGTTGAGAAGAGAGAGAGAGAGAGAGAGAGAGAGAGAGAGAGAGAGAGAGAGAGAGAGAGAGAGAGAGAGAGAGAGAGAGAGAGAGAGAGAGAGAGAGAGAGAGAGAGAGAGAGAGAGAGAGAGATGTTTGACGGAGTGAGAATATAATTATTCAAAAATACATACATATAATCACGCCTTTATCCTCGGAGGGTTAGACAGAGGTGAATTAACACCCACATTTCACCAATCTGTATTTGGTCCCACGTAACAGGTGAGGGTGAGCCTGTTGCCGTATTCCGGGCACTATTGTTGACTCGAGCCATTCATCTGAGGCTGAGTCTGGGCTGTACGTATCTGTCTGATATTAAAGTTAATCAGCCCTATCCCTTAGTCGCCTTGTACGACACCACATGGGAAGAGAAGGGGTGGCCCAAATTCTACTTTGCCGGGAACCAAAAAACTCCAAAATAATTTTATTGCATAGTTAATAATCACTTTTTAATGGCTGTGAGTATATTAATAGTCCCCAGATGGCTATTTAAATGAGCGCGATGTACCGTCCGAACCCTTTTACCCTGTGGTAATACCTCGCGTCCCATATAATCCTTACGTAGTACCAACCACGTGGAATGGAATAATCAAACATTGTGTATTATGTGCATGCGAGTAGTAAAACACGCGACTATTGCGTGTCTAAGTGACAGGTGAATAATGTATAGGGGGATCCTTCCTATGATTAGACGGACTTCGCCAGTAGTTTAGTCATTACTAAGACGGAGTTGTTGATACTTCTTTTCAATCGACGACGAAATGGAAGGTTCTCGAATAACATCATATATTTTTATGAGCAGGTATAAGTTAAAATGGTAAAGGGAGGTAGGAGAATGATGCTGTATTAAGTAATATTGGTGCAAACAAAACAGTTAATTATAATTTTACTACTACTACTAGCTTAGGAAATGAGTTTTTAAACTATGAGGGTGAGTTCATAGGTATAACGAGTATTAGGCGAGTTTTTTTATAGTATCACACGATTATTTTAATACCAAATTTTATATATTAATTTATCTAATCTCATTAAATAATTAAATAATTTTCGTATAATGACACACGTTAAGCGCCAAAATCAATTCGGTAATCGCGGATGCGTGTCCACAAAAAATCCTGCTGTAGGTTTAAAATTTATTTCGATATTATATCCGTCCGTCCATCTACTGATGACAAAGCAGCATGATCAGAGCACCTTAGCCTGTTGCGAAAGGAACAAATGTTAACATTTCTGTATGAGAGTTGATTTCATCAACTCAACTCAAGATGATAAACTCTCATACAGAAATGTAAACATTTTTATTTACAAGAGTGTTGAAAAACATCGTATGATACACGTGTGTATTGTTCATTACCGCCTGCGGTTCTCTTAAGACCCTCACCTAAGAGCGTTTTCACACTCATTAAACACTACTGTTTTGGCTCTGATAACCGATATCGGGCCGGACAATGTGAAAGAAAGATACAAATCTCATACATTTGACTTCCTCCGATATCGGATGTCGGATATAAGATATCGGATGTCGGATATCGGATGTCGGATATCGGATGTCGGATATCGGATGTCGGATATCGGATGTCGGATATCGGATGTCGGATATCGGATGTCGGATATCGGATGTCGGATATCGGATGAGTGTGAAAACGCTCTAACGTTAGCCGTTAGAGCGGGCTCATGGTACCTCAGCGGTAATCATCAACTGTACGCACTGGTACCATAATGTACTATGATTGAGATTATTAAATTAAGAATGGTAAAACAGCGGTTAAAGTTACGTCGGTTATTATTTTATCGTTTATTTTTACCATCCACTCAACCCATATTAGTAATGTTTTGTCAATTAAAAATTATGTTGTCTCACTTATTTATTTCATACAGTTTTCCTTATAACTTATCATTCTCGCGTTTTGTAAAAAATAACAAATTTAACCACCTGTGCTCGCTTGACGGCAATAGCCACGCCCCCTAGTAAGTGGGATCGAAAAACATAGTTGGCGAAACGTGGGTATAGTGTAAATACATCTCTGCCTCACCTTTCGGGGATTTACAGGTGTGAGTATATATATGTACCTATGTATGTTACTAATTTGACTAGAAACAATTTGAGAAGTACACGTTAAGGAATAAATAAACGATATAAATATATTATTCTAAAATACGTAGACAGAGTCAATATTATTAGAGGTATTATTTAAGTATACAATTATGTTATTAAATTTAAGTGACTTTCCCTCAAATATTTGCTAGCGAGCTATTTGCTGAGCTCATATTTTTACATTCATAAGTCCCTGAAAGGGTAGGCGTAAACTTTACACGTTTTCATTTGGCTAACTATATTTTGTGTCCTACCTATTGCTATTAATTGAGTATCTTGGGATTAAAATGGGAAAATTGGGAATAAGTATACGCAAAGAATTGATGTGGCTTTTATGGTAGGATTTGGGATTGAAAAGCAATAGGTTGGTAGCCAACCATGTGACGTATACTTTTATCTGACTGTTACCAGGTAGTACCGCTTCTCATAATAGCACTCTGCACCTTCTAATACTAAACCTTTATACATACACATTTTCCGTCCAGAAAACCCCACGGATACCCCTTTACTGGCCAGTGGGAGTGATTAAATCAGGCTCGAATCAACGAATATCACACACGGTCTGGAGTTTCAATGACCTGGGTGCAAATAAACCTAATGAGGCAATTCCGGCGCCAAGATAACTTCCTGGATCCACGGCGTTCCCATCTTACCTGGAGTAATCTTGCCTCTGCTGGGGTGACAACTAATACCCTTTCCCAACCAAGAACCCCAAATCTTTATTCGTACCTAATAGACGACGGTCACTCCCTTTGTGCATTTTATGTTATCTATTTCAACCACCCAATCCTAATCAACCAAAGTCAATCAGTTATGTGCATTAGCATAATGCAAAAATAACTTTTTGCCTGCATGGTACTTTCTTTTTAGAAAATCTATGAAACCCGATAAAGAGGTGGTCTGGGATATGAAAAATATTATACAGGATACAAATAACACGTAACTTATTCGCATCCGTGATAACCAATATCCACGCGAGCGTATTCATATGCAGCAGCAACTAAGCTATAAAAGCGTAAACTTAACCACTGGCCATATATAACGTTTACACCCTGTACATGTGTAACGTAACTTCCAACTACCCACAGATTTGTAGCGGTGTAATTAGGATCGTTATTCGTACTGCAATTTAGAACTATGCCAACCAATGCACGAATTGCGACGGACAGTCACATGGAAGCATTGTCACTATTAATTATGGGCTCCTGTTATATATTACGGTATTTAGAAACGGTAAATTATTGTACTTACAATAGGAGCTACCGTATAATGGAATTTTCCATTTGAATATAGAAGCTGCTCAAAAGGAAGTAATGGCTGAAATTATTTATTATTATATAGAGTTCTAGAGCCACGAGAATAAATGGGCATTTCAACTAGACATGACAACTTTAGTGAGCAGCTGAAGTTATCTTACGAATTAGTGTGACAAGTTATCTGATTTAGGCACTTTTAGTTTCATGCAAAACTGATTTACTTGTACTCTTTTGTTGCCATAAACTTATGGTAATAATGGTTGTTAAATACAAGTTCAACTAGTCGAACCAGAATGTGAAAAAAAAGTAATTTTTATTTTCAAGTCTTGACTAATACTTAAATCTCGATAAAACTTGGTTGATAAAATCTTGGAGCCATTTAGGTAATTCATATACTGCGAATATACATGCCTTCGAATCAATACCTAATATTTGTAAGCCGTAAACGTTTACCTTTAACATTATACCTACAATCAACATTGTAACATTGTACTAATCATTTACGTGTACAATACTTTATTTATACATTTATTTATTTATATTTTAGGGTAAAATGAGCATGTGGTTGAATACTCAAAAGCAATTTGGGTCAATTATAGAAGAAATAATCGAGGTTTATGTAACCTTTATTACGCTAGTACTATTATCTATTCTGAGTCATTATTCAATTACCTACCTAATAGTTAGAATTGTCGGCCGCAGGTTTTCAATAGTTGTAAACGGCCTGCGTTAGTTATGTCATAAACTTCTTAAATTCATTTAGGAAAGTCTTACATCACATCATACATAATAGTTGAGTGAGCTTCGAAGCGATTAAAATGACATGGTTTTTGATCTGTAAGTCGTAGAGAGGGTTTCGTCAGGATTATAGACATGATTTTTTTACAAATCAGCAACATCTTTCCTTGTAAGAAGTATCTATACGTTTTACTATCCAGGGTTATAGTTAAACTATGAGCGACGTTTGTGCAGACGCATCTATCTTTAAAACAGTTCAATACCCCACTTAAACCGTTACGGATTGTGTTTTAACCACTTTATCTTTAACTAAAGAGATGGAGACACATATAACCACAGTGGCGAGACTAAGGCTTCCGGTTCCGCTCCCGCCCCGCCGCCTCCTTCATGAGCATAACTTGCTCGCAGACGGAGGCGCCGGGTGCCCACGCATTCGCGCAGCGGACCATCACCGCGAGCAAGGTGACGGGCATGAGAGCTCTTACTTCTACTCCCAAGGCCACCACTAGCTCCCGTCTCGGTGCGTCCCACGCCGGGCACTCGGTGAGCGTGTGCAGTCCCGAGTCCTTGGTCGCGTCGCAGTGATATAGTACTCGGACGTTGCTTCTTTTCTCTTTTGACTCGACTTGTGCTTAGGAATTCCAGTAGGGTGGGGTAACAACGCGGATATTTATGTGCTCTAACTGATATCAGCATTTGCACAACAACCGCAAAACTGTTAAGTAATATTTGGCATGAGAGACGAGACGATATTCTTAGCAATCCATGGATTCTCCGTGCGGGTGCCGGGTCCATCGCGTTGCTGAGTTGGGAACTCGGGACAGTGCCTGGGACTTGCGACCCAAGTGTAGGTTTAGAAGGGGCCCCTTTTGTTGATGTACATCAACACTCACCTTCACTACCCAAGTTCCCCTCCCTGCCTAACCAAATTTGATACGAACCTACTAGTGCCGCTTTAGACATTCGTCCTAGTAATGAGCTTATTGTAGCTCTCGATAGGCCTAGATCTTTAAGTAGGTTATAGAGAGATTTAGCTGGTATACCTCTCGCTCCCACTTCTACTGCATACAAATTAACCACGTAACCGTTTTTGATTAATTCGTTTGTGAGATCGTAGTATTTATTTTTCTTTAGTGTGTGGTCCTTCGGTATATTTGTTTCCCACGGTACAGTAAGTTCCACAAGGACCACATATTTAGTCTTTTTCGAGTATAGAAATATGTCCGGTCTAGATGACGAAACCCCAACATCCTCCGGAATTTTATAGTGCTTTTCATACGTGTCGATTAGGAGAGTCCAATCTGGGGCAGTATCTAAGATTGAATAAGGTTTGTTCCTGGATTTTATGGATGAACCTTCAGACACAAAGTTGATATGACGTCTGTTAGTAGTCAATCCTTTTTGGGCTCTAGCTACTGCCAGACTCATTGCTTCGCGTATGATGAAAAGCACCTTGTCGTGGCGGCGTGAGTATTGGCCTCTATCAAGAAGCACCCTACATCCTACTAATATGTGCCTAGCCGTCCCTATTGCCTCACCACACGTATAACATTGTTTTTCTGTGGCTTTCCCCCACCTTACCAGATTACTCTGGTCTGGAAGGGTCATCTGAAAGGCGTTAAGGTAGAATTTTAACAGGGCCGGCGACCACTCATATATCAAGGTGCGCCACTTTAAAGCCATCGGTATGCAGAACTCTCCCATTGTCAACCATTCGTTTTGGATTTCCAAATTCATCGCGTGCACTCGATATTTATCATTTTCGTCTTGCTTCAGAAAGGACCTAAGTATATCCTGGTCCCTTTTTGGCTCTCGTACTCCCAACCCCACTTTGTTCGACTGGGCTCCTATCATAAATCGTTTATGGAATATAAGTCTAGATTCAAGCTCGGACGCGTTATTATCTTTCGGGAGTGCCCTGACTGTGTCATCTTGGGATTTACCTAAGATGTGGGCTTTGGTAACTCTAAGGTGTTTATAGAGCTCCGATGGTTTCTTTAATTTCATCCCAAAATTATTCTGATCCCTAAATAAAGCAGAGGGATCAGCAGAGTGCGCTAGTCCAAGCCACGATTTTAGTGATTTTATGACAGTTGCATCTATTTTCGCGAGTAAGGTTTTGCCGAAATCGTATACCAGAAAAGGCCAAGTCAGACGTGATGTTAGGTAGTTGTCATATATCCAAGCTTTTTTGATATTATTCAGTTGTAGCTGATCTATCTTATTTAGGTCGTTTATAAACATATTGACAACTTCATCTAAGGATGGTGTGCGTCCTTGATGGTCTATCTTTCTCCCAAGAAATTTAAATGGGACCGATTCAGCGACTATGGAAACTGGTTTACCCCCTATGAAGAGTCCCGGGTCGTAGGAGGTAAATTTGGTGTCCCGTCTACCCAGACACAGACAGTGACACTTACTGGGCTTCGTTCTCAGTCCATTTGTCCACGAACAGAACTCATCGATTTCCTTTAATAGTTCCTGACATTGATTTGGATTACGCGTCAGTATTGCGAGGTCGTCAGCAAAAGCTAAGATGGACTCAGTGTATTTGTTATTTACTTTAAACCGATAACCCCATTTCTTTTCGTGACGTATTAATTTGGTGATTATGATATTAATTACTATATTAAATGCTATTGGTGACAGGCAGCATCCCTGAAACAGTCCAACATTATACCGTAGTGGTTCTGTGTGGTCTTTTTGGAAGCTTATAGCAAATTTTAGTTGTGAGTAATACGACGCGATTATCTCTATTACCACGGGTGGAAAGTTATACCATTGCAACGCGTATATCATAAGGTTATGTGGAAGTTACGGTGAGCGTAAAATCGACCTAGATCTTGGTTAGATAAGTATCAGGTGGAATGTTCACATCGAATTCCTTTATCATTTTCACTTCATTTTTAATACCTATGAAGTAATGTAAAAATAATTCAATGCGAGGAACTGAACATTGCGTCGTTTAGTTTATATTACTAGTAACTGTACAGGAAAAGTTCATAAAATGCAGGGCAGTGAACCCTTTTTTTTTCGTTTTTGGTCAAGTTGTAGCTAGCCATAAATTTTATGTTGTTATGTATAAAAACATAAAATTTATGGCCAGCTACAAGATGTAGCTTAGTGACTATCTAATAAAATATTTTCGTTGACACTCGATGTGTAATAAATAACATTTTGCAAGCATTTTATGTATGCACACATACAAGTATGAAAGGTAAAATTCGCTTAGTACGTAAGTACATAACTTTCAAAAGAATTTTATTACATAGAGGATTTCGTTTGTTTGCAGGGCAGTGCCGATTCAGGGGATGACTCTGGGTAGTGAAGACGAACGGCGCGGCGCAGGCTGAGCTGCCGCGGGGCATGTGGGTGCTGCTTATGCTGGCGCTGGCGGCGGCCGCCTCCGCCGACTGTCCACGACACTGCGAATGCAAGTGGCGCAGCGGGAAGGAGTCCGCCCTGTGTGCACGAGCTGGCCTTACCTCCGTCCCACCGCGCCTTGACCCCACAACACAGCTGCTCGACTTATCTGAAAACCGTCTATCTACAATCCGAGATGATGCCTTCGCTGCTACTGGTCTTCTCAATCTTCAACGACTTTATCTCCCCTCTTGCAATATACGAGCTATACGACAGTACGCTTTCCGTGCACTCGTGAATCTCGTCGAACTAGACCTCTCTAGAAACCGCCTCGAAACAGTACCATCACATTCATTTGATTCAATCCCAGAGCTTAGAGAACTACGGCTCGGCGGTAATCCCATTACGAAAGTTGGGGATGAATCCTTTATAGCACTACCCCATCTAGTGAGACTTACACTTAGTGCATGCAAAATAGCCGAAATAGAACCACGAGGATTTGCAGGACTCGAGTCTTCATTGGAGTATTTGGAGCTTAGTAAAAATAGACTGCAAGTACTACATGTGGCGGTTCTAGCATCACTACGATCGTTGAAAGGTTTAGAGCTGGCAAGTAATCCTTGGGAGTGTACGTGTGCAATGAGACCGTTGCGAGATTGGATGATAAGAAAAAACGTACCGGCAACGGTTGTACCCGATTGTGCACTCCCACCTCGCCTTATGTCGCAATCATGGGATCGGTTAGATCTAGAAGATTTTGCTTGTCGCCCGGAAGTGAGTACAACATCAGAACAGTTTAAAGGTCAAGAGGGCGATGAGGTGACCTTAGTCTGCCGAGTGAATGGAATTCCAGCACCGAGGGTGCGATGGGTTCGCGCAGGGCGTTTACTCGCCAACACTACTACAAATTATGTCAATTCTGGTAGAGCTTTCATGTTACGTAGCGAAGGACAAACAAGTAATTTAACTATAAAGTCAGCAGACTTACAAGATGCAGGCTCTTATACGTGTAACGCTGAGAACCGTGCTGGAAAAGCAGAAGTTGTGTTAAGTTTAGCCATAGAAAAGAAACCAGAAAATAAAAGCTTTGGAGGTCGTGCCCTAATGGCGGGCATGGCTGTGTCCGCAGTGATAGTGTTAAGTTCTTGTTTAATAGGATTGTGTGTATACGAAACTCGTAAAAAAAGACAATTAGATAGATGGAACGAACAAATAGTGACGTCAAATCATCGTGATGATAGTTATGAAAAAATAGAAGCTAATTTTAAAAATAATCCTGAAGTACCGCGGGTAATATCTACAGACAGTGCTCGGAAAAGAGGTGACTATAGAAATGTACCATTGCATGACCCAGAAGACGAATTTGAAGGGTATATCAGAGGAGATATGAGAGAGGAAAGAGAATGTTCGGTAACGCCACCTCAAGAACTAAGTTGGAGAAGGGCTGATTTCGAAGCGTCAAACGTGAGAGGCAATCCACCTGAACGAGATTTACACATACCGCGATTTAGCAACTATAATTTACGGTAATATATGATTACTAGCTAGATTCATTTACATATTAATTTCAACACCAGCATTGATTAACCTTCAAATTCTCATTAGTCATCATACTCGTATACAGTTAGTGTAAATTTTAGATAAATTGTAATTGGGCTCGGGCAAATCCACGCGATGTACCCTGGGCAATAAAGACGGCAGGCTAATAGAGGGTTGCTCAGATGCTCTCCTCGTGTCCTATATACATAAACAACCCCCACTGAGCAGGGGTGGTAGCCACAATATTTTGAGACATGCTGTTTGTATGCGATATCACGGAGATAAAACCTACCGCAAATGCGTTAGTACCTTGTGGTATTCCATTAAATTCGTGAATGACATACGTGAGAGAAATTCGCTATCACATAGATATGTGATCTGATAAATTTGGTCATCAAACCTTTTAGTTGTTCGGTTTTTATGTCTGGAAAGTTTTATGTTAAGCCAAGTGGCTAAATCGCAGCTGATTGTGCACCTACTACGGATTAACGTGGGTCGTGACGCGAGGCTGTGATGAAAATCTCCCCGAACTTAGAGAGTTAGGGAGAAAATTAGTTCAGTAATTATTGTGTAATCCCTTGGTTTATTGTCTCAGACGGCGGTCTTGGTGCAATCGTTGAGGGTATAGCTTTTTTTAGGTAATTCTACACTCCTTGTTACTACAGACTTTTAGCATTAGCTGCTATACAGGGGCAGTTGGTTCGATTCCCGTTCATCCCGTATTTAACTGTATTTTGTTGTGCTTTATAACAATATAATTAATTGTATGTGCATTACTACCTAACCCTTCTCCAAGAGTCATACGTGAAGATTCGTTTTATCCAAACGTTTAAATGTGGTTAGTTGAATGTTCGACTTGAGTGAGATGGATTAGGGACTCGTACAATCACTTCTCCATGCGTCGATAATTTCAATTAGTGAGTTCTTTGTCTCGACGTCGAATGCTTGTAGCGTGTAACGTGTTGAGTCTCGCTGTGATTTCAATAACTAAATAGAGAGAATAATTCATTAATATTACCTTACTGAGGGTAGACATTCGTCGCTAATTAATCAGGCGATAATCATTCTCGGAAAAGTCTACATCCTGATATAAAGGTAAGAAACGTACCCCAGGCCCCAAAGTGAAAACTTTGAACGCAACCGGGAAATAGCAGTGAGGATGATGATTACCGTTTGACTTTTTAACTCCGAGAGGAGGTGTCCAAGCAAGTCCAGGCAACAGTTGAAACCCCTATCTCAACACAGGCCTGAAAGTGTCGGCAGAGTTGTATTTTAATACCCTTTAAATCACATAGCTATAAAGATATCAGAAATAGCATGTAGGCAGGTCTCATTTCTGAAAGTCCATGGATAGGTCCAAACCACACCGATAATGTAGGTATCATATAAACGTACAAGCCACGCACTTGACATGATCGCGTTATAATATATTTTATATGGCATTAAGTCCGCCTTTGTACATTTATTTTGTATTTGTGCAAGAAGAATAAATAAATAAATAAATTTGTATTGTCATTGAAAAATAAGAAGATAATTGAGAATGAGAATCTAGAATTTGTGGAAATTACAGCAAAATTCTGACTCTTCATAGACATTGAAAATTATTATATATAAGCTTAATTTACGTATTTTATTTTTTGTTTCAGATCCGATACTGCCTCCGATTCTGTGCAAAGTTCTAATTCTACAGGCATAATGAGTACACACGTTGAAATACTATCCGAGAATAGTCGGTACAATAATAATAGCCGCACTTGTCCAAGGACTCGACCGCGTGAGCGATTAGACAATGACTTGTCTGGTAGTGATAGCGAGAAAAATTATCCAGACCTCATTGAAATGAGCGCTCTGGGTACGTCTTCCTACTTACGGAGTGAAATGAAACACGATCCCTATTATTTTTACACAATACCACGAAAAAAAGATGGAGATAGTCGCAGCCCGCTACTCAATAGCCGTAGAAATAGTTCCGGTGCAGATTCAGTCAGTTTCCTCGATAGATCATATGAAAAAAGCCGACAAAGATCTGGAAGAAGGTCAAATAGTTTTCTAGATCTTTCTACAGGAGGAAATAGAATACGTCGGAATCCAAGTTTACCGGCGTCACCATCAAGAGAACAACCTACCGTACCTTCTGCAACGCCACTTTTAGATCTATCAGGTCTTCGAGATTACTCTCGTACTGGACAACCTATAGAGGATTTTGATTTTCGAGCTTCACAACTTGAGAAATTCCTTGAAGAATATAGAACTTTAAGAGAACAGCTTTCGAGGATGAAGGAAACCCGGGAGAATTTACAACGGAGTCGAGCCGTAGAGAACGATGAACTTCGGTCCATGTTTAAACCTAAGCCAAGTATAGCTGTTACTGAGACCTCGTCTTCAGTGGCTTTAGCAGATGCTGCATCTCCTTTGGCTTTAAGTCCTTCGGAGTATAATAAGCCGTCACAGCCAAGACCAGAGTGGTTGACGTCATTACTTTATCGTAACTAAGTAGACTTCTTGTAAATAGTAGTATGTCTGTCTTTTAGACAAATATGTGATTTGGATTGGACAACTTTCGTATTATGTTGTAATATAATACTAAGTTGTCCGTAGAGTTTAAAGAATTTGTAAATAAATACGTTCATATTTGAACTGACGTCGATGTTAAGTAATTTAAATAATTGTTTGTAAGAAAGTGACAACATGAAAGCATAATTTAAAGTTGGAATAAATCATTTTCAATTGTCTAAAATGGTTTTATTTATCTGTTGTCTGTATGTTTAAGTTTTCAGCTTTTCAGAGTCAGAGCAGACTATGGCTAATAACTATGGCTATCGGCCACGTAAACTTGACATGAAGCGTGGAAATGAGCGTGAAATGAAATGAATCAAGCGATTTAGAGCCACTCGTCTTTTTGTCGGCTCAACAATAATACCTTCTACTAATTATAGGGACATGTGGAGACACTGAACTCTAACCACGATGGCCACACCTATCTCAATAGAATATTAACACCAACAGTAAAGACTTAAAAAGGAGAGAGAGAAACACGACTGCTTACTAATCTTTTAATTTTCGAGGCTTTTTTTAGATAATCAATCAATCAATTAGCCCAAGAACCTGGAAAAACAGTTTCACCGCACTTCTGCTCCTTGCCCTAGGTGTTAGATCCTGTTGGATGACGGAGTTTAAAAGACTTGCTAGCCCTTACAGAAGGGCCGGAGGTTGAGTCGTATCAGCTTTTTAATTTTTTTGCTCTTCCATCTGATCAAGACGACTGTGTGGATGGTTATTCACGCCTCTTTCTCTTAAGTTCGAGAGTCTCAAAGCGTCTCACTAACAATTAACCGGATGAAGGCCGGACGCTATTAAACTGTCAGTTAATCTCAATAACCCAAACACTTAGAGCGTTTTCACACTCATCCGATATCCGACATCCGATATCCGATATCCGATATCCGATATCCGATATCCGACATCCGATCGTGATCGGAGGAAGTCAAATGTATGAGATATGTATCTTTCTTTCACATTGTCCGGCCCGATATCGGTTATCGGAACCAAAACAGTGGTGTTGGCTCCGATAACCGATATCGGGCCGGACAATGTGAAAGAAATGTAGAATATACTGCTTCCGGGCTGTTTGGCCGTGGTCAATGGGAAACTTGCGTTCCAGACGTTTCGTCGATCACTGCGGTCGACATCTTCAGTGGCGCAGGGCCGGGCGACGACAACTTCGGAGACCTTGCCTCGCCGGCGGCTGACTAGCGACTGATGACAAGCCTTGAATCACGGCTGTATTTATAGGCACGGTCGGAGCGGGGAATCGACTCACTCGATTCTGATTGGTCGTGCGCTGAGGCGCGGACGTACTCGATCCTGATTGGTTGTTTGCACTGTGATACCGAGTGGCTCTCAGTGCTGGGTACCAATCTTTTTGGAGCTGAAATCCCTCGTTTTTTCGGTTAAAGTTGTTGGGATGCTTGAATATTTCGATGGCTTCTCGAAGTATACGTGGGAAAAAATGTGTTGTGGTAGCTAGAACTTTCGTGTTCTGAAATTCGATGGTATGATTCCCATCCTCTTGGGTGTGTTCTGTAACCGCTGACTTGTCGTTGTTTGGTCACCGAGTCTATCGAAAGCCGACACACACAGACCGTTACCTACACAAAGACTCCAACCACCATCCCAGACAAAAAATTTCAGTTATCAAGACACTGGTCCACCGAGCTAAGACCATCTGTGAACCTCAACACCTACAAAACGAGTTACGCCACTTGGACTCGGCCTTCCAAGCTAATGGATTCTCTGCACTAGACTTATAATGTGAAAGAAAGATACATATCTCATACATTTGACTTCCTCCGGTATCGGATGTCGGATATCGGATATCGGATGAGTGCGAAAACGCTCTTACAGTTTCGTTAATGATTTCGGACTGACGTCAGGGCGATTGAGCAGATATTAGCCGGCGGTCGACCGACGTCTCGTGTCAGCATTTTTATTTTTTTAATAAGAATAACCATAGAATAAAAGAATAAATATCTGAGTTAATAACATTATGATGACATATACTTCACTAGTTCTACTAAGATTTTATTCATTTTATGTTCAGTCGACAAACGAGATATGGTTGCACTTTTTCGTATAAAGTTGTATGTAAAGGTGCAACTTTATCTCCTTTGTCGACTGTACATAATTGCCTTTATTTCTTATGTACATAGTTCATAAGGTCCAAAATGGCTAACACCTATTTCTTATAATGATTTTCTACTACTAATAAAAGAATAACGTAGTGCAAGCGGTTTTCGACCTTATTATATTATTCGTGATCAGTGTTATTTTATGCGAAAAACCATGAAATTAAGAAAATGTCAATAAGGTCGAATATCGCTTGCACTGTTTTTCGTAGTCTCTGTGTAACTGATTCAGACCATTGCCAGCAGGCGGTCGTGCGGCGGGAAACTGTCGACTCACAACAGAACTGCTAGTGTGTGGTTTGACAACACGAAATTGCCAGCAGGTCAAAATCGCTTCAATGTATGGGGGGATCGGAAAGGATCAGAAACTGCAGGCGTCCGCCTGTTAGCCAGGGCGTCTTCAGGAGAGAGCTTGTACTCTTTATGTTTGCGTTTTCCGAGAAACCATTTTCGAGACACTTCCCGTAATGTATTGATCACTGTGTCGGTTTTCTCGTCAATGCCGCTAGTGGTTTCCAGCCTTGCGAAACAATTTTGAAGTTCCAGATGGAACTTTTCGGACCCTAGAGCTACCTGTAGGTCGGAGAGTATACCGTATCATTCAGAATCTTTTAGCTTTAATGTTGATATTTAGCGAGCCTCGGATAAGTCTGTGATTGCTTCCGGTAATAAACTTGTTGATCACAAAGACGTCTCTAAATATGTGTTTACTGTCCATTATGAAAAAGTATATCTCGTTTCTTATCTCAGAGTCCCGGCTTTGCCAAGTCCACTTCCTGTAAGCGTTTTTCTTAAAGAAGCTATTCATTAAGAAGATCCCCTTTGGCTCGAGAAAGCTGACTAGCATTTGCCCCCTGTGATTTCTGTACCTCACTCCATAAGGTGTGATTTCATCTCGTCGCGTTCTTGTACTCCCACTTTGGTACTGAAGTCCCGCATAACAACGTTGTAAGTGGCCTTGGCGGTGATATTTATTGCCTTGGCAATAACTTTGAAACGGCCTCAATGGTTAAGTCGGGGTAACACGACGCTACGCTCTCGCATTAGCCTTCTAACCAAGTCGAATTGCGTAGCTATCACAATAAACCTATCACTAATTTTCTGTGAATACACCTCGGTCTACCCCCGCGGGGATTTACAGGTGCAAGTATACGTATGTTTGTATGTATGTATGTAATTTTATATCTTATTTCGAGGTTGTGCCCAATCTTACGATTGGCCTAAGCATTAGCCAGCCAGGTTATTAAAAGATATAATAAACGAGACGGCTGAATATCATTCAGGCCGTTAATTGAATGGCGCCGTTTAGTTAACTGCATAGGCAGTTAATTAGACGGCTGATTAAGCTAGTTGGCGGCGACATTTATGTATATTTCAATCAGCTCACAGGCTCAGTAGTGTACGCTTTTGGTCGTCGAAATCGTCAGGTAGCAGATTCTTCATCCACTCGCACATACAAAACAAATCAAAGGTACGTATTTTTGCACTATGATAGTATTACTTCTTGCAACAAGCGCCCAGCTACGTGGGTAATAAAGTATTCAGTTAGGCTTTTTAGGCCTACCCCTAGGCCTAAAAAGTCCTGGCTTGACGTCGTGGAGGATGACATGCGTGCAAATGTTCTCACTACCATTGACGCCCACGATCGGGCGCATTGGATGAGGAAGAGACGGAAGTCGGACCCTGAGCTCCGTAGGCATTTTGGCCTCGGATTCAACCAGGATAATTATGTCCTAATGAAGATGATGGTGATGATGTGTGTTAACATTATAGATTCGTATAGAAACTATCGTGAGCCATTCTTCAATTAGATAAATCTATTACGCCTATACACACGTAAATCGTCTGGATACGCCCGACTAGTTTCGGACCCGACCGGAGTCCTTATTCATGAGCAGAGGACGCGCCAGGATGCTCTGCTCATGAATATCTAACATTATAGATGTTATTAAAGTTATTATATAGTTAAGCCAACAATTGATTCACGTGACTGAAATCGAGGAAACTACTTCAAAAACTTTCAAAGTTATTACAAAAAGTTGTAGCAACAGCCGTTGTGCTCGTTAGCCAGTATACGTCGGTCGACATCGGCACACGTACGAGTATGTCACCTGCATGCTCCGCATAACTGTATAACAGAAACTAGTTATTGATTGATGTTGAATTTGTTTAGGTATTCAAAACAGTTATTGAAAAATGTTCACTGTAATTAGTGACGAAGAGTGAAAATTTAGAAAATGAAAACGGATATAAAATTTAATTACCTTGATCTAGCTAGTTTGTCATGCACTATGCGACATGCGATCTATTGTGAAGCCTGCAGGATTCGGATTATAGGAATCCCTCACCACTCACTATTATTGATGAAACGAAAACTTAATACAAGCTGAGATACTTGATTAGGTGCCTACAAAGTCTTTATAGTTTTTGCTTTTTTGCTAATATTTAACTGCATAAAGACGTACCTACCTACTGAACCTTATGTAAAAGAAATTGATTATACGATAGAGAGGTAAACATAAATATTCGTTAATATATTTATCCACTTTTATTCCCTTACTTTTTATTGAAATAGAAAAATATAGACTATTCTGTATTGTACGTCATATATTGATGAATAAAAAATGACAAACTATGTCTACTATCATTAAGGTATATACAGTATTCTATACTAAGGAAATTTCAGACAACTTTATCAATTAAAGTTAATAAATTAAATAAAAAAATTAGCTGTCTATATTTTCTTTTCTACTGCGATATTTCCTACTCTCTACAACAAAATAACGAAGTGATTATTTCACGATATGCATCTCCTCCGTGTGCGATGCAAGATGCATAGTTTCAATAATATGATACTGTTTCTTGGTGTGCATCATGCTTGGATACTGTTCTGTTTTGTCAAGCGTAAATAATAACTCAGTAACGTAACGTACCTATCTAGTGGCAGCGTGGGGTGTAGCATATCTAAGATAATAAGGAATATGATGGTTTGTTAAACTTTATCTCGTGAAAGATGTATAAAATGAAATCAGTTTATGATATTTATTTACAAGTGTCGGTAGTGAGGGCGATTGCTACGCAAGGGGCGCTGCAATGCAAGTATTTGTATGCATTAGTCTATTTGCATCGGTCTGGTTGTGCTCAGGGGAGCACATTAAGTTGTCGGTTCCGGTTGTCATACGAACATTTATAGCATAGTATCATAGTATTAGCATAGTTCTTTATTTATTAAAAAAAAAATAGCAACCGAAATTACTAATATTCTGGGTTCATGTTGGTAGTGTAATGGCCAGGATTCGAACCCGGGACCTCTCGATCGAAAGGCCAACTCATTAACCATTAAGCTTCCGACGCTTCATATTTATTTAGTAACTTAGTTCCTGGCCAAAGATAAGAACAAGCGGTACTTGAACGGATGAATCAAGTTCCACTTATTCTTATCTTTGTGGTTTAACTTATATGGTTTTTGGGCGCGACTACCGCCAAGTTCCCAATTTCGAGAACGAAGCTTCCAATAGTCTTGGGGGCCTCACATATAACTTTCAATTAGACACTTAATATAAAATCTAATCAATGTTAATATATACAGATGTTATGTAGAGATTCGAAAACACACAGAGAGAAGATAGATATGTCGGAGAGCATAGTATCTGAGTGTAACGAATGCCAAGTAATAATGGTTTGAATTTAGCGATTTTGTATATGGCAACGTTGGTTATTACTTAAGTGTGTCACACTCGCGCTGCCGACCCTGAAGAAACCTTCTAATGCCCTTCTTGAAGAACCAAATATTGTAGTCGCAAGGGGAAACCACAGCAAGAAGCTTATTCCACAGCTTGCGCGTGTGTGGAATGAAGTTCCTTTCATATCGCACGGTTCGCAACATTTCTGGTCGCAATGTGTGAGGATGGCGAGCGGTGCGATGATAGAAAGTAGCTGTCGGCATTATGTCAAACAATTCATCTGTGCACAAACCATTGTATAGGCGGTAGAACACACACAGTGAGGCAAAGTCCCTCCTGAGGCTGAGAGATTCCACATCGCCTGCGAGTATGGGATTGTCGACAAGCCCCAACGCCCGTCTTTGTATCGAATCGAAGGGGTCAAGCTAGTATGCAGGTGCTCTGGCAAAAAGGTGACAGCAGTACTCCATGGGCCGAACTTGTGCTGTGCAGTGATGGAGTCATTAGACAGCATATCATTGATATGCAGCAGAAACAGGGTCGGAGACAGCATGGAGTCTTGTGGAACACCAGCGTTTATGTCCATGCGGTCCGAGCAACTTCCATCGACGACGGCTTAGATACTTCTGTTGGACAAAAACCTGGCAATCCATACGCAAAGTCCCTCAGGTAGTCCATAGGATAGCAACTTCGTAAGAAGACTTCTGTGCCAGACCCGATCAAAGGCCTTTGCTACATCGAGGCTGACCGCTAGTGCGTAGTTATCAGTTAATGTAAATGACATTTCGTTGGCGGTTGGAGCCGAGAGGGGCTCAGTTTGTAAGGTGTGACAGGTCAAGACAGTTAACCTCAGTGCATTCTATTGGTTTGTGAATTATTCTAAGTCTATTTTAAATCCTAAAATATTGTAAGCATCCTTTGTATAGTAGTATTGTGTACTAGATTATAATTTTTCGAATTTTTTTTCGAAATACCCTCACATTTGATTACCATCCTGATATAATCAAAACATAAGCTTTTGTGTTGTCGATTTGACTCTTCTGAGTTGTCGCTACGACATATATAATACTTTTATAATGTTCTAGAACATACCGTAATCAGTTATTGAAATTATAGTTCCTCTTACAAAGAAATTAAATTCCCATAGTGGTACAACTTGTAGAGGCATAGTTCTTACTAGTGAACTCAGTCACTCTTATACCAATAATTCGTAAACAAACATATTCTCAGTTCATGTTTCACTTTGCGCTTGACTTCAGTAGAAAACCTCTCAACAGCAATAACAACGGGCTTTGATATTCGAATGATTTCTAGTTACTATTCCCTTTTGTTTGCAAATGCAAACGTCTTATTGCAATCTGTATTCAATGGCTTCCAACTGTACTTCAATTAGCAACTGTCTTCCTTTGAATAACAAATATTTCCTGTTTGAGCACATTCTCAGCGGATCCTTACAGTACTACGAATTTCTCGGTGCAATTTCAAAATGCATTTGTACTTTACCGGTACTGTTATTGATGTTATGGATGATATTATTATTTAAAATACAAATACATTCTTGTATACGCCTGTAGATTCCCGAAGGTGTTGTCGATCCGAATCACAATAAAAGACTATATATTACTGTTGCACTTTATTTGTATTCAGTAGACTACAACTTACTAAGATTATTTAAGGTGGTTTTTCATTTAATATTGAACTATGACTATTTGCTATGCTGCTTTTATACCTATGCCTAGTAGAACACAAGTCATAGTTATTCATTTTCATATTTATGATTTATTGGTTGATATGTTAGCAACTATGAACTAGCAGTATAAATTCGATTTTTTGAACCAATACAACTGTTTATTGAAAACATAATTAGAGCGTTTTCACATTGTCCGATATCTGATATCCGACATCCGATACCGGAGGCAGTCGAATGTATGACATATGAATATCTCTCTTTCACATTGTCCGGCCCGATATCGGTTATCGGAGCCAACACCACTGCTTTAGCTCGATATCGAATCACAAAGAGACTAAAACAGCGCCTGCAAGCAATTTTCGACTTCAATGACATTTTCTTAGTTACGTGTCTTTTGCGTTAAATGATGACGCTGATCACGAATATAAGAAAAAAAAAACTCGATACCATGTCATATCAATAAGGTCGAAAATTGCTTGTTCTTTTTTTCTTTTTTTTATCCCTAGTATCCCTAACTAGTCTGTGGTTTCGAACAAATGGCCGTATTGGGCCGATTTTATCAGATAAATGTGAAAACAGCACAAGGTGTCGGCTAACGGATGTCGGCCATCGGCGTCAGACACCGATATCGGATATCGGATGAACGTGAAAACGCTCTTTATGGTTCACGTTATATTCATAGGCGCATATCACGTTCATAGTAAGTGGAAAGATGTTTTCTTTGCCTACACTAAATTAATGGGAGGTTGCAACTATAATGTATGCATATTATGGTTTAAGCCAAAGGAGAAAGGATACAGCTAAAGGTTTATATGTATGTATCAGTAAGAGAAGTCAACCGGCTAAAATACTTAAGTCATTATTACTAAACTAGAGTAGAAATCCAGTATATAGAAAAAAAATCACAACACGATTTCACTTTTGAAATTACAGTTATGTATTAATTCAAATGTCTGCAAGTACTGGTTATGAAGAAAATGATTTATGTTGTACAACGGCCGATATATGATGTGATTAATGTGAAGCCGTTAAGTTTATGGAAAGTTAACTACCTACCTGAAAACTGCAAGAGTAAATATCTATTTTAGTATTATTTTATTCACAAGAGTGTTGAAAAACATAGTATGATACACGTGTATTGATGACTACAGTCCTCGGCTCTCTTAAAACCCTTACCTAACGGCTCGGGTCTCAATGGCGCCTCAGCGGTAATCACCAACTTAACACACTTGTATTATGGTAATAACTCAGATCAAATATATAATGTTGATCCATACAAATATTTGCACTGAGCGGAAGTCGAACCCGTAACCGTTGATTTAGAAGGCGAATATTGCTTTCAAATATAGATCATGGAGCACAGCTAGTTTGTAATTATTGGAAAATCTGTTACATTTCCGTTCTAAAACAGTGATCATTAATTAATTTAGGATTGTGGACTTAGGTCCAGATATAATTAACCTTTTGCGGTCTTAGAAAGATACAGTTTCAACATTAAAATGAGGACCATATAAACACGTATAGTAGTTGTATATGGCTTTATTTTACACTAAGCACAGAAAAAAATAAATTACATTGGTATCGGCTTCAGCTAGTTCAGTATTACCTCTAGAAAGGGAGTTGCTGAATATTAATTTGAATCCTATGCGCAATCCAACGATTAGTCCTATAGCTACATGTAGAAAATAATATGTATTTTTCTTTTAATGGGTTCTGCAGCAGAATTGCCGCAATTTGCCAACTTCAAACAAATTCTTATAGAATTTATTAATGACGAGACACCAATGTCAAGTTTTTCAATTCTACTAGAGCCACGTTAGTCACGCCAGTATTTTTTTAAGTCATTTCCTCATAACGTGCTTCTAATCTCACCGCAATTAGGCACATAATTATGCCTATTAAACTGTGGATTTTTGATTGTTATCAAAACACGAGTGGGATAATGATTTTTTTGAGATTTTATTGGTTGAGTGGAATTATTCTTAAAAAAAATTGAAATCAAAATGATCGTGTTCAATAGAACAATTAAATTAATATAACTACCTATTACTTGTTCATTTCATGCAACTTCGTATATAAATAGGAAATTTCATATTGTATGAGTATAATAAACAAATTTTCACTCAAATTTAACCTTTGTTGTCTGTGGCCAGTGCACCAATAGAAAAAGTGATTAATTGTTCCCGCCAGTACCAAAAAGTTTCGCAATTCGTTTTTACTGGTAAAATTATAGTTATTAATTAATTAAAATATCTACAAGTACTATTTATGAAGAAAACAATTTATGTACCTAGTGCACCGCCGGAAATATACACATACACTACACAACGTCTGATATATGATGTGATTGATGTGAAGCCCTTAACGTTATGTAATGTTTACTATCTGAAAACTGCAAAGGTAAATATCTATTTTAGTATTATATTATTCACAAGTGAATTGAAAACACGTTGTATGATACACGTTTGTATTGATGATTACCTCACCTGCCGGCTCGGGTCTCAATATCACCTCAGCGGTAATCACTAACTTTACACACTTGTACCATAATCTACTATACAATATCTATATCTACTATATCTGTGTGTCCATCGCCCATGACTTTAAGTGGTCGATTAGTCCAGAGCTTGTAGGGGAAATTAACATGGACATCGTTACTTTGCACCTCCAATCAACCTCACCTCTTGGGGGTTTCTACATTTTAAAAGTTGTCATAAAAATACTGTCTTTTTTGTGTTACGAGCATTAGTGATCTAAATCAATTATATTCCCCTAAACCCCTCAATCCAAGCTAACTTGTCCATGTTAGGAGTGGACTCGCGTCAGTAGTGTATTGAGCAGGCCTCTCAATCGTAAAATAGACTTCTTAACTGAGTTACGGGACGCTTTATCAATATCTTTATTATGCAAACCTCTGAGAGCTTTCACATTTTATATCAATTAGCCTGCTGCAATCCACTGCTGAACATAGGCCTAACTTAATGTTAGGAGGTTTTGGCCTATTGTTCCCACACTGGCCATATCGGTACGTACAGGGTTTAACTTCGAATTTTCCTTTTCTTGTATCGTCTGCGTATTTTTTCGTTACTCGCGTGCCCCATCTCATCCGAAGAGTGTCGTATCCCTTCGAAGGACAAGAGGAATGACATGCTCACCACACGGATGAAATTTCATATTTAATAGGTGGTCATTAATACACGCTCTAATTACTATTGGACTTTAATTTAGTCTATTGACTATGTTATAGCGGTCTGAGAGGCATGGCCCTGGGTCAGCCGGGGTGGGAGGGATATGTCGCCTGATAACCTCACCTTCGGCCTAACACAACGACCCACAGACGGCATGCGGTTTAGTCGGTTCGAGTCCGTCACAACCCCCCTCCTCTCCGGAGGGGGGACGGGGCGGTATCCGTGGGGATTTCCCGCACGTAAAAAAAAAATGTTATCGCGTCTTAATCGATTGTAAACTGTGAACGAAATTCTTAAGTAGCACGTTTGAAGACATAACGTTGGCATTTTGGCACACAGCCAGATATTTCCGGCGAATTTTTTATATTGTGACTGTCAATATTAAACTTTGATCCTTTATGAAAGTCCTGCACTTAATAGATACCTTGCTTCGTACGGTAATACAAATGCGGAAAAAGCACGTTCAAGCCTTGATGAACTTTGTGGCGCATCGGTGAAACACTTGGTAAATAAGTCTAGAGCCGTGGGTTCGATTCCAGTTCAGTGCTAATATTTGTATGCATGAACATTTCCATAGGTTTGGTTGTTTCTATATGCATATTTAGTTAACATTATGTAGATCGTCTTAGCATATTTATTTATTTACTAGCCGTTGCCAGCGGCTACGCCCGCGTGGATGTTGAATTTGTTGACATTAATGATCACTGCTCCGCTCGATTGAGTAGTAGTAGTAATAAATAGCCTGTGTTATTCTGATGTATAAGCTATATTATTGTAAAGTTTCAATAACATCCATTCAGTAGTTTTTACGTGAAAGAGTATCAAACATCCATACATACATTCATCCATAGTCACAAACTTTTGCATTTATAATATTAGTAGGATCTTATTTACATGTTGGTGTGGACGGCCTGGATATTTTTAACACACTATTTCTCTTTATATTGCAAGCAGTTTTATTAAAATTACCGGTCTGTCTTTGTCATTGTCATCAATATCATCTTCAGTTCAAGTTTATTAACTTGCGAAGTGTTGGATCTATGTAATAACATTTTAAAGTAATTGTTATGCTAACTGTAGATCTTTATTTCTTTTTTTATGCAGGACATTTTTTACATTGTCTTCACCTAGCCTAATCGTAAGTTGAAGGTAAAGTCTCAGGAAAGATGGACACCATTACAGACATGTAGCGGTGCGGTCTGTGCTTTCGACAGGCCTTGGGCGGCTTAAGATGTACACAAGTTGATTAACTTGCGAAGTTCTGGACCTATTTAATAACATTTTAAAGCGATTGTTATGCTAACTGTAGATCTTTATTTCTTTTTTTTATGCAGGACACTTTTTACATTGACTTCACCTAGCCTAATCGTAAGTTGAAGGTAAAGTCTCAGGAAAGTTGGTCACCATTACAGACATGTAGCGGTGCGGTCTGTGCTTTCGACAGGCCTTTAGATGTTGTACACTATTCCGATTTCAAACAATAGGAAAAGTGTTAAATTGTTAGAACAATTGACAGTGAACTAAAATTTATTTCCAACTAGCTGTTGCCCGCGGCTCCGCCCGCGTGGATCTCGGTTTTCCTGAATTTTCTTTGCTATAAACCTCACGGAGCCCAAGACCTTTCCAACGAATGCAAAACCGTGGAAATCGGTTCGTGCGTTCTGGAGTTATAGCGTCAGGAAGGAAAACCCGACTTATTTTATATAGTAGAAGATTAGTAGGCTCCATTTCAGAGTTTGCGGTGCGTTATCGCAACGGAGCAGGTTGATCTTAGAAATTTATAAGAATTTATCTCGTTAGTTTAATAATAATTATTTATGAATTTCTAAGAATGAACCTGCTCCGTTGCGACACCGCAACGCAAACGCACAAATGGAGCTTCACCCTTACAAAGTACTACGTACGTATTTCAGTTATGTTCAGACATTCTAGAAACTATGCTCTAAATCAAATCAAAGAGTGAAAATGAATTCAAAGTTAATTGATTGATTGGTTGACAGTGTATTTTACTTTTGGTACTATAAATGTTATTCTCGGTACACAGCTCTACAAAGTGATATGGCCTAAGGTAACGTCAAAAGTTGTTATTGCGTAAATAAATGTGATATTTATGTTATATAGTAATTTAAATAAATTTAATTGTGCTATTTTTGGGTATATTCAAAAAATAACACAATTTTATTTTTGATCAAATACTAAAGTGGAACTTGCAATGCATTAGATTCCTGTTTTAAAATTTAGTATTCCATTTTATAAATCGTGTATGTTACTATGGAAAAAATTATCATTAACCACTTGCATGTTACAAAAGGAATTAAAATTCGTCTAAACTTATTTAATTATAAAATAACTGAACTACCTTTTTGAAAATAAGTTTTGACAAACAATGTTTCCGTTGTGTCATAGGCGACGAACAGAAATCTAATAAAACTATTCAAATCTGTTAGTAGAAATACAAAGGTAGCTTAAAGCGTGATTGAGAATCGTAAGTTCCAAAAACAACAAGGAGCACAAGACCTAGATTATAGGTTGGTTGTATCGGGTATGGCTGAAGGCTGTTTCCAGGTACGAGTAGGTAATCGTATAATATAGATTTACGATAGAGTATTTCTCTTACTCACGAGTTACGATAGTTCCAATGGTGAAATGAATTTCATCCTTCCTACTAACACTATAAAATGTGAAAGCTTATATGATATGTTTGATGGATATGTTTGGAGGAATGTTTAAAAATGATATTTGTTATTCAATCACGCTCTAACAGATCTAGCTGAAATTTGGTACAGGGATAGATCATAGTCTGGAATAAAACAAAGGCTACTTTTAATTTCGGGAATAGGTTCACTGGGGTAGCGGGAACGGTTTCAAAATTTCACGCGGGCGGAGCACATACTAGGCTATATATCTTTGAGATTTTGTTCTCTTCAGTTCACTAGTTTTCTTTTGTGAGTATTAATCATGCCAGTGGGATTATGAATTTTCATTTTTTTTAATTACCGCAGATGTTTGTACGGCGTTCTTCGCTCTATTATTAACCTGTACCTGGTAGATATATATATATATGGTATGTATATACTACACGAGGTTAAAAGAAATAAGCTGTTTTGTGGGAAGAGGATTACCTTTTAGGATTGAACCCCGAGTCTACGCCAGAACCTGTCCGCCAATCAGCAGGCGTAACGAACCGACTTAATGGTGAGTTTGGCTCGGACCACTAGATCTTGGTGCGGCTACATACACCCGAAGAGCTGATAATTAATTATTGAAAGACTAGTAGCACTTAATTGACTTAATTATAACATATTGAAATGTCGGTCCCTGGAAATCAAAGCATTCACAACATTAATTGAAAACTTAATTAATAATCTATAAAAATAAATTGGACAAAACTTTAAGTCTTAAATGAATAACTTAATGAGGACGTACCTTTTATTGTATCAATTTGCTGAATATTATAATGTTTAGGTTTATACAAAATACGAAATAAATGACCGGTATTATATATGTATACGTATTTACAAAAGGAACTGTATTTAAGATGTCTTTACATCCGCATTCTAGACCAAAAATAAGCGTAGCTTAACTAGCTTGAGTTGTGACACAATTAGTTAAGCTAAGGTACATTGGGTCCAGATAGCACTAGAATATTATAGAATATTCATATTTAAATTGACACTTTTTAGAGTAAATTAATAGCTAATAAATATTCGAAGTCCAAATGGCACCAAAACGTTTACAAATTATTCAACACTTATATAGATCGTTCAGCAGCAACAGGGACCGCTTTACTTTATTAATATTTATTACTAAACATGTCCCATAAACGTTCAATTAATTGCCAAATTTAATGTGACAGAGGCCTCGTTATTTATAGCAACGGTCAGTTAGTGTAAAAAAATAAAATCGGCTCAGTGTAGCGGACATGATGCTAAAACTGTAGGATCTAAATTACGGAACCAATAGACAGTGCGAGAGTTCGCAATTACAGCTGTCCGAACGAATTGTGTGTTCGACAATAAAAGCGATACTTTTATTGTTGCTGTAAATTGCCCTTCCGTTGTCGGGACGATGTCGTCGCGTTCCCGTCGCGTATTCTAGCTGTAAGTTCATGTTGATTTAATGTTATTGTTTGGCGGATCCGGTGTCCAGTTTGTCGTGTCGTATTGCCCATTCGTCGGGTATGTTCAATGTACTTTTAGCTGTAACCATTGATGTGACACCAAAATTATTGCCAAGTTTAGAACTATGTTTGTTTTGGAATGGGACGATATTTTATTTTTGTATTGAATATACTTATTATAGGTGATATGAGAACACTCATATCATGCTGAATAATCGTAGAGTTCTTATGTATAGCAGAGAAAAAATCTTAGTGTAACTGTTCATCTGTTCATCACCGGCAGAATTAGCGGAACACAAAATTATGGTCTAGGAGCTCGCACGGAGTTAGTGGTAGTCGACGGCGGAAATCTGACTGCTGATCGATATGTCACGGAGATTTTACAGAAACATGTTGTGCCATTTGCCCTATTTATTGGTAACGACTTCATTTTAATGTAGGATAATGCACGATAATTCTCGGGCTCACAGTGCTCGCTCAGTACAGGCATTTTGGTGTTACGGTGATGGAGTGGCCAGCACGGTCCCCAGATATGAAACCGATTGAACACGTTTGGAACTTGCTTAAGAGGAGTGTCAAAACAAGAATGAAACCTCCTAACAATCTGGGCGAGCTGCGAAACACATTTCTTGAAGAATGGCAGGGGTTGCCCCAAGAAATCATTGACTACATCATTCGCAGCATGCCCAGACGGATGAAAACCTTAACCAGGGCACGAGGGGGAAACACTCGTTATTAAACATGTTGTTGTTGTTTCATGTTTAATTATTATTTGTTTAAAAATAAAGCTAACTATTTTATACTCTCCTTTTTTGTGTTTCGCTAATTTTGCCGGTGTGTGTATATTTGTATAAATCAAAATAATTTGTAATTAATTAATGGCAGCAATCAAATGAACTACGTTAAGGTTAGTTGTTGATGAGTCCTAAATTATAGGCCGAAGTAACAATAACCTATACTACAAAAACATTTACAGGGGGAAGTGGATATGACACTCACACATACTGAGTGTTTGTAGTTCCACAAAGACCTGTGGGGTCAAGCCAACTCACCAGCAAGCTTACAAGCCAATGCCTGCTGATTGACTGTCAACGGACTTTCCTAGGGTAGGGTAGGGAGGTAGGAAGACAGTCAATACAAAAGCTGTATCAGCCAATTCAAATGAGAAAGCAAACTACGGATTCTAGTGTCAAAGCCTCCGCCAATGCAACTAGTAACAATGCTGAGATGATAATATTGATGATACAATCTGTATTATGAACCACATTTTACTCATGAGACCACAGTAAAACAGTAGGTAGCACCTAATAAATGTAACAGTATTATGTTATACAGAAATAAACGAGCAGTAATTAATTATAAGTAATTATTAATTTTTTCTTGGGCTTCTTCAATTACTGCCTGAGAAACCTTTCAATAATTCCAACCGTAGCTGTGTATTCTACTGTGAAATTCAGCAATGAATTACATGTCTATTAATAACTGTTGACCTTTTTCTACTTCAGTAATTACAAGTGGTTCTAATGCTGACGAAATGAACGGCTGAGCATATGAACTCAACGTGCTGAGGTGAGGTGTTATATATACTGCATAATACACACATATGCAGTAGGTATTATATTACAGCCACTTACGCCTATAATAGGTGGGAGAAATTGGAGGAAACCCAATTTTCAGTACTAACAGTTTTGCATTTTTTTGGAATGACTAATCCAAATTTGATGTTTTTTTATCTATGAATGTACTTTTATAACATTTTTGAAAAGTGACAGCTGTAAAAAAGTAATACGAAATTTATCATCAAAATAGATAGCATTTAGGAAGTACTGTTTTTGAAGATCGAATTTAATTTATGAACCTGCCAATTAAAACAAAATTTTAATACAGAGTTATAAAATCTTGAAATGAACTTTTAAGCAAAGTATAAATAATGGAAATAGCTCTTAAATTACAGGAATAACGAACTCATGAATCTGTAAGAAAATTTCGACAATTTCATATGTAACGACCTAATATTATTATGTAGCGTCTACAGACAATAGCCGTCAATTAAACTAACGAGTAGTCTCAATTTTATCTAATCACTAGTAATTACAATTACTGCAGGATATAGCCTTCATTAGTGCAGACATGTTTTACGGCGTCCGGGCTTGCTTGGCTACGTGTGTAACAAATATGTAACCATTGCCAGTACGGAAAAGTAATTCCGAAGATCAAGCCTAGTAAGGAAAAAATGCAGATTCTGGTCTCCGGGGTGAAACCTCGCATTGCAATGGGTGATGATGATGATGATATAGTAGCCCTCCAAGGCTGATCCTGCGAAACTTATACATCGGGAGGAGGAGAGATATGTATTATGCAGGCACATGGGTTATTGGAGAAAATGATATAATTATTTATTTATTTCTCCACTTCTAATGTAGTAGGAGCGTCCCCTTCATGTAACAACAAACACATAAAAAAGGAAAAGGGCAGCAACGTGACCGAATTATGAACCTAAGGAAATTTATTTTATTACACTAGAACATACAGCATATCTATATTTATTACAATGCTTCCAAATAATTTTGAGGAAATAATTTATTTAAATGGAAAGTAAGCCACTCTTACTTATAAAGGTAGCACCAACACACAATAAGTAGTTAGCCCCATTTGTTTTTATTATTGTAATAATCAACAGGAAGGTATTTGTTATAGGAAACTTTACAACTGAGATCATTCAGATTCGAAATTGTAGTGTTTTTCTATTAATTTGAACCCTTCAAAAAAGAACTTAAATTAGAAAATTGGATCTACGATTACAATGCTTGTTTTTACAAAATATTGTGTTGATAAAATTCATTGAATACTTCGGATCAAAATAAAATTCTAATATTACAATAATAATTCATTAACATTTTTGAAAATTAAATGTACCAAAATGTAGCTGCAACCAACGTTATGCACAAGATTAAAGTTCGTTCATACAGAAGTCCGTATTTTTCAGAATCGTTTGAAAAAGTCCGTCGCTACTATAATTGGTCATACCACGGTTACAGGACTGTTTCAGAAACTACTTCAACTTTTTTATTCAATGCGGTAGGTTAGAAAACTGTGATTAGTTTATGGGATATGAACAAAGAACAAAACTAAAAGTTTAACATTTTACTATGATACACTACTTAGCTGATCTTATAATATTAAGATTGGATGGAATGAAAGAAGATAGATAGAAGATATAATTGTAATTTGACAAATTCTAAAATGTCTCACAGTAGTAATTCTATTTCTTCTGTAATTACGCCGCCGAATGTTTGAACTGCGAATGTCACCCCAAATCCGAGGCGTATCTAAACCTTGTTAAAAAGTCCTCGACACATTTCGGATTGGCCAGGTGTCACGGGTCGAAAACCCCGTGTACCGTATTCACCGTTAGAGTTCGAGCCTTGTGAATACATTCATTCAATTGAGTACTCCCCTAATGGTATATTCCGAGTAAAATAGGCAGGTTTTACTCTTGGTTTGGGAATACGTAATTTAAATGTACCAATAAATGTGTTTATTAGCCGTTTCTTATCGCTCAGCTTATATGAGGTAATATTAAATTAACACATGACCTGTCTTAACAACTGGGTTATCAAAAATAGAACGTCATAGAAAGTAGCAAAAATAAAGCGGGAAAGGGCAGAGATATATTAACACTCACATTTCGCCAACTGTGATTCGGTCCCACGTAATAGTGGGCGAGCCTATTGTCGTCAAAAGGGCACTTAGTCATGGGCTGTATGTTTACTATTGGATGGAAAACAGCCCTGTCCCTTAGTCCCCTTCTACGACACCCACAGGAAGAGGTGTGATAACCCAATTCTACTTCACCGGAATCAACAGGACAAAAAAAAAGACGGGTTGCACTCTGGGAGTGCCGGCAGAAGTGAAAACATTTTTTTTCTTTCTTTCTTCGTTATATACATAGAAAAAGATTAAAAGAACATACCATACCATACCATACCATACCATACCATACCATACCATACCATACCATACCATACCATACCTATAATATAGCGCCAATCATAGAACCTATCACTAATTTTCTGTCAGAAGAAATTAATAAATTACAAAAAGAAAAGATAATCACAAAAAGTAATAAATTACAAAAAGAAAAAATAGTCACAAAAAGTGTCAGAAGGCCAGGTTTGAACCCGGTACTATTTGAAACCATAAGGACTTAAAGTCGATTACGATGCTATTTATCGTATCTTGCAAAATAGGCAGTCTATAGCTAATGTTGTATGACGTCAGTCGTCGGTTACGGTTCAAAGATCAAGCTATCCTGACGCAACCTTAACATTTTTCACCCATCCAACGCCGCTAAAAAAAGTTTGGACTTCAAAAAATAATCGCAAAATTGTGCTAGAAATTAACGCGTTCAAATAAACTCTTCAGCCCCTCCAGACAAATGGCAATTCATTGTTCGGCGTTTGATGGAATAGAATGACGAATGTTTAGGATTTGAAGTTTATGACATGCGTTAACGACTGTCAAATACGTCAAATCCCATACATTCGTCTTTCTATTCCATCAAACGGCGACCAACGAATTGCCACTTGTCTAGAGGGGCAGCATTACTATTGAAGATACAATAATATTAAAAACCAACAAAATGTACGTAAACATATAGCATTGCTTAATGTACATACGTAAACATATGGTTCACGTTGCTGAATGCTGAAACTATTTAGTGAAAGGATTTAAAGTTGAAGTACTCTGTAAATTTGAACGTGTTAAGCTACTTTACCGGCTGAATGTTCGTCCCCAGTCAGATATCTCCGTGTCGGGAATACCGCCACACTATAAATACGTCTCTAAAACGATTCTTCGTATAAAATATAGTCGATGGATCGTATGCAAACGTAACTAGTAATTAAGTTAAGTGTAGTTTTAGGGCTTAATAAAAGAAGTATTCTAGGTTGATAAAGTTAAATAAACGAGATGCCGATATATTTTATTTTCAATTTGAAGTAAGAAAGTAAAGAAAAAATTAATGGTAATTTCATGATTTTTAGTTTAGCTATTCAACCTATTATTCGGCAGTTAAATTCTAAATTCAATGTATGGTATCTAGACGACGGGACCCTAGGAGGAGATGTGGAGACTGTTTTACAAGATTTGGCCTTTATCAAAAACGAATTTAGTTTAATTGGTTTAGATCTAAATGATAGCAAATGCGAGATATTTTTAAATGATGCTTCGGACAAAAAAATTACTATTTCTAAATTTAATTCTTTGGCTCCTAATATCAAAATTATAGAAAAAGAGTCTCTACGTCTCCTCGGGTCCCCAATCTTAGAAGAAGCCTACACCCCATTTATAGAGGAAAAAATTCAAAATTTTAATATCATTTCGGACCGCCTACTCAAAATTAATATCCATTCGGCTTTCACTATTCTCCGGTATTGTCTTTTCGTTCCGAAATTCACCCATGCTCTCAGGTCTACACCCTTTTGGAAACATTTAACAATTTTGGAAAAAATGGACAAAATTATAGAAATTACACTCACTAAAATTTTAAATGTGGCCTTGAATGATCGTGCGTCACTACAAGCGTCTCTACCGATTCGCTTGGGTGGGCTCGGTATTCGCAAAATTTCGGATGTCAGCTTACCAGCGTTTCTGTCTTCGGTCCACAGTACAGAAGAATTAACTAGGAAAATCCTTGCACCTACACTAGTTAATTCTGAAGTATTGTGTAAGACTGAAGCAGTGAACGCTTGGAAAATTGCTTGTCCAAACACTGATCTCCCAAGGAACCTTTTCTCACAGCGTCAGTGAGACGGGCCGCTCTGTAACTTATTAAGACAAAATTTATTAAATACTTGCATTAATGCTGCTGAGCGTGCCCGCTTACTGGCAGTTGGAGTGTGGGAATCGGGTCTTTGGTTACAAGCTCTTCCGTCATCTAACGTAGGGACATGTTAGATGACATTACTTTCCGCATCGCGACGTGCCTCCGCCTAGGTGCGCCGTGTGTCTCTCCGCATCAATGCCGTTGTGGAGAAGCAGTTGACCGACTCGGACACCATGGCCTGTCGTGCTGCAGGAGCGCTGGGCGAATTCCACGGCACGCCAGCCTCAACGACATAATCCGCCGTGCTCTTGTCACCGCTGGTGTGCCTGCTGTGCTTGAACCAAACGGTTTGGCGCGCGACGATGGCAAGAGACCGGATGGTATGTCATTAATGCCTTGGAAAATGGGTAGGTAGTGAACAAGTTGGAAAAATTATTGCTCTATTTAAATTTTCAATTATAAATTATATATATTATATTCTAAATTGAATTTATGCTTATAAATAGTAGATAAAGTGTCTACCTGCCGGGTGCAGTAATATTCTTCACACTGTCTCTTCACTCAACCACAACACTTCACCAAACAGTTCTAAGCTTCAAACATGAACACCATGCAAGCCACAATGGACATGATGAGCAGCAGCATACATGGGAGGATGGAGGAATTTGAGGCCAAACTAAAAGCATCAAGTGAGCCAACTTCAATATCCTGTCTGGCAGCTGAATTCTCAGAGTTCAGAGCCTTCGTCACACAGACACTTAAAATGCTGCAGCAGCTGATGGATGCCTTGGCTCGTACTGTGGATGGTATTGAGATACAGCGACGCCGCAAAATCCTGTTACTTCATGGTGTTCAAGAAACAAAGGATGAAGACCCCACATTGGTAGTGGCAAACATAGTTCAGCGGCAGCTTGGTATGGCAGATTTTCCAGCTGACTACATACAGCGCTGCCAAAGGATGGGTCGAGCAACAACCCCCAAGAAGCCCAGACCCCTGCTCTTTAAACTGCAGAATCATGCCACGCGTGACAAACTTTGGTTTAATAAAACAAAGTTGAAGGGTTCGGGATACACTATGTCGGAATTCCTAATAAAATCCAGACACGATGTGTTCGTTGCGGCTCGTGAACGCTTTGGCTTATCTAGGAGCTGGACCAAAGACGGCAGCGTATATATACTCGGTTCTGGCGACGTGAGGCATCGCGTGTCATCACTCGCAGAATTAAATAAGATTCCGGATATTCCACTGCAGTCGTCGCAGCCAAACCCCGCCGCCGCCCCGAAAGCAGCCGCCTCAAAACCTCGACGAGCTGTGACGTCCAAAAAGTGAGGTTGCATGTCGAATTATACTAAGTCTCAGTCCAGGTAAAATCCAATGTTTACACAAAATACCTTCAATTGATATAAATACTGTCTACTTAATTTTCGAAGGCATGAAGGTATTTAGCACTAATATTATTATGTTTATTGGAGATGGTGGACGCTGTTTACTTTAATGAAAAAATAACATTCAAGTTCGTCAACTGACATTCATTGGATTGGCACTTGGCAGACATTGACATTGACAGTTATTCATGACATATTGTCAACCGTAGATGTCAACGGTGTGCAGATGTCGACGGCTCGTTCCAGTCTCATATATTTAATTTTTCATATATGCAGCATGTCGGGATCTGTACACCGCACAGGTGCACTGTCGGATGCGTGGGTTGACTATGGATAAACAACATTATGAGTAGATGGTGTTTGCCTGGACTGACAGCGTCATATTGAAATAGGATGCTGTTACTAGTTTTGTATGTTTGTAAAAATACTACATCTATGGTTTGTTTTGTTTCTGTTTTTTTTTTAAAATTTACTGCTTACTTTCTTTGTTGTGATTTGTAACCTTCATTGTGTTGTTGTTTTCCACATGTCACCGGCAGATGGAGATAAATAGTAACGCTTTAGACAAATATTTATTTATTTATATTGTATATTTCATTTATATATAACATTACATATTTAAATTCGTCTAGCAATTTTTTAATAATATACGTACTTATAGACGCATGTCATTCTCAGATAGTGGTAGTGACAGTGATGATTTCTGTTCTCTAATTAGTAGTGATGCAAGTTTCCACAGTATCCCATCAACCCCTACACTTGCAGAAATTCTGGAATCTCAATTCACTGACGTTCCCTTAAATTTCAATGTGGTGCATATAAATGCACAAAGCATCTCGGCTCATTTCCCGGATATGCTGGCAGCGTTTGACTGTACAAATCTACACGCAATTCTTATCTCGGAGTCGTGGTTGCATCCACACCACGCCACTGCCTCATTTTCCTTACCTGGTTACAACCTGATCAGAAATGACCGTGCAGTTGGTGAGGGTGGCGGTGTTGCTATCTATCTTCGTACTCAGATCCCCTACACCGTCATTAGCACATCTCCTCAACCACCTGACTCTGGGGAACATCTGTTTCTGGAAATTGAACTCCTTCATTCAAAAATTCTTCTAGGTGTTTTCTATTGTCCCTCTTCGCAAATTAACTATTTCTCTTCCTTCGAGCTTATATTAGAAAACCTAGTTCCCTCGTACAGTCAAACCATAATCATGGGTGACTTTAACACCTGTCTCTTAAAGAACGACTCTCGTTCCTCCACCTTGAACTCCGTCATCCAATCTAACAATTTAACTATTCTTCCCTCTGATGCTACTCACCATTATCCACACTGTAACTCCACATTACTTGACCTAAAAATTGTTTCTTCTCTTGACCGTGTTGCGAAACATGGGAAATGCACTGCAACCCAGTTCTCGTACCATGACTTGCTATATTTGTCTTACAAACTTCGTCCACCTAAACCTAAACCAAAAATCCTCTTGTTACGTAATTTTCGTAAGATGGACCTTTGTGCTCTGCGCAAAGATGCCGCAGCTATTGATTGGGGAACACTCCTTGACTCCAATTGCGTGAACCGGAAGGTAGAACTCCTCACATCGTACTTGACCAAATTGTATGACTTGCATGCACCTCTGCACAAAATCAAGGTTAAACACCTACCATCGCCTTGGCTGACAGACGAAATAAAAACATTACTGTCCAAAAAGGCTGCAGCCAAGTCCAGATACCGAAGTCGCCCCACGGAAGTGAATCGGTGCAAGTATGTAGCCATTCGTAATCACTGTACTAAGGTGTGTAGGAATGCTCAACGCCAGCATATCCACAGCTCCGTTGAAAACGGGGACCCAGCTCATGTCTGGAAGTTCTTGAGGTCATTGGGAGTCGGTAAGTCTCGGAAAAATGGTATTTCCAATAACATAGATATTAATTCTCTCAATCAACACTTTTCTGCTCCGTCCACTTTCGACACTGCTACCAAAGCTAAAACAATGAATTATCTTTCATCCCTTGCTACTCCCGACTGCTCTCCATTTTTCTTCACTCAATTTACTAGTTGTGATGTTAGGAGAGGCATAATGTCGATCACGTCCAACGCTGTGGGAGCTGACTCTGTCGGCCGTAATATGATCCTACCCATTATTGACGAAATCCTCCCTATAATCTGTCACATCTTCAACTTCTCGATCGCAAGCAGTACCTTTCCAAGTACATGGAAAGATGCCCAAATAACACCTATCCCTAAGAACAGTAACCCTTCCTCCTTTTCTGAATATCGACCTATATCTATCCTATCCTTTCTCTCTAAAGTGCTCGAACGACTGGTTCACTCTCAGCTAACTGACTTTCTGTCTAAAAATTCTCTCCTAAATCCTTTCCAGTCAGGTTTTCGTCCTGGCCACAGCACTACGACAACCCTGGTTCATATTACGGAAGACTTCAGAGCAGGTATGGAAAACGGCGAGTTAACAGTTTTGGCCCTCTTGGACTTCACTAACGCCTTTAATAACGTTGATTTTGACGTTTTACTCGGCATATTGCGCTCTCTAGGCATATCTCCAGCAGTAATTGACTGGTTTCTGAGTTACCTATTTGGTCGCCGGCAGCGTATCTGCATTGAAGACACTGTCTCCGCATGGTGCTCAACGTCTGCTGGTGTACCACAGGGTGGCGTGTTATCTCCTCTACTCTTCGCAGTTTTCATAAACTCAATCACTAATCATCTTACTTCTTCCTACCACCTTTACGCAGATGATCTGCAAATTTACACCAGGGCCACCCAGGATAAACTGACGGATGCCGTCAACACTATCAACGAAGACATGATTAAAATATGCGACTGGAGTAAATCATTTGGTCTTAGGGTGAACCCAAGTAAGACTCAAGCTATAGTCATTGGCAGCCCTTACGCTATCTCAAGAATAGACTGGTCGCTTCTCCCTCAAATCTCCTGTGACGGTACCAATGTGCAGTATAGTGACAAAGTCAAAAATCTAGGCATTTATATTGATAGTAGTCTTTCTTGGGGCCCTCAACTTCAGGAGGTCAGCCGCAGAATGTTTGCCACAGCGGGGTCCCTGCGTAGGCTCCGTAGCTTATTACCCATTACCACGAAAACTGCGCTAGCTCAATCTCTTTTTCTTCCCATTCTTGATTATGCTGATGCCAGCTATCCAGATCTCACCGAAGACCAACTCAATAAACTTGAGAGACTCCAGAATCTCAGTATCCGGTTCATATTTGGACTTCGTAAATATGACCACATCTCCGAATATCGTGAAAAACTCAAGTGGTTACCTATACGCCTTCGCCGAAATGTTCATATTCTTTCACTTCTCTATAACATCCTTTTTCATCCTCTTACTCCTGTCTACTTAAAAGAACGCTTCACTTTCCTTTGTGATTCTCATTCAAGGACCCTGAGATCGTCAGTGAATCTGAAACTGAAAATGCCTAGGCACTCCACAATGTTCATGGACAAATCTTTTACTGTTCAAGCTGTCCGATTGTGGAATGCCTTACCTGTCACTATAAGACGTGCGCAATCACTGCCTGTCTTCAAAGGATTGGTTACGGCCCACTATCTGCAGGAGAAATGATGTCCATTTATATATTTACATACTTTTCCCTTTCTCTCTCTGTCTTGCATAACTATGTCCTTATTATGTCCAATAGCATGCAATATTTATGTACTACTCTACTAATTATTATATATATAGGAAGTTTATAAATATGTACCTAAGTCTATGTGAATATTTACTACATATATTTCCGATGTTCTGTATAATATTATTAGTATGTATGTTTTATTATATAATGTACCTTTATCTGCATACCTTCAATACCTATTTATATATAATCACTTCCACTCATTATTTCAATTGAAAGTACACCAAACTGCCCCAAATCTCTGCGCCTATTTCTTTCTCCATCCTATGGTTGCCTGTAAGAGATTGCCTCAGTGCGATAAGGCCGCCAATTGTGTACCACGTGAATTGTACCTCTGAGTTGTAATTTATGTTTTTTGGTGAACAATAAAGAGTCATATTATTATTATTATTATTAGGACTCTGGTGTGGGACGCAACATGCGTTGACACCATTGCCCCTACCCATATACCTGGCACGGCTGGTTGTGCCGGTGCTGCTGCAGCTTCTGCAGAGGCTCTTAAGCGGCGCAAATACTCCAATCTCATTGGAGATTATGAATTTGTGCCGTTTGGAGTCGAAACGTTTGGGCCTTGAGGTCCGAGCGCCCGCAATCTCTTCAGGGAGATTGCGAAGCGTATGGTCGACGCTTCTCGTGACCAGAAGGCTGGCCTCTTTTTAGGTCAGAGATTAAGCATTGCCATACAACGTGGCAATGCTGCCAGTCTTCTGGGAACGCTACCACAAGAGGCATGCGATGCGGATGAATTCCACGACGCATTTTAACTTTTAGTTTTAGTTTTTATTTTTTATTTAGTATTATGTATATATAGTAACTTTATTAATTTAATTTAATTTGTATATAATAGGTTTGATTTTCTAACATAGAAATAATTTCTTACCTATTAACAGGACAAACTGTGTGATTATAACTATATCAATAAATAGTAGTATGTTTTTAAATCAATAAATCTCTAAATTAACATTGAACTCAACTTGCATAAAAATTTTGAATGTATTTCGCCAACTGTGATCTAGAATAAACTTACATTTTTGAGTTTTTTTTTTAAATATTTTAGAGACATTCAAACTTACACACGTAAGTTTGAATTCATGATTACACACGTAACCTTATCGTACTAATTTTATAAACGATGGATGGATGGATGGATGGATTTTTGTTACTCTTTCACGTAAAAAGTACTGAATGGATTTAAATGAAACTTTTCAATAATATAGCTTATACATCAGAATCACACATAGGCTACAATTTATAACGATAACCGATATTCTATCAATAACTGATATCCACGTGGGCGGAGCCGCAGGTAAAAGTTAGCATTGCAATATAATTAAAAATACTTAAAAAGGCACATTATTGGACAAGCTAATTAAAGCGGTGCAAAAAGAGGTCAAACTTCTTTTTACTTCAGTTGGCAAGTTGAAGGAAGCTTACAAGAAAAAGAAAACAAAATATTAGAAAATTTTAACATCAGCCTTTTACGTCACGAACATTCTAGAACCTACATACGTATTGTGTGTAAGTACCCTACTACAGAAATTAGTTACACACCGCCAAGTACATACCGCGTATCTTTTACACAAAGAAACCGCAAGGAGTTTATATAGTGTAGACTTTACCAATATATATGTACGTACGTATAGCGGTGTACACAGGCTGTAGACGCAACCCATCTCAGATCCCATTTCTAAGAATGGCGGTTTTCCTTTTTATCTACAGGCAGAACACTCGCTGCCGATTGATGGAATCTTGTAGTTTTTATAGAATGGCTGCTGCTTTGTTTTGTCTCTTAAATATTTATTGTTATAACGTCCCAACATTTTAGATAAGTTTGTATTGCGGTATTGCGGTAACGGAAATACGGACAGAAATAAGCAAAATTTTGCTTTTATCTTGCAGACGCATTTAAACAAGGTAGTTCAAACAAATCATTGTAAGATTAAGTAAACATGTTTGAAAATAGACCGCTGAGTTTTTTGCCGGAGTCTTCTAAGGCCAAGGCTGGTTTTCAAACCGGTATTATTCAGAATAAATAACTTTGTCTTTGTCTATAACTCAGCAGGAGCCCTTTTTTATTTTGTCGAAATTGTAACAACGAGATCTGTTTGCACTTATTGCTGCAACACTTGATTTAGGTCACAAATTACAACCATCAAAAACGGATATTGTTGAACATAATGTCAAAGCACTGAGTTTGGCTATGCTAATATTATAAAGTTGGATTATTGTTCCACAATATATCGATCTCTCAATATCCTAGTTAGTAGTTATTCCATCTGGATCTCAAATATCTATTTTGCAAAACGTGAAAATATGTTGTTTCGATTAAAAAGGGTCATTATATCACCTGGACCTTGGATTCTGGTAATTTTCAACCACTATGATACCAATGACTATGCAAAAAATGACATTTTTTATGCCACTGAGGTGGCAGACAAGCACTCGGCCCACGTGATGAGAAGTAGTTACCATGGCATATGGACATGTGCAACACCAAGGGTGTCACCCTGCCGATCCTTTGAACACAAAAAGTTTCTGTGCTGTCAGTGTAGAAGACAAAGCAGGAATAGCCTTTGGTCTTCCCACTGACAGCACAAAAACTGTCCAGTGAGCTCTGGCTACCCTACTCACCGCCTGGAACCCAACACGAGGCTATTATGGCCGCGGCATTCTGTATTCTGTACGTCCCCAGTCGGACTGCTCGGCTGCTGCTGAAATACCATCCTGTTCTACCTCCTACAACTTTACAACTACAACAACTAGACTTTACAGTTATGCTGTTAAGGGCTAAAATTAATCGGCATTTTTTAGTGTCTGACAGTGGTTGCCAATTAGCAGAATTGGGGTTCTGTGCGTTTCGCGAGGAGAGAGCATCAAAATCGAAAACGATTCAGTATTCGTGACGAATATTCATACAAAAGCTCAAGAATTTTGAAAATTACGTTATAATAGCATATCAATGTATTTTACACGTGGTTCGCTATTGCACAGACATTTAAGTAACAAATTGAAGCATAGCGTAAATAATACACCGAAAACGGTGAAACATACGTATTACAAACAATTCTGTATTCGTGACGAATATTCACACAAAAGCTCAAGAATTTTGAATATTACGTTATAATAGCATATCAATGTATTTTACACGTGGTTCGCTATTGCACATACATTTAAGTAACAAATTGAAGCATAGTGTAAATAATACACCGAAAACGGTGAAACATACGTATTACAAACAATTCTGTATTTGTGACGAATATTCACACAAAAGCTCAAGAATGTTGAATATTACGTTATAATAGCATATCAATGTATTTTACACGTAGTTCGCTAGTTGCACAGACATTTAAGTAAGTAAGTTTATATTATTGTTAAACCATGTTTCTAGCTAGTAAAGTTTTTTGATTTTCCTTTGTAACGTTACGCTAAACCTCTGTGAGGAGGAAGAGCGTTAAGCACATTTATTGAGAGTTTTATAATTAAAAAAAGAATTTAGAATCACAAGTTAAGATTTAATCTTAAGAAAATTAAAGTAAGTACAAAAGACTTTTTATTTTTAAAAATTAAGCGAAATAAGAAAAATTTGTATTTAGGCTGCTAGCACAAAGGTTCACAGGATCCGAGAAAGTAGAAGTAGGGTTCGAAACGAGCGGAGAAGGCTTCTGTAGCAAGAAACTGAGAAGCTAAAGAGGTAATAAGAATCTCAAATAGCTTCTTACAAGTGGTGAAGCCTCCCCGTCCAAGGAGGGAACAAACTCTTTCACTTGAGCAGACTTCAATTAGTGTAGAATCGGGAGCGAGCGGAGAAGGCTTTTGTAGCAGGAAACTGAAGCTAAAAAGGTAATAAGGACCTCAAATAGCTTCTTACAAGTAGTGAAGCCTCCTTGTCCAAGGAGGGGACAAACACTTCCAAACGAGCAGACTTCAACTATTAGCCTTGTTTGCTGAAAGTTGTACCTTCAACGATATATAGAAGATTCTTGTCAGTTTGAAAGATAGTATTAGATTCCGTAGTACCAGTCGGCTTCGAAGGTGCTACTAGAAATGATTCCGTAGTACTAGTCGGTTTGGAAGCTGAGACTAGAATGATCAGAAGAATAATTACATTATTAATAACACCTCTGGTGATTCGATTCGAAGAATTAAAAAGTAATAATTTTAAAATTCAAAATTTTAGTATGAAGAGGTTTAAAAGTTCCCAGGTTTTATTAAAAAAAAAATCATAAAACTTACTTTTTAAAGAGAATTTAAGAAAACTGTTAAGTGACATGACATTACTCCCTGTATATATAGGAAAAAACACAGTTTGCAAGTTCCACACTGGAACTTGTAAAGTGTTTTTTTTTTTATAAATATGTATAAAGGTAAAAATGAAGTTCCATCAAGAAGTTTCAACAAATTCAACAAACTAATTTTTTTATTTAGGCTCAAAATTAAGTAAAAAGATAAATAAATCTAAAAATTCGTACTAGGATAAGAAGAGAAAATTATCATTTACAATATAATAATAGTCAAGACGTAAAAAACGATGAAAAATTATAATGAATTATAATGGGTGAGTATGCGGGCTGCTTTGGATCGGTCATTCTGGAAGTCTATGGGAGAGGCCTATGTTCAGCAGTGGACTGTGTATGGCTGATATGATGATGATGATGATGATGATGATGGGTGAGTTAAAGTCAAATAATGATACTTTTGAGGAGGAACGAGGTGTGATGTTCCTCCAATACAAAGGGAGGATCCTGTCATGCTTCTAGTTATGGGGCTTGGCCCGGTTGTGGAAGAAATAACTTGAATCAAGTAGGTTGCGTATAGAAGTATGCTCCTATACCTCGTTCCTCCACACTTTCTAACGTGATTTTTGAAATCTTAAGCAGTAGGTATATATATATATATATATATAATTAGTTATGCACAGATTGATATTATCAGCTACTTGCACAACGCAATTAGACGTTGCTCAAGGTCGTACGAAAAAATGATGTGCCATATCGTATAAAGCTACAAAATTAATAGGTTCACGTTAATGTGTTAACAATACTAACTATAAAAGCTCCTAATCTATCTGAGTTGGAAGGCTCTGTCTAAGGGGTTAACCCTAATTTCTTCCATCACATTTTTTTTATGACAGATAAATGTCAGATTAATGTATATAGTAAATAAATGCGATTTATTTTAATAACAATATAATTGAATAAAAAGACAATCAAAATAGGAAAAATTTAATCGGCCCACGCGGGGTTTGAACCCTCTAACTTTGCCTTACTTACCTTGACCACTAAAATACCAGACCAATCCAAATTTCTCCTTTATATCTGTCTTTGAGGCGACAGTGAAATAAAACATATGCACGAAAAAAGTTCTAAGAGAGATATTTACGTTCAGAAACTTCCTTTGAATAAAACAAGAATATAGAAAGCATTATTGGTTTAATATCTATAATGCATATATGATTGATTCTAAACCCATATAGAATTGACTGTTATGAAAATAGAACAACTAATATCTGCCGAGTGCCGAGTGCTCCACTCCAGGAATTCAATATGTTTTCTTACAGCGCGTCTAGAATATTCTATAGTGGAAATACAGCTATGCCACTATTATTCTTATTATACTTTCGATATATGTATGGAAAAATATTTCGGCAATTTCATATACGAAAAGAAAAATACTTTTCACTCTACACAAAATCCTTCAACCTAAACCAGTCTGTCTACGAATTCGTATTGAACAAAGTACTGCTTGAAACTACCGTAAATAGAATTGACAGTAGTACCATTTTTTTAAGACAGAAGTGGAACTCCCCGTAAGGGTCGGTGGCGTCATTTTTTCGGCCACAATCCGACCACGCCGCACTCCGGCCGGTCGTTTAGCAAAATGACGGACGGACCTTTTTTATCTCGCCCAACCGCAATTTGTTGCTGGCGATCTTTGCTTGCGATACACGGCCCCAGTTACCCGAATACATTTAAAATTCGTATCCTATAAATATTTAGGTATTTCAATGTTGATGTCGACGTTTTCGATTTTAATTTCGACAAAGTCTCGCAGTGCTAACGGTTGGTCGGCAAAGCCAGTTGAGAGTGTAATCCAGTACATGCTGTCGACAACAATTTTTTTTTCTATAATATTTTTTTTAATTATAATAATCGCTTGTTATTAGATATATTTATATATTTTAATTAATGTATTATAATTGCGTTACACTGTTTAACCCATGTTTGAAGTTTTTAGAGAACTAGATTACATATGCATCATATTAATAGCATTGAAAAAGGAAAGGTGAAACTGTTAGTATCGTGAGTTAGACAAAAGTATAAAACATATTCTACTCCGTAATGTCTAGTGAAAGCTCGTTCTCAAAATGCAACAAAACAGATAAAATATTAATGTATGAAAAGCTCTATCCGTAAGCTGTTGTGTGGGAGCGGCGGGAGTGTAAAATTCATCACGTATTTTCTGCCAACGCGTATAAGCTCTTCTTGGCCAAACATCAGTTATCGGAATTCACTTAGTGTACCTAGAGATTGTATATGCAAATACATATTACAGTTGAAAGGTTTACGACATGAAAAGGGTACGGCATTGTTTTTTTTTAAGGTAACCATCGTCTTCAACAATAGAACTCTGCTGTGTTGTCGCGAGTTTCCTTGGTGAACTTTTTCAATTCATGTCGTGTACCATATTATATTTTTGCAAAAAGCTGACCTTTTGACTTAATAAAGAAATTGTTGAACGTCTAAAGTTACCCGTCACGGTATCGAGTCAGCACGCCGCTTCAATAAAATAAAAGTTTATGCAGCGCATACCTACTTATTTGTGCAAGTCATAAAACTCAAACTGTAGTCATAAGTTTTATAACTTATGAAATTATCTTCGTAAAGTTCGTACTGACTTTGTCAGATTCTTTATTTAAATGTTACAAACATGAAGCATGTGTTTCACGTGCGCCATTCTCAATAGACTCGCACTCCATGGTGTGGTTGTTTGCACGATAAGCAGCCAAGTGTCCATTGCATTAGTCTCCTATGACTGAACACCGTGAGATTATAGAATAGATAGATAGAGATAGATAGATTATAACAGCCTTACTGCTAGATAAATTTATTACTGCTATACTCACTGTACTACTGCTACTAATGGTAAGGTGGTACCTGAAGGAGATTCCAAGCAAGATTAATAATTTTGGTATGTTATGGCTTCAGAATAAATGCAACACTGAACCCCTATGTAGAAAGTATTAGAATTGCCGTATATACAAACAGTCACTTCTCTTTCCCCTTGGGGTTAGGAAAGACAATATCTTTCCATTTGCTAATAATCGCGGCATACGCGTTTTATTTCTTCTACTTCCATAATTGTTTATGTTTCAATTGTAATTCCATCTAAGGCTTGCAATACTCACAAGTCTTTGGGAGCTCAGAGTCTGTATGACAATAATGATGATAGTAGCATACAGCAAATGAAATATATACATTTTTAACAAATACAAGTTTCCATAAACGTTATTCATAATGTTCATACTAAAATATATTTATTATAACTTACGTCAGAATGGGGGAGATAATAGTCTACCTGAAATGTCAGTATTTTTAGGTTAATGGTATAAGAACATAGTACAGAATGAAGAAAGAATATTTCATCGAAGTTAATGATTTCCTTCAATGGTAAAGTCAGAATATTTTACAACATTAGGAAATGAACAACGTAGTACAAAGTCTTAAATAATGCATATTAGCATCTATAATATGCCATGAGATACTATTTCTACTCGATTCGAGGACAATAGACTGCAGATAAACTTTTGTTATATTTATTTTAAATGCAATCGGCAACAAAGGCCTGTATTTTGGAAACTACATAATGTTAAAAGCTATGTAAATTGTTATCACGCCATTACTTCGCGCTTCAGGGACGTTCAATTGAATTTTAACCGCTCGGCTAAGTTCTTTGCTGAAGTATTTATGCTTCTGGAGAAGGATTTTGAAACATTTGATCAAACATCCAGGTAAATAATAAAAATCTTGTATTTTTTTTACTTCGTATTCAATGTTAGCTGTTTTTGTGGAAAGTATTAAAGTAATTGATTTGTACAAGTTGAGACATCTTTTTCAGTTTTCACGTTAGCATTATAGGCTTTCACCTCAGAGACCTGGGTCTATTTACTACGTCTCCTCCTTTTAGATTGGCTTATACGAGTACTACTTTTATGAGAGCGATTGCTGTCTGATCTCTCAACCTCAAAAGTCTTGTCCGTTAGTCTGAAATTGCGACGGCTTGCAGATGTAGCTGGCTGGAATGTAAAGCTTCCTAAATACTCAAAGCGAATCATTGAGTGGTAGACGACCAGCAAGATGGACTATGGTACCATCTGATTATATGAGAGGAGTGACCTCTGTATAGTCAAATGAGGCTTATAACGAACAGTGCACGGAACACAAAAACCGTTTAATAAACGCTACCGTATTTGTCTTAATTATAAAAGGCCCTTAGTCGGAGGCGTACAATGGATTTTGAATTTCCCATTCAAGTACAATGATGCGCGTTGGTATCTTGTTCCCTAAACGAAATCGAGCGAGGCATAACGCGGTAGGTCGGAACATTTATGCGGTTCTATGGGTAAATAATAATATGTATGTAAATACATTGTATCGAACTGGGTTAAGGAATCAATTTGTAAAACAGCAAACTGGGAGTTTGTGCTCAAGTTCAATTCTTGGTCACGTTTACATTTCTGATATTTGATTACACTTTAGGATTTCACCTGCTCGCAATTTCTTGTGTATAGTTTTATCAGCAACTAACTGATGCCTGCGACTCCGCCCGTGTAAATGTCGGATATCGCGACTTTGTTCATATCTCCGATTCAACTCAACCAATTGCGATCGAATAATCTTAAGATTTTAAATCTGATCAAATTCGTTTAGTAGTTTTAGCGTTCATCGCCAACAAACAAACAAATAGACAGTAAGTTTAACATGACCCAAGTATTTATTTTGTAATATGTATTTCCAATGTACAGACTCGACCACTTTTCAATTATACAATTATAGTTTAGAAGGTAAATACGGATAAGTGATTTAAAATAACGTAAATTCAGTAATAAAGATAGTTTAGGGCCACACCAAAACTTTCAGTGTCCAATGAGATCCTGCAAATCGGCACACCTGCTTATTGATGAAATTTTGTAATTCCCGTTCTTGCAAATAACACCCTACTTGTCATACCGATGAGAAAAACACTTTTATGACAGTTGATTTATAGCCCTAATTTAATTAACCTAACCCTTTTTTAAACTCGCTTTTATCAGCTTCGCTTGTATGTTTGTGTATATGTATCTTTGTTTATACTTTTTGGCGGGGATGTTGCGGACGCAAATTTTTTTACATTCGCGGATTTGAATGCGTTGGCGAAACCAGTCAGGTACAATAATAAATACTGTGGAAAAAGTACAAGAGTTCTCCACTGTGTAACAACAAATTTTACCAAGTGCCTTCAATCAACAGTATAAATAATCAATAGGTACTCGATTTGGTAAGGTAGGCACAAACGTAAACAACTTGATGTGTCTTTTCCAAAACTCAGTTTATTAATATTTTTATGTTTAGAAACTCAGTTTACCTACACATTAAAAACCGAAATCGAACCACTAGTTACTCAGTTAGTTAGCCTAGTTTATTGGTTAAATATGTGTTTTTATTAATAATCGTGAAAAGATTATTTACCTTTAGTTCAGTACCTACCCGAATGGAGTATACCTACCTAGACGGGATCTTAACACTCTTTAATGATGACTGATGACACTTAACTTACCTGTCTCAATATTTTTTTAATTGCTTTTTTTTGTCGAGCTCCCAAATAAACTGAAATCTTCTGTATGTATCGATTTTAGGTGATTTTTAAAGAAGAGGTGGTACGGCCCTCGCTAGAGTAGGTCTTATCGCATATTTTACAATCAGTTTTATCCCGATCATGTTCATTTGGTTTGAAATTATTCCAAATATTACTTTGTGTCTTTGGCTTGTTGTACCTAAATTATTAGAAATCTCCCTTAACACATTATGCTGGCTGTTTACGATAAGCGGAGCGGGATACGTAATATTTCATTTATGGGAATCAAATGACACACAATATACACATACACAATGACAAACGCGTCGAATCTTGTCATCGGACGAAACTTCATTCCTATTAGGCTAAGTTCAGATGAACGCGCGAACACGCGCGCTGCCGCGCGGTTCACCTGTTCAGATGGCGGCGGTTTGCGCGCGCGCGCGGTGCATTGCGGTGCACGCGGACACGCGTGGTGACGCGCGGTCATGTACACAACAACATTGATTTGTTACAATCTTAAACCGCGCGCCAAGCCAACCGCGCGTCGTCGCGCGTTCATCTGAACTTAGCCTTAGTCAACGAGCACGCGGCGATCGCCGGCCCTGCTGCTGCTGGTGGCACTAATCCTGCTAAACTAAACCTATCCATAATTGTCGAGATGTCACCTTCTGCTTACTATCAGGTATAATGTAAATTCATATTTACTCGTTCGTTCGCAGATCCGACCCGTTAAGCAGTTCTGATATGCTAGTACTATTGTCTGTTCTGTGGTTCTGATGCGATTGACTAAGAAATCTTACTAATATTATAAACGTGAAAGTTTGTAAGTATGAATGGATGGAGGATGTTTGATGTGTCCAGTAAAAACTACTGAATGAATTTTAATGAACTCTTTCACGTAAAAACTACTGTATGATTTTTAATTAAACTTTACAATAATATAGCTTATACATCAGAATTACCCATGGGCTACTATGAATTTATAACGATAACCAATATTATAGCGACATCCACGCGGGCGGAGCCGCAGGCAAAAGCTAGTATATTATATTACTACTAATATTTGTTTACGAAAGTATATAATTATATGTTTCGGTCCATTTTTTCTTTCCCTGTAGTACACATTGACCGCTACTTTCTTCATTAATTATGTAACTTCTAACCGACTCAACTGATTGAGGTCATATTGACTCAATATATTTGTACTATCATAATGATGGTACTGGCCGATATGTGGTGGTAGTAAAGTTATTGACAATTTCTGTATTTACCTAGTAAAGTATCAAAGTGATTTATGTTCAAAAATGATATATCTTTACCCTGTGGCTCCTCCCCACACCGGGGTTGAGTCGGGGACGGCGTGGTCCCCACCTCCCGAGGAGGGCCAGACCGAAAGGGATGGCCCTGGGTCAGCCGGGGTGCGAGGGATATGTCGCAAGACAACCTCACCTTCGGCCTAGCACCACGACCCACAGACGGCGTGCGGTTTAGTCGGTTCGAGTCCGACATAACCCGCCCCTCCGGCTCCGGAGGGGCGGGTATCCGTGGGGATTTCCCGCACGTAAAAAAAAAAAAAAAAAAAAAACCCTGTGGCTCATGGCCGATAATATATTTCTTTATGTAAGTAGGGACTACTGTATGGGTAACCTTACTCCAAACATATCGCGCAATAACCTATTCTCAATATAAAATTTTAGCCATAATTTTAGTGCCACTCATTAATGTGAGGACTAGCAAAGTTCATTACTGTGGGTTGCAAAAATACGGTACTCTGTACACAGTTTTGCATTTGAAACTTAATTTTGGAGTAAAAGCAAACGTATTAAATATCCAAGTTCCTCGGGACAAATACATTTGTAATGATATACGAACGTAGATTTTGTATTTCTCCCGTTTGTAATGTAAATTAACCTTTCCTTAGTCCGAGGCTATGTGGACGGGCAAAGTGAGGTGAAATGGGCGACCGACGCTCACCGTCCCCGTGTCGGCTTGTTATTAAGTTTTAATTAACGTATTGAGGTTTTGTAAGCCTGTTGAAAAGATTCTGTTTCCGCAACTTAAATAAGGAGAAATCAAATCGGGTGGAATAATAATCAAGCATAAAACCCTTTTATATTCGAGTCCAAGAACATTTATGTTCGTGAAAAGGTGTTTTATAATAAGTTTGTATAGCAAGTCACCATCATACCTATGAACGTCATGTTGAAAAAAATGATATTGAAACTTAAAAATACGGAAAATTAACAATATTACTCAACCTATACCTAAAAGACTCCAAAGTAGTGGTTACACAACGAGTGAGGCTTTCTTTGCTTAGAGTGCTTTTGCTTACATTAAGCATATAAACTTATTGGAGTAAACTACTAAATACTAGATACATAAAATTACATTAAAATCAAAAATATATATTATTTTATACCTCATTCGTCGAGAGTTATGTAACATTGAAGCATTAATTTTTGTGTCAGTGATTGAAAAGGCCCTACGCCTCATATTGTCCTATCAGACTCTTACCCAGTTTCATTTTAGGCACATAATTGAGGTCGCTCAAATACATTACAAGGACGTACTGAGTAACCACAAACAAGAGCTTGTAATGAGGTCTCTAATTGCATCATAGTATGTTTTGACAACGAAATTATATTATACTATAATAACTCAAAAGGTAACGCGAATGATAAAGATGTTAAACAAGGAAAATATGGAATCTAATACTTTAAGTCTTAAATTCGTGAAAATATTTTATATTATGTGAAGTATTACTGGTAATGGTAAGGTCCCTTTCGGCACTATATCAGTTCCAAAAGGAGGAGCGGGAGCGGGGATTCGATCCCGAGCCTGAGGACTCGGGATCGAATCCCCGCTCCCGCTCGGGCTGAGAAATCCCGGCTCCACCGGGACATGGTGGCCGAGTGGGAGCGACGACTTGGGCAACCACGCGCAGGGCACGCCGTGATTGCGGCGGTAAGACCCATCATGGGGGAGTGGGTAGAGAGGCCACACGGGAGCCTCTCGTACCGTCAGACGCAGATTATCACCGGGCACGGTAGCTTTCGACGGTATCTGCGTCTGATGGGTATAGAGCCAACGCCCGAGTGCCGTCACTGCGACGCGAGCGTGGACTCGGGGCTGCACACGCTCACCAAGTGTCCGGCGTTTGAGACGCCGAGGCGGGAGCTTGTGCAGGCCCGGGTGAGAGTGCTCACGCTCTCCACCCTGCTCGCGGCGATGGTCCGCTGCGCGGATGCGTGGGCGGCCAGCGCCTCATTCTGTGAGCAGGCCATGCGCGAAGGAGACAGCAGAGCGGGCGCGGCGCGATGAGCGAGAAAGACTCGCTGACATCGCTGCACGCGCTCGAAAGCGGCTCGGGCGTCGTAGGGCGCAGACAGACCTCCGCCCCCCATGAGCGCGGGCCTGAGGGTGAAGGGTAGAGCCGCCCGTCAACCTAGCAGAAGCAGGCTCCACCTCCCGAGGAGGGCCCGACCGAGAGGGATGGCCCTGGGTCAGCCGGGGTGCGAGGGATATGTCGCGTGACAACCTCTCCTTCGGCCTAGCACTACGACCCAGAAACGGCGTGCGGTTTAGTCGGTTCGAGTCCGACATAACTTACCCCTCCGGCTGCGGAGGGGTGGCTATCCGCGACAGCAAAACCGAGACTAAAATCAAGCTCAGCGTTGAAGGAGAATGTACACCGCAAAGAGTCAATTTTCAAAAATGGCATCGTTAAGAATAGTAGGGAGCTAAGTAACAGTTTTCAAGGGAACTCATTACCGAACTCCTTGAGGTACTATTTCGGGTGAATAGGATGTCGCGCACGGCGCAGCGAGATAGCGTGCGCTTATAAGCGGTATCGCGACAAACGAAGTGTACTTGTGTTTCGTATTCCCATCGCCATCGCCCCTAGGACGCACGTCGCGTTGTCGTGCAATTCAAGAGAATAGTACTCTTCTCTATTCTATCCGCAAAGAGCTAGAGCTTGTTTAGTAAAGATTTATCGACGTTTCTTTTCAGAAGTGTTCTAACATTACCGTTGAATTGAGACAGATGGGTAATTTAATACGTCATTAAGAATTTAGTTAGTCTGGAGCTGCAAGAAATTTACGCAAGCCTGGTAGTAAGGAGGGGTTTCAATAGAGAAAATATTATATAGAGATGTATACATAAACTTATAATAAGAAATATAAAATCTTCATTATTTATTACTTAAGTAAGCCGCAGCTTAACGTGTCATAATTCTTCTTCATTCACCGAGCTCTAGTTATGGAATGTAAATCTTGAAACGATAGAGTACACTATATATATAACAAGGTTGTAGCGATGGCAATTAGGGATTATTACCTAGCTCAATGAATCATTGACCACAGAAATGAAATATTTTTTCTTTAAATTTATTTCCACGCTGATTTTATAGTCGTATCGGCGCGAAATATTTTTGGGCACAGCAAAATAGCAAAATTGGCTTTAACTATTAATTTGACGAAAAAGCATACATTTTTTTAATAATATATGGGAATAATGTATTGCTTTTGGACCAAAAAGTGCTCAAAATGTGCTCTATACACACAGTACACCTTTCTTGGATGTATTTTGAGGGTGCTAAGGCTGTGGATGAGCTCAAATTCACCAAGAATAGATTCTTAAAAAACAATCCGCGCGCGCCTGAACCATGATTTAAGTCCCAGATATATGAAACGAGCAATACAGATGATAGGAATAATGTATGGGGCCAGTAATTTTTCGCCGAATTAATAGTTCCGGACGATTTTGCTATCAAAGTTATTAACTTTTTACTCAACTTATTGCGGACCACATCCTATATTGAAAATAGTACATAAAGATCATCTATAAAGTACAGCACGTATACAGACGAGTTTTTCACGTAAGTTAAAAGAATCACTACAAACAGACTAGCGGAAATTCATAAAAATTGTCCATAGAAAAATCTTTACCAAAGAAAAAGGTATATTTTCAACGTTCGTACGAAACTCAAAGTAACGGATTTACGCTAAATTGGAACTATTCTCTGCTTCGAGTTTATGGAACTTGATTGCTGAGTTTAGTAAGATCCTGTTTGGTAGTTCTTAGTCGCTAAGGGAATTATATACTACATACACTGGTAGCAGATAAGAGCAAGTGTTTCCCAAGGCACATACAAGTTGTTTTTATCAACTTTGTTGAAGACAGAAAAATATCATAACCTTTTTGTTTCAGTTGTTTTAAGATAGAAATAACAAAAAGTTTTGTAATATAAGCCCACGATGTTATTCTGCGGTACCGTATATTATTTAAGTTTGTAGTCAGATATAAAAAAGGAAATTAAATTTTAACAAATGCAACGTAATAGGTTTTGCTTACAACATTATAGTGATCGCAGTTGGTTCTCTTTCTCTTGATGAAATGTTTTAATTACGTGAGTGACACCCCTGGTATTTGCTATAACTATTACCACTGGTATTTTAACCACTTTCCATCAGGAGGGCCGTGTGCTTGTCTGTCACCCTAGTGGTATTAAAGTACAGTACAGTAAGTGGACCCTGGGCTCCACGTGAAAGCCTTGGATGCAACCAGAAACCACAAATTGTGATTATGATAAGCACAAAAGTAAATTGTTTCGCCTCGTCTTTATGATTATTTCTTAAAAATTTACAATAAAAGTGGCATCGACATATTTGTTGCAAAATAAAGTGTTTGACTTATATTAAAATAGCAGTGCGGTTATTTGGGCATGCCTTGCCAACGCTTTGTCGATGGCGGAATCGTTATTAGAATCCCAAGTGGACAACTTTCAAGAATAATCTTAAATATCTTATTTAGAAAAGTTTTTTGAAAATTCATGCCACATTTTGTCAGAACGAATCTACACTCATATCCTTTATTGAACTACCTACAATTATTTCTACTGATTCGTTTATGGGCGTAGCTCCTACATCAAATTTTCCCCTTCATAGCTTGCCGGGTAAGATAATATCGCTGTCTGCTCACGGTTTACGTTTATGCGAGTGATTTATCAAAGCGTATGGCTTTCGAACTACTGGCGCGGTACTCAAAGATCTGGACCGTTACTGTCGACCGTACGTAAAACTGAGACTGCCGTAATTCCTGTGTTAAATTGTATCAAAAGTTAACACAGTTCATGAGAGCGATGAAGATTTGACTCATCGATAATGTACTATAGAAATGTTGTTTTCTAGCGGTCCCACTAATACCATCATGACAACTTCATCTGAAAGCCAGTACAACTGATGATTGACGGACAAGGGTTTAGCGCAGGCTTTCCTTTTGGGGTCGGTTGGTCAGAAAGTGGTCGCTTTCATAAAATTGTAAAAAAACAGTAAATATTTTAATAAAATCCCTAACATTTTTATTCTTATTTGAATGTTTTTTGATCTTATTTGATTTCTATTTGACAAATACCATCATGCTTGCTTATTTAATTATGTATCTATATTTTTCACAAAAGGGTTTGCCGGTCATCGAGATTCAGTGCCCAGTGTGGGTCACTGCCCGTGACGGTCTGTTACCGAAACTTGTGTTTACCGTGCCATGAACTTTGATTGGTCGATGGAAATTGGTACACGGTACACATTCCTATTTATGGCTAGGGTTGTCGTTTTCTACTTATAACAATCGGTGACAACCTCTTGCGTCCGACTATTTTATATATGTTGTATTGAACTTATATCTCAGCTTACTTGTATAATGCCGTGGAGAAGCGAGAAGATCAGGAATTTAACGAAATACCGAGGGATGGTATGTATTAATTAATTTATAAATTATATCATCTATCATTCTCACGTGGCTGATCTTTTTCCACCTTATCTCGTGACGTTAAAATGAAGGAGGTAGTTTATTTTTTGAAAGGGCCAGGCCACATTTCTTATTGGTAACAAATACCTGGCAATGGCGCCAAAGCTGGGTTCAAGTGAGAGGGGTAGGCGCAAGAGAGTCCTGGCTTGACGTCGTGGAAGGTGACTTGTGTGCCAATAGTGGAGGAGGGTGAGCCGGAAGACGGACTCTGAGCTCCGAGGTCACTTTGGCCTCGGATGCAATCGACAAAATACGTTTCAATGATGATGATGATCATTAAAATGAGTAGGATGAGAAATAGAAATCAAATTAGTATGATATAATTACGCAAAGTTGATACGACACTGTATAACTTTGTAACTGTACCTAATTGTATATTATGTGATGGAAGCAAAAACAATTTTTAAATCCGTTTGGTATTAGTGGAATGTTTGTGTACCGCTCCGTTGAAAGGTACAATCCGTACAATTAAATGTTTTCTGTTTGTGACAGGAGAAGGGAGTTTGAGTGTATTGTTGCATGGATTTTGATTGGACGATGAAATTGGTATACCACTCACATATTGTTGTTTACAAATACCTGCAATACCTACATACATACCTACGCTCACGCCTATTTCCCTTCAATATATATTATACACTTACATACTTCACGAACTTCCTCTACTGTCATTAAACTTCAAATACCCATTTAGCATGGGAATATTAAAGAAATCAGACCAAATAATTCGTGTAGAATTGAAAGTTGGTACAGTTATTCCTTAAGGTGCTCAGGTGAATATACTAAAAGTCCCCGAGGGTGGGACACGAGCCGACGGTGTGGGAGAGTGTAAAGGTCCCTTTTTCAGTCTTTTGCTTATATATTGGGAACTATAAATAATAGCTCTTTAATTACTTCTACGTTATTTATCTAGATTAAATTTCCTACAAATTATACTGATCATCAATTTCCACGTTAATGTAAACGGGATAATTACAAATCATTTTGACATTGTTGGTATTATAATTGTATTTTAATTTTTATTTGTTTAAAATTTTTTTTTATTAATTTGATTCGTATTGCACCTATTTTAATTGTAATTTTAATAAATATCGAACATTCATTAATTATTTGCATGCCGTTTATACGGTGGGACATGCTGTTCTAATATAACTTAATATCTGTATTTACCATGTTTCTTGCGAATACAAATATTCTTATTCTTATTCTTAATAGAGATTATGAAATGATTTGAATCAAATGGTTTTTGGAAATGAATAACTGCTGCATGTATCTCCTAATCTGACTGTAGTGTATCTCCATTTGATATTTTATCCATATGGAGTGATAAGGCCGCCTGTTCTACCTACTAATTCTGATGTAAATCTATTGGTGTACAATAAAGAAATATTTATCTATATCTATATCTATTCAACCATTTTGCGTGAAAGACACAATTACAAACATTTTGTTACCACCACTACGACCATAACATACGTAAGCTATTTATTGTGAGTTATGTTACATAACTTACATAAATAGACAAACATAACATAAATAAAAATGAATCACTAAAATGTAGATACGCATTTATTCCTCAACATTGCGATTTGAAAAGAAATTCATCCCATCCCACACACGCTCAAGCTGTGGAATGAACTTCCTACTGTGGTTTTCCCAAGTGACTACAATACAGAGTATTTCAAGAAGGGTATCAGAAGGCTTCTTCAGCGTCGGCAGCACGAGTGTAACGCCCATAGCGGTGTTTTTCCCAGCTTGCTTGTTTGCCACCTAAGTATAAAAAACGAGAAACATCCAATCGAATAATTATTTTTTGTGTTCGTTATAGCCAGAAAAAGAAAATTTAAACAAATCCGGAACCCAAGATCCACGCAGACGAAGCCACAGTTTATGTATTATACCTATATAATAAGTGAAGAATGTTATTCACTCTAATAATTGCAATGATAGCCTGTCGCACTTCCTTGTGAAACTAAATAACATCAGATTATTATCTCAAAGACCAATAATGCTTTAACAATATAGATGAGCACACAACAGGTACAACAATCCTTACGTATTTGTCGTACTGCATTGCTTTGTCTGTGACGTAATCGGAATAGTGTATATACGTACGTTGTATATGTATATAGTTAAGCTGCATACCATGTAACATAAGAGAAATGGTACTGCTGTAATGTTGTTCAACATAACACTCATGCTGATTGGTTACTAACATTTACTTATTATTGTTGGCTGCTTCTCTGTTGAAAATTATAACCAAATACATGAGCAATTCTCTTAATATAAATCGGAACTCAAGTCTAGATCTAATCTCAAACTCTCAAATGTCTAATACGTTATTCTCGTATCACAATTGTCATAAACAACGAAATCATTTCCATCGATAGAAATTTCAAAGATAGCTTTGAAGTTGGAGTTTGCAATTTACTTATAATTTTAATGTTCCATATTGTAAGTAAATAGAAAGTAGGCTGAGTAGTAAATAATTGCCGTGCAAGAATTCTTGGGTGCGATTCCCAGGTCAAAAAAAATGCCTAATAGAAAAGTATAATTAGACTTAGACAGAATCCACGCCCAAGACGGTGACTCCCGTTCCCGCTCGTTCCAGGGGCAAAGGATGGCCATTGTGATTCAACGAGGCAACGCGGCCAGCATCATGGGCACCTCTACACCGGGAACGATACGGGGTGGGGTATTCCACACGACATAACTGTTAGCTTGTATTATTTGTGTGTATAAATAAATAAATTGGACTTTTCTATTATAATTTTCGACCACATTCTATTTATAAAATCAACGCCATGCCTAATTGACAGTACACTGTTATTATGCATGTCCATAGACAGGTGTCATCGGTTCATTTGACCTTTCAAGATTCGATGACAGAGGATTGGCGTATTCCATTATCCGCTTGCATCTCGTTTGATTACGCTCGACAACCACGTGTTCTCTAGAACATACGTATTTTCTGTTATTTGAACTTTGAAAGAAACAGATAACGATCATAAATATATTCTGGCTTTTTGAGTTATGAAATGTAGTTATTAGGTATCTATCTGGTTGTTTGTACTTTACTTCGTGCGATAAAACCCAAAGGAATGACGTATTTTCCAAACATCCCAAGGGAATATTTTGCAGAACAGCAAACAAAAAAAAATATCCAAACAAACGTAAGGCAATCGAAAAGAAATCTCTCTTTTGTTCTAAAGTGTGAACGTTAAAGAAAAATTGAATTTTGAAAGCTTTGCAGAGCTCCTGAATCTACTGAGCTGTTATTATCTCTTGTGCCTCCAAAACATAATGGCGCTCAGAAGATGGATTTACATATTGTTACAAGCGGAATAAACTTCAAAGATAGATTTCAACATTTTAAATTTCAAAAACTCCTAATTTAGTTTATACAATTTTGTGGTGCAGTGTCGCACTAATATCTATACGATAAAACACTTTTTGAACTTTAAAAAAACGTAAGATGACAAATATAAGCATCACTTTTACTAAATAACGTATTTCTTTGTTTTTTTTTTACTGTACTAGCAGAAGAAATCGATGAATAATAATGTTTTTGTACTTACTCTTTGTACTTTATTTTTATATAATTGATAATAATGATCTTACTCATCAATCTGTCAATCCTGGTTGAATCCAAAGCTTGCATTAAGGATACTGTGGTTCGTTCTTCTTTCCCTTTTTTTCTTATGGATAAAACAAGCGGCCGTACCTTGTTCGTCAATCAGTAGGTGCACCCGTTACAGATTGGCCGATTGGTGATTGGTTAGCTTGAGCCTCCTCTTACATCCTAAAAATAATCTTACTACCCTGCTAACCATACTATCTTACTATTATATTATAAAAACATTTATTATGATCAAGACTGGAATACTATAGACCTTCAATCTTATTACAGCTATAAAATAGGGTAAAATAATATATGTTTGTAACCTTTTGTTGTAATGATCAATAAGAGGTTTGTAAAACACGCGGCAGATTTATTATTTTCCAACATAAATTAGAATAACTCAATTATTCTGTTTTAAAACAAGAGCTTCTGCGGTAAAAGTAACGCACACAGTTTAATTTTAGAGAAAAGGGATATTCAAAATAGCAACCGTCGGTTTGCGGTCTCGAGAAAATAGAGCCAGAAACAAATTGCAGCCCGACTAAGATAAAAAGGGCCCGTCATTTTGTTAAACGACGCGCAGTCCGGCCCAGTGCAAATAACACTGAATCTACATCGAAGCTCTACACAGTAACGTACACGCCCAATTAATTAATTACACTGCGAAATGTATTTGATTTTTAGTGTTGTGTTTTACCTACATTAATTTACAGGATCGAAAGTACTCATGGGATCAACACCGGTGTACCATTAAACATAATTATACCCCCGTTTGTATATACCCAAAGGGGTAGTGAGAAGCGTATTATAGACCTTAATTTCGTTAGATATGTTTTTGGGGTCATATTAGGGGATACCTACATTGCCTCAACCGAGCGCTTTCAGATCGAAAGATGTAAAAATGTTGTAGGTTAAAAAATGAGTTATGTTGTAATTTCGCTTGGGCAATGGTTTAAGGTCATCCACTGCGTTAAGCTGGTGCCTACCACGCCTACACCTACGTGGTGGTGTTGTTTCGAGCAAATACAAAGAGCAACGTTACGTTAGGTGTCGCGACGTAACTGCGGATGCCCGCGACGGATTGGACACCCGCACCTTGTCTCTCTACGCAACGACACTGTCACAAAAAAATGTAGGACGCAGGCCTGACATGTGTCAGGCCTGCGTCCTGCATTTTTTTTTATAAAGGACTTTTGCTGACGGTAAGCTGAATGCAAAGTCTCAGGAAAGAGAGTCACCATTACAGACACGTAACATATTATATATACAATGGTGGCATTCAGCTTGACGGCCTCATTGCATGAGATGCCTTTTCACGCCCCACTTGAAGGACTCGGGACTGAAGGACGCGACCTAGGTCCAAGATATAGGGTGTGACATAATATATAATATATTTACGGTGCGAGTTAAACGAACGGTTTCTGGTAAAAAAGGACGGAATCTATGAATATAGATACCATGATTGTTATTCTCTTAAAAATTATGGTATATTCGTATAATAGAACAGAAAATTCAAATCCCTCTGTATGCTCAGTAGTCTATAATACCTATATTATTAGAATCACAACTTCCATAGTTCGTGATTTAAAGTCAGCACTTGCAGTAATAAATAACTTGGCCACTTTTTGAACAAATAACTTCATGTTAATACGCAGCGAAAAGTTACAAACAAAACAAATGCCTGCCAGCGAGAGGTTAATGATGACACTGGCTATCACAGCTCCAAAAATAGTAACACAAACTATATATCAATGGTTTCGTAACAGACAGATGGTGTGAGCAGCACATAAGCCGCTTAAATTTCACATAGCTCTTTTCAGTACAGTGTCAATATTGAGTGAATGTATCATTCACTTCGTGTTGGTAAATGTGCCAACCATTTTAAGCTTCGTTGCCTGTTGCAGTTTCACATTCTATTGCACGAGTATTCCTTTTTTAAAAAAACCTTCGGATAAAGTGACGGTGAAAGCGAATAAAGTGATTATAGTGCTAGCGATGTTGAATATAAATTTTCACGATATGTAATGTTTGTAATGGAAAAGTTTATTTCGATGCAGGATTTTGAGTAGTTGAACAGCGATATCATATGCACGAAGTTGCAACTTAGCTATGAATACTGCAAAACTGCCTACCCGGCAATGAATTGTTTTGACGCTTATGGACATTTAAATAAACGTAGCTGTAAGTATTGTGACTAGCACGTTACCTGCAGACGAGTCGCGGCGAACTAAGAAAAAGAGAAACACTCGAATAATATACTATACTCAATCTTGACACGTGAGTGAAAGGGTGGTGCTTTCTTAGGTCGTGCAGTAAAACCAGACGATATTACTACAAGAGGAGAGGAAATAAAAACCTATACTAACCCGTCTGGTCAGCGTGGAAACAGTAGGCCAAAGTCTTCCAGCATTGCGAGAGGCTTATGTCCAGCAGTGGACTGCGACAGTTTAATTGATACATTATAAGTCTTCAGGCTTTCACGGTCGGCGTTGTATGTAGAATATACTGACTAGACGTTTCGTCGATCACTGCGGTCGACATCTTCAGTGGCGCAGGTCCGGGCGACGACGAGTTCGGAGACCTTGCCTTATATTATTCGAGTTACGATTTACCAAAAGATGAAAATACCTGTCCAGTTAGGGTGGCCTGGCCTTAAAATCTTTTATCAGAACAAAACTGAGAATGTTGTCAACGTAACAGCATTATTAGAAGCTTATCTACAACAAGGAGTGTTCTCGTTTTCCGAGTACACGAGTGCAACAATAAACAGAACAGTATCTGTGTGGTTTGTTCGAACTATGTTATCCCATTTATGTTAATTCGTTGAATCTGTTTGCCCCTCATAAAGGGTGGAAGTAACATCGAAAACAAAGACGGAAAAATCCTAAAGATAAAAGTATACCCGAGTTAGATTACATACCTACGCGTTAATCTTCAGGTGTATTGGAGCGATTCTAATAAACTCTTAGGGCGATTACAGAACAGCGTTTTTTTTGCGCGTATAAACTCGTATTTGTACACGCGTCGATGTGGTAAGTTCATGTTCGCACGAGCGGTGGAGCTGTTGACGAATCATTCTCTGAATTTAGTAGGGGTTAGCTTTATAGGGTAAATGTGATGCGGATAAACTTCGATATTGTACTTTCTGTAGTTAGACTAGTCGAACTTTTTAGGGCTCCTACGATCCGTACATCTGATTGCATCTGAGGCTGTCACCCTCGGTCCATTTCGTTTAATTACTTAGTTTCAAGCTGTATAAGAACATTATTGACCTTAACTAGCTACACTGCAATCTACAATTTCATATCTATGAGGCGGATGTTTCAGGTCAATACTTTCAAAAGCACATGCACAGACATCGAGGTAATTGAAGCTGGAAATGGAGATAGATAGAGCGCGTGCAAGCGCACGTAAAAAATGCAGAAAAAACGCTAATGTGTAAGAGCACTTAGACTGTGAAGCGAAATAACATCAGTCGCTTCACTACCCTAAATTTTTATGTCACGTCGTATGCCACCAGTCGTACCCCTCACTTTGCTGAGCGGTCCCTGTTTCACAATCGTAGCCGTAACCTCGTATTTTCAACCGTAATGAAATCGTATTTGACCACGCGCGTTGTTTTCACCCGCACATTAAAGATGGCTTATTTGTTTTCTAAATTATTATAGTAGTTCACAAGAAGTCAGCTCACTGACGGTAAAGGGCTACCAGTATCTATAATTGATTGCAATTAGCTGTAGAACTATACAATTATATAACTATAGGACTTTCTAGACTACGTAGAGCGGGAGTGTGGTTTTGTGTTACCGTATTTTTCTACTGGGAAAAGATATCGTTTTAAACCTCATCGCACATAGTTTTAATGCCCTATTTGAATGAAAAAGAGTTTAGCATTATATGTTAGCTACGTGTAATATCTTCGTCAACTAGTTTAAATCTAGAGAACTATGTACAGTGTCATTATAATTAGACACGTTTCATTAAAGAATAAGACGCCTGATTAAAAATAACTAATGAGGGAAATTTAAAAATGGTTTAAGGAACGAAAATAAACCGTATTTTATTACAAATCAGTATACTCCTATAGGATAAAATACCCGAAATGGATGTTCGTTGTGTAACATAAGATACGGGTTCGTTCCTGCGTAAAATACTGATCTTAGGCTCTGCTCAGATGGTTTTACACAGCTTTTTTTAAAATATGTTGGCCACAACAATTTGCCTGATGGTAAGCTGAAGGCAAAGTCTTCGGAAAGAGGGTCACCATTATATACACGTACCACGTTAACAATGGTGGCAGGCACTCAGCTTGACTGCCTCATCAAAAGAGGATTATCGTCGCAGCATCGCGCGACACCGTGATTGCAGCAGCCTGTAGTCCATGTCAGCGCGGACTCTTCAGGTTACTAACGCTTTAGGACCTTTGCAGTTGGGTAGAGACGTCGCCTCTCTGAATAATGCGGTCAAAGAGGCAAGTGTGTGTTGTGAGTTTCTGGATTAGCTTTCAACTGACCCTTTTCCATTATTATACAGACGGACACTTGCAGGACTGAAGTACAAACAATAACATCCCAAAGCAAGTAGTTTGGTACGAATGTTCTACCCGCATACATGTTCTCTTCTTTACAATCCTGAGGTCTTTAAACGGGGCAAAATAAATTCGCTGTTGAGGCCGTCAGGGTAGGGCCCACCATATTAAAATCAACAGCATCTGAAATAATGACCCGTATCTTCGGAAAATTATCCCGTTTTTGATGTTGGGATTTCTATCGGTACTCGTTACTACTAAAACTATTCAGATATTTTGGGGGTAAAATGTATAGAGGAATCAAATATTATTATCTTCAATGTGTCTAAAATAAAGAAACGGGAATTATTGCGATCATAGTTTAGATTTGATTTGTCCACGTATCGACCAGATTACACGGCCGTGGACACAGGCTAACTGGCTCAGCGGTACACGCCCGCAATCTTCGAGTCCGTGAGGCAGTGGTTTCTTCATCTACCCGCACATTCTCGATATTTTTGACTTTTTTTTTTCGCCATGTACCGTCACATACCACACTCACAGTGTCTCTGTTCTGTAAGCAGACTGTCAGGTGCCCATCTGACTGCGCAGGAAAGCGAGGACGCATATTTTGTATCATTGGATCCCATGTTACACTTAATTTGCATCCATCTTCCTAATTGAAAATTTTGTGTTTCTTGATTTAAATCGCTTCACGTACAACTCTTGAATAAAAGTGACGTTCTGTGGAGAGAACGTGTGTAAGGTGGATTTCAATCCAGTGATTGGATTACTCGTCTGGCGATTCTTAACAGCTGCGATATGTTCTTTGACTCGTTCAGCAATAGACCGCTTCGTTTGGCCTATATAGGAATTACCATAGCTGCACGGCCAGTATAACCTAGTCCAAATGTCAGGAAGATATGTAAGTACCTATGCAATGATCGCGTTAATTCCCGTTATCTTTATTATATATCATGGAACGCAAGAGTTTAAAAGTGAATGCATCTTGAAGTCATTACATTTCTTTTTCACTCAACCGTATAATCAATGCCAAAAGTTCGTGTTGAAAACTATACAGCAATATTTATTAGCAAGCGAAGTTGACGTAATAACAATTTATTTACTTCAGAGGGATCGTTAAATGTTATCGTTACGGCACAGCAGTCTCGCAACTCGGCTCCGAGCTAGGATGAATGAAAAGCTCTTTCATCGTGCACACTCTTTGTCTATCCCCGAATTCATGTGTAAGCTGTCACGAGGGAGGCTGTGATGACGCCACAATAAAGTGCCGTACACTTGCTTGCAGGATAAGGAAAAATACGAAACGTTTTTTCTCATCCCTTTTATTTGTACTGAGGATGTTGTAATAACGCTTGTCATATGCATGTTTCAGTGTAATAAAACGCGGCTTTACCAGTATTTTTTAAGTATTCTTTTAGTAACACTGTATTACTTTTTATTTTATATAAACTTATGATGATGATGAAAATTTCGTACGTAAGGGCGTACTAATGTCCAAGAAAAATATACCTACCTATAGTATATAATAAATTAAATTCGATAAACTGCCAACGTTGTCACTGCATCACAAAATTAAGAACAAAACTAGACTCCATTTAAACTTGCACGAAAATTTGATTGTGAATAAACATTCAAAATTCCAAGATCATTGCACTACACTGTACTAAGATGAGTTGTATACTTTCAAAGCAGCGGAAAATTCACCGTACGCATATTTAAAGGCTTAATAGCACCGTCTACCAGAGTGAATAGGAAAAGTAAGTATTGGTAGCCCAACATGCCAGCATGCACTGCGAGCATCGTATGGTGAAACTTCAACTGAGAGGTAAAAAGCCTGATTTTAGACCCACGGCCAAAAATGTACAACCATCCGCACCGTCTGCCTGTTTACTCGTATAATTTACGGAATACATGGCATGTACAATGTCACTTGCTGTTGGTTGTTTCTGAAGCAGTGTTTGTTATCTTATACTATCAGATGACCATTCTTGTATACGTGACGATCTGTAGCATTTCAGTCATAGTTTTTACTCTAAAAACGAAACATATAGTGTTACAGATCGGTTATTCAGGTTTTAAAGGTAACAATGATAGTATGTGAATGAATGCTGCTAGAGGAAGCAATAACAACAAATTACAATAGTAAAAAGCTGAGCTTTGTTAGTGCTCGCGTAGTTTTTCTTTTTTATTTTATGTTAAAGCAAAAAAAAAGTCTTCAGTAAAATGTATCACAAAGGTGTTCACGTTGTGGGATAGTGTTAAGGTTTCCTCGCTCACCCAGTTTGTAAATATTTTAGTTTTAAACAACATTTGAACGGTATACACAAATTATTTGTATTAACGAACATTTTTTCTCAGAACTTTTAATAAAAGGCCTCAGACGAAGTAGCACTCACGAAATGGGTTCAACATGAATAAATAACAGTGTCACATCTGCGACTAGTAATATAGTCAAACATCACAACAAAGACTATTTACACTGTTGATTGATGGCACTTGATGGAACTTGTTGTTACATATATTGAGAACACTTGTACTTTTTCCACAGTATTTATTATTGAACCTGACCGGTTTCGCCTTACGGTATCTTCAAAGGTTTACATTTAAACCTTTTGAAAACCTTTTAAAATACCGTAAGGCGAAACCGGTCAGGTTCAATAATATATACTGTGGAACAAGTACAAGTGTTCTCAATATGTGTAATGACAAGAAAGATATATGAAGTTTCGGACACCCGGTATGTGCTTGGAAATGATTACGAAGGGCAGAAAGAAGTAAAACGGATTGCCTCCGAAAACAACAAAGTGTCACAGAATTGTGTGTGTGTCACAGAAGTGTGACCAGAAACTGAAACCAATATTTGAAATAAACTTTCAATGAGAGTCAAGACTAGTTTAGAATAAAATCTATGGTATTATTAATTATTTATTACTATCCAAACGGGATACAAAGTAAGTAAGTTACCCGGTTTTTGATTTGGCCAGTGTACGGAAGACGAGTGTGAGTTCGGGTATGAGCTTACTTTTTTTTGTTATGTAATCGACAACATCAAAGTAAGCTGATGGAATGGACTATAGTCTGGAAAAACACTTATGTACTCTACATTTTATCTTTAGAATAGGTTCCCGTGGGCTGTAGGAACGGGTTCAAAAAGCCACCGGGAGCACTTAGTGTTTTATAAGTACAGGTACATGGGTAAAGACATAATTATGTATCCATCGTTACATGTGAAGGTGTATAGGTACTTATTTCACTTATTTCTTTGATCGTGTGTAAACTATATAGTGTCCCTGTGTCTACAAGTTTATATCTTTTACACAACGCAACTGACTTTGATGCAATTTTTCTTCATTTTCATCCTTTTCTTCTGAAAATTTGTATATATTATAATAAATAACTAAGGAAGAAAATCAGAGCCAAGCTGGTTGTATAATTATAAAGTAATAGTAAAATTATAACAGAAGCTTGTCCGACTTTCAAATACAAACAGCTCCAGTTAATTTATCTAGTTCAAGGAACTTTAAGTAATGTTACAAAGAATGAGTAGGTACAGCGGAATAAATGAAATTGCTCAGCTGCTGTTGAGAAATGCTCAGAACTAAGTGAAGGAAAAGTGGCCAACATGATTAATTACAAAGTAAAATAAAAAAGAATAATTTCTTTCAAGGTAATACTGAAGTGACTTCTACTGTGTTCATTTTGAAGTAAGTTTTCTTTTTTACATAACTTCAGTGTAGGCTTCATTTTGCTTGTCTGAAGTTAAATGCATTCTTAAAAAGTATTTTTTCGTCGCCTTTGTCGTTTTTTTTATACTAGAAATCTCATAAACTAGAGAGTTATATTCTTGTGTGGATGGCGTACATAATAAGCACACAAATACAAACACAAGGTGCACTCAAAATCTACACTATGCGTCACACAAATGTCTTACATGGGAATCGAACCCATAAAAGTCAATGCGGCGGTAGTTGACGAGGTGTCAATTTATTAAATGATAAATAAAATAGTAATAAATAAAAAAACAGTAAAAGTTGTTTATTTCGGACAACAAATAAATCCATATCTTGTTAAAAATTGGCATTGAATCTTTGTAAATAATTAGGCGATATATATAATCCTAGTAGTAGTACTATGAGTTCCTAGTTTTGGCACTAGTCACCCACATAAACTGGGATATAATATTATGTCAATTCCAACTATATAAATGAACTAGCAGTGCCCGCGGACTCCGTTTCGTGTTAGAAATATTTTTGTCCCGGCCCGTTTGTTCCGCGTAATACTTCAGGGTAATAGTTCGGGATAAACAAAAATTATGATGAAGTTTTTTTTTGTTATTTCGGTTTTTTTTATTGTTTTTTTTTAATGTTTTTTATGTTAGTGTTTTTTGTTGTTATGTTTATTATTTCGTATTTTTATTACTTCGTAGACGTAATAGACCACGCCCCTTTAACCACAGTGCTGGACACCACGCAATCGGATAGATACTGCCTATATCGCCACGCAACGGCCGGGGCGGCGCGCATCGCACGTTTTTATTTTGCAAATATCTTTGAAGATATTTGTTTAAGCTGTATAGAGTTAAGGGCTCAAATATTCTACATTAAATTTCCGTTCAAACAAACATATTTATAAAGATACAGATTAATAAAATATAGGCTAACACAAAATTAATTATTTTTAATAAATAATTTTAACACTAAAAGCAGTTATTGTGAGTTATCCGTAGGAGATAGACATATGCTATAGTGGACTTTCTTAGAGATTTTGATGCGTTCTGCAATAGTGTAGTACATTGTTTTATCCTCAATAGTTTTCAAAGTGCACGCGATGGAAGCAGTTTTTTTACAATTTGGATTACATTATTCAAGTTTAAGTAAAGATGCGTAATTAATTTTGGAAATTATTTTAGCGTATGACACTCCACAATAATGTAGCTTTCTATTGGTGAAATAATTTTGAAAATCGGTTCAGTAGATCCAGAGATCTCAGGTTGTAACAACCTCACAAACTCACAAACGTTACCTCTTTATCATCTTATATCAAGTAATTAAGTATATTAAGTACAGATTACTGTTGTTAGAAAACAACAAGTTTAAAAAAATAAAACCTATTAATCCGCGCATTGTTAGGCCGTTTACACTGTTGTTTTAATTGCAAAATGTGCGCGTTGTTAATGAAAGATTTTTCTTATACTCAATCATTCAGTTTGATCAGGAGGGGTGCAATGTGAAAAAGAAAAGTGCAGGCAATAAGAGAGCGTGAACGACTGCAGGCTGTTTTCCAACCGCAGCTTATTGAATATTTCGCCTGCGTTATCGACAATATTACTTATTGATATTGACGGTTGTAATCATAGTGTGTTTGGGGCGCTTTGTTTGAGTTGCGTCTATAGTTTTAGTTTGACATATTGGTGCTTTATAGCGATCCCGTAACAAAGTTAGAGGAGAGGTTTCGTCGTCGCCTTAATAATTAAACGCTCGTGGCCCAGCATAACAAATAGCTAAGTTAATTTATGCTTTTCGATCTTATAAGTGGTACATTAAGAGATCCCAATGGGGAAGCCTTTGGTGATATAATTTAATTAACGGTAGGAATGTTTGAATGTTAACTTTTGAATTCTGTTCCGTAAAGCGAACAGGTACATTAACATATTTTATTATTAAGTTAATATTTATGGATACATTTGCTGCTTTAGTTGTTGTGTAGGAATAATTTATTGCCAGTGTGGTGTAGATGGCTAAGGTATTGAACTTTTAATTAAAAAGTGGCAGGATAAAACCACGTTCAGTATGTCACGAATGTGAGGCCACTCCCACAATAAAGTGTTTAGTTACGTAATGGTTCATAAGAATAATTAACAAATAATGACTCCAGATATTTCTAGAATATAATGTATTATGTATTATTAAATGCCCGCTGCTTGGCTTGGTAGAATTTTAATACCGTTCGCGCAACCCATCGGAACCTATTTTCGGGATAAATATGTATTATTCCAGACTATAAATCTATCCCGGTACGAAATTTCAGCTAGATTATAAACATCTGATCATCTCCACAAACTTCCACACTAATTTTATAATAATAGTAGAATAGTAGTTTTGTTTTTAGAGTAAATGAAGCTGGGATAGACTGGTTACGAGAAGTGAAGGATTACGTGAAAAGCACATAATATAATTTTACGTATGTGCAGTAGTACATTACAATTTTCATATGGATTATTATTTCCATATTGTGTGTACTATAATTCAATGAATAAATTTGATTTCTGTTTAAAACTTGTATTACATGCTATCATCAAGATAACTTGATTTAGCTTGTATTCCATTTAGAGAGTAGTGTCTCGAGAGTGTCATAACACGGCGCGACACTATTCTGACAACAAGAAAATGGGGAATGTTACTGATTTCCTTCAGGGCAAGTGTAGGAACTCTTTAGGTATCTAGCTTAAAATACCCGAATGAAACCTATTTCAATCTAGGATATCGCCTAAAAATCTCACCCACCAAGAAAAGAATCTATTGTTTAAATTTTTTACCTGTTTTTCAAAATTTAATGACTTTTGACATCATTATCGTTGGCCAGTATCTCAATTTTAATATTCAATTCAGATACTTTGGTTTTACGTAACGACAGCATAGCAAGCTATCATTTTGTGTAGCTCGATATTCATTGGATTGTCGCAAACATATGGTTTATGGATCTGCACATGTATTCTGTCACTAAAACATATTGAATTGGCACCAAACACTAGGATGTTGGTCTCACAAGGCAAGTAACATATATTGCCACTATTTATGATCTAAGTAAATGTAGGTCGTTAGTTTACAGAATCCATGATACATGAGTTAGATTTCTGAATCAAACAAGGTCCTATTGATGACCTGTGTGATGGTGTAGTATTAGTGAGTGGTTACAGGTTCAGCTCTTGTTTAGTTTGCATTGATCAGAGATACTATCAAACAAATCGGATGGCTGTTGGATAATGGTAACATCAGGATTAGTACTTACAATTTCGAATTATATAACATTAGAGACAATGCAGCAACTAATCTCAGCAAGAATTTAAAAAAAAATTGAGGACTTACTGTCACAGTCTTGCATTTTTGAAAAGGGCAGTAATTCCATTTAATCCTATCACCTCTTTTTTCCAAGGAAAGTACGGAGCTATTTCAAAGGATTCAGATATCTACAATGAAATAGTTTTGTTACTATTATCTATTCTGTGGTTTTGTTCATTTTAATGCAATGCCGATGCAGAATATAGTTCCGTGGCACATTTTAAAAGGTTTGTCGCTAAATATAACTCGAGCAAATACAAATGTATATAAAAGTAGGAAATTCGGCGAATGCGTCCCCAAGGTTTTCTTGCCAGACCTTTATTCATTATGATGTATCGTCTCATAAAAACCTGTTATAAAATACGTAGATAAGATGAATATAAGCCCATCGTATTAATAGACCCTTTTGTAGCAAGGCATAAAACAACGTGGTTTGTGGATCTTTTTGTTTTTTAATTAAACGTGTATAAATCCATTTTGGCATTCAACTTTTATATTGTGATTTGCATATTACGCGGAGACTCGGCGAACCATAAAATGTTTTGAAATTAAGTGCAAGGTATAAAGAGAGTGGAACGCTGTATACTCTACACGTAATACTTTTTTGAGAGAGTATTTAATAGCTTACGAAGGCCCATCAATAATCTTGAATAACGTAGACACGTGAAGGCATATACCTCCAGCTTAACTCGTAAAAGAAAATCTTTGATGGATAACTTTACTCAAGAAAATTGCTGAATATTTTTTGATAAATTATACTACTTATATTATTGAATTTCGCCATATATTCGCGGCTATACATTTTCTTTTAAATAGGTACTAAAAATGATGAATTGTAAGCAACTACTGATAGTAAGCATTCACCATGACCTTTTAAGCATTTGCAGTCAGCATTATCCAGACAGCGCATTTTTGAAGTGAAAACTTCTTTAGCGGCGTTGGATGGGTAAAAATTGTTAAACTCGCGCGTCAGGATCGCTTGACCTTTGGACCGTAACCGACGACTGACGTCATACAATATTAGCTATAGACTGTCCATTTTACAATATACGATAAATAGCTTCGCAGCATAGCGGTAAACGCTTCGACTGTAAGTCCTTATGGTTTCAGATAGTACCGGGTTCAAACCTGGCCTACTGACATTTTTTGTGATTATTTTTGCTTTTTGTAATTTATTACTTTTTGTGATTATTTTATCTTTTTATAATTTATTAATTTCTTCTGATAGAAAATTAGTGATAGGGTCTATGATTGGCACTGTATTATAGGTATGGTATGTTTTTTTTATCTTTTTCTATGTATATAACGAAGAAAGAAATAAAGAAAAAGTTTTCACTTCTGTCGACACTCCTGGAGTGCAACCCGTCTTTTTTTAAATATAAACTTCCATTTCAGTTCTCCCACTCCTCCTGTCTTTCATCTTGGCTCGTACGGAAGCAACTGCCGTCTGACGCCTCCACCAGCCAAGTGTACCTTCTTGTATGGCCTTCAGGGTCATCAGGGGGTACCGTACGATATCCTTCGAAGCGGTGAGTCTCCTTGCCGGAACGCCACCACAGATCCTGGATGCTAAAGCCCTTTCGGCGCTATATCGGTTACGAAAGGAGACGCGGAAGAGGGGACACAATCCCGAGCCTGAAGAAATTCGAGCCGAGAAGTCCCGGCTCCACAGGAACATGGTGGTGGAGTGGGAGCGTGGGATGCTTTATAGCTACATCACATTTGGCCTTGCACTGCGACCCACAGACAGCTTGCGGTTTAGTCGGGTTCGAGTACGACATAATCTCCCCCTCCGGCTCCGGCGGGGGAGGTACTCGTGGGGATTTCCCGCAAGATAAAAAAATGAACCTTCTTGTAGATGAGGTTGACTTGGGCTCTGTCGATCTTGGTGGAATCTCATAAACCCTAATATAGGTACTTGCAGTGTTAGAGGAGTATAAACGGTAGTAAAAAAACTAAATCAGCACTTGACCTACTATTTGTAGAGAAAAACCAGATTCTTAACTAGGATAGCCACAAACGAATTATTAAAAATAATCTCACTGATTAAATAAGTGCCGGGTAAATATCTCTTTTAGTCCACTAAACAGTGAATTAAATTTCATAATTGCACACTTATAATTTGCTGGGTCGTAACCTGAACAAATTGAATCCATCCGACCGTATTTAATTTACAAATTCAATTAAGATAAATTATTTTAGTTTTCGTTAATAAAATTATAAGGAGACTAAAGTAAGGTTGTGACCCAATTCAGTAACTAGTCACTATTTCAAAATGCGTGATTTCTATTCGGTTAGAAAGAAAAACGTAAGCAAGACTTTGGTATTCCGTATGTGGTGTCTAAACAAAACCTACCTAGTTTTTGAGAGGACGGAACCTTAAGTATTGTAATTTTATGAGTATTTTAAGTTTTTTTTAAATCGCACGTTTTAAAAACGTTATATTACTGATTCGCGCTCTTGAGACAAGTTTTATTTGGGATCCGCTGAAAGATACGCCAGATGTATGGAGGAAGCTGCTGGGACGCAAAAAGACAAAAAATAAAAGAGCGAAATAAAAGAGTGTCTCAGCCTATTTCGAATGTAAATCTGTGTCGTTGTAACGGGTCGGCTCTCCTGAAAAATAAGACGTAGGTCGGCGAGATTGTCGCTTCTTGCTTTCGTTGACTTGGAAAATTTTTGAGACGACACTCTCAAGCCCTCTGTAGGATTTGCGACGAGTTTATGTGTCGTCCTCAGAAAGAAAAGTTAAACAATACAAGGCTACATGTTTATGTGCAGGGGAATTGGAAGAGTTACTTATAGATACTGCTATTGTGAACAATATCGTTTCAACAGTGCAGGTACAACGTTTGCTTGTGTAGCCCCCCGTAGCACTGATTCAATTGCACGGAGATTGCTCTCGATATTTTTCAACGAAATTGATATTGCAAGCGTATATGGTTTAGCAGCGCTTCTGTGTTCTAAGTTACATTAGATTGATATTCCAGTTGAGTGTGCAGGGTCCTAACAATACTTTTCTTGCCCTTCGGGGTAGGAACACCTGCTTTACGAAGGACGAGTCTCTGCCTTAGGTTTCCTCTCTGTTTTGGAAGAACAGACGGCAGTCAGTCCCGGAAAAGCCGATATAGTAATTAAAAACAATAAACGGTCTCCAAAGTACAAACCTTGATCGTAACTGAAATTTGGTCAAGGTAATGTGAATACTAAATAAAACATGCAATTACTAACTATTAATCATTGAATGAATCAATACAATACAGAAGAAGTGTTTGAAACTTTCAGAATTTAAAAATAGAGTAGCAACATACAAGAACAAGACACATTTTCACGTACACGATTCAATTATCGCTGGAACTTCGTAAAAGAAGTCGAGATACAATTTCTACTAGTGTTTACTAGGATATAATACCCGGATCGGTCGATAGATAAGTCTCGTAGAGTAGTTATCGGACCACAAGGGCAGTAAAAGCTAATTGGTGGGGCGGCAGTAACCGGCTGAACGTTAACGCGGCGTCGAGATTGGGAAAATTAACCTCTTCCGAGCGACCCAATTGGTGGGCGATGATTAGTTTGTAATTTGTGACGGGCCTCTGCGAATTGTGGTCGGTATTCTCGTTTTTGGTTCGTTAACTATTAGCGAACTGATATATATGGACATGTTCGCTTATTAAATCTCTAGCTGGTGGACTGTGGATAACTGAATAACAGTGACCTGTTGGCTGCCATTTAAATCTCATCCTATGTATTTTAGGGAAGGGAAGTAATGAATGTTTGTATAATAATATACGATCCACGAAGACAATACTTTTGTCTGCTAATAGCTTGAAAAACCCTATAAAATTCTTTCACAGTTCAACGCCTTTACGATGTTTTTGGTTTTGATATTGCAAGTTATAGGTAATCGTTTCATATTAACCGGTTTGCAGTACAAATACTGATCGAATGATTATTTACTATCTGTGATATTTATGGTAACTAGACGGTTTTTACTGTTGATCGATAACACTTTTTGGCACTTGCTACATATCTTACATCTATACATATAAATAAAATTGGAGTGTATGTTTGTAATATTGAAATAACCGTTTTTTTACTAGCTGCATATGAATATAATACGGTACATACACCAAAATATCATTTTTTACAATTTTGTCTGTCTGTCTGTTTTTTCCGGCTAATCTTTGAAATTGATGGACCGATTTTGACGGGACTTTTGTTGGCAGGTAGCTGATGTAATAAAGAGTAACTTAGGCTACTTTAGCGTTTACTAAATAGCGTTGATTCAACACTAAGCGATAACCGACATCCACGGGCGGAGCCGGGGGCAACAGCTAATATTGAATAAAACACTTGCAATTTACCACAGTATTTTACTTTTTAACTTGACCGCTTTCGCCTCACGGCATTCTCAAAGGGTTATAATTTATCTAATCGCAATAAAAATAAATTTAAACGTTTTCGTTATCGTTAGACTGTGGCAATACTATATGAATATAGTATAGTTTCAATAAAAAATAACATACGTCTCGAACTGATTAACTATTGTTTTTGCAGTCCATTGGAAACAGAAATTGATTAAATACTAAAGGGTTGTAGTAAAACTAAAAGCGAGTAGTATCTTAGTAGTTTTACCTTGTTACTTCAATTCATATTATCGTCTGTACCAACTACTTTATTTTTTACTTCAAAGAACATGTGTAAACTGCCATTTCTATTTAAAGTTCTTGGTAAAATATTAGCTTTTCGCCGTAACGAAATGGTGCTTAATGGAAACGTTCGGCCAGTTTACCTGCAAATACTTCGCTACATCATATATTATGCATAAGTCGGCGTAAGGTATAGCTTTCTTAGGAAGGGGCTATATACAATATTACGAACACATTGAGTTCTATATGGTAAATATAATGTACTACACATAAGAAGGTTGTACATCATCACTACATAGTATAAAACAAATTGGCTTTCTCTGTCCCTTTGTATGCTTAAATATTTAAAACTACGCAACGGATTTTGATGCGGTTTTTGTTAATAAATAGAGTGATTCAAGAGTGAGGTTTATATGTATAATACATGTTAAATATAGTAGAGGGTGCAGCGGGAACGGGATCTGGCGCCACGTGGGTGGAAAAATATTGGCGGTACGAAGTTCGCCGGGTCAGCTAGTACTTTATAAAACTTATCAACTTTCATGCTTTTAAGAGCCTTAGAAACGCAAACGCTAAGTTAATTCCATAGATACTAATTTAGGTCACAAAATATTTATGATTAGCTGTTGCACGCGACTCCGCCCGCGTGGATGTCGGTTATCACGGCCAAACATAGCCTATGTCCTTTTTCAATGTTTAATTAATCTTTTTACACAATTTTATCAAGATATTGGTTCAATGGTTTAGGCGTGGAAGCGTAACAGATAGAACTACTTTCGCATATATAACATTAATATCGATTAGGGTGTAGGTATCAAAACATGAAATACTATAATATTATTTCAGGTGATCGGATAAGACACCCCTTTAATGAATACTATACTTTTGTAATGTGTTATAAGTTGGCGGACTATATCACGGGCGATAAAGAGTAAATTCAAATAGATTTGGCTTGATTAATTTTTTGCTTGTTGCCTTGAAATTTTTTATGACTAGCTGCTTACAAAAAACATAGCTTATGTCCTTAAGTTCAAGGCAGTCCAAAATTTTAGAATATGAGCATTTATTTCCCCAATAAATTTCTTAAGTGAGAAGAAAATGAGTTTTAGTATTAGTGTATCTAGAAAAAGTAAACCCTTAATGATAAATGTTCCAGAAAATCATTCTACAGATAAAAAGCCGTGTAAATCAAGTGAGACGAGATCTTAGAATGAAATTGTCCCCGACTCTGAAGATATGCTTTGGAGTGTAAAATCTACATCTATAGTGGGGCAGTCAGTAATAAAGTCAAGTTGGTTTTCATAAAGTAGTTCATCCTCGTGAAATATTAGTAGCTTTGTATTTGTTGCATTAGGACCGTTTCAAAGACTTTACTGGAACACTACATAGTATAAAACAAAGTCGCTTTCTCTGTCCCTATATCCCTTTGTATGCTTAAATCTTTAAAACTACGCAACGGATTTTGATGTGGTTTTTTAATAGATAGAGTGATTGAAGAGGAAGGTCCATATGTATAATACATGTTTAATATAGTAGAGGGTGCAGCGGGAACGGGATCTGACGCCACGCAGGCGGTAAAATATTGGTGGTACGAAGTTCGCCGGGTCAGCAATTATTTGAGATCGACACTCCTTTACTTGGCATGTTCCTCATTTACGTTCTGCCCTTAAAGCCTACACTCAAACTTTAACCTCTTTAACAATATAATTTCACACCGTACACTCGCACAAATCTCTCACCTCTTTTTGTAGAGTTTAAATTATTTAAACACGTAGCTGGTACTATATTAGCTTAACAAAAGAGAACTTTATGCACTACCTTTATACGGCACGGCGGTTGAATATTTAATTAGCGTAGCTTAATCATTCGTACTCTGTCAACTAAAGAAATGAAGCTATGAAATATGCTGGGCAAGTCTCTCGCGGGAACAATATGGCATTTATTAATAGCAATAGGTCGTTTCATCTTTGTATTTGTGACAGAGCATAAGGTTTTCGTTTTAGTCATTTAGTTGATAAATCTAGCAATATGTGTACCTATTTCACAACCCACTAACCCTGTCTACCTGCTATCATCGGGGTTCAGTGAATCTCAACTTCAACCTGGTTAAGGTCCCGTCTTTCTTTTCAACTAGCAGGTGATTAAAGAACGCAACTCTGACGCAAGCTTCCATCATAGCGATTATTGCTTATCAAAAAGGTAAGAGGTAAATATTTACACTAATATACCTACCTAAACAAACTCAAAAAAAAATTGACACAGTTTGGTACATTTAACAATCAAAGACCACAGGCTCATTACTAGTTTAGATTAGCTTATTATTGTTAAAGCATAATAATGCACGTTGATCAGATTACGTATCCTTTAAGAGTGGCAATTAAAATTTTGATTGAACAATCGTTCTAAATCCTAGAACTGAACAAAGTTAATCAAAAAACAATTAAGAAAATAACATTGTTGTACTCAACGCTAGATAAAATATATTTTAACGACAGTTTTATAAGTAAAGGATGCCCTTTATCGGCGATTCTATCGACGACACTGCTAAGATAATAATTCAGGAAAGTGGCGAGAAGCTTAACTTGGTATCCGCTTTGTACTTAAGTATTTTTAATGTCCTATAAATTAGACGGTTCTTTATATACTTTGAAAGAGCTGATATCAAAAAAAAATTAATGATTAAGTGTATTCGAAGAGGATAAGAAAATTAAATTACTCTTAAACGAAAAATGTAGACTAAATAAGTGATGAAATTTCACTTATCAGATCCTGATTCTAATTCTGGTTTGATTTTGTCGATACGTGTTTGATTAGGATTGTCTATTTCAATAAATACTTTTTTATACCACTAAGGTGGCAGACAAGCACACGGCCTACCTGATGGAAAGTGGTTAACGTGGCCCATGGACGTATGCAACACCAGGTGCGTTACACTCCTGCTGCTGACCCTGAAGAAACCTTCTAATGCCCTTCTTGAAGAACTCCATATTGTAGTCGCTTGGGAAAACCACAGCAGGGAGCTCATGCCACAGCTTGAGCATGCGTGGGATGAAGTTTCTTTTTATACCACACGGTGCGCACCGTTTCTATATAGTCATATGTATAATATAGTCTTTATACATATGCAATAGTTAATTATTATATAAAATTACAAAAGTCAAAATAGTGGAGAGGTGACTATACTATACATATAGGAATAGACTTCAGGAACTCGACAAGAGCCCGGCACTTTTACTGTCTATAATATTAAGCTATAAACTACAAAAACTCCCCGTTTAATAACAGCTAGGACAAAAACACGAGTGGCTGCATATTTCTTGTTCATTCACTCCTACTTAAGTTATGTCCCGCAATGATCTGAACTGGGATTTTTACAAAGCACTTTTAATTTCCTCATTTCTCGAGAAAGAGGAAATGGCGTGTCCATCGTTAAATTGTATTTAACCAAACAATGCTCTTTGCTGGTCACGCTGGTGGCCTTGATATTGCTATTGTTAGTACAATAAAATAATAGTTACTTCTAAACTTTATGCTTTGAAACCCGAAGTTCACATATTGTGTGTCGGCTATTCCGAGAGCACTGCTATCTGATCTCCCAACCCCGAGTGGAAGATCTACGTCAGAGCTGACTAACAGGTGCTCCAAAGTTAGTAGTATATTCCTGGACACCTAAATATTTATCTGTAGTTTGCCATAATAAAGAAACTAATATAATACGGGCGCGTATCCTTTGTAAGATAAAAAGCACTTTTAACATCTTAAATGAAATATTGCTAGACCCTACTTTATAATTACCCTGAACAACTTTTCCGTTACCCTCGAAATTTATGCTCAGCGTTGATGAATTAGACAAGACAAATGGTTTTATGTGTTAGATAAACTGCAACTTCCCGTAAATCATACGTCACGCTCTGACCTCTATTAATCTTTATATGAAGGCTGTCTGCTTTGGACACATCTTCCATGCTACCAACAATTCTGTTACAGTACTGTGTAATCCTGTTAATGAGAACAAAGGCTATCTCGTGCGGCGGCGGTCTGACAGGTAAAAAGTAAATTTCTCGTTATATTATTCATATTCGTATGGGTTCGTGATGAGGTCCTCCAAACTTTCCTGTACCTATACAAAACATTTATCCGCTCATAGGTTGAATATGCTGTTCCTATTTGGAATCCGTTCTACCAAAAGTATATGGTTGAGATCGAGAGTGTCCAACGCAAATTCTTACGTGCCATAGTATTGGCGTTGCCACTGGTCAAGTTGTCACTTGTCATACTCACAACTTCTGACTAAATACAAAATTATTAGTTTGTAGAACCAACGCAAGTATCTTGAGGCTAATGTACTGTATGACATTGTTCACAGTCGATTTGATGCATTGGAACTATCAAGAAAATTTTGTGATGTAGTGTCTCGCACTGCTAACGTGCGCAAGGCCCGTGCAGGAGCCCTGCTTGCAGTGAACATGTGCCGAACGAACTCGAGGCTATTCACCGAATGGTGCAAACTAATAATAATGATTTTATAGATGTTGATTAATTTGCATGCACTAAATCTGTATACAAGTTAGGAACAATTGAAAATCTCATGAATCGCTAAACGCTATATATAATAGGTATCACTGATTCATATTCTACAATAATTGTAAAATTGATTTAATAATAACATGTTGCTGTTACTTGTGATATGTCGTCTCATTGTATCTGCGTACTATTGTATCATTGTATTGATTTTTATTGTTAATTCTAATTATTGTTATATTTTATGATTTTCTAGCGTTCACTTTAATTATTCTATTAATTTCAATCGTTTATGAAGTGTACCAAATTGTAATGAGTTGTATGAAATTGTATATGTGTAATGAGTTTATTGTTGTTTATTGTTGTCTTGTAATTTTACAAATGTATAGTATTCCGAAATGTATTTGTTGCATTATCATTGATTAATAAATTGCAACCTCTAGAGGCTCCCTCTGCTAATAGTAGCATATCAATCTCGCGTAGTGGGCTACAAATGCTACAATATTGCCTCGTTATAATTCTATATTTTCTAAATTGTTGCACTATATTATATGTTGTGGCTATGTGTTGTCTCTAACGCAACGAAACGAAATGAAACGATACGACATGAATAGAAATGAAATGAATTAAAAATCAAATATTATTGGGTTGTAAGGTTATAAAGACAGTGTAAGAAACGTTACTTAAGCGGTTCGATGAGTTCTTTTATTACTCATGGTAAGGAAACTCTCTCCTTGATGGACCTTGGAAGCCTATTGTATATTGAACTGTGAAGTGACTGGCAAAAATTAAATCCATACACATTGTCGTCGAATGCACTTATTCACTTATGTTTTTACATCTTATCTTAAAACTTTCACAAAACTTACACATTCATTTCTTCTGGTGATGTCACATGTATCCAGTGTCATCTAGCAGCAGTAGTGGCAGTGGCAGAATAAATATATAAACATTCTAAAGCATTGTAAACAACACTGTCTTCGAGTAGACCCATAGTAAGCATAGGTTAATTAGCTTGTGTTATGGAATCTAGACTGCGAATTATGCGAACTATACGTATTTTTTGGAAATGCATACAAATTATACATAGAAACACCTAGACCAGTGCATATCTGCACTGATCGGGCATTGAATATTGAAAAGGCGTAGCAGTCGAACGTTCTACCGCTACGCCATTCGCAGAGGCTGCCTTTTAAGTATACTTTTTTTTAAATGTTTTACTCAAATATAGAGTAATGGGAGAACTTCCATAAATGCTTTTCCTTACTTTCTTTTTTTCTACTGTCCTTCCATTCAATGTAGGTATTCTTCTGAATAACTCCATCATTTGTACTAAATTTTTAAGCATAACATATCTGTTGCCCGCGGCTAGTTTACTGCTTATCCAAATCGGCTCAGTGATTTAGACGTGAAAGCATAACAGACAGATAAACATATAGGCCCACAGGCATAATTTATTTATAATATTTGTATGGATGGCTACTAAATACTCTTTTATAAGGATTAACATATACCTAGATTAGATATTATATGAATATTTAAAGAATAAAATGTTATGTACATGCGATGTAACCCAAGTGTGCGTTCACCTCAACGACAACGCTTAGCTAACGAGAGTATTTTAAGCCTTAATGTAATAAAGTCTCCGTCATTTATTGGGGGCAATTCCAATCGCCGGGCTTTAATTGAGACTTTTTAATTCAATCACATTTTGTCCGCTCGGGTGGGAATACAATCTCTTTGAAAGGGTGGAAATAGAGTGAAGCCATACTATTTTTTAGATAAGAAAACGATTAAAATATTTATGAAGTACCTTCTTTATTAGTAGATATACATTGATAAGTCTGTTATCTGTTAGATGTGATATTTAACAATGTTGACCACATTTTGAAAGCAAAAATCGTTCCCAGAAAAATCGACTTATCAATGAAAAACAATTAGCCGACCGTAACTCGCTAGGAATCGACGATGACGGTGCATCTCTGCAGTCGATGGACCACCGCCTGTCGTGCCCGCTGTGCCCATACACCTGCACAATTGCCGACCTAAATGAAGTGACTGATGGTACGGTCAAAGTCACCGAGTGAGATCAGTAAAAACAAATTCAAAATAAAGAAATATTAACAACCTAATATAAAAAAGTAGGTCATTGGGACACTCGTACGGTTACCCAAAATTCATGGCTGAAATTAATAACGAAATTAATGCACTCAAAACTCTGCTTGTGACTTTTCAAAGGATTTTGCAAGTCTCGTTCCAATTTATATTTTAAACATGAGTAAGTTTTATTTGCAAGATAGCCACATCTTAATACGGACGGAGATAAGTATGATCTCGGTCTCGAGTACAATTTTGTGGTTATATTACTAGTCCAGTAGTATTTGCATGCCAAAAAAGAGCATATCGAAATTATAATGACCTCAGTTATATTTATCTTTTAAACGTCGTTTAAATTGGCTTGATAGTAGTAAAGTATAATTATGTTGATGCCAGCTATCCAGATCTCACTAAGGACCAACTAAATAAGCTTGAGACACTCCAGAATCTCAGTAGGTATATGGTTCATATTTAGACTTATATTGTTATTATTATAAGTCATAGAAAGTTTTCGTTGAAGGTTCATTAAGAGTCATGATACATTATTATTTATTGACAATTATTTGATTTGACAATTACCTGAACATAAATTTCTAAGCGTGTAAACTCAGGTTAAAAAAACGTCACGTAATCAAAAGTATACGGTAGCATTATTGATTGCTCAAGGTGGGACATGACATGTTTTCCAACGATGCATGTGATGAATTTTTAAATAGAAATTGAATCAACCACTGGCGTAAGTTATCCAGTGAATGCGAGGTAATAAAATGGTCAAGCTCATACAATAATGTTAAGCGGAATTAACGCAAAAGTTTGAAGGTCAGTCAAGTGTTTCCTAGATAAACATACTATGTCAAATCAATTATGACAGATACAATGAAAATAAATGAAATGGGCAATCTGGGAATGCCGACAGAAGTGAATACAGTCTGTATAAAAAGTAAAAAGTATTATCTTATATAATATTTGAGGTACTACTGGCCAAATAGAATTTAAAAAAGACCTAAGTATTTTGTGAATTAAATTGGCGTGATGTCCGCGTCGCTGTACGTGACTTCAGTTCACCCAAAAAATCTCAAACTTTCACTTCAAAAATTCTTATAACAATTTCACATTTTTTTTTGTTTCAACCGTATGGTCGTAAAGTTAGAAACTTATAAAATGTTTATCTGACTGTCGCATCTTTGAGCTATGTATTTTAATATTCATAGTGGATACAAGTAAATTGTATAACTTATTTACGTCTGAAGAGGATTAACGAAGTTATCGTTGGCAGAGGGAACGGAAGAAATCATCAATAATATAATCGCTGTCTCACCTTTGACGGAGAGCGTTAATGTTCATTGCGTATTCAAAGCAAGTACTAACTGTACAATTACAATTCTCTAGTATGATTAAAACTCTTTGATGTTATCAGTGTTGCTAGGGTCACTGTAACTTTTTTGGGCGCTAACGATGCCATTTTATTTACGCAGGTCCTGCCACTACTACTTCGTTTACATTGTAGTGTTATACTGAATTTTTCAGGTCATGTGAAACAACATGTGAAACACACAAATGAAAATTTGCTACCAAAATGGTGGTAACGAAAAATATATTAACTGTAAATAAACATATCTATTTCCGTCTCTTGTTTCAATTGTGTGTATAGGTGCTTTTTAGTTTCGTTAATAAAGGTGACATCATCTATATTTCATTCTGTTGAATTAGACTTAGGTGCTTAAAGGATTCTGCAGCCCACTGCACTTAACGAAACTGTTTGCTTGAGTGCTATGTACTATGTTTTATCCTTGAATGAAGCATTTACTTAAATAAGTAGACTTATTTAATATTTATTAGTATCTACTTACTAAGGTAACAACAGCTCTTCGTTGCCAATATTCAAATAATATAATACATAAAGCAAGCAATTTTTTGGAGGAATTTAATCAGTCTATTTATCAATCTATTGGTTTCTCCCAATTTATGCCAGTATCCAGTCACTCGTGAATAAGTCGAAATGTTTAATTTGCATACTCAGATTTTTTTTTAAACCGTAGGTTAAATTAAACAAATTCTGTTTTTGGCTTACTCTGAAACTAAATTAGTACTGAAAAGATAGACTTCGATAATTTATTATTGATAAAAGGTTTTTTATGACAAAGAATTAATTTATTTTTAGGTATTTGTGGAACAAAGCAAAGCAATTACAAAAGAGGACTTTGCAGTGGTTTAAGTAGTCACCTCGACAACTGCCGAGTCGAGTGTTGTTGTTCGATTCCTATAGGGACAATTATCTGTGTGAATCACAAGTCATTGTTCTGAATTTAAGTACACTTTATATTCCTTAATTGCGTAATTGTAAAGTCTTCTGTGCTACATAAATATTTTATTATATACCAAAAGTTGTCTGTAAAATAAATGTACATATTTATTGTGCTAACATACAACTTATATGAATCCTAGGCGGTCCTAGAGGAGTTATAACATAGCATATAAGCATAATAACATGAAAACGGAGAGTGAAAAAAGGAGTATTGAACAAAATAAACGGAGAAAAATTAAGATGAAATCAGTTTAGTTTAACATAATTTTAGTTTATATCTTCGGTAAGCACATTTTATGCTATGAATGTTATGGATTAAAACATGAAATCTCAATTTTTTTGAACGGATTGTCGAGTTGAGGATCTGAAATCCAGTCTAAGGAGTTTGCCCATTTGTGCTTGGAACAACAAGAAAGATCGCACAGAGTCTTCCTTTTTGAAGTAGTCCGATCGAGAAAGCGTTTGCAATATACTTTAGATTTGAATTCAGCTGCCATGTCGTATTATCAAAATAAAAATAAAAAACATCGGTGGCAAGTTCAATGTATTTTAAAACGTCTATTAATTCAACGTTCGGCAGTCAGGTTTTACGATTTCACTTCACGTCTATTTTGAAAGAAACAAAGCTTTAATGGGTTTTTATTTTAAGGTGCTGTCACTTGAGTGAATTATTTTCCTACGTTTTAAAAACATGAAATGAAAGAAAGAAAGAAAAAGAAAGAAAAGCATTTATTTAAGAAACGCACAATGTACAAAAGTATCAAACACAAAGAATTATGGGTACCTAATGTTGCTGACACATACAGATATACAGATACATTCAATGCACTTTTTTTGTTTTCTTTTTTTTAGCATACGCACAGTGTACCTACAAAGGTGTCAAACAATGAATTATTACCGTGATATTAGAGAATATATATAAGTACATCGTGCAAACCTAAATGGGCTACCATCTACTACATTTGAATTCTTAAATAACATTGTGGTATATACGTAGTACATATAAAACTGTTATATCTCCCGCTTCATTGCAGTGATATAAGATGAAACGGAAGCAGTAGGTACAGTGATAAAATAAATTCTTAAATATTTAAGTTTATTTGAGAAAATTGATGGTATGGCTACCATAAATTTTCTCAGATAAACTTAAATATTTAGATATTTTGACAGCAAACTTTTTAAAAATGCTACTTACTATCACAATAACTATTTAAAAACTCGTATAAAACTTTTATAACCATTTTATAATTTGAAGTTTATACATATAATTGAAACAAAGTTAGGTTCAGACTTGAACTTGTTTTTAGAAGGCACATCCTGCCAGTATTTGGAGTGAATTTACGTGAATTCCATGTGCCCATTGTCTAATGTTTTATTTATTTTATTTCTTTATTTAAGATTCATGCACACACAATAATAAACATGATTAATCCGAAGTCAGCTCGAGCGTCCTAATTGCTGATGATCCATATCATTAATGTACCACAATTTCGACCATCAATTATTTCAACTCACTGACATTTCAACTAATTCTATCTATGGTGGATAGCTAAAATTCTTGTCTGTCAAAAGTAACGTAGAGAACATCTACCGAAAATCTTACGAGGAAGATTTCCTTGAAACTCCAAACTATAAGTACGCATACCTATATTATTATGTTATTTAAAATAACATAATTTATAGGCATGCGTACAGTCATAGGTAAAAAAAACACTACGATACCGTTAAAACATTCTTTCATTATTAACTAGTAGTAGGTCACATTTTGCCACTTATACGACTCTGGTATACAACTTTCTCTTCTTCTACTTTCGTAATTCTTATCATACTTGCTTGCCGGTGCGGGTATTTACCCATACACACACAATAACAAAGTGAATATTCAAAATATTCAAAATTGACCGACTATTAGTAATATTCGTAGGTCAATTTGAATAATTCCAGTCATTTTCGAGCAGGCAAGTTGCAGTTTACCACCCGAGCGGCCGCTTGTCCAGGGATCTCAACAAACTTTGTTTTGATTCCAAACTGCCGGTAACTACTCATCGAGAATTGGTCGACTAGTAACATTGAGTACCTCTCAGCAAAAGCTCGATGGTTTAGGAAAATTCAGCTCAGAAATCAATATGGCTTGTTACGAATAAATCAGCATTAAAGCTGCAAGAAAGACCAATATTATAGCAAATTATCATTTTAAATATACCTCACTTTAGGATTAAACTTGGGGGTTACAATATTAAGTATTTTATTTGGACTCAACAAAACAATGCCATTTTGCCTCTTGACATAATCTCTTGAATGCTTCTTACGACACGCGCGGGGCGTAAAGGTTGATTGACGGAACAATACCAAGTATCAACTTAAGCTCTGCAAGGGTCTCAAAATCAAATCACGAACGCTCAAGCTGTAGAATGAACTCCCTGCTTCGGTTTCCCCAAGCGACTACAATTCTTCAAGAAGCGCATTCGTGGGTTCCTACAAGGTCAGCAGCACGACTGTATTGCCCCTGGTGTTGTATACGTCTATAGACCACGGTAACCACTTTCCATCAGGTGGGCCGTGTGCTTGTCTGTCAACAAAGTGGTATAAAAAAATAAACAAAAAAACAAAATATTGTTTTGATATATTCCATCTAGTTATTCTCTCCTTTCAGTTAATGCTCTAGTTTAAAGTTATTTAAGCTAACCCCTTTCTAGTACTATCTTATGTAGCTTAGTCTCATGGTACGGGTTTTACAAAACAACTCGGTGAACCTTTCAATGGAACATTACTCTAGTTGTGGACCACAGATGGCGTTGCTGTGAGCCAACAGTTTCGTGTAGCCAAGCGACAATTTAAACATCCACAAACTTCCACACTTCTTGCCTTCTCGCAGGAATAATATGAAAACTTTAACTTCTTTTTACTACTACTTTAACGTCGCTTTGAAGCTTTAAAATAATTTACTTCATTAGTTTCGTCGTTTCATAAATTAAGGCAAAGTAAGCCACCCTACCAATATTATACATGTGAAATTTCGTGAAGATGTTTGAATGTATGTTATTCAAAAATGTTCTATTTCTATCTAGATGAATGAACAGATCTAGGTACAGGGATAGATTATAATCTTTATAATTATATAGGCTACTTCTTATCCAAGAACTAGGTATCCAATTGATTCGGGAACGGGCTTAAAAATGATCATTTTGTATCTGCAATGGTGACCCACAATCCTGAGACTTCTCTTTAGCTTAATCAACGTATTTTTGGATGCAGGTCCTCATAACTAAGTAGATTGAAACTTTATATCGGTTTAAAGAACTTTATTTCTCATAAGAACATAGTTCACTTAAAATGAGAGACATAGTGACATCTTATTATAATGTAATTATCATTTGCATCTAGCGAGCTGGGATATCAACAAACATTTCTTGCATAGTGTGTACATGTATACATACATATATGCATTCAAAAGTAATCTTAAAGATCATGTACATAGTTTTTAAGTTTACTTTTGAATGCATTCACACTTTCGCTGTTTTTAATATCGTTAGGTAGTTTATTGAATAGCTGTGCGCCCTCGAACAATATGGTTTTTTTGCCATAGTTAGTGCGAGGAGTCCGAAGTTGTAATTTGTTTTTGTTTCTTAGATTACGTGTGGTTTCTTTTTTATCTAGCTGTATGTTTGATTGTATGGATTTTGTGGTGATGTTTTTTACTAGCAAGCAGGTGTTATATATGTATAGTTGTGACAGATTCAACAGTTCAGTTTTTTATACAATGTGTTTGTTGGTGTACGATAGTGGTAATGAAATAGGGTCTTAATTATTTTATTCTGGGTGCTTTGTAAGGACACTAGATTTGTTTTAGCGGCCGATCCCCACACTTCAATTAAATACTCTAAATGCGATTTTACTAGTGAATTGTATATGATAGTACTTACTTTTTTTGGGATACAGTTATTGACTTTGCGTAACGTGCCTAGTAGGGGTAGCAATTTCGTTTTGACGTGATCGATATGCACTTTCCAGGTAAGCGTGTCGTCAACCCATAGTCCTAGGTATTTCTCGTGGTCAGAGCGTTTAATAATATCATTGTTAATAGTGAGCGGCGCGTGCTCGCCAATAGGTTTATTTTTAGCGGCTAGTACCATATATGATGTTTTTGTTGTGTTAATTGTTAATAAATTATATTTCAGCCATTCATTTAGTATGTTAAGATCTTCTTGAGCTACCGTTATTATGTTTTGCATGGAATTATCGAAGTAGAAGAGGCACGTGTCGTCCGCGTACAATGTTAGTTGTCCTTTAAGTCCTATTTGATTAATATTGTTAATGTAGATTAAAAACAGCAATGGACTTAATATCGAACCTTGGGGACAGCCGAAAGGTACTGTTTTGATGGAGCTAGTGATGTTATCTATTTTAACTACCTGTGTTCTGTTTTTTAAATATGACCTAAACGTATCGAGGGCTGTACCTGTGATACCAATGTTATCTAATTTTTTTAATAATTTGGAATGGCTCACTGTGTCAAATGCTTTTTTTAGGTCAATAAATATACCTAATGCAATATTTTTTTCATCTATTTGTGTTTTTATTTTTGTGATTAAATCTATTGTAGCTGTTAGGGTGTTTGATTTGGGGCGAAAGCCGTATTGTTGGTCGATTAAAAAATTCTTTTCGATTAAGTATTTGTATAGTCGGCTATATATGACTCGTTCAAATATCTTTGACATAATAGGTAGGACAGACACCGGTCTATAATTATTAGGATCGGTCCTACTGCCGGATTTGAAAATAGGGGTCACTCTTGCCGTCTTAAGACTGTCGGGAAAAGTACCGCGCATCAGACACAGATTAATACATATGGTGATTCTCTCAGTAATCAAATTTTTGAGACATTTAATTGCTTTGGTGATTATGCCATCTAACCCCGTGCTAGTGTTGCAATCAAAGTCATCAATAATTTTTGATACTTCTTGTATGGTGCATGGTGTGAACTCGGTTAATGTTATGCTATGTTTGTAGTTAGGTTCGTACATAAAGATAGTGTTGGTGTCGTTGTGATATGATTGGGGTATGTTGTTGGCTAGATCTGCGCCTATGGATGAGAAATATGAGTTAAATAGGTCACATATTAGTTTACCTTCCGAGATAAGTCCCGTGTCCGACATTAGTTTCGGAGGCGCACAGCTTTCTTTACTTTTGTTTAATGCTAAGTTGTTAATGACCTCCCACATTTTCTTCGGTTGATTGTAGGTATTGTAAAATAAATTATGGTAGTAGACTTCCTTGCAAGATTTGATTAATTTTTTCACTCGGTTCTGTTCTTCGGTAAATTTTTTCCAAATATTTTCGTTTTCTGGGTGAGATTTCGTTTGTTGCCATAGGTTGTTGCGTAAGTTAATTGCATCTAAAATTTCTCGATTAATCCAGTCTTTTCGTGGCGGGTTTAAAAACTTTGTCTTGTCTATTTATTGTACTGTTGTCTATGTGTCTCAGAATAAATTCTTCTAGATAACAGTAGTCGTTTCCTAAATTTGTATAGTCGGCTGCTGAAACACTGCTGTATAGTTTTGTGTAATCGAGTGCCTTGTATTGTGATCTCTTATTTCTCTGTAATGCCAATTCGCCTATCTCTAGAAACATTTGCTTGTGATCGGATAGTCCTGATTCAATTATAGAGGGGCTGAATGAATGGTTCCTCATATTTGTGCAAACATGGTCTAATATAGAATTTGTAGTGCTGGTTGTACGAGTACCATAGTCTTTACTAACTTTATTTATTATTTCATATCCCGTTCCTTTAATTTCATTTAGATATTTTGTAACCTCATTGTCCTCCTTCAGAAGATCAAAGTTAAAGTCGCCCAACACAAGTGATCTTTTTCTCTGCTCTAATTGCGAGGAGTAAGTATCTAAAAAGTTATTTGCGTTACTCGCTCCTGGTTTATAAATCGCCCCTATATTTAATGACAGTTTGTCTATATTAATCCAGAGATAGTGGTTGCTATCCTCACAAAGACTTTCTGTTATTTCGTATGTTATGCTGTTGTGTATAAAGATTGAAACGCCGCCACCTGTGTCCTTTTTCTTCTTATTTTTTTTCCTTTTCTTTTTTTCTCTATAGTTGTAAACATGCTTATAGTTAGGTAATTGATATAATTTAGCATCCGCTTCCGAAGTAAACCATGTCTCAGTTAATATTAATATGTGGGTAGTTTTTTTAATCGCTTTTAATATGCATTTAATTTCATCAAATTTACCAGCTTTGCGAATGCTACGCAGAAAAATATAGTTTACAATACCATGAGAAGATTGTTATTTTGGTCTCAAGCATTGGTAATTGTTATCCCGAATTTGAATTATGTAAGATCAATCGACGCCTGCTAATACCATCGTAATTAAGTGTATTCTATGGAATTATTAAGGTCTGATAAGGCCGCCATACATAAAGTATGCTACGAAACTGTACCTACCATATATTGAAATGTGCTCTTTCTTTGTGTACCATACAATAAAGAGACTTTCATTCATACATTTATTCATTCATTATAAAATATAAATCCGGTTATCGCTGGTTTATTTATAATATTTCGGTAAGTAAATATTTTATGGCCTTAATTATTTTTGCTATGTAAGAACTCTTGCTTAAAATATATTTTATCTATTATTAATAATTTACAGATTAGCAAATTTCCATTTTGTTAGTTAATACCTACAGCAAAAAGATCTTCGGGGCCCAATTTAACCTCTAAATAGCTTCACCTGCTGTCACAGATTGCTGTCGCTCTCTCATGAACCAAAATAAACAACATTGATAGCAGTAGAGAGTGTATCCCAGGTTTTCAAGTGCAAGTCGGATACAACTGAAAATGGTGCGCACGCTCGGATAATGAGGAGTTCGTTTCGATAAAAATCACATAGAATAGGATTCAGTATATAGTGATACTCAATCCTATTCTATGTGAATCTTATCAAATCCGTATTCATGGTAGTTGTAGGTTGTAGTAAGCAATACCATGACTATTTCGATATTTCAAAATAGAGCTCAATCAGAGTTTTATGAACACGACTTTTGGTAAAAAAAGCTGCTAATGACTAATGAATTGCAATATCACATCCGTAAAGACACGTGAAAGTCAATTTATAAAAAAAATCCAATACAGTAATTTAGCTTGATCTTTAATCATTTGCGCATCAAATAACGTTCAAGCAAAACAAATATTGTATGAACCTAGAAATTGAATAAATAAAACATAACCTGATTTGTAAAATAACGCCGACAAGCGAAATGTTCCGTTATTTTCTAAGAATCACTGTGCGAAAATTGAGCTTTAATTTTATCTGTGCATTACGAAACTCTTATTGACGTAGGAATTAACTATAATAGGTATCAATAATAGAGAGCAGCACTAAGCAACATGCATTTGGTTTATGTTTAATAAGATTTATATTTAGGGGTTCGAAGTTAAGTAGGTAGTTACCTAAAAATATTGAAGTACGTCAGTTTTTCCGAAAGGGACTAGTATCTGATCTCCCGAGCCCGAGAGAACTGCCATTTAGTTAGGTTATTGATTCGTGGTTGAGGACCGTTGAACCCCAGTGTTAGTAGGGCCCGGTACACCCCTACTCGATACTTCGTTTGATAAACAAATTTACTATAGGTACCTATCGTCGAAAAAATAAAGCACACATAATATCATACTAAGTTAATTTACATACACGAAAGTGGACGGTGAAACATGAGAAATGTTGACAGCAACGGATTTAGGTCACTTCCTAATGGGTCGCTCGTAAATAGGGTTGCCTTAAGTCCCCTATTTTCGGAGATCGTCCTGTTTACCTACATGAGTACCTCACATCCTATTTTATTCAAACCTACGGAAGTAAAGACTTCATACTTAAAGGTCATGAAGGGACTTGGTTGAATTTAAGAAGTTAAATTCAGCGAAGCAATCTGAGGGACTGATGATTATTTTCATAGTACTTTCAGAATATTTAAGGGAACCGAACCGCGATGCTGCAGTAAATGAAAGATTTTGGCATCAGACTCAATTGCTACCATCTCCGTCCGTGTTTCGAAAACAAAAGAAATAAAAAGAGTCTATCTGATGCATACCAATTTTTTCACTTTATTAAGGAGGATTTAAGAAAGTTTATTAAGCAGGTAGGACACGACGGTATTTCCATCCAGTTGAGCAGTCCTACTTGGGAAAACCTCCGCCCTACAGAATATCGCGGCCATAATAACCTCGTGTTGTGTTCCCGGCGGTGAGTAGGGTAGCCAGATCTCACTGGAGAGTTTTGTGCGGTCAGTGGGAAGACCAAAGGCTATTCCTGCTTTATCTTCTATACTGACGGTATAGAAACTCTCTGTGTCGACAGCACGAGTGTGACTCACCTAGTGTTGCAGACGTCCATAGGCCACGATAGCCATTTTCCAACAGGTGAGCGTGGGCTAGTCTGCAAACTCAGTCGTATAAAAAAAATTCACATTCTAACCATATACAAAAATATAAGCCTGCCAACACTACCATTTCAAGTTTCAGGTTCATATCATCGCAAGAATTACTATTAATTATTACCCGTAAAATACCAGAAAGTTTGGGGAACACATATTGACATAACAAACGCCTCTGTAAAGGATGAGAAAACACCATTCGTTAATGAGGGCTTGGCCTTAAAAATATTATTCTCATATTCTATGTTGAACACAAATAATTTATGTCGTAGTGTATGTGTGTTGTTATTATTCAAGTCTGTAAATTTATTAGTTATAACAATTATATAATAACACTGGGAATGAAAGGTTGACATTTTTGTGCCTTAAAAAAAATTATAATATTAATATACATTAGCTTTTTATAGATCACCAAATCACAAAATTAAATAAATTTAAAAATTTCACTACAAAATCTGTGTAATATTTGTAAAATTTAATGGAAAAAGAATGGAAACAGTGCTATTAAACATAAAATTAACATGACAGTTAATGTCATAGTTCAACAAAATATGAAAAACAACAAAAGGACACGAAGATGATTACACGATCCCAAACGAGAAACGCACACCCAAGATCTCCGAACTCGTCACTCAGCTCCGCCCCACAGCCAACCACAAGTGGAATTCCTGGAGCGTCAAGCAACAGCAGTTCGAGTGACGAGTATTTCTCCCCACCGACGTCACCAACACCTCCGCGCCGGCGAGGGAGAGGCCGGCCACCGACCTGCTTGATGCCTGAAGTGGGATGGAACCGATCAGTGTGTGGTCGATGAAGGGCTGCCAGAAGCCAACGCCATGATTAATTTCTGGCGTGGTATCTGGTCAGCGCCCGTGGAACACGCGGGGGGCGATTAGATGGGCGTTGTTGAGCGTGAATGTGGGAGTATCGAACCCATACGGTCTATTACTATAGACTCCGAAGACGTGAGTTGTGCGATCCGTACGGCCCCGAACTGGAAAAGTCCTGGGCCGGACGGGTTGCACAACTTCTGTATAAAGTGGTCTCCCTTCCCCGGTTTATGACCACCGGGATCACCTTCTTGCTCCATAAGACCGGTAGTACAGTTGAATCTAAAAACTATAGACCCATCACGTGCTTGCCAGTGGGCAAGCACGTGATGGATGTAATGAATGTAATGGAATGGATGGATCAGAATGGATGTAAGGAGCTTGTACATAGTGACATCAAAATTAACACACACATTGCTGTGAATAATATTTTGGCCCCCGCTCAGAATGGGTGTAGGGTTGGGTCCCGCGGTATTAAGGAGCTCCTCCTCATAGACATGACTATTAGCCAGCAAGTCCGGCGGAACCGTGGGGCGTTGTTCGCAGCCTTGATTGACTACAAGAAGGCCTATGATTCGATGCCTCACTCATGGCTGAGGAGGATTTTAGAGTTGTATAAAATCGATGCAGTTCTGAGATTTATTTATTTATTCAGAACAACTTTTACATTGTGTTGAATTTTACAGTAATGAAAACATAATAGTACAAAATAAAATCATGCCGAATCATCATCATGCTTTTTTTTTACAAAAGATCAAAATATAAACAAGAATAGCAAAATAAATGTCAGTAAAATAAAATAAAATATTCAATAATTCCAAAATGACACAAAAAAAAAGTCAATCAAAATTATATAAAGGCAAAAAACAATAATAGCAATAGTCAAAAAAAAAAATATCCTGATAACAAATCTACATGTCAAAATCAATAAGAATTTGTGTTACAATAATTAAGAGGTGAAAAGAAAAAAAAAAAACTTAGTTCACAACATGTCATCTAGAGAATAAAAACAGCCTTCCCTCGATTATAGAGATAATAATAAAATAATAAAAAGCTATTAGTTATTATT